>CM057052.1:26007500-28407500 GCA_029948455.1 Solanum rostratum | reverse complement strand
CCCCTCAAGCGGCGGAGAGATAGGGGTGTCCTAATGCTCCTCCACTAGGTCTGGTGCTACATCCCTATGCCCACCTCGGGATCTATCTCTACGAGCCAAAATTTGCGATAAAGTGAAACAAGTGAGAATTCAGGAAACCAATAGGACAGAAGCTACACGATCATATTCAATCATAGAAAACATTTCCTAACGACATCATGTAGCTTCCCGAGGATAGGGCACAGACATCTCCGCACTGATTTGCAGGAGTCTACTAGACGTTAGCTTTATACTGGTGACACCAACGTGAGGCTCTGGTACCAACTTGTCACGACCTGATTTCTCAGGCTGTGATAGCGCCTACGATAACCCACCGATAGGTAAGTCAATCCGTAACCCAAAACCGTAAGTAATGGGTATTTTGGAAAAACTATCAAAACTAGCAAGGGCAACAAAAAAAGAGAGAGAGATAGAAAAAAACTAACCAAAAATATATAAAAGTACCAAAAATACAAGCATCCCTCCCAGAACATGAAAGTCGCTAGTAAAAAGCTGCGATATACCCAAAATAAAGAGTACAAGTCCAAAAGTGGACCAAAATATAAACAAAGGTCTGACTAGTCTCAAAATTTATATAAAAGACGTTCCAATAAGATAAGGAGACAAAATGACGCAAAATGCTCACCTTGGTCTTCAATGTGGGCTGCTACAGGCTTGATCGAGTCGCGTTGGTGACTGGTGCTCGGACCTGCATCACAAAAAAGATGCATAGTGTAGTATAAGTACCAGATAATAAGGTACCCAATAGGCATCATAGGCCGACTGATCAAGGCAAGTAAACACAATATCCTAAGCAAGAGTCTGATATCAATATCTAAGATAAGAAAAGAGCAGTAATGGAGATGGCAAATCTAGCTATAGGATCTACACTAGCTACACCCGAACGAGACACATATGCACAGTTTAAAATAAAATGTGAGCGGACCCCTATAAACCCACCTAGCGCACAGAATATCTATATCAAAGTAACTAAGAGCTAAAGTTCTACCGAAGTAAAATACTGTAGGGGCTACAAATCTACGGAATCGGGGCCTTGAACCTAAAGTACTGTAGGGGCTAGAGGTCCGTGAAGTTGGGGCTCGAACCCTTAATGATTTGTGTGATCAAAAGCACTGAAAGAGAGGGGTCTCGAACCCAACACCAAGGTAATCATAAATAACACTTATGCCTCGAACCACAATACCGAGGTGCTAGTAATCTCATAGAAAGTGAGGCCTCGAACCCCAATACCATGGTAATGGTAGTTATGTAAAAGTGAGGCCTCGAACACCAATACTCTAGGCAATCATGACTTTGTAAAAGCAAGGCCTCGAACCCCTATGCCTAGGTACTCAAACTCTGTAAAAATGAGGACTCAAACCGATACTCTCACATAAATGGCCGAATGTGGTGCTGAATTAAATACTTTCCCCTCAGGGGCCTAGTAATCACCCAGGCTTTCTTTCCATACAGAACCAAGTCCATAATGACATATACACAATCCGGGGCCTTATTTCCATAACGAACGATTCATTAAATCCACTCGAGCTTCAATCAAAACTAAGACAAGTCGATCACGAGGTCTAGGGCATCAACATACTGCAATAGTCGGGAAAGCGTGGGGAAATTATGGACAATGGTGCTCACAAGTGTGTAGTTACTGCCTAGCTAAGGTCCAGTCACAGACTCTAGTTTGCTATAACATTCTACAAGGATCTACGCTCGCTAGAGCAACGCCGAAGCATCTAAGGCAAGTTATTTATCCTAAACTGAAGCCAACATACGATACTAGCTGATATTAGGAAGTAAATAATAAACTAGCAAGGATACCAAGTATCAACAGTAGTCACATCCTCACGATTGCCCCAAGTGCCCCGAAGAAACCAAACATGCTTGAATTACAAAGGCTCTTCACATCTACCCGGCCATCACCATTCTATCAACTATACATGCTTAGCAGGAATCAAGATTCTACAAGAAAAACAGCACTACTATCTATAAAACAAGCTAATGAGACTTACTACAAGTTTACAACTCCTCAAAAATATAAATTAGGCTTATAACATGATTTCTAACACTTACAACAAGTAAGCTAACTACCCAACCTAAATTCCAATCAACTCAACATGAATTTACACTAGCCAACTCAATCTTAAGAAAGGGAAACTATAGCATACCTACAGGTCGATCACACGCGCTTTGCTTCACTTCGCCGGAGTCTTCCCCTTCCATATGGCCTCTAAACGTTGCCACGCTATCAAAAACTTACTCATAATATCACAATGATTATTTAGACACTAAAATCATGAGAAATGGAGACGAACTAATTTTGGAGCCTAAAATGGAAAGTGTAGGACCCACATCAGGAATTCTAGAATTGAGCCCAAAAATTGGTCCAAAACCGTATTCCCAGCTCAATTGACAATGCAACAACAAAATTTGGGTTGAAAAACATCGCAAATGAACAAATGATTGAAATTCAACAAAGCTAAAATGTTAAGAAATGGCAGTAGCTATGGGTGGAATAATTACCAAAAAGACGCCCTGAATTTCGAAACAAACCACCCCACAGTGTCCTCACGAAAAATCACCCAAAATAGAGCCAAGAATCGCTGAAAATGGATAACCATAACCCAAAAAATCAATACTCAAAGTTGCCGCAAAAATCATTCCAAAAATGCACCAAAAACAATATTGCGAATTTTACCTGAAACGGAACCTTAACTCAACTTCTCAATGTTGCAAATGTTTTCCCCACAAAATTTTCTTGAAATCGAGCCTTTGTATCACCAAATTTGAGTCAAAACGAGGGAAAAATTGCTCTTTGAAGGTCATGGAAATGGTTGAATTCAACCAAGTCCGAAATATAAAGGGCGTCACGCATCGTTATAGCGACCTCTCCCCAAAAAGGCGGGCCTCATGGTCGCTATAATGGAGCCACTATAGCGAGGCAACGGTCGCTATAGTTGTACCCCTGCCCATGAGTAGGTGTTGCTGTAGCGATAGGTGATTTTCAAACTTCTAAATTTTTGACGGAGTACTCGAAATTCAACCGAGACCCCACGAAAGTAAATGAACTATGCTACCCTACCAAAATCGACATTCCAAATTCGATAGCGCAATCGAAACTTCCGTACGAGGTCATTTCAACCAAATGTGTGTCCCACTCCTGAGGCCATTTTTAGCATTTTTCCATTGAGGGGCTTGGAATGAGCTCGGAGGCCTCGGGAATCGAACAAAAGGTCATTCTAGACTAAATTCGATATTCCAGAACTAAACGCGCTGTCAAAATTATTATTTGGGCACGTTTTTCAAGAATATTGACCAAAGGTAATTGTTGGCCAATTTAGAAGGTTAAAATGCAAAACTCATCACAAATTCACACTGAAAACCTCAATTCTCAAACTAACCATGCCTCTAGCCTAATTTGGTCATTCCAAAGATAATGGAACTGTCAGAATTTTGTTCTGAGGTTGTTTATCCATGTTTTGTGCAAAAATTAAATGAAGGTATAAGGCCTTCCAAAACACGAAGAATAACACAACTCCCTAACAAACAACCATGCTACCAGTGCCAACAGATCATAAATGACCTGGGGTCACTATAGGAACACTCTAACAATGGAAAAAAATTCGGTAAGGGTAAAATGACCTAGGGGTTATTACAGTTTTAGTACTTTTCAACTCCATATAAAAAAACACTCTATAAGTAACAATCATTATACTATTTCCACATCAAATTCATGCCATGAAAAAACATAATATACAAACTAAAAAAATATATACTACGGTCATACCAATAGGCTATATGGCTAAGTCAATTAACATCTTACATTAAATTAATACACAAATTAAATACAACATATATTTAATGCTCATTATACAATTTTACAATAATTTCATGCAAACTATAAACTCCATTTCAGCATCACCATTTCATATGCAAATAAAATTCTAAAGATTATAAAAATACACGACTTATTTTATCAAAATCTCCAATATTCCCTCCCATTTAAATTAATTACAAAAATCTCACTTTTCCAGTTTTCTCAATCATTTATTGATACTTAAACAACTCGGATTTTTCTACTATCTTTTTTTATGCCTTTTTTTTACCATGAGTCCAATCAAAGTCAATCTGTTAATTAATTACTTTCCTTGCCCGGTTCAATTTTAATTTATTACCATTTTTTAATTTGCTTTGGAAAAAGCAAAGAATCGGTAGTCTCCTTTTTCCACCCAAACAAGAAACCGTTAAACTTTCACCTTCTCCAATTTTCATTCAATCCATGGATTCATCTCCTTTTTTTAGTCTTGGGTTGTTAATACTTTATAAAATTTTAGTACTAAAATTGTTTTTGTTTACTGTTGATACTTTTTGGAGTAACTTGATTATTTACACATCAAATTAGGGGGTTTTGCACTTTTCTATATTGGGGTATCACAATGCATCAAAGTTTGGCTTCACCATATATATATATTGTTGTTTGGTAGCTGTTGATACATGCATATTTTGGTACACAAAAATGATACTTATGGTACATGCATATTTTCGTACATATTTGTGCACTGATAGTTAATGCATATTTGGCACATATCAATTTGATACATATTTATGCGTGCATATCTGTTTCATACAAGTGATACATGCATATTTGACACATATCATTGATACCTGCCTAATTGGTAACCAAATATGCGGTGATACATGTGCATATCAATGATTTGTGCATAGATTTGTCACATATCAGTGAGACCTGTGTATTTTTCACACATCAGTGACACCTGCATATATTTGGCACATACCAGTGATACCTGCATGCTTTGCATATATTAGTGATAGGGGCTCATTATACCCAACTGATCGTTTCAGCGGTAATTAAGGCGTCATTTATTAAAATTCTATTAGGTTTCCTTAATTACCGAAACAGACCCCAATTTAACCTCCACGTTAATACGTATCATACGCTATATTTTAGGTTTCAACAGCTCAAAAAAACTGGTATTTTTAGTAACTTAGATAAAAGCCGGGATTTTTGAAAATTTCTATCTTTAAGTTTGGTGTTCGTAAAATTTATACAATAAAATTTACATCAATAAAAAAATGTAGAAGGAAGATGCTGAAGGAACTGACATATTTATAGGAAGTAAAATATTTTCAGCACACTTTAATCAACTGATTTGAGCAATTTAAGGAAATCAATTTTTTTCAATTATAAGCTTCTAAATTTATGTCAATTAAAATCGTTACTCATAGATTGGAAATTCTTTTCTTTCAAAGTTTTCTTTTTCCATTTTTTCCTATTTTCTCGAAAATTGTTATACGTTGTCAATGTTTTACTGTTACAATTTGAAACAAAAAAAACTCCTCTTATAACCTGAAATAAAGTATCTTATAAATGTTAATTACAAAATTATCTCTTAATTAAATTCATATTTATTAGATTTAAATAATTAATCCAATTATATTAATCTGCAATACTAATTTGGACTAATATATCTTGAATTTGATATATCCTTAATTATTTTATAAATTTATATTTAATAAATTTTAAATGATTACAACTACATTTCATGCCGAACATCTAAATTGTCTTCATTTGATCTTCCTATTCCTTCGGGGGTCGTTTGGTGCGATGGGTAGGACAAGCTAATCTCAGGATAATTTTTTAGTGGCCTTTAATTCTTTGTTTGGTTGCACAGACTGAGATAACTTATTCCGAGATTAGCAATTAATTTTGCGATAAGTTATCCCTTCCTGGGGTGAAATAATAATCTCAGGACAATTTATCTTGGATAAAGTATGTGAAATAACAAAAATACTCCCTTAAATTCTCTTTTATACACCACTTTTACATTTATGTATATTAACATACTTTTTAATAATATTTACAACCTTACTCAATTATTGTTTTTATATATTTTTTCATCAAATATTATATTATATAAATATAATTTTCATTTACGAATATATTATAAGTTGAATTTTATTTGTCTAATACTTAATTTATATGTTGATTTCTCTTAAAATGTTTACTTCACTATTAAATTATATATTTTAAATTAAATAGTTTATTACTAATTTAAAAATTATATTTTATATATCAATTAAAATGTAAATTACTTTAATAATTTTTTTTACTTTTAGTAAACTTAAAATTGAAGTTTTATTTTTAAGCTAAATAATATGGATGTTTTATTTTTCAGCTAAAGAAGATGAGAGTTTTATTTTTAAGCTAAATAAGATGAAAATTTTATTTTTTAAGTTTAATAAGATGAAAAATTTATTTAAAGCTAAATAAGATGGAAGTTTTATTTTTAAGTTAAATAAGATGAAAGTTTAATCTTAAAAACAAATTGCACAATCACGAAAATGCATACGTTAAATAAAATGTATTTTATTTTTAACAATGAATAACTAAAGCTTACAAAGAAAATTAAAAAAAAACTAAATAAGGTGAAGCGTATTTTTGTAAACAAACATCTTATTCTTAATATTGTACCATGAATAGTAGTTTGAATATATTAAACCAAACAAACAGTAAAAACTACTTTAAACATAACTAATCCAAGCATAATTTATCCTAACATGACTTATCCAGCATAATTAATTTCATCCTAACTTGTATCCAAACCAACCGACCCGTGAAAGTTTAGACAAGCATTTTATAGGAATCATAGCCAACTGGTAAATAGGCGGTACCCGGATAGTCGCTTTCCAAATTTCTAGAGGACTATTTATTGTTATCAGTATTTGGAGAGAGCCATATCATAAGATTTTCTATAGAGAACATTTAGAAGCCAACGCGAATGCACTATAACTTACCTTTTCCTATATAAAAAGTACAAATAATATTGTTAAATTTTTTAGGGAAATATATAAATTCATTTTGACACCGAAAGAGCATTAATTTTAATTAACTAGAGGTGGCAAAGTAAACCCAATTAGCTCAACTCACTCAATCCCTTGAAGTTTGGACGGGTTATTAGCTCAACTCATCTCAATCCATTTAAAATTGGGCTGATATGCAACCGAATTGACTCGAGAGAGATCTTGTCAAAATATTTTTAAAACCCTATTTTTAAATTTTGATATGTTTATATTAGCCAAAATAAAGAAGAATATAATTTAATTAATTACTAAAATATTTTTAAAAAGGACAAATAAAATAAGTTAAACTTAATAAAAATTTGATCGAGTTGGGTTTTAACCCGCTCTATAACCCATTACTCAACCCTTTTGACCCAAGCAATTTTGGGTTGGGTTAGGTCTTGACCCATTATGACCGGCTCAAAATTGACCCAACCCGCCCAATTGCGACTCCTAATTTTAACCAATATAACTCATTGGAACCAAATATAGACAAGATAAAAAATAAAAATGCAAAGGTAAATGAGGAAGAGAAAAATCTTAAAGTCAAAAACCAAAGACATCGCAATAAATTCTTAATACTAAATCCAAGTACACACACATAAAAATGGAAATTGTGAAATCTATACAAGAGACTCAGGTCACTCAACTAGTTTCTTTTCCTCAGAAAATCAAGAAAGAGACGAAACAACAATGCTATCTAATCCCACTTCCCAAACCTGAAAAAAGAAACCTACACTAAACCTTTTGCATAAATAGACCATCCTTGGTACTTCTTGTTAGCAGAACTAACTTGAGCAAGGGATAAAGGAACATACAGAAGATAGGGTGAATCCCAGAAGAGAAAAGGCAGAGAACAGGAGCAGAAGAATTTTTGGACAGGAACTAGTTACTTTGGTCGGAGATGAACAAGATAGCTTTAGAAGGAGAGGAATATGACTTTGTACAACTTAGGACTTGTTCTTACTTATGCTCAAGTCTTCTGTAAAGAACCATATATTCATGTAGATTTTTACTTTTTAGTTTACATGGTTTGCACCCCCGACGACCCCCACCATATCATATTACTTTCATAAAAAAATATTTTAAAAAGAAAATGTACAATATCCTTAGTGTTGCCTTTAATATCAAAAGACATCAGAATCTCATTAACCATCACTACTTCTTTCCAAAAGTTTTGCTGGACTTGAACCACAAAAGAGACGTCAAAAGAGTGGCTATAGCTAATATTCCCAATCTAACATCAAATGGAAACGTGAGCCAAGGAGAGTGTTGCTTTTCAAATTCATTTTCCTACAGGTTCTGGAATTCATGAAGCAGAACTTCAGCAAACTGTATCACCTCAACTTCAGCAACTTAAGTTAGTTGCCTGGCCATTCAGTCTAAGTGTCTAACTATATATCAGTGCAAGCTGATTGACAAAAATAAGCATCTGCTTGATTCAGTATCATGTTGAGCATGTACTAAAATCAAGAACCTTGCTTGCTTACCTTAGAAAAATCAGTAAACTCAAGAATTAAACGATTGTGCAGACAATCTGGATAAATATTTAGCATTCTACTCAAAGAATACTGAGATGACCATTGCTGAAGGGAGATCATCAGACTAAAACCAGTACACCATGGCAAAGACCCATACAACATGGAAACCTTAATTGTAATCACATAACTCTAGCTAAATTTTACCCTAGCTATAGGCTTGAAGTATCCAATCCTATTCATCATCAAAGCCTGTGCCCCATAATCATTGGGAATCCAAGCAAATATAGGAACAGGTTCCTGACTAAGGAGCGTAATCAACATTAAACCTTAACAAAACTGGAATCAGGAAGGCCCCACCATTAATCACCAAGGAGATAGAGAGGCAAACTTAGGGTTGCCCCTGGGAGGAAGGATTTGGGCACAGGTTAAAAGGAAAACCACCAAATCAAGGGAAAAAAAACACAAGGAATCAGGAACTATTCCACCCAAATAGTATGTATCTTTGACTAACAGCAGTCTCATAAAATATAAAAGCCTGTCATGATATGTCAATTCATATTTAAGAAAGAGCCAAATATGAATGAACAGACAATAAACATCATTTTCAAGCCTCTATTTCAATTTCCAACGAAACACAAAACTTAACAAAGTAGCCAAGTTTATGCCCTCCCTCCCTCCCCCCCCCCCCCCCCCCAAAAAAAAAAAGGAAGCTCTGTACTCTCCTTTAAGGATCACCAAGAAATACCAAAGCTAAGAAGGCTATGGTGGAGGGAATGTGTTCTTCATGATAATGGAACTTGGAAATAGTTCTTTACCCCAATGGGCAAAAGAACAATTGGATGTCACTGTGTACTTACTATGAAGTTGGTTGATGATGGAAAGGTTTCATCTCGAAGCTAGATTAGTAGCCAAGGATATTCTTAGATTTATGGTCTTGATTATGGTTATACCTTTTCTCCATTAGCGAAGATTGTATTTGTTCACCGCCTTATTTCCATGCCATGTTTCCCTGGGCATTTTATCAGAAGAGGGTTCTTAGGAAACACCCTCTCTACCTCTATGAGGTAGTGGTAAAGTCTGCGTACGTTCTTTCCTCCCCAGATCCCACTTGTGGGATTCCACGGGATATGTTGTTGTTGTTGATATCAAGAATTCTTCCATTCATGTCGAACTTGCGGACGAGGTCTACATGTAGCAACCACCAGGGTTGTCGCCTAGGGAGGATCTGCTTTAGTATGTCAATAGTGTAGATCTCTTTATAATCAATCACTAAGGGCATAGTCAGACCGTTATAGACTTTTAGTACTGTTGTCCAACAGTTTGACATGCTTTGAAATGATGCTGATTGTTCAGTGTTTTATAAACATTCTCATCATAACAAACACATATTCTTGGTTGTTTATGTGGGGGCGATGATCAGGCATTATTGCAGCCATGGAATTTTCATTTTACACAGGAAATATGCTTTTTGACATTGGAAGACACTAGCATGTCAAATTGCAGACAGTTAATACTCCTATGGAGCCAAATGTTAAGATTGTTCATGGACAGGAGGAGCCGTTGAAAGATCCAGGTTGTCATCGGAGATTGATTGGCAGCTCAATTATCTTACGATCACACAACTAGACATTTCATCTGTGGTCAGAGTGGTTACCAATTTCTCTAGACTCCATCTAACAGTCACTGGAATGCACTGATTCGCATCTTAAGTCATATCAAAGGTTTACCCAGACAAGGTCTATTGTATGAGACTACAATAGACACATATAGTATTGGATATTCTGATGCAGATTGTATAGGATCTCCTTCAAACAAGTGGCCCGCTTCAGGGTACTGTGTTCCAGTTGGAGGAAACCAAATAGCTTAGAAAAGCAAAAAGCACTATGTAAAAGCCAGATCAAGTGCAGAGGCAGAGTACTGCATCATGTCTTTAACTACAAGTAAGAGCTTATGTCGCTAAAATAACATCTCCAAGATTGGAGGTATGGTGGAGATGCACACATAAAATTGATATGTGACACTCAAGATGCAATACGTATTACTTTGAATCATGTGTTTCCTGAGAGAACAGAGCATATAGAAGTACATAAAAAATTTATTTGACAAGATAGAATCAGGGTGCATTTTGATGGGCTACAATAACTAAAATATGAGTTAGCTAAATATTCTTTAAAAAAACACTTTGTGGCAAGCTAGGAGCATACAATTACTATGCTCCAACTTGAGGAAAATTATAAAGAATCCAGAAATTATTAATATCACAAGAGCTCATTCCTTATACACATAGGAAAGTTTTAGAATCCTAAAATTGTGTAAATAGGACCAGGAACTACTTTTCATTTCTAGGATGATTAAAAGATTATGTAAACCCAACATGCTTGAGGGAACACCAACCAATTCATTCCCAACATCTCTTCTTTTCTCAGTATTAACATATTCAAATTATCTTGGCTTAATATTATCCATTTTCTTCTTAAATTCGACAAGAATTTTGATGGAATCATATGCAATTGGTCGATGGGCAGATTAAGTTCAAATAATAAGAACACTTTACAGATCACAAAACATAAGCAATAAAACTAAGATCACAGTCTAACAATCCGTCGCTTAAAATTCTGCCAAATGTCAAAATTTCCAATAGGGGCATTGCTATTGCAAGACAATCTTTCAGTGCTATGCAGCATGCTTGCCTAGTTCTACTCAAACGTTTACATGCTAAACACAGGAAAGCCTCTCAATCAGAGGAAGATTCAAGTACTTTTTCCTTGATTGATTACATGTCACCTAACTTGACATCAAATACATTTACAAAAACATTCCAATTATGCTTTACTTTAAATCACCTTTCCTTTTCATGGTACTTCAAGATGCTCACATGTGTTACTTGGGAGCACCAGCAGAGCTCTTTGAATCATTTTGATTAGTACCAACCATAATTCCATCAGCTTCCAAGAATCTACTTAAATGCTTATCATCCAGATGTTGCTGAAATTTTTTAACGAAGAAGTAAGTTCAAGAATAAATACATAACCACAACAACAGTGTAATCGCACAAGTGGGGGTCTAGGCCTTAACCCTACCTTAGAAGGTAGAGAGGCTATTTCTGATAAACCCTCCACTCACTGAGCTTAGAATTAAACTTAGAATTCAAAGAAGAGAGAGCTCACAGATAAACAATCTCTGTATTTCTTCCACTCTATAACACACTCCTCTTTATTCCACTCACCCTTCAAGAATTTGTCAGAATACCACCTACAGAGAAACCCGTCATGAATCTCAGGGTTCAGGGTTTTAGTAAACAGCAAGCATGTAATAATCTAAAGAAAAGTAGCTGTTCTTGATCCACAACAAAAAATTAGCATAAGGGGTAAAGAAGGACCTGTTGAAGCAATTATGGTAAGCTTCTCTGAGTCGAGCACAAGGTGAGGTAGCTAGGCCAGACGCATTCTTCTTCTCCTTGAAGATTCCCATGTTTATGGCCTACTACAAATCCATGAATCTACATAGAAACTGAGCATTAAAAGGTTGATTTTTAAAATTGTAGTTCGAGCAATTTCTCCCAAGGTGTCAAGGGGAGTGCGGGTTGGAGTGGGGGGGGAGGGGGGAGGGAAGAGGGGGGAGGGGGGAGGGGTTACTATTCAAAATATAGCCAGTACTGCAAAAAATAATCACAAATATGTGATAAGTAATTAAGAAATAAAATAATCACAGTTCAAACTCTAAATATTTTGCTAAGAAAACCTCACTTCCCAAGCCTACATTTTGGATGTGATCAGCATTCAGAATTATTTGTGGTCTCAAGCTAATTCTTGATACAGCTCACTAATCGGAGAAAATAAATTTAATAATTTATAAGTAACCAAACTTGAATAGAAGATGTTGACGAAACAATTGATGATAAGACTGAACTGATTTATCTATGAGAATTCTAATATACTAAAGATAGATTACTTTGACAAAATCTTAGGCTACCAAAATGCCCTACTAGCAATATCTAATTACTATTTATACTCGAGATAAACTGGAGCCTTCTCATCAAAGTTAGATGAAGATAACATTCTAGTGATACAACTGCAACTGATCCAGAGTAACTAAATCTGCATTATAAAACAGTGCAACGTCAAATGATATCCTCCAAAAGTAAGGTCTCATCAAAGTTGGATGAAAGTGACATTCTAGTGATGTGACTGCTACTAATCATGAGTACCTAAATCTACATCATAAAATGATGTAGCATCGAATGAAGTAAATACATAAAATATAAAGTATGTAAAATAGTTAAATATAACAATTGGCTAAACTTGAAACATACTGAGGTGAATGAATAAAGGTAAACTTGAAATAGCGTTAACTGAATAATAATGCATGCAAGTGCGCTTTATAAAACAAATTTTTATGACTAAACATATGCCTAATTTTACTTTACTTAGGGAACTTTTTATAATTGACATACATCACGTGAGCTCATGATGCACCAACTTACAATCCTAATTAGGGAGTGTTGTCCTATACCTTGCCTAGTTATAGAACTTATCTAATGTGGATCCACTTTTATGAGTCTCTCTGGGTCAAATATTTTACTAAAGTTGTAGTGAAACATAATTCTAAGGTGGCACATAGTTCTAAAACTTAAGCCATCTATAACCCTCGTTTATTCAGTACTAAATAACTCTCTCAAAATAATTTGTATATGTTTATAATATATCATAAGAACTTATCATGATCCAAGCTACGCCCTAGATGTGACACGGTGATCGAGGTCTCGAAGGACCCCCACAAGCCATCTTAGCATGCTAATGAGCATACATAAGGCAATAAAAGCATCATCACAAACTATACGGGATTGGGGAATGGGCCTTATCTCAAAATCATAAAAGAAAATGGACAATCTTAGCAAGGAACAATAAATCAACATAGTCTTTTACATAAGCCAACAAGCCTCTACATAGTCTAACATAGGCGGGGGGCTAAGACATATCCCTAGCTCACCCTCAAAGAAAAGTTATACAAAAAGGTAGTCTCAAACGTCTCAAAACTAAAGAAACAAAGATAAAGACGAGATAGGCTTGCCATGAACAATGAGGACTCACCACAAAGTCTTCAAAGTGACTCCGGAGTCTAGCCACAAGCATGAGAAGTTAAAACAGGAACTTTCTCCTACATTATAACAAAACATAGATAGGGAGTATGCATTAGTAGGTTTAAATGTACTAAGTATGTGAGCAATGCAAAGCAATTAAATAATAATAGGTAAGTAACCATTTCAAACGTAATGATAAAAAAATAGTAGTAAAATCATAAGTAGACATGAATGAGATCAATGAATAAGTATATCATATAGATGTCGCGCCCCATTTTTCGCAAAAAAAACGAGATCTATTACGTTGGGACAACTCTTTTTCGAGATTTAAAAAAGTTGAAGAGTCACCACCTAACGAATTAAGATGCATTAAGGTACCATTTAGCCTTAAAAAATTAAAGGTCTAAATCTGCTAGAGATCAGGTAATGGTTCAATTTACCTTGAAATGAAGGTGTTAAACACCTTTCGAGATCAACAATTGTAGGTCCCAGCCATATCTTGCATTTATGTGGGGGTGAAAATTTACAAGTAAAGTCTCTATTTTAAAAATATTCTAAATAAATATCTAAGTGATAAAGACAGAATTAAACCAGATAGATATGAAAATAAATTAGACAAATAAATAACTAAACTACCCCGAATAGTTAGAAATAAATAAAAGAGAAAAATACTAAAATTAAATAAAATTAGTTCCACTCGAATCAGTACTCGGCTTTTATTGTTCGGAAGACAAGATTAGAGTTTTGTCGTTTTATAACACACTTGGCTTATTAGCCAAAAAAACAGAAATCAAAATTTTGTCATTTAACTTCGAGCTATTTACATCATGTTCGATGGTCCTATTTACCCCTACCCCTCCTAGGTTGATTTATTATTAACCTAAAAGCGTTCTAAAAGAAATGAAAAAATTCTAATGCTCCTACAAGTGTCTTGCGTCACATTTTAACGTCCAAGAGGCATTAGACTTCTAAGTTTGATAAAATCTAGACCAAAAAAAATTCAAAGTTTTCCTAATTAGACTCATCTTCACAATAAAATTGGTTGAGCATTAAGCAAGCAAATCTCAAGTATGCCTCTAAACACACTTGAAACACGGGTAATAGTGCAAAATACCTAGATTTACGAAGTCTGTGCATAACAAGACAATATAAGAAACATTTTAAAGCTTAGCAAATTAACTTTTTAAGGAAAAATCACCCCCTATATTCTTTTAAGAGTACATATTACGAGTTTTAAATATAGTTTGTTATAATTACCAATATTAACAAAGTAATTACGTGTTATAACAATTTTCAATTAATTTTAAAAGATTATTTTTATATTAAATAAAATGCAACTAATAATGACAAGAAAGAGAAAAAGTGTCTATTACACAATTTTAGGGATTTCTTTTTTCTTATTCCAACGTGACTCTATAAATTCCTCTTTTCACGCGTCTCTTTCTTTTCTTTCCTTTCACACACAACCATCTTTCTCTCTCTCATTCACGTCAAACTCGAATAAAAAAAATAAAAAAACCTCCAATGTTGAGTTCATCAAGGTCGGTCCATTCATTCTTGTTTTTACACCATTTTTCAGTAACAATAAAAAAAATCAAAAAGCCTCATCTACACCAAGAAAGAGCCCTAGCTCAACTGTCCGAAAGAGCATGTTGATATAGAGCCACCAACTTTTAACATTCTCACACAATCAACGGCGAAGAACATTGCAAAACAAGGCAAGAAAACTCAAACCTCCATCTAGAAGGACGACAATGTCAAGAAGAGAGGTCCAACTTCATCTGCTCGAAATGGCCAGAAAAGAAAAGAGAAAAGTGCTGATTCTTATTCCACAGAACACCCTGATCTAGTTGTTGAGTCTGAGTCGGTTTCGAATTTTGTACAATCGAATGTTTCAAAAATAGTAAAAACTATTTTTAGAGGAGAGTCCTCGAAATCTGCAAAGAAAAAAGCTAGTGGAATATTCAAACAAGATTCAAGAATTCCAAAGCAACAAAAGGTCAAACCGGATGTTAAGGTATTTTTTATTGCATCATTTAACTGTGTATGTGAGTATTTTGAACTAATAATTTTTTTTCGTTTGAATACAATGGTAAACTAATTTTATACTATTTTAAAATACAAAGTTAGATGCTAAGTGTTTTATATGTCTGATATGCAAATTTATATATTTTATGTATACGCATTTAAATTTTTTATTATGTACAAAATACGCATTGGTGTTTTTAATAACAGTATGAGTTGATGTTATTGGTTTCTTTTTTGTGTAAAATTGATATGAATGTAGACCTTTTTTTACTTGACAACGGTGTATTTTGTTTGAATATTTTTTACATGAGGTTGGCATAAAGCTTTACATTTGAGATGTTTAGTGTTGTTTTTGTATATAATTGGTGTGAATATATATTGTTTGGTCCTGTGCCAGTATTTATTTTTGGCGGTTTGCAGGTTTCTTTTTTGTGTAAAATTAGTATGAATGTAGACCTTTTTTGACTTGACAGTGGTATATTTTTGTTTGAATGCTTTTTATATGAATGCTTTGAATGTATTTTTGACTTGACATGTTTGTAATCGTGTTCATTGATGTTATTTTGGTATATTCGAAGGATGAGGAGGAGCATAACAAACACCTCAGGATTGTCCTTCAGACTCTTAAGGTCTATGAATTGTACGCAAAGTTCTCAAAGTATGAGTTTTGGCTCAAGTCAGTGGCTTTCCTAGGCCATGTTATTTCGGGTGACGAAATTCGAGTAGATGCCCAGAAGATTGAAGCGGTTAAGAACTGGCCAAGACTAACCTCTCCAACTGGCATAAGAAGTTTCTTGGGGTTGGCAGGCTACTACAGCAGATTCGTTGGCAGGTTTTCCTTCCTATTCGCACCATTGACCAAGCCGACTCAGAAAAGGTCAAGTTTCAATGATATGAGTAATGTGAGAAGAGCTTCCAAGAGTTGAAGACTAGATTGACCACCGCACCTGTTTTGACGTTGCCCGATAGGATGGATGTTTGTGATATATTGTGACGCATCAAGAGTTGGGTTAGGTTGTGTATTGATTCAAATAGGGAAGGTGGTTTTAAAGTTCATGAGAGGAACTATCCGACCCATGATCTTGAGTTGGCGGTGGTAGTGTTTGCACTTAAAATCTTGTGCCACTACTTGTATGAAATGCATGTGGACATATTCATTGACCACAAGAGCCTGCAGTATGTCTTCAGTCAGAGAGCTCAACATGCGACAAAGGAGATGGTTGGAGTTGCTCAGGGATTATGACATGAACATCTTATACCACCCAGGTAAAGCTAATATTGTTGTTGATGCTCTTAGTAGGTTGTCAATGGGTAGCACAACCCATGTTGAGGAAGAGAAGAAAGATCTAGTGAAGGAAATGCATAGGTTGGCTCAATTGCAAGTCCAAATCGAGGAGGATGACGAGGGAGGAATCAATGTTCAGAGTAGGTCTGCATCATCCCTAGTAGCAGAAGTAAAAGAGAAGCAAGATCGAGATCCTATCATACTCCAATTGAAAGAGGTTGTCCACAAATAAAAAGTGATGGTCTTCTCCAAAAGGGGAGAGGGGATCTTCAGATACCAGAGTAGGTTATGTGTTCCTGATGTTGATGGTGTCCGAGAGAGGATCATGGTTGAAGCCCACAACACTAGATACTCCATTCATCCGGTCTCCACTAAGATGTACCACGACTTAAGAGAAGTCTGTTGGTGGAGTATAAAGAGGGACATTGTTGAGTTTGTTTCAAAGTGTCCAAATTGCTAGCAAGTGAAGGTTGAGCATCAAAGGGCTAGTGTCTTGGCTCAAAACTTTGAGATTCCAGAGTGGAAGTGGAAGATGGTTAACATGGACTTCATCACCGGCCTATCGAGATCTAGAGACAGCATGATTCTATATAGGTGATTATAGACAGGATGACTGAATCAGCACACTTCTTGGCAGTCAAGACAACTAATACTGGGGAGGAGTATGCCAAGGTGTACATCCAAGAGATTGTGAGGTTGCATGGAGTTCCCTTGTCCATCATTTCGGACAGAGGAGCCCAATTTACTTCTCACTTCTAGAGGTCTTTCCAAAAGGGATTAGGTAACAAGGTAAATCTGAGTACGGCCTTTCATCCACAGACGGATGGTCAAGCGGAGTGCACTATTCAGACAATAGAAGATATGTTGAGAGCCTGTGTCCTTGACTTCAAAGGGAATTGGGATGACCATCTACCACTAATTGAATTTGCATATAACAATGGTTATCATGCGAGCATTCAAATGGCCCCTATGAGACCTTGTATGGGAGGAGGTGTAGATCACCCATTGGGTGGTTTGAGGTTGGAGAAGGCAAGTTGATTGGGCCTGACCTTGTCCACCAATCCATGGAGAATGTAAAGATTATTAGAGAGAGGTTAAAGACTGCACAAAGCCGTCAAAAGTCTTACACCGATGTAAGGAGAAGGGACTTAGAGTTCGAGGTGAGTGATTGGGTATACTTGAAGGTATTACCCATGACGGGTGTCATGAGGTTTGGGAAGAAGGGGAAATTAAGTCCTAGCTATATCGACCCTTTTCAAATTGTGAGGAGAATTGAGAGGGTTGCTTATGAACTAGAGTTACCTTCTGAGTTAGACGGAATCTATCTGGTGTTCTAAATTTCTATGTTGAAGAAGTGTTTGGAAGATCCTTCCTTGGTGATCCCTGTTGAGAGCACTGGAGTCAAAGATAGGTTGTCCTATGAAGAAATTCTAGTCCAAATCCTTAATCTACAGGTTCGTAGACTGACAAATAAAGAGATAACATCCGTTAATGTTTTGTGGAGGAATCAATTTATTGAGGAAGCCACGTGGGAAGTTGAGGAAGAGATGAGAGCCAAACACCCACACCTATTCGTGCCTGATGACGAGAATATCGAAGGTAATCCTGAGTTGATGTGTCTATTCTTGATGTTATGAGTAGAGTTATTAAGGTCGATGAAGAGTTAAGAAGTTGAGTTGTTGAGTGAGTATCGAGATGAGTCTTGAGTCTATTCGCACCATAATACTGCTCCTACTCATCATTTGAGGATGAATGATCCCAAGGGGGAGATGATGAAACGCCTGGTAAAATTACTGAAATACCCCTAGAGGAGAAAGGTGCGCATAACACGTCTTCCGATGCATGGATGGCATATCCGAGGCCGAATTATGATCAATATAAAAAATTGAGTGGGGGAAAGGTCTTGGTCAATTTTTAGAGCGACCGAGTCAAAAGATAATTTTTCGTTCCGAGACACAAAATAGTGAGGATCCGCGACAGAGCCGCGTCACGGACCCATTGCGGAGGATACCTTATGTTTTTCCATAATTTTTTGACATGATTGAGAAAACTCGTTCAAGAAATTTTTTGCCAAAAATGAACTGTTAGAGACCAGTCCACGTTGCGGACTAGGATATTTCGCGGCTAGAGAATTTCTAAAATTTCGAGGGGCATTCTGGTCCATTCCTAATACCTTCTAAAACCATATACGACTAATATATGTCATTTTCACGAAAAAAAGGTTCGAAAATCCATTTTACAATCCCTTTCCTAGCAAATCATCAAGTTAGGGCTTAAGAAGAGTTGAGATTGAAGAGTCAAGAGGAAGTTCCAAGGGATTTGTGTTGTTAGCAATCACCCCGGCATGTGAGGCTAACCTAAAGAATGAGATTGTTCTTCCATGTGCCTCTTTTGAGTAAATTTAGTCTATGATTGAAGATGATGAGTTATATGTGAAAATCCTTGAGTATTCTACTGAGATTCTTCTTAATTCGTGTATTTTTCTTAAATTGATGATCATCATAAACTTGATTTACTAAATAAGTTGTTTTCATGAATGATTTTACAAAATTCTATCTCTATTTTACTAAAGAATGGAAGAATGAACTTAGGGGATGAGTCTAGAGCCTTGATAATGATGATGTTTGTGATGTTGTGATTGTGGTTCAAATTGTTGAGAGTATTGATGATGTTGTGGATGAGAATAATGTTCATGAGTCTTAAAAACTTGAAACGAAATTTTAAAAGAATGTTTCGAGTCCATGATGTTGATGTTGATGTTGATGAGATGAGTTGATGTTGATGATACAAGTTGATGTTGATGTACTATGTCCCTATGAGACCAATGATGAGAAATATTGATGATGATGTTATGAGCATGTCGAGTTCTAGGAGGAGTATTGAGCACCGAAATGGGTGAGAGTGAGTCTCACTCGGACGCATTTAAAAAATATGGCTCGCATAAGAGTGGATCGAACCGTAACACGGATGTTTCCTTTGTTCCAAAAGAGTAGTTGTGGATCCATTGATAGTGATTTCCTTTACCCCAGGCAGGGTACTAGATGGATGTGACAATGACATCGCTTCGTTGAATTATCACTGACCCATAGGCGATGGTTGTCTGTTATAGAAACTCCTAGCTAGGTTCCATACTGATAGAACCCTGATGTTGATGTGATGATATGAGTCTTGATGGATGTTGATGTTTTATTATCTACCCTTTATCCTTGTCCTAGACGGGCATGTGTCCTTCGAGTTGAGTTGAGTTGAGTCATGTTTCCTTGAGATGAGTCTGATGAAATGATGATTTATTGATGAGATGTTGATGGGTTATTTGTCTACTCTTTATTCTTGCTTTAAATAGACATTTGACATTCTGACGGAGTATAATGTTAAGTTGATATTATCCCTATACTGTTCTATTTGTACTGTTATATTCAGCCATCTTACATACCGTACATTCCACGTACTGAAACAATTCGGCGCTGCATTGTTTCATGATGCAGATACAGGAGGTAGAGGACTTCAGCAGACGCATCGTTGAGGTTCGGGGATTCTGATTTCAGTCATTGGTGAGCCCTCCTAGCTATCCGGAGGAGCCCTTTTTCCTTTACCTGTTATTTTATTTATTGAGTTGGGTAGCCATGGCCTATCATGGTACCATCTTAGACTGTAGTTGAGTTAGAGGCTTCATAGACATGAGTTAAGGTTTGATGTTGAGGTCTTTTCCCCTTTTGAGTTGAGTTAGCATTTACATTTACTTACCCTTGATGTTGAGACTGGGTGTTGGCCATAAGCCCTCCTTATTGATGTAGACTGATTGATGTAGCTCACTTCTTTTATCTTGTTATTCCACTATGCTTGATGTTGAGTGACTGTCCTGAGATCGAGTGGTTCGCGTGGGGACTAGCAATAGTCTCTAGGTGTCGATCACGCCTAGGGTACCCTCCTGGGGCGTGACATAAGGTCTCATATATACCTCTTACTAGCATGCTTGAAAACACACATAAATAGTGCAAGGTTGTGTCATACTAAATGCATGCAAAAATAACAAAAGATTATCATATTAGAACTTACTTCTTTAAAAGCACTTAATAATGATAATATTTGAGGCATGATTCAAAATAGAATAACATCCTAAAGTACTTATCAAAATATATTTAAACTATGTGATATATAAAAAAAAATTCAAGATCATATAAGCGACATTATTTAATTTAAAAGTTTAAAAAGAAAATCCTATATACATAACTTACATGTTAAAATATGGACATAATTGTTATTGTGATTTTTTTAAAATTAAAGCTCATGAATGCAATATGCTAAGGATCTTTAAAGACATGAACATGATTTAAATAATATAAGACGTCCAAAATTGTTAAAGTTTAATTTGATATGCACAAAATTTATTAAGTCATGATTACTTAAAACTTTTCATAAAATGCTCAAAATTTAACTATGTCCTACACTTGATAAAATGTGTTCAAACATTTTTTTTAATATATAGGCATAATTTTAATACAAGTCAAAAATACTTATTAAGTGTAAACACAAAAGTCACATATTAAACTTATTATACAATATCTAAGACTTGACAAATTTACTAAAGTTTAGAAGTTAATTAAAAAGAAATTATTCGGTTCAAAATGCTCTCAAAACAAGGGTTTTACAAATAAAAATCATATTAAAATTTACACTACTAAGTTTATATAATAATTAGTAAATATCCATGAAAATTAATATGTCAAAGATCTTTAATCTTAAAAATAATTCAACAACCGTGGTTAACCAATTAATCCTAATAAGTATATTTTCTACCACACATATCATTAAGAAAGAAAAGTAAAAAAATAAATAACGGAAAACAAGCAGCACATAATTCCTCACTCCCAAATCAATAGCAATCCCAAATTTTATTATATAGTGTTTATAATTGTTGCGAACCGAAAGTAAATTTCGAAAACTAAAAGAATACAAAATAATAAAAAGTAACTAACGACATCTGAATCCCATCCTGTAATACCCGGTAAAATTATTAAAATACCTCTAGATGAGAGATGTGCACATAACGCATCTTCTCAAACTCTGATGGCAAATCTGAGGCCGAAAATGTGATCAACATGAAAAGTTGAGTGGGAAAATGGTCTTGGTTGATTTTTAGAGCAATCGGATCAACAGTTAATTTTCAATATGAGAACGATTTCCAGAATAAGTGTGCGCGAGGAGTTACACTTAGACTTGGTCCCAACATTTTCTACGGGATTTGAAAACTCGATCGGAAGATTTTTTGCGAAAAACACTAAAACTTGCATTCCCCTAAGATTAAATTTTGCAGTTTTTTGTGAGAGGCATTCTGAACATTCTAATAAAATACCTAGGGCTAAAAAGAAGAGAAGAGGAGCGAGAATTCAAAAGGATTGAGAAGAGTTCCTACGAGATTGAGCATCGAAGCTTCACATCAGGTATGTAAGGCTAAACTAAAATATGAGAATATTCTTCCATGTGCCCCCGTTGATGGTAATAAAGGAGTTGATGAGTCTACATACATGTTTCTTGAATATTTTGTTGTAAATTATATATATATATATATATATATATATATATATTACATGTATTTTCATAGGTTGATAATCATCATAAACTTGATTTACTTATTAAATACTTTTCATGAGTTACTGCATAAACCCTATATGTTATTTTCTTAAAGATTGCATGAATGAACCTAGGGGTTAATTCTAAAGCCCTGACTTGAGTATGTTGATGGTGATTGTGATGTGAGCATGATGATGGGTTAATAGAGCTTGTTGATCCCATGAGTGTTCATAATTGAACTCTAGAGTTTTGTCTAATTGACTTCTTCCTAATGACTAATCTAAGCCTTAAGCTATTGATGAGAATTGCGTTGATAATATAATTTGAGATGATAGGCCGAAAGGCCCAACGGAGTTAAGTTAATGGGATGAGGAGAGTCTCTACGAGGCTAATTGAGATGATTGAGTTGAGATGAGGAGTCCTATGAGCATTGAGTCTTAGGAGGAGTATCGAGCGCCAAAATGAGTAAGAGTAAGTCCAACTCACACTCATTAATCACGTCTTCAAATGTAGGAGAGGATTGAACCATTAAGGCAGATGTTTCCTCAAAAATAAAGTGTCCCTGAAAGCAATAGAGGACACTTGAGTCGTTTCCCCTATGGATTCAAATTGTTCTTGCCCTGACAAGGTATTGAATGGTTGTGGCAACATTAGCAAGATTGTTGTACGATCATTGGCTCATAAGTGATTGTTATCGGATAAGAGAAACTCCCATAAAAGTTCTACACTGATAATACTTTGTGTTGAGTTGAGTCGATTGATGAGTTAGGATTGGCGTTGATGAGTCATTTGTCTACTTTTTATTCTTGCTTTAGATAGATATTTGACATCCTGATTGAGTATCTTATGAGTTGATGTGATTCTATATTATTCTGCCTATATCTATTTCATTCGATCATTTTACATACTCATACATTCCACGCACTGACGTCCATGTGGATTGCATCATTTAATGATGCAGACGCAGGTACTAGAGATCGTCAACAAGCACACTATTGAGGATCTATTGTAGTCAGCTGAGTTGGTGAGCCGCCCTTACTTCGGAGGACCCCTATTTTATTTTTACCTAGCTATTAGAGTCGGACTTTAGATTAACTTCACTTTTGAGATAAGCTGGCCATGGGTCTGTCATTGGCACCAACTGATAGTGATAGAGGCTTCATAAATTAAAGTTGAGTTTTGAGTTGAGATTTTGTTGAGCTAGTTTCTTTCAGACTAGCCTGTTTTACTTATATATTTTGAGACTTCAACCATTTATTATCTTTAGTCTTCCACAGAATTGCTATGAATGTTGAGTGAATGAATGTGATGAGACTAAGTAGTTCTCTTGGGGACTAGCAATAGTCTCTGAGTGTCGGCCACGTCTAGGGTACCCTCCCGGAGTGTGACACATCCCTGGCGAACTCTTCAATGAATTGAACGGACTAAAGATCCTACTAACACAAGCACTAGAAGAAACGTGAGATAAATACAACATAAAGCAAAATAAGGCAAACTTATACATGGCTACAACTAATATAACATAATTAAGAAGAAGTAAATTCAAAAGTCGATGATACCACAATAATCCCAACAGTAATATTTAAAACTCGATACCCGGACACATCAAGATCACAAGAATCTCAAGGATTCCGAGTAGTTCTTGTATCGTGGAGGGTAAAAAGATAAGGGAGGAGGGTTGTGGCTATTTTTCTTAGAGAGAAGAAAGCTTGAATGTACTTTTTCTGTGATATGTTCCGAGAGAGTGATCTTGGGGAATTTTTAATTCTGTGTTAGAGAGAGGAGAATTGTATGAATTATTTTCTATTTGAAATGAAAGTATGTCCAAAAGTTTTTTCATGTAAAATTTAGTAAGATTTTCCCCCTAGAAGAATAAAGAAATCTTATTTATAGTTGAGGAAGTCCATCGACAAAAGGTAAAAAATTAATCAAATGAGATCAAGTTTGCCATAAATATATTGGTCAATATTTTTACCAAACACATGCAAGTATTTAAAGGGAAGAAAAAATTAGGAAGTTTCTCCGACAAAAAAAAATCATGTCATAAATAACATAATAAAATCTATTTAAATCATAATTATCAGACAACAAGGAGAATGAAATTTCAAGAGGGAAGGTAATTAGACAGGATAGTCAGATACCAATAAATCTACGTTTATTAGAGGAGCAAAATTGTTCTTTCCTCTCAAACTAATTACGGAAAATAATAAAATTAGGGGGGTAAAAAGAATGAGTCAATCGCTTAATAGCTTAATTTAAGCTCAAGAGGAGCAGAGGATCACACATTAATTTTGCAAGATAAATAGATATTTAAAGTCGATTAAGATTTCTCAAAAACAGCTCAAAAGATGGTGTTCAAATAGTAGAAATTTCACAATACAAATTGGAACACAATAGGATATCATAAATTAACAAAACTTACTAAAATTTGATTTAAAATTCTAGATAGATAGTATCACATGAACATAAACTGGAACATCAGAATAACATACCCAGACAGATTCTTGACAATCCGTCACAAATCTTCAAATCTTATTGGAGATGGTAGACTACCTCTATTATTGCTCGCTGCCCATAGCTTGAAAAACGGTAAAGGAAACGGTTGGGGGTTTGGGGATCATTGTTTCGGTGGTGAAGAATGGCCATGGATGGGAGTTTTAGGGTTGTTGCATGGGGCTTTTGGGTGGTAATTTTCGTCGGAGTGAAGGGGTCGTTCGGCGGCTCTAGTTCTGGACGGGGCTGAGCGAAGAGGCGAGGGCAGTTTGTGGTTTTTTCCTATAGGTTTTCAGTGGCGGGGGTCATTTGGAGGTTGCTGGTGGTGGAAATTTTCCACGTGGCTAGGTGGTGGGGCGTCGGTGGTGAGGTAGACGATGAGAGGGGTTGTTTTGGTTGCTGCATGTGGGTTTTCTGGCAGAATTGGGTGTCGTTTGGTTGCTGTTTCCAGCGAGGGAGATGGTTGGTTTCGTTGGAAAAAAAGGAAACGAGGGAGCCAGTGACAAGGGGCTTCAGTAGTGGTGCCAGACAAGGGCGAGGAGACGACGGGAACGACGAAGAGAGTGATTTTGGCATTGGGTGGTGTTCACCGAAGGGGCGGCCATAGTGATGGCTAAAACACCCAATAAAATTATCAAAATGCCCCTAGCTGAGAGATGCCTGCATAACGTGTCTTCCCAAACTCCGATGGAAAATTCGAAGCTGCAAATACGATAATCATGAAAAATTTAGTGGGTAAACGGTGTTGGTTGATTTTAGAGCAATCAAATCAAAAGATCATTTTTCGATGCAAAATGATTTTCAAAATAAGTGCGCGACAGATGTGCGACGTGGACCTGCCACGAAGTTCCACTTAGACTTGGTCCCAATATTTTCCACTAGATCAGAAAACTCGATCGAATTTTTTTTAGAAAAAATCCCCAAAAAGACCCCTAATCCACGACGCAGACTTGATGTACTATGCCAAACTTTTTTTCAGTTTTTCATGAGGGGCATTCCAGACTTTTTCCAACCCCTCTTAAACCTAAAACATGGTCTAAATAGGTTGTTTTGAGCATAAAAAGGATTTTAACCCTTATTCCTAAGTCTTTTTTAAGTTTCTAACAAAATACCTAAGGCTAAAGAGAAGAGAGAAGAGCAAGGATTCGAGGAATTCAAGCCGGATTCATGCCAAGTTGATTGTCTACCTTCATTCCAGGTATGTAAGGCTAAACTAAGATATGAGAATGTCCTTCCACGTGCCCTCATTGATGGTAATAGAAGAGTTGAGAGTCTAATAAGTCTACTTACATGTTTCTTGAATATTTTCTTATAAATTATATGTATTGCATGTATTTTCGTATATTGATGATCATCATAAACTTGATTTACTAATTAAATATTTTACATGAGTTATTTTCATAAACCCTATATGTTACTTTGTAAAAGAATGCATGAATGAACCTAGGGATGGAGTCTAGAACCTTAACTTGAGCATGATAATGAGTTAATAGAGTTTGATGATCCCTTGAGTATTCATAATTAAACTCAAGAGTTTTGTCTAATTGACTTCTTCCTAATTACTAATCTAAGCCTTGAGCTATCGATGACAATTGTGTTGATAGGATAATTTGAAATGATAGGCTGAAAGGCCCAATTGAGTTTAAATGAGGAGTCTTAAGAGCATTAAGTCTTGGGAGGAGTATGAGCACCAAAATGAGTAAGAGTAAGTCCAACTCGCACTCATTGACTGCAACGCCAACTGTAGGAGAGGTTGAACCGTTAAGGTGGATGTTTTCTAAAAAATAAAGTGCCCCTAAAAGAAATAGAGGACACTTGAGCCGTTTCCACTATGGATTCGATTTGTTCTTACCCGGCAAGGTATTGAACGGTCTTGGCAACATCAGCGGGATTGTTGTACAATCACTGGCTCATAAGTTATTATTGTCGGATAAGAGAAACTCCTATAAAGAGTTGAGTTGAGTTGATTAATAAGTTTGGATTGGTATTGATGAGTCATTTGTCTACTCTTTATTCTTGCTTTATATAGACATTTGATATCCTGGTTGAGTATCTTATGAGTTGATGCGATTCTATATTATCCTGCCTATATCCGTTTCATTTAGCCATTTTATGTACTCGTACATTTCACGTACTAACGTCCATTTGGAATGCGTCATTTAATGATACAGAGGCAGGTACTAGAGATCGTCAACAGGTGTATCGTTAAGGATCTTTGCAGTCAGCTGAGTTAGTGAGCCTCCATTACTTCGGAGGATCCTTATTTTATTTTCATCTAGCTATTAGAGTCAGACCTTAGATTAGCTTTACTTTTAAGATAAGGTAGTTATGGGTCTGTCATTGGCACCAATTGATAGTGATTGAGGCTTCATAGATTAGAGCCGAGTTGTTGAGTTGAGATTCTGTTGAGCTAGCGTTTTTTAGACTAGCCTATTTTACTTATATATTTTGAGACTTCCACCATTTATTATATTTAGTCTCCCGTTGAATTGCTATGAATGTTGAGTGAATCAATGTGATGAGGCCAAGTGGTTCTCTTAGGGACTAGCAATAGTCTCTGAGTGCCGACCACGTATAGGGTACCCTCTAGAGGTGTGACAAACTTGGTATCAGAGCACAGAGTTCAGGTATCTTAGGGAGTCTATGAACCCGTGTCTAGTAGAGTCTTGTTTATGGGCGTGTTGTGCACTACACTTTATAAGAAGGAGGCTATGGGACATTAGGAATCATTACACTTCTTTCATATTCCAATTTGTATGACAGAGTTAAACTCTACGAAAGCTCTCTTCTAATTCGTGTTTTACGCGTTTACAGAATTGTGATCATACTTTCGGGAAGAGTTGATAAAAGGAAAGGACGAGATAGTGAAAGTGGTATTTGATTAAGGTTTGTAATAAGAGTTATTGTTTATTTGGTAAGTAATGAGGTGATGAGTTGATATCCATAAGTTTTGACGACAGAGCGGTAAGTACCTTTTTATTTTCATGATGAGGCATAGAGAGAGTTAGTGTTAGGATGTGTTAAAGTATGTTCAAACTAGAAAGAGGTTTATGTTGATGTGTTATAGTGTTCGCATTAATGAGGGTGAAAAATAGACGTTGAATAGGGGAGCAGAGTATTTTGGGTGATAGATCTAAACTAGGCTTATGATCCTGAAGGGAGAGCCCCGTTAAATTCATAGAGTTATGAGCTTAGTTAGATGAGAACGTATAATAAACGGGAAATAGTTCTTGAGTTGTGAGGAGGGGATGTGTTGATTGAGTATTCCCTTTGAGATTTTAGTGGGCCTATGTTCTCAAATTTTACCAGTAGTTGTAAGTTGGTGTGATGTTAGGGAATTGTGTGATGTCTTTGTTAGTACTAGACCCTAAGCTTGAATTTTGAGAAATAGTGTGAAAGAGGAGATAGCATTGTGAAAGTGATAGTCTTAGTTGGAGATTTATTCTAAGAGGCTTGCTATAGTGTTTGTTTGAGATGAAGATGTTGATTTGTAAGGAGAATGATGTTATGACCAGGGTACAAGTTCCCGTTAGATGGAAATAGTTAATTGTGGATAGTTCATTAAATAAGAAGAGACTTAAGATATGTATCCATAATAGTGTAAGGTTGTGTAAAGCTCTAAGTTATGACTGCTACAAGAATCTAGACAATATTTTGAGTTGTCAATGTGGAGTAGGTTGATGTAAGCATTCTTTGTCATCCCGAGTAACTAAGTTAATTTGGGGCTTATGGATAGATAATGATGAGCTTTCCATTATAGACTAAGTCTTATACAGATGAATCTATGGGAGCACAGAAGGTGAGTGTTAGCAGGCAAAAAGAAAAGGTTAGATTCTAAGAATTGTGGAAAGTGGTTATGTACATCACTAAAAGCAGCAAATATAGAGAAATTCCCATAGAGATAAGAGGAAGCTAAGAGTGGTATCTTTGAAGAGAGTCTTAGTGGCTATTATATATATGTGACTACAACATAACAAAAGAGTTCAAGATGATCTTGTGGATAATGATTCCCTGACCGTGTGGAGATATGTACTTATAGCGTGGTAAAAGGAATTGATTCACAAATTTAGAAAGATGACCTTAAGCTAAGAGGGAGATGATGAGGTGATAAACCAAAGTAGATCTCGAGTTCTGGATAGTGATTGGGTTGATCAAGATGAGACATTAATTCTTTGCCATATCATATGTTACTTATCTTCAGTGAGGTGATACTCTATTCCCATCTGGTGTATGACTACCATGCCCATGGCCTAGTACCATGTACCACTCATTCATTTTCGTTTATGTTGAGTTTCGAGGAGGAGAAATGATAACTTCGTTCAATAATTTTAATCTTACCTAATGAATCTAAGAGTTTCCAGTCCTATGTTGAATGAGATGTGACCTGAGTTTTACACTACGTGTAGTTCTGTAAACTCAAAATGAGTCTTGATAGACGAGGAATATTGTACTTCATTTTGAATGTTCTTAGATAAGATTTCTCAATTGAATCATACTAATGATCTTTTGTTCCAAGCCCTTCCAGTGATCCTACTTTCCAGTCTTGATAGAAATTTGATGATAGTAGGGGGTGATGGCTGATGAGAGAGAATGAGTGTTCTTGATTTTGATAATAATATGATACCATCTCCTTGTGAGGTTGCAGATGTAGAAGAGGAGTTAGAAAAAAATTTGGATGTGTGTCATAGATAGATAAGAGAATATGAGTGTCTCTTAGGATGAGAATTCATGTGATTGAGGGTGCAGATGTGCTATGGTAGGTTTGAAGATTCTCAAGTGAGGTTGACCTTAAAGAGGCCATTAAGTGGTTAGAGTGATAGGCTTGAATGTGTGGTTTCCATTATGCAAGTGTATTAGAGTGATGAAAATGAGTAGTGTTCTTTAAGTAAAGGTTACTATGGAGATAGGAAACATAGATTTTGAGGGGTTAGATTGGTGTAAGTATGATTATCCTATGATTATCCTAAGACTGGCACCTTGAGACTTAGGCGTGAACGAAATAAGAGGATGTGGATAGGCAGAGAGTTGAATAGAAGCTATAAGCTTAAGTTGAAGGAGTGTAGTGCCATGAAAAGAGCATAATTAAGATGAGGAGCTGAGCTTGAGAGTGTCCATAGAGTCTCGTAGATCACGATAGCCCCATTCTCGATTAGAGTTGATATCTTCCTTCTTGAGTTTGAATGACTGATTGTCGAGACATTTAAATGATTCGAATTGATTTTGTTCTAATGTTCCATTCATGCTTGATGATTAGAATGTTGAAGGTAATGTCCTTACCCTTGACTTAATTTGATTTGTCTATTCCTGAGTTGATGTACCTATTCCTGAGTCTGAGTAGAGATCATTTGAGATTAATGAAGAGGCGAAAGTTTGATTGATTGAGTGAGTATTGAGAGGATTTTGGATTGTATTTGTGTCTTGGTACCTACCTTTACTCATCATTCGAGGACGAATGATTAAGGAGAGATGATGTAACACCTAATAAAATTACAAAAATACCTCTAGCTAAAAGATGTCCGTATAACGTGTCTTCCTAAACTCCGATGGCAAATTCGAGGCCGGAAATATGATTAGCATAAAAGTTTTAGTGGGAAAATGGTCTTGGTTGATTTTTAGAGCAACCAGATCAAAAGATAAATTTTTGATGCAAAAATGATTTTCTAACGCAAGTGCATGACGGGTGTAAGGTGCAGACATAACGCGGAGTTACACTTAGACTTGGCCCCAATATTTTCTACGAGATTAGAAAACTCGATGGAAAAATATTTTGCGAAAATCCCCGAAAAGGCCCCTAGTTTGCGACGCGGACTTGATGTACCAGGCCGAACTTTTTTTCAGTTTTTCATGAGGGGCATTTCAGACTTTTTCCAACTCCTCCTAAACCTAAAACATGATCTAAATAGGTTGTTTTGAGCAATAAAACATATTCCGATGTCTTTTCTAAGTTTCTAACAAAAGACCTAGGGCTAAAGAGAAGAGAGAAGAGCAAGGATTCAAGGAATTCAATCCGGATTCGTGCCAAGTTGATTGTCTACCTTCGTTCCAGGTATGTAAGGCTAAACTAAGACATGGGAACGTTCTTCCATGTGCCCCCATTGATGGTAATAGAGGAGTTGAGAGTCTAATAATTCTATGTTTCTTGAATATTTTCTTGTAAATTATATATCTTACATGTATTTTTGTATGTTGATGGTTATTATAAATTTGATTTACTAATTAAATGTTTTACATGAGTTATTTTCACAAGCCCTATATGTTACTTTGTAAAAGAATGCATGAATGAACCTAAGGATGGAGTCTAGAGCCTTGACTTGAGCATGATGATGAGTTAATAGAGTTTGATGATCCCTTGAGTATTCATAATTGAACTCCAGAATTTTGTCTACTTGACTTCTTCTTAATGACTAATCTAAGCCTTGAGTTATCGATGAGAATTGAGTTGAAGAGATAATTTGAGATGATAGGCTGAAATCCTGAATGAGTTGAGTTAATGCAATGATGAGAGTCTCTATGAGGCTAATTGAGATGATTGAGTTGAGATGAGGAGTCTTATGAGCATTAAGTCTTGAAAGGAGTATCAAGCACCAAAATGAGTAAGAGTAAGTCTAACTCGCACTCATTAACTACGTCGCCAAACATAGGAGAGGATTGAACCATTAAAGCGGATGTTTCCTTGAAAATAAAGTGTTCCTAAAAGCAATAGAGGACACTTGAGTTGTTTCCACTATGGATTCAAGATGTTCTTACCACGGCAAGGTGTTGAATGACTTTGGCAATATTAGCGGGGTTGTTGTACGATCATTGGCTCATAAGTGATTGTTGTCGGATAAAATAAACTCCCATAAAAGTTCTACATTGATAGTACTCTGAGTTGAGTTGATTGATTGATGAATTTAGATTGGTATTGATGAGTCATTTGTCTACTCCTTATTCTTGCTTTAGATAGACATTTGACATCCTGATTGAGTATCTTATGAGTTGATGTGATTCTATATTATTCTGCATATATCTGCTTCTTTCAACCATTTTACATACTCGTACATTTCACGTACTGATGTCCATTTGGATTGCACCATTTTATGATGCAGAGGCGGGTACTCGAGATAGTCAACAGGCGCACCGTTGAGGATCTTGCAGTCAGCTGAGTTGGTGAGCCTTCTTTACTTCGGAGGTTCCTTATTTTATTTTCGTCTAGCTATTAGAGTCGGACCTTAGATTAGCTTTACTTTTGAGATAAGGTAGTCATGGGTTTGTCATTGGTACCAATTGATAGTGATAGAGACTTCATAGACTAGAGTCGAGTTGTTGAGTTGAGATTCTGTTGAGCTAGCTTCTTTCAAACTAGCTTGTTTTACTTATATATTTTGGGACTTCCGCCATTTATTATCTCTAGTCTTCCACTGAATTTCTACGAATGTTGAGTGAATGAATGTGATAAGGCCATGTGGTTCGCTTGGGGACTAACAATAGTCTGTGAGTGCCGGCCATGTCTAGTGTACCCTCACGGGGCGTGACAATGACAAAAAAGGGAAAGTGAAAAATGAGGGTTTGGTTGTGTGGTGGGTCTTGAAAAGGAAATAAACAATTACTTTAATTTTAGACCATTGAACTAATAGAACGGATAGCTAAGATCAATTTTAAGGACATGCGTTGAACTTGGATCCAAATTGAGTTATTCGGATTCAATGAAATTAAATTGACTATTTAAAATTGAATCACAAATCGACCCAATTTAGGTTAGCATTGAAAAGAAATTAAGAATGAATTGACTAGAATTGAAATAACTTGTATAAGAATTGACTAAACTTGAAATAAATTAGATAGAAAAGGCTAAAAAATTGAACGAATTGAGATGAAGTTGAATAGATTTGTCATCCAATTAATTATAATATGCACACAAATAAAAATATGCAATATAACTTTTTTTTTATGTAAAGAAAATATGTATATGTACATAATATATTCTAAAATAGTTGTAAAATATTTTAAAAAGTTGATAAAATAAGGTAGTAAAAAATGATGATGATGAAAAATAACAATAATTTTGCAAATTATGAGTGTTAAAATATGCAATTATTTGGATAAAAATTTATTTATTAAAAAGGTTTTAAAAAATACCTATTTTAATTAAATGTCGATCTAAAATGAGTTATAGGTTGGTCAAAATTGGATGTCAACAATATATTAATAATATCCTTAATAAGTTAAGTATATTTAGCCATAATTATAAGATTAAAGTATAAATGGATTAATGACTTTTACGCTTTGTTTGGATGGTTGTAATGTATTATTTTTTATGCATCGTATTGTATTGTATTGTGTTATATCGGTATCATACTGTATTGTTTAAATAAATACAATGTTTAAAACGTTTGTATCATTCTTCGTCATCATATAGTGTCACATATCCATAATTTGAATGATAAACCCACAAGAAATTATAGGGTATTCCGTTTCGGAAAACCCAACGGGCTCTTACACACATGTCAAATTATTAAGCAAACTAATTTACAACAATAGATTGTATTTAGCTAGGAGAGTTTTTGGTTGGGAAAGGTTGGATACATGAAGGTAGATGATATGGAAGGGGAATTTGTTTTCTTCAATAGTTGTTCACGTGTCTAAGTTGTGTAATGCCATTGAATAGAAGCTCATTCCCGAATCATCATCTCCTCCATCATGGACTTCATCATCTGAGTTGTACTGAGTTTCTTCTTTCTTTATATCTTCGTACTTATCTTGAGGCTCATATTTATTCATAGCATCTTGTAAATATTTTTCTAATGTTTTTTCTATTAGTTTTTTCATTTTTTCTTTCTTTCTTTTTCTTAATTTACTTACCTTTTTCTTAGATGACTCGCCCCTTAATGTTTTTGGGAGTATCCGTAATTTTCTCTCATTAGATATACTTTTGGGCGAACTGTCAACCATGTACGGATTTGATAAGTCTTTATAGGCTACCATTTAAGCCGGAATAGTTGTGTCTAAATCCGACACAGTGGATCCTTTTGTATTTATTAAGGAATGCACACCCATCAATGAATTTAAAAAGCCTTTATCCACCACTGTTTGAGTCGTACTAACTCATACATACATACATTATATATATATATATATATATATATATATATATATATATATATATATATATATATATATAATGTATGTATGTATGTATGTGTGTATGCATATATATCTTGTGAATTGCTTAATATTGATATTGAAGTGAATTTTATATTGTAATACTATTGATATTGGGATTGATATGATATTGATGACATTGATACTATGTGAGAATATTGAAATCATTATGACGTTAACACTATGATATCATTGAAATCATGCATGTTACATCCTCTATTATTTGTGCATATGATACTTGTCACAACTAGGACCGAGAGATGAGTAAAGTAACATGTGGGTTGGTGTCCGAGGTCTCTACTGGTCGATGTTAGCCGAGGTAATATGCCAATTGATATTGGTTTGAGGTCATCATTTTCGGACAAATCCGAGGTCTTTTTCGGACGGGTGAGCATTGGCTGAGGTCATTACTGGTAATGTTCACGGATACATGGCCCTTATGTGGCCCCCACAGGTTCCAGTCTGATCTAATCGATAGATGTGTATCGTAAGACAGATATGCATCACGATTATATGACATTGAATTGCATACTTACATCTCATGAATCCACTCCATCTCATATCATATCTATTTGATATTATTATTGTTTTGCTTATGAGATTGTAGACTTATAGTGTCATTGACTAGTATAACTGTTAGACCTATCATATATATGAGGTAAAGATATTATGCCAAGTGATGCGTATATCTACTTTATTGTAAAATGTATATTATATTGTGCTGGGATTTTTTTGCATGCAGGATTGTAGTTCGGCGGTATATGGTCGAGTGTTGAGGAGTACTTGTGTTCTTCATTGATTACTCTAGATTAATTTCATTTGCGGAGTACCCTGTTGTTTGGTGCTCACCCCTTGCTACATTTTGGAGGTTGTGATCCTGGTCCATCCTGCTAGACTCCCTTTTTGTTGAATCGAGCTTTTGGATCAATCATAAGGTAGTTGTTTATATCTCCAGCAAGTCTTCGAAGATTTCATTTTTATATTTTGTTCTATTTGAGAACTTGACATTTGAGACATGTATTTCATTTGAGTATTCAGTATTTAGAGGCTTGTATATGTGACACCAGCCTTGGGAAGATTGTAGTTTTGATTGCCTACGCTTATCTATCCCATTTAGATTGTTTATCTTCCGCTATTATTATTATGTTGAGTTGTTTTAGGGTTTGGGATGACTTGCCTTGGTGGGTTAGGTGAGTGTCATCACACTCGAATTTTGGATCGTACACTAACATCATCACAATCTCTCCATCTAAAGAAGTTGCATGACTTTTTCTAAAATACATCATAAAATAAATTAAATAAAAAAAATAGTACAAATAGTTTATGTAAAAAACATACATGATAACATGGATAAGATCAAAATTTTTGAGTTGGATTGTCCTCCGACCAAAAGTTTGCGTTAAAAGTAAGTATTCAGGTATGCATTATATTTTCACATGCAACATCAAATCATTCTCGTCATTGCAAATATGATTGAAGATTAGCTTGACATCCTAACCTTATCACAAAAGATATCTTGATTTCTCAAATTTAAAAAATAATCAAGAAAATACTAAATCTTGAACAATTGACAAATACCTTTTTGGACTTAAAATTAAATCAAATTCTTATCTATTTAGGCTGATTTCATTCAAGAGAGATACCACTATTTTTTTTGAAAGTTCGATAATGGCTCTCAACAAAAATTTGGGGGAAGAAGATGTATTTAAAGATAAAGTATATAAATATTAATAAAAGAAATAACACGTGGTTCTTTTTAATTGGTGCTTGAAAGCTAAAGTAAGTCATTCACATGCGTTAATAGTGTCAAACTAAACATAGGAAGAAAATGAGTTAAAATAATATATTTATAAAGACATTTAAACTTTTTGGGGTAATAGAATATTGTATAAATTTTAGAAATCCCATAATATAAGGGACAAATTATAAAAATCCCTGAAAAAAGTGCATTCACGATACATAAGCAACCGTTGTTGATACATACGAAAAATTGGCAGTTGAGTTTCATAAGGAAACTAAAACGTCAATCAGTTATTTCATTCCCAAGATTCATGCTAATCAACCATTAATCAAGGATATTCCCAATGTAAAGTAACTGATTCATTGCAAATCAATTTCAAAATTTAAATTTTGCATTCCCATGATTCACGCTAATCAACTACTAATCAAAGACATTCCCAATATAAGGTAATTGATTCGTTACAAATCAGTTTTAAAATTTCAAATTTAATTTTTTGTCAAACAATTGTAAAATCAGAGAAGAACACCATCAGAAAAGGAGAAGCGTCAAAAATAATAGTTGATACAAGATGCATGTTGCGATTATGTTGAGGCATTCTGGATTTTGGGAAAATGATCTGACATATTCAAGATACAAGAGCAACTGCGTAAGCAAATCTTAATACAATAGTTGATTCTTTTCAAAAAAGTTTCAAAAATACAAATTATACTCCAAAAATATTTGATACCATCCAATACAGTGTGGATACATACAACACCATACAATGTTGACTTATACAATATAGTTTTACTATAGTGTTGATATAGTAGAGGGTTGATACGAACAATGTGACGTTGATACAAACAAAACAACACTCTACTCTTGATTATATCATGATATTAAAACAACATTGACACAAAAGGGCAACACGTTGTTGATACAAATAATCTTTAAATAGGTACTGATACATGAATAAATTATGACCACAATACAATGTTGATACAAACAACACAATATAATGTCAATAAAAACAACTCATATACAACGTTGATACAAAAATAACAACATATTTTTCACTAAAAATTGCAAAAATAACAGACAAAATCATAACCTTTGGCAATGAAGGGCAGGTTGAAATGTTCAGTTTTCTTCACCTTTTTTTTCTGGGTTCATCCCTTTTTTGGTAGTACTTCCTCAACAAGGGATTTGGAACTTAAGCTACATCTTTCTTGTGTTTCTTCTTCTCGATTAAGGATCATTGCTTGTTTGTTTTTATCTATTTTCTTTGAATCCCACTTCATCGGAATCGCATGCATGCTTATTGCTAATTTCAGTATAAGAAATACCATCAGTTGGTGGAACTACTTCAGATTGATGAAGTTATCACTATTTGATGGTGGCTAGGTAATAGGAAGTGGGGATAATGGGGTAGACTCCATGGATATGGAGATTTTGGGAGGATGAAGAGGTCTCCTAGAATAATTAGGTCAAGAAGGGAAAAGGAACTTCAATTTTTTTTTTTTTTTTTTAAATTTGGAATTGAAATTGAATTAATGATTAAAAGTTAACTTGACATTAATTGTGACAAAACTGAACTGATGCCTATAAATATTAGACATCAGCTATGTAATGATGATAAAGGGCATGCCTATGTATCAAATAGCAAGAGAGAGAAACTAAAATTATGAGATTTTATTAATTATTTTAAATAATAAAAATTATATTAAAGTAAGTTATGTATTTGTGCAATTTTTCGTAGAATATTATGAAGTTATGGTATTTTCCTTTTTAAAAATTCGAGACTTTTATGTATAGGAATACTCACTTATAAAACGGATATGTCTAATAAATATATTCCAGACTATACAAGTTCATTGTTGTAAATTGTAATAATCCAGATCCAAAATTTATAACATAGAGAGACAGAAAACCCCTCTTAACAATCTTGAGTGAACAATGGAGAAAAACTACGATCAATTCAGAGGACAGTCTCGTCTTCCCAAATTTGCTATCCCAAAGAGGTACGATTTAAGGTTGACACCTGACCTTGTCACCTGTAAATTCGCCGGCGCTGTAGAAATCTCCCTTGATGTTGTCTCTCACACCAAATTCATTGTCCTTAATGCTGCCGAACTCTCTGTTGACCCTAAAGCTGTTCACTTCAAATCTTCAAATAAGGTTCTTTTTCTTGAAGACTGACCCTTTTTTCAATAAGTTAGAGTAGGTGGTTTGATACTTCTTTTTTTTAATTGAACTTGTTGTGTAGGTGTTTGAGGCATTGGAAGTGGGGTTGATTGAAGAGGATGAGATATTGGTGGTGGAGTTTGGAGAAAGCTTGCCACTTGGTCTTGGAGTTCTCAGTATGGCTTTTGAAGGAACTCTGAATGACAGGATGAAAGGGTTTTACAGGAGGTATTAAGTTTTGAGAGAATTGGTTTCTGTTCTGTTGCAGTGGTTGACTGTTCATTTTGTTTTCCAAAGTATTCATGGTTATTGACTGTTCATACATTATTCCATCGTAGAATTTGGGATTATTTGTTTATGCTTTTCCAAGACCCCAATAATCTTCAATTGAACTTCAGAAAACATATTTATTTTGGTATGATCTTTTATATTTACCAGAATATATATCTGCTTGTTATAATATATTAGGCTGATAATTGATAATTTAAGTATCATTGGCGTTTCTAAGGGTAATACCTACTTCCATAAGCTCTATCTAAAAGGTACATTGGCCAGTCGCCTGAGTTTACTCTGTTGTGGTCTTACTGTATTAGTTCTATGATGTAGTCCGTTGATTAGGAAGGTAGTATATCAATCCAACATTTTTCTTCCCTATCAATTGGTATGAAAAACAAGAGAGGAAAAGGTTGCAGTTCTGTTTACTGTATATTTAATGACGATTATGCTATCTATAGATCACTTAACTGTCTTGATTGGCTCCTTGCAGTACCTACGAACATAATGGGGAGAAACAGAATATGGCTGTTACTCAATTTGAACCAGCTGATGCCAGACGTTGCTTTCCATGCTGGGATGAACCTGCTTGTAAGGTATTTTCAGCATATGGGCATCTTTGGTGTTTCCACATGTGCACTTTTCTCTTTATTTGTCTACTCTATAATGTTAATTACTGATGACAGCTGTTCGTTAGATATTTATCATATGTGAACTATTAGTGCGACAACTCACATGAACTTGGTCTAATTACTTCGTTCTTTTTTTAATCTTTCTCAAGTATTTTATTCTGTTCCTTACATATTCTAGTTTTATTAGAAATTCAGGTATTATTTGTCCTTTGTCTTACTTGATATGAACTATCCAGGCCACCTTTAAAATTACACTTGAAGTACCATCACATCTGGTAGCACTCTCTAACATGCCAATTGAAGAAGAAAAAGTTACGGGGAATCTTAAAACAGTTCATTATCAAGAGTCTCCAATCATGTCTACATACTTGGTGGCAATTGTTGTTGGTTTATTCGACTATGTTGAGGATCATACATCTGATGGTACATATTCTGGCACTAGTAAATATGTCTATGACCATTTTTTGTTGGCAAATTAACATTGTTTTGTGCAGGAATTCCTGTTCGAGTATACTGTCAGGTAGGCAAGTCAAGTCAAGGAAACTTCGCATTGAATGTTGCTGTCAAAACGCTGCCCCTCTTCAAAGAGTATGCTTCACTTTGATTAAATATGTTTTTGTTATTTCATTTATGGAAAAGAAACTAACAAAGAAGAGGGATCATGGAGAGCTAAAACATGGAAGTTTTTCCCTGAAGTCATTGAGGAATTAGTTTCTAGATATTTGTGTTGATAATCTACCATTATTCCAGTTTAAGTTTCTTTTTTGGTTTGGCAAGGGTATTTCTGTATGTGTGTAGGGTAGGGGGTGGGGAATTCTAGAAAAACTGCTTGAAAATGTATTCTAATTTGTTTGAGTAAAATACTCGCAGGTACTTTGGTGCACCATATTCACTACCCAAATTGGACATGATTGCAATTCCTGATTTTGCTGCAGGCGCAATGGAAAATTATGGTCTAGTTACATACCGAGAAACAGCATTACTTTATGATGATAAGCATTCTGCTGCTGCTAACAAGCAGAGGGTAATCTATATTTGTTGGAAGTTGGATGGCTGCCTAGGACATGTGGTACTAAACTGATTGATTCTATCTTGGATGTGTCAAATGAAACTTTGGTTATCTTCAGGTTGCAACTGTGGTGGCTCATGAGCTTGCTCATCAGTGGTTTGGCAATCTTGTAACAATGGAATGGTGGACACATCTGTGGCTGAATGAGGGGTTTGCAACATGGGTATGCTGCTTTTTTTAGAATTATATGCTTTTGTTCGTTGAGTGAGTCGTTAAGCTGTTTATTCTAATTTTTCTCCGGTTTGGCATTCAGGTAAGTTATTTGGCGACTGACAGCTTGTTCCCAGAATGGAAAATTTGGACTCAGTTTCTTGAAGAGGCCACTGAGGGACTTCGTCTAGATGGGCTCGCTGAATCCCACCCGATTGAGGTATGCAGCAATTTCCTATCGGGTTCTTGTATTGTGCTAAATGCAAGATGCAATTGTGTTGTTTCTCAAATTATGGACATCCACTAATTGTGCTACCCTTAAGAGCTAATACAAATCTTATTTTGTCTTACCAGGTTGACATCAATCATGCCGGAGAAATTGATGAAATTTTTGATGCAATTAGTTATAGAAAAGGTGCATCTGTCATCCGGATGCTACAGAGCTATCTTGGACCTGAAAGTTTCCAGGTTTGTGTTTCCCACTATTTACTACATTAAAATCCCTTTTTATTGTCTTCATTTCAACCCCTTTTTGCCATATTTCTCTCCCCCATTCTGTTTTGCTATTATTGACATAGACAGTTACCTGGTTTGATGAAAAAAAGGTATGCAATTACCTCTCTAAACACTCGTGTATTACCTCTCCAAACACTTGTATATCAGAAGCTGGAGATGGAAAGTGGGGTGGTGGAATTATAAAAACTATACCATTCGGTGCGATAACCCTTTTTAATATCTCATCTTTCCCAGTGTTTTGGACGGCGAAAGGCGACAAGGCTCTGCCTCGCCTCGCGGCGAGGCGCTCGCCTTTTTGAATTGAGGCGCCAATTTATACCAAAATCTTAAAAATATATAATTGCATATATAAATATCCAAAATCTCAATAGCAATAACATATATTAGCAAATGTTTCAATCCAAAAAGGCAAAAACTGATAATAGATAGCAAGATCTATTTCAATCCAAAAAGGCAAACACTAATAATAGATTAATATCAAGGCAAATAAAAGTCTAGATTGACAAACAATACTAGAAGTCTATTCTTCTTCAAGATTATCAACATCTTCAATATCAACATTAATATTATATAAATTAGTATACAACAAATTATATTAATAAAGAAGGATTATAAAACTTTTTTTAAAAAAATTAGGCACAAACTCGTGAACTGAGTCTGTCTCTGAAACAGAGTTGCCAACAAAAAGAAGCAGAAAAACAGAGCAACTCGCTGGAACAGAGAAAACATATGAAAGAACTAAGAAGAAGGAGAAGAGAAGGACTGAAGAAGGAAGAAAAAAAAAGAAACTACACTCGCGCAAGACTGGAGAAGAAGAACTGAAGAAGAAGAAGAGGACGAGGAAGAAAAAGAAAGAAAAAAGAAGAAAGAAGAAAAGAAGAAAGATACGTTACCTGGAGAAGAAGCGCACGTCTGGAACTGGAAGATTGGATTGAGCCGCGCAAGTGGAGAAGACAATGGGTAGCGTCTGGAGAAGAAAATTATGTCGCGCAAGTATTTTTCCCAAATAAACCCTAGGAGGTCTCTTTTATTATTAAAATCAGCATATTTTTTAAATAAAATACAAAAGGTGACGCCATAGGCACCTCGCCTCGCCCCGTCGCCTCTTGCCTTTATGGCGCTTCTCCTCGCCTTTGTAAGGAGTGCCTCGCCTTGGCATGAAAAGGCGACACTGCTTCGCCTCGTCGCATTTGGTGAGAGGCGCTCGCCTTTCAAAACACTGATCTTTCCTTACTAGTGAACTGTTGTAAAGTATTATTCGTTAGTAAATTTTGACAGGCTTCTCTACCGAGTTAGACTAAGACTTTTGATTGCCTTTAATTATTACTCCATCCCATTTTATGTGATATGTTTGATCAAGTAAGTTGTTTAAGAATTTAAGACGACCTTTTAAGTGATAGGTGGTAAGAGTTCCACATATTATTTTCATTTTCTTTCTCCTTATAAAGGACTGAACTTTTATATCAAGTGATCCTAACAAGCTATGTAATTATGGGTAAAATGGGGATGCTAAGATTAAATAATTTCCAACAAAAATAAGGGATCATCTTTTCTGTCAATGTATCACATAAAATGGGATAGAGAGAGTATATTATATATAAGTTCTTCTTGAATGATTGTGATCTTACTGTGCGAATTAACTGCTATTCTTGTAATGGAATCACATTAGTCTAGATTTGGGATGAAAGGATACTCGTGTCTTCCAACATTAACTGCCTAGTCAGAAAGTATTTCTTCTCTTTTTTATATTGTTGAATCATTTATCTCCTTATTACTGAACATTTAAAATATTTGACTTCCCAAAATTCAAATAGGTTCGCTAATCCCATTAAAGTAGTTAAGAGCAGTCAACACACAAATGGGGTTCCTTTCTTGAATGTAGTAAGAGCAGTCGATGCACAAATGGGGTTGCTTTCTTGAGTTCAGTGACTTAAAGCTATTCCAAGTTGAAGTATTCTTTAAATAGACTTTTTAGTGAGTGTCCGTAAGTCTCCTTAGTAAGTTGTGTCTATGCCAGCAGTAGTAGATTGCAGTGATTTTGAACCGTCCCCTACTTTTATGTTGGGTTTTATAAAGTGATGACAAGCATACCAGAAATATGTAATGGGGATCATCATGATTAATTGGATACTGTTGTTGACCATCATTCTTAAAGCAGTAGTCTTTGTCAAGAAACTTCGCTATCTTCTCATTTACCATCCACCATAAAATTAATGTTCTAGATTTTCTTCCCAGAATACCATGTAGAATTGCTTGTATGGAACTAATGACTTTGTCCCTTGTGATATTTCATTAAACCAGAGGGCACTTGCGTCATACATAAAAAGATATGCTTGCTCAAATGCGAAGACAGAGGATTTATGGTCTGTCCTTCAGGAGGAATCTGGTGAACCTGTGAACAAGTTGATGAACTCCTGGACAAAGCAACAAGGTTACCCAGTTGTCTCTGTCAAAATAAAGGACCAAAAGCTGGAGTGTGAGCAGGTTATCTTGTTTCTAACTTATGTATTCGGTTTCTTTACCACTCAGTCTAATGCAGATTTCCATTACACAACTCTAGTCTTCTCCATACTATGAACTCTTTAAGACTCCTTTTGGGCTTGATACACTTGTGTTTCTATGCAACAGACACAATTTTTACTGAGTGGTTCTCATGGTGATGGGCAATGGATAGTTCCGTTAACACTCTGTTGTGGATCTTATGAAGCTCGTAAAAGCTTCTTAATGCAAGAAAAGTCGGAAGCCCTTGATGTGAAGTACTTACTGGGCTCTTCTTCGTCTAAAGGAAATCCCTGGATAAAAGTTAACGTGGACCAGACAGGTTTTTATAGAGTTAAATATGATGATGAGCTATCAGCAAGACTCAGATATGCCATAGAGAGCAAGTGCTTGTCAACAAATGATAAATATGGTAAACTGCATTTTTGTTAACTTTATTTGTATATGATAGTTAAAATCGACTGATGATGGGATTGTAATTTTCCTGAACAGGCATTTTGGATGATTCATATGCCTTATCTATGGCATGTCATCAGTCTTTGTCATCTTTGCTTGCCCTGATGGCTTCTTTCAGGGAGGAGCTTGACTACATTGTTTTATCGAATCTGATAAGCGTAATTGACTACTTCACATACCTCGTTTAAGTATTAGTTGTGGTTAGTCCAAAATTAAGTGTTTTCCATTCTTCATGCAGGTAAGTTACAAAGTTTCAAGAATTGCAGCTGATGCTGTTCCTGACTTGCAAAATCACATAAAGTTGTTTTTCATCAATCTTTTCCAGTTATCTGCAGAGTATGTTACTTATTTTTTGAAAGTACAAAGCATGTTACTTTCTCTTAGTATTTTTTGTTGTCTTCATCCAAAAGATGCAGTCATGTGCATTCCACATAAAAGTTCCAAAGAGAAAGAAGACTTGGGCCCTCGGGGGGTGGGGGGAAGCAGTTAAGAAAGAGACAAAGGCACATAATTGGAGTGATTTCTACCAGTTCTTTAAACATACATAGATGAACGTCTAATAGATAAAACTATTGGATACAGCAGAGAGTAACAGAAATCAGAATTGAATCATGCCGCTTCTTGACATTTATGGGTCAACCTATGAGAAGAAAATCAATTCTATTCTCTGAAGATTAGTTCATGACAATAAAGATTTAGACCTTGCATCTTGTTCTCTTTTGTCTAGTAGCACTACTGCTAAGTTAGGAGGACTTGAGAGCTGTTAATAAGCACTGAATTGAATTTAGAGATATAGTGTAGTTCTAATAAGATATCTTTTGTTGACTTATCCACAAAAATTAAAGGAAAAAGATATCAGCTGCCAATCGTGTCTTTAGAAAAGAATGAATGGGTAAACTGGTGTTTTACAAATTGGTCTACTTGTTGACCATTAAGCTTATTTTTCCAGTGTGGCAACAAGAGGTTTGCTTCTAATTGTACTTCCCTTTTGCCAACAGGAGACTTGGTTGGGATCCGAAAGAAGGGGAAAGCCACCTAGATGCCATGTTGAGAGGGGAACTTCTGAATGCTCTCGCTGCCTTTGGACATGATGAAACAATAAATGAAGCAATCAGGCGCTTCCACATATTTTTGGATGACAGAAACACTGCTGTTCTTCCTCCCGACTTGAGAAGGGTTACAACACTTGAACATATTATAACTCAATATTCATTTCTTCTTTACCTTCCACAGATTGTGATCCCTCCTTCCATCTGCAGGCTGTTTATGTAGCTGTGATGCAGAGGGTGAATAAATCTGATAGATCAGGGTTTCAAGCTCTTTTAAGAGTTTACAGGGAGACAGACCTCAGCCAGGAAAAGACACGAATTTTAGGTGAAGTTATCTATCAATTCATGCAATCATGCCAAGCGTGAAATTAAATGTTTCGGTTATCCGGATGATGGGTATGTCCAACTAATAAGTGCATTCTCTTGTTCTATAGGTGCATTGGCATCTTGCAGAGACCCTGAGATTATACTTGAAGTTCTCAACTTCTTGTTATGTTCTGAGGTATTCTTGATTTTTGGGGAGCACTAGGTTCTCTATCTAGGGAGAGAGGGGGAGAGAGAGAGAGAGAGAGAGAGAGAGAGAGCATGTAGTTTATTTATTTTTTTGACCAATATGTTTTGAAAGTATTCTATGGCTTGGAAATTTTCAGGTACGGAGCCAAGATTGTGTTTTCGGTCTTGCAGTTAGCTTTGAAGGCCGCGAAACTGCTTGGAAATGGTTGAAAGTGAGTTCTCCCTTTCCATGAAATATTGCATTGCTCGAGTTAGTTCTTGAATTTACTATTTTCAAATAAGATACCTTCTGTGGAAGTGTAACTTGTAAAGACCTAACTTGAAAATTAGGTATCTTGGAAAACATTGTATTCTATCTGTCCTGATTTATGTGAAACACTTTCCTCTATAGAATGTCACTTTTCTATATTGGAAACGACGTAACTCTAAAATTCATCTTTTACCTTTAATGATATTATTTATAGCCAGACAAATATTTAAGATTTGTTTAGACCACAAATTTTAAGAGTCTTTCTTTCTTAAACTTTGTGCCAAGTCAAACGGTGCCAAATAAATTGAGATAGGAGTGTTATACTGTAACTTACAAAGACGTAGACTGTAAAAGTGAGGAATTCACAGTAGTACAAATTTCAATTGTCTCATTTGGAGGAAGTCCAACATGTTCTTATAGATTTACCAGCACAAAATGCAGCTATTTCATGACTGAGAATTATTCAGGAAGATGCAACCAGACATATATTCTTGATTCTTTTTTTCCTAATAAATTGTTTGAATGCAGGAAAAATGGGATCATATCCACAAGACCTTCGGCTCTGGATTTCTATTGACCCGCTTCATCAGTGCAACAGTGTCACCGGTTTGTTTCTGCTCCATTGTCATCCTTTTTAAGCATTTGCATGCAGTTGCTTACTATTGTAGGACAACTTTTTTCAAAAGCTGTATCTGTTGCCTTCTGTCTTGTATGAAGTCACAAGAATGGAAAGCAAATTTATGAGTTTCCCATTACACCTTTTCTTTGATCTTTTGGCTTCTTTCTTTTCTTCAGTTCTCGTCCTATGAGAAGGCAAAAGAAGTTGAAGAGTTTTTTGCTAGCCGTACCAAGCCGTACATTGCAAGGACATTGAAGCAGAGCATCGAGAGAGTTCACATTAATGCAAACTGGGTCCAGAGCATTCAAAAAGAGAAGAGTCTTGCTGAGGCAGTGACAGAGCTAGCATACAGGAAATGCTGAAGTTTTTCTTTTTTGAATTTAATGCTCCCTTTGGAGTGTTTCTAGTTTCTCGTGAATAAGTTGATCATGGTACTTTTTAAAATTGTCTCAGAAATAGCGAAAAAGAGGGAGTACTCTTACATCCGCTGTTGATCAAACTATTAAGCAATAGATTGCATATTTGATAAATCATGGTTGATTTGAATTGCTTTCCTTGCTGTGCTTGAGATGACCAACCAGAAATAGAGATATCTATTAATTAAAATAGATGTTAGCATTTCTGTTAGGAACACAGATTGACTACCTTCACACTTGTCACCCTTTAGATGCAATATCTGAATAGTAGGGTAGAAAGAGGCAAATTCATTCAGTGCACTTTGAATCATGTATAGAATGAAAGAAAGCTCCTCCGCAGCTACCATCCCTCGCTCCTAAAATGGCATTTAGCTCAGCCCATCATTTCCTTAACGGAGCATAGATATACATGATAATTTACCAAAAGGATAACTTCATATGTGCAATGAGGTCAGTAATAAGAATCATGAAAGCTGTATTAAGAATCATGAAAGCTGTATTCAGCATCGATGTGCATGCCTCAACCTTCAACATCAATGAACGGGACATAAGTAAAAATGTAGCTTTTTATGAAATATGGAAGGGATTCTCATTTGAGTTTGATGTTGTCTATACTCTGAAATCCATATAAAGTATAAGAAGCAGCATCTTACGAATACAATTCAGAAGAGGTCTCTCTATTCGCTCGTTACTGTTTCCAGCAACAACTTCAAAAGTAATACTGAGGCAAATAACCTCACAGAGCTGCCTTTAACTCGGAGGATATAATGTATGTTCCTACTTCAAACAGCTAAAGGAAGAAAACTACATACAGAAAATGGAACAAGTACTACAATACATACAGTAAACTACTCTAATGAAAACCTTAGTCCCAGTCCCCGGCTAAAATTAATAGGGCTGGCTATATCCAATCATATCAACTCAAGACTGTGAACCTATAAATGGAAACAGCTGATTGAGAGATCAGTTACGTTAGGTTTTGCTCTTAAACTTCCTTTGGGCTTTCAAGTCCACAACAATCACTGTTATGTTGTCCTTGCTTCCCTTTTGTAGAGCTCGATTTGACAAGCATTCTGCTGCTGCCTGTGCTGCTGGATCAATTCCTTGGCCCCTTTCCAATGGAAGCGTTACACCATTCTTTTTATGCCAGAGGAGTATGCGCTTGCGAGCCAAATCACACACCTCTTCATTTGTCATAACATCCCATAAACCATCACTTGCAAGGATAAGGCATTCATCGTCCTTGGTTCGAGGTATAAACATTACTTCTGGATCAGGAATTATCCAGGGCTTCAAGTATCTATCTCCTGCAACCAAGAAGCAAATAAAATGTAAAAAGGAAATAGATGAAAGACTTGCATGCCAACAAAAACAAGGAGCGGTGTTTAGCTGGATTAGAGAAAAAGGTTAATATAAATGGACATCTAATGTGTCAAATTGTAGATCCATCCACGTGATAAATGCCCCAGGGCAACACCATCGCTAACAAGATAGATACACCTTGATAATACTAAGTTATTTGCTATATGGTAGCTCTCATGTCGATGGACAAAAATGAGTGGTAGATTGAGTACACATCATACTCTTCTAGTAAGCTCACTGAATGATATTTCACAGTTTCAAACAGCTTACATCAATATGGAGATGTTCAGTCACCAGCAGGCACATGTCTGCATAACTGGGTGACAAGTTAGGGCATACTGGCTATATGAACTCATGTAAAGCAACTTAAATTATATAATGTCACTTTAGCCATATCTTCCAAGATGACATTAGAAATGTTATATGATCAACACCAATTACCATCTTATAGGCATTAGAATATCCCATAAATTTACAGACCTGCATGTTCAACTTTCAGCAACAAGTGTCAATGCACATGAAGCAAAGACAGCCTTCAGCACAGATTTACAATTTGTTGGTCATTCATGCAATGCTGGATTGGAGATAGAATGAGAAAAGGAACATTCTAACATTTCAAGCTACATATCAGATGGCAAGAGCACACTTAGTCACAGGTATATAAAGGATTGCACAACATAAGTTACAAAATGAGCTCCTTTCTCATCACAAAGCAATCTTTCAGCAATATGAAATGAAAAAGGTACAAATCATCATCAATGGAGCACCTTCCCAGGACGAGGATACAGAAGGTTCCCAGGCATTTTTTGTTTTATTTTAACTTACAATTTTAAGGAAGCGGAAGTCATAGGCTCAAGAGTCATACCAACCAGGATCAGACAAGTGATGATCAGAAAACAAAGGAAGACCTGAAGATTGTCATTCATCTTTTGTTTTATTTTTTAATTATAATTTTTAGAAAGTTGTAGGTCATAACTGAACAGTTGCACTAGCAGGGTCAGACAAGGGAAAGAAGGTGCAAAATATTTCCATGCATCTTTTGTTTTGATTTTTTAGTATTGATGAGACCCGGACCAAAGTTAATGATAGGTTGGAGGTTTGGAGACACGCTTTGGAGTCCAAAGGATTCAAACTGAGCAGGACCAAAACAAAATACATAGAGTGCAAATTCAGTGTTGCGAGGGATGAGGCAGTCATTGATGTGAGACTTGCCGTTCACCCTACCCCCAAGAGGGAAAGCTTTAAGTATTTGGGGTCCATCATCCAGAGTAGTGGGGATATCGACGATGATGTCACACACCGTATTGGAATGGCTTGGACAAAATGGAGACTGGCCTCTGGGGTATTGTGTGATAAAAAGATACCACCAAACTCAAAGGTAAGTTCTACAGAATGGTGGTTAGACCATCTTTGTTGTATGGGGCGGACTGTTGGCCAATAAAAAATGCACATATTCAGAAGATGCAGGTCGCAGAAATGAGGATGTTAAGATGGATGTGTGGTCACACCAGGAGTGATAAGATTAGGAACGAGGCCATTCAGGAGAAGCTAGAGGTGGCCCTTATAGCTGACAAGATAAGGGAAGCGAGACTACGATGGTTCGGACATGTGCAGAGAAGGAGTACCGATGCCCCTGTTAGGAGGTGTGAGAGGCTAGATTTGGGAGTCACACGGAGGGATAGAGGTAGACCAAAGAAGTATTGGTGGAGGTGATTAGACAAAATATGGTGAAACTTGATCTCACCGAGGATATGACCTTAGATAGGAAGGAGTGGAGGTCGCGAATTAGAGTAGCAGGCTAATAGGCTGGATAGGAAGGAGTTGTCCGATGTCGTTATTTATCTGCCTTTTATATGTTAATTGTCCCGTATTTACTTGTTATCATGTGCTTTTCGTTATTAATTGCTCTTCCTGTGCACTTTCTCTTTCTCTTTCTTTCTAGTTTTTCATATCTAGCTTATTCTGCTTATGGGTTTTTGTGACGAGGTTTCCCAGGAAACAACCTTTCTACCTCTATGAGGTAGTGGTAAGGTCTGCGTACATTCTACCCTCCCCAGACCCCACTTGTGGGATTCCACTGGGTATGTTGTTGTTGTTGTTGTATTACTTAAAATCTTCAGGACGTGGAAGGTAATAGTTCAACAGTTGAACCAACCAGGGTCAGACAAGTGATATTCAGGGGAAAAAAAGGGCTCAAAGCGCAGATCATTAATCCAAGTGTGTGCCTCTGTGGCCACAATTAGTGCTGGAGAAATGGTTAAAATACTACAAATCTGTCTAACCCAGCCAATCAAAACGAAGATTGGATAATTGGTTCATTTGGATCAAGTCAAATATGGATGCGGGAGGGAAAAATGGATAAACAGATAAAAAGTGGGGTTCAAGCTATCAAAGCTCTTCTTTCAAGCATTAACATCCAAGTCTTGTCTCCCTCCCCTCACACAATCAATTGTCTTGAGATGCCCATATTATCTGACATTCCATTATGGTACTTTGTTTTCAAATTGGAATACTCTCATGATAAATTTGAAATATTTCTGATATTAAATGATTGTTGACTAGTTCAATCTTTTTTCTCTTCAAATATTTTTTCAAGAAGACATTAATTTGCAAAGAAAGATGGCAATTGTCCAAGTAAATTTTAGGCTGATCAAGCACAAAGCCGAATATCTTCTAAGAACTAAGATTCAGAATCGATCACAACAATAAAAAAGATTCAAATCCCCAATTAGTCAACCTCCATTGCAGTACAAATTCTTTGATTATAGTAAAAGGAAGACTAATTAAAATTCTAAGCAGTCTTCCTTTTTTTTTTTCAAGTTTCAAAAAGGAAGACTAATTAGAATTTAGCCGTAATAAAGTATCCAAGTCTATGCCATCTAGGATTTTATAATTAGGAAGAATCTAAAGTTAGGGATCTGTTTCAAATTAATAAAATGCTACATAATGTCACCCCTTCAGTTAAGTGGGAATGAGTTCTTAGTTCACGTTTGTTCCTTTTTGGTGGCGTTTGGTCAAAAAATTGAAACCAAAATAGAGTTTGCAGAAAGAAAAAAAAAGTTTATTAAATCTTATTTGTTTGTGCTGTTTTACAACAAAATAAGGTTTACTATTTCAATGCTTGCCAAATTTTGTTTCTGTTTTACCATCCTACCAGATAAGGAAATTACAAATGGATAGAAAATATGGTATCCGCATAATCTGCCACTCTACCCATTTTTTATCCATAATAAATATGGGTAGACTGGACGTGTTATCTATTTTTGTCTGACCTGTTTTCAACCCGCCAGTATCCGATCCAACCCACCCATTTTGCCAGCACTAGCCGCTGATGGAAATTGGAAAGGCATAACAATTCTTACTTTGTTTCATAGAGACAACACAAAAGGAGAGCGCAAAAAAGCTCTAAGGTCTGTTGGGGTAACTAAAGCACAAAAAGCATGGGCTTTAATGAAAAAGGGACACAAATAGAAAAAAAATAAAAATATATATGTATGTGCGCGTGTGCGAGCGCTTAGGCCAAGACCAAGAAATATAAGCATGAATAACAAATATATAAACAACGAATGACTTTTTTTTACACAAGATTGAAATACCAATAGTTTAGCGTTGCCTCTTCAAGAAATGCTCTCATTTGCAAGGAACGTTTGCCTTAGAGCTTTAATGACGACACTGGAGTGCACATCAAGCGAGGCAAAATGCTCAACATGTTCGAGTCTCATTCAGGACTTAAGCATGCCTTTAATAAAACTGGTGAGGTAACTACTCAATTATTTGGTGATTAATGTACAAGAGTGGCTCCTGTCCTTCCCACTTAGAACTTGGTAAGTAAAATTCTCTACACCTAACAATTAAATACAAAACATTCTAGAAAATACTATTAGGCACACTCCAAATATTACTTATTATTTGATGAATGTAGATATATTTTGAGTACACATTCGGAAACATAATCCATCAATCAATTTGACATTCAATATGCCCCTCATATTGAAGGTGGTGAAACAACTAGAAAGTGATGTGACGCTAGACAATGACGTGAGGCTGACCAGACACAAACTAAAAACGTGTTGTTGCACAATGACACAGCATTGATTGGAGAGACATGCTGGACAGCAACATTTGCTGATAGAAAAATGTCGCTAGAAAAGACACGTGTCACTGAAGGAAAATGTTCCTGGATGGTGATGTGACTGACTGGAATGACATTTAATTGAACAATAATGTTCATATTTCAATTGATGTGATACATAAAAAATGGTCAGGAAAATGACCATAAAAGACGAATACTGCCAGAACAATCATTGAGAAAATGTAAAAGTCATGAGAAAGGACATATGGTACTCACTGGAATGGTCAACGAAAATTGATAATCCAAGTAAAATTATGACAAGAATAATGAAAAATTCCATAATATTCTCCTACTTATGTTCTATGAGTCTAGACACATTCTAAAATGTAACTTCAGCAATCCTTTAGACTTTAACAATTACATTACTGAAAATTCTAGGGGAGAAGTAACAAATTACACCCTAAAGTTGCACAAGAAAGTCATTATTCTTCTTTGATGTGGAACTAATGACCCTCTAAGAGGTGAACTAGCAAAGGAAGTCATTCCGCTCTTCTACCTATGCATGAGAAGCAAAATAAACTATGACGGAAACTAGCGATTAGAAAAAGGAAGAGTGTTTTGGCTTGAAGAATCAAATCGAGTCTCTGATAAGAAAAAAGAGTAATCAAATGCCCTGCAGCTCCTCCAAATGTGAACAATAACCCTTTGCCAAATCATGAAAATCACGAAGTCAAAATGATTACTCTAGAAGAAGAGTATGACTTGGATAGAATCATCGTGCCTGTTTGGAACACAGAAGAAGTTGCCACTGCATCTCCCCCCCAACCTATTATCATGGTTCAATCGAAGGAGTCTTTGACCGTTCAAACCTACCTGCCAAGATTTATGGTAACCACTATAGTCACCGGGAAACCTAACTGTGACACTGAAGCAGTCCCATGGGACTATCGACCAGAAGCCAAGGGCAAGACAATTGACGATGTTGGGTGTTATGCCCCGAAGGATGTAAATCAAGGAGTTCTTGGAAAGAATAAATCCAAAGAGAAATGTTACCAATGCTGAAGCCACAAAATTTTTGAAGATGGAGTCCAAGGAGTATTCAATTGAAGAGCAGCTGCAGAAAACGCTAGCCGACATATCCATCATGTCTTTGCTTATGAGTTCTGAAGTCCATAGAAATGCTTTTATAGAAGAATTAAGTGGAGTGAGCATTCCAAAAGAGACCACAAGCGAAACTCTAGCCACAAGAATCGAACGTATTGTGACCCTTCGGGGTGGCCCAGTGGTTTGGGCTTGGGGCTTCCATGTTGGAGGTCTCAAGTTTGAAACCCCTTGCCAGCGAAAGCAAGGGATTCGCCTTCTGGGTCAAGCTCGTCACACCAGGCTTGCCTGGTGTGGGCTACCTCTCCTATGTAGTTTGCAAGCTATTGCATAGGAGCGGAGGTTTACCCTGTGCGCACCCACAAGGTAGCGGCTGCGGGTTCCCCTTGTCATAAAAAAAATCGAACATATGGTGGAAGCAAATAAGATCTCTTTCCATAATGATGAGCTACCATCAGATGGATCAAGCGCAACAAAGCACTTCAAATCGCAGTCAAGTACTGTAACAAGATCGTGAGCAAGGTTTTGATCGACGACAGTTCTGGTTAAAATCCGTTCTCTACTCTGAGAGATTTGGGTGTGAACACAAGACATATAAAGGAAAGTTTAGTGAAGGTCAGAGCTTTTGATGGATCGCAAAGGAGTGTCATTGGAGAAATCTACCTAACATTGCAAGTAGGGCTAGCTGAATGCCCTGTCTTATACAAGTGGGTGCTCTCAAAAAGCTCAATCCTTTAAGGTTGAAACGAATAGATCAGGAATTCATCGATGTATCGTCCAGTTACAACCTATTGTTTAGGCGGTCATGGATCCACATGGCAAGAGCAGTTCTCCACTCTCCATTAGTGTGTGAAATTTGAGTGGGGTCGCATAGAAGTTACCATTCATGGAGAGCTTATTCACCCCATCTTGGCAATCATGCCATTTGCACGAGTCTGGGCGAGTGTACCAAGTCAAGGCTTCTTCTGATACTTCGAATGAACAACTTCATCCTCAACTTCTCATTCCTTCCTACGTCGACCAGGTTGTCGCAATAGGCTCTTAGGTGTACATGCGGATTACCCTTTCTATCAAATATATCGAACTTCGGTGGTTTGTATCCGACTGGCATGTCGATGTCTTGATGGATGCATAGGCCATCATAATCCAAGCCCTCGACTCCTATAATGACTTGCATGTTTTTACCCTTTTTAGACTTTCGGATTGAGTTGGTATCGACTCTTCTCCATTCAATTAGACATACTTCTCCGATTCAACATATTGATTGACCTCATACGGGCTTTGACCACCGCAAATGTTGTGAAAGTAGAAGTTTTAGTAGCATACAACGGTGGCACAGGCAACTTACAAGGGACGTGTGCCTTCGTTATGCATTGCTTTGTTGTGTGAATGGGAACAGTGAAGTTTTGAGTAGGCAATGAAACAATCAGGTGCAACCCTTGCAACATATGGAGGAATAAGTGCAACTTGAGCGTGTGGGGTTTGTTAAGTTGGTGGGAGTGATGGAGGTAGTTCGTTTGGGAATTGGAATTGAGCAAGAATAGTAGTTGTTGTAAGCCTAGTGATCCCGTACTTAGCACATTTCTTCCTTTTAGGATCTTGATTTCCTATTCCATGTTGGCGATCTATGCATCATTTTGAGGGGGGTAAGGAGTGGCCCATAACTTATCAGTGTGTACAGGGCAACTTATGACATTTACCAAATAATACTGTTCACATTATTCAAAAGTTGGAACCATGATAAACAATTCAAATTCGAAGGACCTGACATGTTCCCTACAAATGAAATTATTCATAAATCATCCATCCATGTGTGTAAATGAAAGACAAGAAAAGCGTAAGTATAAGAGGACAGAGTTATAAGATTTTCCATCTTCATTTCGACAACTAGAGAGAATGGCACATTGAGTTCTCTTATTGGGGGAAGGAGAAAAGCTTTACACTATATTAGTTATCTAAGGAGGAAACTAGCATATGTCCACTTATTTTAACAGCCACAACAGTAACTTATTTTTATGTACTAGTCTCTAAGAACGTGCGTTACATATTTATCCCTTACCGCTTTATAAAATTTGTAGCTATTTATTGCATAATAATTTTGTAAAGACAATAGATCTTATATATTGACTAATATTTTTATATCGAGCTTACAATGCATTCTCAAAAATAATAATTTCAAATAAAATCTTCTAAAGTAAAATATATTATACTAAAATATATATTTATCTACACATACATCATGTAACATCAAATGTTTAAAAAAATTACAAATTTAAACTAATCATACAAAGAATAACAAAGGTATGGCATGCCAAGTAAAGGCTAATAGATAGAAAGGCAAACTAAAAAGATCTATCCATAGGATGATAATTGGGTAATGCAAGTGTAGGTTTAAGCTAATGCGGGTGGAGTAGAGCAGATTGAAATCTTTGTGATTTGCTTTACAACTACATCGCCAACTTTTCCTCCCTACATATCCAATTAAAATCCTCACCTTTAACAATATGTAAAAGACAAATAGTAAAGATTCACCCTAAAATTAGAGAAACAACTAATTTAGAGACGGAAAGAATTCACAAAAAAGAAATTGTTGTTGTAGCAGAAAAAATGCTTAGGAAAAACTAAGAGAACATATATATATATATATATATATATATATATATATGATACACACCATATGGTGAGAGAGAATACATATTCTAATACCCACAAAAGATAAAAAAAAGAGAAAAACGCCATAAAGTTTCCTGTAAATTTCAAATATATCCTGCAAAAGAAAAAAGTAGCGCAAAAAAAGGAATGCAGAAAATAAAAACAAAGGAAAAAAACTACAAAAATGAAAAATTGCTACCTTACTAAAGTATGCTTGGGAGATGAATACCAGTCTCAACCTTTTCATAGTTCATTTTCGATGATTCCAGGACTTCATTTATAAATAATTATAAATTAGTCTTTAATTTACTATTTAATACAACTCTTAAAGTCTGCAATTTTTTTGTATTAAAAAAATATAAGTTGGCTAAGTTAATGGAGAAATAAATTCCAATTATATGGAAGATGAAATGGGAAAAGTTTGATATTATAAATAATAGTAGCATATATCTTTAGCCTGCAATAAAGTTAGGATATGAAAATGTTGTTCAAATAAATATTATAATTTATCATTAATATGATCTTAATTCCCATTTAACCACATTCTGTATTGCAAATTAGACATCTAATTAGATTTTGATTTACTATATTAAAATATTAATTAATAATTTATTAAAAATTTAATTACAGTTTAATTTACTATAGGGACAAAATGGTAATCCAACTTTGAAGTTTCGAGCTTCCCACTGTTAATAATATATGATGATGATATGATATGATGATCTTGAACAAGGCAATGCACCTCTTCTGGACCCTCCTTATTTTAGGTTCCCATCCAACTTTGAAGTTTCAAGCTTCCCACTGTTAATAATATATGATGATGATATGATATGATGATCTTGAACAAGGCAATGCACCTCTTCTGGACCCTCCTTATTTTAGGTTCCCAAACAAAGTTTTCTTTCTAAGGCTATTAAGACAGGTAGTTTTCTTTCCAAGCCTATTAAGACAGGTACCAGCATGCCTATACCCAGTTCGAGGAAACGCTTCAAAACGCCATCAAGATCAAGAAAAGAGATAGGTCCGCACTGAGTACCTAACACACTAGGAGCTTCCCGATGTATGTTGAGTTTGCTAAAACACCAAAGTTACGATATGTATCCATATTTTCTCTTGCAAGTTGTAACAAGCCTGAGCACTTCAGAACCAATATATGCTTGGGGCTACATCATGAAGCCATTGCTCTACTTTTATATGAGTGTCGCCTTCCTTATCTGCCACAGGAATGTGGGAAACAATAATTGGATACAAACATATTTTCTTTAGCACCTCAGATCCTCTTAAGTGCAGACTCTGGAACCATTTTTAACAACCTCGGTACAACCATTTTTAACAACCTCGGGTGTACGCACCTAAGGCCCTACCACTATAGAGTGGATTTTATACCATATCATGGGTCCATATCACATGAGTTAAGAAGCTAGCACTGATGGTCAAGCCCAATTCTTTAGTTTGAAACTATGGTCATCTTGTTTGTTTATTCAAGCAGTGTAGATTGTGTCCAACTATTACTATGAAATGAATTGCTGTTATCAGTTATACTAGGGAGGATGCCGTGGAAGTGCCAAAACTTTAAGTCTTGAGCAATATCGTGACTAAAGTTAGATAAGCTCAGATTAAACACATAATCAAAAAAGTCTAAGAACACCAGTCTGCCAAACATATAAAAGCAAACTATTCTATGAGAACCTGTTATAATACCTAGTAGCTCAGTACCTGGCGGAATGGGAAGATGCAGGATGTAAAAGACCATAACATTTTTGATAAACCAATAACACTGCATACACACCGATACCTCAGTCATGATTTACATATGCTAGATAACAGGGTAGATGGGAGAAACATACCAATAGACCTGGACATTGCAAGAACGCCAAAAACACGATGCCCATTCCACTGTATAACCTTCCCTCCTGCAGCTTCAATCCTTGCATATTCATCTTCTCGGTTTGGCTAATAAAGAAAAATTTAACAAAAAACGGCACACAAGGATTAGTCAGTGACATCACATGTAATTAATATCATATTAGAACAACTGTTTCACTTACCTTGTGATCCACTGACAATGCCATGGGCTCTTTCCCACGGCACAGCACAGCCCTCGAATCACCACAGTTTGCTACTATTATGTGCGATGAACAAACAATGGCGACAACGGCCGTGGAGCCAACTGTTTCTGGGGCAACAGCCTCATGATTTCCCACCCCTCCAATCTCCTCATCAACCTTGAGAAAACAGTTGGTAAATGCATTTTTCCATTGGTCCTGGCAATTTTGCCTAATACTTTCATCATTGAGATTAGCCATAATGGTTTCCAACTCCTCGGCCAATACAGCGTGAATTCGATCCCGGCAATAATTTGCCACCTGGAAAATAAAATCCTAATTGTGTATCAAATAAGTATATTGAACTGTGGTATTAGTGAGGAGGTGTGCAAACCTATGAGCTTGTAAAAGTGTAAGCAAAAAAGGGGAAATACCTGAGAGCCACCATGGCCATCATACACTCCAAAGAAATGAGCTGTCAAATGACTTAAACACCTAGTCATTCCATCAGGCAAATGATTGCCAACTAGCATCTGTATAGGAATTTTCAAGAACCTAGGAACAGTTGCAAGTGCATCTTCCATTTCTGGTCTCCTTCCACACACAGATGTAAATCCCCAAAGGGGTATATAATCCACTTCAAAAATACTGCGGCCAACTGCTGCACTTAACTCTTTATTTAAAGGTAGCTGAACAACAACTTGAGATGATTTCGAGCTGGTGCCATCAGTAATCTGTTCAACAAGTTTTTCCTCAACTGCCAGAGGCTTGCTCACTGTCTCCTGAGCACCTGACTCTACCAGATCTCCAGCTTTAGCTATAATTTTGACATTGCAAATGGGTTTCTCAGCATGTACCGAATTCTGCCCATCTACATCAGATGGTAGCTCGAAACTTATAAAATCATCAGCACATAAACTACTGGAATCACTCACCACAGACAGGGAACATGAAGTATCAAGAATTTGATCACCATCCAGTGATAAGATCTCATCATCTTCGCTTTCTCTGACAACAGCAATCCAGTTGCTTTCATTTTCAGATATCATATCAATTTCTTCAGGTAGAGTAACAGTGAGGTTTTTCTTGTGTGAATCAGCAGAATTGCAATCATCATAGAGAGAAGATTGTGGATAGGAAGTTGTAGCATGGTCACCCATTGTGACATCCATTTGACTTTGGTTGTGAGAGATGAAATTACCTAATCTAAATGGCAGAGCAACCGCCAAACACATATCGCCCATCAAATTCACTGTCTTGTAACATTACACAGGCTGTCATTGTCAAACAAATAATAGCTTCAGCACACCATTTTCCATGCCTAGAAAGATCTAACATCCCAGATCTGGTAAGGAAAATCACCTGAGATTTGTGTATAAAAAAAAGGGTGATGTGAGGCAAAAAGTATCAAGAATCACAAGAAAGAAAGATGGCACCCTTTGTCACATAAAACTTGGAGTACCTTGGATCTGAGGCAACCCAAGCCAACCCACCTAAGAAATCCAGTCTTTTTCAAACCAACAAAATGTAATAAATGGGGATGGAAATAGTAGAGGAGGAGCCACTACCTATTTTCAAGAATACTACTCGCATCCCCACAACACTATCACAAGAGAGAAGCATCCACAATGCTAAATATACCAACAAAAATACTTACGATACAATCTAACACTTCAATCTCATCATTAAAACATTTTCTTCTTCTTCTTTTCTTTTATTATCTTTAACTTGGGGTCATAATGAAACAAAAACAGGATTGGATTACATTAACATCCCTTGTATCTTATGAAATGACTTTTTCTTGCTAAATGACCCAAAATCACTTCTCGCATAAAAAATAGTTCAAGAGCAGTTATTTAAAGGAAAATTACTCAATGAAATTCCGTAATTTAGACTAGCTTAGAGGTACAGACATTATTTTCTATTTCAAAGTAGTATAAAAAGAGAAATAATAAAAATGAACACAATACTCAAACAACCTGATAAACTATCATAAACAATAATAAGATACAATGATAATAAGATGTAAAAAAATAATAAATAATAATCAAACTCAAAAAACAAAGAAACCACGAGAGTTGACATTCATATCTTCTTATCTAAGGTCATGTTTTGGATAAGTTTAAATTGTGTCAAGTCGTGTTTAATCACTCTTTTTAATACTTCTTCCATGTATTTGTATCTCTCTTGAAATCATTCATAATCAACCTCTCACACCTCGTATTGGAACGTGCGTGCATCTTCTTTGCGCATGATCGTCTCAGCCTCGATTCTAGCATCTTGACCTCTATCAAACTAGTACTATTTTATATCAAAAATTTTATTTCTAATTTTTATGCCTCTTAATTGCTCGCACAATTTTTTTCACGGAGTGTAGATTTCAACATCTACTTAACTTTTAAAAATAAAATTCGAGTATTTAGAGATTAAATTAACGAAAGATTATTTTTTATGTTTTTTTTAACTTACATCAGTATAATCGCGCACACCGCTTTAAAACATAATTCCTACAAATTAAAAAAAAATTAAATAAAAAGGAGAAATGTCTCTTATCTAAAGAGCATATTAAAGTTCCTCCACCCATTTGACATTTGCTCTTTCGCTATTTATTGTCCCACCATTTGTAATTTCCTGGTGAACATAATTATATTTTCACAACAATGCTATTTTATCATATTGCGTATGCATGAGTTTGTTATAATTAATTGGTACAGCTACAGAGGTAGATTTGTTTACTAAAGTTACACCATATGAACTTAGCTCCCATTTAATCATAAATTTTGAAATTTAAATTCTTAAAATTACGTTTAGACATGTATTTTATCCAAAGTCTCAAAAACTATTATGAACCAATAAATATATATGAAGATCCTTCTTTTAAAAAGAAAAAAATATGGTCAGGATGAATTTAAAAAATTATATAACTAGGTAAATCTAAGTAATATATACGTACATAACCTAGTGATACTTTGAAAAAAATTATATAACATAGTTATATTTAGAATTTTATAGCAAATTTCTCCTCTCTCTTTCTCTCTAGCTTGCCACTCTCCTCCCCCCTTTCTCCTTCTCTTGCTTTCTGATGAGTCGTAGAAATACGACTCTTATGACACTTTGAACGGAGAATATTTGCACGTTCTCAAGCAAATATGTTGGTTTGATGTGTTTGTTTTGGTACTTTGCACGAAAATAATGAAGGCATGAAATGGCGGGTGAATTGCGAGAAAAAGAATAAAAAAATAGGGGAAGTGGTGCCGTAGGGAGCCTCTCACGGGTCGTGTAACATAACACGGACCGTGGGAGGGTGCGTGAAAGGACTCCCAACATAAGAAGTTGGAAATTGAGCCAGGTGAGAGACCACGGGGGTTTTCACGGACCGTGTCATGGTACACGGGCCGTGTACCCCGCCGTGACTCTACACTTGGAGCGGAGGAGACATGGAGCTGGAATAGAGCTAAGGTAAACTTCACGAGGGGCACACACGGACCGTCAGACCTCTCACAGGCCGTGTCACGTGCCGTGGGATTGACGTGAATTGGAACGATCACCGTCGAAAATAATAAAAATCATACAAGTGAAAGTAGATGGGGCCCGTCACGGACCGTATGATCAATCACGGACAGTGGCATGGGCCGTGCAGTTGGAATGTCTAAAACATCGATCAGAATTTGCTAAGTGAAGACTCACGAACCGTTTAATGATCCGTGAAACCCCACACGGGCCGTGTCCGTATCTGTAAGAAGCAGGAACAAGTGAAGACTCATGGACTGCGTGACGGACCGTCTGGGCCCACACGGCCCATGTGAAGACCCGTACCAATGCCGAAGTCTATTTCCTATTTTTAATTAGATTAGTTTTTTCCTTGTATATATATTTATTTTATTCCGTTTTTAATGTTGTTGAATGCTGGAGTAAGAAAACAAGCAGAGAACAATATTGTGACTTTACTTTACATTAGATTCTTGTATTTTGATCATATCTTCGAAGATTGTAACACGTGAATTCATCGTTATTGCAATCATAAGTCAATTACTATGATTTCATTACATTATTGTGGGCAAGTTGTATTGAACATGATAGGCTAAACCCACAACTAGGGTTGTGGGAATCATGACAATTCAATAAGATAATACAAACTAGGGTAAATTCGAGGGATTGATCACCGCATTCATTGTAGAATTCTTCACTTTAACTTCTCCCTAATGAGTCGACGCATTAGGGAAAGCCCGTATTCGTTATATGCCTGGGAGGGATGTAGTGATTAGGAAAAGAATTCTATAACAGAAATTCAGGGTTTTTAACCTAGTTTAAGTACTTGAGACCGAAAGGCGCGAGTATTCAGAGATCGAGAACAAAGGTCGAAACTAACTACACTCTGAGACCGAAGGAGATGAGTGAAATATAGCTAGGAAGGACCGAAAGGTGAACTAGGTATTATCTAATTTGTTTGATCTTGTATGCGCAATCACGAATGAGTTAACCGAGCCAGTTTAGTTATCATATTAGACGTCATGGGGAACACAACCCTAGCTTCTCATTAATTGTTTGAAACCCAGTATCAACATCCTTATTAGTCACTTTACAATAGGAATTTAACTGAAACAACGTAACCCCCTATTTACTTTATGCAAGTTTATCTTGGGAATAGAATTTACATCTAAAAGAGGGTGCTAATAGAATCATTCTTACGCGTTCCCTGTGGGATCGACCTCAACTCTGGTTGAGTTCTATATTTGACCAATAACCGCTTTACTCTTCCTTTTGGAGTGTAAATTTGGGCGTATCAAATTTTGGCGCCGTTGCCTGGGAATGCAGCGAAGAAATAGTCTATTAGTTGCTACTTTCAGTTTGTAATTCTAGTCCCTAATTTTACTTTTATTTCTTGTTTTTGCTTATTGTAGGGAACCAACATTGCATGCCAAACACCCGATGTAAGGGTGAAGCACTTATTCCCTACGACCCCGAACTCACTAAGTCAATCCGCAGAATGAATGCCCAGGACCGTGAAGCAGCAAGACAGAGGGAGTTAGCAGTAAATCCTGCTGACAGAGGACATGACGGGTTGGGTGAGGATGACTTTGGTGGTAATGTGGTACCACCAGCGGCACCACTTCGTCAGGTGCCACTTGTGCCACCACAGCAGCACCAACCCCCTGTGAGGCCTCAAGAGCCCCAGTATCCCCGAGCAGTGAATGATGATGATGAGGGTGCTGGGACCACTGGGGCAATAGTGCTGCCACCTCTGCCCGCTGGTGTCAAGTTCACTATCACTAGCACTATGCTGTAAATGTTACAGTTAAGGGGCTGTTCAGTGAAGCCGCCACTGAGGACGCAAATCAGCATCTGATGAATTTCTTGGCAACATGCCAGTCGTCCGAGATCCCAGGAGTCAGTCAACAAGCACTGAGGTTGAGATTATTCCTGTTGTCTCTGTCTGGTGAGGCGATAAGGTGACTAAATGAGTTCCCCCATAATTCCATCCGTACTTAGGAAGAACTAAAAGAAGCTTTCCTTGAGAGGTTCTTCCCTGCTTCAAGGCAACTAAAGCTCAAAGACGAGATTGGATCTCACAAGCAAAAATGAAGCACTGTACCAATCTTGGGAGAGATTCAGATAGAAACTCAAGCAGTGCCTAAACCATCATCTCACAGATGAACACTTGAAGGCAGTCTTCTACAGGTCCTGCAACTTTGTTACCAAAGCCAATCATTGATGCAGCTTGTGGAGGGTCCTACATGTCTAGAACGTTCCCGGACATAGTGGTGATCTTGGATCAGGTAGCGAAGAACAACAGGGCATGGTACACCAGAGATGCAGACTGCTCTGGGATGGTCTTTGAGATGAGTGCGGAGCAACGGAAAAAGGAGGAAGAGCGGGATCAAGACATGGCCCATATGCAGACACAGATAGACTTGCTGTCAAAGAGGTTCCTTGGTGGAGGTACGGAGAAGGTGAAAGCGATGGACACACTCCCTAGGTATGATGACCAAGGCGACAACTATGATGAAGAAGCTCACTTTTTGGGCAGTCAGGGGGGTTACCGAGCTTTCAACTCCGGTAAACAAGGTCGGAACTATGGTCGTGATAACTACCAAGGGAACTGGCAAAATAGAGATGGCTACAGAAATCAGGAATGCCAAAATGAGGGTGGCAGAAACTCAAGGCTAGAGGAGATGATGGCAAAGGTTCTTGACAAGGTAGAGGCCACAGAGGCAGGGGTACGAGATGTGAAAGGAGAAATGTCCAATGTGAGGCAATTGGTAGACTCGCACTCCACCTTGATCAAGCAACTAGAGCAGCAATTGGGGCAACTTTCAGCTTCACTGAATCAAAGGAAGGCTGGGTCACTTCCCAGTGATACTGTGCAGAACCCGAAAAATGATGGCCACTGCATGGCGATCACCACAAGAAGCGGTAAGGTACTTTTTAACCCTGTTGTTGCCAGTGATGCAGGTCAGGATAAAACAGATAGCATGATACCTAGCCCCATAGAGGTGCATGTTGATGATGGGGATAACGAGATTGATGCAGCACCAGTAGAGCCAGAGGCTGCCAAAAAGGCAATAGATATGGACACTCCCACTACTTCGAGCCTGCCAGCCATCCCAAAGCCATCATCGCCATTCCCACAAAGGTTGAAAAAGAAGGCTGAGGATAGCAAGTTTCAAAAATTCTTGAAGGAGCTGTCCGTGAACATCCCTCTAGTGGAAGCACTTGAGATGATGCTAGGCTATGCTAAGTTTATGAAAGACTTAGTCACCAAGAAGAGGACAACCACGATTGAGCAAGCTGGCAATCTTCACCACTGTAGCACCATTGCTACAAGGTCCTTGGTTGAGAAGAAGGGCGATCCAGGGGCCTTCACCATCCCGTGCACTATTGGGGCCTATGATTTTGCACGGGCCCTCTGTGACCTGGGTGCCAGCATAAACTTAATGCCGCTAGAAGTGTATCAGTAGTTGGGCTTGGGAGCCCCCACACCCACTACCATGCGACTACTAATGGAAGACGAATCAGTGAAGAGGCCAGTGGGGATTTTGTGCGACGTATTGGTTTGAGTTGGCAAGTTCATCTTTCCTGTGGACTTTGTCCTCCTTGATTGTAAAGTGGATTTCAAGGTCCCCATCATCCTCAGAAGACCATTTTTGGCAACTGGCAGGGCACTAGTGGATGTAGAGCGTGGAGAACTCACCTTCCGATTGAACACCGAGGAGGTAAAATTTAGTGTGTGTGCTGCCATGAAGAGGCCTAAGGAGTTAGCCGTGATGTCTGTCATGGATGTGGAAGATGACTGTTTCTCAGAGATCTCACTAGAGGAAAAGATGATCGTAGACATGGTGACTGCAGTGCTGATGAACTTTCCAGGAGATGGTGTCGATGGGTACAAAGACACCGTGTATGTATTACAGGGCATGGGAACCAGACTATTTGTTCCTCGGAAGCTGGACTTGGACTTAAAAAATGGGCCAACGCCACCGGCCAAACCGTCTATCGAGGAGCCTCCTACTGTGGAGCTCAAGGAGCTGCCCCAACACTTAAGGTATGCATTCTTGGGTTATAATAACACGCTTCCTGTGATTGTTGCCGCAGATCTTCAGGAGGATCAGGTGAAGGCATTGTTGGGGGTCCTCCAAAAGTTCAAAAGAGCTATTGGTTGGACCATTGCAGACATTATCGGAATCCCTCCAGGAATCTGCACTCACAAAATCAAGTTGGAGGATAACAGTATACCCAGTATCGAGCATCAGAGAAGGCTCAATCCACCCATGCAAGAGGTGGTGAAAAAGGAGATTATCAAGTGGCTAGATGCTGGGGTGGTATACCCCATCTCGGACAGCAAATGGGTGAGCCCAGTACAATGTGTCCCAAAGAAGGGGGGCATGATAGTGGTGGCTAATGACAAGAATGAGCTTGTCCCTTTGAGACCTGTCATTGGGTGGCGAGTGTGCATGGACTACCGGAAGTTGAATAGATAGACTTTGAAGGATCACTTCCCCATGCCCTTCATGGACCAGATGCTTGATAGGTTAGCGGGTAGAGGGTGGTATTGCTTCCTGGATGGGTCTTTGGGTTACAACCAAATATCCATCGCCCCGGAGGATCAGGAGAAGACTACCTTCACTTTCCCTTATGGGACGTTTGCCTTCTGGCGGATACCATTTGGGCTCTGTAACGCCCCAACCACCTTCCAGCGTTGTATGATGTTAATCTTTTCGAACATGATCGAAGACACCCTCGAGGTATTTATGGATGACTTTTCTGGGGTGGGTGACTCTTTCAACGACTGTCTGTTGAATCTTAGCAGGGCACTACAACGCTGCGAGGAGGCTAACTTGGTGTTAAACTGGGAGAAATGCCATTTCATTGTCAAGGAGGGGATAATCCTTGGCCACAAGGTTTCAGGTAAGGGCATCGAGGTGGATAAGGCAAAAATCGAGGTTATTGAGAAGTTGCCACCTCCCATGTCAGTGAAGGGGGTTCCGGAGCTTTCTTGGGCATGCGGGCTTTTACCACAGGTTTATCAAAGACTTCTCCAAGATTGCACAACCATTGTGCACGTTATTGGAGAAAGAGGTGAAGTTTCAGTTTGATGATGCGTGTTGGCATGCCTTCGAGACTCTGAAGCAAAAGTTGATCTCTGTGCCCGTGGTAGTTGCACCAGACTGGGGTGCCCCATTTGAGGTGATGTGTGACGCGAGCGGAGTTACTGTGGGTGTTGTGCTGGGGCAAAAGCGCAACAAGATCTTTCATCCTATTTACTATGCCAACAAGACCTTGAATGACGCTCAAAGGAATTATACTGTGACTGAGCAGGAATTGCTGGCCGTGGTGTTCGCGTTTGACAAGTTCCGGGCCTACCTATTGGGCACAAAGGTGATTGTGCATACAGACCACGCAGCACTATGGTATCTCATGGCAAAGAAGGATGCTAAGCCGAGACTAATTCGATGGGTGCTTTTGCTGCAAGAATTCGACTTCGAGATGCAAGACCGAAAAGGAACGGAGAACCAAGTGGCAGACCACCTGTCAAGGTTGGAAGATGAGTCCAGAGCTAAAGATTGGTTGAGCATAAATGATTCGTTTCCCGATGAGCAGGTCTTGACAGCTTCTGCTGACTTAATCCCTTGGTTTGCTGATTTTGCTAACTTTTTGGTGAGCGATATTATGCCTGAGGGCCTTAACCCTCACCAGAGAAAAAAGTTTCTTCATGATGTTCGCAGGTACTTTTGGGATGACCCATACTTGTTCAGAACATGCGCAGATGGGGTCATCAGGCGGTGCATACCGAAAGCAGAGATGTTGAGCATTATGGAAGCCTGCCACTCTTCCCTAGTGGGGGGCCATCATGGTGGTGCCAGGACAGCGAAAAAGATCCTGCAATGTGGATACTACTGGCCCACCATCTACAAAGATGCCCATGACATGGTGCGCGGGTGTGATCAGTATCAGCGCCAAGGCAACATCTCTAGGCGTCAAGAGCTACCAATGACCCCTATCCTTGAAATTGAACTGTTCGATGTATGGGGCATTGATTTTATGGGTCCGTTTGTGAGCTCCTTTGGAATGAAGTACATCTTAGTGGCAGTGGACTACGTCTCCAAATGGGTGGAGGCAATAGCATTGCCAAACAATGAGAGCAAAAGTATGGTACAGTTTCTGAGGCGGAACATCTTCGCCAGGTTTGGGACACCCAGAACTATCATTAGTGATGGGGGTTCCCACTTCTGCAACAAATCCTTCCGGGCTGTACTAGCTAAGTACGGGGTGCGACAACACAAGGTCGCAACACCTTACCATCCGCAGACGAGTGGGCAGGTTGAAGTGTCAAACAGGGAGATCAAGGAGATCCTGACCAAGTCTGTGAATGCCATAAGAACGGACTGGGCTCAGAAGCTAGATGATGCACTATGGGCCTATAGAACGGCTTACAAGACGCCTATTGGTATGTCTCCATATCAATTGGTGTTTGGTAAGGCCTGTCATCTGCCGGTGGAATTGGAGCACAAGGCGCTCTGGACTCTTAAGGCCCTGGACATGAAGTGGGATGAGACAGCCAATACGAGGCTTGATAAGCTAAATGAACTGGATGAATTTCGCCTCCAGGCTTATGAGAGTGCAACACTGTACAAGGACAAGATGAAGTCCCATCATGACAAGCTTATTGCACTAAGAAGTTTCGATGCTGGTGACAAGGTTCTGCTGTACAACTCAAGGTTGAGGTTGTTTCTAGGAAAGCTGAAATCTAGGTGGTCTGGCCCATACAAGATTGCTCAGGTATTTCCACATGGTGCAGTTGAGTTGGAAACTGACAAAGGGCACCGTTAAGTATTTGGGTACTGCAGATGAAACCTCATTCATTGAGGTCTTACATCTTGATGAAGTCTGAGTAGTCAACATAACTGCGTCGAGCTGTGATGTTAAACCAAGCGCTTAATGGGAGACAACCCATCATCCAAAAAAAAGTGTATATTTTATGTCATGCATTGCATTGTTTTTTATTTTTTGCTCTAGGGAAGGATGAGCACTGCGGTGAGAGGCGTGAGCATACGTGCGGGTGAAGGATGTGACACAAACGCATAACAATCAACTGGCAAAGAGAGTCACACGGAGGCCTAAACGGCCCATGTACCACCAAACGGACCATTTCACGGTCCGTGTGGTATGTGGCCCTAGGTAAGTGTTCCGCATTCTAAGGCTGGGCACACGGTTGACTTCATGGACCGTGTCATGCGACATGGACCGTTTGCACAACCGTTTAGGTTCCACGTTAGGTCGGGTATTTATACCCTCTTTCCCATTGTCACTTTTTATATTTCACTCTCTCTCTCTATACTTTCACGAAATTTTTCCCCTTCTCACCCCCACAAAAATTCCATCTCTTCTTACACGATTAGTGAAACACTCTCACGATCCGTAGCACTTCCCTTGGGCGATTTTCTAGTTCTAACATCAAGTCTCTTTTATCAAGTAGGTTTTCTAGTTTGTTTTTTTCCTTTTAGTTTAAATTTTTCTCTAGTTTTTAGTCCATGCATGAATCTATGTTCAATATGGTCCATTGCGTGATAGAAGGCTCCATTGTGTCCACTTTTTGTGAACTTTGTGTTGGGTTAGATTAGAACCGCTATTGTTAAACCTTGTAGTCTTGACCATGGAGGATTTATGATTTTAGGGTTTCTATAGTTAAATTAACGATGTCTTGTATTGTGTAAGCAATTATCATGGTCTATCTTGTGTTCTATAGGCCGATTTGCATGAATGACTGTGGGTTTTTAGGCTTTGAGGCCGACGGGGGGTGACGAGGGGTTTCACGGTGCGTTACACGGACTGTGTCATCCTACACGAGCCGTGTAGTGGTCCGTGTCAAATCACTTGTTGCCCCGATATGGAGTACCTCTCACGGACCTTCTTCACGGACCATGTTACTCTACACGGGCCGTGTAGCCGTCCGTGTCAAGTCACTTCAACAGTCCAAGCCCAAGTTCACTCACACGGGCCTTACCACGGACCGTGTAATGCTACACGGCCCGTGTAAGGCCCTCCGTTGTCAGATTACTTAAGCACCTAATGTTGTACTTTATTGATCTTTGTTAGTTTCTATATGCATCCCAGTGCAAAATTCCCTATGATAGACCGGGTGACGCCATTCTTAAAGGTTTTTGTCACTTCTATAACACAGGGGAAGTATGAGTACCCGTTAGTGTGTCTTCCTTCTTATTCCGACATAACTAACTGCTTTATTCTTTGTGGCATTTGCAGGCAAAATGGGTCCCCGGCTAAGATTACGCCAGCCTAGGGACGAGCATGAGTCATGTCTCTGAGATTTTATCACTGATTCTACTAGTCAGCACCAAGAGAGTGACTCAGGTGATGACTCCTCGGGAGGGTCCAATGTACAGTTCACCGGCAATGTCTCCCCTCACTCCCCTCACACTATAAGAGCTCATGCAGCGCGCCAACCTATAGCCCCCAGTCTGAGGAGCGGGTTCCTGAGGTGGGAATTGAGGGGGAAGATGTGGCCCCGGAGTAGGAGGAAGAGGCAGGCACACCTGAAATAGCCGAGCACAATGCAGAGGATGCGGACGACATCCTGGCCTTCTGAGACAGTGTCGATGAAGCCATACACTAGGCGGTATTTCGAACATTTGACCCTGAAACTGCAAGGTGGCTTCTCGTGTTCTTGCGCGGATGATGGACAGTCCCCGGTGCTAAGGAGATATATGTGAATGGCCTTACTAAAGGCTCTGGGTGATACCAACAGAGGGCCATCGTCCCTGAGATGCGGGTCCTTATTGATCAACTGGATGGGGTTTCGGAGATAAAAGCTGCATTTGAGGCCTACCAGTTTGGGTGGATGGCGCAACCACCCGGCTACTACGGGCCAGACCTGATTGCTGAATTCTACTCCAGCTATGCTGCCAGCCTACTAGCCTCTATCGATGGTAACCAATCCAAAAGAGTGAAGAGGCAGCTGGCCTAACTTTGAAGTGATTAATCGAACTAACTAATTGTAGTCATTTTAAAATTGATTGGAATAAACTAGAATGTAACTAATTTTGCAATGTAACAAGTGAACTAGAATCAAGAGAAGGAAGCATGTTGGGGAATGTGCATAATTAAATGTAATTCCAACACGTAGGTCTCTAATATTAAATCCTATAACTAATTTACTTGTGGGTAGACTAGAAAGCTTGTAACCGTAACTATGATTAAGTCAATTATTGTATATCGATATGAATCAATTAAGGCTTCATACACGATTCTTACAACAAGCGAAGGAACTTTCATAAATTTACAGCTAAATGATCTAATACCTTAGTTAATTGAATCCCAATATGAAATCCAATCCCAATCTGCAATACCCAAGACTGCACAATCCTTCCACTTCGAATACTCACTTTCATGCAATATTCAAAGATCTTAACATGAATCTAAGTTTGCAACCATAGATTTTACAAATATAGGCAAAGATAAATACAAACCCACATCAAATTAACATATAAAACTTAATTACATAAGAAACCCATTGTGAGAAATTAACATTCAAGAAAATTCCCAACATGGGGTTTTTGGCCACTCATATCCAAAAAAAAAAAGTTACCAAAGGGATTATCCATGACAATGGGTTTTGGAATTTAAAGGAAAATTGATGACAAATCCTCTTCCCCTCTTCAAATTTTCACCCTCAAGCCAAGTACAAAACCCTTCTCTCAAGCAACAAGTATTTTATGATAAATATACCTTTCTTCTCTCTAGAATGTGTAAGCATCGTCCCAGTGCTCTTAGAGTATACCAAAAAGTTCTTACCAGTTCCTTTTATACTTCAGATGAAAATATCCTTAATTTCTTCATGCGTCACCATCTGATGGTCAAAGTCGACCGTCACCAACACATTCGGTGATCTGCTGGATATGCACAAGATCACCTTTTTGAACCGTCTGAGAGTTCTTGGAATCTGTAATATTAGGCGACGGGGCTGTGCATCACCAAACTGATTCAGCGATCCGTCGAATTGTAAGTTATGTTGCCTTTTTAGACCTCAACATTTTCTCTCTTCCTTGCTAGGTTCTATAAAGTTAGGTGATGTTACTGTTGGTCACTGAGTTAATTCGGTGATCCACTTAATTGGTACTTCCATCGCCCTTTTTCACCTAGCATATGGGTTGGACATTATAATAAAAGGCGGTTAGAGTAGTCATTCGGCGATCCGCCGAAGTGTTCGGCAACGGCCAATTTCCACTGCCTTTTTAACATTGCTCCTTTTGTCCTACTTTGCTAAGATTTGTCCTTCTATGCATCTCCTTCCTCATTTCTAGCATCACACACACATTTTAGTTAATATATGAGGCAAAAGAACACATTTAGGACAAGATTTGATGCAATTTAAGTTCTATATGAATCCAACATGCAGAATTATCAACACCCCTAATTTGAACTCTTGCTTTCCCTCAAGCAAGTCAAATACCAATCAATCTTAGACACAATGCTTTGCAAATAGGACCATAAAGAGAAACACATACATTCCCTCTTTTGTCATCAAACCTTAAAGCTTCTACAAACCACCTAAGTGATTTTGAAGCTTCAAGAGACGACTAAGGAGTTTTCAAGACAAAAATATGCTCACAATTGCCATTGCGATTGCTAACCAATCCCCAAAAAAATGTTGACTTGTTCCCTCACAACAAAGAAGAAATGCACACAAAATCATTCCATTAATTTCAAGGATATAGCAAAGCTCACATTCCAAAAGAGAAATGACATGCAAGATTTTACCCATAGGCTTGCCCTTATTCTCAATCAACGCTTTCCCAATTTCATCTAGACTAGAATCTCAAAGGAATTTGCCAGGGTTGTAATGTAGGCTTGAGGACCGGTAGAATAGCTTTTGGACATAAGTGACTAATCCCTTCTTGAACTCTACACACAATTCCCATCATTCTTTTATTCTCATTCACTTTCTTTTTTTCAATGACATCATTTTGTATTTCATCTCATCCTTTGGTGTCCCACATATGACTATTTCTCAAAAATTTTGGAGGGTTCTATTTAGAGCCAAATCCTTTTCTTTTTGCCTTTTTCATGCCTTTTTCTTTCTTTCTTTTTTATAGCACATGAACTCCATTTTTTTCTTGTTCCTTTTCTCAAAATTTTGAATGGGAGACACCCCTTTCTTGCTACACCCCTAACTTTGGCCTATAGCCATGACTTTCACAATTTCACGCTCAAGGATGGAATGGTGTTCAACAAAAAGGACAATCTTTTTAATTAAAGGTCAAGGGTTTGTAACAAGGCTACCAACAAAAAGGCTTTAAGCTCAACGGGGATCACTAAGGATATAATTCATGCCAAGGGAGATTATTTGGTCAAGGTGGACTTAAAAGAAACCAAAGAAGGCTTAAGCTCATCTTCCTAATCTGGATTCAACCAAGCTAACACTTCAAGACAAACCGGGTAAGTTTCAGACATCAACAAGTATGCCTTTCAACAAGTACCTTACTTCTCATGAAAAAATGGCTCCCGAATTCAAACATTGGCTAGACAATACATATTCACAATTTATTGATCATTACATATCCAAGCTCTACACTCACTTAGTCAACTCAAGATGCTTCCAATATATGCACGAATCATTTTCACATGAGATAGACTAATAGATGAGCTAATATATGCTCCCTATCGATGGCACTATCCGAATAAAGAATTTTGACGATCAATATTCAAATTGCTAAGGAATTTAAGTCATGACAATTTGTTTGCAAAATAGCTTTTCATATATGCACGCGTATTTTTCCAAATCATAAGAGATAAAAACATATAATAAACATGATCCAAAAGACGTCCATCATCATAAAATAAAAAGAACTTATAAACTGTTACAACCCAAAAGAATATTTATAAACCATCACATGAAAAGAATATTCACAAATAAAAAGTTTAGTATTATTGATGTGCCGCCAAAATACAACACTTTTAATGCTTTAAACTTAGAATTTTGTGTGTTCTCTAAGCAATGCTAGTAGATTTGATGTGTTTTTATGTTGGTTTTACAGGATTGCAGGATTCAGGAGGTTTTTGAGGAGGTTGCAAATTTTAGTAGCTTTTTGATGAAGCACGAGATCATCTACCGACCGTGGTTTGATCCACGAGCCGTACGTGGAGGTTCGTGGTCCTGATTAGAGTTGAAGATGTTTTTTGAAGTTAGAACAATGATTGACAGGATGAGCTGTGGTTCAATCCATGACTCGTACACTTGTTCGTGGTTTAAAGTCCAAAGTTTTTGAAAGTTAATAGGATGAAGAGGTTCACGACCCATAGTCCAGAATGCGGGCCGTGGAAGGAATCTCATACATGGAGTTTAAATTTTAATAAGGTAGTCTACAAATCCTCATCTATGAGCCGTCGATTGACTTATGAGCCATACATTGGTTCATGGATAATCCTGAATCCAGTTTTCCTAATATGTTTAGGATTTGGTTTTCTATGTTTATAAATAGGGTTTTAGTTATTTTTAGAAGGGTAGATTACCATATAACATATTGTTAATTTCTTTTGAGTAGCTCTTGCAGACTTTAAGGTGATACTATTTGTGCTTATCTTCAGAGCTTGATATTGCTATTTACATGAAGATTTCAGATTTTACGTTCTTCAATTCATCGTTGTAAGTGTTTAATTACGCAAACATCAAACATGATTTATTCATCTATAACGAACATGAGTAGCTAAATCCACAACTATGGTTGTGGGAACCATGAATAACTAACAAAGTAAAACCAAATAATTGGTCATCCTTGAAAAGCGTGCATGCATGTATTATTTATCCCTTCATTTTGATTTTTTTAACGATTGCAAATGTTAGAACTCACCTTATTCTTACTTGACGGCCCAAAGGAATAATGAATGGGGATAAGGATAAATAATAGGACTCGATGTGAGAACTCTTGTCTAATAAATTGAATGGCCCAAGAGATGGTTGTACTGGGACCAAGGTAAGGGTTAGTGATGCGACACCTATAGACGGCCCAAGTTGTGTGGTGAAATTTGCCTAGTTGCTGGCCCAAGGAATTTGGTGAACATAACATACCATTTCTGCATGCTATACACTAGAAAAGGTTACAATTATTAGGTTATATTGCTTTAGGAATTCATGGGGAACACAATACCCTAGTTACTTCTCTCACTCAATCAGCAATACTTGCAATCTAATTGTTCTTAGTATAGATTTGAATAATTGCTTTTTACACCAAAACTCCCCTCTCGGGAATAAGAAGATTGATTCTTTGAAATTACTTTAATTACTCCAAGTCTATACCATATTCCTCGTGGGATTGACCCTTATCATTGTTAGGTGTGTAATTTGGGCGTGATCAATTGTCTTAAATATACATCACCGAAAATAAAAATAAAAACACAATCCATAACAAGACCAAATAAAAACATCAAAGACTAGGATTCTAAATGCTCACCCTTTCCTAAAAGAAAAACAATGTCCTCAATATGTAAGAACAATATCATCAAAGCACAAAAGGAAGGAGTAAGATAAAGAATCCCTTGATCACTCGGGATGTGGTGAAGAAGTGGTAGTGGGGGCATCCATTCCTGGGTCCTGAGTTGCAAACTCTTAAGTAGGCACTAGAGTAGTGGACTCTGACGTACCAATCTGTGGCCCTACAAACTCTGGCTCAGCTACACCAGACGAACCACTCGTCTCGATCATGGACCTATCTCAGAGCGACTTTCTAGTGACAACCACAATGATAGCCTCCTCTTTCTCTCTCAACTCACTGTGCTTCTCTGGGATGATATCAACTCCCAAAGCCTCCTCATCAGTCTTCGGAGAAGATGAAATATACTCGCTCTCTGCCCCTACACCCAGAATCACACCTGTAGCAGCCTCAAGAGGTACATCCACTGATCCCCAAAGGAAAGTGATATTGGTGGGCTTTAATGCCACTACCTCTATCTTCAACTCAGTAATATCGGCCTTCACGGTCATCATGTCAGCACTCACACCACCCTTAGTCTCTAAATCAACTATCCTATCTAACAAAGCATTGATTCTAACCCCGTGGTCCCCAACATTCACAACCAAATGGCCCAGCCTCAGGTTCCGCTCCTCTATCATCTCTCTTTACTTCTTCCCTTCATCAAGCAATGGGACCAAAGCTGTTGCTATGGCCCTCTCAATGAACGTAGGTAGAGAGGACTCGACCCATGTAGCCCAAGTGTCAGTCGACTTAGCTAATCAGGCCAAATGATAGATAGTAGCTTAGGTAATTAGGGTCGAGCTATCGAAGCCTATGGCTCTGGCTGAGTAGAGGATGAAGGGGATGGAGTAGGAGAGGAAGGGGCCAGAGTAGAGGAAAAAGGTATACCTGACTCGGTTGTCAGCTCATAAGTGTCAGTCTCAAGCATCTCGACATCCACAACCGTTATAGTATCCACTGCTTCTTCCTTGCATGATCCTCCTCATCCTGTTGGAATTCTTCCTTGATATGCCAGATATCTATACAAACGGATGGTGTGATCTCCACGTCAGCTTTTCTGATGAAAAGCACACCGACTCTCCTACACAAAGATGTGATGAGGCATGGGAATGGTAGGGAAGTCTAAAGCTGCTTAGCTCGTGTGAGAATCTCTGGGGCTATAATTGAACCAAGGTTCAATTTTCTGCGATCCATGATACAACCTACCAATGCTGCTTTAGGATACTAAAGGATGGATTCGTTCTAGGATGGCATAAGGTTGCTGCTGATGAAACCAAACTATTATCGAGCAGGAATATTCAGCTCCTTTTCTCAATCACTACTCCTTCTTCTAACCATGATGGGGCTGCAATACAGATTGTCAGGGCAAGCCATGCTTTGAGGTCATCAAGAGTATTTTTCTCAACCATATTAGCTAGATCATGGTGCATCCAGAATGTGCACCCTAATATGTCATTTATCTCTGTCTCACTGCAAGGAACAAGCACACCCTGCACTTCAACTGGTTTTGGAGCAATTTTCATACGATCTTTGCTTTTTGGAATCACTCTAGCACAAGTCTCATAGAATTCTCAAACCCAACTGGGTCATATGGTTCCTGAAGTGTGGTAAATTAACTAAACCCATGGAATATCAAGGTGTGTCACGACCCGGACCTAGGGTCTAGGAGTGACATAGAGAATGGGAACCTGAGAGCCCCTAAATAAGCCTCATAGCATCCATTCATACATCATTGATTCGGAAGCACATATGGAATAGTAAACACATAGTTCTAAGGGACGGGAAAGTAGGACTCACACTATGAGAATGTCAGAGGGATAGGGATTAACATGGATTCACATAACACATAACACATAAGGACTAAAGGGTGGGTAAGTATGACTCACTCTATGGGGGCAATACGGGACTTAGGATCTTTCACGTCATAGCATAAATCCATGTCATAATACTCATAATCAATCCATAATAACTATATCCAATAAGTATCCATAATCATAATCTCTGAATACAACATATAACATATATCCATACAAGAGTCTACAAGATGTCCAACAATGCCTCTAGTCATAGGATAAAACGGGGGCCAAGACATATCTTGGGCTCACCCTCAAAGTAAAATAGAGTCAATGGAAGCAACATAAGGTACATGGATAGTGGTTTGTCCTTGGAAGAAAGGACTCACCACAAAAACTTTCTCAAATCTGATTTGCCCTCAAACGGTGGATGAATGTAATCTTCGATCCCAATGTGGTTAGATCATGTAGGCAAAAAGTATACATTAGTACGTTTGAATGTAATAAGTATGGGAGCGTGCAATGCATATAAACTTGTTAAACCTGCATTCTATGTTAGATGACAAGGGCATATATATAGAAGGCACCATATAACAAGAGAATAGTATATCAATATGCCATGAAATGCATGATGTATGAATGTGAAAATACTTTGCATATAAGGGGATGAGACCTTAACCGACATAAGACCCAAGTGAGTTATAACTTAGAACTCGGTCATCTACCCCATAACGGATAAAAAGGGGACCTACTAGCCAAAGGTAGATCCATAATCATACATCATCCATAAAGGGGCATAAAGATACCTATGTTAGGCACATAGTTCAAGAGAAAGGAGTATGGACCCTTGGGGATAGCCTACCCTGCCTCAAATCCTATCAGTGCTAAGTCATCATCCCACAAGAATACATATATGTATACATGCTTGTAAAAGAGGCATAAGTCTTATCAACACATAACAGTGCATACTTAGGCTTAAAGGCGAAATCACATTTCATAATCATGCATACTTGAGGCTAACTAGCCAAAACATACTTCATGTAATACTTTCATGCATAGGACTAGCTCTTTCGAGCACCTTCTTAAGAAAAGAGTATGGACCCTTCGCGATAGCCCACCCTGCCTCCAACCTCAATCGGGGCTCCATAAACATAATGGTGTAAACACCTATAATTTCTCAAAGAGCCATAATCATAGACATTTATGTGATCACATTCTTGTCATACCCATACTTTCATTAAAATCATAAACATCATCATAATTGGGACTTAGCCCACATTATAAGCTTCATGAAAACCATAGACATGTATGCATATGCCATGAATGAGATGAGAATAGTAGGGGCAACAAATCAACAATACATTATGAAATTCAAGTGAAAACATAATTAAATTCACATTTAAATCATAATATAGATTACCCACGCTTAAATCAATCTTAAAAGGAGACATACACATTCATATCTTCATAACTTTAATGCAATTCAACATATTAGGGATTAAATCACTTTAAATTCATCAATAAAACATAGCCCATACATTAATTGAATTTAATAAGCAATAATCTTAAAAACCCATATTTAAAATAAGCTAAATCATGAAAATAAAATTGAAAAGAGTTTGGGTCTTCTTGGTTGAAAGGGACCAAGAATCAATCCCACATACCTAAGTTCACCAAGAAGAAACAAGAAGAATTTGGTGAAGATTGGAGCCCTTCTTTGAATCCCAAGCTAATTCTCCACTAGAGTCTTTGAGAGAAGTTCTTAAGAGAGTTAAATATAATTCTAAGTGTGAGAATGAATTTGAATGAGAGGAGAAGAGTTTACGACATTTGAATGTCTTAGGATGACATAGGAAGTCACAAAAGCCCCTTAGGAGTAGCCATAATTACAAAATAGCCATCAATGAAGCGAAATAAAATTTGTTGCTAGGGGTCCCTTGAGAAGGTCTCATGGTCCGTACAAGGTCACACGGATCGTGAACCCTCCCCTGAAGCTTCACTTAGCCAAATCACAGAAACACAACGTAGACGGGCTTTACGAAAACAGGCATAACTTCTTACTCCGAACTCGAAATTAGGTGAAACTAGATGCGTTGGAAAGCTAATTCAAAGAGCTTCAATTTTATAGATTGTAGGCGACCCACTTCTTTTTGTGCTAAGAGATATGACAATTTAAAGTTGACCCTTTTATCAGTTCTTGTGAAAATCTTATACAACAGGATTTCATACTTATAAAATTGCACGCCAACACCCATACGGAGGGCTTCACGGCCCGTGAAGGTCAAACAAATCGTGTGGAATCCTGTGAAGTTTCGAGACGGTAATCCAATGCTTAGAAAATATTTCACTCCGACACCCACACGGAAGGCCTCACGGACTGTGAAATGCTGTACAGTCCTTGAGAGGTCTATGTGTGAACTGCCTTGGCCAAAATATGGATTTTCAAGGCCAAGGCCCCCCACACGGTCTACCACACGACCTATGAAGTCTCACACGGACCGTATGGGATTCATGTGAGGTGAACCTTGGTCTTAAACTCCACATAAATGCGAACACTTTACATACATGGCCAAGGGTCACCTCAAGGCACCTCTACACGGTCCGTATACCTTTACAAAGCCTGTGGAGGCTTCCCTGAAGTGTTACCTTAGTCTAAAATTTTCCCGAAAAATTTCTAAGCTTCATCAAGGTCATACAAAGCCAGGTCCTCGAAATTTGTTCCACACCTTGGGTAATCTGTCAATGACCCCATCAATGGATAAATCATCACTCCTCTAATATTGTTCTCAACCCAGTAACTTTTAAGCGGTTGAGATATCGGGGGCAATCATTTCCTGAATAGTGTAGGAATTCTAGAGGAGTGGTTCATGTGCCACCTGTGTTCTTCCTCAATCCAACGACATTTATGAGCCTGCTTGAAGCCATAGTCTCATGCACTGGAGTTTTTGACCCTATTTATTCTTCCTTAGAGTCCGTACACTCTAACTCAAGAGACCCCTCCTCATCGTTGCTGGAGTCTCTATGTTCCACCACTTTTTGCTATCCTTTGCCTTATTTTTCCCTACGAGGCCTTTGTGTCCTTTGTTCTTCACTCCCGGCAGCTATAAGGGCTACTAGGGCTGCACAAGATCCACCATGTGAAATAGGAATATGCTTTTGTCGAGGCATAGTTGCAAAACAAAACAAACATGTGTATGAGAATCAATAATGTGAAAGAAAAACCCAAAAAGAAACTTTAGAAAAACATGTATAAAGGCAGGTGAATTTGCCCGCCGAACATGTTCAGTAAATCATCAAATCGATTCGACGATCAAATTGATCATCGCCTTTTGTTACAGAAACTAGAGGTCCAAACATTATTGAATTTGGCGATGGTTGTAAGCATCCGACGATCTGCTGAATTGATTTGGCGGTCAAAATGACCGTTGCTGAATTTGATAGAACTCAAAGGTCACAAGCACTCACAAAGGGCGATGCATGTGGCCTTTCAGTGGATCGTCGATCAACTTGGCAGTCAAATTGACCGTCACCGAAGTTGACTAGCAACATAAATTTTTCAAAAATTCAAATTTTAAGCACACAATTAACAAAACGAGGGAAATTTCACAACACATGCCTTACAAACATATGTCCAAACACAAAAATATGACAATTTACTCCTAACATTCACACCATGAACACTAATTCAACCAAATGACGACTTTATTCTTAAGAAAGACATCACCCACTCTATCATCGGGCAAGTTCAAGTTGCATGATTGAGTTCTTGGGTTACTAAGACTTTACCCACATGGCATGGCAAGATTCAAATAAGACCATAAAACACTCAATCACATCAAATTTAACTCAATCAAGTTCATGAACCCAAATAAAATTCCAAAACAAGAACCGTTCGACCAAATTAGGTTTCATTATGAACTATGACAATGATTAGACACTAAGAACATCAATCACATGCTTGACCCACTATATAGACAATCAATTCATCAAAACTACAAGAATAAAAACCCATCAAAACAAGTACCAATTCGAGCAACAAGGGTTTCACAATAATGATCCAGCACATCACACTATATTTTCCATTGATTATTCACATCACACAATGATCCATATAGTTCCAAAGCCAAGATCAAACACTACCAAGCCCAAAAATTTCATAAAAGTGAGAAAAAGTGCCGAAGACATACCGAGGTGATGATTCAAAGACAATGAGGATGAAGATGATGATCAGTAGATGACAATAAAGCTCAATCCTTGATGAAAAATGAAAACTAATGGAGTGATGAATGTTTAGGAATGAGGAAGATGAAAAGTAAAAATGAAAAGTAAAGAAATTACTTCATATGAAGGTAATGTCAGTCAGGTGGTGAAATTCGGCGATGCTGACTTACACCGCCAAATCCATTCGGTGATTCACAGAATGTGTACTTTGATTCCCCATTTTAATAGGAACTTAGGTCTTCCCTGATGCACCAAAATATGGTGACACTATTCTTTATCGAACCAATTCAATGATCCACCGAATTGTCACTTTGACCGCCGAATTTGACAGAAACTCAAGGGCCATCAACTGATCCAAAAGGCTATCAAATTCGAGGTTGTCATTTCAGCTTGGTGATCCACCAAATGCTGACTACCATCATTTTTTGCTTTTACTCCATAAAGTTTACCTTCTCACACCTACACACACAATACATTATTTAAAATCACTAAAACTTTGGGTTGCCTCCCAAGAAGCGCCTTATTTAATGCCGTGGCACGACTTGGCCAATTTTCCTAGGCCTCGTTTAAGTACACCACTTCAACCATCTTCACTTCCGGTGGTTCCCCAAAGTATTTCGTCAAATGTTATCCATTCACCTTAAAGTTTTCCCCCTTCTCATTCTCAACTTTGATGGCCCCATTTCCCCAAGCATTTGAAATTCTAAACAGACCAGACCATCTAGACTTCAATTTACTTGGAAATAATTGCAATCTTGAGTTGTATAGCAATACTGAATCACCAACTTGGAACTCACGTTCAAAAATCTTCATATCATGCCATATTATATCTTCTCTTTGTAGATTGAAACTATTTCATAAGCACCCAATCTGAATTCCTCCATTTGGTGTAATTGAGACAATTGAGCATTAGCCACATCACTCCAATCAAGATTCAACTTCTTTAACGCCCATAAAACCTAGTGCTCCAGCTCAATGGGAAAATACGAAGCCTTAACAAAGACAAGCTTATATGGTAACATGCCAATTGGGGGTTTTAATGCTGTACGGTATGTCCATAAAGCATCGTCAAGTTTTCTTGACCAATCCGTTCTATTGGCATTTACCATTTTGGCAAAAATGTTCTTAATCTCCCGATTTGATACTTCCATCTGCTCACTCATTTGGGGATGATAGGGCATTGGCACCCCATGTTTGATCCCATATTTGCTAAGAAACGATGAAAATACCCTGTTGCAAAAATTAGACCTCCCATTGCTAATAATTGCTCTTGGGGTACCAAACCTCCTCAAGATATTTTTCTTCAAAAAGTGAATCACTCCTTTTCCATCACTAGTAGGTAGTGCAACCATTTCAAACCATTTAAATACATAGTCAACCACAACCAAAATTAATCGGTTCCAAATGAGCTCTTAATGGATCCATGAAGTCTAAGCCCCACACATCAAACAACTCAACCTCAAGGATAGAAGATAAAGGAAATTCATATTTATGAGAAATATTACCTTGCATTTGGTATTGTGGATATGCCTTGAAAAAGGCGTTTATATTATGATACAACCCTAGCAAAAAATATCCACTTTGCAACACTTTTGTCGCCGTCCCGATACCTGCATGATGACCATCAGCTGGGGTGGTGTGACATGCATCAAGAATACCATTCATTAGCACTTTTGAAACACATCTCCTCTCTATGTTGTCAGCATATTTCATAAACAAGAACGGTTCATCCCAAAAGTATCTTTTCACATTAAACAAGAATCACTTCTTTTGATTTTGGCTCAAACTATCCGGCAATATTCCACAAATAAGATAGTTAGCATAATTGACATACTAAGACACTTGAATTTTTAAAAAATAACCATTATAGTTTCATCCAAAAATGAATCATCAATATCAATGCTTCCCTCATCTACTACATTGGCTCAAGATGAGAAAGATGGTCAACCACTTGGTGTTCACATCTCGTTTGATCCTTCACCTCGAAGTCAAATTCTTGAAGCAATAGAATCCATCAAATCAACCTTGTCTTTGCTTCTTTCTTAGCCATCAAATACCGTAATGCAACATGGTCAATATGAAACACAATCTTAGAGCCAAGTGGATATGCTTGAAACTTTTTGAATTTATAAACAACTGCTAAAACCTATTGTTCCATTATAGTATAATTTATCCGAGCCATATTAAATGTCTTAGATGCATAGTAAACCGGATGAATAACTTGTCCTTTCTTTGACGAAGTACCGCACACAAAGCACACCCACTAGCATCACACATGACTTAAAATGGAAGATCCCAATTCGGGACAATAGTAATTGGGGCTGTTACAAGTTATCTTTCAACTCATTTAAAGCTTTTAGACATGCTTCATTAAAATTAAATGGACAGTCCTTCTCAAGGAGCTTGCATAATGGATTGGCAATATTTGCAAAATCTTAAACGAGCCTTTCATAGAATCCTGCAAGCCCTAGAAAACTCCTTACCCCTTTGACTAAAATGAGAGGAGGAAGTTTGGCATTAACATCAACCTTGGTCTGCTTACAAACCATTCCCCAAAATCTTATGGCCAAGAACAATGCCTTCTTTCACAATAAAATGATATTTTCACAATTCAAAACCAAATTGGTCTCTATATATCGCTGTAACACTTTTTCCAGTTGAAGTAGGCAACCTTCAAAGGTATCACCAACCACCAAAAAATTTATTTTATAAACACTTTTATTAAGTCTTTAACCATATCAACAAAAATAGAGAGCATACATCTTTGAAAAGTGGCCAGTGCATTGCATAACCCAAATGACATTCTCTTGAAAGCAAATATGCCATAGGGACACGTGAAAGTGATCTTTTCTTGATCATTAGGAGTAATGGAAATTCGGTTGTAACTGGAATATCTATCTAAAAAGCAATACCAAACTCTACCGGCAAGATGATCCAATATTTGATCCATGAATGACATGGAAAAATGATCTTTCTCCATCCATGAATTCAAACATCGATAATCCATACAAACTCTCCATCCTGTTACTGGTCTTGTAGAAATAAGTTGCTATTTTTTATTTTTTACCACATTCGCTCCCCCTTTTTTTGGCACATATTGCACCAGACTTACCCATATACTATATGAAATAGGATAAACAACACGATAACCAATCACTTGATTATCTCTTTCTTTACAATCTCTTGCACTGGAGAGTTGAGCCACCTTTGATTCTTGATAGTAGGCTTGCAATCATTGACAAAATTAATTTTATGAGAACAAATCACCAGAGGGATTCCAATAATATCCACTATTGTCCATCCAATTACCTTGATGAACTTTGTCAACACTTACTAGTACCACCACTTGGTTGTTCAATAAATCAGCTATACAAATCACTAGTAGCATCTCATCACTACCAAGAAACACATATTTTAAATGAGACGAAAGTGCCTTAAGCTTAATCTTTGGAAGCTCTTCAATAGAGGCCTTTTTCGGTGGTGTTTCTCTATTTTTCAAATCAAGATCAAGCTTCTTTGGATTCTTAAAATAAGAACACGTCCCATCCCCATCAAGGTTTGCCACCACCTCATCATAATCAATAATAGAATCGGCCTTAAAATTTAATAATACCGCAACAAGATATTTACCGAGGCGCATTACTTCCTTAACATTAGCAACCACATCTCAACCACATCAACATAAGAAACAACTTGTCATTCATTTGGTTGCTTCATGGATTTGCAAACATTAAACATGACTTCTTAACCATTTACCCGAAACTTCAACTCACCATATTCAACATCCATAGTGCTATTCCTGTAGCTAGAAACGACCTTCCCAAAATAATCGGGATTTCCATATCAAGCTCACAATCAAGTATAACAAAAGTTGGTCAGAAAAATAAATTTGTCCACTTTCACAAGGAGATCATACAAAATACCAACCGGCTTTTTCGTAGGTCAATCCGCTATCAAGAGTATCATGGTTGTTGGTGAAGGAGTTCCCAAACCAAGTTGCTTGAAAATCGCAAAGGGCATCAAGTTGATACTAGCTCCAAGATTGCACAATGCCTTAGCGAGCTGGTACACACCAATAGTACACGGGATTGTGAAAGCACCAGGGTCCTCCTTTTTAGCTACCATATTGCTTGTCATCACCGTACTACAATGATGAGGGACTTTGATAGTCTTAAACCTTGATAAACCCAAGGTTTCACCTTTTGGTAACTAGCTCTTTCATAGATTTCGCATAACCTGTCATCTCCAACAACGCATCCAACAACGGAATATTGATGGCCAAATTCTTGAACATAGATAAGAATTTATGGAATTTAGCATCCTCATTAACCTTCTTCAACCTTTGTAGAAACGGAGGATTGATTTTCATGCTTGGAGCTTTCAACTTTGGGGCATCGGGAGGAGTGCTTTTGGACCCCTCCCCCTTCTTAGAAACGTAATCACTCCCGACATTGCCAAGAACGGGAGTAGAAACTTGTTGCAACTCTTCAACATCATCAACATCAATGGCATAATCAACAACCGGAGCCTTAGCCTTATCACCCACGACCACATTAACAATAGGGGCACATCCCTAATCATCTTGCCATTCCTAGTAGAAATAGCCATGCATTTTGGAGTGCCATTCTTAGGATTTACCACTGTATCACTAGGCAAACTCCCTTTTAGATGAGGGTTCAAATGGACTGAGATATTACTCAAATGAGTCTCCAATTGCTTAATAGAAGCCAAAAGAAAAGTAATGATTTGATTCAAAGCTAAAATTGCAGAGTTTATTTCTTTCATCACTTTGTCAGTCCTTTCAATCTTGTTGAGGATCCTAACTAGCATGTTTCCATTCGGAAGTTCTCCGGATGAGTAATGGGGTCCTTTCACTTGAGCCTATCATGACATGGATTAAACTTCTCTCTCTTAAATTCACAATCGTGCCAATTAATATTTTTATCCCTCTAACCTCAATACCTCTAATTACCATCTCGATCATTCATACAACCTTGATTCCCAACTTCCCTTTGAAAGGTTGGTTGAGAACCCATTGGTTGCCATATTGAATCTCTTCATCGTAGAGTGCTTCAAAAGTTGCATCTTCATCATTCATCACAACACCTACCATATTGACATTAACATTCTTATGGATATCTCTTTGAGGAGGTCCCACAACATAATTTGTAATAAGATCCCGTTGTGTCATCATTTTGGCCATAATCTCATCACAGTCTTGGTCCTTCCAGGTCATTTCTTTGGTTACCACTAAAGAAGCGGAGATCTCCTTATCTTCTTGAGTATTCCATGCTTGATTGGTCTTTACCATTTGATCCAATAATGCCAAAGACACTACAAAAGGCTGCCTCATAATACCAACACTAACTAATTGATTGGTCATCGACTTGTTAGCTTTATGAAGGCTTCGATAGAAAATTTCATATTGGTTGTGCAACAAAGTCCATATTGATCTCTTCCCACTTCCAAGTAGGAATATCAATATCTTGAGCTAGGCCACTCGGCCTTTGATGTTTAACCTTGAATTGTTGGCAATTGGAGCATTTGGACACCTACTTTGCAACATCCCTCTTCATTCGGTTCTACCAATAAACTTCTCTCAAATCTCTATACATCTTTATGGAATCGAGATGAATAGAATAGGAGGAATTATGAGCTTGTTGCAATATCAACCTCTTCAACTCACTATCGTTCAACACATACAATCTCCCTTGATAATGGAGTATCCTATCTCCCCTTTGTGAGAAGACCTCCATTTTACTTCTTTCACCAAGGCCTTCAATTCAACCAAACGGGATCAAGATCTTGCTTGGAACTAACATCCTCAATCAATAAAGACTCGGAGCCATGTAGAACCAGGACACCATCACCACTGATATCATTTAACTTCACCTCCAATCTAGCCAACCTATGGTCTTCCTTGGGCAACTACTCTTTTCCATCATGTTTTAAATGAGACACACTGCCCATGAAGAACTGCTAAGTGCATCGACCACCATATTAGCTTTCCCAGTGTGTTACATCAGACTCATATCATAGTCCCCTTTGTTGTCTTAGGTTGAGATCTCTTTGACTGAACACATGTTGACAACTTTTTTGATTGGTGAAAACATCCACATGAACACCATACAAGTAGTGACACCAAAATTTTAATGCAAATACCACAGCCGCAAGCTCAAGATCATATGTTGGGTAGTTCTTCTCATGTACCTTTAATTGCCTTGAGGCATAGCCTATCACCTTACCATGTTGTATCAATGCACAACCCAAATCAATTCTTGGGGCATCATAATAAACAACAAATCCATTTTTCCCTCGAGCAAGGTTAAAATTGGAGATGAAGTCAATTGATCCTTCAAGTCTTGAAAAACTTCACTTTCTTTTGAGTCAACTTAGTCAACGGAATGAAATAGAGGAGAAACCTTTAATAAATCTTTTATAATACCTGGCTAGGCCCAAGAAACTCCTAATATCTATAGGGGTCAATGGCCTTGGCCAATTTCTCACTGCCGCTGTCTTTTTAGGATCAACCTTGATCTCATCAGCTGATACCACATGCCCAAGGAAGGCAACCTCTTTCAACCAAAATTTAGACTTTTCAAATTTTGCAAATAGTCTTTCTTCCCTTAACATTTGGAACACTACCCTCAAATGCTCCACGTATTCTCCCTCACTCCGAGAGTAGATCAAGATATCATCAATGAACACTTACAACGAACATGTCAAGGTATAGCTTTAACAGCCTATTCATAAGATCCATGAAGATTTTTAGTGCATTAGTTAGGCTGAAATACAATGGTGACCTTGTTGAGTTCCTGATAGTCTATACCCATTTGGAGTGGCCCATTCTTTTATCACACAAATAACACCAGAGCACTCCATGGGGGCTGACTAGGCCTAATGAAACCCTTTTCCAACAAATCCATTAATTGTTCCTTTAACTCCTTTAATTCCTCCTAGGCCATTCTATAAGGATGAATGGAGATAGGTTGTGTTTTGGGCAAGAGGTCTATGCCAAAATCTATTTCCCTCTCAGGAGGAACACCTGGTAACTCATCTGGAAAGACATCGGGGAACTCATTTACAATAGGAACAGACTCAAGAGAGGGAACTTTAGAAGTGACATCTCTAACCCTCACTAGATGATATATGCACTCATTTAAGATAGTCTCTTAGATATTTAGATATGAGATAAATCGACCTCTAAATGAGGAACTACTACGCTTTCACTCAAGAATAAACTCATTTGTGAATTGAAACTTGACTCTATGAGTCTCACAATCCATGAAAGCGCAAGAAGCATGCAACCAATCCATCCTAAGTATGACATCAAAATCAACCAAAGATTTCTACTAAGTCACAAGGGACAACTTTATGCAAGATGGACACGGACAATTTCTATAGACTCTCCTACGAGAGTGCACACTTCAAAAGGCTTATTAGGAGCTTCGAGACGCATGAAATCTATTATCAAGGAATGAAGTGACAAAAGACCAATTTTTCCTGGGTCTAACAATGCATATGCATCAAAATTATTAATGTTTAACATACCAGTAACAACATTAGGAGACTCTTCTACTTTTTGGTGGCCATGAAGAGCATAGAACCGGTTGGTCCTTGGGGTACCTTGAGCTTTTCCACCTTGTCCTTGGGGCCTTGTACCTCTGCTCCTACAATCGTTTGCATGGTGTTCAGGCTTAGCATACTTGGAACACACATTTGAGCTGGCCAAGCACTCCCTTTTGTGGCACCTCTCACATTTAGGGCAATTGGAAGTTTATGGATTTGGAGTTGCTCCCTTGTCCTTGATGAATCAGGGAGGAGGAGTGTAGGTAAGCCCTTGACTCCTAGCTTTTGGTCACCTTGAAATTTGTTGTGGCCACTGCTACTTTGGTGAGAATATGCTCCACTATCCACCCGAGTCCTCTTGGACTCTCTAGCTCACGCCCTTAGCATTTCCTCCTCAATTGGCTTTCATAAGTCATGAAATAGGAGATGTCCATCTCCTTCACAAGCAATGTGGTTTTAAATTCTTTAGACACCAAATCCAACATGCCGGATATGAACTTTCTCATCCTAGCTCTTGGATCCTTTACCATAAATGAGGCATACTTGGAAATTTTGGTGAAATTGAGAGAATACTCTCTTATGCTCATGTGCCCTTGCTTGAGATTTATGAATTCTTGCACCTTGGCTTCCTTTAATCCTAGAGGGAAAAATCAGTCCAAGAATGCACTCGTGAATTCCTCCCATTCAATATGACCTGCTCTTTGGCCCCTCTCATCCACACATTACTCATACCAAATCTTTACCATGCTCTTGAGTTGGTAGGCCACCAATTCATTCTTCTCCTCCAATGGTAATCCCATCACAACAACGATATGATATGCCTAATCAATGAAATCTATGGGATCTTCTTCCATCTTGGAGCCATGAAATTCTGACGGGCTCATCCTCATGAAATCTCGAACCATTGTAACTGGTGTAGCATTTATCCATAGATTTGGCTAACATAGTGAAGGCGGCTCTAAAATCTACATTGGACACCCCCTCATCTTGTTGCAAAGGAATAGCTTGTTCTTCGAGCGTATTCCTTGGTTGAGGAGATCTTGTTGGTCGTGGACTTAACCATGAGTCATGGTTTGAGTCATCTTGTTCTCCTTTTCCAATCTTAGAGTATAGTTTTTTACCACTCATTCCACAAAACCAATCTATGAGCCATAGATCTATCCACGGGTCGTGAATCATCTAGTGGTATCCTCCTACACTTAGCAAATTTTCCATTACTCAAGAATAACATGATATGGAGAAAGCCAATCCATATCCAAAATGCCATCGAAATCAACCATATCAAGGATAATTATGTCCACCCAAGTGTCATAACCCACCAAGGACAGAAAACGAGATTGGTATACCTGATCCACCACTAAGGGATCTCCTACTAGGTAGAAACATGTACAAGCACAAGTATACAGTCACATAATAAGTCAAAACCCGAGTAGAAGTATGTAGACACATACGAACAAGTAGAGTTAGGATAATATAACACAAGTATAGGCTGATGACAAACCAGAACAATACTTATGATAAGTATATCAAAGGATTCAGCATTGGGTCTCTTTGGAAGAGTATAACGATGAGCACCATGAACTCTAATCGGCTAAACGTGCCTCTACGACTCTACTAAACCAAAGCATCACTAGCAGCTCTACCTAGAGAATGTCCACCTTTACTTGGCTGAGCTTTACCATACCCTAGGCATGAATGACTAAACCTCTAACTAGAGATGCTAAATCTCTGACTGAGGCTGTCAAATAAGTATAGTTTGAGCTAGAATGAGTCTACAAAGGACACTTGTAACAACCCTCAATTTAGAAGCCTTAAAGTACAGAATTGTTGGACTGAAAAGTGACCAGGGTCAATTTAAAAAGTCGAGTCCACGACCCATGGATAAAACCATGAGCCGTAGACCTAGTTCATGAATATGAACTTCAGGAAAGGAAAAAGGTTTCCAAGTGTAGGGTAACCCACCAGGCCATTGAAAGCCCATAGGTCAGTTCACGGCTTGTAATAAGGTTCGTAGGTGAGTATGCCAAATATGAAAAAAATTTGGAGTTTCTAGAAGGAGGACTGCAATTAATAGAATAGTTCGTAGACCATTCCATGGCCTATAAGTTTTCTTCATAGATTGAGGCCTAGCGAGATGAAAACTTGCTAAGTGTGGAAGGACTCCATGAGTCCAACTATGACCTATTGATTAGAGGACGGTTCGTAAGTAGGGGTTTCATGGTTAGGGTTTTGGCAACAATTTCTAAAGATTGGAAATGGAGAACAGGATGACTTGGATTACTGTCCATGGTTCATAGCACAACCCATAATTGGGCATTCGTAGGTTCCAATTCGGCAATTTTAATGAAGGGTAATTTCATCCTTTTTACCATTTTTAATCCTAAACCTTGTCATTTTTGGGACTTTAAGGGCATTAAATCAAATCCTAAAACTTAAGAATTCCCCCATTCCATTAATTCTCCCACTCTCAAGAATCTCTGAGGCATCATCCTCTTTAAGAGAACAAGCTAAGGAGGCTAGTATTTCAAGAAGGCTTTGCATAAGAGCAAATTCCTTCTTTCTATGCTTACCAAGGTATATGAGTTTGATTTGTGGGTCTTCTTTCACCCACGAAGTCTTATATAATGCATTTTACCTTTTCTTTAAGTTCCATAATAGTACATTGCATGTTAATGATGATTTCTTGATGTTTTGACAATATTACATGTTTCTAATGTTATCATATGATGTTATATTAAGTATTTTCATGAGTTTCAAGTCAATAATGATGACCTTAATGATGTGGGTGTAAGTAATGAAGTTTAGACTATTTTACCATGTTTTGAATCAGCATGTTTTCTCATTATGCACTATTTTATGAATTATAAATGTTTCGACTTAAGGACTTAGCCCACCTAGTTTCAAGTCAAGTTTTGCATGATTTATGCTAAGGATTAGGGCACTAAAGAAAGGTTTTAAAGTTATGATTTGTCAAAGATATAAGCATGTTTATAAAAGCCCTAAAGATGTTTATGAAAGTCTCCAAGATGAAAGGAAAATACTGATGTGCTATCAAAATACAACACATTTGATGCTTAAAAACTTGAAATTTTGTGTGTTCTCAAAGCGACGTTAGTAGATTTGATATGTTTTTATGTTGTTTTAAAGGATTATAGGGTTGGCACAAATTTTGGGCTAAGTGTGTAAATTTTGTAGTAATTAATGTTTCACGAGACCTTTTACGAGCCGTAGAGAATTCCACGGGCCGTAGATCTAGTTTCGTAGAATATTCCAATGAAGGATGACTTTTTGAAGTTATGTCTATGAACATGCAGACAAGCTGTAGATGATTTTACGAGTCGTAGACTTGGTGTCATGCCTTGAGGATCGGAAACTAAGGAGTTGCTGAAAAGTCATCAGACAAAACCCCTACGGGCCGTAAAACTTTATACGAGCCATAGATGGGTGCCATAGAAGTCAGCCTCAGAATTAAAGATGCAATCTACGAAACCTTGACTACAGGCCGTAAAACATTATAGGGCCCATAGAAGTTCCCATAGAGTCTACCGACCCAATTCTCCTTATCCATAGTTTTATAAGGGAAACCACAGAAAATGCGCATCTTGTGGCACAAAATCAGTTGTGCTATGCGTCTTGGTTTTGTATTTTAAAGACTATAACTAGGTATATTAGGTTATTTTTCATAAGGAACGTTATAAAATAGTAAAGAATAGTAAAAGCTTGAGAGAAACACTTGTGAAACATTGTTTTGTGCTTTTAATTCAATCTTTTGATTTTCGGTGAAGAGCTTAGATTTTATTGTGCTTAATTCTCCTGTGTAAGTGCTCAATTATGTTATTCAAATTCATGATTCTTGCATCTACATGATCATGAGTAACTAAATCCACAGCTAGGGTTGTGGGAACCATGAAGAACTAATAAAGTAAAATAGGATGATTTGTAATTCTTGAAAAGTGTGCATACATGTATTAATTAATTCTCTTCGGTCTGAATGCTTTTTAACGGTAGCCAATGTTAGAACTTGCCTAGTGTTACTGACTAGATCAAGCCAGTAATGAATAAGAAAATAGATTACTTAAAAGTAGTCAATTGATGTTTCTCGTCTAATCAACCAAACTGGGCCAAGGGGAGGTTGTATTGGAATAATAGGTAAGGATTAGTAATGTCACACAACGGGGATGGATCAAATCACGTAGTGAAATTTTCTTTCTCCTGGATCAAAGGGTTTAATAAACATAAGTTACCGTTCTGTATGCTACACACTGGAAAAGAATTTAATTATCTAGTAATATCGAGTTAGGGAATCATGGGGAACACAATACCCCAGTTACTCTTCATACTGATTTCATACTTGCCTTAGTTTAGGATTACTTCTCATAGTTGTTCCAAACCCCCCCTCCTTTGGGGAGATAAAGTAGGTTAATCCACCCAAATTGCTCTAAATTCTTCTAGTCTACCATATTCCCCTTTGGGTTCGACCCTAACCTTGGTTAGGTTATATATCTTGACAACGACCGCTTTAGTCTTTGAAAATAAGGTGTAGCTTGGGTGACATCAAGATTTTGGTGCTATTGCTAGGAATACGACTAGACTTGTTTAATTTTAGTAGTTTGGAAATTAATCCTTATTCCGCCCATTTTATGTTTTTATGGTTTTTGTTCTATTTTAGGGTACAGGTGTAGTGTATGCCCAACATGCGAAGTCGAGGCATTCCCTTGACTCCGTTTGACCCAAAAATCCAAAGAAGAATGACCCAAGATAACACAAATAACACGATGAATGAAACTTTGAATCGGAATGAGAACGGGAATGAAATTGACAACAACTCACCTTCTCTTGAGGACATTAATCCACAACCACATGACTTCAATGCCGAAGCTTATCAGTGTAATCAATATTGGCTGAATCCTACGACTATAGATGTGATTAGAGCCGTTGTGTTACCGCCACTATCAGGTGACACAAAGTTCGTAGTATCGAGTGGGTTGCTTTAGATGCTGCAAAATCATGGGTTGTTCGTGGGCCTAGAATCAGAGGATCCACATTGTCATCTATAGAACATTGTGTTTGTCTATAAGAGTGTTATGGGAATACAAAATCTGTCTATGGATGCTGTTGGGCTTTATGTCTTTCCACTATCTCTGACAGGCAATGCAGCGCTATGGCTATCTGCGCTCCCACAGAGTTCGATCATCAGTTGGGTTGAGTTGCAAAAGGCCTTTTTGGAAAATTTCTTCCTGAGATTGAAGAAGCTCAAGTTAAAAGATCAAATCAACAACTTTGAGCAACTTTCTAGTGACTCGATCAATACTAAATAGGAGCGGTTCACAAACTGTCTGAGAAGTGTCACTAAACACCAAAATTTTGATGATGCCTTGGTGGAGATCTTCTACCGTGCCCTGGATGAGAATAACCAAACATGTGCTGATATCATCATGGGGGGCATGTTTTTAGATCAACCATTTGCAAGGGTTGCTAAGAAGATAGAAAAGGTGGTGAAGACAAATTGCGCATGGGGTCGAGAGACAGTTCCTTTAGCATGAGCTCATGTGCTGTCAGTGTTAATTCAGAGAAAGCTAAAAAAAATGAACAGATAATGCAAGAGCTTGCTCGGATTAGTACCAACATAAAGGTAATGATGAAGCCAAATCAAGAATGCGTTAATGTAGTTGTTTATTAGCCATCGCGAGCACCCATGTACGAGGAGCCTTACTGTAAGGAGGACACTTACTTTATTATTGATTAGATGGGTTTTTCTGGGCCAACGCCCAAGGGTACAATCAGGACTATTGGCGCCAAGGTCAAGGAAACCAAGGTTAGAAATTTAAAAGAGATGGAGCTTTTAGAGATAACCATAGAGGTTACTACGACAAGAACATGTGCGAAGATAGCGATGCTGGTTGGGGTCGCAGAGATGGCTACAAAAATGGTCCTTATATGCCACCACATAACTGACACCGGTGCTCGTAGTTCCAGAGTTGAGGAGATATTTGACTTACCATTGGAGAAGACTGACACACAGGATGAGACCTTGAGGGGAATAAAGTCTGACATATCTACCATAAATCAAAAAATTAAGTCTCATTCTGTTGCTATCAAATATTTGGAGCAACAACTTAGTCAAGCATCAACTCAACTCAACCAGCATCAAAAGGTACACTACCTAGGAATATAGTTCAGAACCTAAAGAATGAAGGCCAGTGTATGGCGGTCACTACTCGTGGTGGTACGAGTACCATTGTTCCTCCCTTGCTGGTCGATGATAATGATGTTCGAGAGAAGACAGTTGAGGTCAATGATACTGATACAGGAGATGCTTGTGCCAAAGATGGAGTGAGTGATACTGTAGTGGTGCCACTGAAGCTGAAGCCCATTCTTAAACCCCCTCTTCTCTTCCCTGAAAGAATCAAAAAGAAGGAGGAGGCCATAATGAAACAACTCTCTATAAACATCCCTCTCATCGAGGTATTAGAGTATGCATAGTTTATGAAGGGATTGGTTATAAAGAAGCAGGCTATGAGTCAGGAGCTCCCTTAAGAGCTTCAACATTGCAGTGCAATTGCTATAAGGTCCTTGGCATAGAAGTGAGAAGATCCCGACGCTTTTACCACACCCTGCACTATTGGAGATGTGGAGTTTGCAAGGGCATTGTGTGATCTTGGTGCTAGCATAAATTTGATACCCCTTGCGATCTTTAAGAAGCTAGGATTGGCAGCTCCTACTCTGACAAGCATGCAGTTGTTAATGGTCGACCGCTTGGTGAAGCAACCTGTGGGGATACTCTATGATGTGCTTGTCAAAGTGGATAAATTCATATTCCCTACAGGGTTTGTAAAAATGGACTGCGAGGTTGAGTTCGAAGTCCCAATCATCTTGGGAAGACCCTTTTTAGCCACTAGACTCACATTGGTGGACATGCAGAGAGGCTAACTCAAGTTCAGATTGGGTAAAAATGAGGCCGTGTTCAACTTTGCTAGCATGTAAAGAAGGATAAATACAAGGTAGTCATTGTTATTGAGAGTATTGATGATGCAAAGCCAGAGGTACCACTTGAGGAGTGATTGGGCATCGACACCCTGAAAGCAGTGCTAATGAACTTATAGGGTGATGGCATCCCAGACTATGAGGAAACAATTAAGGTGCCGGGGGTATCTTATGCCCCTAGACACCAAATTAAACTGGAATTGGATTTACAAAATTGAGAGTCACTACCTACTAAACCATCTATTAAGGAGCCAGCGATGCTAGAGTTGAAGGCTCTTCCATCCCATCTGAGATATTCATTTTCACGTGCCAACAACATCATGCCAATCATAGTTGCAGTGGACCTGAATGATGAATTGGTAAATACTCTGGTCATGGTACTTAAGCAGTTTAAGAAGGCCATTCAGTGGATGATGTGAACATCATTGGTATCCCTCCCGGGGTATGTACTCCACAAAATCCAATTAGTCAAGGACTACAAAGCCGAGTATTGAGAACCAAAGATATCTCAACCCCCTAAGCAAGAGGTCGTGTACAAGGAAATCAGCAACTGGTTGGACAGAAGGGTGACCTATCCAGTCGTTGACAGTGAATGGATAATCCGCATTTAGTATGTTCCGAAGAAAGGGGGTATCATCGTGGTGCCAAATACTAGCAATGAGTTGATTCCCACGGGACCAATCACTGGGTGGAGAGTGTGCATGGACTGTAGAAAGCTCAACGCCTCGGTAGAAAAGGACCACTTCCCTATGCCATTCATGGACCAAACGCTAGATCGATTAGCTGGAATGGGTTAGTACTACTTTCTGGATGGTTACTCAAGCTACAACTAGATCACCATTACTCTAGAGGATCAGGAAAATACAATATGCACATGCCTCTATGGCACCTTCGCATTCAAGAGGATGCCATTCAGGTTGTGTAACGCGCCAACAACATTCCAAAGATGCATGATGTCCATCTTATTAGACATGGTGGAGGACACTATCGAGGTCTTCATGGATGAAGTTAGTGTGGTTGGTGACTCATTCGAGGATTGCTTCAAGCACTTGCATGTCTTGCTGAAAAAATATGAGGAATGCCATCTGGTGCTAAATTAGGAAAAGTGTAACTTCATGGTAAAAGAGGGCATTGTTTTGGTGCACAAAATCTCCATCAAGGGAATCGAGGTTGATAGAGCTAAAGTGGAGGTGATTGAGAAGCTTCCACCACCCATCTCGATGAAAGGTGTGAGGAGCTTCCTTGGCTATGCAGGATTCTATAAGCGCTTTATAAAGGACTTCGCTATGCACATCCCTTGTGCAAAATACTTGAGAAGGATGCTAAGTTCATTTTTGATGATGCATGCCTAAAATCCTTTGAAGGATTGAAGTAGAAGTTGATTTCGGCTCCCATCATTATAGCTCCAAACTGGTCAAAGCCCTTTGAAATAATGTGTAATGCAAGTAGGGTCGTGCTTGGTGTAGTGTTAGGACAACACCAAGAGAAGATATTACATCCCATATACTATGCTAGCAAAGCCTTAAACGCAGCCCAAAAGAACTACACTGTCACTGAACAAGAGCTACTTGTAGTGGTCTTTACGTTCAAAAAATTCAAGCTGTATCTCTTGGGGACCAAAGTCATAGTGCACACGGACCACTCCGCATTACAGTACTTGATGGCAAAGAAGGAGGTAAAACTGAGATTGATTTGATAGGTGCTTCTTTTTCAAGAGTTTGACTTTGATGTTATTGATAGAATGGGGATCGAAAATCAGGTTACGAATCATCTCTCCATATTTGAAGATAGGGCCATGGAAAAGTTTGACAATGGATTGGAGATAGATGATTCATTCCCAAATGAGAGAGTGTTGGAAGCATCCCATGATTTGATAACATGGTTTGCAGACTATGCAAATTATTTGGTTAGTGATATTCTGCTGCCAGACTTGAATACCCACCAGCACTGCAAGTTCATGTCTGATGTGAGAAAATTCTTCTGGGATGATCCATACTTGTCTCGTGTTAATGGGATTATTCATCATTGTGTTTCTGAGATCGAGATGATGAATATCCTAGAGGCTTGCCACTCGTCTCTAGTAGGTTGGCATTATGATGGAGTTCGGATGGCATATGAAATCTTGTAGTGTGGCTACTATTGTCCAACCATCCACCAAGATGCTTAAGACTATGCCAAAGCATATGATAGATGCTAGAGAGAAAGTGGTGCTTCCCGCAAGCATGAGCTCCCTCTAAACCCCATTATGGTGATTGAATTATTCGACGTGTGGGGAATAAATTTCATGGGTACATTTGTTAGTTTGCATGGGAACACATATATCTTGGTGGAGAAAGTGGTCATTGCATTTCTGAAAAGGAACATCTTCTCAAGGTTTGGAACACCTCGGGCAATCATTAGCGATGGAGGCTCTCACTTTCGTAACAGATTGTTTAAGGCCCTACCTGAAAAATATGATGTAAAGAATCAGGTGGAAACACCTTACCACCTAAAACAAATAGGCAAGTAAAGGTGTCTAATAGGGAAATCAAGCAGATTCTATCCAATAATATGAATGTAGACCGAATAGATTGGTCATGGAAGTTTGATGACGCATTATGGGCATACCGGACTGCATTCAATACCCCTATAGGCATGTCTTTTTACCAACTTGTCTTTGGGAAAGCCTGTCACTTGCCGCTGGAGCTTGAGCATAAGGTGATGCGGGCATTGGAAAATTGAATCTAGAATCGAATGATGTGGCAAACTCTAGGCTGAGCCAACACAATGAGCTTGATGAATTTTGTTTAAAGGCATATGAGATCTCAACCTTATACAAACAAAGGATGTAGCTGCAGTATGATCGTTGCATAGAGAATCATGAATTCACACCAGGGGGCTTAGTGCTACCATACAACTCCAGGCTGAAGTTGTTCCCTGGGAAACTCAAGTCCAGATGGATGAGACCCTATGGAGTATCACATGTCTTCGACCATAGGGCCCTCAAGTTAGAGAAAAGAAATGGTGGAAAATTCAAAGTGAATGGACAAAGAGTCAAATCGTATCTCGGCAATGTTTAGGAAATAAAAATGGTGAAAGTATGGACACTTGGTGAAGTTTGAGTACCCAAGTTGTTTTTGTCATGCCACGACAATAAACTAGGCACTGCTTAGAAGGCAACCCAAGGTAGAGACTAGCGCTTAGGCGCCCAGGTATGTTCTTCATTTAACCCCTATACTTTATATTCCATTTTTGTGCATTGAGGACAATGCAACTCTTTTTGACAAGGGTGTGGGTGGTTATAGGCCTCAGTAAAGTCAGAGTAGCCTTGGCCTATACTATCCCAAATTTTGAATCTTAGGAGTTCTTTTGCCTATGTTTTTCCCCCCATGGATATTTAGTTTCTGTTGAACCAATAAGTTTAGGATGTGTAGGTAGTATTGTTAGCATATATTACTCATATCTATGGCCTATGTTTATCTTTGTGTTTTTGTGTGAAAAATTACCCACCAAAATTTTGTTAGTTAGTCTTGATAGAAATTATGAATGTTTGATTGGTGACAATGCTTGTTTGGATGTCCATGCATACCACGTCAAGTAGATTCTTATTCAAGGTTATGAAATGCGCCACTATCTTGAGTGAGGCTATGAGACGGTTTAGGAAAGTCTTCCCTTCGTTATTATTCATGTCATTCCTTTAGAGTTGTCTAAGGTTTTCTTATGACTAACGATATTCTTTTTCCTATTTCTAGATCATGCCTCCAAGAAGAACTCGAAGAGGCACTCCTGCGCAACAAGCCCCTCTGCTACAACAAGATGACGGAGTGTCTCTCCCAAAGTTTAGAGCCGCGTTTACTATGTTAGCCCAAGCATTGTCCAATCAAGCTAATAGAGAGATCATGATTCCTCCCTAAGTGCCTACTCCAACCACTCGTGTTAGAGATTTTATGAGGATGAGCCCTCTGGAGTTCCATAAAGGAGGAGGATCCCATTGATTTTATTAAGGAGGCCTATTGGATAGTCACCGTCATGGGTGTTCCATTAGAGGAAAAGGCCGAGTGAGTGGCCTACCAACTAAAAGGGGTAGCCAAAATATGGTAGCAGTAATGGGCGGATGAGAGAGGCCAAGGAGTGGGTCCAGTTGGATGAGAAGATTTCATGTGCGCCTTTCTAGATTGGTTCTTTCCGATAGAGTAGCGAGAAAACAAAGTTCAATAATTCATCAATCCCAAGAAAGGGAATTTAAGTGTGAGAGAGTATGCCATCAAGTTCACTAAGCTCTCCAAGTATTCTTCTTTCATGGTTTTGAATCTAAGGGCTTGTATGAGCAAATTCATCTCTGGAGCATCAGATTTGGTGTCCAAAGAGTGCAAGATTGCTATGCTAGTGAAGGAGATGGACATATTTTGATTGATTACTTATGCCAAACAAATACAGGAGGAGAAGCTAAGGGAAAGAGAAATGGAGTCCAAGAGGGATCGGGTCAATGGTGGGGGATATTCTCACCAAAGGAGTGGAGGTCACAAGTACCCAAAATCAAGTTGGACAAGGGTCTTCCAACACTCCTTCTCCCCATTCCACTAAAGATAAAAGGGTAGCTCCTAAGCCTCAAACTCCTAATTTCCCCAAGTGTGGAAGGCTCCACAAGGAGGAGTGCTTAGCCGGATTGAATGCATGCTTCAAGGGCGGGAAACCTGGACATCATGCCAAGGATTGTATGAGTGGTGGCACAAGGCCCTAAGGACAAGGTGGGTAAGTTCAAGGTTCCTCGAGCACCAACCTTTGCTATGCTCTACATTGCCACCAAGAGGTTGAAGTGGCCTTGGATGTTGTCACTGGTATGTTGAAAGTTTATAATTTTGATGCATATGCATTGTTAGACTCGAGAGCTAATTTGTCATTTGTAACTCTTTTTCTTGCTAATAGATTTCATACATGTCCTGAAATCCTTCATGAGCCCTATGAAGTGAGTACCCCCACAGGAGATTCCATTGTTGCTAGAAGAGTCTATAGAAATTGTCCAATTTCCATTTTGCATAATATGGTCCCTTGTGATTCGGTAGAGATCTCCATGATTGGGTTTAATGTAATACTTGGAATGGATTAGTTGCATACCTCCTAATGCCTTCGTCGATTGTAGAACTCGTAGAGTCAAGATTCAATACCCAAATGAGCCTATTCTTGAGTGGAAGCGTGGTAACTCTTCATGTAAAGGTTGATTATTTCGTTCTTAAAAGTCCATAAAATGATCTCTAAAGGGTGCATATATCATTTAGTAAGTGTCAAAGATGTCATTTCTAAAGTTCCTTCCCTTGAGTCAGTCCCCATCGTTAATGAGTTTCCTGATGTCTTTTTGGATAAATTACCTAGTGTTCCTCCCAAAAAAGAAATAGAGCTCATCATAGACCTCCTACCAGACACTCAACCTATCTCAATCCCTCCATATAGAATGACTCCCACAGAGTTAAAGGAATTAAAAGAAGCAACTGAAGGTTTTATTGGAGCGGGATTTCATTAGACCTAGTAGGTCTCCATGTGGTGCTCTAATTTTGTTTGTAAGGAAGAAAGATGGGTCACTCCGAATGTGCATAGGCTATCAGCATTAAACAAGGTCCTATCAAGAACAAATTCCCTTTCTCGAGAATAGATGACTTGTTCGACCAATTGCAAGGAGCTACACACTTCTCCAAGATTGACTTAAGATCTTTGTATCACCAACAAAGTGTGAGTGACATTCCTAAGACGGCTTTTTGGACTAGGTATGGTCACTTTAAATTTAGTGATGTCTTTTGGTCTCACTAATGCACATGCTATATTCATGGACCTTATGAATAGGGTGTTCAATCCCTACCTCGACATTTTTGTAGTGGAGTTCATTGATGACATCTTAATTTACTCCAAAGTGAGGAAGAGCATATCGGATACTTGAGGGTGGTGTTTCAAACCCTAAGGAAGCAAACGATTTTTTCCGAGTTTGATAAGTGTGAGTTTTGGCTAAGTGAGGTTTCCTTCCTTAGGTATGTGGTATCATGGGATGGTATCAAGGTTGATCTTAAGAAGACGAAAATAGTGAGGAATTAGCCAAGGCCATTGACTCCTACAAACATAAGGAGTTTCATAGGCCTATCTGGGTACTATAGAAGGTTGCCACTAACCATGTTGACTTAAAAGAAAGTGAAATTTTTGTGGATGTATGAGTGTGGGAAGAGTTTCCAAATTTTGAAGGATTGACTAACTTCGGCTCCAACCTTAACCTTGCTAGAAGGTAATGATGGGTTTGTTATTTTTCGTGATGCATCAAGGATTGGGTTGGGGTGTTTGCTAATGCAACATGGTAAGGTTATCGCCTATGCCTCAAGGAAATTGAAAGTACATGAGAAGAACTACTCAACTTATGACCTTGAGCTTGCGGCCGTAGTGTTTTTCTTGAAGATTTGGCAACATTACTTATATGGGTTTCATGTAGATGTCTTCACCGACCATAAGAGCCTTCAACATGTGTTCACCCAAAAGGATCTCAACGTGAGGGAACGAAGGTGGTTAGAGATACTCAAGAATTACGACATAAGTGATAAATATCAATGGGGCAAAGCCAATGCGGTAGTCGATGCCCTTAGTAGAGTCTCTATGGGTAGTGTATCTCACCTAGAAGATGATTGAAAAAAGGAGATAGCAAAAGAAGTCCATAGGTTGGCTAGGTTGGGAGTGAAGTTGAATGAATCCAGATTCGGTGATGTGATGGTGCTTCATGGGTTCGAGTCTTCCTTGATTGAGGAGGTTAAGTCTAAGCAAGATCTAGAACTCACATTAATGGAATTGAAAGCCCTAGTGAAGGAAGGAAAGATAGAGGTTTTCTCACAAGGGAAAGATGGTGTACTCGATATTAAAGGAGGTTGTGTTTATGAAATGATGGTGAGTTGAAGAAGTTGGTATTACAAGAAGCTCACAACTCTTCTTACTTTATTCACCCGAAACTACAAAAATGTATAGGGACTTGAGGGAGATCTATTAGTGGAATGGAATGAAGAGGGACATTGCCCAATTTATTTCGGAATGTGCCAATCGTCAACAAGTCAAGGTTGAACATCAAGGGCCAGGTTATGATATACTTTGACACCAGGTGGATAATACTTTCACACCAGATCGCACTATTTTGGTTTCCAAAATTATTACTAATTATGATATATATTTTACTTGTTGTACAATAGAGGAGATACACAAGAAAGCTCTAAAGAGGTCCATATCGATTCCATTCCCGTGCTTGATTAACAGACTATGCATAGAGGCGGGGGCGGAGATCCTATCAAATATGGACATGATTATCGAGGTTTAGAGGACTTAGGAAACCAGCCTGGTCAAGGTTAATGAGAATCCTGTGGCTATTCGGTGAACACCATATCCATCTGTCCGACTACTAGAGATGTTTGCAGAGGCACCACAGCCTAAGCCTACTTCCTCTATTGCTATTACTCTAGAGACCAAGGGGTCCCAATAGATGGATACTAAGAGGGAAACGGGGCCTGCTACTACTTCTACTACCATACCAATGGTCGTGCCTACACATTCTCCCACCATGGGAGTGGTACACGTATCTATGGAGTAGATTCACACTCTATGACATTGACAGTTTTGCATTGCGTCCTGGTTGACTCAGTTGCTGCAGCAGATACAACCAAGGGTTTGTAAGGCTATAATAGAGTCTGAGGAGCGCACACATGTGTAATTCTTGGCCACCATTAAGGAGAGACTTGCAGTATTTCATGGATGTGTTGATGTATTTGAGAGATGAATGAAGCAGAGCCTCAGAGTGACCCAGACTCCTGATGTGACAACCATCCCGACAGAGATCCAGCAGCTCCACACTAAGATGAGGGCAACGTCATCCACACCTTTAGTGATTCCCATTACTGTCGATACTTCTGAGGTGGTGGACCTATTTGCTGATGAGTTGCCAGTCCGTGCTTCTAGAAAGAGGTGCCATGATGATGATGACGACCCTGATGCCATCAAATTAGATGTTGCAAGGGTGGAGCGTGAGAAGTTTGAGGCTTCTACACAAGCCTTCATTGTGGATGAGATGGATCGGCAGGCATGAGAGCTAGAGATAATGAGGGGTTCTGGACCCCACAACCATGCCACTATGACTGAGGAGATCAACCATTAGGCTACGAGTGGTGAGACACAGATAGACACAGCCCTTAGGCACCCAGGTATGACCCTTTTAGATCCCAATATGATATTTTGGTTTATTTTGTTGTATTGAGGACAATGCAAATATTTTTCTATGGGGTGTGGGTAGTTATAGGCCTCAATGAAGTCTGAGTAACCAAAGGCCTACATCAATCCCAATTTTTGAATCTACAAAGTTTTCTTGCCAATGTTCTTTGCCTAAGGACATTTATTTTCTATTGGACCGGCATATTTAGGATGTATAAGTAATACTAATAGCATATTGTACTGATATCTGTGCCATATGTTAGTTTTAGTTGAAAAAATGATACCCACCTATTTTTGTATTGATGATATGTTGTTAGGCAATTTTGATGACAACCATGTTGAATTAGTAATTGTTAGTGTTTGTTGTAACAAGTTAAGACTTAATTGCGATAAAAAACATGATTTGAGAGTCTAGGTTAACAGTGTATTCAATACCAAGTACGTGTGAGCTTTATTGAATGATTCTTATATGTGATTCAATTCAGAAGTTGCCTTGTTACTCTAACTGAGACTGCAGGTAGGTGGGTTAGGAAAGGATCATAGGTTGTTGTTCATATTAGTTCACTTAGCCTAAAAATAACCAACAAAATGCCTTATGTGTCCCTTGGTCCCAATGTTTGAGCCTTACATGTACTTTTTTCTTTGTAGACACCTAAGTAACCAAACCTTGTTGTCTGTGTAATCCTGAAATCATCCCTGGTCCCTCCTTAAATATTGTGCACCTCGACTCATGCTAAAATCCCAAGTTGAGGGTGACTACCAAAAGTGGTCCTAGTTCATAGATTGGATATTGTGCACATCAACTAAGGCCAAAAGCCTAAGTTAAAGGTGACTATTGCAGGGAAATCACATCAAATGGGGAAGGAAGCTTAGGGATGCAATAGAAAAGGGGAAAATTTGAAGTGGGTGCGAGAAAAATAATTAGATGTCTAAATTATGCGCTAAAAAGCAAAAGAATTGAGAAAAATAAAAGGCAATGAGCTGAAAAAATAAAATAAGGCACCCGAAAGTGTTTGAAATAGGAAAAGAGGATCTATGAGTTGAAAATGTCAGTGTTGGTAGGGCAAAAGCGCAAAATACCGCAGAGTCAAGGAGGGAGATCAGTCACTATATACCAAAAATATCATACCAAATCCCCTGAGCCTACGTTACAAGCTAGAAAAGTCCTATAGCGATCTTAAGTCAACTAGTCATGGTCATGAGTATAGAGGCAAGCCTATGGTATTGTATGCAGTGTTTGAATATTTATTGTGAGTGGGAGTATTTTTGTCAGTCCTAAGCATTGAATTTGAATATACCATCCTAAGCGAGATATGAGACTTCTTTTTTGTGATAGCACTTGAAGTACGTTATTGGCTTTAGGCTATCTCGGTGATTGTTGTTTATCTATGTTACATTGCTTGTCATAGTTGCACTTTCAGATATTGATCCACATGAGTTTGTTTGATGACTGTCTTATATATGCACTGATGAGTTTTACTGGGTGTTTATGATTGATTGATATATAATATATGCCATGAGATTGAAGTCTGTGTGCTGCTGCATTGCTTATGTAGATTGAGTCCATCGCTTGAATACACACAATAATTTGAAGTTAAGGGTGTTGATGTGCAACTAAAATAAAACACTTTGGATGCTTCAAACTCAGAATTTTATGTGTTCTCAAAGAGATGTTAGTAGGTCTTATGTGTTTTTGTGTTGATTTTGCAGGATTTTAGGAATCAGGATGTTTTTGGGCTAAGTTATGTAGATTGTACACTTTTGAGGTCTAGCGAGGCTTTCTATGGGTCATGGTTCATTCCATGAGCCATAGATGGGTTTCGTGGGTTTGATCTAATGAAAGGCTAATTTTTGGAAGTTGAAGATACGTGTTACCAGACGAGTCGTAGACCATTTGACATCTTGTATATCAGTCCATGTTTTGATGATAAAAAAATATGCATAAGTGCTAAACCTTTACCAAACGAAGGCTCCCACGGGTCATAAGTCAGTGACGGGTCTTATATTAGTTTGTGCCTTGAAGATAAGTTGTTTTGAAGAATTGCTGAAGAGATACCAGATGAAACCTCTTACGGGCCATAAGTCAGTGGACACTCCATAGTAAGGGTTCGTACATTAAGGACAAAATTTTAATAGTGCAGTCTATGTAGGACAATCACGGGTCGTGATTTCATCTACGGCCTATAACTATGTTCGTCTGATTTCCCGATTCTAGTTTTTCTATTTTGTTTAGGATTTGGTTTTCACTTATTATAAATAGGTTTTAGGGTTTCTATATAGAGAGTAGTTAAAACGTTCAGAACTTGTTACTTGAGACTATTACTTTGTTCTTGTGGATTACTTTTGACATTACTTTCGAGTAATAACAATATGAATTTTGTGAAGATTCTGGATTTTGTATTCTTCAGTTCATCATTGTAAGTGTTTAAACGTTCTATTCCCAAACACAATTCTTTCATCTATAATGGACATGAGTAGCTAAATCCACAACTAGGGTTGTAGGAACCATGAATAACTAACGAAGTAAAAACCAGATAATTTGTAATCCTTGGAAAGTGTGCATGCATGTATTATTTATCTCTTCATTTTGATTATTTTTTAACGGTGGCCAATGTTAGAACACTCCTAATTCTTATTTACTAGATCAAGGGGGTAATGAATAGGAAAAGTTATAGAATAGCAGGATTCGACGTGATTTCACTCATCTAATCAACCTGAACATATCAAGGGATGGTTGTACTGGGACAAGGTAAGAGTTAGTATGAAACACCTCGGTGAATGATCAAATCTTACGCTGAAATTTTCCTAACGCTTAGATTAAAGGGTTAGGTGAGCATAACTTACCAGTTTTGCATGCTATACACTAGAAAAGTTTATAATTATCTGGCTATATTAAGTTAGGAATTCATGGGGAACAAAATACCCTAGTTGCTTCTCTTACTGATTTCACAACACTTACACTTGACTGTTTTGATTCTAGTTTAGGTTTATTTATTGCATTTTATCAAACCCCCTTTCAGGAAATAAGTCCATTAATTCATTATAATTGCTTTTAATTACTCCAAGTTTAGACCTTATTCCTCGTGGGATCATTCCTAACCATTGTTAGGTTCTATATTTGAATGGCGACAACTTATACCTTGATTGGGAGATGTAGTTTGGGCGTGATCAGTATGCAGGGACTTACAAAGTGGTGAAGAAGAGTGGGAAAGAAGGCATATGAGTTGGACATACCTAATGAAATGCACTTAATCCATCTGTTTTTTCATGTATCGATTTTGAGAAAGTTCATAGGTGATCCAAGCTCTATAGTTTCCTTGCAAGATGTGAACATCGAAGAGGATTTGAGTCATGAAAAGGTATCGATTGAGATTCTAGACTGGTAAGTGAAAAGGCTAAGGAACAAAGAAGTTGCATCCATCAAGGTGCTTTGGAGAAATCATCAAGTTGAGGGTGCCGCATAGGAAGTGAAAGCGGACATGGTGAAGCATTACCCGTATCTATTCCACTCTACACAAGCCTAAGATATTAAGTCATTCTTGCCTAAAACCCCAATTCCTTGCATTTTAGTTTTTGCATAAAGCATACGCTCATTTCTATGTTTATGGACAATTTTGAGATGTATGTCAAATGTGAATTTTGAAAATTTCATGAAATAATGTTTAAACTGCATTTGTGCATGCATACTGGGTGTTAGTTGATGATTGTCTTTATAGCATGACTTTAAGTACATTCGGGGATGAATGTTCGCATAGGAGAGATATTCTAATGACCCTTAGTTTAGAAGCCTTAAAATGCTAAAAAGTTGGACTAAAAAGTGACTAGGGTCAATTCACAAAGTTGAGTCCACGACCCGTGGATCAAACCACTGATTCGACTCATGAATACAAAACTTCAGGAACGGGAAAACATTTTCAAATGTAGGGTAACCCACAAGGCCATTGAAGTCTCGTAGGTCAGTTCACAGCTCATAATAAGGTTTGTAAGTGAGTGTACCAAACATGAAAGAAATTTGGAGTTTCTTGAAGGACCACGATCAACAGGATGGTCTGTAGATCATTCCACGGTCTATAAGTTTCCTTCATAGATTGGGGCCTAGTGAAGTGAAAATTCACTATGTGTGGAAGGACTCTACGAGTCCAACCATGACTCATAGATCAAAGGACAACCTGTAAGTAGGGTTTCATGGTTAGGGTTTTGGCAATAGTTTCTGAAGATTGGAAATAGAGAACAGGACAACTAGGACTACGGTCTGTGATTCAAACCACGACCTATAATTGGGCTTTCGTAGGTTTTAGTTTGGCAATATAAAGGGTGATTTCATCATTTTTGCCAATTATAATGTTAAACCATGTTGTTTTTGGGACTTTAAGGTCCTTAAATCGGATTATAAATCCAAAGAATTCTCTCACTCCTTTTATTCTCCCACTCTCAAGAATCTCTAAGACATTATCCTCTTTAAGAGAACAAGCTAAGGAGGATAGCATTTCAAGGAGGCTTTCCATAACAACAAATTTCTTCTTCCTAAGCTTACCAAGGTATATGAGTCTTATTTGTAGGTCTTCATTCACCCACAAAGTCCTACATACTATTTTTTACCTTTTTCTTTTAGTTCCATGATACTATATTGCATGTTAACAATGATTTCATGATGTTTTAACAATACTACATGTTTCCAATGTTATCATATGATGTTATATTAAGTATTTTCATGAGTTTCAAGTAAATGATGATGACCCCAATGATGTGGGTTTAAGTAATGAAGTGTGGTCTGTTTTACCATTTTTTGAATAAAATATTTTACCATGATTATGTATGATTTCATAAATTATGAATGTTTCAACTTAAGGACTTAGTCCACCTAGTTTAAAGTCAAGTCTTTTATGATTTATGATAAGGATTGGGGCATTAAAGAAAGGTTTTAAAGTTATGATTTGTCAAAGATATAAGCATGTTGACAAAAGCCCTAAAATGTTCATGAAGGTTCCCATGATGAAAGGGCAATACACACTTGGTGGTTCCTTAAGTTTGGAGCTACTCTTAAGATTGCTACTTATGATTCTAAGTGTCATAAATTGCCTACGTTTACATTTTATAGATTTTGTGGGATGACTTAGCACCGAATGAGGCATTGAGGTGGGGTCCAGTAAGGGAATTTCAGTAGCAACCCTTTGTCTCATTAACTATGTGACACCATAGGATCCCTTGTAGGCTAGGCTAGTGGATCCACGTAGGCCATTTATGTTATATAAAGATGCATGTGAAGTGACGGAGTTCTATCCAGCAAGTGGTCTCCCCGTGCCAATGTAGGGGTTATGTTGGATTCTATGTAGTAGCTCCCATGGTCTTATATGTTAGTTATGGTCCACTCTCACAAGCTTTATGATTCTATGACATAGTTTCATTACATGTGCTCTTTTATGAATTGACTTTTACTCATATGGAACGATATTTCTCATATATGTTTAAGCTCATGTTAAAGTCCTATTTATCGTCCCTTGCACGTGAGTCCTTACTTATGAATGATGGCATTACAATTTCATGTTTGCATTTGCATCTCACATACTTAGTATATTCGAAAATTACTAACACATATTTTTCTTGCATGATTTAACCTATTAGGGATAGGCATTCCTCCACCGGTTCGTGGCTAGTTTTTAGGTGTTCGAGACTACTGCTTTTGTGGTCAACCCTTAGTTTGGATCTCTACCGTTTTTATTCTTGCTGTGTATTTTAGACATTGATGTATATGTTGGCCTTTTGAGGCTTTTACATTATATTTTTTTATGTATGGAGTCTTTTCTATTTGATGGAAACCAACTGATACTGGTTTCGTCTATCTATGGTTTAGTTGGTGTTCTTTTATGGACAAATGTGTATGATTTCCTTTTTGATGTTGCTTCATTGTCATAATGTTGCCCCATAGACCCTTTCTCCTTTCTATCTTGCAAAATGTTTAAATTTTATGCATATGAAGGCTTGAGATATTAAAGATGGCTTGGGTGAAGTGCCCAGGGTATCTCATTCGCTATGTGACGACTAGGCCCTAGGTCGAGTCATCACAATGCTGTCTTATCGTATGGCCAGGATATCCACAACCGTAATAAGATCTCAGGGCGGGTTTCTACTATGAAGAACCAGATGTAATACTATTGCCATCCCGACCTGCCGACTTTTGATCACTAGATAAACCAAAATTACTCTCTGATGCTAGTAAGGATGCATGCATCAGACCTCGATGTTGTGATGAACTACCTCCTCGACGAAACCCTCTACATCCTAATGATGTACCAAAATAGTAACCCATGGATCAGGTCCTCTTGCCCAGACTCCTAAAGAACCCTCAACTCCACCTCCTAGGCAATATTCATAATAGTTTGAAAAGAGGCTCCCTCACAAGCTAATATGAAGAAATAGGATCTGATAGTGAAAACCAAACCTCTCACAAACCTGCGAACTTTATCTGGCTCAATAGGAATCAAGGATATCGCATAGCAAGACAACATATAAAATTGAGCATCGTACTTAATAACAGACATGCAAACCTAGGTCAAGCTCTCAAACCACATCCAACTCTCCCCTCAACACTCCAAGAAATAAAACGGTCCTGGAAACTACCTGAGAACTCATTCCACTCTACTAGAGGGGATCCAACTGGACTAGCTCTCATGTACATCCTCTATCACTCCCTAGTAGTGCCTCTAAGTTTAAGAGCAACAAACTCGACAACTCAGGGATAAACCAGGCCTACGGCCTCCAACAACTCATGGCATAATGTCAAGAACTTATAATAATCCTCATGTTTACCACCTTGAAATTAGGGCGGTTCTGAAACCTCTCATAAATTTGTTGGTCATCAATAACAACTACTTGCTCGGGAGAAATCTGTACCAATATAGGAATCAATAGTGGCTGGCCCAGTTGATCATATATCGTGGGACCCTGAATAGGAGCCTGTCCATCTACTCACATCCCAAGGTACCTATAACACTACTAGTCTATGCCATGCCCTTAAGCACGCCCAACACTCTCAATAAAGTATCCTATAGTAATGGTGAAGCTATATTATCAGGAGGAATGTAGTCTCCTCTAACCTCAGTCACGAGTTCGAGGGAGATAACCCTCTCATAATCTCAGGCTGGTGTTATTCCTCGACCCCATCCCTTACCTCGGTCTCCAACTCAGCACCTACCTCTATCCTAAGTTAGGGATCTTAGTAGCCATCTTAGGGGCTGCTTCCCTTCTTCCATTAGAAGATGATGCTCTCATTCTGTCCATCTTCTAATAGAACATGCAACACTCAGCACTAATACAAAAATCCATGCACCACTAAATTGAATAAAGTATAAGAGGATTTTCCTAGTAGTCTCCATACCTTTCAAAAATAAGCAATGGATGTCTCTGAGCTAATTCTGGAGAATCTATTCTATTGGGCTTGTAGACATGTGAGACCTATGAACCTGGGGCTCTGTTACAAAATTTTCATGACATAATTTTTGGGTTTATGGAACTTGACTTTTACCCACTACGACAAGTTTGCCTAAATAGGTAATAAAACATGATGCAAAAGCTAAAACAATAATACAATCTAAATAGAAAAAGGAGTAAGCATAAGGAACGTAACCATAGTCTACAACCATCCCATAAATAGTTGTCATATATACAAGTCTCTACTATAACATAATTAGAGATAAAATATACAAGTCTCAACAACATTTGTTTCTCGAATAGAACAAAACCAAAATAGAAAATCGGATAGTCTTGAGAGTAGGCTAGAATAGACAAGCAACTACCTCTCTATCTATCACAAACTCAACTTGTAAGGGAGTAGAACATCAACTAGATTCGGGCTCACAACCTACACACATGTGTTGGAAATAAGGGTGAGTACCAACAAGTACCTAACATGAGGACCTAAATATAAGTAAAGAATAAACAACTCAAGTACTCCTTTCATCCCAACCACATACCTCCAAACTACAAACCTGCATAACAGAAAGGCCAGCATACACATAATATAGATATGTACTTACAGTCTTAGACCACAACATCTCAACTAATCAATCTCAATAGTTTACAATTATAGATTTAATCAACACATCACACTAAGAAAAATTAACACATTTAAACCACAGAATGAGATGGAATAGGATGCTATGATATGTAAGCAATGCAATGTAATGTTAAATAATTGTGATGCATGTCTGTCCTACGATACACATCTGCTGATATAATCCGTTTGGAACCCATGAGCGCTACGCAAGGACTATGTATTCGCCCAAACCATTTTCCTTCAACATTTATCTTTCATATCTAGCCAGAACCATTTGTATTTGGCTTTTTTTTCTCTTCTTTTTCTAATCGGAGCCATTTCCCTTCAATTTTTCTTTCCTTTTCTTTTTTTCTAAGCTGAAACCATTTCTCTTCGGCTTTTAATTAATAATGGGACATCAAACAACATATCATCACAATAAAGTATTCACTTTCATAAGCATGAGAGTATGCAAGACTGTCTACACAAGTCATTTATTCGACAATAAATAATTGATGTGCTGTCAAAATATAGCACTTTTGATGCTCCAAACTTGGAATTTTATGTGTTCTCAATACGATGTTAGTTGGTTTAATGTGTTTTTGTGTTATATTTGCAAGATTCTAGGGTTGACCTTGATTTTGGAAAAAAATACTTCTAATTTTTAATGCAGCACAAGACCCTTTATGGGTCGTAGGTCATTCTATGGGTCATAAAGTGGTTTCATGTACAATTCCACTGAGGGGATGATTTTTTGAAGTTGGTTCAATGAACATGCAGACGAGTCGTGGAATGATTTATGAGTCGTAGAACATGGTTCGTACCCTGAGGATCAGAGATTGGAACTTTTTGAAGATTCATTAGATGAAACCCCCTTACGAGTCATAAACCACTTTACGGTTCGTAGAGGGTGTCTCATAAACTTGAAGTCCAAAAATTCTAGCAGTTTTGTACAAGACGCCAATTATGGGTCGTGGAATGAAATATGGACCGTAAACCAGTTCGTGAGGTGTGCCGACCCAGCTATCCTATTTTGTTTAGGACATGTATTCTAAATATTATAAATAAGTTTTTTAGGTTTTGTTTTCCCAAAAGTTTCAGATAGTACACATAAAACTCAATAATTAGAGAGACAAAATAATGAGATTCCATTGGAGAGTATTGAGAACACTTGCACTTTGATTTCATCTTTAATCTTGTGATTCTCTTTGAAGTTGGATTTGCTTGTTCTTAATTCAATTGTGTAAGTGCTCTATTATGTTGTTCCAATTGATATATCCTGCATACTATGCACTAGAAGATAATTAGGTTATTCGGTGATACTAAGTTAGGAAATTATGGGGAACACAATACTCTAGTTTCAATCCATATTGATTTCGCTCTTGTGTTAGTTTTATTTCTCCATTGATTATTGCAATCCCCCTTTGGGGATGTAAGTCGGTTGACTACTCAAATTGTAGTCATCTAATTCTCTTGAGTCTATGTATTCCCTCGAGTTTGAACCTAACCTTGGTTTGGTTTTATTTCTTGACAACGAGTGCTTTATCCTAAAAAAGGAGGTGTAACTTGGGCGACATCAAGAATTTGGTGCCGTTGTCGGGGAATACGACTAGACTTGGTTAATTCAAGTGATTTTGGTATTAATCCTTATTTCCCTCATAGTTTTTCTTTTGTCTTTTTCTCTTTGATATATGACACCCTCTGTTGAAGAAATATTGAATGATTGGAGTATTGATATGCGAGGGGTTGAAGATAAGTTTTTGAATCACAATGTGTACTTTTTGAAAATATTATAAAATCTTGACTTAGACAATTATGTGCTTTTATCAGATGTTTATCAATTTGTCTTAGATGTCCATAATTTAAGTTTTGAGCTGAGTGTAAAGGTTGATAAGTTTGATGCTCAACAAGCTAGTGATGAATTGTGTGAAGAAGAAAAAATGCTTATAGGCCATCTTAAAGATCTAAAATTGGAGGGTCAACTACTTGACTAGACTATTATTGATGTTGTCACTGTTGAAAAAAATACATGAGAGTTATCTGAAGAAGTAGATAGTATTATCTTTAAAATCTTTAGTGTGTGTAAAGATGAGGATGTAAATAATAATATAATTCATGAATTAGGGTGCAATGGACCTCATTCCAATCATTTTTCTACATTATGTTTAGACGATGAGATACTAATTGAATCATCTGAGCATATGGAAGAATGTAAGGAGGAAGAAAAATATGCTTATATTCATGAATATGTTGGGCTCAATAGAAAAAATTACATTCCTCATTTAACGGCCAAAAAGTACAACCTACAATCTCTATTGTTTGTTCTTCTTATTTTTATACCACCACCCATTGAGCATAATAGTAAATTGGAAAAGAAATTAGGGGTATAGTTCATAAGTTCAAGGTGGAAGAAAACGTGGAAGCATAGACACTTGGTGAAGTCTGAGTAACCAAGTTGTCTGTGTCGTGCCGCGACAATAAATCAAGCACTGCTTGGGAGGACCCCAAGATACAAATCGGCACTTAGGCACTCAAGTATGTTTTTTTACCCATTATACTTTATCTTACTTTGATTGTGTGCATTAGGGACAATGCACCTCTTTTTCGATGGGGTATAGGTAGTTGTGGGTCTCTGTGAAGTCTGAGTAGCTTGGGTCCATAACTACCCCAAATTTTGATCCAGGCCTGTGTTCTTTTCCCCATTGATAGTTATTTTATATTGAACTAACCTGTTTAGGATTTCTTAGGTAGTAGTTGTAGCATATAACACTAATATCTGCTAATATCTGTGGCATATAGCATGTTTTTGTGTTTTCTGTGAAAAATGATACCCACAAAATTTTGATTAGTCACATTAGATAACAACCATGCATGTTTAGGTGTGTTGACATTTTTTTTCCTGATAAGTTAGGAGAAATTGAGATAAAAAGCATGATCTGAGAGTCTTTTGTTAATAATGTAGTCAGTGCCATGTGAGTGTGAGCTTTAAAATGCTAAATTCATGTGTTGTGTGCTAATTCAGAACTTGCCTTGTTACTCTAAGTTAGACTGTAGATTAATTAGATTAGGAAAGGATCTTAGGCCATTGTTCTTAACATCCCACTTAGCCTAAAATGATCAACCAAAATTATAATATATTCCTTGTTCCTGACGTTTGGGCCTAACATGTACCTATTCTTTGCAAACACCTGATTAACCTAGCTTTGTTAGTTGTAAAATCCTGAAATTAGCCCTGGTCCTTCCTTGAACATTGTACACCTTGACTGAGGCAAAAAGTTCAAGTTGCGGGTGGATACCAAAGTGACCCTAGTTCGGAGGATGGATATTATGCACCTCAACTCAGGCCAAAAGCCTAAGTTGAGGGTGACTGGTGTATGGATGAAAGACAAAAATGGGGGGGGGGGGAGTTAGTAATGGAGAGAAAAGGGGAAAATCATGTACTGGGTACAAGAAAAATAAGTGATGCCTTAGTTGTGAGTTGAAAAAAGAAAAATGAATTGTAGAATCAAGGCAAAGAGCTGAAAGAAAGAAAAAAAAACACCCAGAAAAGCTTAAAATAGGAGAAAGGGAGGATGGGATAAAAATGATAGCCGGTAGGGAAAAGGTGTAGGAAAACGTAGTGTCAAGGAGGGTCATTAGTCACTATGTTCCCAAAGTACCATACCAAATCCCCCTGAGCCTACGTTACAAGCCTATAAAATCCTAAAGTGATCCTAGTCCAAGAGGTTAAAGGTCTTAGTCATGAGTATTGGGGCAAGCCTATGGTTTTAAGCATGATGCATGGTGAGAGTGAATGATTTTGCATAGTCCCATGGTTATATATGAAAACATCATTGAGTGACAAATACAAGACTTCTTTCTATGAGGACACATGCATTGCATTGTTAACATTAGACTTATTAAGTGATTGTGGATTGTTGATAGTACCTCACTTTTCATAGTTGTGTTGTCACATGCACTAGTCTATACTGGTTTGCTAGATGGCTCTCTGATTCTGTTTTGAAAAGTGGCGTACGTATCTAGGTTAGAGATTGATGTGATGTATGCCATTAGGCTGAGGTCTGTGTGTTGTATGCCATTAGGCTGAGGTCTGTGTGTTGTTTAATTACGTATGTAGATTGAGTCCATCGCTTGAGGACAAGCAACAATTTTATGTTTAGGGTGTTGATGTGCTGTCAAAATACAACACTTTTGATACTTAAAACTTAGAATTTTATGTGTTCTCAATGCGATGTTAGTTTGTTTGATGTGTTTTTGTGTTATATTTGCAGGATTCTAAGGTTTGCCTTGATTTTGGAAAGAAATACAGAAGTTGGTGATTTTTTGAAGCAACACGAGACCTTTACGGGCCGTAAGTCATCCTACGGGTTGTGAAGTGGTTTCGTGGACAACTCCAGTGAGGGGCTGATTTTCTAAAGTTGGTTCTACAAAAATACAGATGAGTTGTGGAATGATTTACGAGTCATAGAAAATGGTTCATACCCGGAGGATCGGAGATTGGGACTTTCTGAAGATTCACCAGATGAGACCCCCTTACGGGTCATAAACCACTTTATGAGTAATAGAGGGTGTGTCATAGACTTGACTTCCAGATCTCCAACAACTTTGTACGAGACCCCAATTACAGGCCGTGTCATGCAATACGGTGTGTGAACCAGTTCGTGAGGCGTGCCGATCCAACTATCCTATTTTGTTTAGGACATGTATTTTAAATATTATTAATAGATCTTTTAGGTTATTTTTCAGAAGTTTTCAGACAGTACATAGAAAACTCAGTAATTAGAGAGAGAAAATAGTGAGATTACATTGGAGAGTATTGAGAACACTTTTACTTTGATTTCATCTTTAATCTTGTGATTCTCTTTGAAATTGGATTTGCTTAATCTTAATTCAATTGTGTAAGCGCTTTATTATGTTATTCCAATTCATAAGTCCGGCATGCTACACATTAGAAAATAATTACGTTATTTGGTGACACTAAGTTAGGGAATCATGAGGGACACAATACCCTAGTTTCTCTCCATATTGATTTCACTCTTGTGTTTGTTAGTTTTATTTCTCCATTGATTTTCAGAATACCCCCCTCTTTGGGGAAGTAAGTCAGTTAACTACTCAAATTACAGTCATTGAATTCTCTTGAGTCTGCGTATTCCCTTGGGTTTGACCCTAACCTTGGTTAGTTTCTATTTCTTGACAACGACCGCTTTATCCTCAAAAAGGAGGTGTAACTTGGGCGACATATATAATCAATATTATTGTTCTTTCAACACTTGAATCATTATCAGAAGCATCACATGGTAGTTACATTATATCATAACTCAAGTTCTAAATAACCACTTTACCATCATAGCTTAGGACTACTCCTCATTTGATCCATATTTCACTAGTATTAATTTCACAATCTCATCAAATGTAGATTATACAAACCAGCCCAACATCATGTATTGAGTACTTCAATAGACATTTGCACATTAACATGAGACAATACTCATCTATTAGATCAATATGAATAATTTTCACTTTCAACAATCGAGAATACAAGCTCAATCTACATTATCAACTCAAGGATCATTATCATTAACAAGTATGCACCAATACAAGAGTCAATCCATATGTGTTATCACATCAACTACCCATTACCCATCTTATTCACTAGATCATTTTACTAATCTCCAAACACACAAGAAAGAAGATACCAAGTTTAATTAAATATAACAAGGTTTAGAATTCAACTTACCTTGAATTAGCCAAACAATAAATCCAACAAGGGTGCCTTCCCCTTTTGAATCGAATCTAAGACACATAATTGTAAGGACCTGGACTTTGTTCGACCTAAATGAATCATGAAAATTTAGTTTCAGAAAAGTTTTAGACCAATGTGATGCTCCATGGGAACCCTCACGGTCCGTGTGAGGTCACATGGCCCGTGTGGAGCCTCCATGGAGTGGTCCTTTGCCTTTGGAGGATGTTTGGCCCTTAAACATAGTGTATTAAACTAAGGCACACCACACTTGCACCCCTCACGATCCGTACGACAATTCATGGGCTGTGTGGTGGCCTTGGCTTGAAATTCCACAATTTTAGGACCAAGTATGGTCACACAGCCAAGTTCACAGCTCATGTGGAGTGTCACGACTCATGTGGACACCCGTAAGGCTTCTGGAGTAAAATTGTTCTACGTATGGAATCACCATTTTGTAGCTTGATCATCGAACCTTTTCTAAGGAGAGGGGTACTAGCAATGTCATGACCCGTCTGGCCTCCCATGAAGGTGACTTTGTTGAAAAATTCTAATCATGGGATCTTCAAGATCAATCTAAGTTCACTTTCAAGCCTTCAATTCAAGCTTATTTATGTTGTTTAAGGCCATCATGGGTCTCCTACACCATGCCATGTTCAAAGGAATTCCATGGGCTAAGTTTTTCATAAGTATCGATAGAAGGGTCAACTTAAAAGGTCATATCTCTTAGCATAAAATGAACTGCGTAGCCCATGACCTATCAAATTGAAGCTTTTTCAATTATCTTTCCCCACTCATCTAGTTTCACCTCATCCCGAGTTTGGAGCAAGAAGTTATGCCTTTTTATGTAGAATCTATCTGGGCTAGGCGGGGTGCCTTCACGATCCGTGAAGCTGGCCGTGAGAAGTTACGGGGAAAATTTAAAGGGTCATTTTATTAAGGTGTTTTTGATATTTTGACCCATCTCCAAGGCTTTTTAAGACGTTTAACCTTCCCCCATTTTACATTCCTAAACTTCTCCTACACTAATTCTAAACCCTCATTCAAGACTAACACTTAGTCTTCAGAATTGAACTCTCAAAATTCTCTCCGAGTCTCTCCCTCAAGATTCAAGCTAGGATTCAATTGGGGTTTCAACTTCAAGCTAAATTCTTCATGAATTCATCTTTCTAAGCAAGGTATGTGGGATTGATTCTTGGTCCCTTTCAACCAAGAAGACCCAAACTCTTTTCACTTGAATTTTCATGAATTTTAGCTTGCTTTAAATATGGTTTTGAATATTATTGTTTATTAAATTAAATTGAAGTATGGGATATTCTTATTTGATGATATTAAATTGATTTAAGCCCTAATATGTTGAGATACATGATTATTATGAAGAATTGATTATGAATTGTCCCTTTAAAGTTTGAACTAAGCATGGGTGATCTATATTATGATTTAAATGTGAATTTAATCATGGATATACTTCAATTTCATATTGTATTGTTGATTTTAGATTGAATCTAAATTGCCCACGCTAATCTCACATCATTCATGGCATATGCATTCATGAGCATTGGACTTTATGAAAATTATAAAGTGGGTTAAAACCCAAATATGTTTATGTATATGATTTTGATGAAAATATGGTTATGAACAAGAATTCAGTAAGAATCTATGAACATGAGTACGATATAAGTTGAACACCATTATATTATGAATTGATAGTAATATGAACTTGACTTCTACATGAATACGAATTATATGGGTGTGCATATGATATGACATCTTGCATAAGTATGTAATCACATGGGTGTATTGACGAGGATGGGCACAATCCTTCCTTTACACAACGCATAGATGAGGATAGGTACAACCTTCCCTATGCATATGTATGCATGAGCTAAGTGTGTATTGATGAGGAAGAGCACAACCCTTCCTTTACACAATGCATAGATGAGGATAGGTACAACCTTCCCTATGCACATGTATGTATGAGCTAAGTGTGTATTGATAAGGACGGGCACAACCCTCCCTTTACACAATGTACAAATGAGGACAAATACAACCTTCCCTATATGAAGTCATGTCATGAGCTACATGTGTATTGATAAAGATGCATACAATCCTCCCTTTACACAATTCGGGCAAGGAGTGACTCTTTGAGTGCCAGTATATATGGGTTATAACTACTCTATGGTTTTCATATGGCATATTGTGTAGGTGAACATCATCTTTCTTTCATGTTGCATGCCCGCATACTAGTACACTCAAGTGTACTAATGCATACTTTTGCCTATATGATCTGACCATGTAGGGATTAGAGACTGCCTTCGTCTATCGTTTGACGACTAGGTCAAATTTGAGAAAGTATAGTGGTGAGTCCTATCTTCTAAGGACAAGCCACCATCTATCTACCTTATGTTTTATTTTGTTTTATTATTTACTTTGAGGGTGAGCCGGGACATGTCTTGGCCCCCGTCCTATCTTATGACTAGAGGCATTGTTGCACATCTTGTAGACTCTCATCGGATTCATTTGTTATACGTTGTATTTGAAGCTTATGATTATGGTTATCTATTAGATATGACTATCATGGATTGATAATGAGAATTATGATAAGTATGTATGATTTGATGTGGAAATGTGAAAGATTCTAAGTCCCATATTGCCCCTAGAGTGAGTCATACTTACCCGCCCCTTAGTCTTTATGTGCTACGTGTTATGTGAATCCATGTTAATCCCTTTCCTCATGATATCCCCATAGCGTGAGTCCTACTTTTCCGTCCCTTATAACTATGTGTTTGCTATTTGTATATGCTTCAGAACCGATGTTGTGTGAATGGATGCTATGATGCTTGTTTGGGGACTCTCAGGTTCCCATTCGCCATGTCACTCCTAGGCCCTAGGCTCGGCTGTGAAAATAATCTAGTCAAAATTATGTTCACAATCACATTCCAAGAATAATGACACCAAGATCAAATAATTTGGGAAAAAGAGACAAATGATCCAAAAATTCGTTATAAAAAAGTCGAGGCTAAAATATGGAAAATTTTTGATTGAAACATTCTTAATGTATTTAGGAATCTATTGGTGAAAATCAATTTGAAAATGGAGCTGCAATGAGCTCATATTAACCATTTTTATGAAAAATTCAAGTCATCAAAAAATCCCCAATATTCACAATTGAAAACACCAAATTGATGTTAAAATTAAGAATTAATCAATGGACAATGAAGAGGGAAGTTGAAAATATCTTTTTCAATGAATTCTTCTTGAGAAATCAAGGGGAAATAGTCCAACCTAAGCTTTTAAAGTTCAAGAATGGAAGAAATGGCTAGAAATCATGACCAAGGACCTGAAATAGGGGTTTTCATGATCAATAATTTGATAACATGGTGGTGAATGGAGGTGGTTTGGGTGTTGATAACTCCCATGAAGTGGATTTGAAATGCGCATAATCGACTTCGAGGTAGGAAGAGGCTCCCGTTTTTGACTAAGCTCTTCCAGATAAGTTTTAGTATGCATTTCATGATTATTTGGATTGCCATTGCTTGTATCCTTCGCTCTTCCCTTTCTTCTTACTTTTGTGACTATGGGTCGAGCCTTAGTTCAGGACATGTTTTAGGGGACCCTAGTTAGGGCTAGTGGTTGTGTTAGGAATCAGTATGGGGTGTTTAGTCCTAGGTTGAAATTAGGTAATCAACCTTAGATTAGGTTAAGGGTTAGGCTGGTGAAATTCTTTTTTAGACTTTGGTTAATGTGGTAGTTGTGTGATTTCGTGAGTGGCATGTATAATCCTTTGGGAGAGAGTGTGGTTAGACATACCATAATATTAAGCCTTAGTTCATGGTTGGGGAATCTTGTAGTGGCTATAGTTGCTTTAGCTTCTAGTGGGATTTATTAGTGGCAATAGATTCAGCTAGTAGCCGAGTTTTTGGGGTAGACTACCGTAGCCGCAGGTTTGCTTGTTAGTGCTTTGTCCAAGGATGGAACTATAGATTAAGGTGAGGTTTGTTGTGGATTAGAGTATTCTAATATATTTTTTTAGATTTGAGAGGTTCATTTTGGCAATGGACTACTTCAGGTGGCTCACTTATGGACCCGATGTTGGCGTTGGTTATTGGGATAGTTCCGCCTCTTGGCATTGTGTTTGGGTCACTTGGAACTCCATAGCTGTAACCTTAGTTGTTGCTGTATGATGTTTCTATGAAATTGTACTCTTTATCTATATATACTTGTGTTATTACAACTGGTTGGGCCCGAGGCCTTGATGTTGGAGCAGCTGGACCCCAGGTTAGTCCCCTCAGCCTTCGTCTTTGTAATGGTATAGATTTGTTTTTGTAAATCTTGTGTGACTTGTTTGGATACTGCGGTGACATGCATTGTATTGGTTGTTCATGCATATTGTTTTTGTGGTGCAATCCCTATCATGCATTGGTTCATTATTGTGCACAGAGAGTAAGGGATGAAATGGTTTTTCTGTACTACTGATATGATACTATTTTGGGCTGGTTGTATGTATTACTGTATATAAGGTTTTTACTAGTTTTATCAGGATTCGTACCTCATGGACCTTACGTACTTTAGGTTTGTATCTTTGAGGCATCGAGGACATACTCCTTTCTACTTGAGATTATGAGAGACATCTAGGATCACCTCAATATTTATGATTTGACTAGCCGCTGCGTCGACACCCTTTTTTCATTGGCTACCGTTATTCCTCTATTATCACTATCAGAGATAATTATTATGATAAGTTTGGGTATGGGCCCAGGATGTGCGTATGGGTATCACGAGCCCCTATGGACTTCATGCTGATGAGACATTATACCATATGAAGGGTGCCATGGGTCCTACCTTGCTAGCTAGGATGGGTAGGTCACATGGCACTTGGTTATATGCGGAGAGGTATCATGCATTACATTCACATGCATCCTCATCCCTAGTATATTATTTGTTGTGTGGTCCCCCGATAGTATGGTATGCCGGTTAGGGTTTTGTTTGTTGCTTGTACTACTAGTAGTATGGGACCTCAGTTGGTTTGTTTACTTATATCCATAGTGTTGCATTATCATGTGGCAAGGATTTGTATGATATGTATGATGCTTTCCTTCGAGTTGAGAGTGTGCCGAAATTGATAATTATGGTAGGTGTAATTATTCTCCCTGTTGTTTGGGTATGTGCCAGATTTGGTTAGTGATGTTGCCCAAGTTGCATCCCCTTTTTGAGAATAAAGTGGTCGTTGTCAAGAAATGGAACCTAACCAAGGTTATTGAACCCATAGGGAATACGTAGGCTCAAGACAAATTCACCAACATGCAATGGGAGTAGTTAATCAACTCAATTCCCCAAAGGTGAGGGGGGCTTTAAAAAAATCAATGAGAAAAATAAATTAACTAACTATCATGAGAGAAAGATCAATAAAGGAGAGCAACTAGGGTATTGTGTTCCCCATGATTCCCCAACTCAATATCACCGGATAACCTAATTCTTGTCTAGTGTATAGCATGCAGGATGGTAATTTAAGTTCACCAAGCCTTTTGGTCAAAGATGAGAGACAAATTTCACTATGCAACTTGGCCCATCTACGTAGTGTGCATTACTAACCGTTACCTATAAGTCCCCATACAACCTCCCCTTAGACCAGTTTGGTTGATTAGACGAGAAAACAATCTCTTTTCCTCTTCATTACTACCTTGGTCTAGTCAGCAACACTAAGCGGCTTCTAATGTTGGCCACCATCAGAAAATATGCAAAACAAAGAGAGTTCATTAATACATGCATATACACCTTCCAAGAATCATGAATTATCCAGTTTTACTTTGTTAGTTCTTCATAGTTCTCAGAATCCTAGTTGTAGATTTAGCTACTCATGATTTGTGTAGATGCGAGACTTATGAATTAGGATAACATAATAAAGCACTTACACAACATAATTAAGAACAAGCAAATCCAATGTCAATGAAAATTAGAAGCTTGAATATTGAATTAAATGACAAGGGTTTTCAAAGACTCTCTCACAATTTTCTTTCTAAGAATATTGAGTTCTCTAACTAACCTAAAACTAAGCTAAACTTATGTGAACCGGTGATAACTTGTGAAAAAAATAACCTAAAAGACCTAGTTATAATAATTAAAATTCAAATCCTAAACAACTTAGAAGAGCTGGTCGGCACACTCTACGACAACACCTTATGGCCCGTATTGAAGTTCACGGCCAGTAATTAGGGTCTCGTACATTGTTGCTGAAAATTAGACTTCTCCTTTACGATATTCCTTTATGACTCGTAAAATGGTTTATGACCTATAAAAGAGGTTTCGTTTGATAAACTTCAGAAAGTCTCTATTCTCGGACCCTTAGGGCACAAAACCTCTTCTACTACTCGTACATTAATTTATGGCTCATCCGCATGTTCGTAGAAGTAACTTCAGAAACTTGGTCCCTCATTGGAATTCCTCATGAACCCACCTTACATCTCATAGAATGGTCTACGACCCGTAAGGTGTCTCGTATAACAACAAATTTGCAACAATTTTGTAACTTTCCCCTAAATCATTAGCCAACCTGTAATCCTGCAAACATAGACACAAAAATACATAAAAACAACTAAAGTCACATTGAGAACACATAAAATCCTAAGTTTTAAGCATCAAAAGTGTAGTATTTTGGCAGCACATCAACACCCTCCACTTAAAATTGTTGCTTGTCCTCAAGCGACACACTTAATCTATATAGGCAATACAGTCACACACAAACCTCAACTCAATGACATACATTAGATACATCTCTGACTTAGATACCCACACAAACTCTTCAAAATGGGATTACATAGCTATTTAGCTAACCAATGCAAATTGGTGCATGTGACAACACAACTATGATACACAAGGTATTATCAACAATTGACAATCACTAAACAAGTCTAACGCTTATGATGCAATGCAAGTACCCTCACAAAAAGAAGCCCCATATCTGACGCTCAATGATATTTCCATGTTTTAGCATTGGGACTATGCAAACTCACTCACTCTCACAATAGACATTCATGCATAATGACTAATACCATAGGCTTGCCCCTATGCGCATGACTCAGACCTTCAACTAATTGGACTAGGATCACTCTAGGACTTTCTAGGCTTGTAACGTAGGCTCAAGGGGCTTTGGTATGATATTTTTGAAAAATTGGGACTAAAGGCCCTCCTTGAAACTTTAATTTTCTACACTTTCTCCCTACCAACTCTGTTATTTTCACCTTATTCTCCCTTTTTCCTATTTCAAGCTTTTCTGGGTGCTTTCTTTTCATTTTTCAGCTTTTTGCTTTGTTTTTACACTTTATTTTTGTTTTTAAATCTCAATTAAGGCATCTTTCATTTTTCTTGCACCAAGTACGTGATTTTTCTCTCTTTTCTTTGTATTCCTAACTCACCTCCCTTATTTTTGTGCCTTACCCTTATACTAGCCACCCTCAACTTAGGCTTTTGGCCTATGTTGAGGTGCATACTATCCATCCTCAGAACCAGGGCCACTTTTGGTAGCCACCCTTGACTTAGGCTTTTTGCCTGAGTCAAGGTACACAATGTTTAAGGAAGGACCAAGGCTAAATTCAGGATTTTTCACTAGATAAGGCTGGGTTAATAAGGTGTTTTAAAAGAATAGGTACATGTTAAGCTCAAACATTAAGAACAAGGGAGATATATTCGATTTGGTTGGTTATGTTTAGGCTTAAGTGGACTATTTAAGAACAATGGCCTAAGATCCTTTCCTAATCCAACTAATTTACAATCTAACTTAGAGTAACCAGGCAAGTTCTAAATTAGCACAAAACACATGAATTTATCAAAGAAAGCTCACACTCTTATGGCACTACATACATTATCAAGGAAAGACTCTCAGATCAAGCTTCTTATCTTGATTCACCCTTACTTATCAGAACAAATATTTTCAAACACCTAAACACGCATGGTTACAATCTAACTACTAATAAAACAATTTGGTGCGTACCATTTTTCAAACAAAACACAAAAACATGCTATATGCCACAAGTATTGGTACTATGTGTTACACATATTATCTAAACATCCTAAACATGCCGGTTTAACAGAAATTAAATATCCACAGGGAAAAAGAACACAGGCAAGAAAACCCCGAGATCAACAATTGGCGTAGTTATGGACCATAAGCTACTCAGACTTCACTGAGGGCCCATAATTACTCACACTCCATCCAAAAAAATGTGCATTCTCCCCTATGCACATAATCAAAACAAACTAGAACATAAGGGGTCAAAAATACATACTTGGGTGCCTAAGCACCCGTGTGTGGCTAAGTCTGGCCATCCTCCTCCTACGAGGTGGTCTACTCAACAGTGGTACTCTGTCGGGAGGGGCCTGCACCCCTCACCTGCTTCGTCACTAAATCTTGTCTCATTTTCTCATCATGCCTTGATCTCCTCAAGACAAGCTCAAGCTCCTCCTCCTCTATCATCCTCGCACGTACATGTCTCTCATCTGGATCCTCATCCGTCCAAGGTCTCTTCCCAAGGGAACTCTAGATAGGATCCTCGGGAGAAAACAAATCAACTGCCGGCAACAGAGGTAGAGTCGCTGGTAGTGTAATTGGTGTTACAAGAGTTGCTGTCAAGTCAGCTTAGAGCTGTTGGATCTCCATCTGCATAGATAACAAATCTGTAGGCCGGGCCTTACCCAATTTTTGCTGTACCTTGTCCTCGAAGGCGTTAATATGGGCACCCACGATAGAAAAACGGTCCTAAATAGTCATGATAGTGAATGCCTAACTCTGACCCTTTGAGTCTGCAATAGCCTGGAGGAACGACGACCTAATCTGCTGAATAAGATGAGTCAACTGTGGCTCAGCATGTGCTAACCTCTGTGCTATGGCCTGTATAGAAGTGGCAGACACGTAGATCATGCCCATGGTGGGAGGTTGTAAAGTAGTGGCCTTTGGTGTAGGAACAGTAATAGTGGCCCCCCTCTCCTCAACTGCCTCAGGCTGCGGGGCCTCTCATCAGTAGTAGTAGCAATAGTGGTGGTGGCAATCTCAGAACCCTCAGGGTGGAGCTGGGGCGAACATCTCAAGCATAGCTAGAGTCTGTGCCCGTCGGAATGCCATCGATTTCTCGTCAGCCTTGATCAGGCTGGGATCCAGTGTGTGCTGGGCCTCAATCATCTGGTCCAGTTGATGTAATATCTCCACCCTCGACTCTAGACAAAGCTTGTAAATCGAGTGCAAGAACAGGATGGAGGTGGACCTTTTCAGTGTAGCCTTATGAAGCTGCTCAGCAATGAGGCGGGCCTAATCAATCTCACAACCAACTAAGATGTTGGCAACGAAAACCGCACACTATGGTGTCAAAGTATTATAAGCAAATGATGGTTGGATGCGTGAATAAACAGCCGCCACAAAACTTTTATAGGGAAACTGAGCGAAGGCTTGAAAATATGCTCCGAGTGAGTTGTGACCCAAGCAGGTTCCGGACCTTGCTCAGCAATATATCCGGCCACCCATCTCATCAATGTGGCTCGTCACTCCGGATCCTTCATCACTAGTGGGTCCCTTGTCTGCCCCACCGCGTACTCGAACTCTGCGGTGGATCTGGGGGCACGAGACTTAGGACCAAATAATATATAACAGATGGTCTCCTCTGATATATCCACCCACCATCCCCGCACCCTCCTCTTTTTCAGTCTTGGCTGAGCGAGGGGCTTCTTCCTCTAGGGAAGCGGGATGGTTGCTGCGTATGATGAATAGAACTCTATTACCATAGTCGGGCAGTATCATCCAAGAAAATTGGCAGTCACTGGAGCTCGTGTTGAATCATCGTGTCCTGGAGGCCAGGTACACCATCAAGTCTGTCAGCAATAACTCTAGGATCCTCATAAATGGAGCGGGCTAGCTTGCCCCACTCTCTTAGTTGTGTGCCCTCTGTGCAGATCTCCCGTATGCCCTTGGAGCACCACCGACTAGTGAGGGCATCCGGTGTAGATGATGTGATAGATCACTCTGCCTCTAATATATCCCCTGAGACCAACTCAGAACTGGACTCCTCTTTGGATGGAGTCATCTGTGGTAAGCTGCTCCCATCACTGCCTCCCTCTTCATACTGGGGAGTGCGAGCAACCGGAGCCTGAGTACACCCAGCTCTGGTAGTGGCTTTGGTCTGTGGTACAACCACCTCTGGGTCTGGTGTAACATCAAGGACCTCCAGTGAACCACTCAACTGAGTAGTTTGATGATCATCCATAGGCTCATCCTTGAGCCGCCTCCTCATAGCCTTGACCTCAATGCGTTTGCCTTTTGGGGCCATAGTTTCTGAAACGTAGACATGTACGCACCATGGTTAGCCCCACAAATCAAGAATTGGAATGCAAAAATCATCTGAGTACAGTGGCAGAAGGGTTTTACAAAAGCACCTTTACAGGTCATAGTGCATACTACGAGCCATAAAGAGCCTTCTAAACCAATGGTTCGAAACAAATCGGTACTGGAAAGGTCTATAAGACTAGGTATAACTCGTAAAGTGGTTTACGAGTCATAGACTAGGGTCATAGAAAGTTCCAGTGAGTAATTAAATTCAGGCAGGGGTCTACGAGACCTATCTACGAGCCGTAAAGTAATATACGACTCGTAGAAGGTCTCGTCTGATGGACACTCAGAAACATCAAGTTTCTGGAATTGTGTACGAGGGAAAATTACGACTCATAGATTTCTCTACGGGCCGTAAAGGCCACTCGTGAACCAGAAAAACTCAGTCACCTGAGTTTCTAAATCCATCACACGGACCCTGAAATATTTTTTTAACACATAGATTATCAGCATCGAAGCAAGGACATACGCACCCACATGATCTCAATGCTACAACCCTACCCCCAACAAGTTCTTCAATATATACACCCCATCGATAGTGATTTAGCATAAATTATCATATGGTTCCGACTATTCCTAATTGATTTCAACAAAATCATGTACCTATGTCATCACCCCTAAGTCCACAAGCACAAACCATTCAATATCCTATGGTGGGTGGCTCAATAAAAACAAATACTAAATCGAAAACATTTCATACAAGACAAAAATGCCCAATTCCAGACTCAGACGATAATCATACATGTGCAACCTAATTACAACTAGCATAATTCAAATTCAAAAAAAGGATTTTGTGTCTAAACACCATGCCCCACAAGACTTTAAACTCAATCTTTCAAACAAGGCAAATTATAGGTCATAATTAAATCGAGAACTTACCAAGGCTTGAGATTAAATCGAAGAAGATTGACAGAGGTGACTAGAAGCAAAACCCTAGGGCCACCAGAATTCTTGTTGGAAAAGGGTTGTAGATGGCTAAAAGTGATCGGAAAAATGAGGGGTGGGGTGGCTTCGGTTGATTAGTAATTTTAGTTTTAAAGTGGGTCAAATAATTTTGACCCCTCTATTTATATGTTGATCGGGTCAGTCCGAAAGTTAATGGGCTTAGTTCTACGAAACCTCAAGTATGAGCCATAGATGGTTCTACGGTTCGTAAACCATGGTTTTTTAGAACCTTAAATACTTAGCAAAATTTTAGAAAACTTACCTGGGTCTACAAGCCCCATTCACGACTCGCAGTTGGATCTACGAATCGTAAAGTTGGTTCATGGACTAGAGTGCATAGTTTCCTACTTACTATACTTCTCTATAAGGTGGAGTACGAGTTGTAAAGTGTTTTACAGCCCGTAATCCCAGATATAGAGCCAGAACTTGATGCTCTTTCTCAGCCAAAATGATTGACTTAGTCCTGTACTTGCATACTCATCATGAAATACATTGTTACCCTATATGCAACCAACCCATTTTCCATAGTTACAATCAAATCAAAAGAAATAAACAACCTATGAGTCCGAAAACTGAAAGTAAACCTATAAATATGCTATTACATCAAAAGCCTTGGGTTTGCTCCCAAATAGTGCCGGATTTATTATTGCGGCAAAACATGGACAAATTGACTACTCAGACTTCACTGATTGCCCAGACTTCACTCTGTAACTCATTGGGATGCTTCATGGACTGACGGATATCAAGGATAACTTCTTCATAGTTTAATCTAAACCTGAGTTGACCAACCTTCTTATCCACTAGGGCTCATCCAGTAGCTAGGAATGGTCTCCCCAAGATGATTGGGACATCAAAGTCGACTTCGCAATCTAAGATCACAAAGTCTGCAGAGAATATGAAATTCTCAACTTTTACCAACACATCATATTGTATCCCCACAGGTTTCTTCACAGTGCAATCTGCCATCAGCAACCACATATTAGTAGGAGTAGGGGTCCCCAATCCAAGCTTCTTGAAGACGACAAGGGGCATCATTTTTATACTGGCAGCTAACTCATAAAGTGCCCATGTGAACTCCATATCTCCAATGGTGCAGGGTATGGTGAAAGCACGTGGATATTCTCTTTTCTGACCAAGGACTTCGTAGTGACAACACTGCAATGTTAAAGCTCTTAAGAGAGCCCCTGACTCATAATACGCTTTTTGGTGACCAATTCTTTCATGTATTTCGCATAGCCTGGCATCTTCAAAGCCTCGGTGAGGGGGATGTTGATAGAAAGCTTCTTTAGCATGGAGAGGAAGTGCTTGAATTTGCCTTCCTCCTCCCTCGTTTTGTCTGTATTAGGGAAGAGAGGAGGAGGCCTAGAGACAGGCTTAAACCTCTGTGGTGCTTCAGTTGCTTTACTCACCTCATACTTGCAACGATCATCTCCTTCATCTGCATCCTTAGCTGTAACCATCTCCTCACGAACATCTTCCTCTTCGACCGCCATAGGAGAATCAATGGTTCTCTTGCCACCTTGAGTAGTAACCCCCATACACTGCCCATCACTCTTAGGATTTTGCACTGTATTACTAGGCACTTTACCATGTTGAAGCTAATTCAACTGAGTTGACACTTGACCGAACTACTGTTCCAGCTTTTTGATAGCCACAGAGTGAGACTCTATCTTTTGATTGATACTAGTGATCTCTGTTTTCATGCCCCTTAGGGTCTCATCTTGTGCCTGAACCTTCTTCAACAGGCGATCAAACATCTTCTCAATTCTGGAATCGCTTGCACCTGTATCACGGTTGTGTTATGTAACATAAGGACCATTCCTGAAGCCTTCTCTATGACCCCAATCTGCATTTGGACCCCTGTTTCTATCTTAGTAACCACCACAGTTGTGTCTGTAAGATCTTTCTCTACCAAAGTTCTGACCTTAATTTCCTTGACCTTGGTGCTAATAGTCTTGATTGGACCCTTGGGCATTGGTCTGAAAACCCCCTGTCTGATTATTAACAAAGCATACGTCCTCCTCATAGTATAGATCTTCACACATGGGTGCACGTGGAGATTGAAGATCCACTGCATTTACTCTCTCTTGGTTCTGCTTCATCATCACCTCTATGTTTGTGTGAATCTAAGCAAGCTGTTGCATGTTCTCCTCATTGAATCTGTCTTGCTTTGGACTGACTGCACATGAACTCTTCATGGAAGCTCAATCCCTCTTTCCCATGCACGATTCGTCTTGACCACTATTTCCATGCGTTCAACAATCCTTGCAAATGGTTGATCTAAAAACATGCCCCCCATGATAGTGTTAGCACAGGCTTGACTATTCTCATCAAGAGAATGGTAGAAGATCTCCACCAAGGCATCATCAACTATCTTGTGGTCAGGGACGCTCCATAGATATATTGTAAATCACTCCCAAATAGTGCTTATGGAATCACCAGGAAGTTGCTCGAAGTGTTGATATGGTTCTTTAACTTGAGCTTCTTAGATCTAGGGAAGTACCTCTCCAAAGAGTATTTTTGCAAGTCTGCCCAGCTTGCAATTGAACTCTACGGGAGCTCAGATAGCCATAATGTAGCACTACCTGTGAGAGACAATGGGAAGACATGAAGTCCCACAACATCCATAGATAGAGTCTATATTCCCATCACACTCTTACAAACAAATGCCACATTATGTAAGTGGCTATGTGGATCCTCTGATGGTAAGCCCGCAAATAGCCCATGGTTCTACTACATCTGAAGTAACCCACTCGAGACTGTGAACTTTGTGTTTGCCGGTAGTGGTAGCAGCACAATAGCTCTAGTCACCTCCATAGCCATGGGATTCAACCGGTACTAATTCCACTGGTAAGCATTGGCTTTGAAGTCCTGAGGCTGTGGAATATCCTCCAAAGGAGGTGGGTTCTCATTCTCATCATCATCATTATTGTTCTGATTCAGGGCTGCATTGGTCGCGTTGTTGGCATTATCTTGGGTGATCCTTCTTATCGTTCTGTGGATCTCTAGATTAAATGGAGTTAAAGGATTGCCTTGACTTCGAGTGTTGGGCATACACTACTCATATACCCTGCAAATAAACAAAAAACAACAAACAAAAGTAAAATAAAAGGAACTAAGGATTAACACTCGAAATACTAATGAATTTACTAAGTCTAGCCGTATTCCACGACAATAGTGCCAAAATCTTGATGTCACCCAAGTTACATCCCCTTTTTAAAGGATAAAATGGTCACCATCAAGAAATCTAACCAAGGTTAGGGTCGAACCCACAGGGAATATGTAGACTCAAGACAAATTCACCGACATGCAATCCAATTAGTTAATCAACCCAATTCCCCAAAGGGTTGGTTTTGCAAAAATCAATGAGAAAAATAAACTAACTAACTATCACGAGAGAAATATAAATAAAGGAGAGCAACTAGGGTATTGTGTTCCCCATGATTCCCCAACTCAGTATCACCCGATAACCTAATTCTTATCTAGTGTATAACATGTAGGACGGTAATTTAAGTTCACCAAGCCCTTTGGTCAAAGGTGAGAAGCAAATTTCACAATGTGACTTGGCCCATCTCCATAGTCTACATTACTAACCATTACCTATAAGTCCCAGTACAACCTCCCCTTGGCCCAGTTTGGTTGATTAGACGAGAACACATTAATCGAATCCTGTAAATCAATCTCTTTTCCTATTCATTACTACCTTGGTCCAGTCAGTAACACAAGGCGAGTTCTAATATGGACCACCATAAGAAAATATGCAAAACAAAGAGAGTTAATTAATACATGTATATACACCTTCCATGAATCGTGAATTATCTGATTTTTCTTTGTCAATTTTTCATGGTTCCCACAACCCTAGTTGTCGATTTAGCTACTCATGATTATGAATGTAGAAGACATAATAAACAATTACACAACTGAATTAAGAACAAGAAAATCCAATGTCAACGAAAATCACAAGCTTGAAGATTAAATTAAACCACAAGTGTTTTCAAAGACTCTCTCACAATTTGCTTTCTAAGAATAATGAGTTATCTGAGCACTAACCTAAAACTAAGCTAAACTTATGTGAATTGGTGAAAACTTGTGAAAAAATAATTTAAAAGACCTATTTATAATAATTAAAATTCAAATCCTAACCAACTTAGAAGAACTGGTTGGCACACTCAACGATAGCACTTTACGACCCGTATTGAAGTTCATGGCCCGTAATCGGGGTCTCGTACATTGTTGCTAGAAAACTGGATTTTTTCTTTATAATTTGTAAAATGGTTTACGACCCCTAAAGGGGGTTTCGTCTGATGAACTTCAAAAAGTCTTTATTCTCTGACCCTCATGGCACGAAACCTCTTCTATGACTCGTCCATTAACTTACGACTCGTCTGCATGTTCGTAGAAGTAACTGCGGAAATTTGTCCCTTCACTGAAATTCCTCATGAACCCACATACTGCACGTAGAATTGTCTACGGCCTTTATGGTGTCTCATATAATAGCAAATCTGCAGCAACTTTGTAACTTTCCCCAAAACATTGGTCAAAACACGCAAAAGGTATTGTATTTTGGCATTGAGAACACGCAAAATCCTAAGTTTTAAGCATCAAGAGTGTTGTATTTTGGCAGCACGTCAACTATGTTAGGTAAGTTCTCTTGGTCTTATTGACTACCCATAACATATAGGTGTTTGTATCTCGCCCCATCTTAGTAATGGCACCTCTCTAATTACCTCAACCTTATGGTTATGCAAAAGAAGGTTGAGCTTTATTACCCTCATCATTTCGTCTTCACATCTTTTAGGAAGTGATCTGTCTTACAACACTTATAGAAAGAATTGGCATCATTGCCACATTCTTCCAAATGAAGTCTACTACACTTCACACATGGTGGTTTCGTTTTCGACCCTTTGGCCACACTCCCTGATGTCTATGAATATTACGTTTTGTAATTCCGATAACCCTTTTGAGCAGATACACTTGTTGATGATGGTGTATAATTAGAAGACCTGATTTGGAAGAAGGATCTATCACCTTTACCTTGCTTTTGCTAATTATCTTCTTGCTCGCTTAATCTAGCCTTCTTTCTCAGGTGTTCTTTTCTATCTTTCCTCTAATCATCATCCACCTGTTGGACATACACTAAAGTATAGAGATATTCATGTTAGAAATAAATAGAGTTTCCTTGCACTCCTTCTTCACATGCTTACCCAACCCAAATAAACAAACTTTCTTACCTTAGCCCTTATGTCTGAAATCATCTTTAGAGCATATTTTAACAATTGGGTGAACTTAAGACTACACTTCTTAACTGCCATTTCTTCTTGTTTAGATTCACAAACTCTTCCATCTTAGCTTTCCTCATTTCTCTAAGAAATAATTGGTCAAGGAATGCGCTCTTGAACTCATCCCAAACTACAAGTTTAACATCCTCGTCATAATTTTCTTTCCACTAGTTGTACCAGATATGAGCCACATCTTTGAGTTGGTAGGCTGCAAGATCCAATCGCTCAACCTCAGTTGTATATGTTGCTTTTAGAACCTCCCGTATCCCATTAATGAAATTTAATGGATCCTCATCAACCTTAGACCCTATGTAGATCGATGGGTTCATTCACAATAAATCTCTAATCTTCATAGAAGTCGATGACTCTTAGATGTTAGTATTTGGAGTAGGCGTATTATGTTGGCCTGCCTGAGCAACAACCAATTGGGTGAGCATAGATATGAATCCCCTGAATTCGTCCTCAGAAGTTAGAATGGGCTGAGTCAGAGGCATTTGAGGAGATTCAGTAGTCCTCGCAAGCCGTCTGCTGATCCTTCATCCTACAGATGCCTCTGGTGTTAGGACTTCAAAGTTGGTGGCGCTTATCTGACTGGTGTAACGCGTTGGAGGCATTGTTTGCAAATGCGTAAAAAATGAGTCAAAAAGAAAATTTTATATAGTTAACCTCAATTGCATAAACTCAGAATGCAATAGAAGTGAAACAATTCATAATGTCTCATAGCCTATTGATATTAGTGTGGTGCACGAGACACCCATAAGCAGGACTCTACTAGACATGGCTTCATAGATACCCTAGAAATCTTGAACTTCCTGCTCTGATATCAAGTATGTCATGCCCCAAGTTGGTACCCAATATATGGCCGACATTTAGAAATTATTTGTAGTCCCTAAGCAAAACACTTGTTCTTATCACTCACTCAATTATGCGGAAGACTTAATAGAATCAAGGCAATACTCATGTAGGACATTGGACATCGTAATCAATAAATAGGTAACTCAAACACAACTAAATCAATATCTCTATATTAATAAAAATAGGTTTCAAAATAGACTCAAAGTACATCATCTAACTCAATCAATGAAGCCTTTATCAACTATCAAGAAGGTGCCGAGACAAGTCTAAGGCTACCTCAAAATTATGAAAAAGAAATAAATTGAAAATAAAAGATAACCCTTCGAATTCTAAGAGATCTCACCAAGACTCTGAAAATACTCAAAATCTTTAATGAATCGCCTAGTGAAGATCCCTCGCTCCTTTATCTGCATCTTGGAAAAATATTACATTGAATGATGTCAGTATGTGGAATGGATTGTATATATGATAGCTGAGTAGAACAATATATATCAAGGTACTCAAGAAAGAATAACTCAACTTATATCAATATGATATGCAAATATCAAAAAATACTTTCATCAATAATCATAATTAGAAATATACAACTCAATAAAATAATATAATAACTCTTAGAGAGTTTATCTAATCGAGGCCCTTCACCAATGAGTGAGTGATGGTACAACGAGCTTGTTTCCATTCTCATAGTTGTACAATACTTACCACGATAAGGATCACTCAACCTCTTTGGATCCAATAATAAAAAGTCCTACTTCAGGATAGGAGAGGCTAGGCCTCTATCCTACACTGGCCATATTTATGAAACTTGAATTACCTCTGTTCTAACTCTTATCCAAATTGGTGCTCAATACTACTCTCAAAAAGGTATATCTATGTTCATACACTTAATTAAGTAAAATACTCAAATTATCTCATTTAGTTTCATCAGATTTTAAGTTAAACATCAATATCATCTCAAAACATCCACAACTTTTATAAAAAAAATATGCTTTTAAAATTATTTACATCATCATCAAACTCTTACTCAAAAATATCATTTAAACTCAATGCTCAATCTTCATAAAAACTCTTTAAAACGCATAATGTATCGGTTTGAAAATAAAGGTTTCTTTTGTGAATGGAAATCATCAACTCAACATCACATAATGAATTGGAAAGTATTGATCATCAACTCGAATAGAGTTCATCAAATAGTAACCACGAACAATAATTTCATCAATAAAATAATAATAACTGTAACATATACTTATATAGAATTTAATAGAAGAAGAATTAACTCAATTGGAATTTAAAACTAGTTTGTTGGCTCAATTGAATACTCAATTTAAAATAAAACTTAGAGATTAGGTATGTGGATGAAATCAACCCAATAATATAACACTCTTACATACCTATGAAGATTAAAATATTACCTGGAATGGTAGAATAGCATTGACCCTAACCTTTTCTCCTCTTAAAGTTGCTCTTATAGTATTGTAAGTGATTATGAGGGTATGGGTACCATTAGATACTGATAAGGAGTTTATTTTAATTCTAAAATGTCCAAGATTTGACTAGACAATGATCAGAAAATATGGATTTAACCTTTATTAAAATGACAACAAAAACTGCAAAACTCCGTTTACTAGTTATAGTCCAATTTACAACTTGTAGACTGGCTTTCGTAGATTGCTAGCGAAAATAGGCCTGTGTCTATGACTAGATTCTTATGGGTCGTAGATCCATTGACAGGTCATACATGGTCTCGTTCTGTTAGTTCATAGTTGAGATTCAGATATTATGATTTAGGGCCTTAAACTGCGAAACATCAATCATTGGTTATGGTCTAGACTATGCAGGGATCGTAGACCCTGTCCATAGAACTCACTGATTCAAATGAAGGGTTGGACTACAAGACCTAATCTATCGTGCTCATAGAATATTCTACAGTTTGTGGACCTGAATTCATGAAAATTAGGTGAATTTTTCTATCTCAGCATCTCATTTATGGTTCGTAAAGTTATCAATGAGCCATAGAGTTCATCCGTAGAATAAGTCCAAGGAGTATAAAATTTTTCAAGTATGTGAAGGAACCACGAGACTCATTTGTGGACTGTAGAACCTTATAGGGTTGCAGAGTCTCTTTGTGGTTACTAAAAATGATAACTCTTTCAAACTTTTTCTAAGATCTTTAGACTTTATAAGTTTTGATATTTTAGGGGATGTTATATCTTGGATGATCTAATTCATTATAGGCTAAGATTTATGGTCATTTTAAGTTGACCTTAATTTAAACTTAAACTTAGAACTAAATCAATAAGGCATTCAAATTAATTTTGCGATAGAGGTACTTTATGGATTTAAATCAACTAATACACTTATATAACATTAAATTGATCCTAACCTATGACAAATGAGATGTTTATAATGTTAATACATATATTTTTAGTGACGACAGAATAAGTTGTTGCAATAAAAAAGGAGAAACACAATATTGCATGGACATAAGTATTCTTTCAATAATGTGATTTGGGATATTAGTAATACTATCAAAATTTTCATGAGAATGAAATTTAAAGACATTATAATTTTCAAAAATTAGCCCCAAATGATAGCTATTCTAGATGATTTTATGTTTGTTTATCAGACTTAGATGGTTATTTCCACCTCTAGGATGGTGGAAATGCAATACTGGTGAGGCATCTAAAGGCAATCTTGGCCCTAGTACAATTATTTGTTTCATAAGGAACTCAGCATGCATCTAGCAAGTGCTAAAAAGGTGAAAATTCATGATTCTAATAGCATTATTCTTGAAGCTATTGCTATTAGTGGAGGGTCATTTACTATTGTTAGGATCATCATTTAGTACAGGTAATAGTAGAATTTGATTCTTATGCTTTGATACAGTTACTAAATGGAAACTGGAATACACCATGGAGTGTGAGTTTGAAAATCAACTACATTAATAAACTAAGAGGCCTAGTGACAGTAAGGTATAACACTCCTTCAGGGAGGGAAATAATCTTGCTGACTATTTTTCTAATTAAGTTTTCCATTTTACAGGTACTTTTGAATTTTCTTTGGTTCAACATATTCTAAGCACAGGTAAAATAACTACCAATGTAGATAGGAATAATCTGTGATAGTTTAGAATAAGGCAGGTCGATCCATGTTTTACTAACAATGTAAAGTTGTAAGGACCTGGGCCTTGAGAGGCCTTAACGTTGCATGAAAAGTGATTTCCTCCTATTTTTAACCAAGGTGCCCTTCTAGGGACACTTTGACGGCTCATGAAGGCCTTCACGGACCGTGAAGGTGGCCTAGGCAATGGCCTCGACTTCCTGGGTGATTTGGTGGCTTTCCAAGCTAAGTGACACTCTATAGATCACTTCAAAACTGGTGGACCCCTCTATTGGCTATGAAAGTGATCATGGAGGCCTTGGCCTTGAACTCCATTCATTAGAAAAAGTGAGCCACCATGGTTATTACCACAACTCGTGGAAGCCACCACAGACTGTTGTGTGGTCTGTGAAGGGTTCTTAGGAATTTTTCCTTGAGAAAAACCATATCGTATCTTGGGGATACTTCACGACAGGCTTCACGAACCGTGAAGCCTATTGTGCAGTTGTTCGGCTCAATGTTTTATTTTTGTTTCATTAGGGCTCTATGGTAATTTTGTTCACTTTCAAGTCTTTTTATGACATTTATGCCAATCCTAAGACCCCTAAATCAACCCTTATTCATTCAATACATTTTAGTTTCAAATTTCTAACACCTAAACCCTAGAATTCAAGTTTTCAAAACTCCATTCAAACCAATCTTTGAAAATTCAAGCCAAGGGATATAAGAGTTTCTTGAAACTCAAGTCTATTCATCTCAATTTTCATATGTTCTTAAAGGTATGTGGTTTTATTCACGATTCCCTTCCAATCATGAAGCCCCAAAAATCTATTTCTCTATTTTGTGATTTCAAATTATGAATTGCAAGTGGGTTATGTAATTTTGCTTCAATCTGATGAAACCAAGTTATGGGTTGATTTTAATTGTTAATTTTAACACGGTTTAAGTTTTATTAGTTAGATTTACATGGGTTTTATGAGAATTAAATATGCATATCCCTATTTATGATGAATTTATGCACGAGTAATTTAAGGATGTTTCAGTTGTTAATTTCTTCATGGATTAAGTATGATTTCATCTTATTAGAATGTTTAAGTATGAATTTCAACTACCCATGCTATTCTCTCATTCGTCATGGCATAAGCATGCATGAACAAGGTTTTTAATAAGATTTATGATGTGAGTTATTACCCAATTATGACTATGATTATGATTCAAGGCATGTTTGGTTATGACATGACATGCGATAACATAATTTCTATGATATGGTTTACAACAACTATGGATATGTATACACCATCATTTTCAAGTATGAATGAGCTATTATTATATATGTAATCATGGATTTAAGTATGGTTTGTCTTTTGAGCCCAAGTATGTATGATTTTGAAAATATGATTTTGCTCTTAAGCCTAGGTATGAATGATTATAATTTGAAAGATTTATTCTCCTATTTCACGTGAATATATATGTATATGTATTCCTATGGGATGATGAATTAGCACCGAATGAGATTGGAGGTGGGGCTCGACCCAACAGGTTCTTATATAAAGTCTCCTTCTCATAACTATGTGCCAACGTAGGTTCATGTTTATACTCATTTGTCAATGATTATGTACAGGTAAAATCCTTTTTGAAATGGGTGCTGTTGCCGTAAGATAAGGTACTTCTCCAAAATGGGTGGTATTCCCGTAAGGAGAAGCATGGTCTACCTTTCACAAGTAGATCATTCTTTCTCCAATGTAGAATTAACATCAAAATTCCATGTAATAACTCGCATGATTTTATATGTCGGTTGAGGTCCCATCTCCGCTATGTTTAAGTATTATGGCATTCATGCATCATGGATTTAAGATATATTGTAATGACATTCTTTTCTATATACTTTTTTCTATATATAAGTGCCCTTGTCAACTAACATTGAAATGCAAGTTATCAAGTTCATATGCATAGCATGCTCTTATACTTAGTACATTCAAACATACTAACGCATACTTTCTGCCTACATAATCTAACCATGTAGGGACCAGAGACTTTCATCATGCACCTTTTCAGGGGTAGATTCGATTGTGGAAGTATGTTTGTGGTGAGAACTTTATTCCAAGGACAAGACCCACCTTCTATCTACCTATGTTATGTCATGATTACCTTATGCCTTTTACTTTGAGGGTGAGCTCGGGACATGTCATGGACCCCGTATTTTCTATGATTTAAAGGCATTGTTGGATGTCATGTAACTCTATATGAGCCTTGTTATGTTTAATGCTTATGGAGGCTAATCTTATTCCTTATCTTATGATGATGTTGTGGTGATGTGATGATGAGATGATAAAATTCCTAACTCCGTTCTCCAATAGCTTGAGTTGTTTGATCCTACCCCTTAGAATTTCTTATTGATGAATGTGTGATGGCAAGTTGCATGTTCCCTATCCCCATAGCTTGAGTCCCGAGATCCCATCCCTTAGACTTGCTTGTTGTGTTTTGATTGTGTGACAATGAGCCCCATGCCCCCCTTGTCCCATAGCTTGGGTCCTAAGCCCTAATCCCTTAGTATCACTTATTAATGTTTGAATTGCGCTTCTAAACCAATAATGTGCAAATGGATGCTATGAGGCTTGTTTGGGGACTTTCGGGTTCCAATTCGCCATGTTACATCTAGGTCCTAGGATTGGGTTATGACAAGCTTGGTAATAGAGCACTAAGGTTTTAATATGGTCCTTGGAGTCCAACATCTCGCGTCAAGTAGAGTCTTATTCATGGGTGTGAAGTGCACCCTACTTATGAGTAGGAGGCTATGACGCATTTTAGGAAATGTCTCACTTCTTCATTGTTCATATTGTGCCATGGAATATGACTTGAGGTTTCCTAACTCTAATAAATTCCCTTGATGCTCTTACAGAAGTTGCCTCGAAGAAGAGTCCCTCAACCAAGATAGGCCCCTGATAATGAGGACCAAGCTCCCCAAGAGCCCATGGGAGAGTAGTGACCCAAGATGAGATCCGAACTATTTTGCCGTTCTTGCTTGATTTGTGACAAAACAGGCTACGCAGGCCATTCCTCCTCTCCATATATTTAACCCAACTGCTAAGGTGAGAGACTTCACTCGGATAAACCCTCCAGAATTTTGTGGTTCAAAAGCTGATGAGGATGCCTAGGAATTCTTTGATGAGATCTCTAAGATGTTGACTATTATGGGGGTGTCTTGAGAAGATAAGGCTTAGATAGCTACTTTAATTGAAGGGAGTGGCCCAAGTGTGGTACACACAGTGGTAGGTAGAAAGATCGGGTGATGATAGGGTTAGATAGGAAGAGTTCAAGGTTTCTTTTACGGACCGTTCTTCCCTCTTGAACATAGAGAGGCCAAATTAACTATGGTTATGGACCTCAAACAGGGTGGAATAAGTGTGAGGGAATATGCCCTCAAGTTTACAAAGCTCTCCAAGTATGCTCCAACACTAGTACCTGACCCCCGTCCAAGAATGCACAAATTTATCTAGGGGATCTCTTACTTGATTGTGAAAGAATGTCATATGACTATGCTTATTTGGGAGATGAACATTTACTAACTCATGGCATATGATGAATAGATTGAAGGGGAGAAGTTCAAAGAGAGGAGAATGAAGGATTCTAAGAGAGCCCACTATGATAGTGGGTTTACAAACTATAGATATAGTGGTGGTAATGGTTGCTTCCAACAAGGCCAGGACTTGAATATGAGGGTTTCCAAGGACAGAGTGCCTCCTCCCAAGGCACAAGTTTGTGGTGGGCCAACTTATGCTAGGTGTGGAAGGAACCACCTAGGTAGATGTTTGAGGGATGTGTAAGCTTGCTTTGGGTGTGGCAAGACAGGCCACAAAGTTGCTAATTATCCTAATGCTCCTAAGAAGGGTCAACGCTAGGTGGCTCTGAGTGATCAATGTCATCCAAAGGCTTAACAAGGTGCTGCTCCTCCGAACAACAGATTCTTATGCCTTGCATTCTAGGCAAGATATAGAGAAGACTCCCAATATGGGGACTGGAATGTTAAAAGTCTTTGATTTTGATGCATGTACTTTGCTTGATCCAGGAGAAAATTTATCTTTTGCAATATCTTTCTTGGATGTTAAGCTTTGTTTAAGTCCTAACATTTTGAGGAAGCATTTATTAGTCTACACTCTGGTGGGTGTGCCTATTGTCGCCCAAAGAGTCTATCGAGGTTGTCCTATTTCAGTATTGCATAAAGTCCTTCCATGTGATCTTGTAGAACTTGAGATATTCTATTTTGATATTATTCATGGGTGGACTGGTTACATGCTTCATATGCCTCTGTAGATTATAGAAATCAAAGAGCTAAGTTTCAGTTTCCATATGAGCCTATTCTTGGGGGAGGGGGGGAGATGGTAGTGAATTCACTTTTTAAGGGTCGATTTGCCTCTTATCTCAAAGCGTGAAAAATTATTTCTAAAGGGTGTATCTATCATATTGCAAGGGTACGAGATGTTGAGTCTGAGTCTCCCACCTTTGAGTCTGTTCCCATGGTTAATGACTTTCCAGATGTCTTTCCCAAGGATTTGCTCAGTATTCCTCCTGAAAAGGAAGTAGACTTTGGCATAGATCTTCTTCCGGATACTCTACCCATTTCTTTTCATCCTTATTGGATGGCTCCAATTGAATTGAAGGAGATGAAGGAATAGTTAAAATATTTGTTGGAGAAGGGTTTTATCAAGCCAAGCATATCACCTTGGGGTGCTCATGTATTATTTGTGAGAAAGAAGGATAGGTCACTTCAGATATGTATTGATTATCGATAGTTAAATAAGGTAACCATCAAGAACAAATATTCGTTACCAAGGATTGACGACTGTTTGGTCATAAACTAGGAGATACTCATTTCTTAAATATTGACCTCCATTCTTGTTATCATCAGTTGAGGGTAAGGGAGTGCGATATTCCCGAAATGGCTTTCTAGACTAGATATGGACATCTTGAGTTCGTGGTGATGTCTTTTGGGTTGACTAATGATCTAGCAGTTTTTATGAATCTTGTGAATCAGATATTCAAGCCATTCCTTGATACATTTGTGGTTGTCTTCATTGGTGATAGTCACAACCCCGGGACTAGGGCCTAGATGTGACACGACGAATGCGAACCCGAGAGTCCCCAAACAAGCCTCAAGTATCTAAATCCATATCATCGGTTCAGGAAGGACATACAATAGCAACACGTAGTTCTAATGGCGGGAGAATAGGACTCACACTATGGGGCAATAAGGGGCTAGGGACTTTCCACACCAAAACATACATATACCAAAAAGGAATTTCCTATAAATCACTCCAACAATTACATAAGCAAGATACCAAACATAACAAGCAGACTTCAAGAGAGTCTACATATTGTCCAACAAATGTCTCTACTAAAGATGGAACGAGGGCCAGGACATGTTCGGGGATCACCCTCAAATGAAAAGGAAGTCGATGATAGTAGAGGTAGGGGAAGATGGCTCGTCCTTGGAAAATGGGACTCACCAGAATGTTCTTTTGAATCAAACTACTCGTCAAACGGTTGACACTCAAAGTGCTCGGCCCTAACATGGTAAAATTATGTAGGCATAGAGTATGCGTTAGTATGTTTGAATGTACTAAGTATGCGGGCATGCAATGCATATGACTTACCAAACCTGCATTTCAATGTTAGATGACAAGGGCACGTAATATAGAAAGAATCATATATTCCATAGAAATATATACAAGATGCCATGAAATTTATGATGCAAGAATGCTCATATATAGTGGGGATTGACTATAACCAACAAATCAAACTCATGCGAGCTATTACATGAATTAGTCCGATAAAGACCTCCCATCAGTAGGAGAAGATTACTTGCCAAAGGTAATCGACATCACACCTTAAGGAACACACCATTTTGGTGGATGGTCACCTTCCTTATGGAACCCACCATTTAAGAAGGGTTTTCCATAATCATACATATCATATCATAATCATAAATGAATAACCATTCCTTACGACCCGGTCATTTCGGTAATGGCTAACGTATCTATGTTGGCACATAGTTCAAAAAAAGGGAGAGGGCCCTTGGGGATATCCCTAACGCCCCCAATCCTTCGGTGCTAAGTCAACAACATCCCACATGAATACTTATACATATACGTGCTTTCAAGAGATATAATATCCATTACAAAACGTTCAATGCACATTTAGGCTTAAATGTCAAATCATAAATCATAAACATGATGCTCATGCAAGGAATAACTCATGCACATATACAAGATAGTGCAAGCACCCGAGATGCTCAAAGAGCCATAATTATAAGACATGTATGTGATCAAATTCTTGTCATAACCAATGCCTTACAAAAAATCATATCATAATAGTTTCATAAAACATAATTGGGCTTAACCCACTTCATAATCTATATAAACCAATGTCCATGAATGCAAATGCAATGCATGATGTGGGATTAGCATGGGTAACATAGATTCAAGTTAAAATCGATCATATAAATGAAATTGAGTAAATCCATAGTTATATCCACATGTAAATCATAATATAGATTACCCATGCATAAATCAACTTTAAAAAGGGACATGCATGTTCATAGCTTCATAACTCAATGTAAATCTTCATAATAGTGATCAAGGTGACTTGAAATCATAGGTAGAATACAACCCATACATCAATTGGATCTAAGTAAATCAAGTATTGAAAATTCATATTTAAAGTAATCTAAATTCATGAAATCAATTAAAAGGTTTTTTGGGTCTTCTTGGTTGAAACGAACCAAGAATCAATCCCACATACCTTGATTGAGGAGCTGAATTCGAGAAAGAACTTAGCTTAAATGGAACTTCAATTAACCCTACCTTTGCACCTTAGGATGGGAGAGCAGAAAGGAATTGGAAGGTGATCTTATGAGGGGGTTGATGGTTTTAGGAGAATGAATTAAGTGGGGAAGGATATGAGCTGAATTAAGGGTTTAGGATAGGTAAAAGGTCATAATTCATAATTAAAAAAAATCAAAATTGCATAAGCGCCATTAATGAAACGGGCAAAAATTGGAATTGTCAGTTCCATACGGTCATCTATGCGGTCCGTGAGTCGTCATACAGACCGTGAACAGTGACCGTGAACCGTCACTTAGAACATTTCGCAGAGTTAACGCTGGGAATTTATTTGAGGCTTAGGGGTACCATACGAACGACTACACGGTCCGTGTGACTTCACATGGACTGTGACAGGGACCGTGTGGTAGCACTTGAAATAATTTCTGCATGACAAAGTTATGAGATAGTACTTCCATATTTAAAAAATTTTTACATAGTGAATTACACGGAAGGTCACATGACCCATGACACATCACATAGACCGTGTGAGTGGCTGTGTGCCCTCACTTGGTCCAAAATCCCCTCCGTCTCATATTGCCCCTACCGTGAAATGGACCAAGTGTCCCTCCACGGGAGGCCACATGATCCGTGTGGCTTCACACGGCCCATGTGGGCCTTCCGTAGAGTGATGCCTGACAGTTCGCTCGGGACAGTACCAAGAGATCCGATAACACCACTCGAAAAGAATTCAGGTCCTTAAATCATCTCCCCATTGGGAAAATTCATCCCCGAATGTGCAAGAACAACACTTGAAAAGCTTGACTTGGAACATGAAACACCCAACATAAGGTACAACACATAATTCACTATTTGAAAAGTCATAACGCCTTTAAACTCATATAAAAAATTGTATTCAAGTCATTCAAAACATTATAAAAATCATTTTTCGTGCACATGTATGCATGTCATGTCATAAGACTCAAGAGGGCAAGAAATGGAACCATTTGAAAAGGGAGAATCCTAGTACCTTAGGCTTGAGTAGATTGGAAAAGATGAGGGTACCGCTTCACCATGTCTAGCTCTGCCTCCCAAGTAGCACTCTCCATATGTTGATTCCTCCAAAACACCTTCACCGAAGCCACGTCCTTGTTACAAAGACACTTTACTTGCCTATCCAAGATCTCTACCGAGATTTCCTCATAAGACAAATTTTCTTCAACCTCAATCCTTTCCAAGGGTACAATGGTGCTAGGATCACCAATTAGCCTCCTCAACATAGACACATAAAAGACTGGGTGAATGGAACTCAAGTCCATACGCTAACCTATAAGCCACACCTCCAACCCGCTCAACGATCTCATAAGGGCCCACATACCGGGGGCTTAATTTGCCCTTCTTATCAAAACACATCATATCCTTCATAGGCAAAACCTTCACATATACCCAATCACCAACACGAAACTCAAGATCCCTCCTCCTAACATCCAAATAAGACTTTTGACGACTTTGGGCCGCTTTCAACCTTTCCTTAATTACTTTAACCTTATCCATGGCCTCCATCACTAAATCCGGGCCAACTAGTGCCATCTCTCCCAACTCAAACCACCCCACCGGTGACCTACACCTTCTCCTATATAAGGCCTCAAACAGCGCCATACCAATGCTAGCATGGAAGCTATTACTATAAGCAAACTCAATGAGTGGAAGGTGGTCATCCCAATTGCCCTTAAACTCCAACACACAAGTCCTCAACATTTCTCTAAGGTTTGAATAGTCCGCTCAGCTTGTCCATCAGTTTGAGGATGAAAAGCAGTGCTCAATTTAATCTTAGTTCCAAGCCCCTTTTGAAAAGATCTCTAAAAGTGGGAAGTGAATTGGGTGCCATGATCCGATATAATAGACCTAGGCACACCATGCAACCTCACCAACTCTTGTATATGCAACCTTAAGTAATCCTCAGCGCCGAAGGTAGTCTTGACCAGTAGGAAATGAGCTGACTTCGTCATCCCATTAATGACAACCCAAATGGAATCAAATTGCCTTCGAGTCCAAGGCAAACCAACCATAAAATCCATGTTTATATCTTCCTATTTCCACATGGGAATCTCAATGTCTTGGGCCAAGCCATCGGGCCTTTAGTGCTCTACCTTCACTTATTGACAACTCAGGTATTCGGATTTGAACTTAGCGATGTCTTTCTTCAAACCATGCCACCAATACACTTCTTTCAAATCTCGATACATTTTGGTAGACCCTGGGTGAATAGAATAATGAGAGTTGTGAACCTCACTCATAATCACCCTTCTAAGATCATCCACATCCGAAATAGAGTGGTCTTGGTACCGGAGTACACCATCTCCCCCTTGGGAGAACACCTCGATCTCCTTTTTGGTATCCAACTTCTTCAATTCAAGTAACGATGGATCTAAATCTTGCTTAGCCTTTACATCACTCACCATAGAAGATTCTGCCCCTCTTTGAACATGGATACCACCATCGCTCGAATCAGCCAACCTGATACCCAACCTAGCTAAATGGTGAACATCCCTTGCTAATTCCTTCCTTTCTTCCCCAACATGCACCACACATCCTATAGATAGTCTGCTGAGAGCATCGGCCACAACATTGGCCTTGCTGGGATGATATAGAACACTCATGTCGTAATCCTTCAGGAGCTCCAACCACCTCCTTTGCCTTAGATTGAGATCCCTTTGAGTGAACACATATTGCAAACTCTTGTGATGGGTGAACACATCAACATGAACCCCATACAAATAGTGTCTCTAAATTTTCAAAGCAAAAACTACCGCCGCTAACTCAAGGTCGTGCATTGGGTAATTAGGTTCATGCATTTTCAACTGCCTTGATCCATACGCTATTACCTTACCATGCTGCATAAGCACACAACCCAACCTGATCCGCAAGGCATCACAATACACCATGAATCCCTCCAAGCCGTTTGGTAAGGTTAAGACGAGGGCCGATGTAAGTCGATCCTTTAAAGTCTGGAAACTCCGCTCGCATTCGTCCGACCACACAAACTTAACCTTTTTTTTGGTTAACTTAGTCAATTGTGAGGCAATAGATGAGAATCCCTCAAAACACTTTCTATAGTGTCCAGCCAACCCAAGAAAACTTTGAATATCAGATGGAGTGAACAATCTGGCCAATGCTTCATGGCCTTGGTCTTCTTCGGATCCACCTTGATACCATCACCGGACACCACATGACCAAGGAAAGCCACTTCGCCCAACCAAAATTCACATTTGCTAAACTTGGCATACAATGTCTTCTCTCTCAAAGCTTGGAGGACCATCCTCAAGTGATCCTCATGCTCCTGCTCATTTTGGGAGTAAATGAGAATGTCGTTAATGAAGACCACCACAAAATTATCAAGGAATGGCTTAAACACCCGATTCATTAGATCCATGAACACGGCTGGAGCATTGGTTAGGCCAAACAACATTACCACAAACTCAAAGTGCCCATACCTTGTTTGGAAGGCTGTTTTGGGAATGTCACACTCCCTAACCTTTAACTGAGGATACCCGGAACGAAGATCAATCTTTGAGAAATGAGTAGCCCCTAAAGCTAGTCAAACAAGTCATCAATCCTGGGCAACGAGTACTTATTCTTAACGGTCACCTTGTTCAGTTGCCTATAATCATACAGATCCAGAGAGATCCGTCCTTCTTTCTTACAAACAACAGTGGAGCACACAACGGCGATATACTGGACCGAATGAAACCCTTCTCCAACAAATCCTTTTACTACTCTTTTAATTCTTTCAACTCTACCGGCTCCATACGATAAGGAGGAATAGAGATAGGCTGAGTATTTAGAAGAAGATCTATGCCGAAGTCTACCTCTCTTTCAGGAGGAATGCCCGACAAGTCTTCGGGAAACACATTCGAAAACGCATTCACCACAGGAACCGACTAAGAGTAGGCACTTCAGACTCCATATCCTTGACCCTCACAATATGATAAATGCACCCCTTAGAAATCGTTCTCTGCGCCTTGAGGTAGAAAGTAAACCGACCCTTAACAGAGGAGCCACCACCCTTCCATTCAAGAACGAACTCACCGGGAGGTTGGAACTTAACCTTTTGGGTTCTTAAATCTATAGAGGCATACGATGCATGCAACCAATCCATCCCAAGGATCATATCAAAGTCAAACATCTCAAGTTCCACAAGATCACACAGAAAACTTTTGTGCAACATAGAAACAGGGCAACCATGATAGACTCTATGTGCAATAACAGATTCACCCATGGGAGTATAAACTTAGAAAGGGTCCTCTAAAACCTTGGGACTCAAACCAAGTTTAATAGCCAATAGAGGAGTCACAAAAGACAAGTTTGCATTTAGATCAAGCAAAACATAAGCATCAAAATCAAAGACTTTTAACATACCCGTCACGACATCCAGAGCTTCCTCGACATCCTGGCGAGCGTGGAGCGCATAGAATCGGTTGTTCTTTAAGGAAGCACGTCGTGGAGCTCTTTGTTGGCCTTGCCCGCCTTGAGCCACCTGACCTTGGCCTCTATGGGCATTCCTAGGACAATCAGCAACCTTATGATTTTTATCACCACCCGAAGTAAACACCTAAATTCCTCCAACAAACTCTTGTGTGGGGCTTTCCACACTAGTCGCACACATGATACCCTTGATTGCCACTAGCCAGTGACTTGGGAGGAAGTACCCGATCATTCATGACCCGAGTACCAGAACCTTGGCCTTGTTTGAAGCGATCGAAACCACCACTCTGAGAACCAGATAATCCACCATCAAAACGGGTCCTCTTGGGATCGTGAACCCTTCTCTCTTTGAGTTTCTTCCTCTCGATCTATTTCGCACACACCATGAGTTTAGCAATATCCATATCCCGTATTAGCATAGTAGTACGACATTCCTTTACAAGAAAATCAGAGATACCTGAAACAAAGTTGTGCATCCTTGCATGGGAGTCAGCCACAAGTGACGGAGCATACCAGGAAAGCTTTGTAAATTTGAGGGCATAGTCTCTCACACTCATACCTCCTTGCTTGAGATTGATAAACTCAGTCATTATGGCCTCCCTAAGCTCAAGTGGGAAGAAGCGATCAAGGAAAGCAAATCTGAACTCTTCCCAATTAACATCACCACCGCCAACTCTCTCCATAACCCATTGAGTATACCATACTTGAGCCACATCTTTCAGTTGATAGGCAGCCAATTCAGCCTTCTCTTCAGAAGTGACACCAATGATGTTCAGTATCTTGATAAGCTCATCAATGAACTCCTAGACATCCTCATCAGCCTTTGACCCATGAAACTCCAGAGGATTCATCCGAGTGAAATCCCTGACCCTAGAAGAAGGCGTAGGATCCTATAGCAAGTTAGACTGCCTTGTCTGAGAGGTCACCACTTTGGAAAGCATGGCAAAGGCTGTAAGGAACTCACCCTTTGAGATGTGTTCATCCATAGGCCCTTGAGGAGCCTGTTCCTCATTATTCGGAGCTAGACTTGGTGGGAGTGGTCTTCCTTCTAAAATAGAGCAATGACACCGTCAAGATATGGGAACCAAGTATACAAGCCATAACACGACATAAGACATGAAGAAGTGAGGAAATTCCTATAATGTCTCTGTAGCCTCCTACTCATAGGGATGGTGCACTTCACACCCATGAATCAAACAATACTTGATGCGGCATGTTGGACTCCGAGGACCATTTATAAACCTGGAGCTCTGGTACCATCTTTTATCACGACCCAAAACTAGGGCCTAGATGTGCACGACGAATGGGAACCTAAGAGTCCCCAAACAAGCCTCAAGTATCTAAATCCATATTATCAGTTCAGGAAGGACATACAATAGCAACACATAGTTCTAAGGGATGTGAGAATAGGACTCAAGCCATGGGAAATACGGGGCTAGGGACTTTCCACATTTCTACACCAAAATATACATATATCCAAATAGGAATTTCCCATAAATCACTCTAACAATTACATAAGCAAGACACCAAACATAACAAGCAGACTTCAAGAGAGTCTACATGTTGTCCAACGAATGCCTCTACTCAAGATGGAACATGGGCTAGGACATGTTCCGCACTCACCCTCAAATGAAAAGAAACTCGATGATAGTAAGGGTAGAGGAAGAGGGCTCATCCTTGGAAAATGAGACTCACCACAATATTCTTCTGAATCAAACTGCTCGCCAAACAGTTGATACTCGAAGTGCTCGGCCCCTACATGGAAAAATCGTGTAGGCATAGAGTATACGTAAGTACATTTAAATGTACTAAGTATACGAGCATACAATGCATATGACTTACCAAACTTGTATTTCAATATTAGATGACAAGGGCACGTAATATAGAAAGAATCATATATTCAATGGAAATATATACAAGATGCCATGAAATTTATGATGCATGAAATGCAAAAATGCTCATATATAGTGGGGATGGACTATAACCGACAAATCAAACTCATGCGAGCTATTATATAAATTAGCCCGATAAGGACCTCCAATAGGTAGGAGAAGATTACTTGCCAAAGGTAATCTACATCACACCTTACGGAACACACCATTTTGGTGGATGGTCACCTTCCTTATAGAACTCACCATTTCAGAAGGATTTTCCTTAATCATATATAACATATCATAATCATAAATGAATAACCATTCCTTACGACCCGGTCATTTCAGTAATGGTCAACATTCCTATGTTGGCACATAGTTCAAGGAAAGGGAGAGGACCCTTGGGGATAGCCCTAACACCCCCAACCCATCGGTGCTAAGTCAACAACATTTCACATGAATACTTATACATATACTTGCTTTCAAGAGATATAATATCCGTTACAAAATGTTCAATGCACATTTAGGCTCAAATGCCAAATCATAAATCATAATCTTGATGCTCATGTAAGGAATAACTCATGCACAAATTATGATGGTACAAGCACCCAAGATGCTCAAAGAGCCACAATCATAAGAGATGTATGTGATCACATTCTTGTCATAACCAATGCCTTAGCAAAAACTCATATCATAATAGTTTCATAAAACATAATTAGACTTAACCCACTTCATAATCCATATAAACCAATGTCCGTGAATGCAAATTCAATGCATGATATTAGATCATCATGGGTAACACAGATTCAAGTTAAAATCAATCATATAAATGAAATTGAGAAAGTCCATAGTTAAATTCACATGTAAATCATAATATAGATCACCCATGCATAACTCAACTTTAAAAAGGGACATGCATGTTCATAAATTCATAACTCATTATAAATCTTCATAATAGTGATCAAGGTGACTTGAAATCATAAGTAGTATACAACTCATATATCAATCGAATTTAAGTAAATCAAGTAATGAAAATTCATATTTAAAGTAATCTAAATTCATGAAATCAATTAAAAGGTGTTTGGATCTTCTTGGTTGAAAGGGACTAAGAATCAATCCCACATACCTTGATTAGGGAGCTGAATTCGGGAAAGAAGTTAGCTTGAATTGAACTTCAATTAACCCTAGCTCTGCACCTTAGGAGGGGAGAGTAGAGAGAAATTTAGAGGTGATCTTATAAGGGGGTAGAAGGTTTAGGAGAATGAATGAAGAGGGGAGGGATATCACCTGAATTAAGGGTTTAGGATAGGTAAAATATCACAATTCATAAATAAAATAAACCAAAATTACATAAATGTCATTAATGAAATGGGTAAAAATTAGAATCGTCAGGTCCATATGATCATCTACACGGTCTATGAGTCGCCATACAGACCGTGAACAGTGACCGTGAACCGTCACTTAGAAAGTTTTGCAGAGCCAACACTGGGAATTTATTCGAGGCTAAGGGGTACCACACGGAAAACTATACGGTCCGTGTGACTTCACATGGACCATGTGATAACACTTGAAATAATTTCCGCACGACAAAGTTATGAGACTATACTTCCATACTTAAAAAACTTTTACATTGTGACTTACACAGAGGGTTACACGGCCCGTGACACATCACATAGGCGGTATGACTGGTCGTGTGCCCTTGGTCCAAAATCCCCTCCATCTTAGATTGCCCCTATCGTGAAATGGACCAAGTGTCCCTCCAGGGGAGGCCACACAGTCTGTGTGGCTTCACACGACCCGTGTGGCCTTTTGTGGAACGATGTCTGGCAGTTCGCTCGGGACAGTACCAAGAGATCCGATAACTCCACTTAAAAAAAATTTATAGTAGTATTTTGATTTATTCACGGAGTGAGCAAGAGCATATAGATCATTTGAGGTTGGTTCTTCAGACTTTGAAAGATAAGCAGTTGTTTGCCATGTTTAATAAATGTGACTTTTTATTCGATGAAGTAGTCTTTCTTCATCATGTGGTATCTGGAGATGGTATTAAGGTTCATCCAAAGAAGACCGAGGCTGTGAAGAATTCGCATACACCATTGACTCTTTCAGATATTCGGAGTTTTCTTAGGTTAGCTGGTGGAGATATGTTGAGGGTTTTTCATCCATTGCTTCACCAATGACCAAGTAAACTTAAAAGAAGGCCAAGTTCATATGAACAAATGAGTGTGAGAAAAGCTTTCATACTTTGAAGAATCGACTTACATCGGCTCCTGTTTGACTCTACTAGATGGCTTGGATGGGTTTTTTAGATTGGTTTGGTTCTGTGCTTATGCAACATGGTAAGGTGAGAGTTTATGCATCTAGACAGTCGAAGGTGTATGAACAAAATTATCCGACTCATGATCTTAAATTAGTTGTTTTGGTGTTTTCTTTGAAGATTTGATGACACTACCTACATGATGTTCATGTTGATGTATTCACCGATCACAAGAGCTTGCAATATGTGTTCACTCGAAGTGATCGTAATTTGAGGAAAAGATATGGTTGGAACTTCTTAAAGACCATAATACGAATGTGTAATATCACCTCGGCAAGGAAAATGTTGTACTTGATGCTCTTAGTAGGCTATCTAAGGGTAGTGTAGTCCATGTTTGTGAGGAGAAAAAAGAGTTGGTGAAGGATGTGCATCATTTGGCTGGAATAGGTGTTAGGTTGGCTAATTCTAATCCTGGTGGCATTCGTATTCTGAATGATGCTGAGTCTTTTGTGGTTGTTTATTTCAAGGCAAAGCAACACTTGAAACATCAATAGTTGAGTTAAAGAAGTGAATTGTCGCAAAGAAGATAGAGGTTTCTCCCAAGGGGGAGATGGTGTGCTTCGGTACCAAGATCAGTTATATGTTCCAGATATTGATGGTCTTAGAGAGAAGTTATTCTTAAAGAGGCCCATAACTCTCATTATTGTATAAATCTAGGATCCACCAAGATGTATCAGGATTCCACAGAAGTGTATTTGTTGCATAATATGAAGAAGGGCATAGCTAAATTCGTGTGCGAGTGTCCTACTTGTCAACAAGTGAAGGTAGACCACCAAGGGCCAGGTGGTTTGGCGCATGACATTGAGATTCCTACTTGGAAATGGAAGGATGTGGATATGAACTTTGTGTTTGGTATGCCCTGTACCTGGAAGCAATTCGACTCTATTTGTGTAATTGTTGGTAGAATGACCAAATTGGCTCACTTTCTACTGGTGAAGACCACTTTTAATGCCGAAGACTATGCCAAGTTATATGTCCTAGAGTTGTTTAGGTTACATGGTATGCCAATGTTTATTATATTGGATCATGGTACCTAATTTACTTCTCACTTTTGGAGATCACTTCAGAAAGGGCATGGTACTAAGGTAAAGTTGAGTATCGCTTTCCATTCTCAAATCTATGGACAAGTTGAAAGGACGATTTAAAATTTGGAGGGTATGTTGAGGGCATGTTTGTTGGAATTCAAGGGAAATTGGGATGATTATCTACCACTTATTGAGTTAGTCAACAATAACAGTTTTCATGCTAGCATAGGAATGACACCATTTGAAGCTTTGTATAGGATATACTGTAGTTCACTGATGGGATGGTTTGAGATAGGTGAAATGGCTTTGATTGGCATGGCTCTAAGTCATCAAAAGTCTTATTTAGATGCTAGGAAGAGGGATCTTGAGTTCCTTGTAAGTGATTGGGTATATGTAAAGGTTTCACCTATAAAAAGTGTGATGCATTTTGGTTAAAAAAGGCAAGTTAAGTCCCCAATATGTAGGCCCTTATGAGATTGTGGAGCGAGTTGGCAATGCGGCTTATAGGTTGAATTTGCCTTCAAATATGAGTTTCATTCACCCGATGTTCCATGTGTTAGGGTTAAGAAAGTTAATTGGTGATCCTAGTTTGATTTTCCTATCGGAAGGTGTTGATATTGAGGAAAAGTTGTCATATGAAGAGGTTCTGGTTGATATCTTAGATATGCAAGTGAAGAGACTTTGTAAAAAGATGTTGTTTTAACTAAAGTGCTTTAGAAAAACCAAGATGTGTAGAGTGCTACATCGGAGGAGGAATCAGATATGAATCAATGTCCTTATCTATTCTAATCTACTCAATCCTAAGGTACTAGGTTCTTCTTATTCAAATGGTTCTAATTCCTTCATTCTTATGTTTTCATCTCATGACATGCATACATATGAATGAAAACTGATTTTTAACATGGATTTGATGATTTCATGGTTTTAAAAGTTAAATTATGCATTGTACTTGTAATAAACTAGTTGGTCATTTTTTATTTTATCTGTGAAAATTACTATTTCACCCTTTCATAAGTTTCTTTTGGCCTACTTTGAACTATTTAAATGGTTAGAACTGAAATCTTAAGTTTTAAAAGTTAAAAATATGAGTTTTGGTCTTTTTGAAAGCTTAAGTTATTGAAACAGTGAGTTTTTATGTCATTTTGAGTTTTGGAGGTCGGATTGGGGATTCGTCGATTCTATCAGCTCCAAAATGTTGAAACTTAACTACATGAAGTTGAAGAATTGAATCTGGAGTTAAAATGAGATTTTTAGGCCCAAAGTTGTAACATTAGTCATTTCTAGAATCAAAGTTTGACTTTGTTAAACATTCGGAGTTTGGAAGCTCGGATCGGAATTCTAATAGTTCGAATAGTTTTGGATGGTGAAACTAACGCTAAAATGGTGTTGTCATAACTTTTGGAGTTTTCAAGGGCAGTTTTAGTATTTTGAGTTTTAGACTAGCTTTACTGACTTGTATTGGTAAATGTTGTGAGAAGGCCTTAAAACTAATTACTGATGATTTTGTTGAGTCTGGATCGTTGTTTTTGATATGGATACAAATAAATTTTGTTAAATTCTGAGTTTGGATGAGTTTCAGGGGTCCATCCAGGTAGGGATATTGGACTTAGGTTGCTGATTTTGCTGATATTTGGTGTAGGGTCACTCTCTTCTATGTGTTCATGGAGGAGCCTCTGCGTTCGTGGAGGTCTTGGGGCTTTTACATTCCATGATAGCTCGATGGGCTCTGCGTTCATGGAGCACCTTTATGTATTTGAACAATTTTTAATTTGGAAAACACCTTTTTGATCCATTTTTGAACTTTGGGCTTTTTGGGGTGATTTGGAAGAAGGATTTTTGAAGATTTGTGTTGGGTAAGTATTTTTAACCCCAAACTAAGCATTTTCTATGAGTTTATCTTGATTTTAGCTTTGATTTCATGAATTTAACCACTCAAAAATTGGGGGTTCATGGAATTTTCGCCCGCGAGCTCTACTGTTTGAGTAGAACAGGTCAAAATCCATTTTCAGATTTAGGACTTTCGAATTTTAGCCCTAATTTTGACTATCTTGACCCTCAGCCTAAACTATATCAATATGGGTATCAAAATGCTTCTCTTGATGAGTAGTAGCTATTGTTTATAGTTGTTGATCCAATTGGAGACTCAATTCGAGGATTTGAGTTGATGAAAGCTTGTCCGAGTGCGTTTTTAGCATCGAGGTAGGTTCGGCTAACCTTTTTGGGACTGAATTTGAGTTATTGATCTTGTCATGTGATAACTGTGAGATTTAGATGGATAATTGTGCAATTGAATAGTTGTGTTGAAATGATGATGAAAAGTGATTCTGGTTTAGCCGAATTTTGGTATAAATAGATGGAAAGTGATTCAGTTGAGCCAAATTGTGATATTATTTTGATCCTATTGATGAACAGAGTTGAATTATGAAGAATTGATGTGGACTTGAGATAGAATGTGACTAAATTAGCCTCGTGTTGGGATGAGTATGGTTTGATATTATTGATATACTTGTATATTTGGGACGAGTTAGGTTTGGTATCATGGTCATAAGATCTTTATGAGTTTCATGCCTTAGTATTTCTATTGTGGTGTTATTTACATGTCTACATGCATCATTGATTTGCACTGTTGATTTATATCTATTTTGTGTGGCGTGTTACATCCCTCGACCCGTGTAGGAGGCAAGGGAATTTTGACTCATCTTGGAACGACCCCCATGACTCGAGTAGGAGGCAAGGGTGAGATTCATACTTCTCATATCTTGAGCAAGGGCATGTGGCAAGGACTTGGCATCATATTATCACTTGACCACGGGCAGGTGGCAAGATTGTGGCATACTGATATTACTTGACCATGGGCGGGTGGCAAGGTTGTAACACCCTTGGTATTTGGCATGATTAGTTGTGCATATTATATTTCTTATTATGGTTATATGACATCATGGATTCTTGAGGAGATTTTAGCTCATTACTATGGTGTATATATATATATACACACACACACACACGCACACTTATACACACATTATCATTTGTGCTAACTTTTTTGGATGCAGGTATATGGTTCCTCGTTCATACTTGTTCAATTTCTCTTACACAATTGGTTGAACCTGCTAGGTACATTTCGATGTACTCACTCCTACTTTATTTCCTCCATGTAGATCTTGAACAGGGTAAGGACAAGGTGGTTGATCTTTTCATTTGAGTGCTATCTTTACCATCCAGATCTCAGCGGTAAGGCTCAGACTCCGAGTCGCCATAGAGCTTTGGATCCCCTTTATGTTTCCTTTCTCTAAGGCTATGTATTGGATGTTACGAGACAGTGTTGTTTTTGTTTTTGAGACAGTTGTATTCACTCTTTGGTACTATTTTCTATGCTCTTATACTCATGACTCCAGGTTTGGGAGATTTATTATATTTTATGAGTTTGTCTTCTCTTTATTTTATCTTTCTTTAGTTGTGATCCGTTTTGGGACATGACAAGTTTGGTATCAGAGCTCTAGGTTTGTTGGGCCCATGACTCAAGAACAGGGTTTCTATTAGAGTCTCACGGATCGGTGTGTAGACTTCCACACCCATCTTTGTAAGGCTACGAGATACTTTTAGGAAAAGTTTTAACATCTTGTTTCCCTTTGTGTGTTCGTTTGTATTATGCATTTTGAAAGTGTATAATCTACTTTTTCTGTGCAGATACCAATTACTCGATCTCGTCACTCCATGGGAGAGCTCGAGTCAGCTGATATGACTTCCACTCGAGGTCGAGGCAGAGCTCGTGTCGAAGGACTTTTACGGGGCATCTCTGTCTAGGGGACATACCCAATCAGCTTCTCTAGAGCGTACTATGGTGTCAAAGGGGCCTACTGATCCTATTCTACCTCCTTCAGCTCCATCCCCTACTCTATCAGTGAAGGAGATACTTATGAGGTTATTGGCTAGATTGGAGGGAGCTCGTCTAACCCCAACAACTATTGAGATATCAGTTTCTACCACTCCGATTGGTCCTTCTAGTGTTCCACCAAAGTCAGCTATGATTCATGTGGGTCCTTCTTTAGGTCCAACAGACCCTCGTATGAATGTCATCACTCCACTACAAATATCTAGACCGAGTTCGGGTACTCAATTAAAATTTTGGCTATTGCTCCATCTATTGCACCTCTCTTTTTTATGGTGCCACCATCTTTTGCCAGTCCAGCCATGTCTACAGCGGAGCAGAAGAGTTTTCAGAGGTTTGTGCGATTGGCTTCACCATGATTTAATGGCACTTCTAGTGGTAGTTCTTATGATTTGAGTGCCACGACTGGTTATTGAATCTGGCTATTCTTGAGTCGCATGGAGTTTCCTACACGTCACATCAGTTCACCTACTTTGTCAAGGGGTGGTAGAGGTCAGTGGTAGCTCGTCGACCTATTGGATCGCCAACTATATCTTAGGGAGAGTTTGATGAGATATTTTTGGAGAGATTCGTGCCCTATAACCGCCGAGATGAGTTTGATAGGCTACAGTAGGGATCTACGTCTGTTTTTTACTATGAGACTAGATTTCACGCCTTATCCAGATACGCCTTGTCTAGCATTCCTGCTGGGTTCGAGAGGATTTGACGGTCTGTCATGGGCTTGGTAGGTTATCTTTGGGAGGCTACAACTTCCTTGGTGTTGGCTGGAGGTACTTTCTAGAGTGTTATGGATCACACTTGTATGATAGAGCGTATCAAACAGGATAGATAGGCTGGCGGAAAGAGGTTTCATCGACATGGATAGTTTAGTGGGCAGTCGCCATGGGACCAGGAGATTCAGGGGCAAAGACATCAGCGCTGGGTAGTTTAGGCAGCTCTTCCAGCATCTGACGTGCTGATAGATCACGATCTACTCAAATGGTAGCACACCCAGGCATGGTGGTTCTTTGGCACTATCATCTTAGGGACGAGACCCCAAGGCTTATTATGTTTGTGATGAGGTTAGGCACTTCACCAATCGTTGTCCATATCAGGCGTTTCCTACTAACGCTTCAAGACCTCAGGTAGCAGTCAGAGACACCTCTTAGGGCATGAGGGGTGGTGTTAGAGGAGGTTGTGGTATAGGGAGAGGTGGAGTTGGTGGAGTCCCACAAGCTAGTGGTTGTCATAGAATTTGCTATGTTGTTCCTGACAGGACCGAGGCAGAGGCTTCTAATGCAGTTATCACAGGTATGGTTCAAGTGTGCAACCATGCAGCTTCAGTTTTATTTGATCCTGACTCTACTTATTCATATGTGTCGGCATATTTTACTTTTGATTTGATATTATGTATGAGTCGCTTGTTGAGCCTCTTTGTGTTTCCACCCTGATAGCTTTATTTTTAGTAGTGAATCAGTTTTATTGGAGTTGTGTTGTGACTTTTATGGGGAGAGATATTATTGTTGATCTGATATTGTTGGACATGGTAGATTTTGATGTGATATTAGGTATGGACTAGTTGTCGCCTTATCATGCTATTCTTGACTGTCATGCGAAGATCGTAACCTTATCTTGCCTCAATTTGCCTTAGTTGATGTGGACTGGAGCACCTAGTTCCTATCCTAAGGGTATTTTTTCTTATATGCACGCTTGTCGATGGATGGGGAAGGGGTACTAGCATATTTAGCTCATGTTCGGGCTGTTTCTCAGAAGTCCCCATTATTGGAGACCACCAAGGTTGCTAAAGAGTTTACGGATGTATGTTCGACTGATTTTCCTGGTGTTCCTCCGGAGTGTGCTATTGACTTAGCTATTGATGTAGAGCCGGGCACTAAGCCTATATCTATTTCTCCTTATTGGATGGCTCCAACTGAATTGAAGGAGTTCAAGGAACAGTTGGAAGATTTGTTAACAAGAGGGTTTATTCGTCTGAGTGTACCTCCATAGGGTGCTCTGTATTATTTATGAAGAAGAAAGATGGCACTATGCTTTTGTGTATTGACTATTGTAAGCTTAATAAAGTGACCATCAAGAACAAATATCCCTTGCCTCACATTGATGATCTTTTTTACTAGTTGTAGGGTGCCTCGGTGTTCTCCAAGTTTGAGTTGAGGTCTGGTTACCATCATTTGAGAGTTCGAGAGTCTGATATCTTGAAGACATCTTTCAGGACCTACTACAGGCATTATGAGTTCGTGGTTATGTCATTTGGGTTGACTAATTCCCTGGCTGCTTTTATGGAGTTGATGAAACGAGTGTTCAGGCCCTATTTAGACATCTTTGTGATTGTGTTCATTAATGGTATTTTGTTTTATTCCGAAAGTGAGGCAGATCATGTTTAGCACTTGAGGACTGTACTTTAGAGATAGAAGGAAGAGAAGTCATATGCTAAGTTCTCAAAGTGCAAGTTTTTGCTTGACTCCATTGCATTTCTTGGCCATGTTGCGTCAAAAGGGGGTATTATGGTTGATCCGGCCTAGCTAGCAATTGCTCGTGAGTGGACTAGGCCTACTTCCATAGAGATTCAGAGTTTCCTTATTTTAGTGGGGTATTATCAACGTTTTTTAGGGTTTCTCATCTATAGCAGCCCCGTTGACCAGACTGACTCAAAAGGTTGTATCATTCTAGTGGTCAGATGATTGTGAGTTGAGTTTCCAAAAGCTTAAAGATTTGTTGACTTCAACACCTATTCTTGTTTTACCCGAGGAAGGAGTTACATTTTTTGTATATTGTGATGCTTCAGGTGTGGGTTTGGGTGGTGTATTGATGCAAAGGGGGAAAGTGATAGCCTATGCTTCTAGACAACTGAATGTGCATGAAAAGTGCTACCTTACCCACCACTTGGAGTTGGCTGCAGTTGTGTTTGTGCTGAAATTGTGGAGAAATTATCTTTATAGGGTGTATTGTGAGAACTTTACCAATCACCGGAGTCTCAAATACATCTTTACTCAGCCTAATCTGAATATGAGACAACGTAGGTGGTTGCAATTGTTTAAGGACTATGATATCTCTATTCTCTATCACCCTGGGAAGGCAAATGTGATGGCAAATGCTTTGAGCCGAAAGGTTACTAGTAAGGAGAGTTTGGCATTCTTGAGGGCTGGGGAGAGCCCTTAACTCTCGAGGTTTAGTTACTTTCTAGACAAATGGTCCCATTGGACATTTCTCCTCCTCAGAGTATTTTGGCATTTGCTGAGGCTGCTCTTCTTTGCTTGATCATATATGTGCTCACCAGTTCGAGGACCCCAGATTATGCATGATTCATGATAAAGTGTTGAGAGGTGAAGCCAAGGTGGCTATTATTGATGTTGATGGTGTATTGAAGGTTAATGGTAGAGTTTGTATGCCTAAAGTTGAGGATTGGGTGAGATTGATATTAAGGAGGCCCATTGTGCTAGATATTCCATCCATCCGGTGTGTGGCCAAAATGTATCATGATCTTAAACAACATTATTAGTGGTTTGGCATGAGGAGAGACATAGCTAAGTTTGTGGCCAAGTGTTTGAATTGCCAACAGGTGAAATATGAGAATCAAAAGCCCGATGATCGATGCAAAGGATGCCCATTCCCGAGTGGAAATGGGAGAGGGTGACCATGGACTTTGTTATAGGTTTTCCCATGGACTTGGGGAAGTTTGATTCAGTTTAGGTGGTTGTTGATCGATATCCAAGTCAGCACACTTCATCCGGTAAAGACTAGCTATAGTGCAGAGCAGTTGGCTAGGTTATATATCTAGGACATTGTGAGATTGCATGGTGTGCCAGTGTCTATAGTATCAGACAGGGGTAAAGGTGGCAACGGAAACGGGAGGTGCCAGTGCGTATCTATACTGTCATGGTACCGGTTCGTACTGGTTAAAGGGGGTAACGGGACAAGAAGGGGTAGTTGTAGCGGTTAATACTGGTTCCGGACCGGTATTACCAGTTTAAGCTTTAAATTTTTTTTAATTTTGATAATTGGTTATCGTTGGGGTGGGGCCCACCAACGATAACCTGACAGTGCCGATATTTTCTAGCTGTTGAACAACTATTTCGGGATTTTTTTATTTTTTTAAAAAAATCCTAAATTTTTCAACTATACATACCCCTAAATCTTTCATATTTTTTCAATGAAATTCTCTCGATACTCTTAAAAATTTCTCAACATTCTCAACACTCTCATTTCTCAATTCTCTCTACTATTATAAATATATAATTATATCATACATACTACTCTTAAATTAATTATAAATATTAATTATACTCTCTCAATTAATATTAATTAGCTTGTCAAGTTTGGTGTGGTAATTGCAATTTGGAGCAAATTTTGGTGGATCAATTTGAAGCACATTCAAGCTTCAAGTTTCATCAACTTCGACTTCTACGTCAGTGTTTACACAGACGTTTGGTACATTCGTTCAACTTTTTTGTTCTTCTAATGAATTTTTATTCTGTAATCTTTACTACTTGAGTATTTGTCTACTTGAATTATTTTTTTTATATTCATAAATCATAACTTGAATTTTACATATAATTTTTACTTGTTTAATTTAATTTGACATGAATTTCGGTAGAAAGGGAAAGGAAAAAAGTACTTTTTCGGTGGAATCACCAAAGCATTAACCGATAAAAAATTCGGTGGTAGTTCGTCTAAATCTACAAGACAATCACCACTTAGATTTAATATGGAAGATTTTGCACACATAGACGACACTTTTTTTAATATTGATTCTAATACGGAATTAGATCACAAATTTCTTGAACGAAGATTTGATTTTAATGAAGATTTACCAAAATATGATAATGAAATTAATGAGGGCGACGATATTTTTTATGACGATGAAACTCAACCCCCATACACAGCTACTACTCCCCCCCTCCCGCTCCCGCTCACCCTCTCCCTCCCACCCCCATACAACCATCGGCATATAATACGCCTAAGACGGAATGTGTTAAAAAATCTGTTGTTTGGCAATTTTTAACACAAAACAAAGATAAAACAAAAACAATTTGTAATAAATGCAAGCATGTTTTAAACCATAAAACTTCGGGAAAGGGGGGTGGGATGGGTCATTTGAAAAATCATTTAATGCATTGTTGTAAATTAGAATTTTTGCATGCTCAAGCCATTCCGGATGCCAAAAATATGGAACTCCCATTCTCCAAGAATCCGTGAGAGGTTCAAATATGGTAAAGCCGCAATTAAACCCTTCTAATGTTTCCGGTCCTATTACACATCGCCCTTATAATAGACAACGTCACTTAGACGAACTGGCCAAAATGATAGTATTTACTGGTTTGCCTTTTAAGACCTGTTCTTAGTCCAATTTACGAAGATGGTTTTCATATAAAATGTGCTGCTCATATTTACAATTTAATTGTTAGAGATGGTGTGTCACTATTTAAAAATGGTTGTAATAAAGTTGAAATTGCATGTCATTTTATTTTTAAATGTCAAGTAAAGGCTAGGCGTAAAGGATTTGAAAGTCATTGAATTGAATGTAATTAGCCTATTAGAAAAATTCCCAAAACAGTAGCTACTAGGTGGAATTCGTTGTATGAAATGCTAAAAGTAGTTTATGAATATAGGAGACCCGTTACAATGGTTTGGAATGCCCATGATGCAGAAATGACTTACCGACTAGATGAAAATGATTGGAATGATATTAGGGGTTTAATTGAATTTTTAAGGGTTTTTTATTTAGCTACTAAACAAATCGCTGGTCTTTATTATCTACTATTTGTTTCGTTTTTCCTAATATTTGTGCTATTTGTACTAACTTTTCTGTATTTAAAATAATCCAAAATTTAGAGAACCTATACAAAAAATGATTGAAAATTTTAGAAAATACTTTTTCCCAATTCCTCATATTTATTTAGCTTCTTGTTTATTTAACCCGGCTTACAAAGAAGTTGGAGTATCTCAAATGGTAGATAGTATATATGCAAACTTAGAAATTCTATACGATGAAAATAATAAATCACATAATTTGGATGTAGTTAAAAGTAGCATTAGAACAGAAGCTAGGAAACTGTACGATTTAGCAGAATATAATTTAGTAGAAAATATACAATATCAAGAACCACAACCATCTAGGCCTAGATATGAGAATGATATTGATGACATGTTAGATTTTCATCTTGGACTTACTACTAAAAAAAATGATTTTGATGAATATCTTAACTAGGCTACAGAAAGCATTAAGGATACAGAGGGAAAGCAACAACTTTTGGCATGGTGGAAGAATCGGGGTAAAGCTTTTCCAAGACTTCAGCCAGTGGTTCATGATATCCTCGCTACTCAAGCATCATCAGTGGCTTCAAAAGGCGCTTTTAGTGCCGTTAGATTCCAATTTGGAGACCATAGGCATTCACTAGCAACAGATAGTATGAAAGTTTTAATTTTATTCCGAGATTGGACAAATGCAGAGCGGAGGAATTTAGGGCGTCCAACTTTGCCTTCTCAGTTTGAAGCCGATATAGATAATATTTTATCGGAATCAAGTGAAGACGACATGGATTTTCTGGAGGAACAAGCTCAAGAGTCGATTCCAGAAAATGCAATACTAGAAATGTTAGAAACACTTAGGCAAGAATTTCAAAGTGGTTTAAGATATTAGTGTGTTACAAATTTACAATAAATAAAACCTAGTTGAAATAGAACCCTTCCTAGAAGGTGGCTACGTAAATTAGGTTGATTTTTAATATATGTACATTGTACAATTAAAAATTTAAAATGACATAATAAAATTTAGGCTATTCGCCTTATTTTGTTTTTAAGTTATTATCTTGATTTTACTTTTAATCTAAGTTTTGAGTTTTTTTTAATATATTTTCCCCCTTATTTCTCAAATCTTTATTAACTTTAAAGTTTAAAATATAAAAAGAAACATTCAAAATTTAAACTTTAAACTTTAAATTTTATATTTAAAAAAATTAAAATTTAAACTTTTAAAGTAAAAAGTAAAAAAAATGATTTTACACTTTTAAAATTTCATATAAGTATAAATACTTTTAAATCTAGTTGTAGTTAGTTAATTTAAAACTTTTTTACTTATAACTACTTTAATTAAACTTCATTTTAATCTTTAAAAATTTATATAATGAATACTAATACTATTTTTAAATTTTAATTTAACCTTTAACATTTTAAACTTAAATTTTAACCTTTAAATATTAAAATTAATTTAAAATTTAAAAACTAAATTCAATTTTAATTATTTAATCAAATTTACCAATTTTTTTTAAAAAAATAAAATCGGAATTACCGGTCTAGTTCTATACCAGTTAGTACCGGACCGGTAAGGTAAGGGGAGAATTTCCCTGAACCGCCGGTACCGGTTCCGAAAATTTTCACCCCCCTATACCAGTTTTGGCCCGATTTCGATAATTACGGGTTTGGTGGTGTCGGTTCTAGTACCGTCGCCAGCCTTAAACAGGGGGTCCATATTTACTTCTCACTTTTGGCGGGCTTTACAGTGTGGTTTGGGTATTATAGTGGATTTGAGTTTTGCTTTTCACCCTCAGACTGATGGTTAGATAGAGCGCACCATTCAATTGTCGAAAGACATGCTTAGGGCTTATCTTATTGATTTCAGGGACCCATGGAACAGCACTTACCATTGGTACAGTTTGAATATAATAATAGTTACCATTCCAGCATCCAGATGGCACCATTTGAGGCCTTGTATGTTTGGAGATGTAGATCACCTGTTAGATGGTTTTATTCACGTTCGGCTGAGGTGTTGGGTGTTGTTTTTCTTCAGGATGCCATGGAACGGGTACGATTGATTCAGAGCAGACTTTTGAGCCAAAGTTGCCAGAAAAGTTATGTTGATAGGAGAGTTAGGCCTTTTGAGTTCTCTGTTGGTGATAGTTTTCGACTGAAAATTTCACCCATGAAGGGTGTGATGAGATTTGGGAAAAGGGGCAAGCTTAGTACTAGATTCATTGGACCTTTTGAGATTTTGAGAAAAGTTGGTGAGCCAGCCTATAAGTTTGTTTTACCATCGAGATTATCTTCTGTGTCATGCCTCGGGAGGGTACCCTAGGCGTGGCTGGCACCCAGAGACTATTTCTAGTCCCCAAGCGAACCATTCATTCTTAGGACAGTCATCCCACATCAAACATAGCGTAAACGATATAATAAGGTAGTGAGCTACATCAATAAGAAGGGCCAGTGGCCAATAAACTCTGTCTCAACATCGATGATAAGTAAATAACATTACTAACTTAACTCTAAGAGGGAAAGACCTCACATCAAATCTCTACTCATGTCTATGATGCCTCTAACTCAGCTAAAAAGTCTAAGAGGGTACTATGACAGGCCATGGCTTCCCAGCTCAGTAAACGAAATAACAGAATAAAGAAAAAGCGCCCCTCCGAAGAGCGAGGAGAGCTCACCAATGACAGAACTCAGGATCTCCGAACCTCAACGATGCATCTGTTGAAGTCCTTTTACTCTTGTATCTGCATCATGAAACGATGCAGCGCTGAGTGGCATCAGTACGTGGAATGTACGACATATAAAATGGCTGAATGTAACAGTACAAATCTTATCTCAACATCATCAATACTTCAGACTCATCTCAAGGAAGCTCGACTCAACTCAAAGGACTCATGCTCATTTAGGACAAGGATAAAGAGTAGATAGTAAAATATCAACATCCATCAAGACTCATACCATCACATCACATCAGAGTTCTATCAAAATGGAACCTAGCTGGGAGTTTCTCTAACCGAAAACCATCACCTATGAGCCGGTGATGATACAACAAAGCGATGTTGTTGCCACATCCATCTAGTACCCTACCTGGGGTAAAGGACATCACCATCAGTAATAACATTGTTCCTCTTTTGGGACAAAAGAAACATCCGCATTACGGTTTGATCCTCTCTCCTATGTGGGACACATAGTTAATGGGTTAAAGTGGGACTCACTCTCACCCATTTTAGTGCTCAATACTTCTCCCAGAACTCAACATGCTCATAAAACATCATCATCATTAGTCCCATAGGGACATAGTACATCAACATCATCATCATCGGTCCCATAGAGACATAGTACATCAACATCATCATCATCAGTCCCATAGGGACAAAGTACACCAACATCAACATCATCATGAATATCAACATCAACATCGTGGACTCGGAACATTCTTTTTAGAATTTAGTTCAAGTTTTACGACTCATGGACATCACTCTCGTCAACATCATCATCATCAAGACTCTTATCAATTCGGACAACAATCACAACATCATTATCGTCAATGAAAACACTTATGCAGTAAATCAAGTTTATGATGATCATCAATTTAAAAACAATGCATGAATTAAGAAGAATATCAGTAAAATACTCAAGGATTTTCACATATAACTCATCATCTTCGATCATAGACTCAATTTACTCAAAGGGGGCACATGGAAGAACACTCCCATACTTAAGGTTAGCCTTACATACCTGCGATGATTGCTAGCAACACAATTCCCTTAGGACTTCCTCTTGATTCCTTAATCTCGACTCTCCTCTACTCTCCTCAAGCCCTAGCATATAAACATTGTTAGGAAGAGGATTTAGAATAAGGTTTAGACCCTTTATTCGTAAAAATGACTTATATCAATCATACATGAGTTTTAGAAGATGCTAGGAATGGACTAGAATGCCCCTCGAAATTTTAGAAATTTTTCAGCCGTGAAATAACCCAGTCCGCGACGCGGACTGGTCGCGTGAAGCTCATTTTTGGCAAAAATCCTCCCGATCGAGTTTTCTCAACCCCATCAAAAAATTTAGGAAAAAAATAAGTCACCCTTCGCGATGGGTCTGCAATGTGGCTCTGCCGCGAACTCTCACTATTTCTCATTTTGGAACGAAAAATTATCTTTTGATCGATCGCTCTAAATATCAACTGAGACCTTTTCCCCTCTCAATTTGTCGTGCTGATCATGAATCCGGCCTCATATTTTTCATCCGAGCATCAGAAGACATATTATGCACACATCTCTCCTCTATGGGTATTTTGGTAATTTTACTGGGCATTACATCATCTCCCCTTTGGGATCATTCGTCCTCGAATGATGAGTAGGAGAGGTATTATGGCACGAATAGACTCAAGACTCATCTCGATACTCACTCAACAACTTAACTTCTCAACTCTTTATCGACCTCAATACATCTACTCAGAGCATCAAAATATACACATCAAGTAAGGATAGAAACATCAAGTTAAGGTAAGAATAGGAATATTACCTTCGATATTCTCATCATCAAGCACGAATAGGTGCCATATTTAGTTCTCATCTCTTCCTCTGCTTCCCACGTGGCTTCCTTAACAAATTATTCCTCCACAGAACTTTAACAGAGGCTATCTCTTTGTTTCTCAATCTACGAACCTGTCGATCAAGGACCTGGACTGGAATTTCCTTATAGGACAAGCTATCTTTAACTCTAGTGCTCTCAACAGGGATCACCAAGGTAGGATCTCCCAAGCACTTCTTCAACATAGAAACGTGGAACACCGGATGGATTCCGTCCAACTCAGAAGGTAACTCTAGCTCATAAGCAACCTTCTCGATTCTTCTCATAATCTAATAAGGGCCAATATAGTGAGGACTTAATTTCCCATTCTTCCCAAACCTCATGACACCTTTCATGGTGATGCCTTCAGGTATACCCAATCACACACCTCGCAGTCTTGATCTCATCTCCTTATATCATTGTAAGATTTCTGACGGCTTTGTGCAGTCTTTAACCTCTCACTAGTAATTTTCACCTTCTCCATGGCCTGGTGGACAAGGTCAGGTCTAATTAACTCAGCTTCTCCAACCTTAAACCACCCAATGGGTGATCTACACCTCCTCCCATACAAGTCCTCATAGGAGCCATTTGAATGCTCATATGATAACTATTATTATATGCAAATTCAATCAGTGGTAGATGGTCATCCCAATTCCTTTGAAGTCAAAGACACAAGCTATCAACATATCCTTTACCATCTGAATAGTGCACTCCGCCTGACCATCCGTTTGTGGATGAAAGGTTGTACTCAGATTTACCTTGGTACCCAATCCCTTCTGGAAAGACCTCCAGAAGTGGGAAGTAAACTGGGCTCCTCTTTCCAAAATGATGGAAAAGGGAACTCCATGCAACCTCACAATCTCTTGGATATATATCTTGGCATACTCCTCCGCAGTATTAGTCATCTTAACTGCAAAGAAGTGCGCTGATTTAGTCATCTTGTCTACAATCACCCATATGGAATCATGCTGCCTCCAGGATCATGGTAGGCCGGTGATGAAATCCGTGTTAATTATCTCCCACTTCCAATTTTGAATCTCAATGTTTTGAGCCAAGCCACTTGGCCTTTGATGCTCAACCTTCACTTGCTAGCAATTTGGGCACTTTGAAACAAACTCAGCAATGTCCCTCTTCATTCCAATCTACTAATAGACTTCTCTCAAGTCATGGTACATCTTAGTGGAGCCTGGATGAATGGAGTATCTAGTGTTGTGGGCTTCATCCATGATCCTCTCACAGAAACCATCAACATCAGGAACACATAGCCTACTTTGGTATCTCAACACCCCATCTCCCCCTTTAGAGAAGACCGTCACTTTTTGCTTGTGGACAACCTTCTTCAATTGGAGTATGATCGGATCTCGATCTTGCTTCTCTTTTACTTCTGTTACTAGGGATGACTCAAATCTACTCTAAACATTGATCCTTCCCTTGTTATTCTCCTCGAGTTGGATTCCTAATCGAGCCAACCTATGCACTTCCTTCACTAGCTCTTTCTTCTCATCCTCAACATGGGTTGTGCTACCCATTGACAACCTGCTAAGAGCATCAAGAACAATGTTAGCTTTACCCGGGTGGTATAGGATGCTCATATCATAATCCTTGAGCAACTCCAACCATATCCTTTTTCGCAGGTTGAGCTCTCTCTGACTAAAGACATACTGCAGGCTCTTGTGGTCGGTGAACACGTCCACATGCACTCTATATAAGTAGTGGCTCTAGATTTTAAGCGCAAACACTACCGCCGCCAACTCAAGATCATGGGTCGGATAGTTCCTCTCATGAACATTAAGCTGCCTGGAAGCATAGGATATCACCTTCCCTCACTGCATCAATACACAACCCAACCCAACTCTTGATGCATCACAATATACCATAAAATCCTCTGTTCCATCGGGCAATGTCAAAACGGGTTCGGTGGTCAATCTAGTCTTCAACTCTTGGAAGATCTTCTCACACTCCTCAAACCACTGAAACTTGACATTTTTCTGAGTCAGCTTGGTCAATGGTGTCGATAGGGAAGAGAACCCATCAACAAATCTATGGTAGTAGCCTGCCAACCCCAAGAAACTCCTTATGTCAGTTGGAGAGGTCGGTCTTGGCCAGTTCTTAACTGCTTCGATCTTCTGGGCATCTACTCGAATTCCATCATCCGAAACAACATGGCCTAGAAAAGCCACTGACTTGAGCCAAAACACACGCTTTGATAACTTCGCATACAATTCATGGTTCTTAAGAGTCTGAGGGACAATTCTAAGGTGTTTGGTATGCTCCTCCTCATCCTTTGAATACACCAGAATATCATCAATGAACACAATTACAAACATATCGAGGTATGGTCTGAACACCCTATTCATCAAGTCCATGAAAGTCACAAGTGCATTCGTCAACCCAAAGGACATAACCAAGAACTCAAAGTGGTCATATCTAGTCCTGAAAGCTGTCTTTCGAACGTCACATTCTCTCACTTTAAACTGGTGGTAATTCGATTTGAGGTCTATCTTTGAAAAACATGAGGCTCCCTAAAGTTGGTCAAACAGATCATCTATCCTGGGAAGGGGATTTTTATTCTTGATCGTGACCTTGTTCAGTTGCCTATAGTTTATGCACATTTTGAGAGACCCATCCTTTTTATGTACAAACAGAACGAGAGCACCCCAAGGAGAAACACTTGTCCTAATAAAGCCCTTCTCTAACAAATCCTTCAGCTACTCTTTCAACTCCTTCAACTCAGCGGGGGTTATCTTATATGGGGGAATTGAAATAGGTTGCGTCTTGGGAAGAACATCAATACCGAAGTCAATCACCCTATCAGGAGGGACTCCAGGTAAATCCTCAAGGAACACCTCAAGAAACTCATTCACAATCGGGAAACTCATTCACAATCGGAACTGACTCAAGAGTAGGGGGCTCAACATCATCAGATTTAACTCACACGAGGTGGTAAATACACCCTTTATAAATTAGCTTTCTAGCCCTCAAGTAGGAAATAAACTTACCCTTGGGTGCAACAGAACTTCCCTTCCACTCTAGGACTGGTTCATTCGGAAATTGGAATTTGATAACTCGGGTCCTACAATCTATGGTGGCATAGCAGGCGTGGAGCCAATCCATACCAAGGATTACATCGAAGTCAACCATCTCCAACTCTACCAAATCAGCTAAAGTATCCCTATGATAGATGGATACAACACAATCTCTATAGACCCTCTCAGCTAGAATAGACTCACCAGTAGGAGTTGAAACAGTATAAGGCTCAAGTAAAAACTCTGGAAAAATCTCAAACTTACTAGCCACATAGGGCGTCACAAAAGATAACGTGGCACCTGGTTAAGCAATGCATAACAATTATAAAAAAAAGACTTGAAGCATACCCATAAAAATATCTGGTGCAACCTCTTGATCCTATTGATGACCCATCGCATACAGATGGTTCGTCCTGCCTCCTGCACTCACAGTTGAAGCCTTCTAATGACCACCCACAGGGGGCGCTGTAGAAGACTGAGCTTTGTTACTCCCATCGCCCCATCTCCTTGTCGGACACCCACCCTGAAAATGGCCATGTTGTCCGCATAAATATAAGCTTTTGTCCCCTCACCGCACGCGCCAAGGTGAAGTTTGCCACATCTGCCACAAGGTGGCTTTCCTTTCGGGCCTAGGGTCATGCTAGCTTGGGACTGAGGACCTTGAGCTCTGAAATTCTGGTGACCATAATATTTCTGCTCATACATGTTTTGCTGAACAAAGGCACTTGCCATCGAGGGTGCATAGCAAGAAGATTTCTTCTGAAAATAAGTGTTATCACCCTTATGCTGCTTCTGTTGGCTAGGCTCATGCCCTGCCGATTTGGCCTTCTTACTCTGTTGCTCTTCCCTGTCATTCTTTTTATCCTCCTCAGTTTGCTGGGCATAGACCATAAGTCTAGAAATGTCCATGCCTGGAATAGACAATGTTTCTTTACACTCCCTCTTTACCTGCCTTCATAATCCAGGCATGAACTTTCTTATTCTTGCTCTCATATCAAGAACCATCTCTGGGGTGTATCGGACAGCTGAATGAACTTGAGGCTGTACTCTTTGACAGTCAACCCCTCTTGTTTCGGGTTCACGAAATCCTCAACTTTCGCCTCCTTCAACTCTTGAGGAAAGATGTGGTCGAGGAAAGCACTCTCAAACTCCTCCCACTCAGCAAGTTCAACATCCTCACCTCTACCATCCTCCCACTGGTTATTCCAGACATTAGTAACATCCTTAAGCTGATAAGAGACTAGCTCAACTCCCTCAACCTCATTAGCATGCATAGCCTTAAAATTTTGCACATCTCATCAATAAAATTTTATGGGTCCTCCTTAACCTTAGACCCCGTATATACTGGCGGGTTCATCCTCAAGAAATCTATGAGCCCGGTTGCAGCTGTAGGCTCTTGGGAGCTGGAGCTGGAGCTAAGTACCTAGGGATCTCGGCTATTACTCTTGGAGGCCACCAACTGAGTGAACATAGCAATGGCTTCCCTGAAGTCTGCTTCCAAAGTGGAGGCTGACTGAGAAAGTGGTGCCTGTGGAACCTCAGTATTTCTGGCAAGTCAGCCCCGTCTCCTCATCCCAGGATGGGTAGGGACCCCTGGTGGAGGATTCTCAACATTTGGGGCTGAGGCATCTTTCTGGGCAACAGTGCATTTAGGAGGCATGATTTGCAAACGCGTAATACACGAATTAGAAGAGGGGTTTCATAGAGTCGAACTCTATTGCATGAACTCAGGATATCAAAGAAGTGTAGCCATTCCTAATGTCCTATAGCCTCCTGTTTATGAAGTGTGGTGCACAACACACACATAAACAAGACTCTACTAGACACGACTTCATAGACTCCCTAGGACTCTTGAACTCAGTGCTCTGATACAAAGTTTTTCACGCCCCGGGAGGGTACCCTAGGCGTGGCTGGAACCCAAAGACTATTGCTAGTCCCCAAGCGAACCACTCAATCTTAGGACAGTTATCCAACATCAAACATAGTAGAAACGATATATTAAGGTAGTGAGCTACATCAATAAGAAGGCCCAATGGCCAATAAACTCTGTCTTAACATCGATGATAAGTAAATAGCATTACTAACTCAACTCTAAGAGGGAAAGACCTCACATCAAATCTCTACTCATGTCTATGAAGCCTCTAACTCAGCTAAACAGTCTAAGAGGGTATCATGACGGGCCAAGGCTTCCCAGCTCAATAAATGAAATAACAGAATAAAGAAAAAGGAACCCTTTAGATAACGAGGAGGGCTCACCAATGACTGAACTCAGGATCTCCGAACCTCAATGGTGCATTTGCAAAAGTCCTCTAACTCCTGTTTCTGCATCATGAAATAATGCAGCGCCAAGTGGTGTTAGTACATGGAATGTATGGCATATAAGATGGTTGAATATAACAGTACAAGTTTAATAGTATAGGGGTAACATTAACTCAACATCATACTCTATCAGAATGTCAAATGTCTATCTAAAGCAAGAATATAGAGTAGACAAATGACTCCTCAACATCTCATCTCAACATCATCAATACATCAGACTCATCTCAAGAAAACTCGACTCAACTAAAAGGACTAATGCCCGTTCAGGACAAGGAGAAAGAGTAGACAGTAAAACATCAACATCCATCAAGACTCATACCATCACATCAACATCAGATTTATATCAAAATGAAACCTAGCTGGGAGTTTCTCTAATGGACAAGCATCACCTATGAACCGGTGATGATACAATAAAATGATGTTGTTGCCACATCCAACCAGTACCCTTCCCAGGGAAAAGGACATCGCCATCAGTAATAACATCAGTCCTCTTTTGGGACAAAGGAAACATCCGCATTGTTGTTCGATCCTCTCTCCTACACGGGCCACGTAGTTGATGAGTTCGAGTGGGACTCACTCTCACCTACTTAAGTGCTCAATACTCCTCCCAGAACTCGACATGCTTATAAAACATCATCATCATCGATCCCATAAGGACATATTACATCAACTTCATCTTCATCGGTCCCATAGGGACATAGTACATCAACATCATCAACAACATCAACATCAACATCAACATCGTGGACTCAGAACATTCTTTTTAGAATTTAGTTCAAGTTTTAAGACTCATGGACATCACTCTCATCAACATCATCATCAAGACTAATCATAACATCATAAGCATTATCATCATCAAGGCTCTAGACTCATCCCCTAAGTTCATTCTTTTATTCTTGAGTAAAATAAACATAGAATTTTGTAAAATCATTTATGAAAACACTTATGCAGTAAATCAAGTATATGATGATTATCAATTTAAAAAAATGCATGAATTAAGAAGAATCTCAGTAAAATACTCAAGGATTTTCACATATAACTCATCATCTTCAATCATAGACTCAATTTACTCAAAGGGGGCACATGGAAGAATATTCCCATGTTTTAGGTTAGCCTTCATACCTGGGATGATTCTATCAACACAATTTCCTCGGGACTTCCTCTTGATTCCTCAATCTCGACTCTCCTCTACTCTCCTCAAGCCCTAGCGTATAAGTGTTGTTAGGTAGAGGATTTAGAATAGGGCTTAGACCATTTCTTCGTGAAAATGACTTATATCAGTCGTACATAGGCTTTAGAAGATACTAGGAATGGACTAAAATGTCCCTCGAAATTTTAAAAAATTGTCAATTGCGAAATAACCCAGTTCGCGACGCGGACTGGTTGCATATAGCTTATTTTTGGCAAAACTCCTCCTGATCAAGTTTTCTCAACCCCGTCAAAAATTTATCAAAAGTATAAATCACCCTTTGCGATGGTTCCGCGACGTGGCTCTGAAACGAAATATTATCTTTTGACTCGGTTGCTCTAAAAATTGACCGAGACCTTTCTCCCACTCAATTTATTATGCTGACTACGAATCCGGCCTCAGATTTTCCATCCTAGCATCAGAAGACGCATTATGAGCACATCTCTCCTCTAGGAGTATTTTGGTAATTTTATTAGGAGTTACATTTTGTACATCCTATGTTTCATATTTCTATGGTCCGCTGGTACATTCCAAATGAGTTCCATGTGATTTCTTATGACTCTTTTGAGTTGGGTCCAGATTTGTCCTTTGAAGAGGAACCTATTGCTATATTAGACAGGTAGGTCCAGAGATTGAGATCCAATGATATGCCTTCTGTGAAGGTTTTGTGGCGGGACCATTCTATTGATGAAGCCACTTGGGAGATGGAGTCAAACATGCGGGCTAGATATCTCAGACTTTTTGAGGCTTCGAGTACTCCTCTTTTCCTTATGTTCAAGGATGAACATTCTTTTTAGTGGTGAATGATGTAATCACCTGGTTGATCATTCTTGGCTTTATATGTGAAAATTACTATTTTACCTTTCATAAGTTGATATGGACCTACTTTGAACTATTTGAATGGTTAAAACTGAAATCCTGAGTTTTAAAAGTTGAAAATATGAGTTCTGCTCGCTTAAGTTATTGAAAAAGTGAGTTTTTGTGTCATTCTGAGCTCTAGAGGTCAGATTGGAGAACCGTCGATTCCATTAGCTTTGGAATATCGAAACTGAACTATAAGAAGTTGCAGAATTTAATTTGGATTTAAAATGAAGTTTTTAGGCCCAATGTTATGATTTAAGTCGTTTTCAAAATCAAAGTTTGACTTTGGTCAACATTCAAAATTCAAAAGCTCGGATCGGAATTCTTACAGTTCCAACAATTCTAGATGGTGAAACTAACGTAAAAAATGGTCTCATCATAATTTTTGGAGTTTCCGAGCACTATTTTGGTATTTTGAGTTTTAAACTAGCTTTATTGACATAAATCATCAAATGTTGTGAGAAGGCCTTAAAACCAATTTATGATGATTCTGTTGAGTCCGTATCCGTGTTTCTAGTACGGATACATATAAAGTTTGTGAAATTCTGAGTTACGATGAGTTTTGGGGGTGCATTTCTAGTAGGAAAATTGGACTTAGGTTGCAAATTTTGCTGATTCTAGTGCAGGGTTACTCTCTTCTTTGCATTCGCAGAGGAGCCTCCCTGTTCGCGGAGGTCTTGTGGCTATTACATTCTGCGATTGCGGGATGGGATCCGCGTTCATGGAGAACTTTACATACATGAACAATTTTTAATTCGGGAAACACCATTTTAAATCCATTGACAAACTTCTAAGCCTTTTGGGGTGATTTTGAAGAGGGGTTTTCAAAGATTTGTGTTGGGCAAGTGTTCCTAACCCTAAACTAAGCATTTTCTATGAGTTTTATCTTGATTTTAACTTTGATTTCATTAATTTAATCACTCAAAAATTGGGAATTTTTGGACAATATTTTTCCAAACTTTAACCATTGATTTCTCATTCTACTTAAGCTTTAATTTAATGGGGTTTTCTCCTATGAGCTCTATTTTTCGAGTAGAATATGATTTCGAAATCAATTTCAAGATTTGAGACTTTCAAATTTTAGTCCTAATTTTGATTATTTTGCCCCTAAGCCTAAACTATGTCTATATGGGTATCAAAATATTTCTTTCGATGAGTAGTAACTATTGTTGATCCATTGGAGACTTAATTTGAGTATTTTAGTTGATTGAAAGCTTGTACGAGTATGAGTTTTGAATCGAGGTAGGTTCTGCTAACCTTTTTGGGACTGGATTTGAGTTATTGATCTTGTCATATGATAATTGTGAGATTTATTCACCGGGGTGCTTAGTTCCTTCCTATCCCAAAGCTGAGGCATTGTAGTGCAGCTCCTGCTGAAGGCTGCTTTGTTTGTGAAGACGTGCTCTTGTTGTTTTCTTGCTACTGCGGCCTCAATACATGAATAGTTGTGTTGAAATGATGATGAAAAGTGATTCCAGTTGAGCCAAATTATGGTATAATCTTGATCCTACTGATGAACTAAGTTAAATTATGATTAATTGATGTGGACTTTAGATATGATGTGACTAAATGAGCCTTGTGAGACCAATTGGGATAGTATGGTCCGATATTATTGATTTACTTGTATATTTGGGACGATTTAGGTCTAGTATTATGGTCATACTTGCATATTTGGGATGGGATAGGTCCATAACATTTATATTCTTGCATGCTTGGGGTAGAGTTAGGTCCGATATTGTTAACATCTCGATCATTGGTATAATTTTGATGATCCAAATATGATGATAGTTTGGACATTAGCTATGACACTTGATATTATTCCGTCGGTGCATAAGATCTTTATGAGTTTCATGCCTTAGTATTTCAATTCTGGTGCTACTTACATGTCTATATGCCTCATTGATTTGCACTAGTGATTTATATCTATTGTGTGTGGCTTGTAACATCCCCTGACCCAGATAGGAAGCAAGGGCATTATGACTCATGTTGGAACCATCTCCTTGACCCGAGCAGGAGGCAAGGGTGAGATTCATACTTCTCATAACTTGACCACGGGTAGGTGACAAGGACGTGGCATCATATTATCACTTGAACACGGGCAGGTGGCAAGATTGTTGCACACTGATATTACTTGACCATGGGTAGGTGGCAAGGTTGTAACGCCCTTGGTATTTGACATAATTAGTTGTGCATATTATATTTCTTATTGTGGTTATATGACATGTTAGATTCTTAAGGAGATTTTGTGCTAACCTCTTTGGATGCAGGTATAGGGTTCTTCGTCATTATATATTTGTTTGATTTGTCTTACCCAATCGGTTGAACCTACTGGGTACATTTCGGTGAACTCATCCCTAATTTGTTTCCGCCCTGCAGATCGTGCGCAGGGTACAGGACAGGGTAGTTGATCTTTTCATCTAAGTGTTATCTTTACCGTCCAGATCTCCACGGTGTGGCTCAGACTCTGAGTCGCCGTAGATCTTTGGATCCCCTTTTATTTCCTCCCTACCAGACTATGTATCGTAAATTATGAGACTATATTGTTTTTGTTTTTGAGACAGTTGTATTTACTTCACTCTTCAGTACTGTTTTAGATGCTCTTGTACTCATGACTCCAGGTTTGGGAGATTTAATATATCTTATGAGTTTGTCTCCGCTTTATTTTATCTTTCTTTAGTTGTGATCCATTTTGGGTCATGACAGTACTTTCATGTTGGATGTTTTATGTTCAAGTCAAGCTCTTTAAGCCATGTTCTAGCTCGTTCGAGGATAAATGTTCCCAAGGGGGAGATGATGTAAGGACCCGGGCCTTGTGAGGCCTTAATGATGCATGAAAAGGGATTTCCTCTAGTTTTTAGCCAAGGCGCCTTTCCAGGGATACCTTCATGGCTTGTGAAGGCCTTTACAGACCGTGAATATGGTCGTGGAGGTGGCCTAGTAGTGGCCTTAGCTGCTTGGGTGATTTGGTGGCTTTCCAAGCCAAGTGACCCTCCACGGATCGCTTCACAGCTCGTAGACCCCTCCACTAGCCATGAAAATGATCGTGGAAGGGTCATTGGCCTTGAACTCTATTAATTAGCAAAAGTGAGCCAGCACGGGCACCACCATAGCTCGAGGAAGCCATCACGGACTGTGGTGTGGTCCGTGAAAGGTTCCTTAGGCATTTTTCCTTAAGAAAACATCGTATCGTCTCTTGGGGACACTTCGCGACTGGCTTCACGAGTCGTGAAGACTATTGTGCAGGTGTCTGACTCAATGTTTTATTTTCATTTTAGTAAGGGCTCTATGGTATTTGGTGTAAGACCTGACAAAATTACCAAAATACCCTTAGAAGAGAGATGGGCACATAATGTGTCTTCATATGCTCCGATGCAAAATCCGAGGCCGGATTTGCGATGATCATGAAATATTGAGTGGACAAGTGGCCTTGGTTTATTTTTAGAGCAACCGGAATAAAAGATAATTCTTCGATGCAAAACAAATTCATGTAGGTGTATGACAGGGTCACGATGCGCCACTATCGCAGACTAACACTTTGTTTCATTCTAAATTTTTTTTACATGATTAGAAACCTCGTTCAGTGAATTTTTAGCAAAAAAATACTAAAAATAAACCTTGTCCGCATCGCGGACCCTATGTTTCGAGACGGATATTTTTTTAATTTCGAGAGGGGCATTCTAGACCTTTCCAAGCCCCTCCTGGACTTAATATATGATCAAAACAGGTCATTTTGAGTATAAAAAGGGTTTTAAACCCTGTCTTTCAAAACTATTGACAAAATGACCTAGGGCTAAAGAGAAGAGAGAAGAGCTAGAATTTGAGGAATTCAAGCCGGACTCGTGCCAAGTTGATCATCTACCTTCGTCCCAGGTATGTAAGGCTAACACAACATTAGATTAAGTTCATCCATGTGCCCCTTCACATACTTTGATTTGAGTTGAGTTAAGTTTGAGTTTTCTTGAGTTCCTGAAGTGAATCCTTGAGTTAATTATTATTCTATTACATAAGAATGTATTGATGATGATGTTGAGTTGAATATTTGATTGGATACATATTCATGTTCATGTCTTCGTTCACATGAACTGAACCCTAATTGATGAACTCACTTAATTTTTTTTACGCATTCTATTTTTTAAAATTAAGATTGGTGGTTGTTTTGAATATTAGCAAGGATGATTTTTGAGCATATTTTACTAAGTCTGCATAAAAACAAGTTTCAAGCATAAATGATGAGTTGAGAAAGAGTCTTGATGATATGTAAAGATTTTTGAAGCATATGTTTTCAAAAGAAAGCACTTGATGTTTGAGATGAGTTTTAAAGAGAATTTTTCGGGGAGTAGTATTGAGCACCGAGTTGGGTTGAGTACAAATGAATCAAAACCCCATAACTATGTTGCCTGAGTAAGATAGTTGTGCAGCACGTTCTGGCAACTCCTATTCCAAAAAGATGGACGGGGCTGATGGACCATGAATCATGATGTAGAGGTTGATGTCCTTACCTTGGCAAGTAATGGACAGGCGAGCAACAACGTCGTGTTTGTTGTGCACCATCAAGGAGGGTGGTGGGATGTCTGTCGGTTAGAGAAACTTCCCAATCTGCATAACATTTTTGACTGAGTTGCATACTATTGAGTTATTTTCAAAGCATGACTTTATTTTCAAAGCACCGTTGAAGTTTAGATTCATGATTACAGAGATGGTGATCCCTCCTTAACTTCAGAGGAGCCTTTTTTACTTTCACTAAGTATTTATTTTATTTTCTTTCAAGTTGGGTAGCTATGGCCTGTCATGGTACCATCTAGATGTTAAAGGTAGAGGCTTCATAGACATTTGTTAGAGGATGTTGAGTATTGTTTTTCCAACTCTTATTTATTGGAAATTTTATTTTTATTAAAGACTTGGTTCACTTACTTTGTAGTCTTTTCTTGAGTGTTTTCTTCTGCTATTGAGTTCGAGGTGACAATGAGCCCAAGTGGTTCGCTCGGGGGCTAGCAATAGTCTCTAAGTTTTGGCCATGCCAAGGGTACTCTCCCAGGCATGAGAAACATGGTATCAGAGCACAAAGCTCAAGTATCCTAGGGAGTCTATGAAGCCATGTCTAGTAGAGGCTTTATTATTGGTGTGAAGCGCGCCACGTCCATAATAGAGAGGCTATAGGACATTAGGAATTGTTACATTTCTTTCTTATTATGATTTGTGCTACAGAGTTAAGCTCTAGAAAGTCATTCTTCTGAATCATGCATTACACATTTGCAGACCATGCCTTCAAAATGCTTCGTGAACTTGAGGAATGTCATCAGCACTGAGTCGCTTGAGCCGAGTACTCAGCTTGCACATGCTCGATGGGTAGAAGAGGACAAGGAGAATGAGATGGATAAACCTTGGAGAAAAAAGGCTGACTCAATAGGACATGAGCGTAGTAAGCATAAGAAAGGTAATGGAAATAAGTCTCCCTTTCTGCCGAGACCCTGGAATTATGCGCACCCACATTTAATAGTAGATATAATTTGAGGCTGAGGAGAAAAAAGCCTTTCAGGGTCCGAAATCCTTTGTCCCGAGGAAGTGTGGCTCGAGGCCGTAAAGGAAAGCCACCATGTGGAAAGTGTGGCAAACATCATTTGGGAAATTTTCGAAAGGGTACTAAAGAATACTATAAGTGTGGACAAGAGGGTCACTTTCGGAGGGATTGTCCAAAGTGGGCCAACCAAGCCCAACCCACTACATCTACACCACTAGTTAGAGGAAATCAGAGAGATACTACCTCTAGCACGAGCAAGGCCATAGACCAGTTTTGTGCCACGGTAGTCACCTAGATTAGAAAAACACTTTAGGATGTTATGATGTGTATGAATTGAGTCCTTACTCTCGATTATTTTGTGTTGGTAGATCCTAGTGCTATTCCATCAGTTGTGTCCCCTTACGTGGCTAGTAATTTGATTGAACTCCCGAGTGTCTTCTTGAACCTTTCAGTGCATCTACTCGAAGTGGTGATATTATTCTAGTTGAGAGGGTCTATAGAGATTGTTATATGCCAACCCACCATAGAAATATCATAGATGACTTAGTTGAGCTAATCGAGATACACCCCAGACCCTCTTATCTGAAGCTTGCCTTTGATGTTATCTATGAGAGAGAGAAACTTATGTCTTTAGAAGTTTAATTTTACCACCTAAGTGTGTGATTTGAGGTCTTGTCAACCATAAGTAGAGTTATCATCCCTGAGCTAAATAGATGATGAAGGAGAGGAGGAGACCAAATAGTGAGAGTGGTGGTTTATTGGGGCTAGTAACTAGAGTCATATGTCCTTCAGGTAAGTAATGTGGTAATGATTTTATCACCCCTAAGTTTTCACGAGAGAACAATAAGTACCATTTGATGTTCATGATGAGGTATGTAGAAAGAGTCATTGTTAGGATAAGTTGGAGTGTGCTCAAACTAGGAAGAGGTTTGTGGCAAAGGGGGAAACATAGATGTTGAATAGGGAAACAAAGTGCTTTCAAAGTAATAGATCTAAACTACGCTTACGATTCGAACGTAAGAACCCCATGAGATTCATAGAGTTATGAGATTAGCTAGATAAGGAGGTGTAGTTAATGGGTAGATAGTACTTGAGTTGTGAAGAGGGGATGTGTTGATCGAGCATTCGCTATGAGACTTTAGTGGGCATGTGTTCCTGAATTGTTACCTAGTAGTTATAGGTTGGTATGATATGAGGGAATTGTGTGATGTGCATGTTAGCACTAATCCCTAAACTTGAATTTTGGTAAGTGATGTGAAGAGGGAGATAGCATGATCATAGTGATAGTCTTTGTTGGATACTTGCTCTAAGATTCTTACTGTAGCATGTATTTGATGTTAAGATGTTCACTGGCAAGGAGCATTATGCTACAAGTATAGTAGAGGTACCCCTTAGATGGAGATAGTAGATAAGAAGAGGCTTAAGATGTTTATTCATAATAGTGTAAAGTTGTGCGAAGCTCTAAGTCATGACTTGCTATGAGAACCTAGCTAGTATATTTGAGTTTTTGATGTGGAATAAGTGGGTGTAAGCATTCTTTGTCACCCTTACTGAGTAGATCGATGGGGTTTATGTATGAATGACGATGAGTTTTACCTTGTAATCAAAGACTTTTGTAGTCCATTATATGGGAGCTTAGAAGTTGAATGTTAGTAGACTAAACAAAAAGGTTAAATGATAAGAGTTGTAGAAAGCGATTATGCATACCAATAGGAGCAGAAAGTATAGAAGGGATTCGATAGAGCTAGAAGGAAGCTAAGAATTGTATCCTAGGAGAAAGTTCTAATAGCAACCTTATATCTTTGAGCATAGTATAGCAGGAGAGTTTAAGATGTTCTTATGGATAGTAATGCCCCAATCATGTGGAGAGCTATACTTGTAGCTTAGTAAAGAGGATTGGTTCGCAGACTTAGGGAGTGGACCTTTGAGCTAAGGGGAAGATGAGGAGTTAATAAACAAAAGTGAGTCTTGAGTTTTCGATGGTGCTGAGTTGATTAGGATGAGATATTGATGCTTTTCTATCTCTTATACTCATTATATTTTAGTTAAGGTAATGCTTTATTCCTATCTTGCATATGAGCGTCGTGCCCATGACTAGACTCATGCACTCGATGTTCATGCACGTTTATGTTGAGTTCTGAGGATGAGGAGTGATAGTTGTACTTTTATCTTGCGAAATCTAAGAGTTCCCAACCTTATGTCATACGAGATGCGAATTGAGCTTCACAACATGTTTGGTTCTATAAACTCATGATAGGTCCTAAAAGGCTAATGAGATGGTATCATGTTATATATGCTTTCATATCGAATTCCTCGAATATATCATGCTTATGATCCTTTCGCTCTAAACCTTTCCAATGATCCTTTTTTCCAGTCTTGATAGTGATGTTGATATAGTAGATGAGTCATTGCTGATGAGTAATGGTGAATGTTCTTTGATGTGATAATTATGATGTCCTTCTTTCATTAAGGGTATAGATGTGGAGGAAGAGAGAGATGAGACCTTATGATGTGCAATAGATAGGTAAGAGTCCGTTAGAGTGTCATTAGGAAAGAGCATGTTGATGTGCCTTTAAGTGAGAGCTCATTCAATGACGGATGTGAAAAATACTATGTAGGTTTGATAATTCTTAGATATGGTTGAAGAGGTTAGAGTGATAGGCTTAGATGTTTGAATGTCATTATAGGAGTAATTGGAGAAGACTATTGATGACTTTTGAGTGAGTGTTTCAGGTAGATGCATTAGAGTAGTGAGAGAGTGTAGCATTCGCTGAATGAAAATCCCTGAGGAGGTATAAAGTTTGAGTTTTGAGGATTAACTTTGTAGGAATATGATCATCTTAAGAATAGTACTTTGAAGCTTAGGATTAGGCTTGAACGGAATAAGAGGATGTGGTTATGGTTAGGTAGAGATTTGTATAGGAGCTATGCTTTAAATTGATGAGGTATAGTGTCATGAAGAGGAGCATAGTTGAGATGATGTGCGAAGTTTGAGAAATTACCCATGGAGACTTATGTATCTTGATGGTCTCATTCTCGATTAGAGTTGATGACTTCCTTCTTGAGTCCGAACAATAGACTGACGAGGTGTTCGAATGATTTGAATTGCTTAAGTTTTGATGTTCCATTCGTGCCTGCTGGTGAGAATGTCTAAGGTGTAGAATGAGAATCTTATGGGATAGATTATAGAAATTTGATTATCTTACGAGGTAAAACATGGTGACTTGGAATTAAGCATGACCGTAGTAATAGTGTGCATCAAGACTTCGGCCTTGATGAGAGTTGTAAGGTACAAATGATGATGTCCTCTATTGAGTTGAGTTTTCTACTCTTGAGTCAATGTCCACCCATGAGTTGGAGTATTTGAGTAATTAAATTCTTGATGTGTATATTCCTTAGTCTGAATAGAGACAGTTAAGGTCGATGAGGAGTTAAGAGTTTGATTGATTGACTGAGTATTGAGAGGAGCTTTCAATGGTTATTCATGCCTTGATGTCCATCTCCACTCATAATACAAGGACGCATGATTACAAGGGGAAGATAATGTAACACCTAGAAAAATTACAAAAATACCCTAAGAAAAGAGATGGGCGCGTAATGTGTCTTCCCATGCTCCGATGGCAAGTCCGAAACCGGATTCACAATCAGCATGATAAATTGAGTGAAAAAGTGGTCTCGATAGATTTTTAGAGCAACCAAATCAAGTTATAATTCTTCAATATGGATAAGTAAACTAATATAGGTGTGCGACAAGACGGCAACGTGCCACCATCGCGGACCAATACTTGGTTTTATTCTAAAAAATTCCTACAGGATTATAAACCTCATTCGGAGAATTTTCAGTGAAAATATCAAAAATAAACCCAGTCTGCATCACAGACCCCATGTTCTGAGATGGATTTTTTTCATATTTCGTGAGGGGCATTCTAGACCTTTTCAAACCCCTCTTGGACATAATAGATGATCAAAATAACTCGTTTTAAGTATAAAAAGGGTTTTAAACCCTATTCGAAGTCCTTCAAAACCTTTGCAAAAAGACCTAGGGCTAAAAAGAAGAGAGAGGAGCTAGGATTCGAGGAATTCAAGATGGATTCATGCCAAGTTGATCGTCTACCTTCATCCCAGTTATACAAAGCTAACACAACATTGGATTGATTTCATCTACGTGCCCTCTCACATACTTTGATTCGAGTTGAGCTAAGTTTGAGTTTTCTTGAGTTCCTGAATTGAATCCTTGAGTTAATTATTATTCTATTACATATGAATGTATTAATGACGATGTTGAGTTGAGTATTTGATTGGATCCATGTTCATCTCTTCGTTCATATGAACTGAACCCTAATTGATGATCTCATTTAATATTTTTTATGCATTCTCGTTTTTCCAATTGAGATTGATGGTTGTTTGGTATATTAAGAAAGGATGATTTTTAGCATATTTTACTGAGTCTGCATGAAAATGAGTTTTGGGCGTAAATGCTGAGTTGAGAAAGAGTCTTGATGATATGTAAAGATTTTTGAAGCATATGTTTTCAAAAGAAAACACTTGATGTTTGAGATAAGTTTTAAAGAGAATGTTTTGGGGAGTAGTATTAAGCACCGAATTGGGTTGAGTACAAATGAGTCAAAACACCATAACCACCTTGCCCCTGTAGAATAGTTGTGCAGCACATTCTGGCAACTCTTGTTCCAAAAAGATGGACGGGGCTGATGGATCATGATTCATGATGTAGAGGTTGATAAGCTTACCTTGGCAAGTAATGGACGAGCGAGCAATGACGTCATGTTCATAGAGCACCATCAAAGAGGGTGGTGGGATGTCTGTCGGTTAGAGAAACTTCCCAATTTGCATAAAAATTTTGACTGAGTTGCATACTATTGAGTCATTTTTAAAGCATGACTTTGTTCTTACACTTGCATGTTTTACTGGGTTGAGATGAGTTCATTTTGAGTCGAGTTACTTGGTTTAATTATGTCATTTCCCTTCCAGCTATTTACATACCAGTATATTCCATGTACAGACGTCCCCTTTGGACTGCATCATTTTATGATGCTGAGGCAGATATTAGAGAACTTCAGCTAACGCACTGTTGAAGTTTAGATTTATGATTACAAATATGGTGATCCCTCCTTACCTTTGGAGGAGCCCTTTTACTTTCACTAAGTATTTATTTTATTTTCTTTCGAGTTGGGTAGACATGGCCTGTCATGGTACCATCTAGGTGTTAGAGGTAGAGGCTTCATAGACATTGAGTAGAGGATGTTGAGTATTGTTTTTCCAACTCTCTTTTATTGGAAATTCTCTTTTTATTAAAGACTTGATTTACTTACTTTATAGTCTTTTCTTGAGTATTTTCTTCCGCTATTGAGTATGAGGTGACGATAAGGCCAAGTGGTTCACTCAAGGACTAGCAATAGTCTCTGAGTGTAGGCCACGCCAAAGGTACCCTCCCAGGGCATGATATTTGGTTCCCGACCAATGTTTTTTTATGACTTCTATGCCTATCCTAAGACCCATAAATCAACCCTTATTCATTCAATACACTTCATTTTCAACACCTAAACTCTAGAATTCAAGTTCCCAAAACTCCATTCAAGGAAATCTTTGAAGATTCAACTCAAGGCATTCAAGGGTGCTTCAAGCTCAAGTCCATTCATCTTAATCTTTTTAAATTCTTCAAGGTATGTGTGGTTTCATTCACGATTCTCTTTCAATCATGAAGCCCCAAAATCTACTTCTACGATTTCGTGATTTCAAATTATGCACTACAAGTGTGTTTTGTGATATAGTTCAATCCGATGAAATTAAATTATGGATTGATTTCAATTTCTATTTTTAACATTATTTAAGTCTTATTATGCCAATTTATATGGATTTTATGGGAATTGAATATTCATGTCCCTTTTTTATCATAAATTTATGCATTAGTAATTTCAAGGATTTTTCTATTGTTGATTTCTTTATAGATTAAGTATGATTTCACCTTAATAGCGTGTTTTAAGTATGAATTTCAAGTACCCATATTATTCTCTCTTTCCTCGTGGCATAAGCACGACGGAACAAGAGTTTTCATGAGATTTATGATGTGAGTTATTACCTAACTATGACTATGATCATGATTTAAAGGCACGTTTGGTTATGACATGACATATGAACACATAATGTCTATGGGATTTACAGCAATTATGGATTTGTATACACCATCATGTTCAAGTATGAATGAGCTATTCCTATGTATATAATCATGCCAATTTAGATGGCTTTTAAGCTTAAGTATGTATGATTTTGAAAATATGATTTGGCTATTAAGCCTAAATATGCATGATTATGATTTGAAAGACTATGCTCCTATTTCAAGTGTGTATATATATGGATATGTATTCCTGTAGGATGATGTCTTAGCACCAAATGAGATTGGAGAGAATATATACATATTGAAAATTGACGTAAGAGTATTATGTTAAATCTTTTATTTTGAATTTAGAACTTATGTTATATTTTCAATTTCATTTTAGGTGCATTGACTTGATATTTTACATTGTAAGCTATTTTTTAGTCAGAATAGATAAATTATCTTTTTTCCAATGTTTTACTAATTTTATGACTTTATATTTATAATATTAGTGTAAGGACCCGGACTTGGTATGACCTTAATGGTGCTTGAAATTTGTTTCTGGAATGTTTTTGACCAAGGTGATGCCTTATGGGCTCCTCCACGTGCCGTGTGGCTCACCACGGGCCATGTGGAGGGGCCTTGAGGTGGCTCTTAGTCTCATGTATCAACTGTTGGCCTTAACTTTGAGTTTTAGACTAAGGCATGTACCACATGAACCCTATACGATCCGTGTGGCACTTTATGGAACATGTGGAGGCTTATGTGAAGTGGTCTTGGCCTTGAAGACCACATTTTAGCCAAGGCTTGGAACACATAAACCTCTCATGGTTGGTGTGGAATTTTTTAAAGTATGGAACCACTATCTTGGAACTTTGTAAATAGATAATTTTCCTAAGTGAGGCATCACGGGAGGCCACACGATTCACGTGACCTCTACACGGGCTGTGAGGTGCTCCATATGGGTGTTCGCATGCAAATTTTTCAAGTATGGAATTACCATCTTGAACCTTCATCAGTGGAACTTTTTTTCAAGTGTTGGATCACGGAAGGGACACATAGGCCCGTGTGCCTTAGTACGGACTGTGGTGTTTCCATATGGGACCACTGACAACAAATTTTATTCCATTTCATTAATGGCGTTCTTGTAATTGTGGCTACTCGCAAGGGTCTTTTGTGACTTTCTATGCTATCGTAAGACATTAAAATGAACTAAACTCTTCTTCCCTCATTCAAATTCATTCTCACACTTAGAGTTACATTCAAGCTCTCTCTTGGAGAACTCCCCTAAGCCGGACCTTTGAAGATTGTCTTGGATATTAAGGAAGTTCTCTATTCTTCATCAACTTCTTCTTGTTTTTCTTGGTTAACTAAGGTATGTGTGATTGATTCATGGTCCCTTTCAACCATGAAGACCCCAAACTCTTTTATTTGAATTTTCATGAAATTTAGCTTACTTTAAATATGGATTTTTAACATTATTGATTATTTAATTCAATTGAGATATGGGCTGTGTTTTATTGTTGATTCTAAAGTGATTTAAGCCTTGATATATTGAATTGCATGATTATTATGAAGATTTGAATATGTATTGTCCCTTTAAAGTTTGATTTATTCATAATTAATCTTAAATATGATTTGAATGTGGATTGAGTTATGATTTGGCTTTTTAGCCCAATTATGAATGATTATGAATCATGTTAGTCTTTTAAGCCCAAGTATGCATTGAACTAATTTAAAATGACTTGTGCCTCTTTTGAAAGCATGTATATGTATAAGTATTCTTGTGGGATGGCGAATTAGCACAGAATGGATCCCCAAGGGTCCTCTCCATTTCCTTGAAGTATGTGCCAGCATAGGTATATGGTAACCATTACCTAAATGATTAGGTCGTAAGGAATGGTTACACATTTGATATGTTATGATAATGAAAATCTTTCTAAAATGACTGGGTTGTAAGGAAGGTGGCCATCACACTGAAATGACCAGGTCAGAGGTGTGGTGTAGATCACCTTTGGCAAGTAATCATCTCTCACCCGATAGGAGGTCTACATCGGGAAAATCCATTTAATAGCTCGCATGAGTTTGACATACCGGTTATGGTCACATCTCCTCTATGTTGAAATATTATATCATTTCATGCATTAATGATTTCATGGCATATTGTATATTATTCTTATGTGTTATATACTTCTTTCCACTTATGTGCCCTTGTCATCTAACATCGAATGCAGGTTTAATAAGTCATATGCATTGCATGCCCGCATACTTAGTACATTCAAACGTACTAATGCATACTTTTGCCTATATTATCTAACCAAGGGACCGGAGACTATATTTATCCACCTATTGATAGCTAGTTTGGAGTTTGAGAAGTGTTGTTGTGAGTCCTATCTTCCAAGGACAAGCCACCATCAATCCACCTTATTTAGGTTTCGCTTATGTTACTTTTACTTTGAGGGTGAGCCCAGGATATGTCTTGGCCCCCATCCTATTCTATGATTAGAGGCATTGTTGGACATCTTGTAGACTCTTGTATGAATATATGCTATGTGTTGTATTCAGAGATTATGGTTATGGCTATTTGTTGGATATGGCTATTATGACTTGATTATGGCTTCTATGTTATGGATTTATGTTATAATATGAAAATGTGGAAGATCCTAAGTCCTATTTTCCCCCTATAGAGTGAGTCATACTTACCTGCCCCTTAGTTCTTATGTGCTATGTGTTATATGACTCCATGTTAATCTCTATTCCTATGGCATCCCGATTGCGTGAGTCATACTTTCCCATTCCTTAGAACTGTGTTTTCTATCTTTATACACTTCTGAACTAATGATGTATATATGGATACTATGAGGCCTGTTTGGGGACTCTCGGGTTCCCATTCGCCATGTCACTCCTAGACCCTAGGTCTGGATCGTGACTAACTTTTTTATCAAACATGCATTTCATTAGAAGTTTTGTACTTTTTGTTTTCATGATTAATTTAACTAAAAATAACTAATTTGAAAAATATAAATTAAATATTTTTTTATAATATTAGTTAAGAACAAATATTTATTAATTAATATTGTCATATCCCGAGAAGGTACCCGAGACGTGGCCATCACCCAGAGACTATTGCTAGTCCCCTAGCAAACCACTTGGCCTCATCACATCCATTCAATCCAACAACTCTACAGATCAGCGGAAGTAAATGAAAGTAAATGGGCTCATATCATCTAATGTCTCAAATAATAATAAATTAATAATATAGGCTAGTAGAAAGAACTAGCTCACGATCTCAAAATCAACGTCCGACTATCATCTATGAAGCCTCTATCATTAATCAAGTGGTTCCAATGAAAGACCCGTGGCTTATGAAATCAAAATATAAGACTAGTCTAGTCTAACTCAAAAGCATGATAAGATAAATAATATAGGATCATCCGGAGTAGGGGAGGCTCACAAATAAGCTGAACATCCTAGATCTTCAACGATGCGCCTGTTGACAATCTCTGATCCCTGTATCTACATCATAAAATCATGCAGCACCGAGTGACATCAGTACGTGGGATGTACGGCATGTAAAATAGCTGAATGAAACAGAAACAAGTAAAATAATATGGTACAATATCGACTCAGAATTGTAAACAATCAACATGTCAAGTGTCTATTCTAAAGCAAGAATAACGAGTAGACAAGTGACCCATCAACATCTTAACCTCATCAATCAAATCAGACTCATCTCTAGGGAACTCAACTCAACTCAACTCGGAGCACTCAAGGTGGGAACTTGTAGGAATTTCTATTATCCAACAACAATCACTTATGAGCCAGTGATTGTACAACATCCCGCCGGTGTTGCCACAACCATTCTGTACTTGCCAGGTAGGGAATGAATCGAAACCCCTAAAGGGAAAAACCTCAACAAGTCCTCTATTGTTTTAGGGACATAAACTCAACTCAAGAGGGAACCACAATGTAATATGATGGTTCTAATCCTCACCTACGTTTGGCGACATAGTTTGAGTTAGAAAAACTCTCACTTTTTTGGTACTCGATACTCCTCCCAAGACTCAATGCTCATAAAACCTCCATCTCAACCAATCTCATAGGGACTTTAACCCCATCATCGATCAATATCGCATTGGGACTCTAACCCTATCATCAATCACACTCATAGGGACTTAACCCTTTCATCTATCAAGCTCATAGGGACTCTAACCGTATCATCAATCAAACTCATAGGTACTTTAACCCTTCCATCAATCAATCTCAATCAATAGCTCAAGGCTTGGAACAATCGTTAGGGAACAATCGAATAGGCCATCATTAGAGTTCATTTATGGAGACTCATAGGACTATCAAGCTCTATCAACTCATCATCATTCTCTCACCACAATCACAATCACAATCAATAATCTCACGTCAAGGCTCTAGACTCAACCCTTAGATTCATACATGCATGCTTTCAAAAGTTAACATGCAAAGTTATGCAATTTCTCATGAAAATATCCAATTCAAGAAAATAAGTTTATGATGATCATAACCATACGGAAATACATGTAATTAGATATGATTTGTGAAAAACCATTTAAGAATCAATTTAAAAAGCATGTATGGGAACTCATGGATCAAGTCCTCTATGAACATCTATGGGGAACAAGAGAGGATAATCTCATGCATTTAGTTTAGCCATACATACTTGGGATGAAGTTATCAACAATCACCTTCAAGAATTTCCTCTTGAATTCCTTAATCTAAAGCTCTTCTCCTCTTTCCTCAAGCCCTAGTCTTGTTAGATTGTTAGAAAAGGACTTAGAATGGGGTTTTTGACCTCTTTTACGTTAAAAACGACCTAATTAGATCGTGTATTGAGTTAGGAGCGGTTGGGAATCAACCGGAATGCTCCTCCAAAATTTAGAGAATTTTCATCTTCAAAATACCTAGTTCGCGACGCGGACTGGTCGCGTACAGTGTATTTTTCTCCAAAAAGTTTCTGAACGAGTTTTCCCTCTCTCGTAGAAAACTTTTGAAGAAAAATAAGTGTGGGACCGCTGCAGAGGCGCGACGCACCTCCGTGTGCACTAACACTATTTTGGTTTTCGGTTTGAAAAATTATCCTTTGATCCGGTCACTCTAAAAATTGATCGAGACCATTTTCCCACTTAGTTTTTTATGTTGGTCACAAATCCGGTCTTGGATTTTCCATACGAGCACTGAAAGATGCATTACACGCATACCCCTCCTCTAGGAGTATTTTGGTAATTTTATTGGGCGTTACATCATCTCCCCCTTGGGATCATTCATCCTTGAATGATGAGTAAAGGTGGATATCAAGGCACGAATAGACTCAAGTCTCTTCTCAACACTCACCTCAACCAATCAAACTCTCGACTCCTCCTTAACCTCAATCAAATCTACTCGGACTAAGAATAGGCAATCAACTCAAGAATAGATCAATCAATTTAGTCAAGGGTAAGGAATTTACCTATGATGTTCTCATCATTTGGCATGAATAGGTGCAGATATTTGGCCTTCATCTTTTCCTCAGCTTCCCATGTGGCTTCCTCAACGAATTGATTTCTCCACAGAACTTTGACTGAGGCTATCTCTTTTTTTCTCAACTTATGAATCTAATGATCAAGGATTTGGACCGGAACCTCTTCGTCAGACAAGCTATCCTTCACTCCAATGCTATCAACAGGGATCACCAAGGTAGGATCTCCCAAGCATTTCCTCAACATTGACACATAGAATACCGGATGAATTCCATCTAACTCGGAAGGCAACTCTAACTTATAAGCAACCTCCTTGATCCTCTTCATAATCTGATATGGTCCCACATAGAGTGGACTAAACTTTCCCTTCTTTCCAAACCTCATGACACCCTTCATAGGTGACACATTCAAGTACAACCAATCATTTAACTTGAACTCTAAGTCTCTTCTCCTCATGCCGGTATAAGAGTTTTAGTGACTCTGGGCAGTCTTCAATCTCTCAATAATGACTTAACCTTCTCATCGATTGGTGAAAAAGGTCAGGCCCAATCAATTCCGCTTCTCTAACCTCAAACCACCCAATTAGTGATCTACATCTCCTTCCATACAAGGCTTCATAGGGAGCTATTTGAATGCTTGCATGATAACTATTATATGCAAATTCAATCAATGGTAGGTGATCATCCCAATTTTCTTTGAAATCGAGAACACGGGCTCTCAACATATCCTCTAATGTTTGAATTATACGCTCTACCTGACCATTTGTTTGTGGATGAAAGGTTGTACTCAGGCTCACTTTAGTACCTAATCCTTTCTGAAACGATCTCAGAAATTGGGAGGTGAATTGAGCTCTTTTGTCTGAGACGATGGACTAGGGAACTCTATGCAACCTTATAATCTCTTGGATGTACAACTTGGCGTACTCCTCTGTAATGTTGGTTCCCTTGACTGCTAAAACATGAGCTGATTTAGTCATCATGTGTACAATCACCTATATCGAATCATGTTAATTTTGAGACCTTGGTAGACCAGTAATGATGTTCATATTAATCATCTCCCACTTTCATTCAGGAATCTCAAAATTCTGAGCCAATCCACATGGCCTTTGATGCTCAACTATCACTTGCTAGCAATTCGGGCACTTTGAAATGAACTCAACAATATCGCTCTTCATTCCACTCCACCAATAGACTTCTCTCAAGTTGTGGTACATCTTGGTGGAGATACGATGGATGAAATATCTACTGTTATGGGCTTCAGCCATGATTCTATCTCGAATGTCATCCACATCCGGAACATACAATCTACTCTAGTATCTCAAAACTCCATCTCCCCAATCGGAAAAAACTATTATTTATGGTTTGTGGACAGCCTCTTTCAATTGGAGTATGATAGGATCTTGGTCTTGCTTTTCTTTCTGCTCTACCACTAAGGATGAAACAGACCCGTTCTGAAACTTAACTCCTCCTTCATCATTCTCCTCAAGTTGAACTCCCAATCGAGCCAATCGATGCACTTCTTTGTCCAACTCCTTCCTTCTGCAACATAGGTTATGCTACCCATTGACAACCTACTAAGAGTGTCAACAATAATATTAGCTTTACATGGGTGGTAGAGAATGCTCATGTCATAATCCTTGAGCAACTCCAACCATCTCTGTTGTCGCAGGTTGAGCTCTTTCTGACCAAAGACATACTGCAAGCTCTTATGGTCAGTGAACACATCCACATGCACTCCATACAAGTAGTAGCGCCAGATTTTAAGTGTAAACACCACTGCTGCCAGCTCGAGATCATGGGTTGGATAGTTCCTCTCATGAACCTTAAGTTGCCTGGAAGCATAGGCTATCACTTTCCCTCTCTGCATCAGCACACATCCCAATCCAACCCCTCGAAGCATCACAATAAATTACAAAGTCCTCTGTCCCCTCGGGTAAGGCTAGGAGGTGAAGTAGTCAATCTCATCTTCAACTCTTGGAAACTCTTGTCACATTTGTCAGACTACTAAAACTTGACCTTCTTCAGAGTCAATTTAGTCAATGGTGTTGATAGGGAAGAAAATCCATCAACAAATCTGCGGTAGTAGCTTGCCAATCCCAAGAAAATTCTTATGTCAGTCGGAGAGGTCGGTCTGGGCCAGTTCTCAACCATTTCAATCTTTTGGGCATCCACTTGAATATCGTTACCGAAAACCATGTGGCCTAGAAAAGCCACTAACTTAAGCCGAAATTCACATTTCAAGAATTTTGCATACAACTCATAGTCCTTAATTGTTTGGAGGACAAATCTGAGGTGATTAGCATGCTCCTCCTCATCTCTCGAATAAACCAAAATTTATCAATGAATACAATCACAAACATAACAAGGTGTTGCTTAAATACTCTATTCATCAAGTCCATGAAGGTTGCAGGTGCATTCGTCAACCCAAAGGACATGACCAAGAACTCAAAATGGCCATATCTAGTCCTAGAGGCTATCTTTCGGATATCACATTCACTCACTTTCAATTGATGGTAGCCATATCTGAGGTCTATCTTTGAGAAACAAGAGGCACCCTGAAGTTGGTCAAACAGATCATCTATCCTTGGAAGAGGATACTTATTCTTTATGATGACCTTATTCAGTTGCCTGTAGTTAATACACATTGTGAGGGACCCATCTTTCTTTCGCACGAATAGGACCGGGGACCCCAAGTAGAAACACTCGACCTTATAAAGCCATTCTCTAACAGATCTTTCAATTATTCTTTCAACTCTTTCAACTCAGCGGGGGTCATCATATAAGGTGGAATTGAGATAGGTTGGGTATCGGGAAGAACATCAATCCCAAAGTCAATCTCCCTATCAGGAGGGACTCCAGGCAGATCTTCAGGAAACTCATTCATAATCAGGACTGACTCAAGAGTAAGAGACTCAACATCGTCAAATTTACCTCGCACGAGGTGATAGATACAACCTTCGGAAATCATCTTTCTGGCTCTAAGGTATGAGATAAAATTTCCCCTAGGTACAACAGAATCACCCTTCCACTCAAGAACTGGTTCACTCAGAAATTGGAACTTAACGGTTCGGGCCCTATAATCAACAGAGGCATAATAGGCGTGAAGTCAATCCATGCCAAGGATCAAATCAAAATCAACCATCTCCAGCTAAACCAAATCAACAAGAGTATCCCTATGATGGATGGACACTACACAAGCTCTATAGATTCTCCCAGCCTGAATAGACTCACTCACTAGAGTAGAAACATCAAAGGGTTCAAGAAGACTCTCAGGGTTCTATCAAATCTACTAGCCACATAAGGAGTTACAAATGACAATATGGCACCCGGATCCATCAAAAAATAAAAATCACAAGTAAAGACTCGAATCATACCTGTCACAACATCTGGGGAATTCTCCTAATCTTGGCGGATACCCATGGCATACAAATGGTTTATTGCTCCACTTGCGCCTGACATAGTGCCCTCTGGTTTCCTCTAGCTGGGGGAGCTGGTGCAGAAGATTGAGCCCGGTCAGCCTACTTTGGACAGTCTCTCTGGTAGTTACCCGCTTGGCCACATTTGAAGCATACATTATCCCCCTCATGGCATCTCCGCAAGTGCAAGCTGCCACACTTACCACACGGTGGCTTACCCTATGAACCTTAAGCCACACTAGCTTGTGATTGAGGTCCTTGGGTTCCGACATTTTGAGATCTCTGATCATACATGCCCCTAGGCCTTGGTGCACTAGTATATGATGGTTCTGGAAATTGGTTACCATTACCTTTCCTTCCGACCTCTTGGCTGGATGTCTTAGCTTTCTTACGTCTGAACTCCTTTCTATCCTGTTGTCTCTCCTCATCAGCTTGTTGCACAAATTTCATCAATCCCCCAATGTCCATATCACTCACAAGCATTGCTCCCCTCCCAAATCTCTTGGGTCCTCTATTTAACCTATCAACATACATCCCTATTCTTCCCCCCATATTAGCAACCATATCCGGAGCATAGCGAGATAGTTGCGTGAACTTCAACCATACTCTTGCATAGTCATAGAGCGATATTTCAGATTCAAGAACTCTCTCACCTTAGCCTCTCTTCATTCTCTTGGGAAGAAGCGTCCCAAGAAGGCTTGCTTGAACATTACCTATGTCAACAATGGAGCATCATCTCCTCTACTTTTCTTCCATTAGTCGAACCATAGTCTGGCCACACCGTTGAGTTTGTAAGCAGCCAGTTCAACCCCGTCAGCATCAGCCACATGCATCACTTGGAACACCTTCTGAGGTTCCTCCACATAGCTCTCAAAATCTTTAGTGGATGCAGACCTTTTAAACTCAGGTGGATTCATCCTCAAAAATTCTCGGACTCTAGACGTGTAATGGGAATCCTATGTACCCACTCATAGTCCCACAGTAGGTGTTGTGACAGCCTGGGCTAGAGTTTGAATAGTTTTGCGTAGTTTAGCATTGAAGACCTCATCTTGCGAGGGCTGCTCAAGAGGGAAAGCTTGGTCTGTAGGCTCCTCGTGCCCTTGAGGCTCAGGTGGGTTAACATTTTTCCTGGCGGGACGTCCCCTACCTCTGAAGGCTCTTCTAAGAGGAATGATCGCAACTCTACAATGCGTAGAGCACGAATTAGAGAAGAACATTTCATAGAGTTATGCTCTAGCACACAATTTAGAACACGAAAGAAGTAAAAAAGTTCCTAAATGTCCTATAGCCTCTAAATTATGGACGTGGAGCTCTTCACACCAATAATAAGGACTCTACTAGGCACGGTTTCATAGACTCCCTAACACACTTGAACTCTGTGCTCTTATACCAAGTTTGTCACGCCTCGAGAGAGCACCCGAGACGTGGCCAGCACCCAGAGACTATTTCTAGTCCCAAAGTGAACCACTTGGCCTCATCACATCCATTCAATCCAACAACTCTACAGATCAGTGAAAGTAAATGGGTTCATCTCATCTAATGTCTCAAATAATAATAGTTAATAATAAAGGCTAGTAGAAAGAACAAGCTCACAATCTCAACATCAATATTTGACTATCATCTATGAAGCCTCTATCACTAATCAAGTGGTGCCAATGACAGACCCCTGGCTATCGAAATCAAAATATAAGACTAGTCTAGTCTAACTCAAAAGCATGATGAGATAAATAATAGTGGATCCTCCGAAGTAGGGGAGGCTCACCAATAAGCTGAACGTCTTGGATTTTCAACAATGTGCTTCTTGATGAGCTCTGGTCCCTGTATCTATATCATAAAATGATACAGTACCGAGTGGCATCAGTACGTGGAATGTACGGTATGTAAAATAGTTGAATGAAATAGAAACGGGTAGAATAATATAATACAACATCGACTTAGAATAGAAAACAATCAACATGTCAAGTGTCTATTCTGAAGCAAGAATAAAGAGTAGACAAGTGACCCATCAACATCTGAACCTCATCAATCAAATCAAACTCATCTCAAAGGAACTCAACTCGGAGTACTCATGGTGGGAACTTTTGGGAGTTTCTTTTATCCGACAACAATCACTTATGAGCTAGTGATTATACAATATCCTATTGATGCTTCCACAGCCGTTTCATACTTGCCAGGTAGGAAAAAATCGAATCACTTAAGGGAAACAACTTCAACAAGTCCTCTATTGTTTCAAGGACATAAACGCAACTCAAGAGGGAACCACAATGTGATGTGATGGTTCTAATCCTCACCTACGTTTGGCGACGTAGTTTGACAAGTTTGAGTTGGACTAACTCTCACTCTTTCGGTGCTCGATACTCCTCCCAAGACTCAATGCTCATATGACAAGTTTGAGTTGGACTAACTCTCACTCTTTCGGTGCTCGATACTCCTCCCAAGACTCAATGCTCATAAGACCTCCATCTCAACCAATCTTATAGGGACTTTTACCCCTCCCCCCCCCCCATCGATCAGTATCTCATAGGAATTTTAACCCTATCATCAATCAAACTCATAGGGAATTTAACCCTTTCATCAATCAAGCTCGTAGGGACTCTAACCCTATCATCAATCAAAATCATAGGGACTTTAACCCTTTTATCAATAAATCTCAATCAATAGTTCAAGGCTTGGAACAATCCTTAGGGAACAATCAAATAGACCAACATTAGAGTTCATTTATGGAGACTCATAGGACTATCAAGCTTTATCAACTCATCATCATTCACTCACCACAATCACAATCATAATCAACAATTTCACGTCAAGGCTCTAGACTCAACCCCTAGATTCATTCATGCATGCTTTCAAAAGTTAACATACGAGGTCATGTTATTTCTCATGAAAATATCCAATTCAAGAAAATAAGTTTATGATGATCATAACCATATGGAAATACATGTAATTAGATATGATTTGTGAGAAAACATTTATGAATCAATTTAAGAAGCATGTATGGGGACTCATGGACACTCAACTTCTCTATGACCATCTATGCGGCACATGAGAGGATAATCTCATGCTTTTAGTTTAGCCTTACATACGTGGGATGAAGCTATCAACAATCACCCTCAAGAATTTCCTCTTGAATTCCTCAATCTCAAGCTCTTCTCCTCTTTCCTCAAGCCCTAGTCTTATCAGATTGTTAGGAATGGACTTAGAATGGGATTTTAGACCCTTTTTACGTTAAAATGACCTAATTAGATTATGTATTGAGTTTAGGAGAGGTTGGAAATTGACCAAAATGCCCTCCAAAATTTAAAAAAAATTAGCTTCGGAATAACCCAGTCTGTGATGCGGACTGGTCGCGTACAGTGTATTTTTCTCCGAAACGTTTCTGGATGAGTTTTCCCAATCCCATCAAGAAATTTTTTTAAAAAAATAAGTGTGGGTCCACTACATAGGCGCGACGTGCCTCTGTCACCCACCGACACTGTTTTGGTTCTCGATTCGAAAAATTATCTTTTGATCCGGTCGCTCTATAAATTGACTGAGACTATTTTCCCACTCAGTTTTCCGTGCTGATCACAAATCTGGTCTCAGAGTTTTCATGCGAGTATTGGAAGATGCGTTACACACATGCCACTCCTCTAGGGGTATTTTGGTACTTTTATTGAGCGTTGCAAATATATCCTCAAAAGACAATATATATCTGAAATATCTAATTTAATATTATTTATAAAGTCTCTTATTTATCTAATAGAAATCCTTAATTTTACTTAATTTTATTTTACATTTTAATATAACCTTATTATTATATTTGTGCATCAAACAGAACACTTGTAATTACATTGTGGTAAACAGACAATTCTTTATAATTATTAAATTCTATAATTACTAAATTAATAATTACTATCCTAGTAATTACACAAATTCCATTACCATATAACTTTCCAAACATATCCTTAACATTATCCGAAAGATCAACCATGTTAAAATAATTTTCTTCTCAATAGGACCACTAACGCATGAATTAAGAGAAACTATTTTGAAAAATTAATAAATTGATAAATCTCTAAATAATTTTGGTGCTTAGCACATGAAATTGAAGCTTCAACTAGCTTGACCTATCAAAAACTAACTTAAACTTTCTATTTATATTTATATTTATACTAACTTAAAAATATGAACTTTTTAATTTGAATATTAAATTATTATTATAATATTTTTAAATAAAAATACTTAATTTAGTACATTTTCTGTATTTTATATTTATATTATGTCATACTAAAAGCATGTTTACATTGAAGGATTATGACTTTTCTGAAAAGGCACAAACACCTACTCACATTATCATTTGTTGACTATAAATAGAGGGGTCTCGTCTCATTTTTAAACGATGAATTTTCTAAATTTTTTGCTCGGTTTCTTCTGCTTAAGAAAAATCTCAAATATAATTTATCGTCATTAAGTGAGTTTGAAGTTTAGTGAAATTTAAGATATCACACAAGCTAGAATTGGTGAGCAACTTGTAGTAATCACATTTTCTGAGCACAATACATTGAAAACATGGTTAAAAAGATCGGCAAATGTGAAGATAATGAGGTGTCATTTAATTTCATGTATTCGAAAATTGATAATCATAGTTAAATTTCATAGATTCAACTGAAATGATTTAAATCTCATATATATATATAAATTTCATAGATTTAATTAAAATGATTTAAATCTCATATATATATATATATATATATATATATATAACATCTCAAATGTCTTACATAAAATAAAAGTTGAAACGACTCCTAACATGATTTTGTTTCTGTTACACTTGTATTTCATTTTCCTTTTTCTTAATTTTACTATTGTTGATTTATTTTTATTTTATATTCAATATAATGTCATTATTTTTTTTATAATTGTTAGATTTTGTTAAAAGAATAATGTCATTACTAAAAGAATTATATTGACTTATTAAAAATTACACGAATCCAGCATTAGATAACTATATTTATACGATGTATAAAATATTAATAAAATGTAATGAAACAACCTCAATTTTTTTTAAAATGTATATGTTTATATATGGCTTTATTACAACTTATGAAGTTTTTGTTTCAATAGATAATTAACTCTTTGTCCTTCTTTGTCCTATTGGGTTTGAGTGTGGCAAATGTATTTAGGAATGCTCGGAAGATGGAGCGCTACCATGGTGAAGTAGATTCGGTCCCAAAGGAATTTCGCGCCTCGATTGACATGTTCTTAATTTCATTAAAATTTCTTTGAATTTTAATGATTTAGTTTAAATGTTCTCAGTTCTGATAGCTGCAACTTCTACAGATGGATTAAGAAGGAGAAGAACAATAATGGACGTAAAAAAAATGAAAGCGACTCATTATGAAACTTAAAATAATATGATTTTATTTTTTCATGTGTCATTTGCTTTTATACTTCATTCTTTATATATAACACACTATATGAAGAATGAAACATGAAAGCAAATGACACGTGAAAAAATAAAATCATATTATTCAGTTTCATCATGACTAACTTCCAATTTTTTGCGTCCATTATTGTTCTTCTCCTTCTCAATCCATTTGTAGAAGTTGCGGTTATCAGAACTAAGAATATTTCAACCAAATAATCAAAATTCAAAGAGATTTTTCCTTCTTTAATAAAATTAAGAACTAGTCAATCGTTGCGCGAAGATCCTTCGGAACCGAATCCACTTCAGCATTGTAGCCCTCCATCTTCCGAGCATGCCCCAAATACATTTGCCAAACTCAAATCCAATATGACAGAGAGATAATTAGCTTTTGAAACAAAAACTTCGTAAGATGTAATAAAGCCATAGGCATATACATTTTAAAAAAATTTGAGGTTGTTTCAATACATTTTATTAATATTTTATATATTTGCACAAATAGAGTTGTTTGATATTAGATTCGTGTAATTTTTAATTAGTCCATATAATTCTTTTAGTACTATATGAATGTTAGAAAAATCTATCAATTATTAGGAATGATGACATTATATTGAATATAAAATAAAAATAAATCAAGAATCGTAAAAGTAAGAAAAAGAAAATGAAATACAAGTGTAACAGCAAAAAAAAATCATGTTAAGAGTCATTTCAACTTTTATTTAATGTAAGACATTTGAGATGTAATATGGAGATTTTATATATATAAGCTTTACATCATTTTAGTTGAATCTATGAAATTTAACAATGATTATCAATTTTCGAGTACATAAAATTAAATAACACCTCATTATCTGCACATGTGCTGATCTTTTTAATATGCTTTCAATCCTTGCTTGTGCAATATCTCAAATTTCATTGAACTTTATACTCATTCAACGACTATAAATTATACTTGAAATTTTTTTAAGAAGAAGGAATCGAGCAAGAAATTTAGAAAATTCATTGTTTAAAAATGAGTACATGCTTGTGCCTTGCCAGAAAAGTCACAATTCTTCAATATGAATCTCCTTTTAATATGATATAATATAAATATAAAATATAAAAGATATACTAATTAAGTATTTTTATTTAGAAATGTTATAATAATTTAATATTCAAATTAAAAAAAATTCAAGTTTTTAAGATAATATAAATATAAATATAGATAGAAAGTTTAAGTTAGTTTTTGATAGGTCAAGCTAGTTGAAGCTTCAATGCCATGTGCTAATCACAAAAATTATTTAGAGATTTATCAGTTGATCAACTTTTCAAAAATAGTTTCTCTTAATATTCATGCGTTAGTGGTCCTATTGAGAAGATAATTCTTTTAACATAGTTGATCTTTGGATATTGTTAAGGATATGATAATGGAATCGTTGTAATTATTAGGATAGTAATTATTAACTTAGTAATTACATAATTTAGTGATTATAATGACCTATTTGTTTGCCACAATGTAATTAAAGTGTCATGTTTGGTAGCAGTGTAATGATAATATTATATTAAATTTTAAAATAAAAAATTAAGTAACTATCTAAAATTAAGAATTTATATTAGACAAATAAGAGTCTTTATAAATAATATTAAATTAAATATTTAAAATATGTACTATCTTTTGAGAATATATTAATTAATATATATTGCTTCTTAACTAATATGTGATACCTCATAATTCTATCCTCACATTTACCTATGTTTTAAGCCCCACTCTTGTATGTGGGAAGTGTATTAAGGTCCAAAGAGATCTCTAGCACATAGTCGAGTTCAAAACTTTCCTATGAATTGAGTTTTTACTTTATATTATGCAAGGGGCACCTTTAAATGATTATAACTCTTAGCATATAAATAATCAGATGTCTCGTGACCTACCAAATGAAAGCCCTTTGAATTAACTTTCGAACGCAACTGATTTCACCTCATTTGGAGTTTGAAGTCAAAGGTTATGGCCATTTTACTGAAGACAGCCAAAGCAGAAGTGGGTCGTAAATCAAAGTACGACCCCTCTGCTAATTCATTGCCAAAGTCCTGAAATTTCACATTCCGGCCCCAGACTTTGCAGACCATTCTACGGGCCATAGAACCTTCTACGGATCGTAGAGTGAGCTCATAAAGGTGATCAGAGACCCTTAAATTCACCAAAAAGTTTACAGAAGGGTCCCTACGGGCCATAGAAGTTTCTACGGGCCGTAAAGGGTCTCGTAGTTGACCCAATCAATGTTTTTTTAAAGAGGGGTATTTTTATCTTTTCTCACCCTTTTAGCCTAAACTTGTCCATTTTTACTTAAGTAAACCCCTAAAACGTAATTCATCATATCATCAACATTCCAACACTCTCAAACTCAGAACGTAGTTTCTAAGGGGCAAAAGCTAGGGCTTTCAAGAACCTTCTTCAATTTCTTCAAGAAACTAATTCCCCTGGTATGTAAGCCCCTCCAAAAATTATCCTACTACTATTTTAGTATTTTTAACTATCAGTTCTACCCAAGATCATATTTACAAGTTAAGGTTAACATTTCCTCCATTACTAGTTAAATTTATTAAAGTACTTGTTCATGTATTTTTCTTGGAAATATTCATGGTCTTTACTGATTTCACTACAAGTTAAGATATTAATTCAAGGTTTCATGGTTAAGGTCGCATTTATAAGAACCCTAGATATTACATGCAAGCCATTATGTTTACAGTTTTGTGTTAAGTTTAAGGAGTACTTAAAGCTTCTATATTTACAAAATCGTTGAGTAGCAAAATTATGTTTTGAGATACTTTGCATTGATACAAGTTCAGTCAAAGAGTAGTGATAAGTTGAGAAAAGTCTTAGAAAAGCTAAAATTGGGCTAAGTCCCAAAAGATTAAAAAGGCATTTTGAGAATTCTTACTCTTAAAGTTATGATCATTCTAAATGTTATTTTGGGAGTAGTATTGAGAACAATATGAGTGAGAGTAATAATAACTCAAACTCATAAACTACGTAGTAGGTGTAGGATAGGATTGTGCCTAGAGTGCAACTCTTCACTTGCCACTAAGATGGCCCAATTTTAGGACAGATCCACTCCCCTAGTTTTCGTCCCTTACCTTGGCAAAGTATTGGACGGCTCTGGCAGCATTGGCAAGACAATGTATCATCACGAAGCTCATAGTGGTGGTTGTAGGTTAGAGAAACTCCCCAAGCTAAAGTAATCTAGTTTCTACATGCAGAGTTTCAACAAATGTTTTTACTTTCAGCATGCACTTTATTCATTACTTATGCTTTCCTATTTTGAGATATGTTTTAGTTACTTTGAGTGTAGTGCATTATCCTAAGTTCCCGATTTTGGCTATTTTACATACCTTACATTTCATGTACTGGTGTCTTTTGGACTTACTTCATTTTATGATGCAGATGCAGGTGACAGAGTTCCTCAGCAAACGCTCTGTTAAGGACCAGCTATCCATTCAGCTATTGGTGAGGCCTCTTACTAGTCAGAGGCTTTGGAGTGCTTTTCTATATTTTCTTTCAAGCATTTTATTTCATTTGCGGTTACCGTGGCCATGTCACGCTAGTTATTTCAAATTATTCTAATTAGATGTTCCATAGATGTTATGGCAATAGTTTCAGTTGTCATTTTCAGATGTCATTGAGATAATTCCTTTGTTTAAATTGTTCCGACCATTGCAGTTCCTTCGGTACATCTTATCTATACTTAACTTTATTATTTAAGTCTTCCGCTGAGTAATGGTTCTCTTGGGACCAGAGATGGTTCTGGGTGCCGGCCACGCCTAAGGTGTAAACTCGGGGCTAAAAACACTTGGTATTGGAACCCAGAGTTCAAGTTTCCTAGGGAGTCTATTGAACCGTGTCTAGTAGAGTTCGTATTATTAGTGTGAAGTGTGCCACATCAATAATAGGGAGGCTACAGGGCATTAGGAAGTGTCACTATCAATTGTTATTCCCTTTCGTGCTTCAGAGTTTACCTCTGTTAAGTCCTTTCTAATTCGTGTGTGCACGCCTTGTTTTTTCAAATCATGCCTCCATGTAGAGCCGTAGGACCAGCCAGGGGTAGAGGGCACCCAACCAGGTATAATGTAAACTAGCCTGAGCCACCAATTCTTGAAGGACTAAGGGATCCAACTATTCCTATTGAGTAGCCACCGCAAGCGGATATCTCTAATGTTGAGCTTCGCCAGGCTATCCAGACTTTGGCATAGGTAGTCACCACATAGGGAGGTCAACAGGGAGATTGCAGGAATGATGATTCAGATACCACTAGGGTTCATGAATTTCTGAGGATGAACCCACCTGAGCTCACAGGGTCTAGTGTGAAAAAGGATCCTGAGAACTTCATTGAGGAGATCCAAAAAGTATTTTAGGTCATGCGCACAAGTGATGTTGAGTGGGTTGAGTTGGCTGCCTACCAGCTCAAGGGAGTGGCTAGACTCTGGTTTGATCAGTGGAAGGGAGGTAGTGTAGAAGGGGCGCCAACCTTGAGTTGGGCAGTGTTCGAGGAGACCTTTCTGGGATAGTACTTTCCTAGAGAGTTGAGGTAGGCTGAAGTGAGGGAGTTTCTGAATCTGAAGCGGGAAGCTATAAGTGTGCGGGAGTACAACCTCAAATTCACTCAGTTTTCCTGCTATGCTCCGACTATGGTGGCAGACATGCGTACTAGGATGGATCCATTGTGTCAGGGCTCTCTTGAATGACTAAAAGAGAGGGCAGAAATGCTATGCTAATTGGGGAAATGGACATAGCTCGCTTAATGACTTATGTACAACAAATGGAGGAGGATAAAATGCAAGATAGAGAGGAGTTTAGAAAAAAAAAGGGTAAGATATCAGGTCAGGAAACAGGCAAGAGGGGAGCTAGAAATGCCAATCATTCATCCTTTCAGTCTAGGATATTTGGACCAACACCTTCTTTTGTTGGTGCACCTGCACCAAGGGTCAAGAATGAGCAGGGATCACAGAACACAGATTTCAAGATAGCCAATCACAAGGGAGTGTAGCCCAAGGATTGACTCGTTATCCAGTTTATGGTAAATGTGGCAGGTCTCATCTAGGAGAGTGCCTTGTGGGAACAAATGATTGTTTTAGATGTGGTCAGGTGGGGCACTTTTGGAAGGATTATCCTATGGGGAGTTAGAACATGAAGGATAGCAAATCTCAGTTAGTTTCTTCAACACCACAAGATAGGCCAGTTCAAAAGGGTGCTACATCAGGGATAGACGGGGGCACAAACCATCTATATGCCATGGCCACCACATAGGAGCAGGAGAACTCACCAGATGTGGGTACCGGTATGCTCAAAGTTTTTACTTATGATGTCTATGCATTGTAAGACCCAAATGCCATATTTGTTATTTGTGACTCCCTATGTGACCACGAAGTTTGGGATCAGTCCAGAATGTCTTCTCGAGCCTTTTAGTGTTTCCACACCTGTTGGTGACTCTATTGTAGCCCAAAGAGTCTATAGGGATTGTCCAATGTCAGTTCACCATAAAGATACCTTAGTTGATCTGGTTGAGTTAGACATGGTAGATTTTAACGTCATTCTAGGCATGGGGTGGCTTCATGCATGTTGTTCCTTCATAGACTGCAAAACTAAGTGGTCAAATTTTCATTTCCCATTAAGCGAGCCTTAGAGTGGAGAGGTAGCTCAATTTTTCCTAAGGGTAAATTTGTCCCATATCTTAAAGCTAGAAAGTTAATTTCTAATGGGTATATATACCATCTAGTCAGAGTCAAAGATTCTTGTGCCGAGATACCATCTCCTCCAATCTGTTCCAGTCATGAATGAGTTCCCAGAAGTCTTTCCTGATAATCTACCTAGAGTCCCTCCTGACAGGGAGATAGACTTTGGAATAGATACCCTCCGAGATACTCATCCTATATCTCTTCCTCCATACCATATGGCTTCTTCAGAGTTAACAGAGTTGAAAACACAGTTGAAAGACCTTCTAAATAAGGGTTTCATTAGGCCAAGTGTCTCACCTTAGGGTGCTCCAGTTCTCTTCATGCATAAAAAGGATGGTTCTCTTAAAATATGCATAGATTATTGTCAGTTAAATAAGGTAACAATAAAGAATATGTATCCTCTTCCTAGAATTGATGACCTGTTTGACAAACTCCAGGGTGCTACTTGTTTCTTTTAAAAATAAACCTCAGATCTGGTTACCATCAGCTTAAAGTTAGAGAAAGTAACATCCCTAAGACAACTTTCAGAACCCGCATGACTATTATGAGTTCTTGGTCATGCCATTTGGACTGACAAATGCACCAGCGGCGTTCATAGATCTTATGAATAGGGTGTTGAGGACGTACCTAGATATGTTTTTCATTATGTTCATAGATGACATCCTGACATACTCTCGTAATAAGGAGGATCATGCTAACCATCTTAGAATTATCCTTCAGACCCTGAAGAATCAACAGTTGTATGCCAAAATTTCCAAATGCGAGTTCTGGTTAGCATCCGTGGTGTTTTGGGGTCATATTGTTTCTAGTGAGGGCATTCTAGTTGATTCTCAAGAGATTGAGGCGGTAAAGAACTGTCCAAGGCCCATAACTCCAATAGAGATAAGGAGTTTCTTGGGTTTGGTGGGCTACTACAGGCATTTTATAGATAGGTTTTCTTCTATCTCAGCTCCCTTGACTAAGTTAACTCAGAAAAAGGTTAAGTTTGTATGGTCTGAGGCTTGTGAGAAGATTTTCCAAGAGTTAAAAACTAGCCTGACTACAGCTTCGATCTTATCCCTACCCGAGGGAGCTAATGGCTTTATGGTATATTTTGATGCTTCCAGAGTTGGGTTGGGATGCGTATTGATGCAAATGGGCAAGGTGATACATATGCCTCCAGACAGCTTAACACTTATGAGAAGAACTACCCAACTCATGATCTTGAGCTTGTTGTTGTAGTGTTTGCTCTCAAAATTTGGAAGACACTATCTTTACGGTGGGCATGTGGATGTATTTACTGACCACAAGAGCTTGCAGTATGTATACAGCCAAAAAGAGTTGAACTTGAGGCAAAGGAGATAGTTGGAACTATTGAAGGACTATGACATGAGCATCTGCTATCACCCAGGTAAAGATAATGTAGTTGCTGATGCTCTTAGTAGGTTAACCATGGAGAGCACTGCACATATCGAGGATGCTTAGAAAGAACTAGCTAAGGAACTGCACAGACTGGCATGGGGGTATAGATTGAAAATTCTAATGAAGGTGGTGCGATTATCGAAAATGGGGCAGAGTCATCCTTGGTGGTGGAGGTGAAAGAAAAGCAAGACCGGGATCCTATCATCCTTTAGTTGAAAGAAGATATTCAGAAGCAAAAGGTAGTAGTGTTTGCAAAAAAGGGAGATGGAGTCTTGAGGTCCCAAAGCAGATTGTGTGTACCAAATGTTGATGGCCTTAGAGACAGGATCCTAGCTAAGGGTCATAACGTTAGATACTCTATTCACCCAGGAGCAACAAAATGTATAGGGATTTACGAGAGGTTTATTGGTGGGGTGGCATGAAAAAGGACATTACAGAGTTCGTGTCCAGGTGCCCAAATTGCCAGCTAGTCAAAGGGGAGCACCAAAAGCCTTGTGATGTGGCCCAAAATATTGAGATTCTATAATGGAAGTGGGAGATGATTAACATGGACTTCATAACATGCTTACCTCGATCTCGTTGATAGCATGATTCGATATGGGTAATAGTAGATAGAATGACCAAGTCAGCTCACTTTCTACTAGTTAAGACAACTGACACAGTGGAGGACTATGCCAGACTTTACATTAAGGAGACCGTTAGATTGCATGGGGTTCCTATGTCCATTATTTCAGACAGAGGAGCGCAATTCACAACACAATTTTGGAAGTCCTTTGTGAAAGGGCTTGGTATGAAGGTGTATCTTAGTACAACCTTCCATCCCCAGACCGATGGGCAAGCAGAGAGGACCATACAAGCTCTTGAGGATATGTTGAGGGAATGTGTTATAGACTTTAAGGGTAACTAGGATGATCACTTACCCTTGATTGAATTTTCCGATAACAACAATTTTCAGGCTAGCATGCAAATGGCACCATATGAGGCCTTTTATAGGAGGATGTGTAGGTTGCCTATTAGATGGTTTGAAGTTGGTAAGGCGGGATTGATAGGACCTGATTTAGTCCATTAGGCTGTAGAGAAGGTAAATGTTATTCAAGAAAGACTAAAGACAGGCCAAAGCCGACAGAAGTCTTATACTGATGTTTGAAGGGGAGATTTGGAAATTGAGGTAGGTGCTTGGGTGTACCTGAAGGTTTCACGGATGAAGGGAGTTTTGAGATTTGAGAAAAAGGCAAAACTTAGTCCTTGATATATTAGCCCATACCAGATTATTAGGAGGATTGGTAATGTGGCATATGAATTGGAATTGCCAGCAGAGTTAGTTGTTATTCATCCAGTATTCCATATTTATATGCTTAAGAAGTGTTTGGGAGATCCCACACTGGTTGTGCCTTTAGAGAGTATTAGGGTCAAAGACAGCTTGACATATAAAGATATCCCAATTTAGATACAGATCGGCAAGTTCGTAAATTGCACACCAAGGAGATTGCTTCTATTAAAGTATTGTGGAGGAACCAGTTCATCGAGGAAGTCACTTGGGAAGCTGAGGCAGATATGAAAGCTAGATATCCTCACCTATTCTTGCCTTCCAATGACGATCCTGAAGGTAATATTCCTTATTCCTATCATTGAGTTGAGATACATCCTTAAGTATGAGTAGTAAGATATCCGGATAGCTTCTTGTTGACGAACTAGTTCATGAGTAGCAAATATGCTAATATTGCCCAGTTTCACCTTCATTCGAGGACGAATGATCCCAAGAGGGAGATATCATAACACCTCATAACTCTATCCTCACATGTACATATGTTTTAAGCCCCACTCTTGTATGTGGGAAGTGTATTAAGGTCATAAGAGACCTCTAGCACTAAGTTGAGTTCAAAACTTTCCTATGAATTCAGTTTCTAGTCTTAGATTATGCAAGGACCAACTTTAAATTATCATAACTCTTAAAATATAAATAATAAGATGTCCCATGACCTTCCAAATGAAAGCCCTTTAAATTAGCTTTCCAATGCAACTAGAGTACGTAGTGAAAAGTTATGGTCGTTTTACTGAAGACTACCAGAGAAGAAGTGAATTACAAAACTTCTTTATAGGCCATAAATCAAAGTATGACATGTTTGCTAATTCGTGGCAAAAGTCCCCCATACATTATGGACCATTCTATGGGTATTAGAACCTTCTACGGGCCATAGAATGGGCTCGTAAAAGTGATCCAAAGACCCAGAAATTTTCCCACAAGTTTACAGAAGGATCCCTACAGGCCATAGAGGGTCTTGTAGTCGACCCGATCAGCGTTTTTAAATAGGGGTATTTTTGTCTTTTCTCACCCTTTTAGCCTAAACTTGTAAGTTATCACTTAAGTAAACCCCTAAAATGTAATTCTTCATATCATTAACATTCAAACACTCTCAAAACTCAGAACGTAGTTTCTAAGAGGCAAAAGTTAGGGATTTCAAGAACCTTCTTCAATTTCTTCAAGAAACTTATTCCCCAGGTATGTGAGGCCCTCCAGAAGTTGTCCTACTACTATTCTAGTATCTTTAACTATAGGTTCTACCCAAGATCATATTTACAAGTTGAGGTTAACATTTCCTCCATTACTAGTTAATTTTATTAAAGTACTTGTTCATGTATTTTTCTTGGAAAAAGTCATGGTCTTTACTGATTTCACTACTAAGTTAAGGTATTAATTCAAGGTTTCCTGGTTAAGGTTGCATCTATAAGAACCCTACACGTTACATGCAAGCCATTATGTTTACAGTTTCGAGTTGAGTTTAAGGAGTACCTAAAGCTTCCATATTTACAAGATAGCTTGATAACAAAACTATATTATTGTTTTAAATACTAATTCATATAGATACACGTACAAAGTGCGTGACAAAAGAATAGTTTAATAAAATAAGAGGATTAGAAAGTAAAGGTGACTTAAGAAGATACATCAGAAAGAGACTAAACTAAATTTCTTTAGGAAAATAAAAATATGTATAGATTAAAACTCCCAAATCACCTAATAATAGAAAATGATAGTCATCTAATTGATGCTTCAATATGTGTTGTTCCTTAACTAAGCACTCTCAATGATTGCCCCGCACAAGCTGACAACCTATACAAATGTTTTTTTTGGATAAATTACACAGTTGATTAAGATAATTCCGTCCAAACAAAAAAAAATGTCACCAATTATTATTCAATAGCAGTGCTCATGCAGGAGCTTCATTTCCTTTTTTGGTTACAGACTAGATTGACTAATACTACCCAATTAAGATATATTCAAAGTTTTTTAAACTAGACTTTTCCTATAAAAGCCAGTCCTCTTGTTACCCTTTCAAATACAGTACTTACAAAGTCACTTTCAATAAGATTCTAGTTTATTTTATCTCATTTAAATTGAAGTGAATAAAGAAATGGAGGGTTCCAAGAAGTTTGGTACTGTTTTGCGCATTTGTTTAATGGTTCTTTTAGCATTTAGAAATGTTGGAGTCTCGGTAGCAGGAGTAGAAGCACTTGCACCTTCACCTACCATGGAGAATGCTGGAGTTACTTTGTTTGTTCCTCTTATATTGGCTGTCATCTTTATCTAAAGTCATTCTTGTTTCTTTGTAATCTTGACATCTAATAAGAATTATATTTCATTCTAGAAGAAGTACTTTAACTTTCACAAAAAGTAAAAGCATCATGTATAAAAAAGTTGAAAAGGTAACACTAATCTTTAATTGAAAGACTTGGTCTCCACATACAATTAATTAGTTGAACACAGTCGAATTTTGCGTTTTATTTTTATATAATTACCACAAGGCATCGGTTCTTTACTTGAGCTTTGTAGAAAATGATGTCTTAAACAATTGAAACTTTTTGTAATCCAGTTTTTTAATATTTCCCTCCACTTGACAAATAAACAATTGAATGCCTGAAATTTATCTATTCCATCCAAAATTGGGACACACATAAGTTCAGTTCTAAGTTTAAAGGATATTCCTAGTTCAAAAGTATTTAGTATGCTAATTACATCAATACTGATACATTTATAAAGAAAAACAATAATAAAAATGAGATAATTCCTCCTTATCTGGAGGTTGGAACTGTAGGACCAGAAAATACAACAAACAAAGAAATCAGCTAATCAAGTAAAGTTTCATCCGTTTTTATGAAGATGATCGAGTAAAGTATCATTATAGCACATTGCAGCAATCTATTCCCTACAAGTGCATAGTTATATAAGACACCAATTCAGAAAACTGAGACAACCAACAAGAAATAAGAAAAAAGAAAGACAGAGAGAGAGGAAAATAGAGATGGTTGAAGCAGCAGTTACTTATGTTGCAGAGCGTCTTATTGATCTTTTACAGAGGAAATATGTTTTCCTGAAAAACTTCTAACAAGAAGTTGAAGGAGTGTGAAATGAGCTTGTCCGTATGAAGTGTTTCTTGAAAGATGCAGATATGAAGCAAGAGGAAGATGAGGTTGCAACGATCCACAATTGGGTATCTGAAATCAGAGCTGTTGCTACCATGCTGAGGATGTGATCGAAATATTCATTCACCAAGTTAAGTCCCAGAAATGACAGAATTTCTTCATCAAGTTTGTTTGCTATCCGAAGAAACTATATTTTCATTACAAAGTAGGGAAAGAGATTGAATCAATTCAGACCACAATTCTTGACATATCCAACAGTCGCGGAAGATATGGAATCAGGCATATTCAAGGTCTCGGAGATGGGGAAGGGCCAAGCACAACACGTGAGAAGATGCGTGAACTATGACGCTCCTCGGCCTTGGTTGCCAATAAGGATGTTGTTGGTCTAGAGAAGCATGTGGCCCCTGTCATGTCAATACTTATGAATAGGGACAAGCAGCTTCGTGTTGCTTCAATTGTTTGTATGGGGGGCGTTGGCAAGAAGACGCTTGCCAAGGAAGTTTATAACCAAACTCAAATTAGAGACAAGTTTGGCACTCGGGCATGGCTTTCTGTATCCCAAGATTATAAGCCCATGAAGATCATTAAGGAACTCATTTACTACTAGCAAGTCAAGAAGAAGATAAAGTGAAGATAGTCGATATGATGGACAAATTGTCAGAGGCTGGTTTGGAAGAAACGCTACAGAAGCTGTTAATTTGTGATTTGAGCTTCAGCTACCATGGTTTAATCCATGGATTTAGGCTGGAAGATGTAGTTGTGAGAGAGAGCTTTTGCAAAGTATAGGAGGAAGAAGAGGGATATTAACTAACTAATTAATCAAGCAACTAATTAACTAACGAACTAATCACATGTTTAGTTATAACCTCCTAACTAACTACTCCATCACTAGTCTCAATACTCCCCCTCAAGCTTGATGGTAAGTAAATATTCTTCATTCCAAGCTTGGCAAGCAAGTGATGGTGTTGAGTCCTTCCTAGGCCTTTGGTGAACAGATCAGCAGGCTGCTCCTTTGTTCCTATGTGAAAGGTCTTGATTAAACCTTGCCGTAATTTTTCCCTCACGAAATGACAGTCGATATCTATGTGCTTAGTACGTTCATGAAAAATTGGATTTGCCGCAATCTGTATAGCAGCTTTGCTGTCACAGTATAAACTGATAGGCTGATCAATATGAATGCCTAATTCCTTGAATAATCCTGTTAACCAACATAATTCTGCCACTGTTGATGCCATGCTTCTGAACTCAGCTTCTGCTGAGCTTCTGGATATTGTCTCCTGTTTCTTTGATTTTCATGATATTAAGGATGAACCAAATTGTACCATGTATCCTGTGATGGACTTCCTGGTCTGAGGGCAAGTTGCCCAGTCTGAGTCACAATAAGCAAATAGATTCTGAGCTGTAGTTGAAGACATGAGAAGTCCCAGACCTGGTGCATTCTTGATGTACCTAATAACTCTGATGGCTGCCTGCATATGGGAATCCTTCGGTTTGTGCATGAATTGGCTCAATACTTGAGTAGCAAAAGCAATATCTGGCCTGGTCATGGTGAGGTACAAAAGTCTACCAACTAGTCTTTGATAGCTACCAGGATCAGATAGTAATTTGTCATCAGTTGTGTTCCCTGCCATCTCATCATATTCATAAGACGTAAGCCTTTGGTTAAAGTCTAATGGGGTAGAAATGGGTTTATCTCCCCCTTGCCCTGAATCTGAGATCAGTTCAAGGGCATACTTCCTCTGATTCATGGGAATACCAACATCTTCTCTTGAGAACTCAATGCCAAGAAAACAATTCAGAGGACCAAGGTCTTTCATTTTAAATCTCTGCTGAAGCTTGATTCTAGTGGATGTAATAACAGCAGAACTGGAACCAGTGATGAGTAAATCATCCACATAGACAAGAATTATAGTCACATCAGTACCAAAAGTAAGAGTGAATAAGGAATAGTCAAAGTGACTTTGTGTAAACCCCAAATCCTGCAAGACAGTAGTGAGCTTTAAGTTCTATTGTCTGGATGCTTGTTTGAGTCCATACAATGATTTTTTGAGCTTGCAGACTTTGTTGAGAGTCTTATTAAAACCAGGTGGAACTTGCATGTATACATCTTCAACTAAATCTCCCTGCAAAAATGCATTGTATACATCCATTTGGAAAATGGACCATTGTTTAGAAGCTGCAATAGCTAAAACAGATCTAACAGTAACCATTTTGGCAACTGGTGAGAAGGTTTCCTTGTAGTCAAGACCTTCCAACTGATTAAATCCCTTTGCAACCAGCCTAGCCTTGAATCTTTCAATCTGACCATCAGCTTTGTATTTGATCTTAAACACCCATTTGCAGCCTATGGTATGTTTTCCTGGAGGTAAGTCCACAATCTCCCATGTATTATTGTCTTCAAGGGCATGACTTTCCTGTTCCATAGCTTGGATCCATCTTGGATCCTTTGCAGCCTCATGATAGGATTGAGGCTCTGACTCAGATGTAAAAGAAGCTAAGCACTTAGCATATACAGGTGATATGAGGTCATAACTCAGGTAGTTAGACATAGGATAGATACAGTTATGAACAACATAATCCTGTAACCATTTTGGAGGAACTTTAGGTCTAACAAATGACCTTAGTAAGATGGAATGGTCTGAATTTTCTTGTGGAGAATCAGAATGGAAGAGATTTTGATCTGGTGAATGAATAGGATGATTGTGAGTGATAATGATGTCAGGTACTGATTTGTCATCACTAGTGTCAAATATAGGAAAAATAGGATTAGTATCAGAAGCCATGTGTTTGAAAGGAAACACAGACTCATGAAATACTACATCCCTGCTAAAAAAGAATTTTTTAGAGTGTATGTCATATAGTTTGTAACCTTTCTTGGTAGCTGAATATCCCATGAATACAGAAGGTAATGCTCTAGGTGCAAACTTATTCTTTCTATGGACATTGACTACATAAGCTAAGCAAACAAGAATTTTGAGGTGATCAAGATTAGGTTTGGACTGGAAGAATATCTCAAAAGGAGACTTATTCTGTAATATTGAAGAAGGGAATCTGTTGATGATATGTACAGCTGTGAGTACACAATCACCCCAAAAGGATATAGGTATAGATGCTTCAAATCTCAATGCTCTAGCTATTTCAAGTATGTATCTATGTCTTCTTTCTACTACTCCATTTTGTTGAGGAGTATAAACACAAGTGGTTTGATGAATAATTCCTCTGGTTAGGAGTAATTTATGCATATCAGAATTAATAAACTCTAAACCATTATCAGTTCTAAGTATCTTGATAGTAGATCCATATTGTGTTTGTATCATAGAGAAAAAATGTTTCAACATTCCATAAGTCTCATCTTTAGATTGCATCAGAAATATCCAGGTAATTCTTGAGAAATCATCTACTAAAGTCAGAAAATATCTCTTGCCATCCACAGTGAAAACTCTATATGGCCCCCATACATCAGCATGTAACAAATCAAAGATAGCACTAGAATGAGTATTACTAGCAGGAAATGGTAATTTGGTTTGTTTAGCTAAAGGACACACATGACATATGCTACTATTTGACTTATCTAGTTTGTGGTGTAGGAATTCGTCCATTTTTAGTAAAGCTTTTACTGGAATATGTCCCAGCCTCCTGTGCTAGGTACTAAGTGAAGCATTGTCTTTAGTAACTGCTGAAACTGATTGGTCATGGTTTGTTGGTTGAGAAGCATCACCAAACTGATAGAGGCCACCAGATTCTCTACCAATCCCCAATACCTTGCCACTGCAGAGATCCTGAAACACACATACATCAGGAAAGAATCCCACCATGCATTGTAATTCCTTAGTGAGCTTGGAGACTGACAGCAAGTTAAATTTAAACTTAGGGATATATAGAACATCATTCAGATGCCTTGTACCCAATATCTTGATTGATCCTTTGTGTGTGATTTCAAATTTCTCACCATTTGGCAAATGTACATGCTCAGTCCTACATAGTTCTTGGCATTCATCTAGCATTTCTAATTTTGCTATCATGTGATTTGTAGCTCCTGTGTCTATCACCCAATGTACTTGTTCCAAGTGAGATAATAAGGATGAAATTGTACCTGAATTTGAGTCATCTAAACTAGAAGATCCTGCTATATTGGTAGACACTATATTTGCCATGACCTCTGCATCTTGTACTTTCTTAATCATCTTCTAAATCTGTTGGTACTGTTCAGGTGAAAAAACTGGTGCTACTTGCTCACTTTGTGTTTGTTTTGGTGGTTCATCAGCTGCATAATTCACTGTAGCTTTTGAGTGATTCTGTTGCTTGAACTTTGGCCTAGTATCTTCCCTCCTTTCATTCTGAAATCCTTTATTGTTCTGGAAGTTTCTGTCACCAGATTGACTTAATAATCTCCTGCAAACAGATCTAGTATGACCTGGTCTTCTACAATAATCATAGTATAAATCTGGCCTCTTATTCCTGTAATAGTTCTGTGTTGGCTTGTTGGCCATCAACACAGTAGGATCATTGATCTCCAAATCTGACATTGTGCTTGTGATTGCTCTCTGACTTTCCTCCTGCATAATGAGTGCATAAATCTGATTTAAAGTAGGCAATGGTTGCATCATTAAAATCTGACTTTTTGCCCTAGAGTAAGAGTCATTCAACCCTGTAAGGAATTGGAAAACCCTGTGTTTCTGAATATGATCAGTGTACACCTTTGAGGTATCGCAGTTGCACATTGGAAGTGGAATTAAAGCATCAAACTCATCCCATAGGTCACTAAGCTTTGAAAAATAGCTTGAACTGTACCAGTCCCTTGAGTGAGGAATGCTATCTCTTTGTGTAGGTCGAATGTTCTTACACTGTTCTCTTTATCAAACTTCTCCTTGAGATTATCCCAAACTCTTTTGGAATCCGAAGCATAGGCTATTCCGGTCATTAATTCCTTCGATACCACATTCATTATCCACGAGAGTACAATGGCATTGCACCTTTCCCATCTCTTTAGCAGTACTCCGGAATATGAAGATCGAACACAGCTTCCATCCACAAATCCAAGTTTGTTTTTTCCTAGTAATGCAATTTTCATGTATCTGCTCCACAGAGCATAGTTTTCAGTATCTGTTAGTTGAATCACAATTAGAGTGATTCCAGGAGTATCCGTAGGCTGCAGAAATAGTGGATCGTTACGATCAACAATGGAGTCACGGCTTCCTGAAGCTTCGCTCATCTCGAATCGGTTGTAGATCAGATCTGGCATTTTGCGGAATGCATGTACAGATCGTGCTCTGATACCATGTTAATTTGTGATTTGAGCTTCAGCTACCATGGTTTAATCCATGGATTTAGGCATAAAGATGTAGTTGTGAGAGAGAGCTTTTGCAGAGTATAGGAGGAAGAAGAGGGATATTATTGTCTAATGAATGATAGTCTTGTACATCAGATTCCATCTATATATATACACAATTATCTCTTAACTAACTAATTAATCAAGCAACTAATTAACTAACTAACTAATCACATGTTTAGTTATAACCTCCTAACTAACTACTCCATTACTAGTCTCAATAGAAGCGATTGGAAGATGCATGCTATCTCATTGTTCTTGATGATATCTGGAACACAGAAACATGGGATCTCATTGTTAGGTCATTTCCTGACAATGATTAGTCAAGTAGATTGCTACTTACCAGCCGTAAAAAGTAGGTTGATTTGCATGTAGATCCTCTCACTACACCCTATGAACTTAAAGTATTGGGTGAAGAGGAGAGCTGGAAACTCTTTCTCAAGAAAGCATTTACCGAGGATAGAGAGTGTCACAAGGAATTGGTTGATGTGGGGAAAGAGATTCTGAGAAAATGTGACAGCTTGTCGCTGGCAATCACTGTTATAGGAGGCCTCTTGCTCAGGAAGAGGAAGCAAAGAAGTGTGTGGCGAGTACAGTGAAGCCTCAGTTCATACCTTGTCAAAACTCAAAGTTATGGTGTATCAACAATTTTGACGTTGAGTTATAAAGACTTCCCCCCCCCCCCCATTTAAAATCTTGCTTTTTCTACTTAGGCCTTCTCCAAAAAGGCAAAGACATCCCTATGAAGCAACTCATGCACATATGGATTGCCCATGGCCTTATTCATCAAAAGGGAGAACAAACAGTAGAGGACATTGTGGAGGATTATCTTGATGAGCTCATTGTTAGAAATATGCTTCAAGTAATCCTAGTTAGAGCAGATGACAGAGTTAAAAGTTGCCGGCTCCATGATCTCCTACGAGACCTTTGTATTATGAAGGCCAAGGAAGAAATATTTCTCGAGGTAGATAATCCATCTAATGCTCTCTCTGAATCTCGGCACCATGTCCTTTACTCGCCACTTGAGAGGTATGAATGTTTGGGAAATTTAAGGTCGTATATAAGATCTCTTCTATCTTTTGATTCATCTGCTGAACTAGTTAATCTTCATTGTATTTGTAATCTTTATTGTATTTGTACAAGTAGTTTCAAACTTCTCAAAGTGTTATACATAGACTCCCCTGGTTTAAAGGTGATCTCAGATAGTATTGGGAAACTATGTTCCTTGAAGTACTTGGGCATAGGATGGAAGACACGAATAAAGAAGCTTCCCCATTCGATAGATTGTTTGCAAAACTTGGAAATAATAGATATGCCCATGTCTAGGTTGTATTCTGTGGAAGTTACTGATGTCTTGTGGAAGTTAGAGAATTCGCGGCATCTACTTGGTTACATAAATTCCCCAAGCCTATTGAAGATCGGCCTACTTAACAATCTCCAAATTCTAGGCAGTATACATGTTCATCATTGGATGCACCAGGAAAACCCGACAAGGATGGCTAATCTCCAAAAACTTGGTTTACTTATTGTAAGTGATGATAACCTAGACATAGATCGATTATGCGATTCACTTGCAGAGCTTGAGAGACTTCAATCCTTGTTCTTGGAAGTAAAGGATGGCTTGAAAATACTTTTGGTCACTGGTTTATCTAAGTTGAGTCATATTGTCAAGCTTAAGTTGAAGGGAGCCTTAGCATCAATACCAGCTAACCCTTGCGTATTTCCACCTAATCTTTGTCAGCTGACTTTGGTGAACTCCAACCTCCATCCAGATTCAATCCATATGTTGGAGAAGTTAACCAACTTGTCAATTCTAAAACCAGTCAAAGCTTTTGATCATGAAGATTACAATATAACAATATCGAAGAATGGATTTCGTGGACTCGAGTTTTTGAGGCTGGATCAACCAATGTCTATGTGAGAGATGAAGCTACGGAAAGGTGCAATGGCAGGACTAAAATACCTGCAAGCCTTCAAATGCTACTCGTTGAGAAGGCTCCCAGAAGAGTTGATATCATTGACTAAGCTTGAGAAGCTGGAAATTCGAGAAATGCCTGAAACATTTATTTTTAAGCTTCAATTTTAAGATTTGCACAAACTTCAACACATTCCCAACATTGTGATTGGACATCCCAGTACAGATTATGAAGAATGGGTCGAACAATTGAAGCGTGGACGTGGACATGGACATGAACATGTCCTTAGAAGGTTGATGCAATACCATGGGTAAAGAGAGCATCAGCTTTATGATTAAACTAAGGTACTTGGCCATGCTTTGCGCGGGCGTTATAATATTATTTGTGTTAGTGTTCTAATTTTGAATGATGATTGCTTCCTGGAAAGGTATCAAAACGAAAACATCTTCTCATTATGAGGTGGCTCAACCCAAGAAAGACAAGAAAATTAATCAAGGATTGACAAATGAGAAGAAATTGAATCTAAGATGGAGAATTACAAGGAGTAAATAATCAAGAACAGAAAGTCATCAAAAATAAAGATAATTGAAGATTGTGAGTCCGTCAAGGAGAAAGATTTTCTACTTTCCTTAAGCCATTAATCTTATGATTTGAAATAAGAATTATCATTGCCTAATTCCATGTATCAGATCCTTTAGGTTGCTATCTCTTCTATTTAAAGGACAACAAGAACAAATATGAGAGATTTACAAACTGACATACTGAAAACTGCTCTTCTCTACTTTTACCTTTACAAAACATGTTAATTCTTGTAGATTTACTGCGTTACAAAACGGAGAGAATTGAAGAATGAATGTTTGGAGTGAGGCATTGTATCAAAAAGAAAGAGAGCAAAAGAAAAAGATCCTGAGTGTAGATCTAGGTTTGTTGGTCTGTGAGTGCTTTTACTCTAACGAGGGACCAAGTCTCTTAACATAAGTATGAGAAGAAAGAATGCAACAAACTTATAATGGAAGCCCTCTATACTCAAGGTAGGTAAAACCACTACCTGATCCATAGGATTTCAACTCAAAGCTTCACTAATCTTGAAAGAGCAAAATGATTGTAACCCATTACAATCTTGAGGACTGATGCACAAGCCCCTTTTCCCTTTACAAGTAAGTGAACTCCACCAAGTCCTAGCTACCCTAAAGCTAAGAACACAAGCACAACCTCACCAAAAAATAGACCTTAAAAACTAACAACACCAAAATCCTTTATAGAGTAAGGATCTAGTTCACATTAAGAGCAAGGAAACAACATCTAAAGAAAACAGTAAAAGAATGCTTCAAGAATAGACGACATTGTTGTTTTCTTCAAAGTATTTCCAGATAAAGAAGATGAATTTTTCAGTTGTGAATATATTGGAATGGATGATTCTTGCACTTGTTCATTCTCAATATATATCAAACCCTTCAAAAGACAAGTAACAACCTGTTAGGGACCACTATAAAAATTCCACCATTTGGCCCAATATTATTGGTCACTGAACCCGTCACTCTACAGGCACTCGAGCACACCTAAAATTAGTTGTTTGTAGGATAATTTCACTGTCAAAGAGATTTGCATATCACGCTCATCTCTGGGATAGGATCAGGTCCCATCTCAGAGTTTGTTAATCATCAAAGCTATTGCAATCTAACACTTTTCCCTTTTTTGATGATGAAAAACACTTAGGCTCGACTAGGCCAATTATGAGCAACAAATATCATCGTTCATATCTTCCCCCTTTTCATTGCCTTCCTCCTTTCAACAAGACACCATACAATCTTCTATCACCAAGCCTATCATCACCCTATCAACATACTAATTCCACCACAATACCACCAATATTCCCCCTTTGACATCATCAAAGAGGTGCACAGTAAACCAGATAGGAGAAATATGTAAGAAGCAATAAACTCATTCCACAAAATGAACAACAATAAGTTAAAAGGAAATAGAGACAGATAATTCCAAAGGGCATTCACTCCACAAAAAGAAAGCATTCATGTGACCAAATTTATATGTAACTGAGTGTTACAATTTCCATAAAACGAGAAATAATGGATAAAGAGAGTAATGATTAAAGAGAAGGAAGAGGTCAAGGTTATAGGTTTTGAAGGACCAAGGATAATCTAGCATTTGCTTCTTCATGACTCTTCAATAGTTTGTCCTTCAACTCCTCCACTTTGGCAATAAGTTGAGCATTCTGCATTCTAAGCTGCTCAACCTCTTCTAAACCAGGTCCCTCGTCAGAAGATTTGACAGACTAAGCTTTTAGCTGAATAATCTCAGCATCTCTCTTAGTAACCAGTGATGTCAAAGTCTCAACTTCATATCTCAGTTGTGCCTGGTTGTCTAGTAGTTCAAAGACCTATGACTTACCCTTTCTTCCACTCCGATCTTCATCATATTCACACTCAATCAAGGTATTGAGATACATTACCTGCTTCGTTGTCTCTTTGGTTCCTTTTCCAAAAGTTCAATTCTTATTTCCTTGAACATTCTGCCTAGTAGATATCCATAACCCAAACCATTCTTACCATCCCTAGCCTTTTGAATCTTGATCATGTGTTCAAGCATGTTCCCAGGTAGACTGATCTCATCCATTTTTGACAGGCGTTCCATCAAGTAAAGATCAGTTCCTGTGGAAATAGTTCTCTTTTCTGACCTAGGCACGCAACAAATTTTATTGATAAATTCAAAGTAAACCTGGTATTTAGCCTTGAGAAACTTCTTAGGTACATTGGTCTTGTTCAAGTCAACTACTTTACCAATTTCTCCAAGAAAAGCATTTGAGGGTTGTTGTCCAGCTACTGACTTAATTCCTTTTACAGATACTTTCAAAAGATCTCCCAACCTATGTTCATCAAGATACAACTTCCAGCACATTTAGACAAGAATTGATGTACAAATCACCAATGATTTACATGTTCAGATAGAACTCTCTCACTTTCTTTTCATACAAAGCAGGAGTAGGCCAATCAAACAGATGATTCCACCCCTGTATTTCCACATCATTAACCAACTCTCTCAAACCTGGCTTGTATGTATGCTCTGTATCAAAAATTCTACCAGGTAGGACCTTTTGAGTTTTCAAGATTTCTTCACGCTCCTCTTTTGTCAAATCCTTGTCAAGAGTGGGACCAGGTCCCTCATCATGATCCTCCTCTAACTCAGATGCAGACTTTGATGCTGAGTGTTTTTGTATTCTCTCCTTCACAGACCTTTACTTAATATCCTAAGTATTACTCCTATAACTTGAGTCATTTAATCCCTACCCTTAGAATTTCTTGTTGATGAATGTATGATGACAAGTCTCATGTTCCCTATCCCCCATAGCTTGAGTCCAGAGATCCCATCCCTTAGACTTGCTTGTTGTGTTTTAATTGTATGGAAATTAGTCTCATGCCCGCTTGTCCCATAGCATGAGTCCTAAGCCCCTATCCCTTAGTGTCACTTATTGATGTTTGAATTGCACTTCCGAACTGATGATGTGTAAATGGATGCTATGAGGCTTGTTTGGGGACTTTTGGGTTCTCATTCACCATGTTACACCTAGGTCCTAAGCTTGGGTCATGACAATGGTGCTCATCATAACTCTTAAAATTTGATTAAATCAACTGACCTAGTTATCACTTTGTCTAAATTAGATCTTTTGTTACATATCATGCACTTAGTGCGAGCTTAAGGTATCATAAATGACATCAAATAAGGACAAGTGATACTAGACTTGTATATGTTTAGGAGAGGTTTTTATTAAGTTCAATAAATAAGTAAATATTTTCATAAGGCATGGTGTACCTAGATTGATAATTTAAGTTGTTAGAGTCCAGTTATAGAGAGGGTGCTTGAGTATATCTTGTGTATACACTAAATTTAGTATAAATCAATACCCATTTCAAAAATTTAATGTGAGAACCCATGTTTCTCGCCTTCCATAATAAACATAGTGTGGCATCTTATATAAGGCGTATATGATTTTATATAGTACCTGATAATAATAAGACAACAAATGAGTTGTTAAAGATTAAGGTCAAAGGAATCCCTTAAACACATATTCAAGGTTAAAAAAATCACTCGAGTAGCACCCTGCCTTTTCAAAAGGTTTAAGTTAAGTTTCATCTTTAGAATGAGACTAGGAGAGTCTAATTTTCTAAAATGGAGTTTTAAGAAGTATTTTAATATCAAAATGGTCATACTTTTAAGTTTTGAGTGAAGAAAGGTTGGAGACAAAGGTTGACCAAAGTTACCGTAAGCCTCTCTAGAAAATTTTTCTTAACTTTAGGTAAAAAATCCCAGGCCATATCACCCAAATTATATGGGATTAAAAGGGTCATGGACTATCAAATAAATGGTCAACGAGTCTAGTTTGCAACACATAAAATTGTACATCAAACTGACTTTGGAGTAAAATGTTTTGACTATTTTACCGTGGACCGTTGGAGCAGAATACCAGGTCGGGTCAAAGGAACTTACAAGTTGGAAAACCTAACATTTTAAGACCCCAAACATTTTATTTTTGTTCAAAAATAGTGAGGAAACTGAAGAGAGGGTCCTCATGAGGTTCTTGAGTAATTTAGGTATGTTTTTCATGATTTTTACCGTTAAAGTTCGCCCCCGTGCCCAGAAATGCATGCTTTACACACTGTAATTATTTTTCTCATATTAGCTGTGTTTGAAGCTATTTTTGAACGTAGAAAATTGTTGTTCGTGTTGGTTCTTTTAGCTTTACAACTGGTTACCTAGGTAATAATCTTGGGGCTCTTTTATGATCATTTTTACGAAGTTCTACGGATGTTTCATCACGTTAAGTCTATATGGCAAATCTAACAATTTATGCTCAATTATGAACTATTTATATGTGTGTATAAGTTGTGTATATATAGTGGTTGTGAAGCTTAGGACGTAAGAAACAACTTTTATGAAGAAACTTCAGGCATTGGACGTTCGTTGGAGAGGTATATTAAGGCTAAGCTTCGTCCCACCTTTTCGCACAAAATCTAGAAAATTTCCAAAACGTCAAATGTGATATTTTACTATTGTATTGCTAGAAAGACCTTCTGAGAAAGGCATTGTGATCGCAAATAAATTAGTTTGATACTCTATTTGTTCGATTAAACTAGATATTCGGTATCTATATATCAATTTATCAGTTTTTTTGTCTACCTGTCCATGTGTTTGAGGTGTTACTCTTCTTTGGGTGGTGTCAAAAATAAATAAAGAAAGACTATGAGGGAAATTTAGTAGTCATAATTAATCATTCTTCCTCACTAAAATTGTATTTGAAGAACTTAAAAAGCAACACGTTGATTTCCAATAATCTCAAATATAATACTCTTGTATAAGCTACTAAGGCACTTCATTTTTTTTGAAAATATTTTCTTTTACTAATTGAAAAGGAACAAAGTATAAATATTATATGAAGCATCTTAAGATCCTTAAGAACATTTTCAGAGTTAAGCTCCTTAAGAACTTTTTCTGAGTTAAGGTGTCATTCTAAATATTAAGTTAAGTTTTCAAACTTATTCGAAAGATACATAAGATTCCATGGTCATATGTATATGCTACGACGAAGATTATAATATTATGAGAATAAAAGTACCAATGAGCCAAGATTGACTAAATTCCTTCTATGGCCTTCTGTGTGCACTGCATATTATGGAGGGACTTCGAGCTATAATTGGAGGTAAGGGGCCTATTTACCCAAATGAATATATATATATACAGATGGTAATAAGTTGGCAAATATGATGACAGTTAGCAATCGGAAAAGGCCATCATTGTTAGCATTTTGTTGAGTGTGTCATATATTTGTATCTATATATGTATTCGCGACATGTTATTACTTGAGCAGAACATGCATGTTTGATAACTAGGAAGTTGAGTATTGGCCATGAAGTTTATTTGAGTTTCGGTTATAGGTAGTATCTCTATAACCTTTTTTACCACAACTATTTATGATTTTACTTTCTTCTTTACATGCCAATACATTTTTATTCGTACTGATGTTCCATTGCCTAGGGTGCTGCATTTTGTTTCGTGTGAGAAAGTTCAGGGAGGGATTTTAATCAACCACTCCACTAGGATTCCTATTAAGCCGTTAGTTGGTAAGTTCCACCTTTTCCTGGTGCTTTTGTAGAATGTCTAATTTTTGTTGTACAGTTAGGTATAGTCGGGGCCTTGTCCTCACAGTGCTAGTGACACTTTTAGTGGATGGACATGGTATTTTTTAGGGTGGCTCCTTTGCAATGTTTAGTCTTCGGCCATAGGTTTAGCATGTATACATGTGTGTGTGCATGTACCTCTCTAATTGTAGCCTCGTCAGCTAGCTAGTATTTTATCATTTTGGCTTATCTACCTTGGTGTATGTGACTTATTTTTAACCATGTCATGACCTAAATGGTCCAGACTTAGTTTTTTAGATGTTATGTTGCTCGATCTTTGGCCCCTAGTCTAGTTAGCTAGCATGTTCAGTGGCTTACTCGACCAATGGCAGTATTGAGTGCCAGTCGTACCTCCCTTCTTTTTGGGGTGTGACAAACACGGTATCAGAGCAGGTAGTATCCCAGGGAGTTTACTGTCGTGCCTAGTGGAGTCTTGTTTATAGATGTGTTGTGCAGAACAACTATAATCAGGAGGCTATAATGCATTTAAGGATAGTTACATTTCTTTTACTTAATAGATCGTGTTATAGAGAAAATCTATAAGAACATATGAAATCTAAATCATGCTTTGTAGTTTGTATTTAATAGGCTACCTATACTCAGTAGATGGAACAACATGGGATAGGTATGGATTCAATAAAGGTACTAACAGATTTATGGAGGCACACAGTGAGTCTCCATGATCTATAATAGCATCGTCTCTAGCACCTATTCAGGCCCAAGGAGATCCAGTACCCCAAGCCACACAGTTCTAGTAGTACTTGAGGCAGGTAGGGACGTGGGCTACAACAACCTGAGCTAGGATCCTAGCCGTCACACAGCGGATGGGATACCTGAAGGCATCTCACCCAGGCCATCTAAGCATCTCAACCATTCATAGGCGTTAGATAGAAACTCATTGCGGAAAACATTATGAGAAAGAGGCTATGGGCTATATTAATGCAATGAAATCACATTAAAAAGTGGTAAAAATAGAAAACATAATTTTTCCATAAGCATACCATTAGTACATAAAGAATGGAACTGCTACGGTCATCTTCTATCAGATAGAAAGAAAATCCATAATAGTCAACATAGAAAGTAAAAGCCTCAGAAGGGCTATAAATACATCGCCTAAAAAAAGTATAAAATAGAGAAGAAAATAGGTGGATTCCCAAACTAACGCTCACCACAACAATAAGCTAGTCTTGAACACCAAATACTAGCCACGAGTCGATGGAGCAGTACATGTCCCTACATGGTTAAATCATGCGGGCAAATATGCATTAGTACGTTTGAATGTACTAAGTATGTGAGATGCAATGCATGGATAAAATTGTAATGCCATCATAATTAAACATAACATGTAGATATACATAAGATAAAGAATCATGAGACAGCTTAAACATTCACAAAGAATAAGACTCGGGTAAATATGAGACATGCATAAGAAAACATATAAAGTGAAGACATGCATAAGATCATGTAAACTTGTGGGAATGGACCATAACCGACAGCTGCTACATGGAATCCAATGAACTCCTTCCATTGGGAAAAGGCCAATGCACTCCTTCCATTGAGAAAAGGGTAATCTACTTGCCAAGGTAGACGTCCAAAATATAGTAACTTTGCACTTGCATCTTTCATAACTTTTGGGCTGATGTGAATCCATTGGCCTAGCCTACAAGGATCCTATGGTGGCACATAGTTATGGAAATTAAGATTTAGCTTCAAGGGATCATGACTCAACTAACGGGATGAGTCCCTATCTCTAGTCCTCTCTGTGCTAAGTCATTCCAAGGAAATCTTTAAAACATATAATTAGCAATCATAGGAGTAACTCGAACTTAAGAATTCTGTCTTAAACATCTTTTAGGGCAATAATCATCATACATATATCTTTGGTATGCTTAAACTTTGAAACTATCATGCCCTAAGCCAAGGGCCTAGACATGACACGATGAATGAGAACTTGAAGGGTTCCTAACAAGCCTCTCAAGCATACATAGCACATCCTTGATTTCACAAAAACATGGAAAAGCAATTAAACACACAACACATAATTTCTAAGGGACACGGGGCTTTTGACTCACGCTATGGGGATGTTGTAGGGAACAGGATGAAGATGAATCACATAGCAAATAATTTCTAAGGGGTGGGTAAGTATGACTCACACTATGAGGATTTGGGACTATCATCTCATCACCATCATCATGCAACAAGAGCATAATGGAAAGAGGACTAAGGGAACCTTCAATAATGAAAAAATATAAGAGTCATACTCGATAATACATAGCCATAACAATATCTAACAACACATCTAATCATGAATAGGACGGGGGCCAAGACATCTCCCGCGCACACCCTCAAAATATAGTATCTAAAAGTAGATAAGTCTAAGTAAAGGCATGAAAGTAAATGGTTAGCGCCCTCGAAAGTGGAGGATTCACCAATAGCGAGTCTTCACTCGAACCGACTAGCTACTGGAGGAGGAGAATGGAAAGGAGCTTCGGTTCCTACATGATTAAATCATGTAGGCAAAAGTATGCGTTAGTACTTGAAATGTACTAAGAATGCGAGGTGCAAATGCATCAAGGAACATAACTCATAAAAATCAATATGTGTAATCATAAACAATAGATATAGGTTCAATATGCCATGAGTGGCAAATGCCTAGAGGACATGCATGAAGAATCATCAAATTACATGACATCATATACATAGTGGGAAGGGATCATAACCGACATGGCCATTTCAGAAGGTGCCACCACCTTATGACATAGCCTTTTTGGTGGGTTTCACATCTTATCTTTACCTTATGGCATAGCCTTTTCGATAGGTCTAACCAATATCCATACCTTACGGCATTATCTTTTTGGTAGGTACAAGCCCATATAGGGGATTAACGTCATAAACCTATGGTGGCACATAGTTTGGGGACCAAGGGAGACTACCAAGGTCCTCTTGGTACTAGGTCATAATCCCCACTATAAGAAACAAATACTTTTAATGACCATTTCTTAACAAAGGAAAATGAATCTGGTCATTATAAATATACTAATAGTGACCAAATTGTTTTTCGGTCGTTATAAATACACTTATAGTGACCAAGTTTTTTCCTGTCGTTATAAATATACTTATAGTGACCAAATTTTTTTCAGTCATTATAAATACACTTATAGTGACCAAATATTTTTCCGGTTGTTATAAATACACCTGTCGTGACAAAATATTTTTTGGTCTTTAGAGACAAATTTTAATTCAACATTAACGAGGGGATAAATTTGATTGTTAAAAAGCATAACATCCCATCGTTAAAACATATTAGTTAGTGTAAAAATATGTTTTAATTAATATGAGTGCAAAGAGATTAGATCAAATCATGTTATAAGTATAACAAGTGGCATTTTGTTAACCATTCCATTGTTCTGATAAGAATCCACCATCTTTTGTAATTTTTCTTATTTCATAAAAAAAGTTTAACAAAACAAATACTAATATATTATTTTCTAATAGCTCTATCCATCATTCTTATTTAGTCAATTATATAAACATTTTAAATATTATAAAAGCATTTAATTACAATCTTTTTTGGCACAATTCTTTTAATTTAAATATTTTCTTGATATAGTTTCTATATATGTTTTTATTTTGAGAGACAAATTATTCATCTTTACTTGACTTTTTAAAAATGCAAGATGAAGTAGGTCAAAGCAAAAAATTGTAATGAAAGGAAAAAAAATTAAAAAATAGAAATAATAATATTAAATATATAATTATGAGCTTATGAGATTAATTTAAGGTAGAAAAGTTATATAAAATTCATAGTAAATAATTTTCTCAAGAGGATAGATATTTCTCCACTTGCAAATTATCTCAATCAATAGACTTAAGAATGAGTGTGCAGCAATAATGTTTCTTCTAATAAAAATATATATATGGTGTCAACTTATTTTCATTATTGGTTTTGAAACTATTGATCAATAGATCTTGATTCATAACAAAGAGAAAGAAAGAACAAATTTGTTTGTCATCCTCTCTTCCCGATTGAAATTTTACAAGACAAGTTGAATTTTGAAGATCCAAGATTCGGGCATAAAGGTTAATCTCCAATGAAGAAGATGATGTGCTTTACCTGCAAATTTGGGACGAGCTCCAATGAAAATAATCTTTGATGGTCTTCTTTTACAATCTCAAGGGTTCATCTCCAGTAGCCTTCCTTGATAATAGTCATTTTCCGTAGTAGTCTTCAAAGCATACTTTTGCAGCTCCAGTGATTCTCAATATTCCAAGATTTCATCCTTCCTCGCAATTAGGAAATCAAGATATCGATTAACATCCTGGTGAACTCTAACCCTTGACTATTTTTTCTTACACCATTTTATTTTTTTGATATTATTTCTTGATTCTTTCTCACTAACATTGTGGCTGCCTATTATTCTTGATTCTTTCTCACTAATATTGTGCATTAATCTTGAAATTAACCCAATCCTTCTAATTTATTTCATTTCACAAGGAGATCGAATTTCAAGGGACTGTAGGTTATTAGAATAACACCTCGTCTCTTTCCTTGTTTCCTAATTGTGGCTGCCTATTATTCTTGATTCTTTCTCACTAATATTGTGCATTGATTTGTTAAATTCTTGCTTACTGTTACTGTGCTTCATCCACATGTTTGTACTTGTTTTTCATATTGTGATTAGTAAGTAGTATACCATATATTTCCTGTGTTGTTCGGTGGGTTGCATAGTTTTCACTAGAGCGCTTCCTGATCTTAGTAGCTTAGTAGTCTATTACTTCTTATGTTTAGTGGCGTCAGGATCGCATAAAAGACTAGGGTCATTCATCGAACGGGGTTGGGGTCGGGGGTAAGGGGTAGGGGTGGTGAGAGGCTCACAGGCATATATAAGTTAAGGATATCGTTGTGGAATATAGGATCACTAAAGGAAATTCATAAAGCTAGTAAAATATCTTAAGAGGAGACATATTGATATAGTGTGTGTTCAGGAGACCAGATGGGTAGGTACCAAAGCTCGTAATGTGGATGGGTTTAATATGTGATAGTTGGGTGGTTCTAGGGATAGAAATAGTGTAGGTATCCCAGTAGACGAGGACCTCAAGGATTATGTGGCTGAGGTTAGGAGGGTTAATGATAGGATGATGCTTATCAAACTCGTGGTTGGTAGGCATGTAGTGAACATAGTTAGTGCGTATGCGCCCCAAGTAGGCCTAGATGAGGAAGTCAAAAGGCTCTTTTGGGAAGATCTGGATGAGGTTGTGCGAGGCATACTGAAGACAGGAAAAACCTTCATTAGGGGTAACTCTAATGGGCATATCGAGGCAACCACCAGTAGGTTTGTAGATGTTCATAGAGGCTTTGGTTTTAGGGAGAGGAATTGAGGTGGGACATCTCTCTTGGATTTTAAAGCCTTTGAGTTAGTTATTGCTAACTCGTGTTTCCCGAAGAGGGAAAACCGCTTGATTACCTTCCGTAGTACGGTAGCTAAGACTCAAATAGATTACCTACTTCTCCAGAAGGGCGATAGAAGTCGACATAAGAATTGCAAGGTTATTCCAAGTGAAAATATTTTCACTCAACATAGGCTTCTAGTGATGGATTTAGAGATCAAGAGAGAAAAGAAGAAGAAGGTTATTTATGCCCAACCGAGGATTAGATGGGGATGCCTTACTCCTGCCCTCCCCCGGGAGATTGAAGAAAAGTTGAGAAACTTAGAGGCTTGGAATAGTGGCGGAAATGTGAACAATATGTGAGACAATACTGTTGGTTATATTAGAAAGGTAGCTACCGAGGTACTAGGGGTTTCGAGAGGGACCTTTAGTGGACATCAGAGTGATTGGTGATGGAATGAGGAAGTTCAGGCCAAAGTGAAAGATAAGAAGGTTTCTTACACAAAGTGGTTGGGGTGTAGGGATGAAGATGAAAAGCGAATGCTTAAGGAGACATATAAGACGGCTAAGTCGGAAGCAAAGATGGTGGTGATGAGTGATAAGACAGCAGTGTTTGAGCACTTATATGAGGAGCTAAGTGATAAAGGCGAGGACAAGAGATTGTATAGGCTCGCAAAAGAGAGAGAAAAGAAAGCTCGTGACTTGGACCAAGTGAAGTGCATCAAGGATGAGGAGGGTGAGGTGTTGGTGGGTGACACTTCCATTAAACTAAGATAGAAAACTTACTTTTATAAACTCTAAAATGAAAAAGAAGATAGAAATAGTGAGTTGGATGAGTTATCACACTCCGAAAGTCATCATGATTTTGGTTATTGCAGGCGGTTCAGAGTTGAGGAGGTTAGAAGGGCTATTAGCAGGATGAAGAGAGGAAGGGCGGTCGTACACGATGAGATTCCAGTAGATTTTCGGAAGAACATGGTCAAGGATGGAATAGAGTGATTGACTAGACTGTTTAATGCCATTATGAAGACTGCCAAGATGCTTGATGAATGGAGGAAGAGTACAATGGCTCCATTGTACAAGAACAAAGGGAATATTCAAAACTATAACAATTACAGGTTAAGTCACACTATGAAGGTCTGGGAGAGAGTGGCATAGATGAAGGTGAGAAGAGTAGAGTCTATTTCAAAGAATCAGTTTGGATTCATGCCGGGGCGGCCGATTACTAAAGCAATTCATCTTGTTCGGAGATTAGTGGAGAAATATAGGGAAAGAAAAAACGACCATCATATGGTGTTCATTGATCTCGAGAAGCCCTATGACAAAGTTCCAAGGGATGTCTTATGGAGGTTTCTAGAGGTGAAAGGTGTCCCAGTGATATATATCAGGGCGATTTAGGACATGTACAATGGAGCCAAAACTCCGGTAAGAACGGTGGGAGGAGACTCAGAGTATTTTCCTATTGAGATGAGACTTCATCAAGGATCTCTGTTGAGCCCTTTCCTGTTTTCCTTAGTGATGGATGAGCTGATGTGATCTATCTAGGAGGAGATTCCATGGTGTATGCTATTTGCAGATGGCATAGTACTGATTGATGAGACTTAGACTAAAGTTGATGATGGGGTTGGAGGCTTGGAGAGACGCCTTGGAGTCCAAAAGATTCAAATTGAGCAGGACCAAAATGGAATACTTGGAGTTCAAATTTAGTGTTGCGAGGGATGAAGTAGACATTAATGTGAGGCTTGTCACTCAACCTATCCCCAAGAGGGAAAACTTTTAGTATCTGGGGTCCATCATCTAGAGTAGTGGCGATATCAATGATGATGTCACACATCATATTGGGGCAGCATGGACTAAATGGAGGCTTGCCTCTGTAGTATTGTGTGATAAAAAGATACCACCTAAACTCAAAGGTAAGTTTTACAGAATGGTGGTTAGACCATCTTTGTTGTATGGGGTGAAGTGTTGGCCAATAAAAAATACACATGTTCAGAAGATGCATGTTGCAGAGATGAGGATGTTGAGATGGATGTGTGGTCACACAAGGAGGGATAAGATTAGTAATGAGACCATTTGGGAGAAGCCAAAGGTGGCCCCGGTGGCTGATAAGATGAGGGAAGCGAGACTGTTATGGTTTGGACATGTGCAGAGATAGAGTACCGATGCTCCTTTCAGGAGGTGCAAGAGGTTGTTTTGGGAGTTACACAGAGGGGTAGAGGTAGACCGAACAAGTATTAGGGGGAGGTGATCAGACAAGATATGGCGAAATTGGATCTCACCGAGGACATGACCTTAGATAGAAAGGAGTGGAGGTCGCAAATTAGAGTAGGAGGCTAATTAGTTGGTAGGGTTAGGTGGATATCTAGTCTTGAAGTATAGTAAGGAGTAGGCGTGTTTTATATCATGTGTTGTCATTATCTGTCATATGTGTGTTACATATTGGCATGTGCTTTTCATTTATAGTCGCTCTTTCTATTCTTTTTCCTTCCTGTCCTTTTTGTCATATCTAGCTTATTCTGCTTATGGATTTTTGAGACGAGGGTTCCCAGAAAACAACCTCTCTACTTTTATGTGGTATTGATAAGGTCTGCGTACATTCTACCCTCCCTAGACCCCACTTGTGGGATTCCACCGGGTATGTTGTTGTTGTTGTTGTTGTTGTATTGGTTTTGAAAACAACAGGTGCATACAAAAAAAATCATTTGTTTGAGTTAGAAAAGTATAAAGTGAAATTTTACAAACAGAAAATTTAAAAATCTTTACATGACATATAATCAACTGCTAATTAATTAAGAAATCGTGATTTTTTTATTATTTAAAATTTAAGATGATATAAGTGATTTGTATCTCATAATAATTTTAATGATATTGAGTTATTTATATTAGGTGAATTCCATTAGTATAAATGGTGAAACTAAAAGAAGTTGGGGGTATTATCCATGAAGCAATGTATAAAAAGTCAATAACATAAGATGCAAAATACAAAACAAACAACTTTATGCCTAGAACGAGAAAGCCCAAGTTTCTTTTTATGTGGTTGTGAGAACAGAAACAAATTTTATATTTCATTGAGATTAATCTTTGATTTTGTGAAAAAGTAAAATAAATAGTTATTAGGAGTGTTATTAATAACCTTACATGAAGCTTTTATACTTGTTTTTTGACAGATTATGCAGTTTGAAGAACTCATCCTTAGAGAAAGTGTAAAGAAGTATAAGCAACGGAAAAGTTTGAAGCACGGAAAGAATGCATTTCATATTTCAGAAATTGTTTAAAGATATTCTAGTTTTTCTTTTACTAAGAGTTAAAAAGTATAATATCATACAATTTGTATGTCTATATATTTGTAAGGTTACACAATATCATTCCTTATAGCTAACTATGAAATTTTATATGAATATAATCAATTTGTAATGGTTTCATATGTGCACGTATTTGTATGTGTGTGTGTGCGTATATACGAACTTTTGTTGATCTGATTTGTGGTTATAATTAAGGTTTTAATAACTAGAAGTGAAGAGAGCCTTGGAGTAACTGGTAAAGTTATTGCTATGTGACTAGGCAGAAATGCAAGGTAAGGCTACGTACAATAGATCCTTGTGGTCGGGTCCTTCCCCAGAAGTGCACCGGGCTTTCCCTTTTTTTTTTTTGATAACTACAATATCAATTAGTGAAGGGAAAATCTGGTTGTTGAAAGGAAATATAACAACTGGATTTTTGTTGTTGTTAAAGGCTTTTTAACGATCAAATTTAATTCGGTCGTTAAATTTTAACGACGAAGCTTTTAACGACCGGATTTTTACCGGTCATTATTGACTAACAACTACTGGATTTATACTTTTAGTGACTGAATTTTCCCTCGTTAAAGACCTATCTTTTGTAGTGCCCACCGAATACTTGAAACATAGTCATAGTTATGGCATGCATAGTCTCAAAATATCTTAGTATGATTCTTGGAGTAGCTCATTACTCATAACTTGTAACATCAAAAAGAGGTCTTTACATAATTCATGTCAATCGTATCATGCACATGAGCTCATAGCATACTTGTTAGTCCCCTTGTTAGTCTTGACATGTTGATCATACATATCTTGCCATAAGCATTCATGACTTAAAAGCTTAACATGCATCTTTAAATCAAATCATGGTAGGTACATGTACATAAACTTGAATCATGCAATTCATGAATAAATGCCATAAGAGGAGTAAAATGAGATCCTTAAACATTATTCAAACATCCCACCATCAACATGAGGAAACTTGGTTAGGGTACCATCAAATCCTTATATGAAAATCATAGATTTCACATGATGTTGCATAACATCAAAGTGTACAAGGATAAACCATAATAAAATACTTCGTAATATCATCACATAAGGAAGTTCATAATATCACCATGTATTATCATAACTTGAGAAATCATAAAGGAGGGGAGGAGTGGTTGAGCTTCTGGAGGAAAGGTCTCCACAATCAAACCCACATACCTTAGTGATTTAATGGAGAAAAATCTGGTTTAGTGATGAAGAAATCGAAACCCTAGTTTGGCCTTCTTACTTGAGTTCTTGGAGAAGGCTTGAAAGAGTTTGAGACTTAGAAATATTTTGGGATAGAGGAGAATGAGTTGATTAGGGTCGTATATACTAATAAGGGGTCCCTTAAGGAGAGAAATGATGTAGTTTAGGCTTAAATAAACAAGAAATGTCAAAACTGCCACTTCAAAAATCTGGCTGGAAAGGACCACGAGACCCCGTTTATGAGCCGTGGTCCATTCTACAGGCCGTAGATAGGGTCTCATTTGATTCCATTTCAGAGACTTAGGAACTTTTCTATGATTCACCTTCTACGGCCAGACTTACAGCTCGTATATCTTTTTACGGGCCATGTGATGAATCGTAAGTTGAGTTCCTGCAAATTCCAAACATCACTGAGCCTTTCCCAGGTTCCACAAACCAACTTAAGGGTCGTACAACGACTTACGGCTCGTAAGACCCCTCGTAGAAACTGACAGTCAAAATTTTCCAAAATTTATTTTCTTGCATTTTTTCATACTTCTCACGAGTGGGGTCCTACAATGTCTCCCTCTTGGGAACATTCATCCCCGAATGCAAGCTCTAAGGAACGAAATACATGAACCATACACCAAAAGCACCATATACAAAAATGCAACATATGCACCATTATAACCTTTAAACCATGTCTCAAATAGCATTTACAATGCAACCTCAATAATCATATAATCATGCATAAATAACATGAGAATGTCATGCAAGGAGAAGAGGTTCTAAAATATGAAGGATCATAGTACCTCAAGCTTGATTAGAATGAAAGAGATAGGGATATTTCTTTTTAATATCGGCTTCGGCTTCCCAAGTGCCACGTTCGACATGTTGGTTCCTCTAAAGGACCTTACGGATGCAATGTCTTTGTTTCTCAACCGCTTGACTTGTCTATCAAAAACTTCTACTGGGACTTCCTTATAAGTCAAGTTCTCTTCAACATTCACCACTTCCAAGGGCACAATGGAACCGGGGTCCCCAACACATTTTCTCAACATGGAGATATGAAAGACCAGATGACTTGTACTCATTTCTGACTCTAATTCATATGCAACCCTACCCACACGTCTCAAGATCAGGTAAGGTCCTATGTACCTAGGCTTAATTTCCCTTTCTTGCCAAAACGAACCACACTCTTCATTGGCGAACCTTCAAGTACACCCAATCATAAACTTCAAATTCAAGGTCTCTCCTTCTAGTGTCGGTATAGAACTTTTGCTAATTTTGAGCTTTCTTCAATCTTTCCCTTATCATCCTCACCTTCTCCAAAGCTTCCATAACCAAATCCGAACCCAACAAAGCCATTTTCCCCACTTCAAACCATCTAACTGGGGACTTACCATGCCTACCATATAGAGCTTCAAAAGGATCCATTTCCAATGCTAGAGTGATAGTTATTGTTATAAGCAAACTCAATAAGCGGAAGGTGCTCATCCCAACTACCCTTAACTCCAAGACATAAGCCCGAAGCATATCCCCAAGATTTTGTATAGCCCTCTCAACTTGGTCATCCATTTGTGGGTGAAAGGTCATGCTAAGCTTGACTTTAGTGCCAAGGCCTTTTTGGAAGGACCTCCAAAAGTGCGATGAGAATTGAGCACCGTGATCCGAAATAATGGGCAATGGAACCCCGTGAAATCTTACCAACTCATGAGTATACAAACTGGCATAATCTTTGGCTCCGTAGGTTGTCTTAAGTGGTAGGAAGTGAGCCGACTTCGTCATTCTATCAACAATAACCCAAACGGAGTTAAAATGCCTTCTAGTCATTCCTAACCCAATTATGAAGTCCATATTGATCTATTTCCACTTCCAAGTGGGGATCCCTATATATTCCATCAAACCACTCGGCCTTTGATTTTCGGCCTTAACTTGTTGGCAATTATGGCAACCGGCTACAAATTGGGAAATGTCTTTCTTCATACCACCCCACCAATACATATCTCTCAAATCCTAATAAATCTTAGTAGAACCAGGGTAAATAGAGTAGGAGGAGTTATCGTCTTCCTTCAAAATCAAATCTCTCAAGTCATCGACATTAGGCACACAACCTACCTTGGTACCAAAGAACACCATCTCCCCTTTGGGAGAAAACCTCTACCTTGCCATCTTTCACCAATGACTTCAACTCTACCAAAGCGGGGTCAAGATCTTGTTTCGATTTGACTTCTTCAATCAAGAAGGAATTTGAACTATCTATTACCAGAGCACCACCATTTTCGACCTCATTCAATCTAACTCCCAACCTAGCCAACCAATGGACGTCCCTTGCCGACTCCTTTTTGCCATCATTGATGTGAGCCACAATATCCATGGATACCCGACTTAAGGCATCGGCCATAACAGTACCTTTGCCCGAATGGTAATGCACACTCATGTCATAATCTTTAAGGAACTCTAGCTACCTTCTTTGCCTCAGATTTAAATCCCTTTGGGTTAACATGTATTGAAGACTCTTACTGTCGGTGGCACATCTATATGAACCCTATACAAATAGTGATGCCATATCTTTAAGGAAAATACCACGGTCGCTAGTTTGAGATCATGGGTGGGGTAATTACGCTCATGCACCTTTAATTACCTAGAGGCATAAGCTATGACTCTGCCATTTTGCATCAATACACACCCCAGAACGACTTTTGAAGCAACATAATACACCACAAACCCTTATAACCCTTTCGGTATAGCCAAAATATGAGTGGACATAAGCTTGTCCTTCAAAGTTTGGAAACTTCTTTCACATTCATCGGTCCATACAAATTTTGCCTTCTTTCGAGTCAATTTTGTCAAAGGAGAAGCAATTGAGGAGAGACCATTTAAAAACTTTCGGTAGTAATCGGCCAAACCCAAGAAGCTCCTAATGTCTATCAGAGTCAAGGGTGTAGGTCAATTTCTTATCACATCCTTCTTTTTTCGATCTACCTTAATCCTATCACCCGACACCACATGGCCTAAGAATGCAACTCCTTTCAAACAAAACTCACATTTGTCAAACTTAGAAAAGAGTCTTTATTTCATCAGTGTTTGCAACACTACCCTCAAATGATTTGCATGCTCCTCTTCATTCCAGGTTTAGATCAAAATGTCATTGATAAATACCACAACAAACATATCAAGGTAGAGTTTAAAGAACCTATTCATGAGATCCATAAATATTGTCGGAGCATTTGTTAGGCCGAAGAAAATTACCACAAATTCAAAATGCCCATGTCTTGTCTTGAAAGCCGTTTTGGGAATACCACACTCTCTTACCCTCAATTGATGATACCCAGACCGTAGGTCAATCTTTAAGAAGTGACTAGCCCCTTGCAATTGATCAAATAGGTCATCGATACTTGTTCTTCATGATGACCTTATTGAGTTGCCGGTAGTCGATACACATTCTAAGTGAGTCATCTTTCTCTAATATAAATAACGCCGGTGTACCCCAAGGTGACTTAGTAGGCCATATAAACCCCTTATTCAATAAGTCTCTCGTTTTCTCCTTTAACTCTTTCAACTCTACCGGGGCCATTCGGTAGGGAGGGACGGAAGTGGATTGAGTATCGGGGAGAAGGTCTATACCAAAGTCTATCCCCCTTTCGGGAGGGACACCAGGAAGTTCATCGAGAAAGACATCAAGAAACTCATTGACTACCGAAACTGACTCAATAGGAGGAACTTTAGACTCGATATCCCTAACCCACACAAGATGATAAATGCAACCTTTGGAAATCAACCCTCAAGCCTTAAGAAAAGAGATGAATCTACCCTTGACCGCTGAATCATGACCTTCCAAATCAAGGAAAAGCTCATTAGGGAATTGGAATCTAACCTTACAGGTCCCAATGAATAGTGACATGATATGCATGTAACCAATCCATCCCAAGAATGATATCAGTATCTATCATATCAAGTTCAACAAAATCACAAGGCAAAACTTTATGCCATATAAGCACGGGACAACCCCTATAGACTCTTTTAGCAAGAATGGACTCATCAATAGGGGTAGACATCTCAAAGGGTTCATATAATAATTCGGGACACACATGAAGTCTATTAGCAACAAATAGAGTAATAAAAGAGAGGGTGCCATCCGAATCCAAAAAAGCATATGCATCAAGGTTGTAGATCTTTAACATACCAGTAACAACATCGGGTGCCTCATCAACCCCTTGTCTCCCTTGAAGAACATAAAACCAGTTGTGTTGAGGAACTCCTCCTTGTTTGCAACCTCGTGCCCTTTGATCACCATGGACTTCTTGTCCTTGGGACGACCACCCCTACCCTTGTTTGGACATTCCATAATCTTGTGACCCATTTTCTTACACCCAAAGCAAGCACTTGTATTACTCCAACATGTGCCACTATAGTTCTTTCCATATTTTAGGCACTTAGGATAACCTATTCCACCATTTTTACCTTGAGCATTTAGGCTGGGAACTCTATCATTTGCAAACCTTTGGCCTTTGGCATTGGAAGGCCCTTTGCCTTGGAATTTATGGCCTTTTTGGAAATGACCACCTTTAGCACCTTGGAATCCATTATCAAGTGGAGCCCTCTTGGACTCCCCCATCCTTTTCTTTCTAAGTTTCAACCCCTCAAGTTGTTCAACATATGTCTTAAGCCATGATATATTCATATGCCTGATGAGAAAGGCGGCTTGGCACTCTTCATTGATCAAGTCGGATGCACCCCACACAAACTTGTACATCCTTGCCCAAGGGTCTGCAACCGAGTGCAGAGAAAACTTGGAGAGATTGTTTAACTTGAGGGAATAATCCCTCACACTCTTAGAACCTTGCCTAAGATTCATGAACTTCGCAACTTTGCTTCCCTTAGCTCAATTGGGAAGAAGCAATCAAGGAAGGAAACTTTAAATTCCTCCCATGGAACGGGTTCATCATCCGCCCTCTCCATCTTCCATTAGTTATACAATATTTGAGAAAGACCCTTGAGCTGGTAGGCAGCTAATTTTGGTTTCTCTTCCAAACTTACCCAAATTATAGTCAAGACCTTGTACACCTCATCGATGAACTCTTGGGAGTCTTCTTCTACCTTTGAGCCATAGAACTCCTTGGGATTCATCCTTGTAAAATACCTCACCTTTGAGGCTGGGGTAGGAGAATAAGGAGCTTGAACTCCTTGATTGGCCACGAACCTTGCCAAAAGGGTGAGCACATTCAGGTACTCAGCGTGGATGACTCCTTCTTCTTCCGCTTGCGGAGCTTATGGGGCCGAAGGGGCCGGTTCATCCTCGAGGGTAGGAGCTCTTTGTTTCATTCATCTTGGTGGCATGATTTAAAAGAGAAAAAGATTAACCATTAGAGATTGGAAACCTTATTTCAAATCTAAGGCACGACATAGAATATGAAGAAGTAAACCATTTTCTAAAATGTCTCGTAGCCTCCTATTCATCGTTGTAGCGGGCTTCACAACCATGAACAATATTCTACTCGACGCGATGTGTTGGACTCCCAAGGACTATTTACAAATTTAGTGTTCTGATATTAAGCTTTGTCATGCCCCAAGACAAGGGCATGGACGTGACACGGCGAATGGGAACCAGAATGGTCCCAAACAAGCCTCTAGAGCGAACATAGCACATCCTTGGTTTCGTGGAAAAATGAAAAGTAATTAAACATATATCAAATAATTTCTAAAGGATACGGGGCTTTGGACTCACGCCATAGGAATGTTGTAGGAAAGAAGACGAACATAAATCACATAGCAAATAATTTCTAAGGGGAGGATAAATATGACTTACGCTATGGGGACAATTAGGGACTTGGGACATTCATCTCATCACTGTCGTCATACAATGAACACATCAGAGAAAGAGGACTAAGGGAACCTTCAATACCTACAAAACATAAAAGTCATACTCGGTCATACATAGTCATAACAATATCCAACAAAACCTCTAATCATGAATAGGACAGGGGCCAAGACATCTTCCAGGCTCACCCTCAAAAGATTTTATCCCGAAGTAGATAAGTCTAAGTAAAGACATGATAGTAAATGGTTGTCTCGTCCCCGGAAGTCAAGGATTCACCAACAGCAATTCTTTACCTGAACCGACTAACCACGTGGAGGAGAAGGATGAAAAGGAGCTCAACTTCCTACAAGGTTAATTCTTGTAGGCAAAAGTATACATTAGTACTTCGAATGTACTAAGTATGCGGGGTGCAAATGCAACAAGGAACATAACACATAAATAATCAGTATGTGTAATCATAAACAATAGATATAGGCTCAATACTTCATGAGTGGCAAATTCCTAAAGGACATGCATGAAGAATCTTCAAATTAGATGACATCATATACATAGTGGGAAGGGACCATAACCGACATATAAGACCAAGCTGCTAGTACTTGGAATCCCAATGTTCACTCCACATCAGAGAAATAGAAGTCCACTTTGCCAAGGTAGACCAAGCACTATCCTTATGGAATGGCCTATTCAGAAGGTGCCACCACCTTACAACATAGCCTTTTAGTGGGTTTCATATCTTATCTTTACCTTATAGCATAGCCTTTTCGGTAGTTCTAGCCAATATCCATACCTTACGGTATTGCCTTTTCCATTGGTACAAGAACATATAGGGGATTGACGTCATAAACCTATTGTGATACATGGTTTAGGGACTATTAGAAACTATAAAGGTCCTCTCGGTGCTAGGTCACAATCCCATGGAATACTTAAAACATAGTCATAGTTTTGGCATGCATAGTCTCAAAATATGTTAGTATCATTCTTGGAGTAGCTCATTAATCATAACATGTAACATCAAAGTTAGGGCTTTACATAACTCTTGTCATTCTTATCATGCTCATGAGCTCATAGTATACTTGTTAGCCTCCTTGTTAGTCTAGACATGCTTATCATACATATCTTGCCATAAGGCATTCATGACTTAAAAACTTAGCATGCATATTTAAATCAAACCATGGTGGATAAATGTACATAAACTTGAAATCATGCAATTCATGAACAAATGCCATGAGAGGAGTAAAATGAGATCCTTAAACATTATTCAAACATCCGACCATCAACATGAGGAAACTTGGTTAAGGTACTATCAAACCCTTATGTAAAAATCATAGATTTCACATGATGTTGCAACACATGAAAGTGTACAAGGATAAACCATAATAAGATACTTCATAACATCATCACATAAGGAAGTTCAGAAAATCACCATGTTTTATCATGACTTGAGAAATCATAAAGGAGGGGAAGGTTGGTTGAGCTTGTAGAAGAAAAGTCTCCATAATCAAAACCCACATACCTTAGTGATTTAATAGAGAAAAATCTGGTTTGGTGATGAAAAACCAAAACCCTAGTTTGGCCTTCTTGCTTGTGTTCTTGGAGGAGGCTTGAAAGAGTTTGAGACTTAGAAATATTTTGGGATGGAGGATAATGAGTTGATTAGGGTTGTATATACTTAAAGGGTCCCTTAAGGGGTGAAACGACGTAGTTTAGGCTTAAACAAACAAGAAGAGTAAATATTGCCCTTTTAATAATTTGGACGGACATGACCACAAGACCCCGCTTATGGGTTATGTTCCATTCTATAGGCCATAGATAGGGTCTCGTCTGATGCCATTTCAAAGACGAAGGAACTTTTCTCTGATTCACTTTCTACGAGCAGACTTATGGCTCAAAAGTCTTTTTATGGGCTATCTGATGAGTCATAAGTCGAGTTCTTGAAAATCCCAAATTTCACCAAGCCTGCCCCAGGTTCCATGAACCAACTTATGGGTCGTACATTGACTAACAGCCTATAAGACCCCTCGTAGAAACTGACAGTCAAAATTTTCCGAAACTTATTTTCTTGCATCTTTTATACTTCTCATGGCTGGGTTCCTACAGAAGCTCTTCATAGATGCCCTAGTCATGTCATAATCTATAGGAAACTTTCATTGAAAATAAGGTGGGCATGATTGATGCATATAACAATCGTAAATCACATAAGTCTGAGGAAATTTCTTTAAAAAGGAACATTGAAATCGCCCAACCTTAATCATATCAAAATTCATCATGGAATCAACATCATTCTTCAAATATGCATATATTTACATAGCAAAATAGTCACTAAACTTCATGATTATCATATAATAACATGAGGATCATGAAATCATCATAAGCATGCACTTTAAATTGAGGAACTTAAAAGAAAAGGTAAAAATATGTAATGGGGAACTTTATGGTTGAAAGGATACCCATAAATTAACTCACATACCTAGAGAACTAGAAAGAAATGGAATGACACCTTTGGGAAGAAGCTTGAAAACCCTAGCCTTGTTCTTGAGAGCTCTTACCTTCAGAATTTAAAATTAAAAGAATGAGAGAATGAGGGGTGTTTCTAGGACTGGAACACTAATATATGTCTCCCTTTGTATCTGTCACGACCCGGAGTTAGGGCCTAGATGTGACACGGCGAATGGTGACCCGAGAGTCCCCAAAAAAGCCTCAATTATCAGAATCCACATCATTGGTTCAAATAGCATCTAAGCACATATAATTAAATGACGGAAATCAAATCTTAGGAATCCATTCATTTATAGATAAGCAAAACGAGAAAGTTTACAAAGTGGCCAACATTTGCCTCTAGTCAAGGAATGGGGGCCAGGAAAAGTTTCGGGCTCACCCTAAACAAAGAGCATACATAATAAAGCGGAGAAAGTAACTAGCTCACCCTCGAAAGACGGGGCTCACCGCAAAAGAAGATCTTCAAGAACGGACTATTCGTCCAGTGGCTGGTACCCGAACTGCTCGGTCCCTACATGGTAAAATCATGTAGGCATAGAGTATTAGTACGTTTGAATGTACTAAGTATGCGGGCATGCAATGCATGTGACTTACCGGACCTGCATATCAATGTTAGATGACAAAGGCACATAATATACAAGGATCATATAAGCAATGGAATTTAATATACAAGATGCCATGGAATTCGTGATGCGTGCAATTCGATAATGCACCTATATAACGGGGATGGACTATAACTGAAAACCCAAATCTATGCGAGCTATTACACGAATTGGACCGATTAGGACCTCCCACTGGTAGGAGAAGATTACTTTCCAAAGGTAATCTACTTAACACCTTACGACCATGTTTTTCGGTGGATGGTCACCTTCCTTACGACCACGCTTTTCGAAAGGATTTACAAGAATCATATCAAAGTGTCAAGATATAGGCAAGATAGACGAATATTATCCGTCCCTATGTTGGCTCATAATTCAAGGAAAAGGAGAGGACCCCCAATCCATCGATGCTAAGTCAATCACATCCCACAAGAATACTTATATATATGTAAGTGCTTTCAAGAGAGACAAGTATCCATTTCAAACCGTTCAATGCATATTTAGGCTCAATGCCAAATTACAAGATCACAATCAAGATTCTCATGCAAGGAATATCTCATCTACATGTTCAAGATGGTGCAAGCACCCAAGATGCTCTAAGATCCAAAGTACAAGACATATATGTGATCACATTTTGTCGTAACCCATATTTTACCAAAATCATATCACAAGACATAATTGGGTCTATCCCACTTCAAAATTTCCATGTAGTCCAATGATCATGAGTTCAATGCAAGGCATGATGTAGGTATGGCATGGGTAATGTAGAATACTTTCTAAAATTTGCAAGGTAATATAAAGTCTAGGAAATTCACAATAAAATTCATATGAAATAGTAGTATAGATCACCCATGCATAATATCTTCTTTAAAAGGTCATGCATGTTCAAGATTTGCATAATTCAAGGTGATTCATCATACTAGAGTTTAACACAACTTAAAATTCGGAATAATGTACAACCCATGCATTGGCCAAGGCTAACAAGATCAAATAGTAGAAATTCACATTTAAGGTGACTAAAACTTTATGGAAATAAATTGGGAGAAATTTAGGGTCTTCTTGGATGAAAGGAATCCAAGAATCAACCTCACATACCTGATTTGAAGATGAACTTAAGGAAAAAAAGGACTCCAAATTGAAAGTCTTGACTTGAGGATCCTAGAGAGAAGTTGGAGAATCTTGTAGGAGGAATTTTAGAGAGAGTGAGAGTGAAATGGGGAAAATCGTTGAAATATAGTGGAGTTCAGCTGATTTAAGGACTTGGGAGGGGTGGAAATGACCAAATTCACGTTTACAATAATCTAAATTTCAAAAATGCCATTAATTGAACGGACCTAAATTTGGCCCGTCTGGGTCATACGGTCCGTTACACGGTCCGTGTAGTTTCACACGGACCATGAACAGGGCCGTGGTCCTGGACTTAAAATTCTCAGAGGCACAATTTCTTCGAACCAAGTAGCACCACACAGACAAGTACACGGACCATCTGGAGTCACACGGGTCGTGACCCCATCTGTGTACAGGTAACTCTCCACACAACAACTAAACAGAAGGTCACATGGACCATGTGGAGTCATACGGACCGTGTGAAGGTCCGTGTACCTTTACTTGGAAATTTTCCCAACGGAGGAGTTGATCAAGTGTCACTTCACGGGAGGCCATACGGACCGTGTGGCATCACACGGGCCGTGTGGGCTCCTCCTTGAAGTGGTACCGGGCAGCTTTCCTGGGGAAAATTCCAGGCCTCAAGACGATGTCAGTGAGGGAAAAATCAGGGGCTTTACATCATCTCCCCCTTGGGAACATTTGTCCCCGAATGTGCAAGAACAAGGCTTGAAAGGTTAGAGTTAGGGCAAGATACATCCCACATAAAACGAAAATGCATAATTCACATCAAAATAAAAAAGTTTTGTACCAAAAGCATCATGCAAAAACTATAGTTCAAGACCAAAGCTCATATCAAGATTGCATCCAAATAACTTGTAAAAAGAAAGAGATCTTTTAGCGCACACATATGCATATCATGTCGTGAGACTCAAGAAGGCAAGAAATGACACAAGTAGATAAGGAAGATTCCTAGTACCTTAGGCTTGATTAGATTGGAAAAGATGGGGGTATCGTTTCATCATGTCCAGCTCCGCCTCCCAAGTAGCATCCCGATACCTCCCAAGGAAAATCTCTAATTTGGATCCCAAATTGACGGGTTAGTGTGAGCCACTCTCCACTTGTTGATTCCTCCAAAGTACCTTCACTGAAGCCACATCCTTGTTACGGAAGTCGCTTTACTTGCCTATCCAAGATTGCCACCAGTACTTCCTCATAAGACAAATTTTCTACAAGCTCAATACCTTCCAAAGGCTCAATGGTGCTAGGATCACCAATTAGCTTCCTCAACATAGATACATGGAAGACCGGATGAATGGAACTCAAATCCGGAGGTAACTCCAACTTGTAAGTCACGCCTCCAATCTGCTCAACAATTTCGTAAGGACCAACATACCGAGGGCTTAGCTTTCCCTTCTTACTGAAACACATCACACCCTTCATAGGCGACACCTTCACATACACCAAATCCCCAACTTGAAATTCAAGGTCCCTTGTCCAAATATCCAAATAGGACTTTTGACGACTTTGGGCCGCTCTTAATCTTTCTCTAATCGCCTTTACCTCCTCCATAGCATCCAATACCAAATTTGGGCCAACTATAGCCATCTCTCCCAACTCAAACTACCCCACCGGCGACCTACACCTTCTCTCATACAACAATTCGAACGGCGCCATACCAATGCTAGCATGGAAGCTATTATTGTAAGCAAACTCGATGAGTGGAAGATGGTCATTCCCTTTAAACTCCAACACATATGCCTTCAACATATCCTTCAAGGTTTGAATAGTCCTCTCCACTTGGCCTTCGATTTGAGGGTGAAAAGAGGAGCTCAACTTAATCTTGGTCCCAAGGCCCATAAGAAAAGACCTCCAAAAATGGGAAGTGAATTGAGCACCACGATCCGATATGATGGATCTAGGTACACCATGCAACCTTATCAACTCCTGGATATACAACCTCGCATAGTCCTCGGCACTGAAAGTAGCCTTGATTGGTAGAAAATGAGCCGATTTCATCATTCGATCCACAACAACCCAGATGGAGTCGAATTAACTTCGGGTCTGGGGCAATCCAACCACAAAGTCCATATTTACATCCTCCAATTTCCATGTGGGAATTTCAATGTCTTGGGCCAAACCACCAGGCCTCCGGTGTTCTACCTTCACCTGCTGACAACTCAGGCATTCAGACACAAATTTAGCAATATCCCTCTTCATATCGTGCCACCAATACACCTCCTTCAGATACCGTACATCTTGGTAGACCTTGTTTGAATAGAGTAACGAGAGTTGTGAGCCTCACTCATAATCACTCTTCTAAGGTCATCCACATCAGGAACACAAAGTCGGTCTTGGTATCGGAGCACACCATCTCCCCCTCGGGAGAATACCTCGATCTCCTTTGCAGTAACCAACTCTTCAACTCAAGTAATGATGGGTCTAGATCTTGCTTAGCTCTTACCTTATTCACCACAGAAGATTCTGCCCCATTCTGAACCCGAATACCACCCTCGTTGGAATCGATCAACCTGACACCCAACCTAGCCAACCGGTGAACATCCCTCGCCAAATCCTTCTTTCCATTCTCAACATGCGCCACACTTCCCATCGACAACCTGCTGAGAGCGTCGGCCACAACATTGGCCTTGCCCGAATGATATAGCACACTCATATCGTAATCCTTCAGAAGCTCCAACCACCTCCTTTGCCTTAGGTTGAGGTCCCTTTGGGTGAAAACATATTGTAAGCTCTTGTGATCGGTGAGCACATAAACATGGACCCCGTACAAAAAATATCTCCAAATCTTCAAAGCAAAGACCACCGCTTCCAATTCAAGGTCATGCGTGGGGTAGTTTTGTTCATGCACCTTCAACTGTCTCGATGCATACGCTATCATCTTACCATTCTGCATAAGCACACAACCCAGTCCAATCCGCGAGGCATCACAATATACTACAAACCCCTCGAAACCATTTGGCAAGGTCAAGACGGGAGCCGACATAAGCCGGTCCTTTAAAGTTTGAAAGCTTCTCTCGTATTCATCCAACCATATAAATTTAGCCTGATTATGGTCAACTTGGTCAATGGATATGCAATAGATGAGAACCCTTCCACAAACCTTCTGTAGTACCCGGCCAACCCAAAGAAACTGCGGATATCCGAAGGAGTCAACGGTCTAGGCCGATTCCTCACGGCCTCTATTTTTCTCGGATGCACCTTGATACCGTCTCTGGACACCACATGACCGAGAAAGGTTACTTCACCCAACCAGAACTCGGACTTGCTAAACTTGGCATACAATTTCTTTTCCCTTAGAGTTTGGAAGGCCATCCTCAAGTGATTCTCGTGCTCCTGTTCACTTCGGGAGTGAATGAGAATATCGTCAATGAATACCACCACAAAGTTGTCTAGGAATGGTTTAAACACTCGGTTCATCAAGTCCATAAAAACAGTCGGAGCATTAGTTAGGCCAAATGACATCACCACAAATTTAAAATTCCCATACCTCGTTCAAAAAGTTATTTTGGAAATATCACATTCCCTACCCTTCAACTGATGATACTCGGAACGGAGATCAATTTTTGAGAAGTGAGAGGCACCTTGAAGCTGATCAAACAAGTCATCAATTCTGCGCAATGGGTACTTGTTCTTAACAGTCACCTTATTCACCTGTAGTCAATACACATGCGGAGGGACCCGTCTTTCTTCCTCACAAACAACACGGGAGCACCCTACGGTGATGTACTGGGCCGAATGAAACCTTTCTCCAATAGGTTCTTTAACTACTCCTTTAACTCTTTCAGTTCTACCGGTGCCATCCGATACAGGGAATAAATGGGTTGAGTATCTGGAAAGAGATCTATGCCAAAATCTATCTCCCTGTCCGGAGGAATGCCCAATAAGTCTTCGGGAAACACATCCAAAAATTTATTGTCCACAGGGACCGACTCGAGAGTAGGCACTCCAGAATCCGTGTCCTTAACCCTCATAATATGATAGATGCACCCTTTAGAAATCATTTTTCGCGCCTTAAGGTAGGAAATAAACCAACCTTTAATAGAGGAGTCACTACCCTTCCATTCAAGAACTGGCTCATCGGGAGGTTGGAACTCGACTTTCCGGGTTCTACAATCTATGGAAGCATAAGATGCAAGCAGCCAATCCATTCTGAGAATCACATCAAAATCAAACATCTCAAGCTCCACAAGGTCACATGGAAATATTTTATGCAATACCGCAACAGGGCATCCGTGGTAGACTCTATGAGCAACAATAGATTCACCCACGGGAGTGTAGACCGAGAAAGGCTCAAACCGAACTTAACAGCCAATAGCGGAGTCATAAAAGACAAATTTGCACCCGGGTCAAGCAAAACATAAGCATCAAAATCAAAGACTTTTAACATACCAATCCCGACATCTGGAGCTTTCTCGACATAGAACCTGTTGTTCCTTGGGGACCCCTTTGTTGACCCTGCGCGCCTTTGGCTACCTGACCTTGGCCTCCACGCGCATTCCGAGGGCAATCAGCAACTTTATGATTCTTACTTTCGCATCCGAAGCAAAGTCCCAAATCCCTCCGACAGGCACCTGTGTGGGGTCTCCCACACTTTTCACACATAGGATATCCTAATCTGCCTCTCACCGGTACCCCGGGAGGGGGTGCCCGAGCATTGGCCACCCGAGCTCCCGAACCTTGGCCCTGCCGAAAGCGATCAAAACCCACATTTCTAGCACCGGAGAACCTACCATCAAAGCGGGCTTTCTTGGGATCGCGTGCCCTTTTCTCTTTGAGTTTCTCCCCTTCGATCTTCTTAGCGTACACCATGAGTCTGGCAATATCCATGTCCCCAATCATCATGGCAGTACGTCATTCTTTCATAAGCAAGTCAGAAATACCCGAAACAAATTTGTGCATCCTTGCACGGGGATCGGCCACCAGGGACGGAGCATATTTGGAAACCTTGGTGAACTTAAGGGCATAATCCCTCACACTCATACTTCCCTGCTTGAGGTTAATAAACTCGGTCATTCTAGCCTCTTTCAGCTCAAGTGGGAAGAAGCATTCAAGGAAGGAAGATTTGAACTCTCCCTATTTAACATCACCACCACTGACCCTCTCCAAAGCCCACTGAGTATACCACACCTGAGCTACATCTTTCAGCTGGTAAGCAGCTAGTCCAGCTTTTTCCTCAGAAGAGACGCCCATAATATTCAGTATTTTTGAGAGCTCATCAATGATCTCCTGAGCATCCTCATCAGCCTTTGACCCGTAGAACTCCGGTGGATTCATCCGGGTGAAATCCCTCACAATAGATGCAAGTGTAAGGTCTCGTGGCAAGTTAGCTTGCCTTGCCTGAGCAGTCACCACTAGTGCAAGCATGGAGAAAGCGGTGCGGAATTCAGCGTTAGAGATAGGCTCCTCCATAGGCTCGTGAGGGACCTAATCTTCATTGGCCGGAGCCGGCCTAGGTTGAGGGGGTCTTCCTCGAGGCATCTGCTGAAATGGATTTGCGATATTGGTAAGTAAGGGAATTGCATTAACCGGTCACAGCACGATACAAGACATGAAGAAGTGAGGAACTTCCTAATAGGTCTTCATAGCCTCCCACTCATAGGTTGGTGCACTTCACACCCATGAATAGGACTCTACTCAACGCGGCATATTGGGCTCCGAGGACCATTATAAACCTAGGGCTCTGATACCATCTTTTGTCCCGAGGTTATGGCCTAGATGTGACACGGCGAATGGGGACCCGAGAGTCCCCAAACAAGCCTCAATTATCAGAATCCACATCATTGGTTCAAATAGCATCTAAGCACATATAATTAAATGACAGAAATCAAATCTCAGGAATCCATTCATTTATAGATAAGCAAAACGAGAAAGTTTACAAAGTGCCCAATATTTGCCTCTAATCAAGGAACGTGGGCTAGGACAAGTTCCGGGCTCACCTCAACAAAGAGCATACATAAAGCAAAGAAAGTAACTAGCTTGCCCTCGGAAGATGGGCTCACCGCAAAAGAAGATCTTCAAGAACCGACTATTCGTCCAGTGGCTAGTACTCGAACTGCTCGGCCCCTACATGGTAAATTCATATAGGCATAGAGTATGCGTTAGTACGTTTGAATGTACTAAGTATGCGGGCATGCATTGCATGTGACTTACCAGACCTGCATATCAATGTTAGATGACAAGGGCACATAATATACAAGGATCATATAAGCAATGGAATTTAATATACAAGATGCCATGGAATTCGTGATGCGTGCAATGCGATATGCACCTATACAACGGGGATAGACTATAACCAACAACCCAAATCCATGCGAGCTATTACACGAATTGGACCGATTGGGACCTCCCACCGGTAGGGAGAAGATTACTTGCCAAGGGTAATCTACATCACACCTTACGATCATATTTTCGGTAGATGGTCACCTTCCTTACGTCCATACTTTTCGAAAGGATTTACAAGAATCATATCAAAATGTCAAGAGATAAGCAAGATAGATGAATATCATCCATCCCTATGTTGGAACATAGTTCAAGGAAAGGGAGAGGGACCCCAATCCATCGGTGCTAAGTCAATCACATCCCACAAGAATACTTGTATCTATATATATATATATATATATATATATATATATATATATATATATATATATATATGTGTGTGTGTGTGTGTGTGTGTGTGTGTGTGTGTGTGTGTAAGTGCTTCCAAGAGAGACAAGTATGCATTTGAAAACGTTCAATGCATATTTAGGCTCAATGCCAAATTACAAGATCATAATCAAGATTCCCATGCGAGGAATATCTCATCTACATGTTCAAGATGGTGCAAGCACCCAAGATGCTCCAAGAGCCAATATATAAGGTGGTGCAAACACCCAAGATGCTCCAAGAGCCAATATACAAGGTGGTGAAAGCACCCAAGATGCTCCAAGAGCCAAAGTACAAGACATATATATGATCACATTTTGTCATAACCTATATTTTACCAAAATCATATCACAAGACATAATTGGGTCTATCCCACTTCAAAATTTCCATGTAATCCAATGATCATGAGTGCAATGCAAGGCATAATGTAGGTATGGCATGGGTAATGTAGAATACTTTCTAAAATTTGCAAGGTAATATAAAGTCTAGGAAATTCACAATAAAATTTATATGAAAATAGTATTATAGATTACCCATGCATAATATCATCTTTTAAGTGGCATGCATGTTCAAGATTTGCATAATTTAAGGTGATTCATCATACTAGAGTTTAACACAACTTAAAATTTGGAATAATGTACAACCCATGCATTGACTAAGGCTAACAAGATCAAATATAGAAATTCACATTTAAGGTGACTAAAACTTTATGGAAATAAATGGCAAGAAATTTTAGGTCTTCTTGGTTGAAAGGAATCCAAGAATCAACCCCACATACCTGATTTGAAGATGAACTTGAGGAGAAAAGGGACTCCAAATTGAAAGCCTTGACTTGAGGATCCTAGAGAGAAGTTGAAGAATCTTGTAGGAGGAATTTTAGAGAGAGTGAGAGTGAAATGGGGAAAATGGCTGAAATATAGTGGAGTTCAGCTGATTTAAGGACTTGGGGAGGGGTGGAAATGACCAAATACACGTTTAAAATAATCTAAATTTCAAAAATGCCATTAATGAAACAAACCTAAATTTGGCCCGTCTGGGTCACACGGTCCGTTACATGGTCCATGTAGCTTCACACGAACCGTGAACAAGGCCGTAGTCCTGGACTTAAAATTTTTAGAGGCACAATTTACCCGAACCAAATAGCACTACACGGACAAGTACACGGACCATCTAGAGTCACACGGGCTGTAACCCCGTCCGTGTACAGGTAACTCTCCACACAGCAACTAAACGGAAGGTCACACGGACCATGTGGAGTCACACGGACCGTGTGAAGGTCCGTGTACCTTTACTTGGAAATTTTCTTAACGGAGGATCTGATCAAGTGTCACTTCACGGGACGCCATACGGACCATGTGGTGTCACACGGGCCGTGTGGGATCCTCCGTGAAGTGGTACCTGGAGCTTTCCTGGGGAAAGTTCCAGGCCTCAAGATGATGCCGGTGAGGGAAAAATCTGGGGTTTAACAGTATCCCCCAAATGATGTGGTATAAGAATAGAATTATGGGAAATGACCAAACTCACTTATTAAGAAATGTTAGAAGGGACTTACAGAACCCCGATTATGGGACGTAGGTTGACTTACGGGCTGTAAGTCCCCTCGTATGATGACACACTTGAAAATCCTTAAAACTGACTTTTGTTGAATCAAAAACCGCTATCAACAGTATGGGTCGTGAAACTATTTATGGGCGATGGTTGGACTCGTAGAGTCCGTCCAAACTTAGCCAAGTTTTCTCCTTATTCTTGACCTCATTCCGTGAATTCATTTACGAGTCGTATCCTGGTCCATGAGCCTTCTGATAACTCATAAGTCACCTTCTTTAAAACTCCAAATTTCTTTCATGTTTGGGGTCCCACTCACAAACCCATCTATGGGTCATAACTTAGTCTATGGGTTACCTCACACTTGAAAACTTTTTCCCCTTCCTGAAGTTCTATGTTTACAAGCTAAACCTATGAGTCACTTATCATCTTACGAGTCATAAGTGGTCTCGTAACCCAGACTTTAGGTCACTTTTTAGGCCAACATTTCTATACTCAGGGCTCCTAAAATGAGGGTCGTTACACAGTCCCTCTAGCACCTATTTTCCCCCATTAGAGGTTAGGATGATTTCTATTAATGAGAGACAACTAGATGCAGGGCATACTCCAAAAGAGATCAAATAGTAAGCTTGATGGTATGAGACTTTCTTCACTTGGCCCCTCTAGTATTTATAGTTCCATTTTTGCTGACGATCCCCAGGACTTTGTACACCATATGTATAGAGTATTGAGGGTAATTCATGATGCCATCACCGAGCAATGGAGTTGCCTTTTTTCGACTACGTAATGTAGCCATCTTGTGGTATGAGGCATGGGAAAGATCCAGAGGGCCTGATGCTTCACCAGCAGAGTGGGTGGACTTCTCTGAGGCATTTCTAGCCTATTACTTACCATGGGAGGTTTGGGAAGTTCCGGAGGCCCATGTTGATTAGTTTATTAGTTTGAGGCAGGGGGATATGAACGTGAAGGATTATAGTCTTAGGTTTAATTCTTTGGCTAAGTATGCACCAGTTATTATATGTACCATAAGCGCTAGAGTTCATCATTTTGTAGATGGTTTAGGGGATGATCTTATCAGAGGATGCAGGATAGCATCTTTATATTGGATGATGTAGATATTTCCAAGCTTTTGTTCAGACTACAGAGGATGTTTCTCATTGGATTCATGATACCTACAAGACAGGGAGTAGAGTAAGAAGGCTCATACTATGAGGTCTTATAGGGAACCATGGGGTGATTTTAGTACTTCATAGATATCCACCTTGGTCAGTAGTTATTAGAGCGGGATCCACTTTTTGGGGAATATGAGTCAAAGCAATAACAAGAATATTTCTAGTAGAATGTCTTTCACAATCCCTAGAGAGATGGTTCACTAATAGACTGAGGGATAAGTCATTTGATTCATTCACATCTAGATCATAAATGTTTGGAATCCATATTATGCAAGGAGACATCGCTTTTCCTAATTTGAATTGAAGGGTGATATAAAATTGGTCTATTTTTGGCATCATATCCAAAGTTAGCCCACTTACCCTAGTTAGCAGTTCCAGCTCTATATCAAGGTCACGGTCGATATCATCACTAGCATCTAGATTGTCACTATCATCAATATCGTCACTATCATCAATATCAATCTCATCAAGAAGAAAACCTTTAGACTTGTTATCTAGGAACTTGTTAGAAATACCGTAATGAAAGGAACATAGGAGTGTATCGCTGGGTATTTGACCAAATAGGATCATCCAGTTCCTGTAGAACCTATCACGAAAATAACCCTAGAGGGGGATAAGGCTAAGCGGAGCGAAAAGGATTTTCCTTGAGATGGGAAATGAAAACTATTTTCCCCACACGAAGTTATTCAATCAAGACCATGGTAGAGTTCAGGCTGTCTTGAGAGCCATAGACAGGAGCGCTCTGCACAAATTATACAACCTACTCCTCCATGTACACAATATGATAAGCTTCATACTAAGCAGTGTAGAAAGGGTTCAGGTGGATGTTACCATTGTGGGCAGATAGGACATTTTATTAGCTAGTGCTCGAGGTTAGGCAGAGGTACAACAGCTTAGCCATTAGGATCCACAACAGCCTCTTCATCCTCAGTACGTGCTCGCCGACCAAGTCCACAATCTACTCAAGGTCATTGTAGGGGGAGTGGTGGAGGAGATATTTCAAGTTCTACTAGAGGCTAGAATCATTTTTATCCACTCACAGGCTGACAGGATTTAGAGGCATCTTCGGATGTTGCCACAAGTATATTGTGATACATTCTCATGTTGTTTATGCATTGATAGATCCTAGCTCTACATTTTCATATATTACTCCATTTATTACTAGTAAGCTTGAAGTGAGACCTGAGTTGTTGCCGCGATTAGTTGACATATCTATGTCGGTTGGCGACTTAAATATAGCTAGTCACATCTATCGAGGTTTACGGTGTTAATTAATGAACGCCCAACCTCTGTTGATTTAGTTGAATTGATTATGCCAGATTTTGATGTCATTATGGGTATGAATTAGCTTGTAGCTTGATATGCTAATATTGATTGTCGTGCAAAGCTGGTCCTCTTTAATTTTCCAAGTGAGCATGTTCTTGAATAAAAAGGTAATGCTACCATGCCCAAGGGTAAGTTTGCTTCATACCTTAGGCTTCCGAAGCTAATTGCTAAAGGTTATATATATAATCTAGTTCATACTAGGGATATTGATAAGGATCTAGCGACCCTTCAGTCAGTCCCTATTGTGAATGAATTCCCGATACTATTCTATGATAAGCTTCCAAGAAATTCTCCCCAAAAGGAAAATTGATTTTTCTATAGAGTTGCTTCCTGCATTGTAGGCTATACAAATTCCTCCCTATAGAATGACTCATATAAAACTAAGGCAATGGAAGGATCAACTGAAGGACTTACTTGGTAAAGGCTTTATTAGACCAAGGACATATCCATGGGGTGCTCCAGTGCTCTTTGTTCGAAAGAAAGATGGCTCCTTATGGATGTGAATTGATTGCAGTAGCTAAATAATGTCACTGTCAAGAATAAGTATCCTCTTCCGCGAATTGATAACTTGTTCGACCAGTTGCAGGGTGTAGCTAAATAATGTCACTGTCAAGAATAAGTATCCACTTCCGCGAATTGATGACTTGTTCGACTAGTTGCAGGGTGCCAAATGCTTTTCAAAGATCATCTTGTGATTCGGTTACCACTAGCTGCGAGTCAGGGATGTTGATATTCTGAAGACAACATTTAGGATAAGGTATGGCCATTTTGAGTTCCTTATCATATCTTTCTTCCATGACCCGAGCCTAGGTCCTAGGAGTAACATGGCGAATGGGAACCCGTGAGTCCCCAAACAAGCCTCATAATATCCATACACACATCATTGGTTAGGAAGCACATGAAAATAACCATAATCATTTAGTGATACTAAGGGATAGGGATGGATGACTCAAGCTAGGGGATAAGGGTATAGGACTCATTAGCACACAATTCTATACATAAGTCTAAGGGGATGTCATAGGGATAGGGATTTTTGTGGATTCACATAGCACATAGCATATAAAAACTAAGGGGTGGGTAAGTATGGTTCACGCTATGGGGATAGAAGAGACTTAGGTTTTTCCAAATTTCCACATCTCACCATGAACATATCATCATAACATCAACAACATGAGATAGGTATAATCATAGTCTCTATAAGCAAATAGCATAACACATAACAAGCCCATGCATAGAGTTTACTTGATGTCCAACAATGCCTCTAGGTCATAGAATAGGATGGGGTCAAGACATGTCCCGAGCTCACCCTCAAAGTAAAGAATTGGGTGGAAATACCATAATAGGTAGATAGAATGTGGGTCTTGTTCTTGAGTGAAAGATTCCCACTAGAAAGCTCACAATCCAATCTAATCGTTAAGAGGTGGATGAAGATAGTCTTCGATCCCTACATGGTTAGATCATGTAGGCAAAAGTATGTGTTAGTACATTTGAAAGTACTAAGTATATGGGCACGCAAATGCTTATGAACATATTAACCTGCAATTAATGTAAGATGAAAAGGGAAATATATAGAAAGAGTATATAAAAAAGAATATAATATCAATATACCATGAAATCCATGATACGTGAATGTCATATACTTCAACATACGATGATGTGAACTCAATCAACATAAGACCAAGCGAGCTACTACATGGAACTCTGTTGTCTTCCCTACACCAGATAAAGTGGTGATATACTTCCCAAAGGTAGATCTTTGTCATAATCATCTCTAAACAAGGGCATAAGCATGAACTTATATTTGGCACATAGTTACAGGACTTGAGGATTTATATAAGGACCCTTGGGGAGTCCCCCTCACATAAGCCCACTCGGTACTAAGTCATCATCCTACGAGAATACATATACGTATATGTGCTTGAAAAAGAGGCATAAGTCATTTCATGATCATAATCATCCACATCTAGGCTTGAAAGCCAAACATACTTCATAATCATGCATACTTGGGCTAAAAGGACAAATCATACTTCAATTCATGAATACATTCATAGGAGTAGCTCATTCATACTTGTACATATTGGTGTAAACACACCCATGGGGCTCTTGATCCATATCATAGATATTATGTGATCACATTCTTGTCATACCCATACTTCTCTTGAAAATATAGTCATAATCATAATTGGGTCTTGACCCACGTCATAAATCTCATGAAAATCAATGTTCATGCATGCATATGCCATGAGGAATGAATGAATAACGTAGGTACTAGGAATCCATTGTTAAATCATCATAATATAATGAAATCATAGTAAATCCATGAAGATATCATCAATTGAAGAATACTTGAAATTACCCATGCATAGATTCATAATTTAAAGGGACATGCATATTCAAACCTTCATAATATCAATGCAATCCAACATAATAGGGCTTAAATCATAGTAAAAACATTAAGTATAGCCCATACTCAATTTAATTAAATCATTACTAATTTAAAAGACCTATATTCAAAGTAAGCTTAAAATTCATAAATTAAGAAATAAGAAGTCTTTGGGGTCTTCATGATTGAAAGGGATCATGAATCTATCTCGCATACCTTAGATAACTAGAAGAGTTAGGATGGAATTGACTTGAATTGAAAGCCCTCTTGAAATCCTAGTTTGAATTCCCCAATACAAGACTTGATGAGAGAACTTAGGAATTGAATTCTAGAACTTGAGTGTAATGAGAGTGAATGAGTGTAAAGGGTAAGTATAATCTAATTTAGGGGCTTAGGATAGGTTGCAAGGTCCTAAAATACCTTTAGAATAAACCATAATTAGGAAAACACTATTAATGAAGCGGACTTTAAAAAGTGTCCAGAGGTCCCATACAAATACACCACGGTTCGTACAAAAGTCCACTGACCGTACAAAGTACCCGTGAAAATGTCTTTTCGAACACTTAGAAAATTTAGGCTAAGGACGTCTCCACTGAAGGATTCAAGGTCCGCACAAATGTTCACTAATCGTACAATGGTCTGTTCAAATGACCTAAGTTTCGAGACGGTAATTTTATACTTACAACAATTTTTAGGAGAGGGCTTCACGAGACACCCACCACAGCTCCTAATGCATTGCACAACCCATGCAAGGGTCTCCTGGTGGTTGCTTAGCCAATTTCTTAGGTTGAAGGCAAGGGCACCTACCAGAAGCCCCTTCCACGGCCAGTGATGAGGAATACTGCTTGTGGGAGGTGCCATGGAGGGCCACCAACCCTAAAATCCTTTATTGAGCCACATGAATCCAAGAACAAAGCCAAGGGGCACCTCATGGATGCTCCCAAGGCTCGTGGGAGTGTCCATGGAGGGGCACCTTGATCACAACTTCCGGAAACGTGATTTTAAGCATTATTAAGGTCTCTCAAGGTTCGTGTCCTTACGTTATCTCCCCCTTGGGAACATTCATTCTCGAATGATCTAGAACATGGCTTGAAAAACTAGACTTGAACACAAAACATTTCAACATGAAGACACAATGCATAGCTCATCACTTGAAAGTCACAAAATCATGAAAAAATCATGTCAAAATATAATTTAAACCATTTTTGTGACATGTATGCATCTCATGTCATAAAAGATAAGAGCGAAAGAACTAGGACCATTTGGAATAGGAAGAACCTAATACCTTAGGTTGAGTAGATTGGAAAAGATAGAGATATCGCATCATCATGTCCGACTCCACCTCCCATGTGTCACTCTCCATATGTTGATTCCTCTAAAGCACTTTAACCTAAGCCATATCATTGTTGCAAAGTTTTTTTACTTGCCTATCCAAAATTTCAACCGGCACCTCTTCATAAGTCAAGTTTTCTTCAACCTTAACACCTTCCAAAGGCACAATCAAACTAGGATCACCAATCAACTTTCTCAACATTGACACATGGAAAACCGCGTGAATAGAACTTATATCCAAAGGAAAATCCAATCTATTGACCACCTTGTCAATCCGCTATACTATCTCATAAGGGCCTACATATAAGGGCTTAACTTTCCCTTTTTACCAAAATGCTTACACCTTTCATAGGAGAAACCTTCACATATACATAATCACCGACAAGAAACTTAAGATCCCTCTTTCTAATATCTGAATAGGACTTTGAGCCGTCTTCAACCTTTCCCTAATCAACTCTACCTTTTCCATGGCCTCCAACACCAAATAGGGGCCTATCAATGTCATCTTACCAAACTCAAACCATCTCACTGGGGATCTACACCTTCTCCCATACAAAGCCTCAAACAGTGCGATACCAATGCTAGAATGAAAACTATTCTTGTAGACAAACTCGACAAGTGGTAGATGATCATGCCAATTTCCCTTGAATTCCAACACACAAGCCCTCAACATGTCTTCTAAAGTTTGGATTGTCCTTTTAACTTGTCCATTGGTTTGAGTATAGAAGGCGGTACTTAACTTCATCTTAGTGTGAAGCCCTTTCTGAAATGATTCCCAAAAGTGAGAAGTAAATCGGATACCATGATCCGATATAATAGACAAAGGCACACCATGCAATCTAACCAACTCTCAAAAATACAACCTTGTATAATCTTTGGCATTGAAAGTAGTCTTGACCAGTAAGAAATGAGCTGATTTGGTCATCCAATCAACAATATCCCAAACAAAATCAAATTGCTTCTGGGTGCGGGGTATGCCAACCATAAAATCCATATTCATACCTTCCCACTTCCAATTAGGAATCTCCATATCTTGAGCCAAACCACTGAGCCTTTGATGCTCCACCTTCACTTGTTGACAATTAGGGCACTCGAATACAAACTTGGCTATATCTTTCTTCATACCATGCCACCAATTCACTTCCCTCAAATCCTGATACATTTTGGTGGATCCCAGATGTATAGAATAATGAGAGTTATGGGCTTCACTCATGATCATCTCTCTAAGGCAATTAACGTCCGGAATATACAATCAATCTTGATACCAAAGTACACCTTCTCCCCCTTAGGAGAAAATCTCTACTTTATTTTTAGCAACCAACTTCTTCAACTCAACTAAAGATGGGTCCAAGACTTGTTTTACCTTGATATCAATGACCACAGAAGACTCAGCCCCATTCTAAACATGAATGCCACCATCATTAGAGACAGCCAACCTAACACCCAATCAATCCAAGTGATGAACATCTTTTACCATTTTTTTTCTTTCCCTTATCAACATAGGCCACACTACCAATAGATAGCCTATTAAGAGCATTGGTTACAATGTTTACCTTGCAGGGATGATACTGAACACTCATGTCATAATCTGTAAGAAAATCCCACCACTTTCTTTGCCTTAAGTTAAGATCTCCATTGGTAAACACATATTGCAAACTCTAGTGATAGGTGAATATATCGACATGAGACCCATATAAATAATGTCTCCAAATCTTCAAAGCAGACAACACGGTCGCTAACTCAAGATCATGAGTCGGATAATTTTGTTCATGCACCTTCAGTTGCCTCAATTCATAAGCTATCACCTTACCATGTTACATGAGTACACAACCCAACCCAATTCGAGAAGCATCACAATACACCACAGACCCATCTAATCCATCTGGTAATGTCAAAACAGGAGCCGACATAAGCTAATCCTTCAAAGTCTGAAAACTCTTCTCTCACTCATCCAACCATATAAACTTAGCCTTCTTTTGAGTTAACTTAGTCAATAGAGATGTAATGGATGTGAAACCTTCAACAAATCTCTAATAATAACTAGCCAGCCCAAGAAAACTCCGAATATCGAAAGGAGTCAATGGTCTAGCCAATTCTTCATGATCTCGGTCTTCTTTGGGTTAACCCTAATGCCATCACCGGATACCACATGACCAAGAAAAGTTGTTTCACCCAATCAAAACTAACATTTACTGAACTTGGAAAACAATTGCTTCTTTCTCAAAGTTTGAAGAACCAACCTTAATTGAACCATGTGCTCCTGTTCACTACGGTAATAAATCAGAATATCGTCGATGTAGAAAACCACAAAACTATCAAGAAATGGCTTGAACACCAAATTCATAAGATACATGAACACAATTGGAGCATTAGTCAAGCCGAAGTACATACCCACAAACTCAAAATGTTCATATCTAGTCTGAAAAGTTGTCTTGGGAATATCATAGTCCTTACCTTCAACTGATGATAACCTGAAGGGAGGTCAATCTTTGAGAAATGGGTAGCTCCTTGAAGTTGATCAAACAAGTTGTCGATCCTTGTCAATGGATATTTATTCTTGATGGTCACTTTATTTAATTGTCTGTAGTCATACACATCGAAGCAATCTATCCTCCTTTCTCATGAATAACACAGGAGCATCCCAGGGAAAAATACTTGGTCTAATAAAGCCATTCTCCTAGAAATCCCTTAACTGATCCTTCAACTCCTTTAATTCAGCCAGAGCCATACGATAAGGAGGAATGAAAATAGGCTGAGTATCTAGAAAGAGATCTATGAAAAGTCTACTTCTCTTTTGGGAGGAATACGGGCAAATCTTTTGGAAAAACATTTGAAACTCATTAACCACCAAAATTGACCCAAGAGTAGGTGACTCAAACTCCACATCTCTAACCCTCACAATAGATAGGTGCACCCTTTAGAAATTCTCTTTTGGACTTTGAGATAGGAAATAAACATACCTTTAAAAGAAGAGTCACAACCACTCCACTCAAGAATAGGCTCATTCAAAAACTGAAACTTGACCTTGTGAGTTCTACAGTCAATAGAGGCTTAAAAAGCATCCAACTAATCCATCCCAAGAATAATGTCAAAATCAAATATCTCAAGGCTTAAGAAGCATGCAACTGATCCATCCCAAGAATAATATCAAAATCAAATATCTCAAGTTCCATAAGATCACATGGAAGGACTTTATGCAAAAAAGAGATAAGACAACCCCAATAGACTCTTTGGGCAACAATAGATTCACCCACGGGAGTATAGACTAAAAAGGGCTCTCTCAAGATTTCAGGACTCAAACCAAAGCTGATAGCCAAAAGATAATTCAAAAAGGATAAATTTATACTCGGATCAAGTAAAGCATAAGCATCAAAATCAAAGACTTTTAACATACCAGTCACTACATCCGAAGTCTTCTCTACCTCATGTCGAGCATGCAAGGCATAGAACCTGTTATTTCTGGGAGCACCACCGTGTTGAGCTCTTTGCTGGCCTTGATTATCAAGAACCACTTAGCCTTTCTTAGGTTCCTCTGGAAAATCAATCTGCTTTTGGCTTGTCTCGCCACACCCATAGCAAGCACCTAAACCTCTCAAGCTTGCACCCTAGTGATTTCTTCCACACTTGTCACATTGAGGATATGTTGGTCCACCTCCAACATATGCCTTGGGAAGAGGCATTCTATTATTGGCAACCCTTGCATTAGAACCTTGGCTTTGTTGGAAGCGACTATTTCCACCACCACTCCTAGAGTTGGAGAATCCACCATGGAATCATCCACCCTCCTCTCCTTGAGCTTCTTCCATTCAATTTGTTCAGCATAAGTCCTAAGCCTAGAAAAGTCCATATCCCAAAAAATCATAGTCGTACAATATTCTTTCATAACAAATCAGAGATCCCAAAAATAAACTTGTGCATTCCTGCATGGGGGTTAGCCACTATCATAGAAACATACTTTGAGAGCTTTGTAAATTTGAGGTCATATTACCTTACACTCATACCACCCTGCTTGAGGTTGATAAATTCCATCATTTTGTCCTCCCTAAGCTCAAGAGGAAAGAAACAGTTCCAAAGGAAAACTTAAACTCTTCCCAACCAACCCCATCTTCATCAACACTCTCCATCAACCATTGGTTATACCACAGTTGACCCACATCTTTCAAATCATAGGTAGCTAGTTCAGCTTTCTCTTTTGAAGTCACCCCCATAATATTCATCGTGATAGAGAGTTCATCAATGAAGTCTGGGGCATCCTCATCAGCTTTTGACTCATAGAAATCTAGAGGATTCATTCGGGTAAAATCTCTTACTCTAGCAGTTGGAGTAGAGGCATGAGGGGGAGGATTGGCCTGCCAAGCCTGGTTGGTCATCAATTTGCCAAGCATGGCAAAGGCAATCTAAAATTCATACTAAGTAACCAGCTCCTACATAGGCTCTCAAGGGACTTGGTCCTTATCAGTCGGGACTTTTCTTAGTAGAGAGCCTCTTCTTGGAGGAATCTTTTGTAAGGCATCAAGGACATCATCAAAGTTAGGAAGTCTTAAGACATGGTCTATAGCACAACATAAGACATGAAAAAGTGAGACAATTCCTAAAACGCCATCATAGCCTCCCATGCATAGGTATGATGCACTTAACACCCATAAATAGGACTCCACTCCACGGTGGCATGTTGGACTCCAAGGATCATTTTAAAATCTTAGTGCTCTGATACCAAGCTTGTCATGACCTAAGCCTAGGGCGTAGGAATGACATGGCGAATGGGAACCTGAGAGTCCTTAAACAAGCCTCATAGCATCCATACATACATCATTGGTTTGGAAGCGCTTGACAATAACCAAAATCATTTAGTGATACTAAGGGATAATGATAGATAACTCAAGCTATGGGATAAGAGTATGGGATTCATTAGCATACAATTCAACATATAAGTCTAAGGGATGGGAATCTGAGACTCAAGCTATGGGGATGTCATAGGGATAGGGATCTACGTGCATGGATTCACATAGCACATAGAACATAAGAACTAATGGGCGGGTAAGTATGACTCATGCTATAGGGATAGAAGAGACTTAGGACTTTCCACATTTACATATTCCACCATGAACATATCATCATATCATCAACAACATGATATAGACATAATCATAGTCTCCATAAGCAAATAGCATAACACATAACAAGCCCATACATAGAGTTTACATGATGTCCAATAACGCCTCTAGGTCATAGAATAGGACGGCGGCCTAGACATATCCCGGGCTCACCCTCAAAATAAAAATATAAGTAGAAATAGCATAAAAAGTAGATAGAAAGTGGGTCTTGTCCTTAAAGTAAAGGACTCACCACTAACAAGCTCATAATCCATCTAACAGCCTAGAGGTGGATGAAGATAGTCTCTGGTCCCTACATGGTTAGATTACGTAGGCAAAGGTATGTGTTTGTATGTTCGAATATACTAAGTATGCGTGCATGCAAATGCTTATGAACTTATTAACCTGCAATAAATGTTAGATGACAAGGGCACATATATAGAAAGAAGTATATAGGACAGAACATAATATCAATATGCTATGAAATCTATGATGCATGAATGTCATATACTTCAGCATTCAGGGATGTCACCTCAATCGACATAAGACCAAGCGAGGTACTACCTTGAACTCCATTGACATGCGCACACTGGATAAAGGGGTGATCTACTTCTCAAAGGTAGATCCTTGTCATAATCATCCCTAAACAAGGGCATAAACATGAACCTATGTTTGGCACATAGTTATGGGACTTGAGGATTTATATAAGGACACTTGGGGATAGTCCCCCTCATAGAAGCCCACTCAGTGTTAAGTCATCATCGCACGACAATACATATACATATATATGCTTGGAAAAAGGCATAAGTATCCATTTCAAAATCATAAGCATGTTGAAAGCCAAACATACTTCATAATCATGCATACTTCGGCTAAAAAGCCAAATCATACTTTAAATCATGAATACATGCATAGGAGTTACTTATTTATACTTGTACATATTGGTGTAAACATATCCATCGGGCGCTTGAGCCATATCATAGACATTATTTGATCACATTCTTGTCATACACATACTTCTCTTGAAAACATAATCATAATCATAATTGGGACTTGACCCATATCATAATCTTATGAAAATCAATATTCATGCATGCATATGCCATGAGGATGAATGATTAGCATGGGTACTAGGAAGTCATAGTTAAATCATCATAATATAATGAAATTATCACAAATCCATGAAGATATCATCAATTAAAGCATACTTGAAATAACTCATGCATAGACTCATAATTTAAAGGGACATGCATATTTAAATCTTCATAATATCAATGCAATCCAACATAATAGGGCTTAAATCATAGTAACAACATCAATTAAGTACAGCCTATACTCAATTTAATCAAATAATCACTAATTATTTTAAAAAAAATATTCAAAGTAAGCTTAAAGTTCATAAATTAAGAAGTAAGAAGTCTTTGGGGTCTTCATGATTGAAAGGGATCATGAATCTATCCCACATACCTTAGATAACTAGAAGATTATGATGGAATTGACTTAAATTGAAAGCCCTCTAAAATCCCAGCTTGAATCCCCCAATACAAGACTTGAAGAGAGAACTTCGGAATTAAATTCTAGAATTTGAGTGTAATGAGAGTGAATGAGCATAAAGGGTAAGTATAATCTGATTTAAGGGCTTAGGATAGGTTCCAAGGTCCTAAAATACCTTTAGAATAAACCCAAATTACAAAAAGACTATTAATAAAATGGACTTTAAGAAGTGTCTAGGAGTCTCGTACAAATACACCACGGTTCGTACAAAAGTGCACTAACCATACAAAGTGCCCGTGAAAACGGCTTTTCGGACATGTAGAAAAGTTTAGGCTAAGGATATTTCCACTGAAGGCTTCACAGTTTGTACAAAGGTTCACTGACCGTACAACGATCCGTACAAATGACCCAAGTTTTGAGATGGTAATTTTATACTTAGAATAATATTTTGGGGAGAGGGCTTCACGAGACACCCCACCATGGATCGTGTTAGGTTGCACGAGACCCCTGCCAGGCTTGTGGTGGGATACACGACCCATACAAGGGTCACCTGGTGGCTGCCTTAGCCAATATCTTTGCTTCAAGTCTGGGGCACCTACCACGAGGCCCTTCCACGGCCAATTGTGAGGACCACGACTCGTGGGAGGTGCCATGGAGGGCAACCAAGCCTAAAATCCTTTCCTGAACCATATAAAGCCATGAACAAAGCCAAGGGTCACCCCATGGATGCTCCCATGGCTCGTGGGAGTGTCCCTGGAAGGGCACATTGGTTACAAACTTCCGAAAAGTTGATTTTATGCATTGTTAAGGTCTCTCAAGGTCCATGTCCTTATAGTTTCAGGCTTACCAATGCCCCAACAACTTTTATAGACACAATGAATAGAGCCTTTAAGCTATTCTTGGATGAATTTGTGACTGTTCTTATTGACGTATCTTGATATATTCACGGTTAGAAGTTGAGCATGCAGAAATCTTATGACATATTACAGACTCTCCAAGACGATAAGTTATATGCTAAATTCTCTAAATATGAATTTTGGTTAACTTTTTTTAGATTTTCTTGGTTATGTTATTATTGGCAATGGTAGCAAGGTTGAAGGCCAGAAAATTAAATGAGTGATGGCTTAGCGAAGACCCTTGAATCCGATAGAGCTTCATAGCTTTTTAGGCTTGGCAGGATATTATAAAAAGTTTTTTGAAGGATTCTCCTCTATCTCTACATCACTAACAAAATTGACACATAAAGCAGCTAAGTTTTAGTGGACTGAATCATGTGAACAGGGTTTTCAGGAGCTAAAGAAAAGGCTTACCACCGCACCTGTCTTGGCTCTTTCAGATGGCACCAAAGGTTGCATCATATATTGTGATGCCTCAAGAATTGTCCTAGGTTGTGCTCTTATGTAGCATGGTAAGGTTATTGCATACGCTTCAAGACATCTACGGAAACATGAACAAAACTATCCTACTCATGATCTTGAGTTTGCCGCAATTGTTTTTTCCCTAAAGATTTGGCGGCATTACCTATACAGGGTTCATATTGATGTTTACTAACCACCAGAGCTTCCAATATTTATTTAATCAAAAGGAGTTGAACCCATGACAAAGGAGATAGATAGAATAACTAAAGGACTATGTGTTGATATTTTATACCATATCTTGACAAAGCTAATATTGTTATTGATGCGCTTAGCGGAATTCCATAGGCAGTTTAAGCCATGTTGAAGTTGATAAGGTTAAAATGACAAAAGATCTATGTCATCTAGCTGTTACAGGTGTGATTAGTAGATACAGAGGATGGAGGTGTAATTTTTTAGAATACAATAGAATCTTCCTTTGTTACTGAAGTAAAAGAGTGACAACACGAGGATACTAAGCTTGTAACACCGAGGGAAAGTATTTTACAATAGTAGCATCCTTCATTTAAGTTAATTGGATATGGAGTCCTTAGATACCAGGGTCGCTTATATGTGCCAAACATTACAGGGCTCCGTGCCAAGACTCTTTTTAATGCACATTATTCTAGATATTCAACTCACCCTGGAGCGATAAAAGTGTATTGGGACCTTCAGTAGATCTATTAGTGGAATGGCATGAAAAAAGATATTGAAGAATGGTAGCCCAATGTCCAACAGCCAGCAAGTTAAAGTAGAATATCAGAGGCTGAAGGGCTAGCTCAGTATATTGAGCTTCCATTATGGAAATAGGAAATGACAAATATGGATTTCATCACTGGGTTGCCTCGCACTCCATGCAAGTACGATTCTATTTGGGTAATCATTGACAAGCTGACCATATCTGCTCATTTCTTGTCGATTAGAATGACATATTCAGTGGAGGATTACGCTAGACTCTACTTTAGGGAGATCATTCATCTTCATGGACTTCCATTATCTATCATCTTGGATTGAGGGGCTCGATTTACAACACATTTTTGGAAATCTTTCCAGAATGGTCTAGGCACTCAAGTAAATCGTAGCACTCTTTTCATCCACAAACTGATGGGCACGTAGAGCGTGCCATTCAGACCATTAAGGATATGTTATGTGCCGGATGCTATATTTTAAAGGAAGCTAGGATGATCATCTACATCTTATTGAGTTCGCTTATAATAACAACTTCCAAGCTAGTATTCAAATGACTCCTTATGAAGCATTATACAGGTGAAGGTTTAGGTCATTGATTGGTTGATTTGAGGTCAGGGAGACAAAGTTTCTAGGCCCTAGTCTAGTCTAGCAAGAAATGGAAAAAGTGAAACTAATAAGGGACCAACTGCAAACATCCTAAAGTCGGCAGAAATCTTATGCTGATGTTAGACGACGAGACTTAGAGTTTGATGTAGAAAATTGGGTTTCCTTGAAGGCATAGCCTATGAAGGTTATCATGCATTTTGTAAAGAAAGAGAAGCTTAGCCCTAGGTATGTTGGACTGTATAACATTATTCAGAAATCAACGAGGTGATGTACGAGCTTTATTTACCGTCAAAATTGGGAGCAGTCCATCCAACATCTCATATATCTATATTACGAAGTGCATTGGAGATCCTTCGTATATTACACATATTGAGGATATCCACATTATTGAAGACTTGTCTTAGATGAGGTACTAGTGGCTATTTTAGATCGATAAGTAAGAAAGCTTCGAAATGAAGAAGTGGCCTACGTGAAAATGTTGTGGTGAAACAATAATATTGAGGATGTAACTTGGGAAGCCAAAGAGAAAAGATGAAGAAGTACCCCCAACTATTTACAACTTAAGGTGGGTTGCGTTTCCAAAAATGGCAATTATCTTTTAAAGGTAATTTAATCAGATTTTAAATAATTTAGAAGTGTAATTTATATGTCTTGTCGGGGGATAGCTATACAAATCTTAGTAGTTGGAATTTATAGAAGTTGATTTGCAGTTTGCAAGGGTAACAAGTATATCCTCAAAGATAACATTTTGGTAGATGGGAATGCAATCAAGGGGGTGTCTTGACCCATTTGCAGAAGAATGTTCTTAAGGGGAAAGATTGTGAGACCCCATGTTTCTTGCCTTCCATAATATACATAGTGTTCCATGTTATATAAGACGTATATAATTTTGCATAGAACCTTAGGGTAATAAAGCTAAAAATTAGTGGTAATATCGAGGAGTTAAAGTATTGGGTCGAAAAAATCCTTTAAACACAAATTCAGGGTTAAAGAAATGGCTCGAGTAGCACCCCACCTTTTCAAAAGGTTTAAATTAAGTTTTACCTTTTTGATGGGACTAAAAGTATATAATTTTCTAATAATAGAGTGTTGAGAAGTATTTTAATATCACAATGGTCATGTGTTAGGTTTTTGAGTCAAGAAAGTTACGAGACAAAGGTTGACCAAAGTTACTGTAAGCCTCTATAAGAAATCTTTCTTGACATCAGATCAAATGTCTCAGACCATATCTCTAAAATATAAGGAATTGAACATTTTATGACCTATCAAATAAAAGGTCTACGAGTCTAGTTTGTAATGCACAAAACTGCGCATCAAATCAACTTTGAAGTAAAATGTTATAACTATTTTACTGTGGATCATCCTAGCAGAATACCAGGTTGTGAACCGGATTGGGTCAAGGGAACTTATAAGTTGGCAAATCTAGCATTTTAAGACCCCAAACATTTCATTTCTGTTTGAAAATAGTGAAGAAACTGAAGAAAGGATTTTGATAAGATTCTTGAGCGATTCAGGTATGTTTTTCATGATTTTCATTGTTAAAGTTTTCCAACACCCCCCTCCCCATCCCATGCCTAGAAATGCATGTTTTACACTTTGTAATCATTTTCCCTCATATTAGATACGTTTGGAGCTACTGTTGGAAGGCAGAAAATTATTGTTCTTGTTAGTTCCTCTAACTTTAAGGTAATAATATTGGAGCTCTTTGATGGTCGTTTTTACGAAGTTCTAAAGATGTTTCATCATGTTAAGGCTATATAGAATATCTACCAATTTATATCAATTTTGAACTATTTATAGGTGTGTATAAGTTATGTGTATATAGTGGTTGTAAAGCTTAGGACGTACGGAATAGCTTTCGTGAAAAAACTTCAGGCATTCGGACATTCATTAGTGAGGTATGTTAAGGCTCAGTGATGTCACCCAAGCTATACCTCCTTTTTGAGGCTAAAATAGTCATTGTCAAGATATAGAACCTAACCAAAGTTAGGGTCAAACCGAAGGGATTATGGTAGACTTAGAAGAATTCAATTTTGCAATTCGGCTTTATTAACCAACTTATCTCCCCAAAAAGGGGGGGATATAACAACTAATGAAAAGTAATCCTAAACTAAGAGAAGTATTTAACCAATATGAAGAGTAACTAGGGTATTGTGTTCCCCATGATTCCCTAACTCGGTATTACCAGATAACCGAATTCTTTTCTAGTGTGTAGCATACAGAACAGTAAGTTAAGTTCACCAAACCCTTTGCCCTAGCGAGAGGCAAATTTTACTACATGATTTGGTCCATCCCCGCAGTGTGACATTACTAACCCTTACCTATTGTCACTGTACAACCTCCCCTTGGCCCAGTTTGATTGATTAGACGAGAAACATTAGTCGAATCCTGTTAATTAATCTCTTTTCCTATTCATTACAGCCTTGGTCCAGTCAGTAAAACTAGGCGGGTTCTAATGTTGGACACCATTAGAAAGCATTCAAAACAAAGAGAATCAATTAATACATACATGCACACTTTTCAAGAATTACGAATTCTTTGATTTTATCTTGTTAGTTCTTCATGGTTCCCACAACCTTAGTTGTGGATTTAGCTACTCATGATCAACGTAAAAGAAAGACTTATGAATTTTAATAACTTAATAGAGAACTTACACAATTGAATTAAGCACGAGAAAATCCAACTCTTCAATGAGAATCACAAGATTGTAATTAGAAGATGAAATTAAAGTTTACAAGTGTTTCTCTTTGTTCTTTACTGTCTCACTGGTCTTTTCTTCATCCTCACCTAGAAAAATAACCTAAAAACTGATTATGATGTTTAAAATACAAATTAGGACAACTGGGTCGATAGGCTCCATGAGGTGCTCTACCGGCCATAGTGATTTATGGCTAGTAGTCGGGCTTTCACAAACTATTGCTTCAATTCTGGACTTGGCTTCTACAACACCCCTCTACGGCCCATAGGAGTTTTTGTCTGATGAAATATTAGAAAGTCCTCAATCTCTGGTCCTCAGGGTATAAGACTTGGTCTACGGCTCGTAAAGTGTTTCATGACTCGTCTGCACATTCATAAACCAAACTTCAAAAATCCACCCTTCATTGGAATTGCACAAGAAACCTCCTTCACGGCTCGTAAAATACTCTACAGCCCGTAAAGGGTCTTATGGATCCTCAAAATCAGCAACTTCTGTATATTTTGCCTAAAAATTGTGCCAACCCTGAAATCAGCAAAACAAACACAAAAACACATCAAACCTACTAACATCGCATTGAGAACATACAAAATTCCAAGTTTTAAGCATCAAAAGTATTGTATTTTGACAACACATCAACACTCTCAACTTAATATTGTTGCTTGTCCTCAAGCGACAGACTCGATCTATATAAGATGCATAGTACCACACAGACCTCAACCTAATAGCATACATCTTATCAAACTTAAGCACAGATACCTACACTACTTTTCAAAACACAATTAGGTAGCTATCCAGCAAACCAAAATCACTGAATAAGTCTAATGTTAACAATGCAATAAAAGTTCCCTCATAGAAAGAAGTCTTATACCTCACTCTCTATGATGTTTTCATGTATAATCCTGGGACTGTGCAAAATACTTCACTCTCACAAAAGACATTCATGTATCATGCCCAATACCATATGTTTGCTCATATACTCATGACTAAGACCTTTGAATTCTTGGACTAGGATCACTTTAGGACTTTATAGGCTTGTAACGTAGGCTCAGGGGGCTTTGATATGATATTTTGGGAACATAGTGACTAAAGGCCCTCCTTGACACTGCAGTTTTCTACACTTTTTCCCTACCAACACTGTTACTTTCACTTTATTCTCCCTTTCTCCTATTTCAAGCTTTTTTATTTGCTTTCTTTTTTTTCAGCTTTTTGCCTTGTATTTACACTTCATTTTTCTTCTTAGCTCATAACTAAGTCATCACTCATTTTTCTTACACCCAGTACACATTGTTACTCATTTTCCATGTATCACTAACTTTCTCCCTCATTTTGTGTTTTATCCTTACACCAGCCACCCTCACTTAGGCTTTTGACCTGAGTTGAGGTGCACATTATCCAACCTCAGAACCAGGGCCACTTTTGGTAGCCACCCTCAACTTAGGCTTTTTGCCTCAATGAAGGTGCACAATGTTTCTTAAATGAAGGACCAGGGCCAATTTCAAGATTTTACAACTAATAAGGCTAAGGTCACTTAGGTTTTTACAAAGAAGAGGTACATGTCAGGCTCTTACATTAGGATCAAGCAATATTCTGCACACATTTGGTTGGTTATTTAGGCAGAGTGGATTGTTATAAATAATGGCCTAAGATCATTTCCTAACCAACTAACGTAAAGTCTAAATCAGAGTAACAGGGCAAGTTCTGAATTGAAACACAATATGTGAATTTAGTAAATTAAGCTCACACTCACATGGCACTGATTATATTATCAACATACACTCTCTCAGATCATGCTTTTTGTCTCAATTTATACTCACTTATCAGAACAAGCACAGTCAACACATAAACATGCATAGTTGCTATCTACGCTAACTAATCAAAACTTTGGTGGGTATCATTTTTCACAAAAAACACATATATGCCATAAATATCAATACTATATGCCACTAATACTACCTACACATCCTAAACCTGCCGATTCAATAGAAAATAAATATGCATGGGGGAAAAGAACATAGCAAGAAACCCCTAGGGTTCAAAAATTGGGATCGTTATAAGCCAAGGCTACTCAGACTTCACTGAGGCCCATAACTACCCATACCTCATCGAAAAAGAGGTATGTCATCCTCAATAGACACAATCAAAACAAAACAAAGTACTGGGGTCAAAAAACACTCCTGGGCCTCCTAAGTGCTAGTGTGTGGCTGAGTCTGGCCACCCTCAACCTATGTGGTGGCCTACTCGATGCTAGAACCATGTTCGGAGGGACAAGCACCCCTCACCCTCTCGAGCTCCCGATCTTGTCGTATCTCCTCTTCCTATCTAGACTGTCTCAAGACAAGCTCTATCTCCTCTTGCTCCGTCAGCCCTGCATGTAACCGTACTACATCTGGATCATCATTAAGGCGGGGCCTCTTCCCGTGGAGAGGCTCTGTAAGCTCTTCAGAAGAAAATATGTCTACCACCGATACCGGGAGTGTAGTCTCTGGCAATGATATTGGTGTTGCCAACATTGTTTTCATGTCGGCATGGAGTGGCAGTGGTGTTGGTAGTGGGTGGAACCTCGAGAGGCAACTTAGGGGTAAACATATATGGCATGGCAGCTGGTTGGTGTGGTCCTCGCCGGAGTTCTATTGGGTTCTCCTCAGCCTTAATCAGGCTGACATCCAAAGTAAATTAGACCTCAATCAGTGAGTCCAACTGGTGTAGACTCTCCACCCCCGACTCTAGACAGAGACTATAGATCAAGAATGGGAAGGGGATGGAGGTGGACCTCTTCAAGGTCGCCTCATGGATTTGCTCAGCAATGAGAAAGTCACAATCTATCTCATAGCCAGCCAAGATTCTACCAACTACAACTGCACTCTTCAGCGTCAAAGTATTATCTATAAGCGATGGCCAGATCTGTGATCTGACAACCGCCCACCAAAATCTGGTAGGGATCTGAGAGAAGCCTTCACAATAGGCTTTGAGTGAGTGGCTACCCATGCAGGCTCCGAACCCTGCTCAGCAATCAAACCGGCCACCCATCACATCAAATTGGCTCTGCAGTTGTGGTCTCTCATCAGACCCAAGCCCTTGGTATGCCCTACTCTGTGGTTGAACTTTGTTATAGATATGGGACTGGAAAAACAGGCCTAAATAGCATATGGAGGATGGTGGTCTCCGAGATGTCCACCTGGCGGCCCCTCACTTTGGTTTGCGTCAGTCTAGGCTAAGATAGGGGCTTCTTCCCTTTGGGAAGAGTGCTCTAAATTGTGGATGCATAAGATGCGTAGAACTCTTGTACCATGGTCGGGGAGTACGTACCTAATGGTTTGGTCAGCTACTGGACCCATATCGGCTGATGGCGTCTAAGAGAATTGGGGCACTGTCTAACCCAGATGAGATACCACGGGGCTCCTTATAAATGGATCGAGCTAGTTTACCCCGCTCAATAACCTGTACACCCTCTGTGTATATGTCCTGCTTACCTGCAACACATCATCGATTAGTAAGAGCATCTGGAGGTGATGGTGATGTCCATGGTGCAACAGAGGACTCTGTGTAACGACCTGGCCCAACACTGTGAAGTATTGTCCACTCTTGGGCCTAGCCAATCTTGGATTTTTCCCTTTGGGCTCACCCCAAAAGGCGCCTCACAGTATTAGGTCCAATCCATCACTTAAATAGCCCATAACTCTCCCTCTCTTTTCTGATGTGGAATTTGCCTAAGTGAGCCAGGCATTAGGTATCGCCATCTCGCACTGACTCCCGTAGGGACTCAACATCCTCACTAAGGTTTGTCCCATAACTGTACTAGTCAAGAGTCATCTCTGATACCACCTGTAATGACCTGGCCCAACACTGTGAAGTATTATCCGCTCTTGGACCTTATTTCATTGTCCCACCCGAATGGGTACACCAACTACCACTTCTACTTCCTTCCCTTTGCCTTTACTTTTCCTTGTTTCTGGCATACTCACTGTACAAAACAATTTAGAGGTTAGAAACAACCCACCTACAACACTTGCTCTATGGCATGACCTAAAGAATGAAAAGAAAGTGACAACTCCTAAATTCCATATAGACTCCTACTTATAAATGTGGTGCACAACACATCCATAAACAAGACTTTAAACAGACACGACTTTGTAGACTCCCTAGGATGACCCACTCTGATACCACTTTTATCACGCCCAAAGTCCCACTAAGGCGGACTGGCACCCGTTGCTGACAAGGCTCGAGAGAACCAACATATAACCATGCACTTTCTATGAACATTATAAGGGGTTTCCACATTTAATATGCTTTCAAGAAAGTAGACAGTAATAACAAACCAAAAGGAAATGCATATGACTAGGACGTTGGAGCAACAATGTCTAAAGTATGATACATGACCACACTTTACTTTACATAGTCTACAAAGCCTCTAGATAAGGAATAATATCTATTAAGGATCGAAATAGGACCCACCTCATGACCAACTGTACAATACAAAAAAATATAAGCTCTAGATATACAAATCCCCGAAGCAACATGGGGCTCAGTAACAGCAGCTGGATATCCTGTACTCCTACTAGGGAGATGTACTAGCTCCTGTACCTACAGCATGAAATGCAGGTCCCCTATAAGGGACGTTAGCACGAGATAATGTACTGAATATGTAAGGCAGGAAGTACTGTATATGAAATACGAACTCAAATGAAATCATACACTGGTGTGTAAGGATAAGAGAACATCTTTAGTCATACTGTGGAATCATGAACTTTTTGTCCTTTTTATTACTTTACCTTTCTTTATTGTATAATCTGTGCATAGTATATCATATAAATAACCCGCTGATCAATGCTAAATCCATATAGGGATCGACCCATGCTAGTCTTTCCTTCACCCCTGGGATACCCCCCGTAATATTGGATCGACCCATGCTAGGTGATTCTTCCACCCCTGGGACACCACCCATCAACAAGCAACTTCGGCTTATCTTTTATTTACTTTTGAGATGATTCTTTTGGTGGTCGTAAAATTTAGAGCTGTAGGACTATAGACATAACATGTGACATATAAACAATCATACAAGACAATACCACAATGAAAAGAGTAAGTTACACAACTAATGAAATGCATAGGAGATGAAACAACACATGGACTTTACTTAGCAAAAAGGAACTCATGTATCTTTGGTATCAAAGTATGTATGCAGATTTGACAATGGCTATGTATGGGAGTATATGAACATGATAAGGAGTGAAGATACAGATATTAGTTATGCCAGAGTTCGTAAGTGTCTCTATGTGCTAAGGAGGAACCTAGATTTCATGCCAAATAATAGGAAATCGAGTAGCCTTACATACCTCGTTGTACTACATTGTTATTATGTCAAAGTAACCTCCTTTTCCCCCAAATATTTATCTACAATAGAGTAGGTGACAAAACTAGTAGTAGCAACTAATAAAACATCTTAACAGTCCACTCTCATAAAAAAATAATGTTCGGGCAGCAAGCCTGTAACCAAAGGCATTTTTTTTACTTTTCCTTCTCTAAGCACATTGGTCTAATGCATACCTTCATTTACATTACATATCCAGCTTATTATAGTCCCATAATATACTTACAACAGCCCACAAGGTAGCGCAGGGATGATGATACGTAATGTCTAGCTCACATAGGCAAATCCCACATTGGAAAAGAGAGGGAGAGTTCTTGGTTATTTAAGTGATGGATTGGACCTAATACTATGAGGCGCCTTTTGGGGTGAGCCCAAAGGGATCTGTGATGGGCTAGGTCCAAGAGCGGATAATACTTCACAGTGTTGGGCCAGGTCATTACAGGTGGTATCAAAGCTGACTCTCAACTAGTGCGGTAGTGGGGCAAACCTCAGCGAGGATGCTGAGTCCCTATGGGTGGTGAGTGTAGGGACTACGATACGTAATGTCTGGCTCACTTAGGAAAATCCCACATTGGAAAAAGAGAGGGAGAGTTCTGGGCTATTCAAGTGAAGGATTGGACCTAATACGGTGAGGCGCCTTTTGGGGTGAACCCAAAGAGACAAATTCGTGATGGGCTAGGCCCAAGAGCGGACAATACTTCACAATGTTGGGCCAAGTCATTACAGGTGGCATCAAAGCTGATCTCAACTAGTACGGTGGTGGGGCAAACCTCAACGAGGACACTGAGTCCCTACAGGTAGTGAGTGTAGGGATGGTGATACGTAACGCCTAGCTCACATAGGTGAATCCCACATCGGAGAAAAGAGGGAGAGTTCTGGGCTATTTAAGTGAAGGATTGGACCTAATACTATGAGACGCCTTTTCAGGTGAGCCCAAAGGGACAAATCTATGATGGGATAGGCCCAAGAGCAGACAATATTTCACAATGTTGGGCCAGGTCATCACAGGTGGTATTAGAGTCGACTCTCGACTAGTATAGTGGTAGGGAAACCTTCAGGGATGACGCTGAATCCTTATGGGGGTGCGTGCAAGAACGGCGATACATAACGTGTGGCTCACCTAGGAAAATCTCACATCGGAAAAGAGAGGGAGAGTTTTGGTCTATTGAAGTGAAGGATTGGACCAAATACTATGAGGCACCTTTTGGGGTGATCCCAAAAGGATAAATCCATGATGGGCTAGGCCCAAGAGTAGACAATACTTCACAGTGTTGGGTCAGGTCATTACAAGTCGTATCAGAGCCGACACTCGACTAGTACGGTGGTAGGGCAAGCCTCAGCGAGGACGCTGAGTCCCTACGGGGGATGAGTGCAGGGACAGCGATGTGTAACGCCTAGCTCACTTAGGCAAATCCCACATCAGAAAAGAGAGGGAGAGTTTTGGCCTATTTAAGTGAAGGATTGGACCTAATACTATGAAGCGCCTTTTGGGGTGAGCCCAAATGGACAAATATGTGATTGGCTAGGCCCAAGAGCGGACAATACTTAACAGTGTTAAGCCAGGTCGTTACAGGTGGTATCAGAGCTGAATCTCGACTAGTATGATGGTGGTGAAAACCTCAGCGAGGATACTGAGTCCCTACTGGGGTGAGTATAGGGACGACGATACGTAATGCCTGGCTCACTTAGGCAAGTCCCAGATCGAAACACATAGAGAGAGAGTTTTAGGCTATTTAAGTGAAGAATTGGACCTAATACCGTGAGGCGCCTTTTGGGGTGAGACCAAAGGGACAAATCTGTGATGGGATAGGCCCAAGAGTGGACAATACTTCACAGTGTTGGGCCAGGTCATTACACTCTATCTTCGACTCGTCGCCGGATCCTAACGCTGAATTTGACTCCTCTCTAGATGGAGTCATCTGAACTGTGCTACTCTTGTCGTTGCATCCCTCATCAGGCTAGGAGTGCGAACAACAATAGCCTGGGCCTGCCCAAGTCTGGCGGCAGCCGGTGTCTTTGGTCTCTCAACCTTTGGGTCAGGTCCAATGTTGAGCTCTTCAAGTGATCCACTAAGTGTAACGCCCCGTAAAATTACTAAAATACCCCTAGAGAAGAGATGTGCGCTTAGTGCGTCTTCTAATGCTCGGATGAAAAATTTGAGGTCGGGTTCATGATCAGCACGAAAAATTAAGTGGGGGAGAGGTCTCGGTCAATTTTTAGAGCGACCGAGTCAAAAGATAATTTTTTATTCCAAAACGAGAAATAGTGAGAGTTCATGACAGAGTTGCGTCGTGGACCCATCGCGAAGGGTCACTTATGTTTTTCCTAAATTTTTTGATGGGGACGAGAAAACTCATTTGAGAGGATTTTTGCCAAAAATGAGATATACGCGACCAGTTTGCATCGCGGACTGGGTTATTTCGCGGCTAGAAATTTTTCTAAAATTTTGAGGGGCATTCTAGTCCATTCCTAGTATCTTCCATAACCCATGTACGATTGATATAAGTTGTTTTCATGAAGAAAGGGTCTAAAACCCCATTCTAAATCCCCTTCCTAACAATGCTTATACGCTAGGGCTTGAGGAGAGTCGAGATTGAGAAATCAAGAGGAAGTCCCAAGGGCATTGTGTTGATAGCAATCATCCTAGGTATATAAGGCTAACCTAAAGCATGGGATTGTTCTTCCATGTGTCCCCTTTGAGTCAATTGAGTCTATGATTAAAGATGATGAGTTATGTGTGTAAATCCTTGAGTATTCTACTGAGAGTTTTCTTAATTCATGCATTTTTCTTAAATTGCTGATCATCATAAACTTGATTTACTGCATAAGTATTTTCATGAATGATTTTACAAAATTCAATGTCTATTTTACTCAAAAATAAAAGAATGAGCTTAGGGGGAAGAGTCTAGAGCATTGACGATGATGATGTTTGGGATGTTGTAATTGTGGTCCAAATTGATGAGAGTCTTGATGATGATGTTAACGAGAGTGATGTTCATGAGTCTTAAAACTTGAAACTAAAATTATAAAAAGAATATTTTGAGTCCACGATATTGATGTTGATGTTGATGTCGATGAGTTAATGGTGATGATGATGTTGATGTTGATGTACTATATCCCTATGGGACCGAGGATGATGATGTTGATGTTGATGTATTATGTCCCTATGGGATTGATGATGATGAGGTTTTATGAGCATGTCGAGTTTTGGAAGGAGTATTGAGCACCGAAATGGGTGAGAGGGAGTCTCACTCGAACTCATTAACTACATGGCCCACGTAGGAGAGAGGATTGAACCGCAATGCGGATGCCTCCTTGTCCCAATAGAGGACTGATGTTTTTTTCTTGTGGATCCACTGAGGTTGATGTCCTTTACCCTGGGCAGGGTACTAGATAGATGTAGCAACGGAATCTCTTCGTTGTATCATCACCGGCTCATAGGTGATGGTTGTCGGTTAGAGAAACTCCCAGATAGTTCCATTTTGATAGAACTCTGATGTTCATGTGATGGATGTTGATGTTTCACTGTCTACTCTTTATCCTTGTCCTAAACGAGCATGAGTCCTTTGAGTTGAGTCGAGCTTCCTTGAGATGAGTCTGATGTATTGATGATGTTGAGATGAGATGTTGATGAGTCATTTGTCTACTCAAATTTCTTGCCTTAGATAGAGATTTGACATTTTGATGGAGTATGATGTTGAGTTGATGTTATCCCTATATTGTTATACTTGTACTGTTACATTTAGCCATCTTACATACTGTACATTCCACGTACTGACGCCACTTGGTGCTGCATCATTTCGTGATGCAGATACAACAGTTAGAGGACTTCAGCAGACATATCATTGAGGTTCAGAGATTCTGAGTTCAGTCATTGGTGAGCCTCCTCGCTATTTAGAGGAGTCCTTTTTCTTTATCTGTTATTCCGTTTGTTTAGCTGGGTAACCATGGCTTGTCATGGTACCCTCTTAGACTATCTAGTTGAGTTAGAGGCTTCATAGACATGAGATGAGATTTGATATGAGGTTTTTCTCTCTTAGAGTTGAGCTAGTAATACTATTTACTTATCATCGATGTTGAGATAGAGTTTATTAGCCATTGGCCCTTTTTATTGATGTAGCTCACTACCTTATGTTAATTGCTTCCGCTATGCTCGATGTTAGACGACTGCCTTGAGATTGAGTGGTTCGCTCGGGGACTAGCAATAGTCTCTGGGTGCCAGTCACGCCTAGGGTACCCTCCCGGGGCGTGACACTAAGCGTGGGGGTCTGCTCCTCCCCCTAGGGCTCATCTCTGAGCCTCCTCTACATGGATTTGATGTCCTTACGTCTTGCTTTTGGGGCCATAGTACTTGAAATATACATATTTATGCAACCTTATTAGCCCTATAGATCAAGAAATGAAATTCAAAAACATATCAAATTTAATTGCAGAAGGGTCTACGAAAGCACCTCTACGAGTCATAGCAGGAACAACGAGTCATAAAAGGCTCTCGTAAAAATAGTGTTCATAACTTTTGTTTACTGGAATTGCATCTACTACACAAGGTACGACTCGTATAATGTTCTACGAATCGTAGACTAAGTCATAGATAATTTCAGTGTCTGAATAATTAGGGATCCATGAGACCTATCTATGAGCCATAAAATGGTTTATGACTCGTTAGAGGTCTCATCTGATGGGTACTCAGAAACTTCAGGTTTCTGGAATCTCATATAAGGGAAAATTATGGCTCGTAAAATGTTCCACGGGCCGTAAAAGACCCTAGTAGACCAGAAAACTCTGTCACCTGAGTTTCTAAGTCCATTAATGTGGACCCTATATGACTTTTTCAACCTATTCTTCCAGCATCGAAGCAATACGCACACACCCTACATGATTCATGACACAACACCCAACAACCCCCCCCCCCCATGATAATTTGCATATTTACCCCATCAAAAATTATTTAGCATGCTTTCCCTACCCTTTCGACCCTGTTTGAATGAATTAACATTAAAAACATGAACTCATGCCATCACTTACCGAATTTATGTCAATTGGTGAGTGATTACATAGGTGTCCAGCACATCATTCAAAACATACAACAAGACAACTTCACCAAATTCTGGTCTTAAACACATGTTCAAGCATGGGTAACTACAATTCAAGTTTTAATCATATCAATTTGCACACATGGGTTTATGTCAAAATTAACCATACATGACAAAACATTTCAACCTAATCACACAATAATTGGTAAACAAAGGGTGTTTTAGAGAACAAAAACTTACCAATTTGAGTGATTAAATCGTATAAATTGAAGGAGGTAATGAGACACTGAAAACCCTAGGCTGCCAAAAACACTTGCTGAAAAATGGTGGTAGTGCTGCCATCGGTGGTCGGAAAAAGTTGGGGTAGGGGTTGGCCTGGTATATTCTGTAATTTAGGGCACAAATGGGGTCAAAATAATTTTACCCCAATATTTATAGGTTGACTCAGGTCAGTCAAAACTAATGGGCACTGACTCTACGAAACCCTGATTACGGGCCATAAAGAGTTTCACAACCCGTAAATCATGGTTTCGTAGAAGGTCCAAACCTTGGTTTTGAGGATTGGGTTTCACGGACCAGTCTACGAGTTGTAGAATAAAGTATGACTCGTAGAGTTGGTCATAGAAACCCCAACACTTAGTCAAAAAACTCAGAAAAGTTACTTGGGGTCCACGAGCCTCATTCACGATTGGTAGTTTTATCTACGGATCGTAAAGTTGGCTCGTGGACTGAAGTACATAACATTTTGCTAATTGGAAGTGTCTACAAGATGGTGTACGGGTTGTAGATTGACATACGGCCCGTAAAACCAGTCGTAAAGGCACTTTCTGATGCCTTTCAACCAAGGATGGCTGACTTAGCCTTGTACCTGCACATTCTTCATAGAACACACTGTTACCTTATATGCAACCAGCCCAATGTCTAAAATTACAATCAAAATGTGAAAAACTAAACTACCTACAAGTCCAAAAACTAAAAACAAAGCTACAACTACAACTATTACATCAAAAACCTTGGGTTGTCTCCCAAGTAGCGCCTGATTTATTGTCACGGCACGACTTGGACCACTTGTTTACTCCGACTTCACCAAGTGCCCAAACCTTGTTCTTCAAATCATTTAGCCTCTTCATTAACTGACAGATATTGAAGACAACTATTTCGTCGTTCAATCTAAATCTGAGTTGGCTAGCTTCCATATCCACTAGTGCTCGACCAGTGGCTAGGAATGACCTTTCTAGGATGATTGGGACGTCGAAGTCCACTTTGCAATCTAGGATCACAAAGTCTGCGGGGAATATGAACTTCTCTACTATAACAAACATATCATAAAGTATCCCCACAAGCTTTTTCACCATGTGGTCAGCCATCAACAACCGCATGCTCATCGGAGTAGGGGCTCCCAGTCCTAGCTTCTTGAAGACCGCAAGGGGCATAGATTAATGATGGCACCGAGATCATACAATGCCCTTGCGAACTTTACATCTCCAATGGTGCAGGGTATGGTAAAAGCATCGAGATTTTCTCGCTTTTGGACCAAGGACCTCGTAGTTATTGCACTGCAATGTTGAAGTTCTTAGGAGAACTCTTGACTCACAGTACGCTTCTTCGTAACCAATTCTTTCATGTACTTTGCATACCCTAGCATCTTCTCCAATGCCTAAGTGAGAGGGATGCTAATGGAGAGTTATTTGAGCATGGAGAGAAAGTTCTTAAACTTGAAGAGTTGCTTGAGCATGGAGAGAAAGTGCTTAAACTTGCCCTCCTCCTCCTTTTTCTTAATTCTCTGAGGGAAGTGAGGAGGATGCCAAGGAATGAGCTTCAATTTATGTGGCACCTCTGCAGCATCACTTACCCCATCATTGCCACGATCATCTCTGGTATTCGCATCTTTGACCTCAACTGTCTCCGCTCGAACATCATCCTCATCTACCAGCATGGGAAGATCGATGATACTCTCGCCACCACGTGTAGTAACCGCCATGCACTGCCTTTCATTCTTTGGATTCTGAATAGTGTTACTAGGCAGTGTACCCCTTTGACCTTGATCTAGTTGAGTTGACACTTGACCAAACTGTTGCTCAAGTTATTTTATGGCAATATAATAAGACTCAATTTTCTAATTTATACTAGAGATCTTAGATTCCATCATCGTCATAATCTCATCTTTTGTCTCAGCTTTCTTCAACAGGTGGTCAAACATTTCCTCAACTCTGGAACTACTAACACCTTTGTCGCAGTTGTATGGTGGCACATAAGGACTATATATGTACCCATCTCTGCGGCCCCATTCTTCATCTTTGTCATGGCCTCCATTCCTGTCATAGTACCCTCTGCGATTGTCTCTAAAAGCTTCATCTCGATTAAAGTTCCAACCTTGGTTCCCTTGACCTTGGCGCCAATAGTTCTGATTGGACCCTTGGGCACTGGTCCAGAAACCCCCCATCTGATCAGTAATGAAGCAACTATCCTCCTCATAGTAGGGATCATCATACATGGGTGCTTGTGGAGGCTGATGAACAATTGCATTGACTTATTCCTAATGTTGCTTCATCATCACCTCCATACCTGTATAGATTCGAGCAAACTCTTGCATAATCTCTTTATTTATTTTGGCTTGTTTCAAACCAATATAACAGCGCACGAACACTTGGTTGATGATCTGTCTCTTTGCCCCCATGCACGATTGGTCTTGACCACCCTTTTCATCCTTTCCGCAATCCTTGCAAATGGTTGATCTAAGAACATGTCCACCATAATGGTATCAGGACAGGCTTGACTATTCTCATCCCACGGTAGAAGATCTCCACCAAGGCATCATCAATAATGTTGTGGTCCAGGACACTCCTCAAGCATTTAGTGAACCGCTCCCATGTAGTGCTGATCGAGTTACCAGAAAGTTGTTCAAGGTTGTTGATCGGGTCTTTTAACTTGAGCTACTTCAATCTCGGTAAGTACTTTTCTAAACAGGCCCTCTACAACTCAGCTCAACTGGTGATCAAACTCTGTGAGAGCTCGGATAGCCATAGTGTTGCATTGCCTGTCAGAGATAATGGGAAGTCACAAAGTCCCATGGCATTCATAGACAGATTTTGGGTTCCTATCACACTCTTGCAGAGAAATACAATGTTATGTAGATGGCTATGGGGATCCTCCAATGGTAGGCCCGCGACCAACCCACAGTTCTGTAGCATCTGAAGCAACCCACTCGAAACTATGAATTTTGTGTCAGCCGGCAGTAGTGGCAACACAATAGCTCCAGTCACCTCCATAGCCATAGGGTTCAATCGATATTGATTCCACTGATAAGCTTCGGCGTTGAAGTCATGTGGCTATGGATCAATATCCTCAAGAGGAGGTGGATTTTCATTGTTGGCATTCTCATTCTCATTCTGATTCAGAGTTGTATTTTCCGTATCATTAGCATTATCTTGGACCATTTTTCTCAGTCTTCTCTGGATCTTTGGGCCAAACAGAGTCAAGGGTATGCCTTGGCTTTGCATGTTGGGCATACACTACACTTATACCCTGAAAGAAAACAAAAACAATAAAAAAATGTAAAAATGAGGGAAATAAGGACTAATTCCCAAATTACTTGAATTAGACAAGTCTAGCTGTATTCCCCGGCAACGGCACCAAAATGTTGATGTTGCCCAAGCTACACCTCCTTTTTTAGGCTAAAGCGGTCATTGTCAAGATATAGAACCTAACCAAGGTTAGGGTCAAACCCAAGGGAACATGGTAGACTTAGAAGAATTTAATTTTGCAATTCGGGTTTATTAACCAACTTATCTCCCGGCGGGGGGAGGGGGGGAGAAGTTATATAACTAATGAAAGTAATCCTAAACTAAGACAAGTGTATAACCAATATGAAGAGAAACTAGGGTATTGTGTTTTCCATGATTCCCTAACTCAGTATTACCAGATAACCGAATTCTTTTCAAGTGTGTAGCATGCAAAATGGTAAGTTAAGTTCACCAAACCCTTTGGCCCAGGCGAGAGGCGAATTTCACAACATGATTTGGTCCATCCCTATAGTGTGACATTACTAACCCTTACTTATTGTCCCAGTGAACCTCCCCTTGGCCCAGTTTGGTTGATTAAATGAGAAACATCAATCGAATCCTATTAATTAATCGCTTTTCCTATTCATTACTACCTTGGTCCAGTCAGTATCACTAAGCGGGTTCTAATGTTAGCCACCATTAGAAAGCATTCAAAACGAAGCGAATTAATTAATACATGCATGCTCACTTTCAAGAATTACGAATTATCTAGTTTTTACCTTGTTATTTCTGTATGGTTCCCACAACCCTAGTTGTGGATTTAACTACTTATAATCAATGTAAATGCAAGACTTATGAATTTGAATAACATAAAAAGCACTTACACCATTGAATTAAGCACAAGAAAATTCAACTCTTCAATGAGAATCAGAAGATTGTAATTAGAAAATGAAATTAAAGTTTACAAGTGTTTCTCTTTGTTCTCTACTGTCTTGCTGGTCTTTTCTTCATCCTCGCCTAGAAATAACCTAAAAACCTATTTATAATGTTTAAAATATAAATCCAAAAGAAAATAGGACAACTGGGTCGGCAGGCTCCACGAGGTGTTCTACGGGTCGTATAGTGATTTACAGCTCGTAATCGGGCTTTCGTAAACTGTTACTTCAATTTTGGACTTGGCTTCTACGACACCCCTCTACAACTCGTAAAATTTTCTACAGCCCGTATGGGTTTTGTCTGATGGAATTTTAGAAATTCCTCAATCTCTGGTCCTCAGGGTACGAGACTTGGTCTACGGCTCGTAAGGAGTTCCACGACTCATCTACATATTCGCAGACCAAACTTCAGAAATCTACCCTTCGCTGGAATTGCATACGAAACCTCTTTACGGCCCGTAGAATACTCTACGGCCTATAAATGATCTCGTGGATCCTCAAAATTAGCAACTTCTGCATATTTTGCCCAAACATTGTGCCAACCCTGAAATCCTGCAAAACAAATACAAAAACACATCAAACTTACTAACATCGCATTGAGAAAGCACAAAATTTCAAGTTTTAAGAATCAAAAGTATTGTATTTTGACAGAACATCACTCAGCTCTATCCCTCTTTTAAGCACAAAATTTGAAAAATTTCCAAAACATCAAATGCGATACTTTACTATTGTATTGCTAAAGAGACCTTCTAAAAAAGTCAACACAGAAATACCCTGGGTGGTGCCACAATCCACTCAACGTACAACAATGTGTTGAACTACTTCAACAAGTCTGTGAGTAAGATATCCAGTGTGATGTTCGTACAGCAGTATCCATAACTCCTTTACGGGCTCCGTAGCAAGAAATGATGTATTCTGTCGCTATGAGTAGGACTACGGCCATAACATAATCGACAAATCCAAGATGTACTCCTACAAGTAAAGGGAGTTCGAATAGAGATTGGTTGTGCCCTCACAACTGAATTATTTTCATGATGATATTAGGTTGATATTCTATTTGTTCAATTAAACTGGATATTTGATATCTATTTGTCAATTTATCAGCTTTCCTAACTACCTATCTATGTGTATGAGGTATTACTCTTCCTTGGGTGGTGTCACAAAAAACAAAGGAAGACTATGAGGCAAATTTAGTAGTCATAATCAGTCCTTCTTCCTCGTTAAAATTGTATTTGAAGAACTTAAAATGTAATACATTGATTTACAATAATCTCAAATATAATACTCCTGTTCAAACTACTAAGGCACTTGATTGTTTTAATACTTTCTTTTACGAATTGGCAAGGAACCAAGTATAAACATTATGTGAAGCACCTTAAGCTCGTTATGAACATTTTCAGAGTTAAGGCATCATTCTAAATGTTGAGTTAAGTTTTTAAACTTATTCGAACGACATATAAGATTCCATGAGTCATGTATATATGCTATGATAATGATTATGACGTTATGAGGATAAAAGTGCCAACGAACCAAGATTAGGTGAATTCTTGCTATGAACTACTATATGCATTCAATATCCATATCATACATGGCATGTTATGCATGGAATTCAACCTATAATCGAAGGTAGGGGGCCTATTTTCCAAAATGACTATATATATATATATATATATGTGTGTGTGTGTGTGTGTGTGTGTGTGTGTGTGTGTGTGTGTGTATGTGTGTGTGTGTGTATTATACAAATGGCCACAGGTTTGTAAATATGATGTTGATTAGATACCAGAAAGGACCACCATTGCTAACATTTGGTTGGGTATGTCCTGCATTTGCATCTATATATATGTATTCACAATTTACTTGAACATACTATGTATATTTGATCACTAGGAGTCAAATGTTAGCTATGAAAGTTATTTGAGTTTTGGTTACGGTGATATCTCTATTACCCTTTTTACTACAGCTATTTATGATTTTACTTTCTACCTTACATATCGGTACATTTTTATTCGTACCAGCATCCCATTGCCTTTGTGACGTTGCATTTTGTTTCATTCGTGCAGGTTCAGGTAGGGATCTGATCAATCCCTCCACTAGGATTCCAGTTTAGCCGTGAGTTGGTAAGCTCCACCTCTTCTTGGAGCTTTCAGAGGATTTTTATTTTTTGTTGCACAGTTGGGTATAGTCAAGGGTTGATCCTAACAGTGCTGGTGAGACTCTTAGAGGTTGTTGTGGACATGATATTTTGGGTTAGTTTCTATGAAACTTTTAGTCTCCAACCATAGGTTTGACACACACACACACACACACACACACATATATATATATATATATAAGTATGTGCGCATGTACCTCTCTGGTTGCAGCCTCATTGCCTAGCTAGTAATTCATCATTTTGGGTTATCTACCTTGTGTGTGTTATGCTGCCCGGTCTTTTGGCCCCGAATTTAGTTAGCTAGCATGTTTAGTGGCTTACTCAACTACTGGTGGTATTGAGTGCCAGTCACGCCTCCCTTCTTTTTGGGGTGTGACATTTAAGTTAAGATGGTGATATTAATTTCATTGTGAGATTCAACCCCATTAGGTCTAAATCTAAGAAAAAAGATAGGAACGTACCCATGTTATCATTGAGAAAATCTACAACTGAAGTACTTGGTGTGGATATCTAAATAGCGAAAATATCAATAACAATCAATAAAGAATGTGAAGAAAATGTCAACTCAAAGATACCTGCTGAACTTATTTCAACAACACAAGTTACATGTTTTCCTTCCTCAACTGCTGGAGATCGACATTATTCCCAAAATAATAAGAAGATAGCTGATCACAGAGACCCTCTGCTATAGGAGATGAAGGATTTTCGAGCTGTTTTATTTAGAAGTGAATTTTTCATTTCCCTAATTATTTTCATTTTATATGTTTTGGCTTTTGTTTTAGGTTTGACATTTGTGTATATTTTGCTTTTAAATCAATAAAGTGGTTTAGTTGGTCCTTCTAGTTTTTTTCTAAAATATGAAGTGGAGAAGAAAGCGCGGAGAGAGAGAATTCAGCTTAAATGAAATCATTTTAACATTTCAAGCTTTTATCGACCTCTGGTGACGACAATAATTACAACTAGACATGAAAAATGGGAGCCGAATCAACAAAGTTTTCTTTTAACAATGTTGTAGAATTTTTTAGAATTGGTTTATTAGCTTTAAATTAAATGATTACATTTAGATTTTATTTTAAATTTTAATAAAAAGAAATGGAAAGTCAAAGTCAAATTCATTTAAAATCCATTGGTTAATAAATTTTCATTTTTCTTAGGTTTTTAAGTTGTAGGTTTCTAATTAAGAATTATTTTGATAAATAATAGTTGAATCATTTTAAAAATAACAAATTTATTAACTATTGTTTAAAAAATAATTTAATTATCCTTAAGATAATTAAAGGATCAAGTAACAATTTATTCTTTTCAATGAGCAATAAAATATGAGTTTCTTTTTAAAAATGATTAAAGGTTGCTAGCCAATAGCTGTAGGGATTTGAACCTATACCAAAACTATGCCTATGCATTATCAAAAATCCTTAAACCTCTAGACACCACCCCCTTGTTGTTCCAAGATGTTCAAAGCATAATATTTAATTGTTTTAAATAACAATTTACCTATAGATACTGAATGATTTCTCGAGAATGGTGTTTGCCTGACTACTTTCAGTATACTTTAGCTCCGCCCTTTGTTCCCTTACAGTTTTCATTGTTAATGCGATGTTACGTTAGGGTGTGCATCGATCGGGTCGGCTCAATTCAATTTTATGTATTTTAGAATTATTTTATCGATTTTTGGTTTTTAAATATGCTAAATCAATAATCAAATAATAAGTTTTGCTTAAACTATTTTCAATTTATGAATTTTTGGTTCTTAATATTCCATTTTCAATCTAACTAATAGGAAAATGTTCATAAAATAAATATAAGTCTTCTTCAATAATTTTGCGTGATAGGAAAATAATGTAAATTTAGATAGTGCTCATAAAATTCGAACAATAGTAACTAATATGAAAAGATCTATATAAGTACAACACACAAATAAATGAATTTGTTTCTTGTGAGTCTAAGTCATTGTAACGTGTAAATTAACCTCAAAAGGACAAAGACAATAACCAAATGTAGTGATATTAATATTTAATATTTATTCAGAAAAAATAATAAATTACTATAATTTTAATGAATTGTCAATTTACCTAATAATTCAATATAAAAAAAATCATAATCAAATTAATAATCTGATAATATTCTTATAAAATTATTAAAATTCATTAACCTAATAACAATAAATCTGTAAAAAAAAAATATTCTATTTATTGATTGATTTGATTTTTGCGCATTCCTAATATTATGAAAACCCTTTATATGTCTTTTTGGACACATAGGTAGAAGCATAAGAACTTATAGACGCTTGGAATAAACTTGAAAGAAAGAAGAAAGTTTTATCTTATTCTTAATACTAGATCGGGCATGCCTGTGCGAAGCATGAACTATGGGAAATATCACTATGCAGGTAAAAGCCAAAGGAGGTCCTTTATGTTTGTGAGCTTTACGACGTAAAAGCAAAAAGTTTTAATTGTCTATTTGGAAAACAGGATCTAAGAATGGAAGTGATAAACCAAACAAGATAAGATGTCATATGAATACATTGATAAGGCTTGTTTGAAATACGAATGTGTTGTATAGCTTATACTATTATATTACTAGCTTGTCAAAAGGAAAAGGACTAAAGATGATAACTTGAGTTATTCTAGTTGTAGCTGGGTGTAGCTGTGGAAAAAAGGATGAAATGTTCAAAGTTAGAGAAGTTGCGAAATCATTATTCAAATGTTAAAACAGGTGTAGATACAATGTTGAAGTGTAATTTTTAATTACCTTTGTTCCACCACCATAGATGTGTGCAAAGACATGTACAAGCCAAAAAGACAAAAGCGATCTTCATGTGAAACTTCATGTAACTGCAAGTATTTGAAAGTTATGCAAACATTTATTAAAGGAATTAATGTGAACAGCTAGCACATGCATTGAACATTATTCAAAAGATTGGTTTACTTAAATTTCATGTCACGTCAAACAAATTGAAATGGATTATTGAAAACAATAAGACATGGATTTGGACATTTCCCTTTAACCATTCATGTCAACTAAACGAGGGGATCCCTAAAAACCCAATCTTTATTCATTCTTATAATAAAAAGAACCCAAATAAGAACAAACACAACCAACATTGGCAATAAGACTTGACACAAGCTATACAAACCAATAACAGATATGAAAAATCCAAAACTAACGCAAAACATATTCTACCTAAACAGGGTTGTAGCTCCAAATGTTTGTGATGTATTTTTACTCATTAATGCTCAGTTTGGTGATAACTACAGTTAGTTTCTTCAAAGCATTTAAGTTATATACATTCATAGTGTTATCATGATTAATTATACTGTCAAGTCCATACTGTGTATGTAGCAGATTCTCTTTTTCAGTTTCAGTAAAGTAATTGAATAAGAAACTCTAAGCTTGATCCTCTGATTGTTGTTTTGAAGTTGCGAATTTTTCGTTAATTACTTTAAGCTGAAGATTGTTATTTAAATTCTTTCTAAGATGCTCTTTAAAAATTCCTTTATATATACACAAATTATGAGCAGAGAGACAATTATACGTATGATCTGATTACCTTTGTTTTATGGCAGGAAGCGTTATCACGAGCGGATATAAAGTAGGCATTTTATTTCTTTCCAAAAGCCTGTTTAGGTGAAGGAAAAATGTTAACAGTTCACATCTGGAGAAAGTATTTTTAAATGATGTATTATTTAGTAATTTTTGTTGATGTTAGAAATATTTTCCGGGTAAAAGAGTTGTAGTAAATTACCGTCGTTGCATACAAACCAAAATTGATTACAAAAGAGAGCTACCTGACCTGTGTTTATATCAAAAATAATAAAAGAGGGATTAGTATGTTACAAGATATAAAAAAATAAGAATTATTAAATGAAAGTTATAATCAATAGTTAGAGAAGGAATAAGAAAGGAACTTTGTTGATAACTTTTATTGCATTTTGGTTGGAGTTGGTAGTTCCATTTGTTCTTTCATCTTAAGCATATTTGATTTTTTTTTCTTTGATTATGTTGTTTGTTCACCAGAAGAAATGAGATATTTTTTTTTGCCTTTTGTTGTCTCGTTTAGTGTTAGTGTAAGACGGTGCAGGGAGAGAAGGCAACATGTTTTCCTATTTAGTAATGGCCAAAATGAAAACCTTTGGTGAGGTTGTGCGCGAAGTGCGGGAAACGGATTTTTTCACTCGAATTCTGAAAAGGCTTTTTTGTGTCTTCAGTTGATCATGTTGCATCTACTCTGACTCAACCTGTCAAAAATATATCTTATGTGTTTTGTTTGGTTCTTTGATAAAGTGAATATGTGTATGTTGTTTAGTTAGGTTTTTTACCTCAGTTGATGCTCGAGCATAAATCTCTTCTGCAGTAAGAGATAACAATTGCTCTCCTTCTTCATCCATAATTATTCCTATTATTGATCCAGATGCATCTTCAAGATTTACATCAAATCGACACCTGCGGTTATGTATATATATATATACACACGTATAGTAGATTCTTACTAAGAGAACTCTGTTTGTGTTTTTGTTTTTAGGTAAAATTAGAAGTTGAGGTACCTGGAGATGAGAATGTTGTCTTGGTACAATTTGTATAGTGAATTTTTTTTTCTTCAGGTTTTTGACTTTTGTCTACAATTTTGGCATGTTAACACATAACAAGAGTTGAGTTTTTTTGGGAGAGTTATCTTTGCTTCAATGGTGAAAGATTGTCCCTGTGTAAAAATATCATACCAATTGATCTGAATATAATTTTTACTATAAATTAGGATTAGAGTGGGAAAAAATTGTATTAACATCTTGTTGTGTTTGGATGTTTGCAATGGGTATAATTTTCTCTTCCACTGGAGCAGAGATGAGAGATCCAGATTAAGCTGTGCTTCTCACTGCAAAAGAGTTGAGCATTTCTGCATTTGTTGCTATCCTATTTAATAGGAAATGATAGAAGGTAAGAAAATACTAAGACTAAGAAGGAAGAAATCCAACATATAGGAGAGCAACGTATACCATTATTGCAGCTCCACACATTGTGAATACGGTGGATCTATCTGTATTGTTGTGTTAAATTTTGTTGTGAGCGATGTGCCTATATTAATTAACACCTTTATTTAATAAATTAGGAATTAACAAAAACAGATCAAATATGGTAATATTTAGTTCTAGATAGTATAGTTTGATGACATTCACTTACCATTGTATTTTGATACTCCAACACGTCTGGCAAAAATAATAGGATGTTTCGGAAACTGTGTAAGGAGCCTTGTACCTTCATCTTCAATAATAGCTTCTTCCGATAGTGTAAAAGTGAAAGTTTGTTCACTATAAGTTCGAAATTGTGAAAAATTAGAAGTATACATAAGTAAGAGAAGAATAAGATGAAGAGTTTACCAAAAAAAAAACCTGTGAGATGCATTGAGAAAATAGAAGCAATCTAAAGAGAAGAAGTAGGAGAGGGTAGTAGTGGAATTTTTTTCTTGGAAGTAAAACAATATGAAATAACTCCAGTACACCCACTTGATTTCAATATTTTCTACAACAAAAAGGTGAATTTCACATTTCTACTCTTTAATAAGTGACACTTTTCTAAAGCAAAATCACCAACTTTTTGTATGACTTATTGGTGTCAATGACAATGAGTTCTTGCAATCTTTTTCGTATAATTGTTACATATCTTGGTGGAAAGCAGTTTAGGACAATTGTAATCACAGCTATTAAGATAGGAGAAGGAGAAGTTATAATTTGTGTTGAAATGCATGTGTATATATAGAAAAAGCAAAGTAGTCATACTGAATTCTACATTCTTGAGTTGCTTTTTAGTACTTCGGGATGCTTCTTCGTTGATTTCCCAAAATGATGTCATATTGATGATTATGGGTGGTGGTAGTGCATCTTTATCTATGTCATTTGGATCAAATGATCGACCATAGTCTGATATGACTTATCTTTATCAATTGAATTGACTAGTTTTTTTTTGTCAATAATCCATTCATATACATGCAAGGGTTTTTCATATCTTAAAATTGGTTGTTGTACTCGGGCACTCGTGATCAAATAGGTGTGAAACAGTGTGAATCTTTGTTGATAAAGAGAAATGTCATCACTATAAACAATCGCCTTAACCTAATTTTTCTGCAAATGATTTATAGAAAAATAGAATAAGCATCAAAACCAACACCAAAAAAGTCAATCTTTAGTCATTCTTACAATAAAAAAGAAACCAAATAAGAATAAGCAACACAATCAACATTGGCAATAAGACCTAACACAAGCGACATAAATCAATAACAACATATTTTGTAGAATTGTACAAGCTACATAAACCAATAACACATACCAAAAAGTAAGATTAACAGAAATTGTGGTGCAGCAGCGATGAATACAAAAGTAGATGCTTTAAAAAGCCAAGTTCAATATTATGACATGCCATGTTTTGTACTTTCAAAAAACATAAACATCCAACCAAGATCTTAAAGATACATGTTAAATAACCAGGATCAACATAAATGGCTTTGGGAATTCTTAGAAATCAATAAAGCGTAACCAGGACAAAAAAAAGATTTTTCTCCTGAGATAATCCAAGTGGGTCAACAAGCTTAAGCCTGCATGGTGCAGCATAAAGAGTATGATCCACATGATGAGAAGTCTCTTTCAACCGAAAAAGGAACTAAACAAACACTACTCTTAGATGCATATCAACTAATCAGCCAAACTCACCAATACACATCCAAACACTATATCATTAAGAACAATAAGTCCATAACCAAAAAAGTATCAACTTCCAGTAGAAACAATTTTGCAAAATGACGTTCTGCTTCAATTTATTTGCCCTATTTTGACTCAGCCTAGATTCTAAAAGAAATAAGGATTTTTCAACTTCCTCCTAAGATTCTTGAAGACAAAAACTAACCACAGTACTATGATACATATCAATAAAGCTTTGTCTTTTTGTCAAGCAAGGGATACTTTGAAGAAATGAACTGAACACAACAGAATCAGTGAAACTCAGTTTGCAGTTTTGTAGCAACACCGAACAACAAAAGGCCCATAATATTTATAACTTCTCCAGTTCATGCATTCATTTGCTTCTGTTTTCTCAACAAAGAAAAACAATCATCAGCAGACTAGGTAAAATATTTTTACTCACCCTTTTTTCCATCCTGTTAAACACGAGAACTTACTTAACTTTGTACTGAATCAGAGGAAAAAGATAACATCCTTTTACTTTCATTTTAATCTTTCTTGAAAATAAAGCTACACCCACATGAAAGAAATGATATAAACATTAACTCAGTTGGTGTTTTGGAAATCAATCTTTCGTGAAATGGCATAAGATCGGTAGTTTACTCCACAGTGGGTTTTCAAAACCCCTTTCAACAATTACCCTATAGCAAATTTTGGTGCTTTTGGTATGTTTCCCCAGAATATATATATATATATATATGTATGTATGTATATATATATATATATATATATATGGATGTGTCAATAGAGGGGGAAAATAGTTCATTTTTACTATTTCTGAAGTAAATTGTCTAACCAAATAGAATATTAATGAACCATCACTGCGAAATTCAGTGTTATGCATTGCTTCTTAACTGAAGCATTACAAAATTATCCAAGGGTAAGGCTGTGGGAAAAGTGTGAGGTTGAGTTAGTTGTGAAAAATTGGACAACCAAATAGGGAAATAAGAAAGTGCTTGTTCATCTTGGAAGATCATGTTCATATATTTTATCTTTCGTTCTTTACCTTCGACTGGCTTACCAATATCCACAAGTCGTACCTTATATGTCCAGTCCAATATTTCACGGGTGATAGTATCTATATTGAGCCTTTGTTCTGTCTTTTATATCCTGCAAACTAATTAAAGAGGCTGAGAGTGAAAAATATCTCAATGGAAAGAGCAACATTATATGAGCAATAGAAATGTAAGTAATAACTTATAAAATGACCCATCATACATCACTTATTAAAGAGTAGAATATTCAAAGATTTGAGGAGAATGTTTTTTGGATAATTTCATTATATGCTACATTGTGAGTAGAATGATCATCAGGATTATTTGTTGTTGGTGGACGTATGACTATTTCTACACAATTTGAGATTTTTGCTCTTGATAAAGCAACATAAAGTTGGCCATGCGATAATACAAGTTCACGTAGACAAATTCCTACAAAATCTAGCATTTGATCTTGAACTTTGTTAATAGTCATAGCAAAACATAATCGAATAGGAAACTATATTCTTTTAAATGGAATGGGCAATTTTTCATCGTCGGAGACAATAATGGTATTCGAGGAATGAAAACATGTTTGCCTTTGAAATCACCGGTAGCAATTTTAGTGCTAATAACATGACTTTTGACATCAGAACAAATTAAGTGTGTGCCATTGCATAAACCCTCTGAGGGATTTAAATTGCGCAATAATATAACGGGGCAATTTTTCTTCAAAACTAACTTATAAGGTGGTACGCCCGCAGGATTTAATGTGTGCAAGAAATCTTCAAATTGGCATTGATCTTTTGGTTTTATAGTTTCATCAATACCTATGAATGTTTTAGCATCTGTGGAGAACTGATCTATGAACATCTCATTAATTTCATTTACAAAATTATTTTTAGTTGTTAAGATAACACGTGATGTAATGTTAGATGTGTCAGATTGAAGCAACTCTAAATTGGGGTAAATATTTTTAAATTAAGTACTTAATGATTCTTTCTCATTTGTAAAAGAAATGAGAAAAGATTCTGGAAATTTCAATTTTATTGTATTCATTAACGTTTTTTTTCATCTCCAATCCTTAGTAAATACTCGCAAAATGTAGGATCATCTCGTGCACGCATATTTTGTATCAGACGAATTTTTTCAAGATTATTCCAAATGTGTGAGTTTGATAAACATTCATTTATGAAATCTTCTTTGGTTCCACTTTTGACAACAGACATAGTTTGGCGAAAGTCACCTCCAAAAACTACAATTTTTCACCAAAAAGTGTATTTATACCCATAAGATCTCGCAAAAGTAAACCAAAAGTCTCGACAAGTTTTTTCTTGTCATAAATACCTCATCGCATACTATTAATTGTGCATCTTGAATTAAAGAAGCAAGTGAAGTTTGTTTACTTATGTTACTGTTGTAGTTTTCACCTATATCGATAGGAAGTTTAAAGTGTGAGTGTGCAGTTCGTCCTCCAGTGAGTACAGAAGCTGCAACACCAGAAGTTGTTGTGGCTAAAGCGATAAGTCCTTTGGATCGTATAGTTGCTAGTAAAGCACGATATAAGAATGTTTTTCTCATTCCTCCTGATCCATCAATAAAAAAAGCTCCAGATTCATGTGACAATATTCTATTGAGGATTGTGTTGTAACCCCTCTTTTGTTCACTATTTAGTTTCGTATGTAGGAGCAAATCTTCCTCGGTTACAGTTATATTTCTTTCTAAGTAGATATCTCTAGCCTTTTGGATAATTCTAAGAAGATACGGAAGACGTAATATTTTATGGTATAAGTTTAAATTCATTTATATTTTGCCCCATTGAACGCAATATATTGCTTATGTGGTTTATAACCAGTGAACGAATATCAGTTTCTTATATATTTGTTGTAGTTGTAAAATCTTCAGACATAGAATTTTCAAATCTTGGATTAGCGGGATTACAATATACTAGCAGTGTGGCAAATAAATGTTGTAAACTATATGGCATTTGATATTGAGCAGCTTTTATCAAGCATTCAATTAAGTTATTATCAGAAGCTAGTAAGCCTATTTTTTCTGCAAATTCTCTAAACGTGTTGCAACACGTTCCGTTTATAGTCAGGAGATCTGTATATGATTTAGGCGCTCGTATGTTCATGAGTAATAGCCTAAGGTAGTATCTTTCTCCTTCTGTTGGATGACAACTCATAATACAACCAATAGCATAACTTTGTTTTCTACGTGTCCACATTTTATCACTGATTAACCAGACGAAGTGTTGTGGAAATTCTTTGTATAGCAGATTCAATTCTCTAGCATGTTTATTTAGTTGATTCATAAAAAAAACTCTGTTAACATTGTTCTTCTTTTTCGAGGTTCTTTAATATTGAAGTCAAATTTGATGTTGTCTTAAAAGAAATAAATTGTTGGTCTTGAAGATGTAGTTAAAGGTGGTAAACAATGGGATTCATTTCACTACTTGGAAAAGCAAATAGACGACATGTAGCTTCTGGTGGTGATACCCATCTGGTTGAGCGATATTCCTTTATTTCATCTATTTCTGTAATAGCATCATCACTTTGAAAAGTGAAAGTTATTTTGTCATGACCTTTACAGATGTATTTGTAAATATATTTAACAACCTTAATATCTGCACAGATTTCAACATTTATGTGATAGTTAAACTTGTTTAATAGATATGGATTATATGGAACAACCCAAGAGTTGTCAAGATATTGATTCCTAACCTTTACGAATTTCTTATTATCTCGTCTTCTGTAAATAGGGTATGAATTTTCCCCTTTAGATGTTTCGTTAGCATATTTTGTAGGATATTTAAATTTGCAATGTCCTTTTTTTCATACATGAATTAGTAGGATTTAAGCTTCCACAAGGACCATACATCATATGCTTAATAACTAAAAAATGTAAGTAGTCATTAGTATGATAGTTCATCACATACAATTCTATCATAGGACTAAGGTGTTAATAATTTATATTCATTAGTAAGTATAATAAGAAAATAAGCATGAGGCAGACCTCTTTTTTGAAATTCTATGGTGTACATATAAGTAGCCACTTTCCCGAATATATTTTTTAACATTATCAGATTTCAATTCTTCTACTTTTGCTTTGAATACTCGACTTATTCGATCAGGTCTATTTTGTATTTCATCAGTTGGTAGTAGGAGATCTGCTATTTCAGTCCATGAAGGATTACAAGTCATTGTTGGGAAGATATTGGGTTTTTCAAAGTGTTGTACTGATGCAAGGCGTCCATGTATCGGCGCCGCATGTCTCTTGGACCTCTAGTAAAGCTAGCAGGGAGGAATTACTTTCTACCAATATTTGAAACCTCTCTTTTTCCGATTCTGAAAAGATCTATAAGTCCAGCGAATACTTTGGTTTGAAATAGATCTTTATTGAATAACAAGAAGTCCAATCTTTGTGTTTCAAGTTTTATATATTGATCTACAGAATATTGTTGGAATAATCTCCCGGAATGTAAAGTTCTATTTTCCTCAATAGTTCTAATTTGAAGTTTGTAACAGTAGTATTCACGGCATGGCACCATGTTCTTTTTTGCCTTTCTTTCTGTAAAAATTCTTCTTCTATATTAAGGAATCCATCAATTGAGCAGATTTTCATGACACTCGGAAGTTTCTCGTGTTTACAAGAACTATGATTTCTAGGACAATTAGTTTTGTGCAAAATTTTTTGAATACCACAATGCCAACCGTTTTTACCGTATGGAAATAACAAAGGATATTGTAATGGATCGTAACAGCCATATTAATAATGAACCAGCTGACTGCTATTGTTGTGAGTGTACACACGAATATGTGGTGTAGAAGTAGGACACTCTGATTCTTCGTCAGTCCATATAGCTGCAACTTTTGAGACACTGGGTAAGTTGTATATTCGTTGGTCTAGGGTGGAATCACATTTAAGTGCGATGTAGAAATTGGATAAATCTGGAATTTGTGTTAGAGATTTGAGAAACAAAGAGTACGAATTTATTTTTAGAATATCTAGCAACTGCACAATAAGAAATTTGTCAAGATTTTCTGAGAAGGTCATTTTGTTGATTCTGTCATTCTCATTGTCATAGAAAATAAAAATTTTTGGCTTTGTCATCTGAAGCAGTGAGGCTGGGCAGAAAATGGTACATTTGCCCATGAACTTTAAATATGTAAATACAATTAGTCCTAGTTGCTAACTCCTTATCATATTTGACTTCAAGTGAAGTAAATGTGAACATATTACTGTATGTTCTTATGTAAGTGCGGAAATGGTTGGATTCCTTAGAGTTTCCATAATAAAGGCCTTTTAATTCGGAAGGTAGCTGGTGCGAAACTAATTTTATAGAACCGTTGTTACAGCAGAAGCTTAGAGTTTCGTATTGGAATCTTATTGCTTCACAAAATTTGCAATTGGAACCTTTTGTCAAATAGCAGGGTAGCTGCCTGATATTCCAACAACCCATCTGTGTTGGTTTGCATCCTGGACCTGGAACATTTTAGATTTGTAAGACACACTTCAGTACACAGTAAGAATGTAATCGAAGTTGCATTACACGAACCATTTTGAGAAGTAGTACGTTCATCGGTAATGAATAGGGTATTCTGTCCACAGAGTATGTACGGAGCCTTCGAGGAAGTAGGAGGCTGAGTAGAGCAGGTAGGGATGGAATTTTCAAAAGAATGATGCTTTCTTGCAACATATTCTGCTCGACATTGTTGTAGAAGAGCCACTATTTGTTCGGGTGGCATTTCTTTATAAGTTGTACGACGCCTAAGACTTCTCGCCATTTGGGAGTCAGTCTGATTTCTTTTTTATAGTAGACATCTGATTCTCCTTTTTGGGTAGATAAGATCTTTGATTTTCCTAGAACACATATGTCTTTACTTATATACTTATAATGATTGGGTATACAATATCGAATGTGAAGTTGATCAAATTTCACGCAAAAACATGCAGAAAATGTAATAGTATAATCCCAAAAAGTACCAGAAGGTCCATGCAAGGAAGCATCCCCAAATAATTACAAAACAAAAAGGAAGAGGATATAGATATTACCTGAGAAATCAAATCGCAGAGAAGACATTTTTATTTTTTCAGCAGAAATATCGATCACTGTTGCTACGTCTGCACAAAATCTGTTCCACAGCTAAGAACATATAGCAACAGAAATTCAAATTTTATGCAGCTTAATGGAATAGTGCAAAATCACCAGCAGAATCAAATCTGATACTTTTTAGAGGGGAATACTTGATTCTTGTTTAAACCTTATTTCCATAGGGAGCCTAAGCCATCTTAAGGTAAATCCTAATTAATCTGACTGGTGAGTACAAAGTAGTAATGGCTCACAAATAACTACATTTAGTTCCTATGTGTTTTTGATGAAGTGAATGTTTTCATTCAAAAGGCATCAAGTAGATGTGTTTGCCTGGTTTGATCAGCAAAAAAGGTTTGGTAAACACTTGATTTTAAGGACATGAGTAGGAGTTGTAACACCACTAAAAACATCTTCTCTTTCTTTCAAAATGTTTAGTTCCTATGGTAATTAACATTGAGATTGGTAGCAACAATTACATCAGGAAATATAAGTGAGAAGGTAGCCATCTCAAACTTGAAAAAAATTCCTCTGGGATTTTCAATATACATGCCAAAAATTAAAACATGTATTGACCAAATGGGTATTTCTCCATAATAAAAATTACAAAGCATTACAAATGTGAAAACTTCAGATATACACAACCCGTTAGATTAATCTTTGTTGCTTAGATAAAGCTTGAAGTTAAAGAGGCACTAAACTCAAACACAAGATACAAGTGTTTGAAACAAATTCATTCATCAAGGCCACTCAATTTTACTTGCCAGTAACTCAACTGGTCAAGTCAGACACACAACAAATGGAAGACCAGTGTAGGGCAGGAATAGAAAGCAATCCCTGGATCATAGAAGTAATCAGTCTATAATTATAGGCCACGTTCAGTTAAAAAGTTGACTTGTAGTTTTATATCCCCTTTTGTGTTGTATCACATGGGTCAATGTACGCTTCTTGAAAGAATATTCTATCAGAAACCTCCATGGATATGCAGTTGACTCCATCCATCATATTCCCACAGTAGATTTATGCATTATCGTAAGCTGCTCTTTAGTATTAATGAGAGGGATGTTGTGATTTAAAACCAAACATTTATATAGGTATGGCCATAACAAATCCTTCTATAAGGCAAGCTTTCTTATGCACTCGTAAATATTACTTTCCACTTTCATGTAACATCTTTCCACAACCCAGTATTCAATAACAAAAAAATAGCTCAGTTTCAAGGTTTTACATCTTAAACTCAAAGAAACCTCAAGTAAGAAACCAATTGATGACTTTAAGGATACCGTAAACTCCAAAAACAATATTTTTTTCATGCACACAAAGATGCAGGAACCAAAAAGACCCTAATATCCCGAAACTAATTATGAAATTTTACCGAAAAAGTGTTCAGCTTTAAAGGTTTACGGCCTAAAGACACCTTGAGTGAGAAGCCAATCAACAGTGAATAATCTGCAAACTAGAAAATAGCATGCACACAACATTAAAGAAGCAAAAGAAAATCCCCAAACCTCAGAAATCGATTACGGAAAAAGAGCTCAGTTTCAAGGTTTTATAGCTTAAACTCAAAGGAACCTCAAGTAAGAAAGCAAATTAACAGCTTCATTAGGCTACTCTATAATCTAAAAACCGAAAATTTGTCTTCTTTTCATACCAAAAATTCCAAAACACAGTAATCAATTATGAAAAAAAGAGCTCAGTTTCAAGGTTCAAACTTCAAATAAGTTAGCTGAGGCATATTATAACTTATATGCACAATTCAATTAAAAATTTAAGGCATAGACATTTTTTATTTTGATATAATCGACCAGTTAGTAACATGCATGTAAAAATCTTAGCTAAAAAATTCAAAAGATTAGAAAACTAAGATACATAAATCAAATTGTGATAACTTTTAATTACGGAATCTCAAAGAATTGAAGAGATCAGTTAGCAGCAACTCGGAAGAAGTAATCAGTACTCCAAAAAACGAAGAGCGAAGATCAAAAATTAAAACGCAGAGAAGAAACACAATAGAGCAATTTATTACCTTTCAGATTTGAATGGAATGAAAACATTTACAAAGTGAGACCAATTTTTGATATGTATGGATTTCTGAAAGTGGATGAGCAGACAAAAAATACATGCATTGGAACAAATATTGAAAGTGCTAAAACACGTGTACGGAAATTACTTGACAATTATGCAATTTCTAATTCTCCAGTGAAGCACTGGAAAAGAATTTTGCAGCAGCAAATGAGTAGAACATATTTGGACCCACTTGCATTGAATTTGAATAAATAGTTGTACCTAAATATGATATGTATTAAAGAGTAGAAATTTTTGTCAGAAATTTCTGTCTCTCTTTTTTGACATGTGTACAGCACATGAAACTTTCTTGCTGCATATGAAAACTTTCTTGGTTCTTGAGGTGTAATAAAACAGGGGGCCAAGAGTAGAAATTTTTGTCTCTTTTTTGACACGTGTACTGCACATGAAAACTTTTTTGCTGCATATGAAAACTTTCTTGGTTCTTGGGGTGTAATAAAACAGGGGGCCATATTAAAACAGTGGGCAGAAAGTCTTTCTCCTGCAAAAAGTCCATATTTTCCTTTGTGCAATAAGTCAATATTGCCCTTTGTCCATCCAATCTGAGCAATTTGTTCACCATCCTTCTAATCACGTGAAATCTCCGAACTTAATGTTGATCCCACCTTTTGTTCACAAACAACAATAGGCTTAACCTCCATAGCTTGATCACCACATGATACAACATTATCTTCACCATATACTAACTTTTTTCCAAGCAAAACATTATCAAATTGCTTAAAGCCCACTGCATAGTTGTAGCTAATTTTGGTCAATTAAACTTACACGTTAATCAATTGGGGGAAATTTTAGTATCTCCTACTACTGATTTTAAATTCTCCATCCTCAGTTGCTTATTTTAAAAACCCAATTCCAAATTAATACCAAATATTATTCCTACATATGTAGACCACGTCTATTTTTGTTAGGATACAATGCAAATATCATAGCAGAGCCTATAGAGACATAAATAATTGAACAATAAAATCAAACAACAATGAAAGGAAGAAGAAAAATGATGCTGGGAGAAATTAAAAAAAATAAGATAGATAAAGATCCGATGACAAGATCTGTGAAGGCTATAAAACGAATTCTACCCTAAAAATCATTCAAAATAATGAAAAATTAACTCCTATTAGATGGGATAAAATGCAAAAAACTAATGAAAAATTATAAAAAATTAAAGAGCTCCTACCTGAAAACAGAGGAAAGAGGAAGCAGGAGGAATAAAAAGTTGATAATGGCTATGGCACTATGCATATGTGTAATCCAAACCCCAATGGGTGGGTTCTATAGGTGACACCAATCTATCAAAGAATTACCTTTGGTAGCTCAAAGAATTACCTTTGGCAACCAAATGACAGAATTACCCTTTGTAGTCCACAAACCTTTACTTATTATATAGTTAAATAAATTAAATAAGATAGATAAAGATCCGATGACAAGCTCTGTGAAGGCTATAAAACGAATTCTACCCTAAAAATCATTCAAAACAATGAAAAATTAATTCCTATTAGATGAGAAAAAGTGCAAAAAACTAATGAAAAATTATAAGAAATTAAAGAGCTCCTACCTGAAAATAGAGGAAAGAGGAAGCAGGAGGAACAAAAAGTTGATAATGGTTATGGCACTAAGCATATGTGTAATCCAAACCCCAATGGGTGGGTCTACAGGCGACACCTATCTATCAAAGAATTACCTTTGGCAGCCAAGTGACAGAATTATCCTTTGTAGTCCACAAACCTTCACTTATTATATAGTTAAATAAATTAAATAAATATATATATTTTCTCCTTTCTTATTTTGTATTGTTACTCTTTTAACTTAGTTTTAAAACCAAAAAACAATTAAAAATATTACAAAAAGGAAAAAAGGGGGGAAGATTCATAGTTATTTTAACTTAGAGGACTAGCAAAACAAATTCCAGCCAAAAAAAGCAAAGAGGAGGCAAGCTATCAATCTAAAACCCTACTTCCTCCCTTCTTCTTCTTCTTGAAACCCGCCGTAAATCTCTCCAGAACCAAAAAATCTCAAGTGATGGCAAGCAGTACTGCAGACCCTAAATTGGAGAAAAAAGAAGAAGTTGAAGCAGAACTGGAAGAAAACCCAACTGGTGATGATGAAGACACTGGTGCACAAGTTGCTCCCATTGTTAGGCTACAAGAAGTTGCTGTCTCCACTGGTGAAGAAGATGAACATGTTCTTCTTGATCTGTTAGTATCCCTTTTCTTGTTTATGTGTTTTTTTTCCATTCTTCGAGATTGCATTAGACAACTTTCATATGCTCTAATCTTTTTTAATTCAAAATGCCCAAGGTACTGAACAATCAACTAAGATCCAGTGCTTGATCTGGTAGGAAAGCTTTATGTTTATAAAAAATAATTTGTAGATGTGCAGACTTGTTTCAGAATGATCAATGTAGTCCATCAATCCACTCAACTACGTCTCAATTCTAAAGTATTCATCACACTCCATTTGATGGCTGTACCCAAAAAAGCGACCTGATTGCCCTATTTATATTTGAAAAATCAAAACTTTTTTCATTTGATTACAAATTACCCCCACGGCCGCACCATCCGGTGATGGATCCAGTATTTTCAGTAAGTGGTTTGGAAAATAAAAGTTTAGTGCTTGGAATTTAAACTTGGAACCTAATGGGAAATTTTGAGCCCCCTAAACCACTTAATGAACCTCTAGAATTGTATTTAGGGGATTCCAAGCCTATGTATACACACTAGAAATAAAAAAAATACCTTATATATAGTGTCATTTTTTGGGGGTTGCTCCCTCCTAGATCCACCCATAGCTCCATCTGGACTTCTTCATTTGATTATGATTTCAAATATTGACAAGTGTAAAACATACTTATATTACCTTGTATGTCCTTTTTAAATGTGTGAATCTTATTCTAAAGGTTCAAGCAAAATGAAATGAATTTATGCTTCCAAACCCAAAATTTTTATGATGAAGGGATGGAGTTATACATAAAAAAATTGGTGAAAGATTCCTTTTGGCAGCAAAGGATGTTCTTTGTTTGTCGTTGTAATCCTGTTATTTTTGTAGGAAGTCAAAGTTATACCGATTTGATAAGGAAGGGGGTCAATGGAAAGAGAGAGGTGTTGGGACTGTGAAGCTTCTCAAGCACAAGGAAACTGGAAAGGTTAGGCTTGTGATGAGACAATCCAAGACACTGAAAATCTGTGCCAATCACTTGGGTCAGAATCCTTCTTTTCTAATTTTTTGGTTTTTGTTTTTTTTTTAAATGTGTTTGTGGTTGTATTTATCATGAACTGTTGTTTGATAAAATCTTTGGTAGTCCTTCCTACTATGTTGATCCAAGAACATGCTGGGAATGAGAAGTCTTGTGTGTGGCATGCTGCTGATTTTGCTGATGGGGAACTAAAAGAGGAGACTTTTTGCATTCGTTTTGCTTCAATTGAGAGTGAGTACTCTATTTATGCATCTTTTGGATATTTTTATTGTGCTTCTAGTGAAGAGATGCTTTTTGAGTAATTTCTCCTCTTCATGTGTACTTGTCACTTGGAAGTCCTTGGGATAGGATTTCCATATGCTATTAGAAATCTTGTATTTTCAATCACATGTGATTTATCAAGTGCTAAAAATGAAATAAGTTCGACACATCTGCAGATTGGATCACTATTTAAAATCACATGCAGTCTCTTTTGTCAGTGTTGAAACTGGAGTTGTTTAGAGTGCCCTAATTTGTAATGAAAGATACTCCCTCTGTCCCATTTTATGTGACATCCTTTCTTTTTATTCCGTCCCCAAAAGAATGTCAATCTTACTCTAATTGGAAACAATTTAACTTTAAAATTTTCCTTTTACACTTGGTGAAATGATTCTCAGCCACAAATTATCTAAGAATGATTTTAGACTACAAGTTTCAAAAGTCTTCCTTTTTTTCTTAAACACTGTGCCAAGTCAAAGGGTGCCACATAAAATGGGACAGAGCGAGTATCATTTAATATCAAAGTAAAATGGTTCCAAACAGAATGGAATGGATATAGAGTTTTCATAATGCCAAGTTCAACCATACTAAAGAATGTGTTTGTTATTGGTACACAGTGCAGGTTTAGATTAATTGATCATGATTTGTTGAATTATGGTAATTAACCTATTCAATCTGGCACTATACATCCACGATTGTATTCTTGCTAGTGCTTCTTCAGGCGTTGTCTTGCTAATTTTCCCTGAAGACGGCTGAAATATCTTGGACAGTGAGGATTATGTCATACAACATTCGAAGTCACTAATCTTTCATTTTGAGGTTGATGCGTTGGGTATCAGAAATGTATTTCGTTGATAAATTCTTAACTTGTAAATCGCAATTTCTGAGTTTCATATTACAGTTTGATTACAATTAATCGCTAGCAACCTCCTCGAATCCATTCATTAAACTTTAGTATATTCCTTGCATGGGCTCTAATCCTGTAATTGATCTTAAATCAACAATGAACAACTGGTTGGGATTACTCCAGATTTGTAGAACCAAGTTAAATGAGATAATAGGAGGAATTTCTAACATTACCCGTATGTGCTTCAAAACTATATTTTAACATTGTTTTTATCTTGTCTGACAGATTGCAAAACTTTCAAAGAGAAGGTTGAAGAAATTGCTGAATCTCAACAGATGAAATCTGGAGAAAGTGAAGAAGCTGGTGCTGCTGCTACTGAACTTATTGAAAAGCTTAGTGTTGAAAACAAAGATAAAAATGACAAGCCTGAAGACAAAGAGGCCCCCTCAACTACAGAGGAAAAGGATGATAAGAAGGAAGAGAATGCTGATGAGAAGAATTAAATTGTTTGTATTTGTCGGGCACAGTTTTCTTTTTTCCGAAAGGTTTTATAGCATTCATTGTTTCTGTCTGATCCTATAGATATGATAGATATAAGCAATGTGTCTCTTGTGGTTTTATTAGTTGTGTTGGAATGGTTTGGATTTTTATTCGGGTCTGGAGTCGAGTGCAGCTTCATGCTTTACTATGGTTTTTGGTGTTTTCTTGCACTTATTGTGTTTGCAAATTTTGGTTCCCGGGGGTACACCACCCAGCATAAGGAATTACGTGATTTAAAATGTTAGTGCTGTTGCTGAGGTTATTTTTGAGGTACAGTTGTGTGATTTCTTCTTTGTTAGTGAAGTCGGCAAGGGATTGGTAACTCTTCCCTTGATTTGATCTTTTAACATGAGAGCGGAAAATTGAATTAATCTTTTTCTTGACAGCCTCTCTTAGATATTAAATATAATTCTGAAAAAATTTGGACGTTGATGGAAATGAAAGGAAAGTTTCCTTTCTGGTCTGTAGAGAATACAGGTATGGGCTTTTGCAACCTTACAAACTTGAGGCCTGGCCGCCAAGCTACTACTGCCTATACTAGATCATCACCAATATTTACAATAAGCACTGGTGGAATTTTGTTCGAACTAGATCAAGCAGTTGGCCCTAAGGCACCTCTATTTACCCATTCAGCGGACGCAAGATTAATATCTGTGCACAAAAACCTCCAGGGATGAAGGTGTGTCCCAAAAAAGCTGCAATTGAGGATAACCTGCACGAGGTGGCTAGTGTTGCTAAGCTATCAACCAGTTTGTTTTGTTCTCTGTAGATATGTAGTGCCCTGGGATTACTGAGTCTCCAGAGCAGGTACCTGTAATCATCCAATACAGTCGAATTATGCATGTTAGTAGTACTTAGTTGTTGAACAATTTCAGCAACATCCACATTTATCTCTAGTGGGGAGTAAGGTCACAATCCAATGCTAGTTGGAGCTCTCCAAGGAGAGTCAACAATTCAACATGAAAAACAGTAGTAATAACAGCAGCAAACCCAAGGATCCAGGTCCCCTTGTGATTCCTCATCACTCCTACTAGACCTGCAATATTAGATTTATCCTACCATCAGTGTTCAACACATAATGGGTAGGCATCCGTTTCATGTAAAATGGTGTGCATGTTCTAGAAGGCATATTTGACCCAATTAAGGAACCAATATTCAGCGCGGAAAAAAAAAACTCTACCTGCTGCCAGTTGTCTTTTTTTTTTTTTTTGAAATTATCTGAACGTTAGGTTGGAAAACTGTATGTAGCAATGTGTTGAATATTATGTATAACAAGAAAAGGTAGAACCAAACCTGTAGCTAGGCAAACAAAATATTCTGAAGTGCCCAATTTCATACACCCAATACTCGTGAAAAAAATTAAGAGCGATATAAGTTGTATCCATAAGCTTTTTATGTTATAATTTCTACGATGCATTTAATACGTGTAAAAAGAATGTAAAATACTTTGTTGCTTATTAGGTATCACTCTATTACAAAGAAATAATTAACCACCGGATCTCTGACTATTTAATAGACTGGTGAATTACAGAACTATTCATACCTATGTTGCTCAAACTCTTAAAAATCTCGATGAGTGTGTGCCGGCTACTCCAAAAGCAGTGCATTTTGGAGATTTTGACACAGTTGGAGCAATAATATAATTTTGAAGTGTCCAAGCAACATAACTTATAGCACAATAATTGAGACGGTAATTTTGGTTTCAGGTCTCTTGTCATTCCAACTTAATGAGTAGTCATGGTTCATTAGCACCCGTAATTTGATCGTTGATCGAATATAAGCAAGATATGAATAATCTTGTGAAGCAATGATGCTCCACATAAAAGTTAATCCTAAATATTTCATAATGTAGTTATGATAAAAATTGACCTAAATAAGAGGATGAGATAAGTGTGTATTCACTGTATAATTTGCAGTTACCTTTCATCTTACACTGAAGAACAATAAAATAGGCAGATCACTGAACAAAGACCGCCACTATAGAAACCTCTATATTTCTTTGCAAAATCAAACACCTACGATATTTCTAATGTGCTTAAAATTCTATTCATAAGAAACACAAAAATAAAAATGTATAGGAAACGTATAACTCGTGCATAGGCAAATTTGTGTAATTACCTCTTGTGCAGTATTCCATAATTTGTAGGAATAAGGAGGGTCTAAATCCTTGAACACCACAGAGGCAACAACCAATGCAGCTGCAATTTAAGAAGCAATATTAAAGCCAAGATTTTCTTTACTTACCTGTTAGTTGTTAGTTCAAATGCGCACCTTTTTACTTGGCAAGGTGTAAAAGAAGATATTCAATTCTAGAAAATAGTCGGATCATTCTATTTAGTGGGAAACTCAATAAGGGAGATTTCATTGTTTAAGGTGATGGTTGCTGATTATTATTGTAATGGATGTGTACATGAAAAAGGAATTTGTAAAACGCAAAGGAGGATGACAATGGAAGCGAGGTTTGTGATTGGAGGCTTTCCTGAATAATAACTTCAAAGTGCAGGGGAATTTTGCGAGGCGTAAAGGAGAATATCAAAAATCAGAGAACTAAGTGGTGATGTTCTAAAAGTCTGTGTTACAACAGAAGTAAAATAGTTTGGTGTTGGAGGATTGCACGCGTTCCAAAAAATAATTTCAAAGTATGGTGAAATATTACGAACCGTGAAAGAGAATGTCAAAACATTGAGGGTAAGAGATGCTGGGAAGAACAATTAAAGACAAAGCATTCAAACTTGGAAGATGACAAAGCATGCAAAATCAACAAAAGTGGTGATGTTCCCTGGTCTTTGATGCCACATTTTCAATAAATTTGATTGACAGAAGAAAAGGAGCATGCCTCAGACGTTTGGAAGAATTTCTCGCCTAATATTAATAAATAATACAAACAATACTTTGAATTGAAAATTGCTGAGCACAATGTTCTTCCAATAATCCTCATCCTTTAGGTCATCATCGGAATATTAATTTTGGTTCCATGGCTAATGGAAAAATATAACATAAGTTCTCCAATAATTACTACCACATCATACATAATTTCACAACAAATAGAGGATGTCCAAAAGTATTGCTGCGCAGTTGCATAGAGAATTTAGAGGAGACACGAAACAACATTCATCAACAAACTTCCAAAATAATTCATGTAGTTAATAATGCTAGTCAGGATAACACATTTTAAAAAAACAAATAGACGCGGAATCATAATTTTAGTAGAATGTTTATCTGTTCATCATTTATTGATTTAAACTTCCAAGTGTTGTGTAGTTGAAAATGTGATAAAAGCAAAATAGTATATAAGTAGAAGTGCAACAAATTTTACATTGTCACTCGTGTTAAGATTAAAATATTTGAAATCTTTTTTCTGAATTAAAATAAATCTCTAGAAAATCGTTATGCCTAGGGCAAAAAATATTGCCAGGGCAAATAATTGAGTTTCCAAGCTACAATATCCTAATCTCAAATAGGGAAGCAGTACACAAATATGATATATTATAAAACTTACTTAGCATGAAGCATAAATTTAATCTTGAAAAGATTCTACAGTATGAGGAATATAGAAGCTTGGAGTAATACAAAGAACACCCAACAAAAGTTGACCCAATAATTAGTTGAGAAATTTTTTAAGAGAGATTAAGAGATTACTGTATAATTAGAAGAGAAAGATATTAGATATATGTTGAATAACAAATTTGCCTCCTAATCATCCGTTAAACAAATGTTATCAATAATTTGACTCATTTTTTAGTTCAAAATCAAGCGAAAAATTCTCAAAAATTTCAAAAACATAGTAAAATTTGTTTCAAGAAATCAAAAGACTTAAGTTTTAAATTAATTTTTCAAACAATTCAGACAAAATAATAGAATTTCACTTTTCAATTTACCAAATCAAAATAAAAATAAAAATGTTCTATATGAAAGAGTGAAAAAGTACTCATTGTTGTGGAATAAGAAACCTTCATATCTTAATGCACGTATTTATTTATTCGGAGCTATTAGAGTGGGATCTACTTTTTGGAGAATATGAGACGAAGCAATAACGAGAATATTTCTAGTAGAACATCTTTCACAATCCGTGGAGATATGGTTCTCTAATAGACTGCGGGATAAGTCATTCGACTCTAACAAAGCATCAAAATTGATAAAAAGTAGAACTGATTTATGGTGTCTTTCACTGACAAAAAATCTTTTTTATATGAAAAAAAAGTATAGGATGAATGTACAAGTTTGATATCATGAAAACACCAGCCTATGGTATTTAGTGTTTGAAAGAAATTCGCTTATTAGGTGTTTGATGTTTGAACTTAGAGAAACTTCTTTTGAAGGGAGTGAAGGGTAACAAAACTGACATTTTTTTTGTGTCAAGATACACAAATATATTTCTCACCCAAAGAAAGAGAGTTCTTCGTTTGTATCAAATTAAACATCAAAAGTATTATAAAAATGTATGAAAGAAAGGACAAACCAAACACAAAGCTGTGTACCTTTGAATATTTCACACAGATTGTAAATTCCTTTCTTGATCTCTTAATTTCTTCTCTGTCTTGATTGATGGGGCTGCATTAAACTTTCTTCTCCTTGATTTTCTTAAAACTTTTTTAATTGTAAAATTTATCTGTTTCTGACCATCACTTGGTTGAAGAAATACAAAGAATGATGGTGGCAAGGAAAAGTGAAAGCGAAGGATTTGAGTTAAAACGACACATTACTGGTTATCAGGGGAATTGAGAAAAGTGGCCTATGAATCTGAATCAACCCTAAATTTGAAGGCGGATGTTTAAGCCTTACAAAAATATATAAAAGAAATAGGAGATAATAGGAAAAAAATCCTTTCACACACACACATATATATATGTGTGTGTGTGTGTTGTTAGATTGCATATGCAACAAAGAACAACAACAATAGCATGACCTACACTAAACGTTCTGGATCATTGGTGAGACTCCAATCAACTGTATAAAAAACGTTTGTGTAGATTGTTGAGCATGAATCTGTTGGATAAGCGGTGTAGGAAACTCAAAAGAGAGATTTCTAAAATCCCATGCACTGTGATGACGGTAGGGCCGACAGAGATGGTATTCTGAGTTTCATCAAGGTTAAGAGGGTATTGGATGAGACTAGAGACTAATAGAAGACCTTAACCAAAGCGTCATGCCAAAGTTGACATGTTGACTTCTAGAAAGTTCCCAACGAAAATCTTTTTGACAATATGACCCACTATTGGAGGGTCTTCCAAGTCCATGAAGTAGTAGAAGAATTAATAACGTGGCCATGGACTGATGGGCGACACAAGTATCAATGTTAAAGGACAACAACCCATATAAAATTGTGTTTGAAAAAGTCTCCATGCGGTGCTTGCTAATGACAACCCGCATATAATCTTGTGCTTGAAAAAAGTCTCCACAAAGGCTTGTTAAAAGGGAGTTATTTTAATTTGGAGATTTCGGACTCCTATCCCTCCAACTTCCTTAGGAGTAGTAATAGAAGCTGTTACGATCCGAACTTGAGTGTGATGGCACTTCCCTTTACCCACCAAGATAAGTCAACCTAAACAGGTCACAATTGAACAATACGAGGTAGTGCAGAACCTAAATCAATATAACATTAATAATAACAAGGCTATAAGATATAAAGGCATAACTCCAAACTAAAACCATCCTAAGACTGGTTGTTACAAGGTACAAACTCTAATACATTAGAACAAGAAAGAAATCATACAAGTCTCAATAGTTTTTGTCCTCCAAATAGAACAAAACTACTAAAATATAAACAACAGCCTTGAGAGTATGCTGGAGCAACAACCAACTACCTCCCAACTGTCAACAACTCGATCCAAAAAGAGGAATAGGAACGTCAACATGATCTGAGCTCACAACTTACACACATGTATAGAAAAACAAGGGTGAGTGCCAAAGTAGAAACTAAAAGGAAATAACCACAGGTAGAGAATAAAGAATTAAGCACTCCTTCCATCCGAATCACATACCTTCAGACTAGAAAATATGCACGGAGGAAAGGCCAGCATACACAGTATAGATAATATAAATATTTACAATCTCATATCACAGTATCTCAAGAGTCGATTCTTCACAATATATAAGGCTCAAGTCATTCATCATATGTCACAACATTTCAATAGTTCAATCTCAACAATATACAAGATTTGAGTCATTCAATATATGTCATAACACTTCAATAGTTCAACCTCGATAATATACATGATTCGAGTTATTCAATACTTCACACATAGTACATAAATCAACTTTCAAGTAAGAAACAATATGAAATGACATGAAATGCATGCAATATGATGCAAATATCAATCAATCAAGATGTATGTCTGTCCTACGATATAGATCCGCTGATATAATCAAATCGAAACACATGGGGACCATACATGGACTGTGTGTCTGCCGGAATCATTTTCCTTTGGCATTTACATTCATATCTAGCCAAAACCATTTCCTTAGGGCTTTTCTTTTCTTTTCTTTTCTAGCTAGAACTATTTCCTTTCGACTTTTCATTTTTTTCTTTCTTTTCTAGATGGAACCATTTTCCTTTGGCTTTTCAATGCATCACATAAGTACATATCACATAGGCATGAGATTGTGCAAAGAACCAACACTGTTCATATATTCAATAATCATGTCAAATCAATCTCATTATCATCTAATCGAAACGATTTTCCTTCGACTTTTCATCATTAATGGTACATCAAGCAAATATATGTCATCACAACATAATAATCACTTTCACAAGCATAAGAATGTGTAAGATGTTGATGTCGCCGAAACTACACCTCCCTTTGAAGGTATAAGTAGTCGTTGTCAAAATATACAATCTAACCAAGGTTAGGATCGAACCCATAGGGAATATGGTTTAGGCTTGGAGTAATTATGACCAATTCAGACGAATTAACCTACTCATCTCCCCGAGGGGGGGGGGTGTTTTGTAATTGCAATAGGTAAACCTAAACTAGAAGCAAGTGTTGTGAAATCAGTGAGAGAAGTAACTAGGGTATTGTGTTCCCCATGAATTCCTAACTTGATATGGTCAGATAATCATCATATTTTCTAGTATGTAGCATGCAGAACTGGTAATTTAAGTTTACCACACCCTTTGATCCAGACAATAGGTAAATTTCACTACGTGATTTGATCCATCTCCGCAGTGTGACATTACTAACCCTTTCCTTTGTTCCAGTACAACTATCCCTTGACCCGGTTAGGCTGATTAGACGAGAGGGATCAAATTGAATCCGTTTAATTATTCCCTTATCCCATTCATTACCACCTTGATCTAGCAACTAGAGAATTAGGCGAGTTCTAATGTTGGCCACTATTAAAAAGCATTCTAAATGAAGGGATTAATTAATACATGCATGCACACCTTCTAAGAATTACGGATTGTCTGGAACTTGTTAGTTCTTCATGGTTCTTACAACCCTAGTTGTGGATTTAGCCATGCATGATCATTGTAGATGAGAAAATTATGTTATGGAATAACATAATTAAACATTTACAATGATGAATTTAAGGAAAAGAAGTCCAAAATTCTCCATAAGAAATCACAATGTAAAAATCACAAAGTATGAATACTTAAAATGTTTTTGTCCTCTCTCGTGCATCTCTCCTTTAAAAAGACCTAAAAAACCTACTAATAATTAGTAAAATACAAATCCAAAATGAAATAGGAAAACTGGATTCCACAGCTTCTAGGGACGAGGTTATCGGCTCTATGTGAAACCCTGTACCTGGGCTTCGTGCTCTGCACTTTCCAAAAACAGGCTTTACTTCATGAGACCTACTTACAGGTCATCTTTGGACTTACAGCCCGTAGAGGGTTTCATCTGCTAACTTCTCTGAATCTCTTCAAATCTTGGTCCTCAGGCACGACCTTATCCATAATCTATCTTCAGCTTTACAACTCGTAAGTGGCTTCGTCTGACAATATTTCAGCATTCATCATGTTTCTAGATCTTCAACCTACGGAAGCACCTATAAGTTGTGAAGAAATCTACTACTCATCTGACAGTTAATGAATGTAACATCTGAAACTTGGCCCTTCACTGGACCTGACTCATGAAACCAACTTATGGCTCATGAAATAAACCACGACCCGTAAAGTTATTCGTAAATCACCAAAAACTTCAATTCTGAAGAACTTTGCCCAAAATCATACTGAATCATGTAATCCTGCAAAATCAACATAAAAACACATCAAACCCACTAACATTTCTTTGAGAACACACAACATTTCAAGTTTTAAGCATCAAAAGTATTGTATTTTAATAGCACATCAACACCCTTAACTTAAAATTGTTGTTTTCCCTACATAAGTAGTATAACAACACACAAACCTGCATCTATGGCATACATCATCTCTAAATCAATCATAGATACCTACATCTATGGCATACATCATCTCTAAATCAATCATAGATACCCAAATTACCACATTAATGCATATCAGATAGTCATCAAACAAATTTATATAGATCAATATATATGACAGTGTAACTATGACAAGAAAGGTAACCACAGATAAGCCACAATCACTGAAATAACATAGAATCAACAATGTAACTCAAGTGCCCATACAAAAAGAAGTCTCATATCTCACTCATGATAGTATTTTCAAATTCGATGCTTGGTACTTAACAAAATCACTCACACTCACAACAACTATTCAAACATAATGTTCAATACCATATGCTTGCCCCTATACTCACGACCATGACCTTCGACTACTTGGACGCAAATCACTATAGGACTTTCTTGGCTTGTAAAATAGACTTAGGATGCTTTGGTATGATGTTTTAGGAACATAGTAACTAATCGCCCTCCTTGACACTATATTATTCTACAGTTTTGCCCTACCAATATTATTATTTTCGAATCATTTTTCCCTTCTCCTATTTCAAACCTTTCTGGGTGCCTTATTCAAAGTTTTAAGCTCATTGCCTTTTTATTTTGACTTTCTTTTTCTTTTCAGCTCATTATTTAGGCATCTATGCACTTTTTCTCGCACCATGGTACATTTTTCCCTTTTGCATGTATCATTAGCTTCTATCCCCATTTGGTATGATTTTCCTTTAGCTAGCCTGTCTCAACTTAGGCTTTTGGCCTAAGTCGAGGTGCACAATATCCAACCTATGGACTAGGGCCACTTTTGGTAGCCACTCTCAACTTAGGCTTTTTGCCTGAGTCAAGGAGTACAATATTGAAGGAAGAACCAGGGCCAAATTCAGGATTTCACATTAAAAAAGGCTTGGTTCCTTAGGTGTTTACAAAGAAAATAGTACATGTAAATCTCAAATATTAGGACCAAGGGATATAAAAAGCATTTGATTGGTTATTTAGGCTAAGTGTACTAATGAACAATGGACTAAGATATTTTCCTAACTAACTAACCTACAGTCTTAGTTAGAGTTCATAGAGAAAGTTCTGAATTAAAACACAAATAAGAATTTCGCAAAGAAGCTCACACATACTTGGCACTGATTACATTATCAATACAGACTCTTAGATCATGCTTTTCATCACCATCAAACCACAACTTATCAGAATAAGTACTGTCAATCATTGATTTCACATGGTTGTTATCAAAACAACCTAACACAAAAATTCTGATCGGTATCATTTTTCAACAAAACTAACATATGCCATAAACTTAAGTATATGCTACTAATACTACTTACACATCCTAAACATGCCAGTTCAATAGAAAATAAATTTCTATAGGAAAAAAACATAAACAAGGAAACCCCTTGGATTAAAAGTTTGGGATTACTCAGACTTCACCGAGGCCTATAATTATCTACACCGCATCGAAAACGTTTTGCGTTGTACTCAATGCAACAAAATATCACTAAAGCAAAGCATAGGGGTTAAAAAGAACATACCTTGGCGCCTAAGCAACAGTCTCTGGCTGTGTCTGACCACCCTCAACCTTCCTGGTGGTCTCTTCAGTATCGGCATCATATATGGAGGGTCTAGTACCCCTCATCCTTTGAAGCTCACATGCCTGCCGCTCTCTCTCATCTGCAATAGAGTGTAGTTTTGCAACCTCGAACTACTCCATCTCTGTCAACTCCGCCTCTTTCCTTAAAGCATCTGGATCATCATTTTCTAGATGAGGCCTCTTCCCAAAGGCATGAAGTGGTATCTCCTCAGGATCAAACAAATCAAAAATCGCCTCAGTAGTGTCGGGCGGAGGAAGCACAAGTGGTGCTGATGCTGCTGCCCAGATCTCGGTATGGAGCTGCTAGATCTCCTCTGAAATGGATTTCAAGTCAGCAGGATAGGTTGAACTGAGGCTCTGCTCCACTAGCCTCTCAAAAGCATTGATAGGGCCATGTATCAGTGCAAGTCTCCCATCAAGTGTGGTCGTAAAGTGTGATTATAGGCGTGCCTCAACCTCTGAAATAGCCTGCAAACCCAAGGCCTGATCTGCTATAGTAACTAAGTCACCTGGGACTCAGTGCAAGCCTGTCGCTATGCCAAAGTCTGGATTGATGCTGCACACACGTATAGCATGCTGGCAGGGGAAAAATGTGTGGGCGTGGCCTCTAGTGTAGGAGTAAAACTAGTAGGGGGCCTCATTTTTGTCTCAACCTTGGTCTGTGAGGGCCCCTCAGTCGATGGAGAAGTAGCAGTAGTAGAAGAAGGAGGTTCGTATTGTGGCGCTGCGGTGAACATCTCTAGTAGGTGAAATGGTGGATACGGTGCTCGCTGAAGGGCTATAGGATTCTCATCAACCTTTATCAATCTAGCATCTAGTATCCTCTAAACGTCGATCAAAGTGTCCACCTGATGCAGAATCTCCACCCCCGCCTCCATACATAGACGATAAATCAAACATGCGAAAGGGATGGAGGTGGATCTCTTTAGGCCCCCCTCATGTATTTGATCTACCATCAGGTGAGCCCAGTCAATATCATAGCCAGCACTGATGCTGTTAACTAACAATATGTGATCCGGTATCAAGGTCATTAACATGGGTCAATTGGATCTGTGAACAAACAACAACCCTCCAAAACGTGCCCGTGAAGCTAAGCAATGCCTTCACGATTGCCGCTGATATAGATACCCAATTAGGGTCCAGGCCCTATTCTGCAATATGGTCGGCAATCGTGCGACCTTTTAGGCCATATCTCTCATCAGAACCTTGTCCCTGGTCTGCCCGAGTTAGTAGTCATACTCAGTTGTAATCTTGAGTGCCTGATACTCGAGACCAAATAGAAATCAGCAAATGGTGGCCTCAGATATGTTGATAGGAACTCCTCTCACCATCGTTTATGTAGTACGTGGCTATGAGAGGCATTATTTCCCCTTAGAGGTCGACTCCATGATGGTGGCAGCGTGTGACACATAAAACCTCGAACTATCATCAGGGAATACTTCCCCGATGAATCTGCCAACCACTCTAACTTGGTGGGCCATAGTGACCCAAAGTCCAGGGTTACTGTCAAGCCTAGATGTGATGATCTGGGGATCCTCAAACACGGTGCAAGCTTATTGGCCCTGCTCGTCATGCTGGAGGTTATCTCGTATATATGTTGCATACCTCGCACATATCAACTGAGGGTGCTGAGGTTGTGTTGATGGTGATGAGGTAGACTCAAACCTGGACTCATACCTTGACTCGGAGCCCTCTCTGTCACTTGAACCTGCTCAAGACCCCTCTTCGAAGTCTGTCATCTATACGGAGCTGCTCTGCTTGATGTCTCCCTCATCAGACTGGGGAGGCCAAACCACTATGGCCTGAGTCTGGGGTGGCACTGTATGTCTGACTGCCACCCATGTATGTCATCACTTAAAGGATGAATCTGGTTGGATGCCAAACTCCTCAAGTGACTCACTGGCCTCAGGAGAGGCCGGTGTATTAGAGGGCTTATCTTTTAATTAGGTCCACATGGCCCGAACCTCACTCTTTCTAGATTTAGGAGCCATCGTGCCTGAAATCCACAAAATCAACACACATGTCAGTCCTAATAGTACAGGAAAGAAAGTTAAAAGGTTACAAAAATAAATGGAAGAAAGACCTATGAAGGCTCGCCTATGGGTCGTAGGGAAAACTACGGGTCGTAGCAGACGTTCGTAGGTGGCAGGGTGAATTAATTCTAGTTACTGTAATTGCTCCTAAGAGACCAGTTGCAGCTCGTGGAATAGACTACAGGGTCATAGATTGAGTCGTAGGTACAACTCCAGAATCAATATTTACAAGCAAGGATCTTACGAAACCAAGTTACGAGCCATAGTCTAAACTACGACTTGTAAGTGGTTTTGTCTGATAACATCCCAGAATTCCCAAGTTGCTAAACTCAATTTACAAGGGGAAACTATGGTCCATGGATTAATCCACGAGCCATAGAATACCCTCATGCTTTAAAAAGGTTAGAAACATGGGTTTTCTTAGGCCACCAAAAAGGTTCTATTAATCAATATTCAATCAACGATCATATCCAACAACAAGGTATGTCAGTTTAAATAGCAACAAAGCAGTTTCTTGTACTCAAATTATCCCTTAGCACATGTTCACCAAGTTACCCAACACCCCACTTGTATGAATTATTAATATACCTCGTCAAGTATCAATTCAACATACACATATCACTTTGACCACCATTTGACACATAATGTAACATGCTATCAGTCAACACACGCACCCACATGTCAATTACAATCGAATAATTCAATATAATTAATATGACAAGTGACTTCGTGATTTCAAACAATAGCATACCAAAACTTTGTGCTCAAGTAAATTAATTTCATTGTTCCAACATATGCATGGTTCAAGTTCAAATGCAATTAAACAATTAGTTCCAAGCATGTAATACTCCTCATGTATAGACAACACCCAATATAAGAACATGAAAATTAGAATATCATTCCTAACAATGTCTCAACCTATTTACACAATTTTTGGTAAAATATAAGAAACTCAAGTTAAGCACATGCTAGAATTTTTGTCAAATAGTCAAAAACTTGCAAGAGAAATCTGAGAAACTGGAACCCTAGGTGTGCTAGAGAGTGGCTGGAATTTGTCTGAGATTTTGGTCGGAAATAATGGCGGTGGTCCGAACGGTGGTTGGATTGTTGGGGATGAAGGAAGGGCTGGGGTATTTTGAAATAGATGGGAGAAATGAGGGGTAAATGTTTTTACTCTTCTTTTAATCAATTGATCGGGCAGGTTTAAGTAGGGTTCAGGTCCCAAAAAACCCCTTGATTATGGTTCATAAGAGAATAACGGCTCATAGTTCATGGTCTCATGGTCACTTGAACTCCAGTTTAGGGATATTGCCACTACTGATCCATCTACGTACATAGACATACAACCCGTATGTTGGATCACAGGTACCCCCAACACTTAGCAAGTTTTAGAAATCTTACCTGTGGTCCACGAACCCCATTCATGACTGGTATCTACGGGTAGTAAAGTTGGCTCTTGTACTGAAGTGCACATAAATTTGCTTACTGGAAGTGATTCTACGAGTTAGTGTATGTGTCATAGTATGAATCACAACCCATAAAACTGGTCGTAGAATCAACTTCTCTCATTTTTCAACACTAGTTTGCTGACTTAACCCTGATCCTGCATGTCCTACATAGAACAAACTTTTACCCTATAAGCTATCCATCTTTGTGTCCAAAATTACAACCAAAAAATGAGAAAATTAAACTAACTACAAGTCGAAAAAGCAAGTATAAAACAAAAACACAAATGTTACATCATATATCTTGGGTTACCTCTCAAGTAGCACCTGATTTATTATCGCGGTATGACTTGGACAACTTAGTTACTCAGGCTTCACCAAGTGCCTAGACATCCATCTTCAAATCATCGGGCCTCTTCATAGTCTGACAAATATTGAAGACGACTTCTTCATCATTCAACCGAAACTTGAGTTGGCCTGATTTCACATCCACTAATGCACGCCAAGTGGCTAGGAAGGCCTTCCCAAGATGATTGAGACTTCGAAGTCAACTTCGCAATCTAGAATCACGAAGTCTGCAGGGAATATGAATTTTTTCACTTTGATGAGAACGTCATACAATATCCCCATTGGCTTCTTCACTACCTTGTCATCTATTTACAACTGCATGCTTATTGTCATAGGGGCTCTTAAGACTAACTTCTTAAATATTGTGAGAGGCATTAAATTGATGCTAGCACCTACATCACACAATGCCTTTGCAAATTCCATATCTCTAATGGTGCAGGGCATGGTGAATGTTCCACGATCTTCTTTCTTCTCCACTAAGGACCTTGTTGCAATCTCACTACTATGCTGAACCTCTTGAGAGAGATATTGGCTCACGGTCCTCTTTTTTTGTCACCATGTCCTTCATAAATTTTGCATACCCAACGTCTTCTTCAATGCCTCAATAAGAAGGATGTTGATCATAAGCTGCTTCAGCATGGAGATGAAGTCCTGAAACTTACCTTCCTCCTCCTTTTTTTGAGTCTTTGAGGGAAAAGAGGGGGAGGTCTAGGTATGGGTTTCAACTTCTTTGGCATCACTTCATCACTCACCCCATCCATCTCTGATTTCTGCATCCTTTCTATCCACCATCTCCTCGTGAACTTCATCATCATCAACTGGCATTGGTAGGTCAATAGTCTGATTTCCACCACGTGTCGTCAATGCCTTATATTTCCCCTCATTCTTTGGATTTCGCACTATGCTGGTTGGCAATGTACCTTTCTGGTACTGGTTCAATTGAGTTGACATTTGACCAAACTAATTTTCAACTACTTGATAGCAACAAAATGAGACTCGATTTTCTGATTAAAGCTGGAGATGTCAGATTTCAGCCCCTTTTAAGGTCTCATCCTGAGTGTCAACCTTCTTCAATAGTCTGTCGAACATCACCTAAATTCTCGAACCACCAGCCTTAGAGTCACAATTGTGTGGTGGCATATACGGACCATTCCTGTAACCATCTCTGTGTCCCCAATCCACATCTCTGTCCTGGCCCCTGTTCCTGTCATAGTAGCCACCCCAATTGTTATCTCTAAAGGTACCGTCTCTATTAAAGTTCCGACCTTGATTCCCTTGACCTTGACGCTAATGGTCCCGATTGGACCCTTGGGTGTTGGTCCAGAAACCCCCTATCTGATCAGTGACAAAGCAAGTGTCCTCCTTATAGTAGGGATCCTCATACATGGGTGCTCGTAGAGGCTTATGATTTATAGCATTCATGCGCTCCTTACTCTACTTCATCAACAACCCTACTTTAGTACTAATCCAAGCCAGCTCTTGCATCATCTCCTTGTTTATCTTAGCCTTCTCAGAGTTTGTACTAATTAAGAGAGAACTTTTAGTCATTGACTTATCTCTCGAGCCTAATGCATAATTTGTCTTTGCAACTTTTTCCAGTCATTCAGCTACAACCAAAAATGGACAATCTAAGAATGAGCCACTAGTGATTGTGTCAGCCACCGCTTTACAATTATTATCAAGTGCCTGATAGAAGATCTCCACCAAGGAATCATGAGAAATCTTATGATTAGGAACACTCCTCATACACTTTGTAAACCTCTCCCATATAGTACCGATCGAATCACCAGGCAACTACTCAAAGTTGTTGATCTGATCCTTCAACTTCAGCTTCTTCGACCTAGGAAAGAACCTCTCCAAAAAGGGCTTTTACATTTCAACCCAAGTGGTGATTGAACTCTGTGGGAGCTCGGATAACCATAGTGTCACTTTGTCTGTTAGAGATGATGGGAAGACGCAGTGCCTAACGGCATCCATGGATAGATTTTGGTTCCCCATCATACTCTTATAGACAAAGACGATATTATATAGATGGTTATGCAGATCCGTTGATGGTAAGCCCACGAACAACCCTCTATTCTGGAGTATTTGAAGTAATCCACTCGAAATGACAAATTTTGTGTCATCCAGTAAAGGAGGTAACATAATAGCTCCGGTGACATCCACTGCCATAGGTCAAGCCTGTATTGATTCCATATGTTAGCAACGGCTTGGAGATCCTGTAGCAATGGATTCGAATCCTCAAGTAGTGGTGGTGGGTTATCATTATATAGATTCAGTACTGCATTTACGGCATCACTTGCAGCATTGTTTGCATTGTTTTGGGCCATTCTTCTCAGTGTTTTTTGGATCTCATCGTCAAAATGGAGTCAAGGGATTGCCTCAACTACAAATATTGTGCATTTACTACACCTGTAAGCTTAAACAAAACAAAAACAACAAAAAGCATGAAACCAGGAAAATAAGGATTAATTCACAAATTGCGCAAATTTAACTAATCTAAAAGTTGTATTCCTCGGCAACAACACCAAAATTTTGATGTAATCCAAACTACACCTCCCTTTAAAGGTATAAGCAGTTGTTGTCAAAATATATAACCTAACCAAGGTTACGGTGGAACCCACAGGGAATATGGTCTAGACCTGGATTGATTATGAGCAATTCAGACGAATTAACCAACTTTTCTCACGAAAGGAAGGGTCTTGTAATTACAGTAAGTAAACCTAAACTAGAAGCAAGTGTTGTGAAATCAGTGAGAGAAGTAATTAGAGTGTTGTGTTCCCCATGAATTCCTAACTTAGTATAGCCAGATCATCGTAATATTTTCTAGTGTGTAGCATACAGAACTAGTAAGTTAAGTTTACCAAACTCTTTGATCCAGGTGAGAGGTAACTTTCACTACATGATTTGAATTCGGTAGCTACTACGGACGAGGTTACGGGCCGTATGTGAAACCACGACTCATACCTGGGCTTCGTGCTATGCACTTTTCGAAATCAGGATTTACTTCACGAGACCTTCTTACGGGCCATCTTTTGACTTACGACCCGTAGAGGGTTTCATATACTAACTTCTCTGAAACTCTTCAAAACTTTGTCCTCCAGGCACGACCTTATCCATGACTTGTCTTCACCTTTACAACTCGTAAGTGGCTTCATCCGATAATACTTCAACATGTTTTCTGATCTTCAACTTAGTAAGCACCTATGAGTTGTGAAGAAATCTATGACTCGTTTAACAGTTCATGAATGTAACATTTGAAACTTGGCCCTTTACTGGATCTGACTCACGAAATCAACTTGCAGCTCGTGGAATAAACCACGACCTATAGAGTTGTCCATAAATCACCAAAAGCTTCAATTCTGCAAAACTTTGTCCAAAATCATACTGAATCCTATACTCTTGCAAAATCAACATAAAAATACATCAAACCCACTAACACTGCTTTGAGAACACCCAAAATTTCATGTTTAAGAATCAAAAGTGTTGTATTTTAGCAGCACATCAAATGTCCACATATATCACCTATTCAATAATCATTAATCATCATCATTGTTCTTTCAACACTTGTGTCATTATCAACACATTACACAATAATCAAATCATATCATAGCTCAAGACTTTCAATAACCTCTTGTCATCACAACTTAGGACAATTTGTCATTGAGTCCACATTTCAAAAACATTTAGTTCAATACATTCAATAATATCTCAAAATATACATTTAACTCAACATCTCACATAAGTACATTAATGGGAAATTACATTTAACATGAATTGAAACTCAACAAATAAAATAACATGACCACTTTCACATTCTTATTAATTGGCATTACAAGTTCAATTCATAATATCAACTCATTAGTCTTAATTAATAACAATTAGGCAGAGTTTCATAATTTAATTCACACATCTCATCACTCCCACATCATCATTACCAAATCATATCCACTAGAACAATTCATTAATTTCCAAATTTGACATTTGAAAGGAAATGCTAAGTTCAATTAAACTTCACAAGGTTTAGAATCCACTTGCCTCAAATTAGCCAATCAATCACTCCAATGACAATACCTTTTTCTTTCCGAATCAAAACCAAAGCACCACAATTTACTCGAAAACAAATTCACAATCACAATATGGAACTAACAACACCAAAATCCAGCAATTCAAGGAAAAGGGCAAAATCATCCAAATATTCACTACCAGAAATCAACGCCAAAATTTGGATATTTTTAGATGAAAGTGTTCCTCTCAAGATTAGAAAATCGCTAATAAAAATCAATTAAAAAATGGAGTTAAAACGAGTTCACAATCATTAATTTTTTTGAAAATCTCAATTTCATGAAAAAGCCCCATTTTCTTCAATTTAATCTTCCAAATTTGATGTTAAAATCAAGGGATATTTAATGGGTAATCATAAGGGGAGTGGAAAATACCTTTTTCATGAAAAACATTTAAAAGAAATCAAGCAAAAGTCTTCCAAACTGAGCTCTCAAAGTTTGAAAATGGAGAAAATGTTCAAAAATGATACACAAGGGTATGAAAACCCCTTTTCTGATGTCACTATTGTGAAACCTACACTAACCGGTAGGCATTATAGTGGCTATGGTATAGCAAAGTATGCTTCGCTATAGCGACATCATTATAGCGGCCAGGCCTTCGCTAAAGTGAGGCCCACACCGGATCACAACAAAAACCTCTTTTAAGCAGTTTCAAGACTCAAAATCAACCTTCAGGATTCATCCAGAATAACATACGCACAAATCATACATCCAACCCCCACTAAATTGAATGTTCTAGACTCAATGCAATCATCGAAAAAAGAATTTGAGGCCTCCATGATTCGAAATCCCATTAAGCGCCTTAAATCTAACTTAGACCACTTGAAATATCACAACGACACCAGCGTATTCAAAAATTAAGACAGCTATTTTTATCACTAAAATCACCTCTCGATACCATTAGAACAATTAAAAAATTAATCTGAGCACCAAAAATTAAAACGTTAACCAAAATCAAACTTTAATTCAATTTCAAACTCCGAACTAAAAAACCCACGTAATTACTTTGAATCTGATTCAGACAACTCTCCTAGGATAATTTTCATATTCTGAAACTGATGGAATCGATAAAATTCTATTTTGAGACTCAAATCTCCCATGACTCTAAATTTTATAACTAGATGATTCAAACCTCAAAAATTCATTCTTTCGCAAAAACCTCAATTTTCACAAAAGTTCTCAAAAATCAATATTAAAAATCAATCAAACATGTCTGAAGGCCGCTATCGTGAGGAAAACAATGGTAATTACATTGAAAAAGTAAAAAATAACCTTCAGGATCATTACATTATCCAACACTAGAAACTATGTTCCTTCTCGAACATAAAGCAAGGAATATACCTAAAGTCTTAAGAATATGATAGTAGCCGGTCCACATTGTCACGACCTAAGCCTAGGGCCTAGGAGTGACACGACGAATGAGGGACCCGAAGACACCTCAAAAAGACACCTCAAACAAGCCTCATAACATCATTAAGCACATCATTGGTAAGGAAGCGTGAATCAATCATGATGAAGTAGTTCTAGGGGATTGGAGTCTTAGGTCTCACTCTATGGAGTAGAGGGGGTAAGGAATTTCTACCATTCAATCACAACAAATAATTCTAAGGAAAAAGGGGGGCTTAGGAAATTCTCCACCAAACTAATACTATCACAAGCGAAGACAAATATGGGATAGGGCTAAGGGAAAATTACCATAGATACAAGATTTGTCACATAATACATACATAACATACTATCCAACAATACTATAATGACCCTTCGGGTCATTTCTGTATTTCAGTGGTTATTCTGCTAGTTTGAGCTTATGTATAGTAACCTCGAACCTTTTGTGATCTGTTGGGACAGTTGGGATGGTTATGGGTTGAATTGGTTGTAAATTATGTGAGTTTGCGAGTTAACGAGAAGTTATAACAGTAAAAAATAAGATTTCTGATGAAGTCCAAACAAACAGCCTCAGAATAGAATTCTGATGGTTCCATCAATTCTGCAATGACCGATTTAGGCTAGGAGGGTGATTGGTCTGAGGATGGAGGGTCCTAGTATGAATTTTAATCAAAAGTTTCAATATCAATCGAAAGCTAAAACACGTGTTTCTGTTAAAACTTAGCTAAATACGCTTGAAATGAAAATCTGATGCCATGGTCAGCTCTAGAATGTCAAAAATAGTCTAAAATAACCCTTCATTGATTGACGAGGACATTTGGTTGTGTTTTGACCCCATTAATTCTTTTAGCTAAAACTAGCCAGAAAGAAGTGGGACCTTTATTTTTCTGTAGGGTGATCCATTGGAAATTCTGACCTCATCATTGGATTCAAAACGTCGAAATCCATGTGGTTGTGGTATTTCTTTGCATAAAATGGACATCGAAAGGCCCGAGAATGTCCCAAGGAAGTTTTTGCAATTGCTAGTGCAGCACCAGCAAAATAACCCTTTGCGTTCGCGGAGGGTGAGGCGCGATTGCGGAAGGGAAACGGCCTGAGCTCTGCATTTGCAGGGCCCTAGGCACGTACACCGAGGCGCAACATATGCGAAGGCACCAAGTTTATGGCCCTAGGTTGGCCACGGCCAGCTTCACCCTCAACCTTTAAAGAGATATAAAAATTGATTCAGAACTCCAATTTTAATTATTCAAAATCCTAGATGACTCGGAATTTCACAACAAATGCTATGGTGGTGTTGGATCTGGATTTCAATGCACATTTTGAGTTAAAACCACTGTTTTAGCTTATTATGTTCTCGAAATGTGTGAAAAATTTGTGCTTCAATATCTCGAATGATTCTTGATGGAATTAAATAAAATTTGAGTCTAAGTTGTTCTACGTTCCAAGAGGAACGATGTGGTATGCTTAGATTTTGTTGAATTTAACTAGTTTACACAAAAATTTGACCGAAAAAGTTTTGAAAGAAATGTTTTTCGATAAAGAATTTAATCTCATTTTAAAACTATTTCTCGGCCTTCTGGGTCCATTTTGGGCCAAATTTTTTGTTGTAGAGTCGGGGTGATATGGGGATCATTTTTCAAAGATTTGTTTAGGGTTTTGGGCATGAGCCCTATTTTTACACCATTTTAGGTGCTATTGGCATAATTTCGCTCATTTTTTAAGATGTTACAACCAATATGACCGTGTTAACCTTGTCAATTATATTTTAACCACTGAGCAGCATTGAAGAGTGATCAAGAGGGTAAAAACCTTGCTAGATTGATTTAGGAAATGAGACATCCGCTACCAATTAGGCTAGGCTTTTCCTGAACCTTAGATTGAGTTGAAATGTATGCATGTTGAGCTAAAATGTGTAGAAAGGTTCTGGTTATGAGCTATGATATATGTGCGGTATGTGACTAGTTGTACTCTGTGTGTGTAGTATATGATGTGTGGGGTTGTACCACTATGTTGGAGTTGTATTAGCTGTAGTTTTGATACCCTGGTGTTATTGACTACATGGAGGCCTGATAAAGGCTAGATTGGGCTGAGGATATGTGACAAGTATGTACACTGAGCTGGACTCTTACTTGTATGTGTGTGTGGCATGAGGTTACTAAAATATACTAGCTTATGAGGCTGACAAGGGAATACATGCTACCTTGTGTATTGGTTCTGGTATCTATACCAGATTTTAGGGGCTCTAGTTGGTTGGAATATCTAGGATGCAGATGTGGCTCTCTACATCTATTCTGAGCTGGTGATTACCTATATTATGGTACAATTGCCTAATTAGATGTGACCCTGTGTTGTTTCATAACCTATATGCTTCCATATATATGACTACTAACTATTGACATTGTTATATCTACTGATGACTGAGGGAACGAAGCTGTGTTCGAGAAAATATGGTGATTGTGCCTGGGAGTAGACCTGGCTACTCTCGATGGGAAATGCATTACTACTAAATCTCTGATAGGCTAGAAATAACCATATAAGCCTGGTGGGGAAACACATATTATATACTATGAGATCTTTTGGGTTATCTGTGATAGTGACGTGCAAGTTATAAGGCTGTTGTTGATTATATGTCGTACTGCGGCCTGATTCTACTATACATGTGACTCCACTAGGTTTGGTTGTTTTATATATGCATGATATAGCTATAATAACAATATTTACTCTAATACTTATGGTCGACTGGACTGTGGTATACATGGAACTATTAGACCTGAATCTACTTTGATCTGTGACATATACACTCTTTTATATTGTTGTTTGGCATTGTGCCATGTTTAATCTTACCTGATACTTGGGTTTCCTATTGTCGTCTAAAAGAGGTGATGGTTATGTTTGGTTGGGTTGCGTGATTTTTGTCTCAAGACACGATACGACTTCAGAGGTTACAATTTGGGTAGTGTAACACCTCTCATGAGACTCGAAAAATGCCCTATAGTGCATTTCTTGAATATCTTAAAATCCGTGTGTTATTTCACAAATCTGACTTCATATTCTTATTTCAGGGGCAACATTGTGTGGGAAAACGATTACCCATAAGGTATAGATTGCTCGTGCTAGAAAATAATTTTTTAATAAAATTGCACAAACCAGTGGGGTCTGTGACAAGTCTGCATCGTAGACTTGGTGTGCCATAGGTCAAAAATTTTGAAAATGTTCTGTGTCAGCTGAGGCCAATTGGGTAATAACCCAATGCCCATATAGATGGGATTCTCTCATTATTTAGCTATTTTAAGCCTTAAATCACACAAAAACTCTCTCAAAATCCTCTCTAGTCTTCACCAAATTCTTTATCCAATTTCAAGGCTCTCAAGAATCTTCTTTGGATTTCAAAGAACACAAGTGAAGCCCAAGTTTTTCCCTCAAGTTTCCTTCAAGAAATCTCAAGGCTTAAAGGTATGTAGATTTGATTCTTGGTTTCCTTTCAACCAAGAAGTCCTCTTCGAAAAATCTAAATTTTAAATAATGAATTTTTAATCTTTGATTTATGGGTAATTACATATTAATTAATATTTATTTAGAGTATGGTTGGTCATGTATTCTTATGATTGTTTAGGAATGTTTGTCAAGGTTTTACATGATTTGAATCAAACATTATGAATTTGCACGGATTTGGAAAAGGAATTGATCGTGACTTTGAATAACCTAATCTATACTTTCAAACTTAGAACTCACTTATGGGTTAATATGATGATTCTGATCCTATATTGATTAATTGATTATTTTAAGCTTGCTTATGATTTAATTACATGATTTTAAGATTATTTGACAAATACCCAAATATGAAGTAAGTTGATTTATGAATTTCAGATATTGTCCTTTATGGCAAGGGAGTATATGATTTTGAACAAGGACAAGAACTATAAGTTTTGAATTGATATTGGGTGACTCAAGACCCACTCTGAATTATTCTAAATTTTTGTTATGAAGCTATTCTTACAAGCTTAATATGTTTTGACAAGTTAAGACCTTCCAAACCAAGTTGAGTTTTGATTATGCATTGTACGTTTCTGTGAGATTTTGACTTAGCACCAAATGAGTTAGGAGTGGGGCTCGACCTAAGGGGTCTTATATAAAGCTTCTAATCTCATAACTACATGCCACCATAGGATATTTTTATTTTGCCTTTTTTGGCCTTCCAACTAGTGGATCCATCGAGTATTTCTGTTGCTGGAGTTTACCATGGCAAGTAGGCTCACTTTTTGAATGGTGTAGAATATAATATCGGTATTCCATATTATAACTCATATGGTTTTGTCGGTTATGATCTTGTTCCCACACCTAATTGCTTATGTGTTTCCTTTGCATAATCACGTCATTACTTTATGCTTTATTTTGAACTGATTATATTGTTAATGTTTTGGAATTGGGCATATCCGGTAGGTATCCTTTGTTATTATATTTACTTATTACATTGCATACCTGCATACTTAGTACGTTCTAAAGTACTAATTGCATTTTTTCTAAATGCTTATAATCATGTAGGGACAAGTGATCTACCTTATCCTCCTCCTCGTGGCTAGGTTGATCATGAGGACTCTGAGCTTTTGGTGAGTTCCTATTCACCGGGAACGGAGCCCTTATCTTTTAGCTTTACTTGATATTTCAGACCCATTATGCATTTTTTATGACTTGTATTGAGGTGTCCAGACTTATATTTTTGGTCCGTTTATCATCTTTTGTTTAGAGGTGTGTTTGGACTACTACTTCACTTTGATTATGTTTTGAACTATTAAGTTGAGCTTCCATGTTTAACTATGATTTGTCCCGTAGTCCTATGGCTTTTTTTTACTTATTGATGATCGTCTATTATTTATTATTTAAACGTAGGAAGTGCATGCATGATCTAAGATGCTTGTTTGGGGACCTTTGGGTTCTCATTTGTCATGTTACACCTAGGCACCTGATTAGGGTCGTGACAAGCTCGGTATCAGAGTATGAGGTTTGAAAATAGTCCTCAGAAGTCCACACACCGCATTAAATAGAGTCATATTCATAGTTTTGAAGCGTGCCACAATGATGGGTAGGGAGCTATGAGATGTTTAGAATTGTTTCACTTCTTTGTTTAAATCAAGTGCCTTAGAGTAACTTAAGATATTCTTCTTTCAAGAAGGAATCTTCGTGTACCCGAGGTTCCTCAACCTCAAGAAGAGGGTAGTGTGTCCCATGCTGAGTTCAGAAATGTTATCTCCCTTTTGGCTCAAGTTGTTTCCAACCGGGATACTCAGGCTCCATCCGAAGCTCCAACTCTTCCAGCTCCCACCCAAGCTTCTAAGGTGAGAGACTTCACTTTAATGAACCTGCCAATGGAAATAAGCTTGAGGAGGATCTAGTGGAGTTTAATAATGAGACGTACAAGGTTCTTTCCATTATGGCTGTTTATTCAGAGGAGAAGCCGAGTTGGAGGCCTATCAGCTTAAGAGCCTTGCTTAGATTTGGCATGATCAGTGGAAGGGAGAGAGGTTTCTTGGTGGTCCAGTTGGTTTGGAAGAGTTCAAGGCTGCATTCTTGGACCGGTTCTTCATTTTTGAATTAAGAGAGGCCAAGATGAAAGAATTTATGAATTTGAGGCAAGGATCGATGAACGTGCATAAGTACTCTCTTAAGTTCAACACACTTTCCAAGTATGCTCCTATGCTTGGAGCCGACCCGAGGGCAAGGATGAATATGTTTATTTCAAGAGTTTCAGACCTCATAAATGAAGAATGCCAGACTACTCTACTCATCAAGAACATGGATTTAGCTCGGCTTATGACTTACATCGAGCAACTTGAGGAAAAGAAGCTTCATAAAATAAGGAAGAGTGATACAAAGAGGCAGAGGTATGATGGTGGGTATCAAGGTAATAAGGATGGTGATAGCAATCGAAATCAATAGATCTAAAGGTTCCAACAACAAGGGTCTTCAAATGTTTCCAACTAAAGGTATACTAATGATCGGGCTCATCCTGCTAAGGGTCAGCAAGGTGGAGGTGGTGGTGTTCAAATCTATCCAAAATGTCAAAAATGTGGTAAGAACCATGGAGGTATGTGCTACTAGGAGACGGGTGGTTGCTTTGCATGTGTCCAACTTGGTCACAAGATTTCTTATTGTCCCAAAGCTCATGATAAAGGTAAGGGTGTTACACAAGGTAAAGATGCTCCAGTGGGCCAAAAGCCTGAAGGTGTGCAACAAGGTGGTGCTCCTCGTAACAATAGGTTCTATGTACTACATAAGAGGCAAGACATGGATGAAGAACCAAATGTTGTCATGGGTACGTTGAAGGTGTTTGATTTTGATGTTTATGTGTTGTTAGATCCGGGTGTTATCCTATCCTTTGTGACCGCTTTCCTTGCAAATAGGTTCAATTTGAAACCTGAAATTTTACATGAACCTTTCCTTGTGTCTACTCCTGTAGGTGAGTCAATAGTGGATAAAAGAGTCTATAAAAATATTCCCGTGTCCGTTAAGCATAAGAACTATCCGTGTGATCTTGTCAAATTATTTATGGTGGATTTTGATGTAATCCTTGGTATAGACTTGTTATATGCCTCCTATGCCACCATAGATTGTAAAACCCTCAAGGTCAAGTTTTAAATTCTCTATGAGCTTATGTCTAAGTGGGAAGGTCAAGATTCCATGGTAAAGGGTAGGTTCATTTCATGCCTTAAGGCGCATAAGATGATTTCTAAGGGGTGTATCTATCATATGGTTAGGGTTCCAGGATGTGTTATCCAAAGTTCCCTCTCTTGAGTCACTCCCTATAGTCAATGAATTCATTGATATGTTTTCTCAAAGATCTTCCTGGCAGTCCTCCCCAAAGGGAAATTGATTTTGGCATAGATCTCCTTCTTGATACCGAATCTATCTCTATTCCACACTATAGGATGGTACCAACGGAGTTAAAAGAACTTAAGGATTAGTTGAAAGATATATTAGAGAAGGACATTATTAGGCCTAGCAAGTCTCCTTGGGGTGCTCCTATTCTGTTTGTGAGGAACAAAGACATGTCACTTTAATGTGCATTGACTATCGTCAATTCAACAAAGTCACCATTACGAATAAGTACCCACTTCCGAGGATAGATAGTTTATTTGATCAATACAAGGGGCTAGATGCTTTTCTAAAATCAACCTTCATTCCGAGTATCATTAGTTGTGGGTTACAGAATGTGATATTCCTAAAATAGCTTTCAGAATAACGTATGGGCACTTCGAATTTGTAGTGTTATCTTTTAGGTTGACAAATGCGTCGACAATCTTCATGGATCTTATGATTAAGGTATTTAAACCATACCTAGATCTCTTTGTTGTGGTCTTCATTGATGATGCACTAGTCTACTCTCGAAATGAGAAGGAACACGAGGAACATTTGAGAGTGGTCCTTCAAACATTGAGAGATAAGATATTGTACACCAAATTTAGCAAGTGTGAATTATGGATGAAAGAGGTATCGTTTCTTGGCCATGTTGTAACAAATAAGGGTATTATGGTTAACTCAAAGAAAACTAAGGCTGTGCAAACCCGTCCAAGACCCTTAACTCCATCTTACATAAGGCGTTTCTTGGGTTTGGTGGGTTACTACCAATAGTTTATAGCAAGGTTTTCTTCAATTGCGTCCCCTTTGACAAAATGACCCAGATGTAGGCTAAGTTTGTGTGGTCTGATAAATCTGAGAAGAGTTTCCAGACTTTGAAAGAGAATTTGACTTCGGCACCAATCTTGAATGTTCCAAATGGTTTGGATGGTTTTGTGGTATATTGCGTTGCATCCAGGGTCGGATTAGGTTGTGTGTTGATGCAGAATGGCAAGTTTATAGTCTCTTCTTCTAGACAATTGAAGGTGCATGAGCATAATTACCCAGCTCATGACCTTGAACTGGTTGCCGTGGTGTTTTCCTTTAAGATTTGGCAATATTATCTTTATGGGGTTCAGTTGATGTGTTCACTAACCACAAGAGCTTTCACTATGTGTTCTCTAAAAAGGACTTGAATTTGAGGCAACAGAGATGGCTTGAACTTCTCAAAGATATGATATGAGAGTTTGCTATCATACTGGGAAGGCCAATGTGGTGGCCGATACTTTGAGTAAGATGACCATGGGTAGTGTTAGTCATGTTGAATGTGAAAAGAAAGATTTGGTAAAAGAAGTTCACCAACTTGCTAGATTAGGTGTTAGGTTGAATGGCATTAGTGATGATGGCATGTTTGTTCTTGATGGTTCTCAATCTTCCTTTGTTGTTGATGTGAAGTACAAGCAAGACCTTGATCCTACCATTGTCGAATTGAAGAAGTTGGTTGAAGAGAAGAAAGTAGAGGTCTTCTCACAGGGGGAGATGGTGTTCTTAGATACTAAGGTAGGTTTTGTGTACAGAATGTAGATGGGTTGAGAGATTTGATCTTGCAAGAAGCCAGCAACTCTTCTCATTCCATTCATTCAGGTTCAAACAAAATGTATCGTGACTTGAAAGAAGTATATTGGTGGGGTGGTATGAAAAGATACATAGCCAAGTTTGTGGCCGAGTGTCCAAATTGCAACAAGTCAAAGTCGTGCATCAAAGGCCCGGTGGCCTAGCTCAAGATATAGAAATCCCAACTTGGAAATGGAAGGAAATCAATATGGACTTCATTGTTGGGTTGCCTCAGACTCGGAAGCAACTTGATTCTATTTAGGTGATTGTGGATTGTATGACAAAATCGGCTCACTTCTTCCCAGTTAAGACTTCATATAGTGCCGAGGATTATGCAAGGTTGTACATTCATGAGTTGGTCCAGTTACATGGGGTTCCCTTTCAACATTCCAAAGAGGTTTGGGTTCAAGGTAAAGTTGAGTACCGCATTTCATCCACAAATGAATGGTCATGCCGAAAGGACCATCCAAACATTGGATGATATGTTGAGAGCATGTGTCTTGGAGTTTGAGGGTAATTGGGATGATCACTTGCCACTTATTGAGTTTGCATATAACAACAATTATTATTCTAGCATCGTAATGGCCCAATTTGTAGCTCTTTATGGTAGGCGGTGTAGGTCACCGATTGGTTGGTTTGAAGTAGGTGAAATGGCCTTGTTAGGTCTAGACTTGGTTTTGGAGGCTACAAGGAAGGCGAGGATGATAAGAGATAGATTGAAAATGGCTCAGAGCTGACAAAGGTCATTTATGACGATATGAGAAGGAGAGATCTTAAGTTTGATGTGGGAGACTGGGTATATGTCAAAGTTTCACCCATGAAGGTGTTGTTTGTTTTGGTAAGAAGAATGAATTGAGCCCAAGGTTTGTGGGTCCTTACAAAATTTTGAAAAGTTGGTAAGGTAGCTTATGAACTAAAGTTGCCTAATGAGATGGAGTTGGTTCATCCCGTCTTTCACGTATCTATGTTGAGGAAGTGTGCAGGTGACCCAAGCTCTATAGTGCTTTGGAGGTCGTGGGTTTTGTAGAAGAAAACTTGATCTATGAGGAAGTCCCGGTGGAGATATTAGATAGGATGGCTGAAGAGGTTGAGAAATAAAGATGTGGCATCCGTCAAAGTTCTTTGGAGGAATCAACAAAGTGAAAGTGCTACTTGGGAAGCCGAAGCGGACATGAAGAAGCGATATCCTTATCTCTTCCACTCTACTCAAGCCTAAGGTAATAATCCAATCTTCTCTATGGTGTCAAGTCTTGTACTTCAACCCTTCTATGTTGTGTTGTATGCATATATATTCATAAGTGGCATATTTTGATGGTTTTGATGCATAAGTTTGAAATTTCCATGAAAATAATGTTTGGATTACATCGGTGCATTCATGTGGGCTAAAAGTTGTCTAATCACTCTTTAGAGTTTGTCACCATTACATTCGTGGATGAATGTTCCCAAGGGAGAGATATTGTAACATCTTTCATGCGACTCGCAAAATGTCCTATAGTGCATTTCTTGAATATCATAAAATTCGTGCGTTATTTCGTAAATCCAACTTCATATTCTTGTTTAGAAGGTAAATTGCGTAGGAAAATGGTAACCCACAAGGTATAGGTTACCTGTGTCAGAAAATAATTTTTTTTATGAAATTACACAAACCAGTAAGGTCTGCGATAAGTTCACGTCACAGACTTACCACGCCATAGGTCAAAAATTCCAAAAATATTCCATTTCAGCTAAAGGCAATTAAGTAATAACCCAACACCCATATAAACGAGATTCTCTCATTATTTATCCATTTATAAGCCTAAAATCACACAAAAAACCTCTCTAGTCTTCACCAAATTCTTCATCCAAGTTCAAGGTTCTCAAGAATCTTCTTTGGATTTCAAAAGACACAAGTGAAACCCAAGGTTTTTTCTCAAGTTTCCTTCAAGAAATCTCAAGGCTTAAAGGTATGTGGGGTTGATTCTTAGTTTCCTTTCAGCCAAGAAGTCCCCTTCAAAAATCTAAATTTTGAATTACAAATTTTCAACCTTTGATTTATTGATAATTGTATATTAATTGATATTTATTTAGATTATGGTTATTCATGCATTCTTATGATTGTTTATGAATATTTATCAAGGTTTTATATGATTTGAATCAAACATAATGAATTTGCATAATTTAACCTGATCTATACTTTCAAACGTAGAACTCACTTATGGGTTAGTATGATTTTGATCCTATATTATTTAATTGATTATTTTAAACTTGCTTATGATTCAATTACATGATTTTAAGGTTCTTTGACAAATACCAAAATATGAATTAAGTCAATTTATGAATTTCTGTTACTGACCTTTATGATATAGACTTGAGTATATGATTTTGAAGAAGGACAAGAACTATAAGTTTTGAATTGACATTGGGTGACTCAAGACCCATTCTGAATTATTTCGAATTTTCATTATGGAGCTATTCTTAAGTACAAGTTGAATATGCTTTGACAAGCTAAGACCTTCCGAATTAAGTTGAGTTTTGATTAATTTGATTATGCATCGTACGTTTCCATGGGATTTTGACTTAGCACCGAATGAGTTAGGAGTGGGGCTCGACCTTACGGGTCTTATATAAAGCTTCTAATCTCATAACTATGTGCCACCGTAGGATATTTTTATTTTCCCTTTTTTAGGCCTGTAAATTAGTGAATCCATCTTGTATTTCTGTTTCTGGAGTTTACCTTGGCAAGTAGGCTCACTCTTTGGCCGGTGAGAGTATAACATCGGTATTCCATATTATAGCTCATATGGTTTTGTCGGTCACAGTCGTGTTCCCATACCTAATTGCTTATATGTTTCCTTTGCATCCTTGTGACATAACTTTACGCTTTATTTTGAACTAATTATATTGTTAAAACTTTGGGATTGGGCATATTTGGTATGTATCCTTTGTCATTATATTTACTTGTTGTGTTGCATACCTGCATACTAGTACATTTCAAAGTACTAACTACACTTTTACTACATGCTTATAATCATGTAGAGATAGGTGATCTATCTTATCCTCCTCATGGCTAGGTTGATCATGAAGACTCTGAACTTTTGGTGAGTTCCTATTCACTGGGAACAGAGCCCTTATCTTCTAGCTTTACTTGATATTTCAGATCCTTTATGTATTTTCTTTTATGGCTTGTATTGAGGGGTCCAGACTTGTACTTTTGGCTCCATTTATTTTCTTTTGTTTAGAGGTGTGTTTGAACTACTACTTCACTTTGATGATGTTTTGAACTATTAAGTCGAGCTTCCACATTTAGCTACGGTTTGTCCCTCAGTCCCATGCCCTTTTTTATTTGATGATGCTCATCTATTATTTATTATTTGAACATATGAAGTACATGCATGATTTAAGAGGCTTGTTTGGGGTTATTCGGGTTTTCATTCACCGTGTCACACTAGGACCCTGGTTCGGGCATGATAGGTAGACTGGTGAGTGGATGACGGCTCTTATGCTCAAGTCCTGGATGACACCCTGTGGTTCAAGTCCTGATGGAAATATTTGAATGTCAGAGTCTTGGATGACGTTCCTAGTGGTCTGAGTCTCAGTGGTCACGTCTGAGAGTTGGAGTCCTAAGGGCCGACATCAATGTCCAAGCACCTGTTGATTTTTCGGTTCGAGGACCCCATCAGTTACATTTTGGGTTTGAGACCCTTTTGATTTTTAGGGGGATTCGTCCATTGAAGTACTGTCAAAATACAACACTTTTAATGCTTAAAACTAGGAATTGTTTTTGTTCTTAATGCGATGTTAGTAGGTCTGATATGGTTTTGTGTTTGTTCTATAGGATTTAAGGGATGGCACAATGTTTGGGCAAAATATGCAGAAGTTGCTGATTTTGAGGATCCACGAGACCTTTATAGGCCATAGAGTATTCTACGAGCCGTCAAGGAGGTTTCGTGTGCAATTCCAGTGAAAGGGGATTTCTGAACTTTGGTCTATGAACATAAAAACAATTCATGGAACACTTTACAAGTCATAGATCAAGTCTTGTATCTTGAAGATCAGAGAAGGAGGACTTTCTGAAATTTCATTAGACGAAAACCCCCACGGGCCATAGAACCTCTTACAGGCCGTAGAGCAGTATCGTAAAAGAAAAATCCAGGATCACAACAACAGATTATGAAAGCCCGACTACAAGCCGTAAATCACTCTACGACCGTAGAGCACTTCGTGGAGCCTGTCGACCTAGCTATCCTATTTGGTTTTGGATTTATATTTTAAATACATAAATAGATTTTTCAGTTATTTTTCTTAGTAGAGAGAAGATAAAATAGAGAGGAGAGAAGAGAGGGGAGAATGACATAAAACTAGAAGAGAGAGTTTGAGAAACACTTGTAAAGTTTAATTTTATCTTCTAATTACAATCTTGTTATTCTCATTAAAGTTTTGGATTTTCTTATGCTTGATTCAATTGTTTAAGTACACTATTATGTTATTCAAATTCATAAGCCTTGCTCTTATATAAATCATGGCGTAACTAAATCCACAACTAGGGTTGTGGGAACCATGAAGAACTAACAAGGTAAAATAGGATAATTCGTAATTCTTAAAAAGTATGCATGCATGTGTTAATTAATTCTCTTTTCTTGAATGGTGGCTAACATTAGAACCCTCCTAGAGTTACTGATTAGACCAGGGTTGTAATGAATAGGAAAAGAGATTAATTAACAGGTTTCAATTAATTTTTCTCGTCTTATTAACCAAACTGGGCCAAGGGGAGGTTGTATTGGGACAATAGGTAAAGGTTAGTAATGTCACACTGCGGGGATGGACCAAATCACATAGTGAAATTTTCCTCTCGCCTGGGCCAAAGGGTTTGGTGAACTTAACTTACCGTTCTGCATGCTACACACTAGAAAAGAATTCAGTTATCTAGTGATACTAAGTTAGGGAATCATGGGGAACACAATACCCTAGTTTCTCTTCATATTGGTTAAACACTTGTCTTAGTTTAGAGTTATTTTTACTAGTGATTTTGAAACCCCCCCCCCCCTTGGGGAGATAAGTTGGTTAATAAACCCAAATTACACAAATTGAATTTTAAGTCTAACAAAATCCTTGGGTTCGACCCTAACCTTGGTTAGGTTCTATTTCTTAACAATAACTGCTTTAGCCTAAAAAAGGAGGTGTAGCTTAGGCGACATCAAGATTTCGGCACCGTTGCTGGGGAATACGGCTAGACTTGTCTAGTTCAAGTAATTTGGGAATTAATCCTTATTTTCCTTATTTAAATTTTTTGTTGTTTTTTCCTTTAAGGGTATAAGTGTAGTATATGCCCAACACGCAAAGTCAAGGCATACCCTTGACTCCATTTGACCTAGAGATCCAGAGAAGACTGAGAAGAATGTCCTAAGATAATGCTGAAAACACGGAAAAAGTAGCTCTAAATAGATGAAAACCCACATCCTCTTGAGGACATTGCTATACAGCCATAGGACTTCAACGCCAAAGCTTTTCAGTGGAATCAATATCAGTTGAACTCTATAGCTATGGAGGTGACTGGAGCTATTATGTTACCACCACTACCGGATGACACAAAGTTCGTGGTTTCGAGTGGGTTGCTTCAGATGCTTCAGAATCGTGGATTGTTCGCGGGTGTACCATTAGAGGATTGCATTTTTCTGTAAGAGTGTGATGGGAACATAAAATTTGTCTATGGATGTTGTTGGACTTCATGTCTTCCCATTATCTCTGATGGGCAATGTAGTACTATGGCTATCTGAGCTCCCACAGAGTTTGATCACCAATTAGACTGAGTTGTAGAGGGCCTTTTTGGAGAGGTACTTCCCAAGATTAAAGAAGCTCAAGTTGAAAGATCAGATCAACAACTTTGATCAACTTCCTTGTGACTCAATCAGTACTACATGGAAGCAGTTCACTAAATGCTTGAGGGTTTCCAAACCAAAAAATTGTTAATAATGCCTTAATGGAGATCTTCTATCGTGCCTTGGATGAGAATAGTCAAGCATGTGCTGATACCATTATGAGGGGCATGTTCTTATATCAACCATTTGCAAGGATCGCTGAAAGGATGGAGAAAGTAGTCAAGACCAATCATGCATGGGGGCAAAGAGACATATCATCAACCAAAAGTTCATGCTCTGTCAGTATTGGTCCGGAGTAAGATAAAATAAATAAAGAGATTATGCAAGAGCTTGCCCGAATCTGTACAGGAATGGAGGAGATGATGAATTAGAGCTAGAACGTGTCAATGCAGTTGTTCATTAGCCTCCACAAGCACCCATGTATAATGATCCCTACCATGAAGAAGACACGTGTTTCATTGTTGATCAAAATAGGGTTTTCGGACCAACGTATAAGGGTCCAATCAGGACTATTGGTGCCAAGGTCAAGGAAACTAAGGTCAGAACTTTAAACGAGATGGAGCTTTTAGAGTCAACTGCGGCGGCTATTATGATAGGAATCGGGGCCAAGATAGAGATATATATTGGTGCCCATAGAGATGGGTACAAAAATTGACCTTATGTGCTACCACACAACCACGATACAGGGTCGTGTAGCTCAAGAGTTGAGGAGATGTTTGACCACCTGTTGAAGAAAGCCGAGACAAAGAATGAGACTATGAGGGGGATGAAATATGAGATCTCTAGTATAAATCAGAAAATTGAGTCTCATTCTGTTGCTATCAAATATCTTGAGCAACAGTTTGGTCAAGTGTCAACTTAACTAAATCAATGTCAGAGGGGTACACTGCCTAGCAACACAGTTCAGATTCCAAAGAATGAAGGGCAGTGCACGGCGGTTACTACTTGTGGTGGCAAGAGTACTATTGATCCTCCCATGCCAAATAACGAAGATGATGTTCAAAAGAAGACAACTAAGGTCAAGGATGTGGATACCAGAGATGATCGTGGCAAGGATGGGGTGAGTAATGCTGCAAATGCGCCACAAAAGCTGAAGCCCATTCCTCGGCCTCCTCCTCCCTTTCCTCAGAGAATTAAGAAGAAGGAGGAGGAGGGAAAGTACAAGCACTTTCTCTCCATGCTAAAAAACTCTCCATAAACATCTATCTAATTGAGGCATTGGAGAAGATGCTAGGGTATGCAAAGTGAAGGACTTAGTTACAAAGAAGCACACTATGAGTCAGGAGCTCTCGCAAGAGCTTCAACATTGCAGTGTAATTGCTATGAGGTCCTTGGTTTAAAAGAGAGAAGATCCCGATTCTTTTACCATACACTACACCATTAGAGATGTGGAGTTCGCAAGGGCATTATATGATCTTGGTGCTAGCATAAATCTAATGCCCCTTGCGGTCTTCAAGAAGCTAGGATTGGGAGCCCATGCTCCGGCGAGAATGCAATTGTTGATGCGGATTGCACGGTGAAGAAGCCTGTGGGGATACTCTATGATGTACTTGTAAAAGTTGAAAAATTCATATTCCCCAGAGACTTTATGATCCTAGACTGTAAAGTCAACTTCGACATCCAAATCATCTTGGGAAGTCCATTCCTAGCCACCGATTAAGCACTAGTGGATATGGAAGTTGGTTAATTTAGGTTTAGATTGAATGATGAAGAAGTTGTCTTCAATATATGTCAGTCCATGAAGAGGCCAAATAATCTGAAGAATGAAGTTTGGGCACCTGGTGAAGTCTGAGAAGACAAGTTGTCCAAGTCGTGCCACGCGAATAAATCAGGCCCTACTTGGGAGGCAACCCAAGGTTTTTGATGTAATAGTTTAGTTGTAGCTTTGTTTTTAGTTTTTAGACTTGTAGGTAGTTTACGTTTTCACATTTTTGTTGTAATTTGGGATATTGGGCTAGTTGCATATAGGGTAATTGTGTGTTCTGTGAAGAATATGCAGGTACATGGCTAAGTCAGCCATCCTTGGCTGAAAAGGCATCAGGAAGTGCCTGTACGACTGGTTCTACGGGTTGTACATCACTCTACAACCCATAAACCATCTTGTAGAAACTTCCATTGAGCAAAACGTTATGCACTCTAGTCCACGAGCCATCTTTACGACCCATAGACAAAACTAAGGGTCGTGAATGGGGTTCGTGGACCCCAGGAATGTTTTCTAAGTTTTTGAGTAAGTGTTGTGGTTTCTACGACAAACTCTACGAGTCATACTTTATTCTACACTTGTAGATGGATTCATGAAACCCAGTCCTCAAAACTAGGGTTTGGACTTTCTACGAAACATTGATTTACGGGCCGTGAAACACTCTACGACCTGTAATCAGGGGTTTGTAGAGTCTGGGCCCATTAGTTTTGACTAACCTGATCAAACTATAAATAATGGGGTCAAAATATTTTTACCCCATTTCTGGCCTTGATTACGAAATCTACTCGACCAAATCCCACCCGAACCCCTTCCGACCACTGACGGCAAACACCACCACCACTTTTTGGGAAGCTTTTCTGCTAGCCTAGGGTTTTCAGTTTCTCATTACCTCCTTCAATTTCTATGATTTAATCACTCAATTTGGTAAGTTTTGTTTTCTAAAACACTCTTTATTTACCAATGATTGTGTGATTAGGTTGAATTTGAATTTTTTGGGTACGGTTAATTTAGACATGAACCCATGTATGCAAATTGATATGATTGAAAAATTGAATTGTGGTTTCCCATGATTGAACATGTGTTTAGGACCGGAATTTGGTGTAGTTGCTTTGTTGTATGTTTTGAATGATGTGTTGGACACCTTTGTAATCACTCACTATTTGAAATAAATTGATTGTGTGTTGGAAATTTGGTGTACGGTAGCATGGGTTCATGTTTTTGATAATAATTCATTCAAACGGGGTCAAAATGGTTGGGAAAGGACGCTTGATAATTTTCAATGGGGTAATTGTGCAATTTATCAGGTAAGGGTGTTGGGTGTTGTGTTATGAATTATGTGGGGGTGTGTGTGTTGCTTCGATGCTAGTAGAATCGATTGAAAAAGTCATATGAGGTCCGCAGTGATGGACTTTGAAACTCAATTGACTGAGTTTTCTAGTCTACGAGGGTCTTTTATGGCCCATGGAACATTTCACGAGCCTTAATTTCCCCTCGTATGAGATTCTAGAAACCTAAAGTTTCTTAGTACCCATGAGACGGGACCTTCTACGAGTTGTAAGCTATTTAACAGTTCGTAGACAAGTCTCGTGGATCCCTGCCTACAAAAGATTTAGACACTTGAATCCTCTACGACTTGTAAAACATTCTATGAGTCGTACCTTGTCTCGTAGATGTCATTCCAGTAAATAAAAGTTGTGAACACTATTTTTACGAGAGCCTTCTATAGCTCGTAGTTCCCACTATGGTCCATAGAGGCACTTTCGTAGACCCTTCTGTAATCAAATCTGATATGTTCTTGCATTTCATTTCATGATCTATGGGGCTAACCAGGTTGCTTAAATATGTATGTTTCAGTGACTATGACCCCAAAAGCAAGACGTGAGGAGATCAAGACTATGTAGAGGAGGCTCAGAGATGAGCCCTCGGGAGTAGTCCCCCACGCTTAGTGGATTACTTGAGGAGCTCGGTGTTCGACCTGACCAGGAGGTTGAGAGACCACAGATATGGGCTGCTACTAGACTTGGGCAGACCCAAGCTATTGTCGTTCACACACCCCAATCTAACGAGGGAGGCAATGAAAAGAGCAGCTCAATTCAGATGACTCCATCCATAGAGGAGTCAGATTTAGAGTCAAGATCTGGTGACGAGTTAGAGATAGAGTCCCTCGTCACACCGCATATATCACCATCACCTCCAGATGCTCTCACCAGTCGGTGGTGTGTTGCGGGTATGCAAGAGATCTATACAGAGGACGTGTAGACTACTGAGCAAGGCAAACCAGCACGTTTCACTTTTTAGGAGCCCCAGGTTATCTCAGTCGAACAAGATAGTGTCCCCGATCTTCAGGACACTATCAGACGATATGAGCTCCAGTGGCTGACCAAATCAGTAGAGGGGTACTCCTCGACCATAATGAGGGAGTTCTACGCATCTTATGCAACCACAGTTTAGAGCATTCTTCCCAAGGGAAAGAAGCCCTTTGCTTAGCCCAGACTAACGTAGACTAGAGTGAGGGGCCAGTAGATAGACATCTCGGAGACCACCATCCACCACATGCTATTTAGGCCCGAGTTCCCACCCCAGATCCATAGTAGAGTTTGACCACAAAGTGGGGAAGACCAGGGACTTGGGTTTGATGAGAGACCATGATCGCAGAGTCGGCTTGATGAGATGGGTGGCCAGTTTGATTGTTGATCTGGTTCCAGAGCTTGCATGGGTAGACACTCACTCGGAGCCTATTGTGAAGGCTTATCTTAGTTTCCCCGACAAATTTTGGTGGGCAGTTATCAGATCACGAATTCGGCCAACGCTTGGAGATAATACTTTGACGCCGGAGCGTGCAATTCTATTTGCCAGTATCTTGGCTGGTTATGAGATAGATTGGGCTTGCCTTATTGCAGAGCAGATCCGTGAGGTGGCCTTGAAGAGGTCTACCTTCATCCCCTTACCATACTTAATCCACAAACTCTGTCTAGAATCGAGGGTGGAAAGTTTGCACCAGCTGGACTCACTGATCGAGGTCCAGCGTACTTTGGATGCTAGCCTGATTAAGGCTGAGGAGAACCCAATGGAACTCCGGCAAGCACCACACTAGCCAGCTCCCATACTAGATATGTTCTCCTCAGAGTTGCCTCCCGAGGTTCCACCCACCACCACCACCACTGCTACTACAGAGGAGAGGCCCCCATAGATCGAGACAGATGTAGAGAGAGGGCCCACTACCACTACTCCTGCACCATAAGCTACTTTGTCACAGATAGCATCTGTGGGCATGGTTTTCGTGTCGGCAACATCTATCCAGGCCATGGCACAGAGACTGGCCTACACTGAGTCTCAGTTGACTCAGTTTGTTCAATAGATCAGGCCATGGATCTGCCAGATAATTATAGATTCTGAGAGCCGCATACAGGTATACACGGTCACTGCTATTAAGGATGGACTCTCAACCGTGGATGCCTACATTGATGCCTTCGAGTCGAGGGTCTAACAGAGCCTGAGCACACCCAGTTAGTGGGTATGACAGTCCCACAAATGGAGATCCAGTGACTCCAGGGTGACATGACAACAACATTTGTAGATACGGTATCATTACCAGAGACTACACTCCTGGTGCCAGTGGTGGACTTATTTTCTCCTGAGGAGATTTCATATCCTTCCAATGGGAAGAGCCCCTGCACTGATGATGATCCAGACACAATGCTGTTATATACGGGGCTGACAAAGCAAGAGGAGCTAGAGCTTTTCTTGAGATAGTCAAGGCAGGATGAGGAGATACGATAGGCTTGTGAGCTCGAGAGAGTGAGAGGTGTTGGCCCATCCGGTCATGGTGCTACTACAGAGGAGGTCAACTCCAGATTGAGGGTGGTCAAACTCTGCCACACACTGGCGCTTAGGCGGCAGGTATGTTTTTTGACCCTATTATTTTATTTTATTCTAATTGTGTGCATTGAGGACAATACACCTCTTTTTCGATAGGGTGTGGGTATTTATGGGCCTGGTGAAGTCCGAGTAGCCTTGGTCTATGACTATCTCAAATTTTGAATCCTAGGGGTTTTCTTTCCTGTGTTCGTTTTCCTCATGGATATTTATTTTCTATTGAACCGGCATGTTTAGGATGTTTAGGTAATATTGGTAGCATATAGTACTAATATCTATGGAATATAAGTGTTTTTGTGCCTTTTTTTGTGAAAAATGATACCCACAAAATTTTTTATTAGTTAACCTAGATAGCAACCATGCATATTTAAGTGTATTGAAAGTGCTTGTTCTGATACGTAAGGATAAAATTGAGATAAAAAACATGATTTATGAGTCTATGTTGGTAATGTAATCAGTGCCACGCGAGTATGAGCTTAATTTTCTAAATTCATGTATTGTGTTTCAATTCAGAACTTTCTCTATTACTCTGATTTAGACTTTAGCTTAGTCGGTTAGGAAAGGATCTTAAGCCTTTGTTCAAACTAGTCCACTTAGCCTAAATGACCAACCAAATGTGTGAAATATCCCTTGACTAATGTTTGAGCGTGATATGTACCACTTCTTTGTAAGAACCTAAGTGACCTAGGCTTATTAGTTGTAAAATCCTGAAATTTTCCATGGTCCTTCCTTGAATATTGTGCACCTTGACTGAAGCAAAAAGCCTAAGTTGAGGATGGCTACCAAAAGTGGCCCTGGTTCTAAGGTTGGATAATGTGCACCTCAACTCAGGCCAAAAGCCTAAGTTGAGGGTGGCTGGTGTAAGGGTGAAACACAAAATGAGGGGGAAATTTAGAAATTGAAGAGGAGTAAAACTTTGTACAAGGTGCAAGAAAATGAGTGATGCCTTAGTTATGCACTAAAAATAAAAATGAAGCGTAAATACAAGGCAAAAAGCTAAAAAAAATGAAAAGAAAGCACCCAGAAAAGCTTGAAATAGGAGAAAGGGAGAATGGAATAATATTAATAGTGTTGGTAGGGCAAAAGTGTAGAAAAATGCAGTGTCAAGGAGAGGCTTTAGTCAATATGCTCTCAAAATATCACACCAAAGCCCCCTGAGCCTACATTATAAGCCTGAAAATTCCTAAAGTGATCCTAGTCCAAGTAGTCATAGGTCTTAGTCATGAGTACAGGGGAAAGCATATGGTATTGGATATGATACATGAATATCTTTTATGAGAGTGAGTGATTTTTCATAGTCCCAGGATTATACATAAATACATCTTTGAGAGTAAGATATGGGACTTCTTTCTATGACGGCACTTGCATTGCATTGTTAACATTAGACTTATTCAGTGATTGTGGATTATTGATAGTACCTCGCTTGTCATAGTTGTATTATCATATGCATTAGTTTATAATTGGTTTACTGGATAGCTATCTGATTATGTTTTGAAAAGAGGTGTGGTATCTGTGCTTAAGTTTGATGTGATGTATGCCATTAGGTTGAGGTCTATGTGTTATTGTGTTGCTTATATAGATTGAGTTTGTTGCTTGAGGACAAGCAACAATTTTAAGTTGAGGCTATTGATGTGTTATCAAAATATAACACTTTTGATGCTTGAAACTTGGAATTTTGTGTGTTCTCACTGTGATGTTAGTAGGTTTGATGTGTTTTTGTGTTTGTTTTGCAGGATTTTAAGGTTGGCACAATGTTTGGGTAAAATATGCAAAAGTTGCTGATTTTGAGGATCCACGAGGCCCTTTACGGGCCATAGAGTATTCTACGAGCCACGAAGAAGGTTTCGTGTGCAATTCTAGTGAAGGATGGATTTATGAAGTTTGGTCTTCGAACATGCAGACGAGTCGTGGAATACTTTACAAGTCGCAGATCAAGTCTCCTACCTTGAGGATCAAAGAAGGAAGACTTTCTGAAATTTCATTAGAGAAAACCCCCTACGGGCCGTAGAACCTTTTACGAGCCATAGAGGGGTATCACAGAAGCCATGTACAGAATCACAACAAAAGATTATGAAAGCCCGACTACGAGTCGTAAATCACTATATGGCTCGTAGAGCACTTCGTGGAGCCCACCGACCTAGCTATCCTATTTTGTTTTGGATTTATTTTTGAACACTATAAATAGGCTTTTAGGTTATTTTTCTTAGAAGTGAGAAGAGAGAAGAGAGAGGAGAAAAGAGAGGGGAGAACGACATAAAATCAGTAGAGAGAGTTTGAGAAACACTTGTGAACTTTAATTTCATCTAGGGGAGAACGACATAAAATCAATAGAGATAGTTTTAGAAAGATTTGTGAACTTTAATTTCATCTTCTAATTACAATCTTGTGATTCTCATTGAACCTTTGAATTTTCTTGTACTTAATTCAATTGTGAAAGTGCTCTATTATGTTATTTATATTCATAAGCCTTGCTCTTACAAAAATCATGAATAGCTAAATCCACAACTAGGGTTGTGGGAACCATGAAGAACTAACAACTTAAAATTGGATAATTTGTAATTCTTGAAAAGTGTGCATGCATGTGATATGCTGCCAAAATACAACACTTTTGACGCTTAAAACTTGGAATTTTGTGTGTTCTCAATGCGATATTAGTTGATTATGTGTTTTTGTGTTTATACTTGCAGGATTACAAGTTGGCCTTGATTTTGAAAAAAAGTGCAGAAGTTGCTGATTTTTGTTGTTATACGAGGCCCTTTACAGGCTGTAGGGTGATTTCATGAACAATTCCAGTAAAGGGTTATTTCCTGAAGTTTATTATATGAACATGCAGACGAGCCGTAGAAGGTTTTACAAGTCGTAGAGAATGGTTCGGCCCTGAGGATTAGAGATTGAAACTTTCTGAAGTTCACCATACGAACCCCCTATATGGGTCGTAAACCACTTTACGAGTCGTAGAGGGGTATCGTAGAGTTGAAGTCCAAATTTCCAATAGCGGAGTACGAGATCCTGATTACGGGTCGTGGAATGTAATACCCCATTTGTATGGCGTGCCGACCTGTTCTGTTAGGACTTGTATTTTACTTATGATAAATAGGTTTTTTGGGGTTATTATGAGATCATATTGGAGTCTTTGAGAACACTTGTGTTTGAATTTCATTTTAAAGCTTGTGATTCTTATTGAAGTTGGATTGGTTTGTTCTTAATTCTATTGTGTAAGTGTTCAATTATATTTTCTCAATCCATAATTCGTGCATCTACACAAAGCATGAGAAGTTAAATCCACAACTAGGATTGTGGGAACCATGAATAACTAACAAAGTAAAACCAGATAATTCATAATTCTTGAAAGGTGTATATGCATGTATTAATTAACTCTCTTCATTTTGCATGTTTTCTGATGGTGACCAACATTAGAACTCGCCTAGTTTACTGACTAGACCAAGGTAGTAATGAATACAAAAAAAGATTAATTAACAGGATTCAATTGATGTGTTCTCATCTAATCAACCAAACTGGGTCAAGGGGAGTTTGTACTAGGACTAATAGGTAAGGGTTGGTAATGCACACTATGGAGATAGGTCAAGTTACATAGTGAAATTTACCTCTCACCTTTGACCAAAGGGCTTTGTGAATATAACTAACCCTTCTGTATGCCATATACTAGAAAAGAATTAGGTTGTCTAGTGATACTGAGTCGAGGAATCATGGGGAATACAATACCCTAGTTTCTCTCCATATTGACTTCTCTCTTGTGATAGTTAGTTTAGTTATATGTTTCATCGATTATTGGAAGAACCCCCCCCCCCTTTTTGGGGAAGTAAGTTGGTTAACCATTCAATTTGTAATCATTGAATTCTCTTGAGTCCACGTATTCCCTATGGGTTTGACCCTATCCTTTGTTAGGTTCTATTTCTTGACAACGGCAGATTTATCCTCTAAAAAGGAGGTGTAACTTGGGCAACATCAAGATTTTGGCGCCATTGCCGGGGAATACAACTAGACTTAGTGAATTCATAAGTAATTTAGGTGTTAATCCTTATTTCCCTCATATTTTTTCTTTTTTTTCTTTTTCTCTTTTATATATGACACCCTCCGTTAAAGAAATATTGAATGATTGGGGTATTGAAATGAGAGGGGTTGTAGATAAGTTGCTAAATCGCAATGTGTACTTCTTGAAAATATTAGAAAATCTCGACCTAGATAACTATATGCTTTTGTCATATGTTCATCAGTTTTGCTTGGATGTCTTCAATTTAAGTGTTGAGTTGAGCGTAAAGGTAGATACATCTGATGCTCAACAAGCTAGTTATGAATTGTGTGAAGAATAAAAAATGCTTATAGGCCAACTTGAAGAGCTAAAATATGAGAATCAACTGCTTCCCAGATGATTATTGATGTTGTCACTGTTGAGAAAAGTACACGAGAGTTATGTGAAGAAGTAGATAATATTATCTTTAAAAACTCTTGAGTGTGTGAAGATGAGGATGTAAATAATAATATAATTAATGAATTCAGACGCATTGAACTTCATTCAAATCATTTTTCTACATTTTGTTTAGATGATGAGATATTTATCGAATCATCTGATCACATGGAAGAATGTGAGGAGGAGAAAAAATATGTTTATATTCTTGAATTTGTTGGGCTCAAAAGAAAAAATTACATTCCTCATTTAACGGACAAAAAGTACAGCATACGATCTCCATTGTTTGTTCTTCTTATTTTAGTACCACCAACATTTGAGCATAGTAGAAAATTAGAAAAGAAATTAGGGGTACGAATCATAAGTTCAAGGTGGAAGAAAAGGTGGAAGCATACTCACTTGGTAAAGTCTGAGTAACTAAGTTGTCTATGTCGTGCCGTGATAATAAATCTGGCGCTGCTTGAGAGGCAACCAAGGTACACACAAGTTTTTAAGCGCCCAAGTATGTTTTTTGACCCCTATATGTTTTATTTTGCTTTGATTTTATGCACTGGGGACAATGCATATCTTTTTCGATAGGGTGGGGGTTATTATGGGCCTCAGTAAAGTTTGAGTAGCTTGGGTCAATAACGACTCCAATTTTTTATCCCGAGGTTTTCTTGCATGTGCCACGTGAGTGTGAGCTTAATTTGCCAAATTCATGTGTTTTTTCCTAATTTAGAACTTGCCATGTTACTTTATGTTAGATTGTAGATTAATTGGATTAAGGAAGGATCTTAGGCCATTGTTCTTAATAAGTCCACTTAGCCTAAAATGACCAACCAAAACTATGATATAACCCTTGTTCCTAATTTTGAGCCTATCATGTACCTATTCTTTGAAAACACCTGGTTAACCTAGCCTTGTTAGTTGTAAAAATCCTGGAATTGACCCTGGTCCTTCAATGAACATTGTGCACCTTGATGGAGGCAAAAAGCCTAAGTTGAGGGTTGCTACCAAAAGGGGCCTTGGTTTTGAGGACAGATATTCTGCACCTCAATACAGGCTAAAAGCCTAAGTTGAGGGTGGCTGGTGTAAGGGTGAAACACAAAAATGAGGAGGTGAATTAGTGATATAGAGAAATCATGTGTTGGGTTCAAGAAAAGCAAGTGATCTCTTAATTATGAGCTAAAAAGCAAAATGAAGTGTAGAAAAAAGGCAAAACTCTGAAAAAATGAAAAGAAAGTACCTTGAAAAGCTTGAAAATGGGAAAAAGGGAGAATAAGGAAAAAATAACAGAGTTGGTAGCACTAAAGTGTAGAAATACGCAGTATCAAGGAGGGCCTTTAGTCACTATGTTCCCACAATGTCATACCAAAGCCCCCTAAGCCTACTTTACAAGCCTAGAAAGTCCTAAAGTGATCCTAGTCCAGTTAGTTGAAAGTCTTAATCATGAGTATAGCGGCAAGCCTATGGTATTAGGTATGATGCATGAAGATCTTATGTGAGAGTGAGTACTTTTGCATAGTCCCAAGGTTATACGTTGAAACACTATTGAGTGTCAGATATGGGACTTCATTCTGTGAAGGCACTTGCATTGCATTGTTAGCACTAGATTTGTTCAATGATTGTGGATTATTGATACTACCTCGCTTGTCATAGTTGTGTTATCACATGCACCAGTTTGAATTGGTTTGCTAGATAGCTATCTGATCCTGTTTTAAAAAGGTTGTGTGGGTAACTGCGTTTGTGATTTATGTGATGTAAGCCATAGGGTTGAGGTCTGTGTGTTGTTGTATTTCTGTATAGATTGAGTCTGTTGCTTGAGGAAAAACAACAATTTTAAGTTGAGAGTGTTAATTTGCTGCCAAAATACATCACTTTTAACGCTTTAAACTTGGAATTTTTTTGTTTTCTCAATGCGATGTTAGTTGGTTTTATGTGTTCTTTTGTTTATACTTTCAGGATTACAAGTTGGCCTTGATTTTGGGAAAAAGTGCAGAAGTTGTTGATTTTTGTTATTATGGGAGACCCTTTACGGGCCATAGGGTAGTTTCGTGAACAATTCCAGTGAGGGGCTGTTTGCTGAAGTTTATTTTATGAACATGCAGACGAGCCATAGAAGGTTTTACGAGTCATAGAAGATAGTTCGTGCCTTGAGGATCAGAGATTGGGACTTTCTAAAGTTCATCAGACGAGGATCAGAGATTGGGACTTTCTAAAGTTCATCAGACGAAACCCCTTTATGAGTCGTAAACCACTTTACGAGTCGTAGAGGGGTGTCATATAGTTGAAGTTCAAATTTCCAGCAGCAGAGTACAAGACCCAGATTACGAGCCATAGAATGCAATACGGCCCGTAAACCCCTTTTGTATGGTGCACCGATCAGTTCTCTTATTTTTTTTAGGACTTGTATTTTACTTATTATAAATAGGTTTTTTGGGGTTATTTTTCAGAAGTTTTGATAAGTTTTCATCTAGTACTCAGAGAACTCAGTAATTAGAGAGAAAATTGTGAGATCATATTGGAGAGTCTTCGAGAGCACTTGTGTTTGAATTTCATCTTTTAGCATGTGATTCTTATTGAAGTTGGATTTGCTTGTTGTTAATTCTATTGTGTAAGTATTCAATTATGTTTTCTTAATCCATAATTCTTGCATCTACACAAAGCATGAGTAGCTAAATCCAACACTAGGGTTGTGGGAACCCTGAAAAACTGACAAAGTAAAACTGGATAATTCATAATTATTGTATGTGCATGTATTAATTAAATCTCTTTGTTTTGCATGTTTCTGATGGTGGTCAACATTAGAACCCACCTAGTGTTACTAACTAGACCATGGTCGTAATGAATAGAAAAAGAGATAATTAACAGGATTCAAAATCTTGATGTCTCCCAATTTACACCTCCTTTTTAGAGGATAAAGCAGTCGCTGTCAAGAAATAGAACCTAACAAAGGTTAGGGTCAAACCCACAGGGAATATGTAGACTCAAAAGAATTCAATAATGGCAATTCAAATGGTTAACCGACTTACTTCCCCAAAGGGGGGGTCTAGAAATAATCGATGAAAAATATAGCTAAACTAAACACAAGAGAGAAGTCAATACGAAGAGAAACTAGGGTATTGTGTCCCTCATGATTCCCCAACTCAATATCACCGGATAACCTGATTCTTTTCTAGTATATAGCATGCAAGACGGAAAGTTATATTCACCAAGCCCTTTGGTCAAAAGTGAGACGTGAATTTCACTGTGCAACTTAGCCCATCTCCATAGTGTGCATTACTAACCCTTACCTATTAGTCCCAGTACAACCTCCCCTTGGCCAAGTTTGGTTGATTAGATGAGAACACATCAGCATGTATTAATTAATTCTCTTCGTTTTGAATGTTTTTGAATGGTGGCCAACATTAGAACTCGCCTAGTGTTACTAACTTGACCAAGGTAGTAATGAATAGGAAAAGAGATTAATTAATAGGATTCGATCAATGTGTCTCATCTAATCAACTGAACTGGGCAAATGGGAGGTTGTACTGGGACAATAGGTAAAGGTTAATAATGTCACACTACGGGGATGGACCAAATCACGTAGTAAAATTTACCTCTCACCTAGGCCAAAGGGTTTGGTGAACTTAATTTACCGTTCTGCATGTTACATACTAGAAAAGAATTTACTTATCCGGTGATACTAAGTTAGGGTTTCATGGGGAATACAATACCTAGTTTCTCTTTATATTGGTTAAACACTTGTCTTAGTTTAGAGTTAATTTTTCTAGTGATTTTAAACCTCCCCCCCCCCTTTTGGGGAGATAAGTTGGTTAATAAACCCAAATTGCATAAATTGAATTCTTCTAAGTCTACCATATTTCCTTGGATTCAACCCTAACCTTGATTAGGTTCTATTTCTTGACAACGAGCGCTTTAGCCTAAAAAATGAGGTGTAGCTTGGGCGACATCACCCACTTTATGTATATTGTCGATGATCACGCCCAAACTACACCTCCAAATCAAGGTATAAGCGGGTGTGGTTCAAATATAGAACCTAACAATGGTTAAGGTCGATCCCACGAGGAATAAAGTCCAGACTTAAAGTAATTAAAAACAATTAGAATAAATTGATCAACTTATTTCTCAAAAGGTTGTTTTTTTTGGTGAAATGCAATAAATAAACCTAAACTAAAATCAAACTGTTAAGTGCAAGTGTTGTGAATTCAATGAAAGAAGTAACTATGGTATTGTGTTCCCCATGAATTCCTAACTCAGTGTAACTAGATAATCACAAGTTTTTCTAATGTGTAGCATGCAAAACATATAAGTTATGTTCAGGTAACCTTTTGATCCAGGTGCTAGGAGAATTTCACCACGTGTTTTGATCCATCCCCCAAGGTGTTTCTTTACTAACCCTTACCTTGTCCAGTACAACCAACACTTGATTCATTTAGGTTGATTAGACGAGAGTAATCACATCGAATCCAGTTAATTGTCCTATACCCATTAATTACCCCCTTGGTTCAGTAAGTAAGAATTAAGTGAGTTCTAATGTGTGCACCCATTAAAAAGCATTCATATCGAAGAGATAATTAATACATATATGCACACTTTCCAAGGATTATGAATTATTCCATTGTTTCTTTGTTAGTTTTACGTGGTTTCCACTACGCTAGTTGTGGATTTAGCTACTTAGGTTCGTTGTAGATGAAGAAATTATGTTATGGAATAGCACAATTAAACACTTAAAATAATAATTTGAAGAACACAAAATTTGAAATATTCATGAGAAATCGATGTTATAGCTTGAATGTAAAGTCAAAAGTAATCTCCAAGAACAAAGTAATAATAATAAGTAATGAGTTCTGGACGTTCTAACTACTCCCTTTGTCAAAAAAACCTGAAAACCTATTTATAATAAGTGGAAACCAAATCCTAAATGAAATAGGAAACTAAAATCGAGAAATCAGACGAATATAGTTACGGGCCGTAGATGAAATCACGACCCTGACTAGCCTTTGTAGACTGCAATGCACAAAATCTATCTTCCACATATTAACCCATCCTACGGACTGTCTTCTGACTTATGGTCTATAAGGGGTTCTGTTTGTTCACTCTTCAACAAATCTTCAAAAACCTTGATCCTCTAGGAACGAACTAGTATATGACCCGTCACTTGACTTACGACCCTTAAGAGTCTTGGTTTGGTAACAGTTCAGCACTTAAGCATATTTTCTAATCTTCAGTACACGGACATGCATACGGGCTATCAAATGGTTTATGGCTTATCTAATTACACGTATCTTCAACATCTAAAAATCATCCTTTCACTGGATTTGACCCATGAAACCTATCTACGGCTCGTGGAATATACCACAACCCGTATAAAGCCTCATACATCATTAAAAATCTGCATAACTTGGCTTAAAATTATCCCGATTCCTGAATTCCTGCAAAATCAATACAAAAATACATCAAACCTACTAATATCGCTTCAAAAACACATAAAATTCTAAGTTTGAAGCATTAAAAGTTTCATATTTTGGCGACACATCAACACCCTCAACATAAAATTATTGCTTGTCCTCAAGCAACGAACTCATTCTACATAAGCAATACAACAACATAGACGTCAACCACATGGCATACATCATATCTCAATAAATCAAGAATACCCAGCCAAACTCATGAGTGCATATGGAAGATAGTTATCAAACAGACTCATGCGAATCAATACATGATAGTGTAACTATCACAAGTGGGGAAACATAGATAAGCAACAATCACCACAACGGCCTAAAGTCAACAATGTAATTTAAGTGCTCTCACAAAAGAAGTCCCATATTTCACTCAGAATTCTATGTTTAAACTCAATGCTCGATACTGACCAAAATACTCGCGCTCACAATAGACATTCAAACACTGTGAAAAATACCATAGGCTTGCCCCTATACTTATGACCATGACATTCGGCTAGTTGACTTAGGATCACTATAGGGCTTTCTTAGCTTGTAACATAGGCTCGGGGGCTTTGGTACGATATGTTTGGAATATAGTGACTAATCGCTCTTATTCACTCTGCGCTATTTTGCAATTTTCAACACTGACATTGTTCAACTTATAGATCCCTTTTTTGTATTTCAAACCTTTTTGGGTGCCTTGTTCAATTTTTTCAGCACATTGCCTTTTATTTTTCTCACACCCACTTTAGATTTTCCCCCCTTTTTTATTGTATCAGTATGCTTCCTTCCCTATTTGGTGTGATTTCCTTCCAATATCCACCCTCAACTAAGGCTTTTGGCTTGAGTTAAGGTGCACAATATCCAACCTATGAACCAGGGCCACTTTTTGGTAGCCACCCTCAACTTAGGCTTTTAGCCTAACTTGAGGCGCACAATATTCAAGAAGGAACCAGGGCTGATTTCAGGATTACAGAGACAAAAAGGCTTCGTTACTCAAGTGTCTACAAAGAAAAGGGTACATATAAGACTTAAATATTAGGATCAAGGGATACATAAAGCATTTGGTTAGTTATTTTTAGGCTAAGTGGACTAATATGAACAACGGCCTATGATCCCTTCCTAACCAACTAACTTAAAACCTAGTCAGATAACAGGGCAAGTTCTGAATTAAAACACAATATAAGAATCACGTAATAAAACTCACACACATTTGGCACTGAATACACTGTCAGCCTAGACTTCTCAAATAATGTGTTGTATCACAATTAAGTCCTAACTTGTCAGAACAAATCCTTTCCACCATTGATTCCACATAGTTGTTATCACAACTACCCAACATCACATTAATCACAAAAATAGGTGGGTATCATTTTTCAACAAAAGCTAACATATGCCACATATTTTAATACAATATGCTACTCGTACTACTTACACATCCTAAACATGTTGATTCAACAAAAAATAAATGTCCTTAGGGAAAGAACACAGGTAAAAAAACACCAAGGGATTAAAAATTAGGATAGATATAGGCCTTGGTTACTCAGACTTCGCCGAGGCCTATAACTACCCACACCCTCATCGAAAATCATTTGCATTGTCCTCAATGTAACACAATAAACAAAAATATCATATTGGGGTCAAAAGGGGACATACCTAAGAGCCTACATCCAGTCTCTATCTGTGCATCACCACTCTCAACATGCTAAGTGGTATCTTCAGTCGTGGCAGCATGGCCAGAGGGTCCAGCACCCCTTGCTAACTCTAGCTCATGTACCTGCTCGTCTCTCTCATTAATAATGGAGGCTTTTCTTGTGACCTCGAGTTGTGTAGCCTCAAGATCATCATCATTATCACGGCACCTCTTCCTAGAAGCACAGACTGGAGGCTCATCAGTAAATAGGTCCATTACCGAAAGTATAGGAAGTAATATGAATCACCAAAGGTGTGGATGATTCTACTCTCATCTCAGTATGGAGTTGTTGGATCTCTATCTAGATAACTCTCATATCAGGAGTCTGAGTCAATCTAAGGCTTTGCTTCTATCACCTCTCGAATGCATCAACACGGCCATGAAATGTTGCAAATCTCTTCTCAATGGAGGCCATGAAATGCACCTGTATGCACTCCTCAGACTCTTTTATGGCTTTGCAAACCCATGGTCGTATCTGCTATAGCAATTGAGTCAATTAGGACTTAGTGCGAACCTGCCACTATACCAGAGCCTATATAGACTCCGCAGACATGTATACCATGTGGAGGAAGAATATGTAGGCACGGCCTTTGGTACAGTAGGAGAAGTAGTAGTAGGCCCCTTCTCCCTCTCAGTATCCATCTATGGGGGCCCCTCAGTCTATGGAGCAGCAACAGTACAGGTAGTAGGCTCAGGTTGTGGTGCTTCGGTGAACATCTTTAGTAGTCGAACAGGTGGATACGGTGCTTGCCGAATAGCAACAAGATTCTTATCAGCCTTGATCAAGATGGCATCTTAGGTCTTTTAACCTCAATCTTTGTGTCCACATTATGTAAGGTCTCCATTCTCACCCATCCTCGCCTCTATACATGAATGGTAAATCAAACACGAGAATGGGATCGATGTGGACCTCTTTAGTGCCCGCTCGTGTATCTCCTCTGCTATACACCAAGAAAAATCTATAATAGTCAGCAAAGACATTGGCAATCAAAACTACACGGTCTAGTGCCAAAGTGTTATCCACCTGGGTATGCCGAATCTTCATACGTACAATAGCCCACCAAAACTTACCGGTGAAGCTGAGTGAAGCCTTCACAATCTCCACTGAACTAGATATCCATTCAGGGTCTTGGCCTTGCTTAGTATGTGGTCGGCGTTCCACCTTATTAGAATGGCCTTTAGGGCTGCATCTCTCATCAACCCTCGGTCCCTCGTCTTCCCTAACTTGTAGTCACACTCTGCTATGGTCGTAGGGGCCTGGTACTCAGGACCAAACAAAAATCACATGATGGTGGCCTCTGCTATGTTGACAGGGACTCCATGCTCCATTGTCTGGGTAAGGCGAGACTATGCAAGGGGCTTCCCTTTCTTCAAGGTTGCCTGGATGATGTTAGTAACATAAGATGCATACAACTCGTAAACCAGTACGGAGAGTACTTCCCTGAATCGGATGCTAATCAATCCAAGTGATACCAAGTCATGGTGGCCTGTATCATGGGAGCGCCTATCAAATCCTGACCTAACGATCCTAGGCTCCTCGAAAATAGTATGGGCTTGTTGACCGCAGTCGCCTTACTAGATGTCCTCCCTGTATATGTATTGCATGCACCAAACACACCATCATCTCGTTAGTCTAGCTGGACGAGTTGCTAGTGTTGGGGTGGACTCTGCAGACTTAGAACTTTACTCTTCACCTGAATCAGAGTCATCTCCTTGATTGAGACCCGTCACTAGAGTTTGTCATCTGGATCAAGCTGCTCTGGTGGGCACCTCCCTCTTTAGACTAAGGAGGACGAGCAACTATGGCCTATGTATGGGATGATACTATCTTTTTAGATGCCGCCATAGTTTGTCATCTCTCAACGCCCTCGTTCTAGCTGAATGTTGAGCACCTCCAAGGATCCACTGGCCTGAGGACTACTCTCGGTATCTGTAAGCTCGTTATTTAGTCGGGTTTGCAAGGCCCATATCTCATCTTTCTTTGGTCGAGGAGCCATAGTACCTAAAAACGACAAAATGCAAGTATACATGAGTCCTACGAATACGGAAAAGAAAATTAAAAAGTTAACAAAAATGTACATGGAAGAACCTATGAAGGCTCACCTACGGGCAATAGGGTGCGGTATAGGCCGTAGAAGGCCTTCATAGGAAATAAGGTACAGTTAATTGAGTCACTGTAAATGTACTTATGGGACCAGTCATGAAACGTAGAATAGACTATGAGTCATAGACTAGGTCGTAGGTACAATGCTAGAATTCTATTCATGCAGGTAAGGAACATATGACTCTTGTTTACGGTCCGTAGTGTGAAATATGACTAGTACGTAGGTTCGTTTGGTAAGATTTTAGAAAAAACACCTTGCTGATCTCAACCTACGAAGGGAAACTATGGTCCGTGGACTAATCCATGGGCCTTAAAAGACCCTCGTACTGTTGAAAAAAAGCAACCTGAGTTTTCTAAGGTCATCATATGATTCCATTAGTCAATATTCAACTACAATTCTCGCTAAGTCCCAGTCAAAGTAAAATTGAATGAATATTTCGAGCATAATGACTAGGTCATAGCAACGGGGTAGTTAAATGTAAACAACATCAAACCAATGGCACTTAAACCAAGTCAAACACATTCAATATGTATCCCATGCATTTAAAATCAACCCACAACATAAACACACACAAATTATCACCAACTCACCCAAAACTTAGACATGTGCAATTCATTGTCCTACCCCTCAATCATCAATTTATTCAGATATACACAAACATCATGACAACCGCTATATGACCACTCATTTTGCATGCCATCATTCAATTCATGCAACCACTTAATCTGTCTTGACAAGATAATTTAGTATAACTCAGATAATAAGTGATTTCAAAATTTGTTGACACTTATACCAACAGATTTGTTTCATGGCCACTTTAATCAATTTCATCATCCAATTATACCATTTATGCACTACCTTATCGATTTTTAACAAGATAAATAATTTTAACTTATACGACAAGGAATTGCACGATTTCAAATGATGAAACCCACATTCATTGACATGTTTCAAGATTAATTTATGCAATCGAATAGTGAGAATCACATCATATACCTCACTCTCAGGTAACAGTAACTATTCGGAAGCATTATAAAAAACAACCTCAATAGTGTTCCAAACCAATAACACAAGTTTCTGGCAAAAATGAAATTTTAAGAAGAGCACATACCAGAATATTGAGAGAATGTTCAAGAACTAGCAAGAAAAATAAAAAAAAAATTGAAGCCCTGGGTATGCCGGAATAGTAGTTAGGTGGCTGGAATTTGGCCAGAAAACTTATCAAAAACTATGGTGAAAGCTTGGACGGTGGTCATATTTGGGAAGAAGGATAAGTGTTTTGGTATTGTGGAAATTATCGGGAAAGTGAGGGGTAATGAAATTACCCCTCTTTTATTCCATTGGTCGAGTTGGATATAAGTGGGGTTCTAATACCACGAAACCCCGATTATGGACCTTAGAGAGTTTTACGGCCCATAAATCTAATTTCATGGTTTCAAAATCCTATTTTTAAGTACGTGGCTACTACAAAGCCTTCTACAAGTCGTAGATCAACATACGACTCATAGGTTGGTTCGTAAATGCCCCCAACATTAGCAAAATTCCAGAATCTTATCTACAGTCTATGAACCCCATTCACGGCCCATACATTTATCTACAGACTATAAAGTTAGCTCGTGGACTAGAGGGCACTAATTTTTTCTCACTAGAAATGGTTCTATGGGTCAGTATACGGTCGTGGTATGACCCACAACCCATGTGACCAGCTGTAGAACCAACTTTCCTTCCCTTTTAGCACTAGTTTCTTACCTTAACCTTGTTTCTGCATATTCTTAGCCAAAAAAACTATTACCCTATAATTTTCTAGTCTATGTGTCCAAAATTACAACCAAAACATGAAAATTAAACTATCTATGAGTCTAAAAAAACTAAAAAAAATACATAAGAGATATAATTAATGTCTTGGGTTGCCTCCCAAGTAGCACCTGATTTAGTATCGTGGCATGACTTAGACTACATGGATACTCAAAATTCACCAAGCGTCCATACCTCCATCTTCAGATCATCAGGTCTCTTCATGGACTGACAGATATTGAAGACAACTTCTTCATCGTTCAATCTAAACTTGAGTTGGCCTAACTCCATGTCTACTAATGCTTGTCCAGTGACTAGAAAATGCCTTCCCAAGATGATTGGGACATTGAAGTCAACCTCATAATCCAGAATCACAAATTTTGCAGGGAATATGAACTTTTCTACTTTGACTAAGGCGCCGTATACTATCCCCACAGGCTTCCTCACTGTCCTTGTAGCTATCAACAACCGCATACTCGTTGGTGTAGGGGCTCCAAGCCCAACTACTTGAACACTACAAAAGGCATTAAGTTGATGTTGGCTCCTGGGTTGCATATTGCCTTTGCAAAGTTGACTCCAATGGTGCGGGGCATGGTGAATTCTCGGGGGTCCTCTTTTATTTTGCAATAAGGACCTTGTTGCAATAGAACCACAATGTTGAGACTCTTGAGAGAGCTCTTGGATCACTATCCTTTTCTTTATCTCGAGGTCCTTCATGAACTTGGCATACTCAGGCATTCGCTCAAATACCTCAATAAAGTCATGACCCAGACCTAGGGTCTAGGAGTGACATGGTGAATAGGAACCCGAGAGTCACCAAATGAGCCTCAAACTATCCATATTTACACCATCGGTTCAGAAGTACATGTCAATAGTAAACACATAGTTCTAAGGGACAGGAAAGTAGAACTCACGCTATGGGGATGTCATAAGGATAGGAAGTAACATGGACTTACATAACACATTAGCACATAAGGACTAAGGGGCGAGTAAGTATGACTCACTCTACGGGGCAATTCGGGACTTAGGATCTTTCACATCATAACATAAAAGAATATCATAGTACTCATAATCAATCCATATAACAATGCCCAAAAGATAGCCATATCCATAATCATAATCTCCAAATACAACACTTAGCATATAAATGTAAAAGAGTCTACAAGATGTCCAACAATGCCTCTAATTATAAGATAAGACGGGGGCCAAGACATGTCCCAAGCTTACCCTCAAAGTAAATAACATAAACAAAGCACCATAAGTAGAGGAATGGTGGATTGTCCTTGGAAGATAGAACTCACCACAACAAGTATCTCGGGATCCAACCTAACTGTTGTATGGTGAATGAAGGTAATCTCCGGTCCCTACATGGTTAGATCATATAGGCAAAAGTATGTATTAGTATATTGGATATACTAAGTATGTGGGCGTGCAATGCATATGACTTACCAAAGCTGCATTCAATGTTAGATGACAAGGGCACGTTATATAGAAAGAGATATATAGCAAGGTAAAGTAATACAAAAATTTGCCATGAAATCCATGATGCATGAAATGTCATAATGCACATATATAGTGGGGATGTGAATGGCATGATGCATGAAATGTCATAATGCACATATATAGTGGGGATATGACTATAATCGATAAATCAAACTCATGTAAGCTGTTACATGAATTAGTCTGATGTAGACCTCCCATCGGTAAGAGAAGATTACCTACCAAGAGCAATTTACATCACACCTTACGACCCCATCTTTTCAGTGTGATGGACACCTTCCTTACAGACTCATCTTTTCAAAGGGATTTCCATATCAAATCATATCATATCATATATTAATATGTAAAAATTCCTTATGACCCCGTCTTTTTGGTAATGGCTACCATATAACTATGCTGGCACATAGTTCAAAAAAGGGGACGGGACCCTTGGAGATAGCCCTTACGCACCCAATCCATTCGGTACTAAGTCAAACATCCCACAAGAATTCATATAAATATACATGCTTTTAAAAGAAACATAAGTCAATTAAAATCATTTCAACGCATACTTGGGCTCAAAAGCCAAACATATTTCATAATCATTCATACTTGGGCTCAAAAGCCAAATCATAATTCATGTCATACTTTCCATGTTTAGGAATATCTCATTCACATATATCAGAATGGTGTAAACACCCAAAATGCTCAAAGATCCATATAATAGACATTTATTTGATCACATTCTTGTCATAACCATATTCTTATCAAAATCATATACATAAACACAATTGGTCTTAACCAACTTCATAATTTTCATAAAATCCAATGCTCATGAATGCATATGCCATGAATGATGTGAGATTAGCATGGGTAATATAGATTCAATCTAAAATCAACAATACAATATGAAATTCAGGTAAATCCATAAGTAAAATCCACATTCAAATCACCATTTAGATTACCCATGCTTAAATCAGACTTTCAAGCGACAATGCATATTCAAATCTTCATAATAATCATGCGATTCAACATATTAGGTCTTTATACAACTTAAAATCAACAATAAAGCATAGCCCATATTTCAACTGAATTCAATAAACAATAATCTTCAAAACCCATATTTAAAGTAAGCTAAATTTTATAAATCAAGTGTGAAAAAAGGGTTTGGGTCTTCTTGGTTGAAAGGAACCAAGAATTAATCCCACATACCTTAGCCAATTGAGAAGATTCAAGAAGAAATTTGATGAAGAAAAGGGTGTTCCCTTGATTCCCAAGCTTAGTCTTCACAAGAGTCTTTAAGAGAGTTCTTAAGAGTTATTTGAAATAATTCTAAGTGCAAAAGTGAATTTGAATGAGATAGATAAGAGTATAGGTCATTTGTATATCTTTAGATAGCATAGAAAGTCACAAAATACCCTTAAGAGAAACCATAAATACAAAAATGTATTAATAAAACGAGTAGAAAAAATGTTGCCAGGGTCTAAGGGAAGGGTATACGGTCCATCCAAGGGTATACAAACTGTATACTTGCTCCATGATCAAACACATAGAAAACTTCATCCTGGCGAAGGTCCAAGATGGTAATCCCATACTTAGTAAAAAATCAACGTAGGCACCTATACAGACCGCTTCACGGTCCGTACCAAGGTATACGGACCGTATGCCTCCTACTTGAAGCTTCACTTGGAAAAATTCTTTAATGACAAAGTTTCGAGACAATGATCCAATACTTGGAAAATTTTCACTCCGACGCCCATACAGAAGGCCTCACAGACCGTGAAGGACTATGCGGTCTGTGAAAAGGTCCATGCGTGTAATGCCTTAGCCAAAATGTGGATTTTCAAGGTCAAGGCTACCCATGCTGTCCACTACATAGACCGTGAAACCTCACATAGACCATGTCGGGTCCATATGTGGTATGCCTTGATCTCAAACTCCACCTTAAAGCCATCACACCCCACACAAGGCCAAGGGCCACTACAAAGAGCATCCATATGGTCCATATACCCTCACATGGACTGTGAAGGTTTCCTTGAAACATCACCTTGGTCCAAAACATTCCAGAACTAATTTCCAAGCTCCATCAAGGTCGTACAAAGTCTTGGTCCTTACATCATCTCCCCCTTGGGCACATTCATCCTCGAATGTGCTAGAACAAGGCTTGAAAGGCTTGATTTAGAACATAAAACATCAAAACATAATACACAATGCATATTTCATCACTTGAAATTCATAAAGTCATTTAAACTCATATCAAAATGTATTCAAATCATTCAAAACATCATAGAAATCATTTTTGTGCACAGTAAGCATGTCATGTCATACAACTCAAGAGTGAAAGAATTAGGACCACTTAGAATAGAAAGAGCCTAATACCTTAGGCTTGAGTGGATTTGAAAAGATGGCTCGGCCTCCCATGTAGCAATCTCCACATGTTGATTTCTCCGAAGTACATTAATCAAAGCCACATCCTTATTACGAATCCACTTCACTTGCCTATCCAAAATCTCAAATAAACTTTCTCATAAGACAAGCTCTCCTCAACCTCAACACCTTCCAAAGTAACAACAGTACTAGGATCACCAACTAACCTCCTCAACATAGACACATGGAAAACCGGGTGAATAGAACTCAAATCCAGAGGCAAATCCAACTATAAGCGACATTCCTAATATGCTCAACAATCTCATAAGTACCTACATACTGGGAACTTAGCTTGCCCGTCTTACCAAAGCGCATCATACCCTTCATTGGTGAGACTTTCACATACACCCAATCCTCAACATGAAACTCAAGATCTCTCTTCCTAACATCCAAATAGGACATTTGACAACTTTGGGCCGTCTTCAACCTCTCCTTAATAAACTTCACCTTTTGCATAGCATCCAACACCAAATTTGATCCAATCAAAGCCATCTTTCCTAACTCAAACCACCCCACTAGAGATCTACATCTCCTATAATACAAAGCCTCAAATGGTGTCATACATATACTATCATAAAAGCTATTATTATAAGCAAATTTGATGAGTGGAAGATGATCATCCCAATTACGCTTGAATTCCAGCACACAAGCCCTCAATATATCTTCAAAAGTTTGGATTGTCCTTTTGGTTTGTCCATCAGTTTGAAGATGAAAGCGGTACTCAAGTTCACCTTAGTACCAAGTCCTCTTTGAAATGACGTTCAAAAGTGTGAAGTAAATTGGGCGACACGATCCGATATGATAGACCTAGGCATACCATGCAACCTCTCCAACTTTTGGATATATAACCTTGCATAATCTTTGGCACTAAAGGTAGTCATCCCGTCACTATAACCCAAATTAAGTCAAATTGCCTTCGGGTACGAGGCAACCAAACCACAAAATCAATATTCTCATCTTCCCATTTCCAAGTAGGAATTTCAATATCTTGAGTAAACCACTAGGCCTTTGGTGCTCTACCTTTATTTGTTGACAATTAGGGCATTTAGATACAAACTTGGCTATATCCTTCTTCATACCATGCCACCAATACACTTCCTCAAATACTGATACATCTTAGTAGATCCCGGATGAATTGAGTAATGAGAGTTATGGGCTTCACTCATGATCACCCTCCTAAGATCATCCATATCCGGAACACACAACCGATCTCGATACTAAAGCACACCATCTCCCCCGAGAGAAACCTTAATATGCTTTTTAGTAACCAACTTCTTCAACTCGACCAAGGACGGGTCTAGATCTTTCTTAGCATTGACAACAACAACTACGAAAGATTCAGCCCCATTCCAAACATAAATACTACCATCATTAGAGTCGGCCAACCTAACACCTAGCATAGCTAAATGTTAGAAATCCTTTGCCAACTACTCTTCCCTTCATCAATATGAGCCAGACTTCCCATAGATAGCCTACTAAGAGCATCAACTACAACATTTGCCTTGCCGGGATGATATTGTACACTTATGTCATAGTCCTTAATGAGTTCCAACCACCTCCTTTGCCTCAAGTTAAGATCCCTTTGAGTGAAAACATATTGCAAACTCTTGTGATTGGTGAAAACATCAAGATGCACCCCATACAAATAGTGTCTCCAAATCGTCAAGGCAAACACCACTGCCGTTAACTCAATTCATTAGTCGGGTAATTACATTCATGCACTTTCAATTTCTTTGAAGCATAGCTATCACCTTACTATGTTGCATAAGCACACACCCAACCCAATCCAAGAAGCATCACAATACATCACAAATCCCTCAAATCCATTCGATAGAGTCAAAACAAAAATCGAGGTAAGTTGATCTTTCAAAGTCTAAAAAGTCTTCTCACATTCATCTGACCATACAAACTTGGATTTATTTTGAGACAACTTGGTCAATGGTGATGTAATAGATGAGAATCCTTCAACAAACCTTCTTTAATGATTATCCTCACCCTAGAAATATTCAAATATCTGAAGGGGTCAATAGTCTAGGCTAATTGTTCACGGCCTCAGTCTTCTTCGGGTCAACCTTAATACTATCACCGGATATCACATGACCAAGAAATGCTACCCACCTAACCAAAACTCACATTTGCTAAACTTAGCATACAATTTCTTCTCCCTCAAAGTTTGAAGAACCAACCTCAAATGATCCATATGCTCCCAACTCACTTCGGGAATAAATAAGGATATCATCGTTGAAGACAACCACAAAACTATCAAAGAATGGCTTGAACACCCGATTCATAAGATCCATAAACATGGCCGAAATATTAGTCAAACCAAAAAACATCACCACAAACTGAAAATGCCCATACCTAGTACGAAAAGTTGTCTTGGGAATTATCACACTCCCTAACCTTCAATTGATGATAACTGGAATGGAGGTCAATCTTTGAGAAATGGGTGGCCCCTTGAAGTCGATCAAACAAGTCATCAATCCTTGGCAACGGGTACTTATTCTTGATAATCACCTTATTCAATTGTCCATAATCAATGCACATCCAAAGAGACCCATCTTTCTTTCTTACAAATAACACCAGAGCACCCCATGGAGATATACTTGGCCTAATGAAGCCTTTCTCGAACAAATCTTTCAGCTGATCCTTCAACTCCTTTGACTCAGCTGATGCCGTATGACAAGGAGGTATAGAGATAGGTTGAGTATCCGATAGAAGATCTATGCCAAAGTCTACTTCCCTTTAGGGAGTAATATTGGGCTAGTCTTCGGGAAACACATCCAGGAACTCATTCACCACCGAAACTGATTCAAGAGTAGGTGACTCGGACTCTATATCCTTGACCATCACAATATGGTAAATACACCCCTTAGAAATTATCTTTCAGGGCCTCAAGGTAGGAAACAAATCGACCTTTAATAGTAGGGTCACTATCCTTCCATTCAAGAACAGGATCATCCTAAAATTGAAACTTGACTTTTTGAGTTCTACAATCTATAGAGGCATAACAAGCATGCAACCAACCCATCTCGAGAATAACATCAAAATTGAACATCTCAAGTTCCACAGGATCATACAGGAAAACTTTATGCAACACATAAATAGGACAACCTCGATAAACTCTATGAGCAACAATGGATTCACCCATAGGAGTATAGACTGAAAAAGGTTCCCTAAAGATTTCAGGATTCAAACCAAACTTAACGGCCAACAGAGGAGTCATAAAAGATAAATTGGCACCCGTATCAAGCAAAGCATAAGCATAAAAATAAAAAACTTTTAACATACCCTCCACAACATCTGAGTCTCTTCAACTTCCTGACGAGCATGCAAAGTATAAAACTTGTTATTTCTTGGCGCATTACCTTGTGGGGATTTTTGATGGCCTTGAGCAACTTGACCCTGACCCTTTTGAGCAACCTTAGGACAATCAGAATTGTTGTGGTTCTTATCACTACACTTGAAGCATGCACCTAACTCTCTCCAACAAGCACTTGTGATTCCTTCCACACTTGTCACACCGAGGAAATAGTGGCCCACCACCAACTGGTGCCTTGGGAGGAGGCATCCTAGTATTAGAAACCAGAGCATTAGAACCTCAGCCGTATTGGAAACGACCATAACCACTACCCTTGGAGTTGGAGAACCCACCACAAAACAGTCCCTCTTAGAAATATGCACCCTCTTCTCCTTGAGCCTTTCTCCTTCATTTTGTTTAGCATACACCATGAGCTTGGAGGTGTGTATATCCTGAATAATAATAGTCATGTGATATTCCTTCACAACTAAATTAGAGATACCAGAAATAAACTTGTGCATTCTTGCACGGGGGTCAACCACAAGCATAGGAACATACTTGGAAAGCTTTGTGAACTTGAGGGCATAGTCCTTCATACTCATACCACCCAGTTTGAGGTTGATGAACTCTATCATCTTGGCTTCCCCAAGTTCAAGAGGGAAGAAACAATCCAGAAATGCAAACTTGAAGTCTTCCCAATTAATAGCATTACCATAAACCCTTTTCATTAACCATTGTATGTACCATACTTGAGTCACATCTTTCAATTGATATGTAGCCAACTCAGCCCTCTCCTCATAAGTCACCCTCATAATAGTCAACACCTTGGAGAGATCATAAACAAACGCTTGAGCATCCTCATCAGTCTTTGACCCATAGAATTCCAGAAGATTCATCCAGGTTAAATCTCTCACCCTAGAAGCCGGAGTAGGATCTCGTGGAGAGAGATTGGTCTGCCTAGTCTGAGTAGTCACCCCACTTCTGCAAGAATAGCAAAGGTCCTACAGAATTCACCATTAGAGATAGGTTCTTCCATAGGCCTTTGGGGAACTTGGTCCTCATTACCAGGGGTTGGTCTTGGTTGAGGAGCTCTTCATGGAGTCATCTTCTGTATGTAGAAAGGACATCTTCAGGACAAGGGAACTATAATATACAGTCTAAAGCATGACATAAGACATGAAGAAGTGAGACAATTCCTAGAACGCCATCATAGCCTCCCAGTCATAGGCATTGTTTACTTCACACCCATGAATAAGACACTACTCAACGTGGTAAGTTGGACTCCATGGATTATTTACAAACCTAGTGATGTGATACCAAGTTTATCATGACCTGGACCTAGGGTCTAGGAGTGACATGGCAAATGGGAACCCGAGAGTCCCCAAATGAGCCTCAAAGTAACCATATTCACACTATCGGTGTGTAATCATATATAAATAGTAAACACATAGTTCTAAGGGACAGGAAAGTAGGACACAGGCTATGCGGATGTCATAAGGATAGGGAGTAACATGGATTCACATAACACATTAGCACATACGGACTAAGAGGTGGGTAAGTATGACTCACTCTATAGGGGCAATTCGGAACTTAGGATCTTTTCATATCATAACATAAAAGCATATCATAATACTCATAATTAATCCATATAATCATAATCTCTGAATACAACACTTAGCATATAAACGTAAAAGAGTCTACAAGATGTCTAACAATGCCTCTAATCATAAGATAGAACGGGGGCTAAGAAATATCAAGTGTTTGAATTGCCAACAAGTCAAGTATGAGTACCAAAAGCCCACTGGATCGATGCAGAGCATACCTATTTTCGAGTGAAAGTGGGAGAGAGTGACTATGGATTTTGTTATAGGTTTTCCCATGTCCTTGGTCAAGTTTGACTCATTTTGGGTGGTTGTTGATCATTTAACCAAGTTGGCTCACTTCTTATCGGTATAGAGTAGCTATAGTGTGCAACAGTTGGCTAGGTTGTATATCTAGGACATTGTGAGATTGCATGTGGTACCAGTGTCTATAGTATTAGATGTAGGAATGGTGTTCACTTCCACTTTTGGCAGGCACTACAGCGTGGTTTAGGTACTCGCTTGGATTTGTTTTTAGCTTTCACCCCAGACTAAAGGACAGTCCGAGCGCTTTATTCAAGTGTTAGAGGTCATGTTTCGGGCTTGTGTGATTGATTTTGGGGCATGTTGGGATCAGCATTTGCCTTTGGTGAAATTTGCATATAACAATAGTTACCATTCCAGCATCCAAATGGCACCATTTAAGGCTTTATATGGCCAGAGGTATAGATCGCCCATTGGATAGTTTGACTCAAGTTCAGCAGATATGCTGGATGTGGACCTACTCAGAAATTCCATGGATCAGATTCATTTGATTTAGGGTAGGCAATTGAAAGCATAGAGTCGCTAGAAGAGTTATGTCGACCGGTGAGTTAGGCCTCTGGTGTTCTCTGTTTGTGACAGTGTTTGGCCGAAAGTGTCACCCATGAAAGGCGTAATGAGATTCGGGAAGAGGGACAAGCTCAATCTCATATTCATTGGCCCATTTGAAATTTTGAGGAGAGTTGGTGAGGTGGCCCATGAATTGGCTTTACCACCGAGATTATCGTGCATCCATTTTTTTCATTTCCATGCTCCACCGTTACATTCTAGATGAGTCTAATGTAGCTTCTTATAATTCTCTTGAGTTGGGTTTAGCTTTGTCCATTAAGGAGGAGCCTATAGCTACATTGGATAGGCAGGTCCGGAGATTGAGATCCAAAGATATACCTTCTGTGAAGGTTCAGTGGCGACATCGTTCTGCCGATGAGACAACTTGTGAATTGAAGTCTGCGAGCCAGATATCCTATCCTTTTTTAGGCTTTAGGTACCTTTCTCTTCCTTATGTTCGAGGATGAATATTATTTTTAGTGGTGAATAATGTAATGACTTAATTGGTCATTTTTTCGCTTATTTGTGAAAATTGCTATTTTGCCCTTTCGTAAGCTCCCTTTGGTCTATTTCAAACTATCTTTACTGTTAGAATTGATATCTTGAGTTTTAAAAGTTGAAAACATAAGCTTTGATATTTTTGGAAGCTTAAGTTGTTGAAAAAGTGAGTTTTTTTGCTACTTTAAGTTTTGGGTGTCCGATTAAAAATCTGTTGTTTCCATCAACTTTGGAATGTTGAATCTAATCTAGGAGAAGTTACGAACTAAATTCAGAGTTGAAATGAGATTTTTAGGCCCAAAGTTGCAATTTTAGTCTTTTCCATAGGCAAAGTTTGACTTTGGTCAACATTCGAAGTTTGAAAACTTAGATCGAATTTTTGACAGTTCTAGTAGTTTCGGATGGTGAAACTATAGCTAGAAATTATCTCGTCATAATTTTGGAGTTGGCGAGGACAGTTTTGATATTTTGAGTTTTAAACTAGTTTATTTGACTTGTATTGGTAAGTGTGTCATGGAGACTTCGAAATCGAATACTGATTATTCTGTTGAGTCCAAAACATCATTTTTAGTATGGATACATATATGATTTGTGTAATTCTGATTTTGGATGAGTTCTGAGTGCCCATTTCGGGATTTGTTGTTGGCTGACTTTTGTTGGTGCGAGAATTTCTGGTACATGTAATCCCTCTTTTCCGCGTTCACGCCTGAGCATGCGCGCTCACAAAGGTCTACCTCACCAGCTTCTTTGCTTTTGCTGACATTCCTCTGTGTTTGCGGAGGTGTACTTGTGCGTCCCCTTACTCTCCGTGTTCGTGGAGCATTAACGTTGCCAACCATCCGCGTTCGTAGAGTGTTTTTTATCCTTGAACAGTGATATATCTATGAACTACCATTTTTACTCTATTTTTGAACTTTCAGAGCTTTTAGGGCAATTTTGAAGGAGGAAATTCAAAGGATTTCGTTGGGTAAGTATTTCTAACACCATTTTAATTATTTTCCATAAGCTTTATCTTGATTTTATCTCAAATGTCATGATTTCGAATATCCAAAATTGGGGATTTTTAGTCTTTGACTTCAAAACTTTAAATGATGATTTCTTGTTCAATTTGAGCACAATTTTAGTGGGATTTTTACCCATGGAATCTATTTTTTTGTTTTTGAAGTCAATTCCAGATTCGGGAACTTCAAATGTTAGCCCTCATTTTTACCATTTTGCCTCTAAGCCTAATTCATGACAATATGTTTATCAAGATTCACTTCTTGATGTGTAGTATCTACTTTTGATAGTGAATGATTGATCTGGGGATTGTTTGGAGGTTTGAGTTGACTGAAAACTAGTCCGAGTATGGTTCTGGCATCAAGGTAGATTCAACTAACCTTTTGGGACTAGATTTGATTTCTAGGAAATATTCATGTGATAATTATAAGATTTAGATTGAATGATGAGCCAATAACATCATGTGATGGAATTTGATGGCAATATCATACCAATTATGTCAAAAATTTAGTAAATGGTGATCCTATTGATAAACTGAGATGAAATCATGGGAATGAAGATAATTTTTGGATATCATGTTGATAACATGGGATTTGTGTTAGTTTCTTAATAGTGTTATGATTAATTAGGGATAATTGTGATAAATTTGAGAACTATGAGTTTACGTGGGTACTTGAGGAGCGCTGTTTCATTAACATCTTGTTATAGATGCAATAATGATGATATAAGTTATAATAATGGCTTTATAGTACTAGTTGATACACATGGTTTAGCCTGTTTGATGTGGTGGCTATGATATGCACATATCTTATAAATGACTGGTTGTATTGGTATGCACAAATTTTATACTTGGCTGGTTGCATTGGCATGCACACATCTTATTACATCTGTACTATTCGTGATATTATGATATATTAAAACATTTCATTATATGGCCTATTACACCTTTAGACACTTCAGTATGGGGCCTGCGATGCCTTGAGATACTTTTGTTATGGCATGTGACACCTTGAGATATTTGAGTGCATGCCTGCGACACCCCCGAGTTTTATCCGATAGCTTCGGCTCAATAGATGTGTACATCAGCCCTGTAGCGATCATGATTCCACCTCATACATGGCCTACGATGCCATTGTATTGCATTGTATCATTGATTGAATTTATTGTCTTTATTTGCTTCTATCTATGTATTATATTATGTACTAAGTTTTGGCTGTAGGTGGTAGAGATTGTTAGTTATTACATACTTGTTTGATTTCTCTTACCTAGTCAATTAAACCTATTGGTTACATTTCGGTGTACTCACCCCTACTTTGTTTCCTCCTTGTAGATCCAGCACATGGACCCGTATAGGGTAGTTGATTCACTCTACTAGAGCTTTTTTCAGTTATCCAAATCTTAGCGGTGAAGCTCAAACTTCGAGTCATCGTGTATCTTTGAGACTTTGTTTATTGCTTCTTTTCAAATCTTGTATCAGATAATTATCAGCTTTGTATTCCATTGAGACAGTTGTATTTACTCTATCATACCACTTTAGATACTCTTGTAACTCATGACTCTAGATTTTAGGATTTCGTATGTTATGTAGTGATTATTTCCGGTTACTTTACTTTCTTTAGTTGCGATCCGAATTTGGGCCGTGACAAATATGAAAGGAAAGTATCCCAAGTAAGCCATAAGTTGAAGTATTTGTGTTTGATATTTAACCAATATGGCATCCAACTTCTCTCGTTTAGGCTTTCCTCTTTTGGGATTGTTGGATCTATGTTGTGTCTCCTAACTCCTCCCCGAAAGAACTTGCTACCCTGTATTGGAAGAAAATGTGATTGACATCTTCCTTTGGGTGGTCATAAATTGGGCATTTAGGGTTAACATTTCATCCCTCTCGAGTGGAACAAGTGGTTTGTTTGGGTTCTCTCGTGGTATAAGATCCATAGGAAAGTTTTTATCTTGTTAAGGATTTTAGCTTTCCAATTGTGCCTAAAGCTGTCATTTCTAGGGTTATCCTCACTACCCTTTCTAAATATAAAGCTACAGGCAGAGGATGTTGAGAACAGTCCATTATTTTTGAGTCCCCAGATTCTTCTATCGTTCTTGCTTTCCTCCATATTGAGGGTTTGTTCTTGTACTACTTCTCGAAGATTTTCCGGCAACAGAATGAACAAGGCCCCTAAGTTCCAGTGGCCTTCCTTATGAAGATTAGCCACCTTGAGAAAGTGCTCATTCTCCATCAAAGTTCCTTGGACATAGTATCTGATAGGTTTCAGGGTTGGCAGCCACACAACCTCTAGGAAGTTAACATTGGTTCCTTTGTGGACTACCCATCTTGTTGCCTCTACAATGTCATTCCATCCATTTTGGATATTTTTCCATGTCATAGACACTATGCAACTAGTACTTCCATAGATTAGGGCACTCATATACTTCTCAATCAGTACTTTAGCCGAAAGCTCATGGAGCTGTCGAGTGATTCTCCAAGCAAGCCCTGCAAGGATTGCTCTATTCCTAGTGTCACTCTTTTGGATTCCGAACCCTCCATTGTCTTTACTATTTATCACAGTTTCCCAACTTTGGAGGTGCATTTTCTTTTTCTTTTCTTTGGTACCCCATGTGAAATTCCTTGTGGTTTTATCTATGGTCTTGGAAATCTTTCCCGGGAGGTTGACATAGCTCTTCACATGTGAGGGTATCCCTCCTAGGGAGGCCTTGGCCAGAACCACTCTCCCAGCCATGTTTAGAGTCGTATTTTTCCATCTAGTCAATTTTTCCTCATGTTATCCATGAGGAATTAGAAGTTTGGGTTTTTGTGGAAGATAGGGAAACTAAGTATTTTCCAAAGGAGTTGTGTTCTCTAATCCCTAGTAGAGTAGTGCAGAGCTCTTTGTTCTGGGCAGTGCAGTTTTGAGAAAAGATGACTCTGGATTTGTTAAGGCTCACCTTTTTTCTAGCTTGTTGATGAAAGTGGAGCAGGATGTTGGTGATTGATGCACAACTTTGATGAAAGTGGAGCAGGATGTTGGTGATTGATGCACAACTTTGTTGGTCTATTATAGCAAAGAGAGTAAGGTCATCTGCAAAGAAAAGGTGGTAGATTTTTAGGCCCCTATTTGAGATCCTTATGGGGGGTCCAAAGTTTTGAGTTGACCCCCTCATCAATGTTTTTGGAGAGCCTTTCCATGCACAAGATGAAGAGATATGGGGACATGGGGTCTCCTTGCTTGATACCCCTCGAAGGGTTGAAGGCCCTGATCTTCCTACCATTTACTAGAACTTTTATGGAGCTTGAACTGATATACGACATAATGAGATTTACCAGGTTATCAAGGAATTTAAAGAAAGCTAAAGTTTCCTTAATGTAGGGCCATTCAAGCCTATCAAAATCTTTTTTCATGTCTATTTTAAGGATTGTATTGGATTTCTCACCTTTCATTTTCCCAAAGTGAGAGATGAATTCCTGAACAATCATGGCATTGTTTGAGGCTCTTCTATGGTAAGGAAGATAGCTTGGCAAGGTCCAATCAATGAGGGGAGAATAGGCTTGATTCTATTTACAATGGTGTAAGGAGTCGGACCTCGAAAGGCCTTAACTATGTTTGAAAAATGGTTTCAATCAATTTTTTACCAAGGTGCCTTTTCAAGGACACCTCCATGAGCCGTGGTAAGTCCATGAGCTTTGGAGGTGGTCGTGGAGTGGCCCTTGGACATTTCCTGGACTGTCCAGACTTCCTGAGCTTTTCAAGAACAAGCGGACCTCCATGAAGCCCTTCACGGCTTATGGACCTCTCCACTAGCCGTGAAAGGGCTCGTGGGGGGAGAGCCCTTGCATTGGTTTCCATTGCCTTTCCTAAGGGTGCCACCATGGCTCGTGGACCTTTTCACATACCGTGGTGTGGTCTCTGAAGGAACACTTGGCCTTGGTTTGGAGCTGCATTGGCTAGGGATCACTATCTCGACTCCATGTGGCCCTGCAAGGGCATGTTCACGGGGCGTAGAGGCATTCAGGAGCCATGAAACCCCTCACAAAGGTGCCTAATTCATTTTTAGCTCATTTTCATTGAGGGATCTATGGTAATTTAGTTCCCCTCAAGCCTTTCTAAGACTTTTCATGCATACATTGACCCCCAAATTAGTCCATACTCTATTCCTAATACTCACCTCAAGCTAAACACTTAATTTATTTCATCTACTCCTAAATATTTCTCTCTAAGTTCTCCTTCAAGGGATTCAAGCTAGGGTTCTTGTGGGATTTCAAGATCAAGCTTAATTCACATAATTCTTCCTTAATTCATCAAGGTATGTGTATTTTCATTCATGATCTCATTTCAATCATGAAGCCCAACTTCTATTTTCAAAGTTTCATGAACTTTAAGTGAAATTGAAGGGTGATTTTCATGATTTGAATTCGAATTGCTAAAATTATGTTATATGTCCTTCTCAAATGATAAAGTAAGCGCGAATTACTCCTTATTCTATTGATTTACATAATTTCTATATACTATGAGCTTGCATATCCCCTTTAAGCTTAATTCCATGCATGGCTAGTATCACCTATGCTCTGAATGTTGGTTTCATTATGGTTTATGCATGATTCCACCTCAATTTCATGATTTAAGTACGCAGTTTAAGTACACATGCTATTCCTTCATTCCTTATGATGTAAGCATGCATGAACATGATTTTTCGTGAAGCTTTATTATGGATTTGACTATCGATTTAGGATATGATTATGATTTCAAAGCAAGTAAAGTTATGGCAGGATTATGAACCCTATATTGACTATGAAATAGCTTTAAGTGCTTATGGGTGTTCTTACACCAACATGTACAAGTATGTGATGTCCCCCAAGCTACACCTTCTTTTGTAGGCTAAAGAGGCCGATGTCAAGAAATAGAACCTAACCAAAGTTGGGGTCGAATCCAAGGGAATACTGTAGACTTAAAAGAATTCAATATTGCAATTTGAGTTTATTAACCGACTGATTTCTCCACGGAGGAGGGGGGGCAGGAGGTTTGATGATAACTAATGAAAGCAATGCTAAACTAAAACAAGTGTGTAGACAATATGGAGAGAAACTAGGTATTGTGTTCCCCATGATTCCCTAACTTAGTATCACCAAATAACCGAATTTATTTCTAGTGTGTAGCATGCAGAAAAATAAGTTAAGCTCACCAAACCCTTTGGCCAAGGCAAGAGGAGAATTTCACTACGTGACTTGGTCCATCTTAGCAGCGTGACATTACTAACCCTTACCTTTTGTCCTTGTACAACCTCCCCTTGGCCCAGTTCGATTGATTAGACGAGAAGCATCGATCGAATCCTGTTGATTAATCTCTTTTCCTATTCATTACTACCTTGGTCAAGTCAGTAACACTAGGCAGGTTCTAATGTTGGCCATCATTAGAAAGCATTCAAAAAGAAGAGAACTAATTAATACATGCATTTCCAAGAATTATGAATTATCCAGTCTTACCTTATTAGTTCTTCATGGTTCCCACAACCCTAGTTGTGGATTTAGCTACTCATGATTTGTGTAGATGCAAGACATATGAATTTGAATAACATAATAGAGCACTTACATAATTGAATTAATCATAACAAAATCCAAAGCTTCAATGAGAATCACAAGATTAAAAGACGAAATTAACTCTCTATCTCATGCCTCTCTCTAAGAAAAATAACCTAAAACCCTATTTATAATATTTAAAATATAAAACCAAAACAAAATAGGATAACTGGGTCGGTAGGCTTCACGAGGTGTATTACGTCCCATGTAGTGATTTATGGACCATAGTCGGACTTTCGTACTTTGTTGCTTCAATTCTAGACTTGTCCTCAACGACACCCCTCTACGGCCCGTAGAAGGTTCTACGGCCTGAAGGAGGATCGTTTGATGAAACTTCAGAAAATCCTCCTTCTCTAATCCTTAGGGTACGAGACTTGATCTATGACTTGTAAAGTGTTCCACGACTCGTCTGCATGTTGTAGACCAAACTTCAGAAATCTACCCCTCACTAAAATTGAACAAGAAACCTCTTTCACGGCTCGTATGATGCTCTACGGCCTATAAAGGGTCTCTTAAATCCTCAAAATCAGCAACTTCTGCATATTTTTCCCAAAATCAATGCCAACCCTAAAATCTTGCAAAATAAACACAAAACATATAAAACCTACTAACATTGCATTGAGAACACACAAAATTTCATGTTTTAAGCATCAAAAGTGTTGTATTTTGACAACACATCAATACGAATGAACTACTCCTATCCATATAAGCATATTTTATACTATAATTTGGCTTTTAAGCTTTAACTATGCATGAAGACTAATTTTAATTGGTTTATAAATCCCAAGCATGAATGTATACTATGTATCCCGTGGATGATGACTTAGTACTGTAAGATATTGAGGATGATGTACTACCACCTACCATGTGGGGTTATGAAAATATTTTGCTTCTCACTGTATGGGGTTATGAAAATTATTCTATGCTGCTATCCATAATGTGTGAGGTTATGTTGGCTACTCTTGGACTCCCTATGGGAAGTTATGCTACTCACTACGTGAGTTATGAACACGTTTTTCTACTCACCATGTAGGGTTATGAAAATGATTTTTATGCTCCTACCAATTATCAGTGAGGTTATGTTGGTTAATCCTGGACTCCCTATGGGAGGTTATGTTATTGTAACGACCTAAGCCTAGGGCCAAGTCATCACATGGTGAATGAGATACCCATAGGCACTTCATCCAAACCATCTTTGCATATCAAGAATTCATAGGCCAAAAACTCATACAATTGTGAAAGCAAAACGGGAAAGGGTTGTGAGATATAATTTGAAATAAAAACATCATCTTTAAACATACATATAGTCCATAAACATACCAATTGGACCATGGATAAATGGGTATCTATAAATGGTTGGTTTCCACCAAATAGAAAAGATTCCAAATTTGAAAACATAAATAGCAAAAGCCTCCAAAAACCAACACATACATCAAGCCTAAAATACATGGCAAGAAAGAAAATAAGAGGAGTCCCAAACTAAGGGCTCACCACAATAATATTCTTGAACGTTAGAAGAACTAGCCACAAGTCGAGGGTTACCCGTCCCTACATGGTAAAATCATATAGGCAAAACATGTGTTAGTACTTTTGGAATGTACTAAGTAGGTGAGATGTAATGCAAGCATGAAATTGTAATGCCATCATTCATAAGTTAAAGACTGTAATGCATGAAACTGTAAGGACAACCTTTATATGAGCATCGCATGCACAAGGAATTACGTTCAATATGGATGGAAGAAATGCGTAAATGAAACATATATGATGGAACATAGACATTGATCATAGACATTATGTGAATGGACTATAACTGACATATGAGACCATATAAGTTACTACATGGAATCTAACAAAACCCCATATATTAGCACGCGGAGACAACTTTCTGGGTAAAACTCCGTCAAATAGCATGCATCATGATATATTATAAATGGCCTACGTGGATCCACCATCCTAGCCTACAAGGGCTCCTATGGTAGCATAGAGTTAATGCGGCAAAAGGTAGCTTCTAGGGTTCCCTTACCGAACCCTACCTCATTCCCGCATTCAGTGCTAAGTCATCCCACGAAATCCTTAAAATATATACATAGTCAAATTATGACACTTAGAATCATAAGTGGCAATCTCAAGAGTAGCTCAAAACTTAAGAAACCACCAAATGAAAATTGTCCTTTCATCTTGGGGACCATCACAAACATTATTTAGGGCAATGTCAACATGCTTATATCTTTGATAGTTCATCAACATAAGACCTTTCTTTCATGACCGACTTATCAATAAATGCAAGATTTGACTTTAAACTTGGTGCACTTAATCATAGGTTTGAACATTCATAAAACATGATGTTCATGTATGATCATAGGAAAAGATGTTTATTCAAAACATGCAAATCATCCTACACATCAACATTCAAGGAATTAATCACTGGGGTCATCACCTTTAACTTAAAACTCATGGAAATACTTGGTAAAACATCACATGATAACTTGAATCCATAATATAATATAAAACATCATGAAATCATCATTAGCATGCATGGTAGTATTTAAGGAACTTAATGAAGAGGCAAAGCTTTGAAAGTAGGACTTTGTGGGTGAAAGGAGACCCACAAATCAACTCACATGCCTTGGGTAAAGTCTATGAAGAAGGAATTCACTCTTATGGAAGAGACTCTTGAAAACCCTAGCCTCCTTAGCTTGTTCTCGAAAGGATGAATGCTTTAGGTTTTGTGAGAAAGTGGAAGAATGAAAAAGGAATGAGAATCCAGGGCTTTAAGGTTTGTATAGGGGCCTAAAGGGTCATAAACATGACATAGTTTAGAGTTAGGATCGATGAAAAGAACAAAATTGCTCTTCATTGCTACTAGATTTAAGCCATGAGACCCCGATTATGAGTCATGGATGGAAGCACGAGTCGTGGTTCTCGCTGTCCTAATCTCCTTTTCCAATCATCAAAAACAGATTACCAACCACCAACTAGGAAACTCATATCTATAGGTCTTATAATATTCCACGAGTCATGGATTACCTCGTGGAGTCATTCCACACTTAGCAAAATTTTCACTATTCTAGACCCCATCTACGAAGGTTAACCACGGGCCATGCATGGGACTATGCTCGTTCTCCCCTCTTCAATTCCCAATGTGCCGTCCTGTTGATCGTAGGCTACCTTAAAGAAACTCCAAATTTCCTTCATAAGCAAATGACCCTAAATGACCCTCTATAGCATGATCTATTAAGTGAAAGAAATGTAACCATCCCTAAATACCTCGTAGCCTCCTTATTATAAGTCTGGTGCACAACACACCCATAAGCAAGACTCTACTAGACATGGCATTGTGGACTCCCTGGGACACGACCTGCTCTGATACCATATTTGTCACGCCCCAAAGAGAGGGGAGGTGTGACTGGCACCCGATACCGTTATTGGTCGGGTAAGCCACTAAACATACTAGTAAACTAACTAGGGACCAGAAGAAAATCGAGCAGCATAACGTCTGAAAGACTAAGCTTAGGCATTTTAGGTCATGACCTGGTCAACAGTAGATCACGTATAGCAAGATAAGTAAACCCAAATGATAAAGTACTAGCTAGCCGACAAGGCTGCCACCACAGAGGTACAGGCACACACCATATATACATGCCAATCTTATGACTGAAGACTGAAAGACACAAAAAGACCAACCCACAATAACATACCCACAATAGCCTCTACGAGAATCACTAACACTGTCGGGACAGGGCCCCGACATACCCAACTGTACAACAAAAAGGTAAACATCCTGTGAAAGCTCCAGGAAGAGGTGGAGCTTACCAACTCATAGCTGAATGGGGCTCCTAGTGGAGGGGTAAATCAGAACCCCTACCTGAACCTGCACGCACGAAATAAAGTGCAGTGTCCCCAGGCAAAGGGACGTCAGTACGAATAAACATGTACTGGTATGTAAGGCAGAAAGTAAAATCATAGATAACCGTAGTAAAAAGGTTAATAGAAATACCACCTGTAACCAAAACTCAAGTAGCCTTACTGGCCAATAAGTCACCTCTTAGTGATAAAAACAATGCATGGTATGCTCGAGTATCGCATGTCGTGAATACATATATATAGATGCAAATGCATGACATACCCAACCAAATGCTAGCACTGATAATCCTTTCCGGTAGCTAACCGGCATCATATCTGCCAACCTGTGGCCATCTGTACCATATACATATATATATAGTTGGGCAAATAGGCCCCACACCTTCGATTATAGCTCGAAGTCCATGCATAACGTGCAATGTATGATATGAATGTTGAATGCACATAGTAAGCCATAGCAAGAACTTAGCCAATCTTGGCTCATCGGTACACTTATTCTCATAGCATCATAGTCATTGTCATTCATCCAATCTTGGCTCATTGGTATACTTATTCTCATAGCATCATAATCATTATCATTCAGCCAATCTTGGCTCATTGGTACACTTATTCTTATAGCATCATAATCATTGTCATTGCATATACATATGGCTCGTGAGATCATACATGTCTTTTTAACAAGTTTGGGAATTTAACCCAACTTTTAGAGTGAAGCCTTAACTTTGAGAATGTTCATAAAGATGCTTTACATAATGATTATATTTGGTCCCATGTCAATTAGTAAAAGAATGTATTTAAATAGGATCAAGTGTCTTAGTAGTTTAGATAGGAGCATTTCACTTGAGAATATTGGAAACCAACGCGTTATTTGTTAAATTCTTCAATTATTTTTTGCATGGAAGAAGGACTAATTTTGAATACTACATTCCCTTTGCATTCTACATTTATTTTAATGGCACTACACCAAGAAGAGACACGCCTTGAACATATGAATAGGTAGCCGGGAAACCGACAAAATGATATATAGAAATTGAATGTCCAGTTTAAGAAAATGAATGGAGTTTCAACCTAATACCATCGTGAATATAACTCAGATGCAATCCCAATGCCTTTCACAGAAGGTCTTTATAGCAACAGAATAGAAAGATATCACATTTGACGTTTGGAGAAACTTCCCAGATTTCGTGCTAAAAGGAGAGACAGAGCTTAGCCTTAATATACCTCTCCAACGAACGTCCAATTGCCAAAAGTTTCTTCACAAAGGTTGTTCCTTACGTCCTAAGCTTTGCAACAACTATATATACGCAGCTTAAAGACACCTATAAACAGTCAAAAATTCAGCATAAATGACCAGATTCGGCAAAGAGCATTTACGCGAGGAAATGTCCGTAAAACTTCGTAAAAATGATTGTAAAAGAGCTCCAAAATTATTACCTAAACACACCAGCTGCAAAACAACAATACCAGAAAGAACACCACTTTTTTTACAGCCCAAACACAGCTCCAAACACAGCTAATACGAGGGAAAAACAATTGCAAAGCGTAAGGCATGCATTTCTAGGCACGGTGATGAATTTTAACGGTAAAAATGCGAAAACTTACCTAAATCACTTAGAGAACCTTTGGGAGATTTATCTTCAGTTTCACACTGGTTTGGGACGAAAATGGCTTATTTTTTAGCTTTAAAATGTCAAAAGAGCCGACATTAAGTTAGGTCAACCCGACCTGACCCATGACCCGGTTTTGAGCTCGGGCAGTCTCGGTAAAACGGTCATAACTCTTTATTATGAGGTTGGTTTGATGCACGGTATTGTGTGTTACAAACTAGACTTATAGATCTTCAATTTGATAGGTCATGGACCTTCTAACCCTTTGTATTTCGGGAGATATGGCCTGATACATTTGACCCAAATTTAAGAAGGATTTCTTAAAGAAACTTACAGTAACTTTGGCCAACCTTTATCTTGCAAGTTTCTTGATTCAAAAACTTAATGTATGACCTTTGTGCTATTAAAATAACTTAAACAAATCCATTATTAGCAAATTATACACTTTTAGTCCCATCTGAAAAGTGAAACCTAATTTAAACCTTCTGAAAAGGGCGAGGTGTCACTTGGGTCATTTCTTTAATCCCCTATGTGCATTCAGGGTATTCCTTTGGCTTAAAACTTTAGGTCCTCTACATTACCACTTATTGGCAGCCTTATTATCCTTAGTTGCTAGCAAAAATCACATGTGCCTTATATAATGCCACACTATTTAAATAATGGAAGAGGAGAAACACGGGGTCTCACATTAACATGGATTCAAAAAACATGTAACACATAAAGACTAAGGGGTAGGTAATTATGACTCACTCTATGGGGGCAATTTGGGACTTAGGATCTTTCACGTCATAACATGAAACACATAATCATACTCATATCAATCCACAACGATATCCAATAGATAGCCATATCTATAATCAAAATCTCTTAATACAACACTTAGCATGTAAACATAAAAGAGTCTACAAGATGTCCAATAATACCTCAAGTCATAAGATAGGTCGAGGACCAAGACATGTCTCAGGCTCACCCTCAAAGTAAATAACATAAACAAAACTTTATCGTTAGAGTAATGGTGGTTTGTCCTTGGGAACATAGAATTCACCACAACAAGTGTCTCAAGATCCAATCTAGCCATCATATGGTGGATGAAAGTAGTCTTTGGTTCCTACATGGTTAAATCATGTAGGAAAAATTATGCGTTAGTACATTTGAATGTACTAAGTATGCGGGCATGCAATGCATATAATTTATCAAACCTGCATTCAATGTTAGATGGCAAGGGCACATAACATAGAAAGAGTTATATATATCCAGAGAAGTAGTATAACAATATGCCATGAAACCCATGATGCATGAAATGTCATAATGCTTATATATAGTGGGGATGAACTATAACCGACAAAACAAACTCATGCGAGCTATTACATGAATTAGTCTGATGTAAACCTCCCATCGATAAGAGAAAATTACTTGCCAAAGGTAATCTACACCACACCTAATGACCTAGTCTTTTAGGTGTGATGGACACCTTCCTTACGACCCGATCTTTTCAGAAGGATTTCCATATCATATCATATCAAGGTGTAACTATTCCTACGACCTGGTCTTTTCGATAATGGCTACCATATACCTATGTTGGCACATAGTTCAAGAAAAGAGAGAGGACCCTTCGGAATAGCCCTGACGCCCCTAATCAATCGGTGTTAAGTCATGCTTTCAAAAGAGGCATAAGTCGTTTCAAATCATCTCAATGTACACTTGCGCTCAAAGGCCAAACATATTTCTTAAACATTCATATTTGGGCTCAATAGCCAAATCATAGTTCATAATCATGTTTCTCATGCATAGAAATAGCTCATTCACATATACGGAATGGTGTAAACACCCAAAATGCTCAAAGAGCCATATCATAGACATTTATGTGAGCACATTCTTGTCATAACGATATTCTTATCAAAATCATATACATAAACATAATTGGCCCTAACCCACTTCATAATTTTCATAAAATCCAATGCTCGTGGATGCATATGTCATGAATAATGTGAGAATAGGAATAGGCAATATAGATTAAATCTTAAATCAACAATCCAATATGAAATTCATGTAAATCCATAAGTAAAAATCACATTCAAATCATAATATTGATTACTCATGCTTAGATCAAACTTTGAAGGGACAATGCATAGTCAAATCTTCATAATACTTATGTAATTCAACATATTAGGGCTTGAATCAATTTAAAATCAACAATAAAGCATAGCCCACACTTCAATTAAATTTAATAAATAATAATCTACAAAACCTATATTTAAAGAAAGCAAAATTTCATGAAATTCAAGTGAAAAGAGTTTGGGTCTTCTTGGTTGAAAGAGACCAAGAATCAATCCCACATACCTTATCTAATAGAGAAGATTCAAGAACAAATTTGATGAAGAAAAGAGTTTTCCCTTGATTCCCAAGCATAGTCTTCACAAGAGTTCTTGAGAGAGTTCTTTCGAGGGCTGAATATAATTCTAAGTATAAGAGTGAATTTGAATGAGAGAAATAAAGTATAGGTCATTTGAATATCATTAGGTAACATAGAAAGTCACAAAATACCCTTAGGAGAAACCATAATTACAAAAATATCATAAATGAAATGAGTAGAAAAAAAGTTGCCAAGGGTCTCAAAGAAGGGTATACGGTTTGTGCAAGGGTATACGGATCGTGTACTTGCTTAGCGACCCAATACTTAGAAAACTTCCACTAACAAAGGTCCAAGACGGTAATCCGATACTTAGAAAAATTCAATGTATGCACCAATACAGACGGCTTCACGGTCCGTACCAAGGTATACGGACTGTATGCCTCCTCCGTGAAGCATCACTTAGAAAAATTCTTCAATGACCAATTTCTGAGATGGTGATCCAATAGTTAGAAAATTTTCACTCCGACAGCGAAAGGCCTCACGTACTATGAAGGACTATATAGTCCGTGAGAGGGTCCGTGTGAAATGCCTTGGCTCAAAAATATGAAATTTCAAGGCCAAGGGCTACCATATGGTCCACCACACAGACCGTGTGGGGTCCATGTGTGGTATTCCTTGGTCTCAAACTTCCATATTAAGTCCAATACTTCCCACACAAAGCCAAGGGCCACCCTTCAAAGAGCCTCCACATGGTCTATATACCCTATCACGGACCGTGAAGGCTTTTCTGAAGCGTCACTTTGGTCCAAAATATTCCGGAACTGAAATTCCAAGCTCCATTAAGGTTGTAAAAAGTACAGGCCCTTACACTCTACTAAGAGCATCGGCTACCACATTGGCCTTGCCCAGGTGGTACTTCACACTCATATCATAGCCCTTGAGAAGCTCTAACACCTTCGTTGTCTCAAGTTTAGATCCTTTTGGATGAACATATGTTGAAGGCTCCTGCGATCGGTGAAGACATCCATGTGAACTCCATACAAGTAGTGGCACCAAACTTTCAAAGCAAACACCACGGTCGCAAGCTCAAGATCATGAGTTAGGTAGTTCTTCTCATGCATCTTTAATTGCCTTAAGGCATAGCAATCACCTTACCATGTTACATCAACACACACCCCAACCCAACAATTGAAGAATCACAATAGACAACAAACCCATCATTTCCCTCTGGCAAGGTCAAGATTGGAGCTGACTTAGTTGATCCTTCAAGGTTTGGAAACTCTTCTCACACTCATATGTCCATACAAACTTTGCTTTCTTTTGAGTCAACTTGGTCAATGGGGACAAATGGAGGAGAAACCTTCCACGAACCTTCTATAGTACCCGGCTAGGCTCAAGAAACTCCTAATGTCAATAGGAGTCAAAGGCCTTGGCAAATTTCTCACCAGTTCCGTCCTTTTAGGATCAACCTTGATACCATCACTTAACACCACATGCCTAAGGAAGAGGCAACCTCATTGTCAAATTTTGCAAAAAGCCTTTGCTCCCTCAAAATTTGTAAAACCACCCTCAAATGATCCATATGCTCTCCCTTGCTCCAGGAGAAGATTAGGATATCATCAATAAACAGTACTACGAATATGTCCAAGTAGGGCTTGAGCACCCTATTCATAAGGTCCATGAATATAGCCAGTGCATTGGTGTGTCCAAAAGACATTACCACAAATTTAAAGTGACCATACTTAGTCCACAAAGCCATCTTAGGAATATCACACTCTCTCACCCTTAGCTGGTGATATCTGAACCTCAAATCAAAATTGGAGAAATGCGTAGCTCCTTGCAATTGGTCAATAAGTCATCTATTCTTGCGAGTAGATATTTGTTTTTAATAGTGACCTTGTTGAGTTGTCAGTAATCTGTATATGCAAAGTGACCCATTTTTCTTCCTTGCAAACAAAATTAGAGCACCCTACTGGGGACCTACTAAGTATAATAAAACCCTTTTCTAAAAAATCTATCAGTTGTTCCTAAGGTTGGCAACGGAACCGGTAGGTAGCGGTACTGGTTCGATTCCTTCTCGTTTAGTGCCGGTTCCGGATTCGGTCCGGTGCCATACCGGTATGTGTTGGAAAAATAAGTAATAGGAGGGGTATCAGGAAGGGACGCGGGAAAGATCACGGTAATTATCAGTTTTGCTATACCGGTTCTGGTCCGAAATCGGTCCAGTAATACTGGTTTGATTAAAATCATTTATTCTAAAAGAACTGGACCATTGGGGAGGCCCACTGCCCAGGCCCAATGGCTCCAATTTTTTGCAGGCAACATTTTAGCAAAAGAGTCGTTGCTCTTTATTTTATTTTTAAATTTTTTTTTCAAAATTACCTCCTAAAATTCAAGTGTAAATAACCCCAACCCATTCACAATTTTTCATACAAGTTCTCTCAATATATTCTTAAATTCTCTCCACTTTCTCAACTCTTTCATTTCTCAATTATCTGTACTATTATAATTATACTATACTAGTATACTACTATCAAATTAATTATAAATATTTATTATTTACTCTCTCAAGTCTCGATTAGTATTAATTAGTAAATTAGTTTGTCAACTTTGGTAGGCTATTTGGAATTTGGAGAAAATTTTGGTGGATTAATTTGGAGCATATTTAAGCTTAAAGTTTCATCAACTTTGGCTTCTACGTCTGTTTTTACACAGACGTTAGGTACATTCGTTCCAATTTATAGATTTCATCGTATTAGTTTTTATTCTTTAATCTTTACTAGTTGAATACTTGAATTATTATTTTTTATATTCATAATTTGATTAATTTCATATAATTTTTACTTGTATCATTTTATTTACATGGATTCCGATAGAAAAAGAAAGGGAAAAAGTACTTTTTTAGTGGAAATGTTAAAGCTTTAACCGGTAAAAAATCAACTGATAGTTCTTCCAAATCTACAAGACAACTACCACGTAGATTTAATATGGAAGATTTTACACATGTTGATGATACTTGTTTTAATATCGACTCTAATACGAATTAGATCATGAATTTCTTGATCAAAGATTTGGTTTTAATGAAGATTTAGATGAATTTAATGAATATGATGATATTTTTTATGATGATGAAACGCAACCACCATATACTACTACTACTCCCCCCCTCCTGCTCCCGCTCCCGCTCCCGCTCCCCCCCCCCCCCCGTACATCCATCGGCATCTAGTAGGCCTAAGATGCAACATGTAAAAAGATCTGTTGTTTGGCAATTTTTAACACAAAATGAAGATATAACAAAAACAATCTGTAATAAATGCACGCATGTTTTAAACCATGGAACTTCGAAAAAGGGGGTCGGACGGGTCATTTAAAAATCATTAAATGTATTGTTGTAAATTAGAATTTTCGCAAGCTCAAGCCATTGTGGATGCGAAAAAATATGGAACTACCCTTCCCAAAGAATCTATAGGAGTAGGAGGTTCAAATATGCTTCAGTCACAATAAAACCCTTCTAATGTTTCTGGTCCCAGTACACGTCGCCCTTATACTAAACAACGGGACTTAAAGGAACTGGCAAAAATGATTGTTGTTACAGGTTTACCTTTTAGTTTTGCTAAAAATCTAAGTTTTATTCACTATATTCAAATTGTTTATAACCCATCGGTTAATGGTTTACAAGAAATACAATTAAAAAAAGCAGTTTTTGATTATCAAGCACGACATGTACAATATTTTCGTTGATTATTTGCTTATAATACTTGTAGATTAGCAATTACTTCCAATATAGGTCGCAGTATAACCGGTAATGATTATTTTACAATTACTGGATATTTGATTGATGAAGATTGGATTGTGCAAAAAAGAATTTTAGGATATAAAAGTTGTGAAATGCGTAAAATTGGTTCTTATATTGCACAAACAATTCTTGATATTTTACAATTTTATAGCTTTTCTAGTAAATAATTAGTGTAACTTTACATAACGCTTCTAACAAGAAACGTGTTGTTGATTAATTAAAATCGGTTTTTTACTCTTATTTATGAAGATGATTTTCATATTAAATGTGTTACACATATTTACGATTTAATTGTTAGAGATGGTGTTTTAATATTTGAAAATGGTTTTAATAAAGTTGAAATTGCATGTCATTTTATTTTTAAATGTCAAGTAAAGGCTAGACATAAAGAATTTGAAAATCGGTGTGTTGAATGCAATTTTCCTGTTAGAAAAATTCCAAAAACAGTAGTTACTAGGTGGAATTCGTTATATGAAATGCTAAAAATAGCTTATGAATATAAGAGACACGTTACAATGGTTTAGAATGCCCACAATGCTGATTTGATTTACCGACCGGATGAAAATGATTGAAATGATATTAGTGATCTAATTAAATTTGTAGGAGTTTTTTATTTAGCTACCAAACAAATTTCAAGTGTCTATTATCCTACTATTTAGTCTGTTTTACCAAATATTTGCGCTATTCTACTAAATTCGCTCAGTTTAAAAATAATCTAAAATTTAAAGAACTGGTTAAAAAATATTTGAAAATTTTAAAAAATATTTTTTCTCAATTCCTCAAATTTATTTAACTGCTTGTTTATTTAACCCGACTTACAAAGAAGTAGGTGCATCTCGAATGGTAGATATCATATATTCAAATTTAGAAATTGAAGACGATGAGGATAACAATCACATAATTTGGTTGTAGTTAAAAGTAGCATTAGAAAAGAAGCTAGGAAATTGTATGATTTAGAAGCATATAATGTAGTAGAAAATCTAAAATATCAAGAACCACAACCATCTAGGTGTAGATATGAGGACGATATTGATGATATGTTAGAAAATTATCTTGGACTTAGTATTAATGAAAACAATGATTTTGATGAATACATTAACCAGGCTACAGAAAGTATTAAGGATTCTGAACGGAAGCAGCAGCTTTCGGCACTTCCAAGACTTCAGCGAGTAGTTCGTGATATCCTAGCTATTCAAGCATCGTCAGTGGCTCCAGAAGGCGCTTTTAGTGCGGCAAGATTCCAATTTGGAGACCATAGACATTCACTAGCAGCAAATAGCTTGGAAGTTTCAGTTTAATACAGAGATTGGATCAATACGAAGCGTAGAAATTTAGTGCGTCCAACTTTGTCGTCTCAATTTAACTTCGATATAGATAATATTTTATCGGAATCAAGTGAAGACGACATGAATTTCATAGAGGAACAAGCTCAAGAACCAATTCCAGAAAATGTAACATTAGGAATGTCAGAAACACTTAGGCAAGATTTTCAAAGTGGTACAAGATATTAGTATATTACAATAAATAAGGCCTAGTTGAAACAGAACCCTTCCTAGAAGGTGGCTGCGTAAATTAGGTTATTTTCTAATATCTGTGCAATTTAAAGTAACATAATAAAATTATAGGTTATTCGCCTTATGTTTTTTTAAAGTTATTATCTTGAATTTACTTTTACTTTAAGTTTAGAATTTTATTTTTAGTATACATTTGCCCCCTTATTTCTCAAGTATTTATTAATTTTAAAATATAAAATAAAACATTCAAAGATTTAAACTTTAAAATTAAAAGTTTATATTTAAAAATTTTGAAATTTAAACTTTCTGTTTTAAATTTTATATTTAAATTTGAAAACTTAGAAAATTCGAAATTTAAACTTTTAAACTCAAAAGTTTAAATTTTATATATAAGGTAACTTTAAAACTTTTAAAACCTTTAAAAATCAAATTTCAAAGTTCAAACTTTAAAAAATTTATATAATGATATTATGAAAGCTTTAAACTTAAAAACTTAATTTTTGATTATGTATGTTAAAGTAATAAACTTTGACACGTATAAAAATTTTAAACTTTAAAGTTTAAAAGTTAAACACTTTAAATTTCAATATTTGAGAATTGAGAATTTAAAATTGAACTTTCAAAAATACAACTTTACAAATCGTTCAAAGTTCTTGTCCCCAACGAATTGTTCAAAGTTCAAATAATTAACCAATTATTTAATAAAATAAAATGCAAATTCTGGAATACTGGTCCGGGTCCGGTTACTATCGACCAGTAAGGTAAGGGGGAGTTTTACCAGTTTTACCAGTACCAGAGATATTTCTTTCATATTTTACTGGTATCGATCCGGTTCAGGTAATTACCGCTCCAATAGTGCCGGTACTGGTTCCCCTGCCCACCCTTAGCTGTTCCTTCAATTCTTTCAACTCTGTGGGAGTCATTCTATATGGAGGAATTGAAATAGGTTGAGTGTCGTGTAGGAGGCCTATGCTGTAATCTATTTCCCATTAGGAGGAACACCTGGTAACCCATTCGAAAAGACACCAGGAATTCATGGACAATGGAAATTGACTCAAGAGAAGGAACTTTGGAAGTGACATCTCTGACCTTCAAAAGATGATACATGCATCCCATTGAAATCATTCTATGGGCCTTTAGAAAGGAAACAAACTGACCTCTACATGAAGAATTTCTACCCTCCAACTCAAGAAGAGGCTCATTTAGGAATTAGAACTTGACTCTACGAGTCCTACAATCATGAAGACATAGGAATCGTACAATCAATGCATCCCAAGTATAACATCAAAATCAACTATGGAGAATTCTCCTAAGTCACAAGGGACGATTTTATGCAAGATGGAATGGGATAATTTCTAGAAATCCTCTGTGCAAGAATGGACTCTCCTACAGGGGTACATACTTCATAAGGCTCATGAATGATTTCACGACATGCATGGAATCCATTTGCAAGAAAAGGAGTTACAAGTGACAAATTTGCCCCCGAATCTAATAATGCATATGCATCAAAATTATAGACTTTCACCATACTGGTAATAACATTTGGGGCCTCTTCAACTTTTTGTCATCTATGAAGAGCAAAGAAATGGTTGGTCCTAAGGGAACCTTGAACTTTCCCGCCTAGGCCTTGGGACCTTGCACCCCCACTCCCACAATCTCTTGCATGGTTCCTTGTCTTTTTACACTTGAAATATGCATTTGAGCCGGTCAAACACTCTCCCTTGTGAGGCCTCCCACACTTGGGACAATTTGGGGTTTGAGGCTTTGGAATTATCCCCTTGTGTTTGGTGGATCAAGGAGAAGAAGTTTTGGTAGACCCTTGTCCACCTTGTCTTTTGCCACCTTGGAACTTATTGTGGCCTCCACTCATTTGGTGAGAGTATCCTCTACCATGAACCCGAGTCTTCTTCGACTCCCTAGATCTTTATCTTCACTTCTCCTCCTCAATTTTCTCAGTGTACGTCATTAATAGGGAGATATCCATCTCCTTCACAAGCATGGCCATTTTGTATTTCTTTGACACCAAGTTCGATAAATCGGAGATGAATTTGCTTATACGGGCTCTTGGATCCTCTACCATGAAAGGGGATTATTTAGAGAGTTTGGTAAACATGAGAGCATTCTCCCTCATGCTCATGTGCCCTTGTTTGAGGTTGATGAACTCTTGTACCTTTGCCTCCCTTAAAACTATCGGAAAGAACCGGTCCAAGAAAGTATCCTTGAACTCTTCCATTCAATTGGTCCCCCACCTTGGCCCCTTTCCTCCACCCATTGCTCATCCCATATTCTGGCCACCCTTTTTAGTTGGTAGGCCACCTGTTTGTAAAACCCCACATCTTACATGTACTAGTTCAATGCATATGAAACATGATATGGCGGGGTCAAAGCGGCACACATTTTTAAAAGTACTTGACTTGCAAATTAAAGGGCTATATGTACGTCAAACGCTCAAGATGACCGAATGTATATAAGTTTTAAGTCACGTTAAAGAGATCGTGAACTTAAATCAAGTGAAGGAAGTGAGGTGCTTGTGAGCCTTAGGAAGCTAACAGGTGAGTCACCTACGTACTTAGCTTAAATAGGCTAGGTAGACGGAGATGAGGCCCAACACCGAATTTGTTCAAGTTCGATAAAGAATAAACCTCGAGTTAAGGATGACATTTGAGCCCATGGTTTAGAATCATAAAAGGACAACATTTTCAGCCCAAAATGAATAGGAAAAGGGCCAAATTACATTCACAACCCAATTCACAAATAGGGCCCAAACTAAGTGGGATTAAGGAAGGAATATTTGCAACAAAGCCCATCCAATTGAAGCCCAATAAGGCACAAGTGAAAAGGCAAGTTGCTGCATCATAACCCTAATAAAATAAGGCTTAAGGCTTGAAATACAAAAGAAAGTCGGCCAAAAGTGTCCCTATAAAAGGGACTAACAGCCAGCAATTTTAGTCATTTTCTCAAAGCCAAAAATCAGATTTCTTTCCAAGTTTCTCCTTGCTCTCTCTTCACTTTGTAAAGCAGCCAAGGCTCACCTCTAGAGTTCTTGAAGAGAACCTAATCCTTGAGGGCTAAGGTAAGTAAAAATACCTATGGTTTGGTGTAATTTTTCCATGAAAAACATGAAGAGTATGCTGGTTGTACTTGTGTAGGAATTTGGGACAGCATGTGTTCCAAAGATTGTTGTCCATTTTCCTTGTTTATTAAGAGGATTTTCTCTTGTTGCTTGAATGGATTATGAAGTAATATGTATGTTTTTAACAAGGTTTGGTTCTGTAGTGATGTAAGAAGGCTACTGCACCATTTTTATCTTCCGCAAAAAATGAGTTCTTATATGATATCTAAATTCCACTCTTAGTAAGAATTCGTGGACTAAATATTGAGAATTGTTGTCTCATGTTTTCCATCTACTTGGTGACTATTTTAGGACTGTTTTTGTGTGTAAATATGTTGAGAACAATTTGGTTGAGGTTGAAATGGATTTGGAATGGTTGACGTCGGAATGTAACGAAAGAACGCAATATTGCGTTGCCTACTTGCGTGTTGTGTAGATTTGTTGTATGTTGTACTTTATGAGCTGTTGTAACGCTGTTATGGGACTAAAAATAGCTGGATATGACATGTATATGGGAATGTGTATTAAAAAATATGATTAGGAGTGAAAATGTTGAAAGAATACTCCTTGGTTGCTAATTCCGATCTTGCTGCCCGGATATTATTTTTTGGTGAAATTGTACTACCAAGATGTATCTATTAGCTACTAACACTAGCTTTATCACCTACTATATTCTAGACAAGTATTTGGAGGAAGATGATACTACTCCGAGGTAATAACGACGTAGTACAACGAGGTATATAAGGCTACTCATTTTTGTATTATTTGGCATGAATCTAGGTTCTTCCTTGGCACATAAAGGTACGTACAAACTCCGACATGGTTGCTAACCGTGTCTCCACTATTTACCATGTTCATACGTTCCCATACATAGCCATTGTCAAATCTGCATACGTACTTGGATACCAAAGATATATGCGTTCTTTTTTACCAAATAAAGTCCATGTGTTGTTTAATCTCCTACACGTTTCATTAGTTGGGTAACTCTCTTTTCATTGTGGTATTATCTTGTATGGTTGTTTACTTCCTACAGCTCTAAATGTTATGACGACCAAAAGAATCATCTGAAAAGTAAATAAAAGATAACTCAAAGTTGCTTATTAATGGGTGGTATCCCAGGGGTGGAAGAATCACCTAGCATGGGTTGATCCCATATTTCGGGGGGTATTCCAGGGATGAAAGGAAAGCCTAGCATGGGTCGATCCCGATACTGATTTACCACTGATCAGCTGGTCATATACGTAATATATTGTGCACAGATTATACAGTAAAGAAAGGTAAAGTAATAAAAAGACATAAATTACATGATTCCACAGTATGACTAAAGGTGGTCTTTTATCCTTACACACCACTGTATTATTTCATTTGAGTTCTTATTTCGTATACAGTAATTCCTGCCTTACTTATTCAGTACAATATCCCGTACTGACGTCCCTAACGGGGGACCTGCATTTCATGCTGTAGGTAGCTCCGAAATGCTCCAGGTACAGGAGCTACTAGATCTCCCCGGTAAGAGTATAGGATTTCTAGCTGCTATTACTAAGCTCCAGGTTGCTTCGGAGCTTGTGTGTCTAGAACTTGTATTTTGTATTGTATAGTTGGTCATGAGGCGGGGCCTGTCCCGACCCATATTGATATTGCTCCTTACCTAGAGGCTTTGTAGACTATGTAAATTAAAGTGTGGCCAAGTAGCGTACTGTAGATATTGTGGCTCCAACGGCCTAGTCTTATGCATTTACTTTTGGCTTGTTAATACAGTTTACTTTCTTTTGACAGCATGTTGAATATAGAAACCTCTTAGATGTTCATAGCAGGTGCATAGTTATATATTGGTTCTCCCGAGCCTTGTCGGCAACGGGTGTCAGTCCGCCTTAATGGGACTTAGGGCGTGACACTGTTGACACCTAATTTTGACCCACCACATTATAAATTAATTATCGAGCTTCTTCATTTTTAACAATTTGAATTAGTTTTTCGAAATTCGTTCCAAAAGATTTTTAATTACTTCAGTTTGATTATGAATTATTTTTAAAAAATTAACGAGATAATAGTTGAGCTAATTATTTTACTTTGTTAATTTTAAGAAGCTCTTTAATTAATTTACATTAATTCATGTTATAGCCGGAAATTACTTAACTAATTCAATTCAGGTATTTTGAAATTTTTCTAAATTGGCCATGATTGTAATTTAAAGTGACCAAATTTACAATTATGTCTTTTCACCCCCAATTCTTATTTATCAGATTCAATTTTAACCTTTTTTGGACCAAATTTGGCTCAACTTTCCAAACCAACCCAGCCTATTCTCCTTTTAACTTAACTAAATCAGCCAACACATATATACTCTAAAACCCACGTGCCCCTTTTTATTTAGTTTCTCTTTCATGCAATCTCCTACATCTCTGTGCCTCTCGAGAACACGCCAAAACAATGACTCCAACAAGCATACAGCAGCACCGCAGCTTCAAAGAAATGAAAACAATGATGTCCAGAAACCTTAAACTCAACGGCGACTATACGACCTAACGTCTCTCCTCAATGTTCAAATTTTGAATTTCAACCCAAATCACTCCTATAAATACCCTACAATTTTCAGTAAAAAAGGGATTTTGCGGAGATAAATTCCATTCCCAAGAAAATAAAACTGTCTCGAACTCAATCTTCTTACTTTGAAGAGAACTCATGGTGGTGTAATAGGTTGTGGACGAGCTCGTCGTCTCAGTTCGTTGCTCCAAGAAAAGTAACTTTCCTTTCAAACTTGACTCATTTTAGTTAATATCGTTATTGAGACGAAATGTGGCGTAATATCCTCATCTGAATCTCTCATTCTCTCTTTTAAAGGATGTGCGTGTAGTTTTGGGTCTGCCCCAAATAATCATAATGTTAGAATTTATTTGTTGTTGTGTTGTTCGGATGAGGAATTAAATGATATTACATAGCCTAAGAATTTATGATTTTGTTCAGTTTTTCTTGACTGTTGTTTCATTAGGTTGTTAGATCTTGTCTCCGTAAATGACTTCCCAATGGGTTTTATTTCAGCTTTTGCTGAATCAATTCTTTCTTCCTTTGGTTCAAAATCCTCCTTTACTTCAAATGTTGCTACTATTTGGGGTAATATGACAGTGGAGGTGTAGTGTCCGTTCATCAGTATGTTTAAAATTTTGCATAAGCTGAAGTTTAGTCCCTACTTTGTTTACTACGATGTTAGATAAGCGTGACCTTTCTCAATATCTTTATATCATCACAGTTGGTATGTGTTTGTGACACTATTTACCTGAAATTATTGGTTTGAACTTTGTTATGGTCTTCCTGTTACTCTCGATTCTTAACAGGGTAAAACTCATCTCATGCATTTAAATGTTGCGTAACAAGAAATTATGAGTGTTCAAATCAACTCGCTCAATTTTCTAAGTTGTGAACATGCTTATTCGTTCCCAGTTGCTAATCCAAGTTTAGTTTAAGTTAGCCAGTAATCATTTACACCTTGTTCTTAGGAATAGGTTGCATATGGGTTTGTTCCAATTCAGTGGTTAGTTTGATATTCGCTCAAGTCTTAATGCTTTCTTTTCTTTTGGTTCTTTTGGTTTGCCGCAATCATCAAGATTTATTTGATAGTTAAGTTTTGTTTTTATCAATTAGTTTAGATACGGTTAGGAAAGAAATATGTGATGTTTATGTCTAATTGAATTGTCAAGTTTTGCACTTTGCCATATGACAGTTATTGTGTCAATTTTCAAAGCCTTGCTTCTAAGTGTTTTAGTATAGATTAGGTGCTTAATTGGTTATCTTTTAGCATGTTAGTTCCTGATGCCATCAAGTTTTGCTTCTCTGGAATGATTTAGATTATTAGTCTATGCTATAGTTTCAATTAAAATTAGCTTGCAACTAAGACATATACTACTTTATCCTTATCATTTGATTTGCAGATGGTTTGTATGATTTGGTCTTATGATTTCTTTGAAAAATGCATACAGTGGTTTATCTATTAAGTTGATATTTTAAAATCATCATATTATATTTCTCTATTTGGCTCCAAATGAATAGATTCTTATGTGACTTTTTTATATATATGACAATCATTTGAGTCCTTTTGGGACTCTACCTCGCATTTCTGACAATGCTTTGGGTCACTACAGGTAACTGAGATCCAAATGCATTGTCAAGGAAGTTGTTGTACAAGTTTTGGAGACAAAAAAACGTTGTATACACTGATATACAGCATGGATACAGTGTAGTGATACAGGGCTAAAAGGGTTAAAAAGCCCAAAGTCTACGGCAGCCTTTTTGGATAAATGGGTCAAGGCCCAAAACTCTTAACTCTATTTTTCTCACATTATATTATTGTTCTATTTTTATCTAGTTGAATACTATCATTTATTTATTTATTTAATTTAACTTAATTAAACTCCCCGAACGACGAACTATTTTATGTTAATTCTTTTGTTGACGATTGTGTATCCTATTTTATTCAATCATTTTAAAAAAATCTTAATTTATTTCAAGACGGTCCAAGTTATTGATCTCCTTTCAAAAATGGGTTATTTTAGTTTCTTCATAAATTATCTAATTTATTTAAATAAGCTTTTACTCAAATTACTTTACGTTTTAATTCTAAACCAGTTTTCGAATAGTTAGTCGATTAAGTTTAATTGTCGGTCAACCACGGTTAGCGGATATTTTAAGTGCCAACACCTTCTTAAAATAGTAATAGAACCCTTACCCTTTCTCTAAAGATTTTAAGATTTTTCTGTTAAGTCTTAAAATTAAATTTTCTTAATTTCTTTAAAATTTAAGTGACGACTCTGTTTTCTTTTTCTTTGAAAATTTTGATTTTTCTTATATTAATTAAGTCTTAAACTGATCTTTTCTTCAAAAATCCATTTTTACGATTAACATCATCAACTTGGCCTTCTCTTCCGAGAGAACTCCCATTATGGCGAAAATATGGTAGGCATCATCAATGAAGTCATCGGGGTCCTCTTCTATCTTAGAAACATGGAACTTCGGAGGACCCATCCCCATAAAATCTCTAACCCATGTAGCCAGAGTAGGCACTTTGGGAGGAATGACAATCTTCCTATTGGATGGCTAAGCGAAAGCTTGGGCTAGCATGGTAAATACGGCTATAAACTCCACATGAGACACCCCATCATCTTGTTGTAGCAGAGGGATTTGTTGCTTGGGTGTGTTCCTTGGTTGTGGAGCTCTTCTTGGCGGTATGATCTAGAAATGACAAAGAGTACATTGTTAGTTATAAGAGAACCTTAGACAACTCTAAAAGCACAACATGAATAAGAAAGAAGGGAAGACCTCCCTAAACGTCATATATCCTTTCATTAATGATTGTGGCGTGCTTCACAACCATGAATGAGACTCTGCTCAACATGCTATCTTTGGACATCCGAGGAACATTTTAAAACCTCATGCTCTGCTACCAAATTTGTAACGACCCAAGCCTAGGGCCTAGTCGTCACACGACAAATGAGATACTTGTAGGTACTTCATCTATGCCATCTTCGTATATCAAACATTCAAAGGCCAAAATTCATACATTAGCGGAAGTAAATGAGATAGGGTCCATTGGATATCATTTGAAATAAAAATAACATGTTTAAACATAATAATTTCATAAACATAACAACTAGATCGTGGATAAATGGGAACTGATAAATGGTCAGCTTTCATCATATAGAAAAGATTCCAAATTTGAACAACATAGAAAGTAAAAGCCTTCACGAGACCCCGATTACGGTCGTGGATGAAACCACGAGTCATGGTTCTCGCCGTCCTATTCTCCTTTTCCAATCTTTAGAAACTGATTACAAACTACTAACCATGGAACCCTTATCTATAGGTCGTACAACAATCCACAAGTCATGGATTACCTCGTGGAGTCCTTCCATACTTGGCAAAATTTCCACTATTTTAGACCTCATCTATGAAGGCTAACCACGGGTCATGCATGGGACTATAGGTCTTCCTATTGGTCATGGTTACCTTCCAAAAACTCTAAATTTCCTTCATATTTAGAACTCACACCTACGACCCTTTCTACGATTTGTTGTTCCTCCTAAGGGCCATGAATGACTTTCGTGAACCACTTTATACTTAAGAAATATTTTCACTTCCTAAGACTCTCATCCATGAGCCTGGTCTATGGCCCATGGTTCATACCACGGGTCGTGAACATAGCTTTGTAAACTAACCCTCGAGTATTTCTAGTGCAACTTTTTTACACTTCTTGGGCTCCTAACTTGAGGGTCGTTACAGTTACTCATCATATGAGGTTATGTTTCACCTTGTGTTGGTTACAGTCATCTCCATATATGTTTATGTATTATACTATTTGTGCGTCATGGTATCTTATGGCATCTTGTTCTGAGTATCCTTTTTATATACTTCATTTCTATATATTTTCCTTGTTCATCTGAATTATCAAATGCAGGTTTACCATGACTTCATTTCATTTTATACCCGCATACTTAGTATATTCAAGAGTATTAATATATACTTTATACTTGCATTATATCACAATACAAGAACAAGTGATACTTTTGATTATCCTCGTAGCTAGATCTAGATACCTCCACGATCTCAATTGGGTGACTCCTCCAGCTTCAAGGACAAAGCCTACCTATCTTATTCTTTCATGTTTTCCTTGTACTAGAGACAGACTACCTTATATTTCTGGGTGAGCCAGAGAGTGTTTGAGCCTCTGTCTTATATTATTGTCTAGAGGCATATTTTGGACATATGCACATATTTCAGTTTAAGAATTATATACTTTATCTTATGACATATCCTATGTTATGTCTCATGTTACGATTATGCTTTCGCTTTTGTATATATCTTTAATCTACATTTAATGCTTGATTGAATGCTAAGGGTTGGTCTGAGGTTCCTATGAGGGTCTCATTTACCGTGTTATGACTAGGACCTAGGCTTGGGTTGTGACAAATGATCTTGGTGATCAGTTTGTAAATAGTATTACACAAGCCAAGAGGTCTGAAATTCCTAAGATTTGAAGTATTTGCATTTTTTGGAACAAGGAAGATGAGGATCTTGTTGGTAGCATGGGCATTTGGGAGGATTCAAAAATGTTTTTGTAGAACATCTTGGTTTGTTCCCTCAGAATGTCCCAATATTTCTGGTGTAGAAGATGATGAAGACCATACGATCCTGGGGCTATCAGAGGATTGAACGAATTGAGGGCTATGATGATCTCACTAGCCTTGAGAGGGAGGGTCTCCTAGAGGGTGAGTATCTAAGATGAGCAAAGGATTTAGGTTGGCAGGGGTTCTATAGGGTTACCATTTAACTCATGCTTGCTCAGTAGTATAAAGGTCTGTGAAGAAACTTAAAGTGTAGTCCAGAATAACCTTTTGAGTTTCATACACTTTTCCTATGTCTTCTCTGAGTGAAATAATTTTGTTTCTTCTCCTTCTTGTTAGGGTGGCAATGTGGAAGAAGCTAGTGGTAGCATCTCCTTCACTCATCCAAGTGATTCTTGATTTGGTGATCTAGAATTACTTTTCAACTTGAAGAAGACTATCATACTTAGAAATCAGCTCTCTTTCCAAGTTCTGAAGGGATTAACTCTGATAGTATTTATATGAATTTTGCGGCCCTTTAGTTCTGGCAAGGGTTTTGCAAAGTTGGTGAAAGATGTTGCTAACATAGTTTTGTTCCGGGAAGGGGCCTCTCTCTGGAAGGTGTCAATGGATCCTAACAAGTCATTACCTATCCCAAAGACATTTCGAACTAGGTCATTAAAAGAAGGGTAGCCACACCACATGGGCTTCATTTTGAAGGGCTTTGGGTTGGCAGAGCTCAGTTTGGTATTAAGGGTCATCCAAGGGAACAATGGTCAAATTTAGTACAAGGGAGGTGCCTAACTAAGGAGTTCGGGAAGCGTTTTATCCACAAGTCATTAGCAACACATCTGTCTAGCCTCTCACAAATGAGTTGTTGGGTGCGATTTCTAAACCTTTTATTAATCAGAGTGTACTTAGGCCCCTGGTAGCCTAAGTCTATTGCATTTCTACAGGCAATTCCAAAAGGCCCTGAATCTGTTGTTATTTATACCATCCCCCCCCCAATTTCTCCCTCACCTACAAGACTTTAGTGAAGTCTCTGCCAATAAGCCAATTCATTGGAAGGGTCTATCAGAGGGCATAAAGCTCTTCCCAGAGACTCAGTCTCAAAGTCGGGGCTCGCATAAATAGCAGAAAGCAGCCAAGTACAGGGATTTGGGATTCCCTTGAATGGAACATGGATTCCTTAAGGCATGATTGAAATGTTGTCTAGTTTCAGCATATCCTCTTCCCATATGATGACAATACCCCTAGAAAAGCCATTTATCACAAATTGAATTTGAGAGTCAAATTTCAGGGCTTTAATAAGGTACTTGTGCTCCATCATCTCTGTCTCCAAAAGAACTAGTAGTGCAGGCTTATGCTCCTCGGCCATTACTTCACAATGATGCCTGAAGTTGGATCTATTTGCCCCTCCCTCCCCCAAGTGTTCCAAGTAATGAATCTGGTCATATGTAAAGGACATTGGCTCCACTCCTGGGTTTCCATCCCCTTCTTCATCTTAAGTGTCCTTATAAGATTTAGAGCACTACTGCGGGAACAGTGTCTCTTTCTTTCCTCAAGTTCAGAGTGCAAGAGGTTATGTGCTACAAACATTGATGAATCAGGCTTATGGTTGCATGTCATTGTTCTTTCTATTCCAAGTATTGAGAAATATAGATTTTTTAAAATATGTTTCTAGATTTGATACAGAGATTTGTAGCAAATAATTAATACTCAATCTTGATTAATAGAAAAGCACATGACTTTTTCTACTTTTATTTTTTAAACCATCCTAGCTATTTTATTACTTTATATTCATTATCCTTCATTATTGTTGTGATTTGTCACAAATTCGATTATACTATTTTTTTAAGATAAACAAAGACAACATATTTCTACTATTATATAAGAGTCAGTGCATATGTGTTGTCGCCCAAGCTACACCTTTTTTAGGCTAAAATGGTCGTTGTCAAGATATAGAATCTAACCAAGGTTAGGGTCGAATCCAAAAGAATATGATAGACTTAGAAGAATTCAATTTTACAATTCGGGTTTATTAACCATCTGAATCTAGGGGGGTTGAAATAGACAAGATAGGGGGTTTATCATCACAAGTAAAAATATCTCTAAACTAAGACAAGTGTTTAACCAATATGAAGAGAAACTGGGTGTTGTGTTTCCCATAATTCCCTAACTTAGTATCACTGGATAACCGAATTGTTTTCTAATGCATAGTATGCATAACGGTAAGTTAAGTTCGCCAAATCCTTTGGCTCAGGCGAGAGGAAAATTTCACTAGGTGATTTGGTCCATCCCCGCAATGTGACATTACTAACCCTTACCTATTATCCCAGTACAACCTCCCCTTGGCCTAGTTCGGTTAATTAGATGAGAAACATTAATCGAATTCTGTTAATTAATCTATTTTCCTATTCATTACTACCTTGGTCAAGTCAGTAACACTAGGCAGGTTCTAATATTGGCCACAATTAGAAAACATTCAAAACGAAGAGAATTAATTAATACATGCATGCACCTTTTCAAAAATTATGAATTATCCCGATTTTACATTGTTAGTTCTTCATGGTTCCCATAACCCTAGTTGTGGATTTAGCTACTCATAATTTGTCTAGATGCGAGATTTATGAATTTGAATAACATAATTGAGCACTTACACAATTGAATTAAGCACAAGAAAATCCAGCTCTTCAATGAGAAACACAAGATTGTAATAAGATGAAATTAAAGTTTACAAGTGTTTCTCAAACTCTCTAACATTTTTCCCTACTATCTCTCGCTGCTCTCAAACTAACTCCCTCAGAAAAATAACCTAAAACCCTATTTATAATGTTTAAAATACAAATCCAAAACAAAATGGGGTAGGTGGGTCGGCAGGCTCCATGAGGTGCTCTACGGGCCGTATGGTGATTTACGGCTCGTAGTCTAGCTTTCCTACTTTGTTGCTTCAATTCGACACTTGGCTTCTACAACACCACTCTACGGCCCATAAAAGATTCTACGGCCCGTAGGGGGTTTTTTCTGATGAAATTTCAGAAAGTCCTAAATCTCTGGTCCTCTAAATACGACACTTGATCTACAACTCGTAAAATGTTCCACGACTCAACTGCACGTTCGTAGACCAAACTTTCGAATTCCACCCCTTACTGGAATTTCACATGAAACCTCTTTCATGACCCGTAAAGGGTCTCGTGGATCCTCAAAATCAGTAATTTCTGCATATTTTGCCCAAACATTATGTCAACCCTAAAATCTTGCAAAACAAACACAAACACACATCAAACCTACTAACATTGTATTGAGAACACACAAAATTCCATGTTTTAAGCATCAAAAGTATTGTATTTTAACAGCACATCAACACCCTCAACTTAAACCTGTTGCTTGTCCTCAAGCGACGGACTCAATTTATATAAGCAATACAGTAACACACAAACCTCTATATAATGGCATACATCACATCAAACTTAAGCACAGATATCCACACCTCTTTTCAAAACACAATCAGATAGCTATCCAGCAAACGAATACAGACTACTGCATGTGACAATGCAACTATGACAAGCGAGGTACTACCAACAAGCCACAATCACTGAATAAGTTTAATGTTAACAATGCAATGCATGTTCCCTCACAGAAAGAAGTCTCATATCTCACTCTCAATGATGTTTTCATGTATAATCCTGGGACGTTGCAAAATCACTCACTCTCATAAAAAACATTCATGTATCATGCCCAATACCATATGTTTTACCTAAACTCATGACTAAGACCTTTAACTACTTGGACTAGGATCGGTTAGGACTTTACAGGCTTATACAGTAGGCTCAGGGGGCTTTGGTATGATATTTTAGGAACATAGTGATTAAAGGCCCTCCTTAACACTATGTTTTTTCTAAACTTTTGCCCTACTACACTGTTACTTTCATTCCATTCTCCCTTTGTCCTATTTCAAGCTTTTCTGGGTGCTTTCTATTCATTTTTCAGCTTTTTGCCTTGTATTTACACTTCATTTTTCTTTTTAGCTCATAACTAAGGCGTCACTCATTTTTCTTGCACCCAGTACACGTTTTTACTCCTCTTCCATGTATCACTAACTTTCTCCCTCATTTTGTGTTTTACCCTTATATCAGCCACCCTCAACTTAGACTTTTGGCCTGAGTTGAGGTGTACATTATCCAAAGTCGGAACCAGCGCCACATTTGATAGACACCCTCAACTTAGGCTTTTTTGCATCAATCAAGGTGCACAATGTTCAAGGAAGGATCGGGGCCAATATCAGAATTTTACAACTAATAAGGCTAGGTCACTCAGGTTTTTAAAAAGAAGAGGTACATGTAAGGCTTAAACATTAGGATCAAGGGATATTCTGCACATTTGGTTAGTTATTTTGGCTAAGTGGACTATTATGAACAATGGCCTAAAGATCCTTTCCTAACAAACTAACCTATAGTCTAAATTAGAGTTACAAGGTAAATTCTGAATTGAAACACAATACATGAATATAGCAAATTAAGCTCACACCCACATGACACTAATTACATTATCAATGCAAACTCATAGATCATACTTTTCAGCTTAATTTTATCCTCACTTATCAGAACAAGCACTGTCAACACACTTAAACATGCATAGTTGCTATCTAGACTAACTAAATAAAAAATTTGGTGGGTATCATTTTTCACAAAAAAGCACCAAAATACATATATGCCATAGATATCAGTACTATATACTACCCATACTACCTAAACATGCCTGTTCAACAGAAATTAAATATCCATAGGGAAAAAACACAAGTAAGAAAACCCCTAGGATTCAAAATTTGGGGTGGTTATAGGTCAACGCTATTCAGACTTCATTGAGGCCCATAACTACCCATACCCCATAAAAAGGGGGCGTTTGTACCAATGCACACAATCAAAACAAAATAAAGTATCGGGGTCAAAAGGGGCATACCTAGGCGCCTAAGTGCCAGTCTGTACCTTTCCCAAGAAGTGCCATGATTTATTTTCGTGGCATGACTTGGACAACTTGGCTACTCAAACTTCACCAAGTGCCCAAACCTCATTCTTTAGATCATATGGCATCTTCATAGACTGACAGATATTAAAGATAACTTCTTCATCATTCAATCTAAACCTGAGTAGACCAGCTTCCATATCCACTACTGCTCAACCAATGGCTAGGAATGACCTTCCTGAGATGATAGGGACGTCAAAGTCGACTTTGCAATCTAGGATCACAAAGCTTGCGGGGAATATAAATTTCTCCACTCTAACAAGCACATCATAAAGTATCCCCATAGGCTTCTTCATCATGCGGTCAGCCATCAACAACCGCATGTTCATTGGAGTAGGGGCACCCAATCCTAGCTTCTTGTAGACCGCAAGGGCATCAAATTTATATTGGCACCGAGATCACACAATGCCCTTGCGAACTCCACATCCCAATGGTGCAAGGTATGGTAAAAGCACCGAGATCTTCTCACTTTTGAACCAAGGACCTCATAGCAATTGCACTGCAATATTGAAGCTCTTGGGAGAGCTCTTGACTCATAGTGCGCTTCTTCATAACCAAGTCCTTCATGTACTTTGCATACCCTAGCATCTTCACCAACGCCTCAATTAGAGGGATATTAATGGAGAGTTGTTTCAACATGGAGAGAAAGTGCTTGAACTTTCCCTCCTCCTACTTCTTTTTAGTTCTCTAAGGGAAGGGGGAGGAGGCCTAGCAATGGGCTTCAGCTTCTGTGGTGCATCTACAGCATCACTCACTCCATCCTTTCCATGATCATCTATAGTATCCGCATCTTTGACCTCAATTATATCCTCTCTGGAAGGATCAATGGTGCTCTTGCCACTACGAGTAGTAACTGCCATGCACAGCGCTTCATTCTTGGGATTTTGAACTGGGTCTTTAGGTAATGTATCCCTATAACGTTGATTTAGTTAAGTTGACACTTGACCAAGCTGTTGCTCAAGCTGTTTGATAGCAACAAAATGAGACTCGATTTTCTGATTTATACTAGAGATCTTAGATTTTATCCACCTCAGAGTTGTGTCTTAGCTTTCTTTAACAGGCGGTCAAATATCTTCTAGTTCCAGTGTCACGGTTGTGTGGTCGCACATAAGGACAATTTCTGTAACCATCTCTTCGGCCCCAATCTGCATCTCTATCTTGGCCCCAATTCCTATCATAGTACCCTCCGTGGTTGTCTCTGAAAGCTCCATCTCGATTAAAGTTCCTCCTTGGTTTTCTTAACCTTGGTGCCAATAGTTCGAATTGGACCCTTGAGCATTGGTCCGGAAACCCCCCGTCTGATCAGCAATGAAACAAGTGTCCTCCTCATAGTAGGGATCATCATACATGGGTGCTCGCGGAGGCTGATGAACAACAACATTGACTTATTCCTAGTTCTGTTTCATCATCACCTTCATACATGTACAGATTCGAGCAAGCTCTTGCATAATCTCTTTATTTATTTTAGCTTTCTTTGAACCAATACTAATAGCGCATGAACTTTTGGTAGATGCTCTGTCCCTTTGCACCCATAAATAATTGGTCTTGACCACCCTTTCCATTCTTTCGATGATCCTTACAAATGGTTGATCTAAGAACATGCCCCCCATAATGGTATCAGCACAGGCTTGACTATTCTAATCCAGGACATAGTAGAAGATCTCCACCAAGGTATCATCAATAATTTTATGGTCCGGGATATTCTTTAAGCATTTTGTGAACCGCTCCCAATAGTACTGATCGAGTCACCAGAAAGTTGCTCAAAGTTGATCTGGTCTTTTAACTTGAGATTCTTCGATCTTGGGAAGTACCTCTCCAAAAAGGCCCTCTATAACTCAGCCTAACTGGTGATCAAACTCTGCAGGAGCTCAGATAGCCATAGTTTTGCGTTGCCTATCAGAGATAATGGGTAGACAAGAAGTCTCACGGCATCCATAGACAAATTCTATGTTCCCATCACACTCTTGCGGACAAATGCAACATTGTGTAGATGGCTATGCGGATCCTCTAATGGTAGGCCCGAGAACAACCCATGATTCTACAGCATTTGAAGCAACGCACTCAAAACCATGAACTTTTTGTCAACCGATAGTGGTGGTAACACAATAGCTCTACTCACCTCCATAGCCATAGGGTTCAGTCGATATTGATTCCACTGATAAGCTTCGACGTTGAAGTCTTGTGGCTGTGGAGCAATGTCCTCAAGAGGAGGTGGTTTTTCATTGTTGGAATTCTCATTCTCATTCTAGTTCAGAGTTGCATTTACCACGTTATTGGCATTATCCTTGGCCATTCTTCTCAGTCTTCTATGGATCTCTGGGTCAAACGGAGTCGAGGGGATGCCTCAACTTCGCGTGTTGGTCATATAATACACTAATACCCTAAAAAAACAAAAAACGTAAAATAAGGAAAATAAGGATTAATTCTTGAATTACTTGAATTAGAGAAGTCTAGCGGTATTCCCCAATAACGGTGCCAAAATCTTAACGTTGCCCAAGCTTCACCACTTTTCGAGGCTAAAGTGGTCGTTATCAAGATATAGAATCTAACCAAGGTTAGGGTCGAACCCAAGGGAAAATGGTAGAGTTAGAAGAATTCAATTTTGCAATTCAGGTTTATTAACCAACTTATCTCCCCCAAATGTGGGGGGGGGGGGGGTTATAATCACTAGTAAAAATGACTCTAAACTAAGAGAAGTATTTAACCAATATGAAGAGAAACTAGGGTATTGTGTTCCCCATGATTCCCTAACTTAGTATCACCGGATAACCAAATTCTTTTCTAGTGTGTAGCATGCAGAACGGTAAGTTAAGTTCACTAAACCCTTTGGCCCAAGCGAGAGGCAAATTTCACTATGTAATTTGGTCCATCCCCGTAGTGTGATATTACTAACCCTTACCTATTGTCCCTGTACAACCTCCCCTTGGCCCAACTCGATTAATTAGATGAGAAACATCGATCGAATCCTGTTAATTAGTCTCTTTTCCTATTCATTAATACCTTGAGTTCTAATGTTGGCCACCACTAAAAAACATTCAAAATGAAGAGAATTAATTAATATATGCATGCACACATTTCAAGAATTATGAATTATCCGATTTTACCTTGTTAGTTCTTCATTGTTTTCACAACCCTAGTTATGGATTTAGCTGCTCATGATTTATGTAAATGCAAGACTTATGAATTTGAATAATATAATTGAGCACTTGCAGAATTGAATTTTAAGCACAAGAAAATCCAACTCTTCAATAAGAATCACAATATTGTAATTAGAAGATGAAATTAAAGTTTACAAGTTTTTCTCAAACTCTCTAATATTTTTCTCTACTATTCTCGCTGCTCTCGTGCTCACTCCCTCAGAAAAATAACCTAAAACCTATTTATAATGTTTGAAATACAAATCCAAAATAAAATAGGATAGTTGGGTCAACAAGCTCCATAAGGTGCTCTACGAGTCGTATAATGATTTACCACTCGTAGTCGGACTTTCGTACTTTGTTACTTTAATTCTGGACTTGGCTTCTATGACACCTCTCTATGGCCCATAAAAGATTCTACGACCCATAAGGGGTTTCGTTTGATGGAATTTTAGAAAGTCTTCAATCTTTGGTCCTCAAGATACAAGACTTGGTCTACGGCTCGTAAAGTGTTCCACGACTCGTCTGCGTGTTCATAGACCAAACTTCAAAAATCCACCCTTCACTGGAATTGCACACGAAACCTTCTTCATGGCCCGTAAAGGGTCTCATGGATCCTCAAAATCAGTAACTTCAGCATATTATGCCCAAACATTGTGCCAACCCTAAATTCCTGCAAAACAAACACAAAAACATATCAAACCTACTAACATCGCATTGAGAACACACAAAATTCCAACTTTTAAGCATCAAAAGTGTTGTATTTTGACAACACATCAATATGTGGTATCAACATGTGTGCTTGTGGTCTCTTTTTTATTAGCTGAGGGTATTATGGTAATTCTAGCTCAGTGTCCAGCCTTTAGCTAACTTCACGTGGTTGTGTGGCAATTGTTTCATTGTGCCCTGACATCCATGCATTGGTTCCACGAGTCTTCATCATATGCCCTCCATCTATTGAAGTCATTTAAAGAGGAGGTGTCCATCTTACCTCCATATCCTCTCCCCTTCAAGGTCTTCAAGTACTGTTTTTTCTTCTTCAATGCAATTTTAAGGTAATTTTTTGTTCTTTCTTTGCCTTCATCTTCAACTTTTCTTTAGATTTATAAAGGCTTTATTTTGCCTCCATATCCTCGGTTTTCATTTTGCTAAAAGAATTTATAAAGGCTTTAATTTTAGATTTAGTTTTTTGAGTTGATGATGTTTGAACTTGAGAAGATTTAGTTTTATGGGTGAATAAAGTTTGAATCTGAGAACACACAAAAAAATAAGATAAATCAAACATTAAAGGATTTGTTTTGACTTATTCTGTGTTTAAAGCTCTAATTATCCTACTTTATAGCAGCCTCCTGAAAATATGTCTACAAAAATGCAAAAACCTTCACTCCCGCTAGGTGTTCGACGAATTTTCCCAAAAGAAGAACGACTTAACCTGATTTTTCTGTTCATTTGATTTGTCTATTTTCATATTTGTTGTCTTTGCTTTTGGTGCTAGCGGCTAATTATTAATTTCTACACTCTTAAATTTCTTAGTTATACTTGAGTTTAATATTACGAAAATATTTCATTTTTTTCAATTTCTAGATGAAAAGTTTTGTTGTGGAATTGATGGAGTTTGACTATTTACCTGCAAAGGATAGTAAAAATTCAAATATAAAACTATATATAGTGGAAAACTATGTCGTGTAACTGTCGCAATCCTAAAATTGAATTTGGCTTCAAAAATAACTTCTTCCTACTCTCTTTGTGTTGCTCTACTCCTCCCGCTTCGTTCACTATTTGAGATAATGCTTCCTTCCAATTGCTTTTGATTTACTCTTGTGGGTTTACTTCATCTTATATTTCTGATTCTGAAATTCTCTTCTTTTGCTTTTCTGATTGTGTTTCAAATACCACATTTATTGTTAGAAAAAACAATGGATCTGTGTGAAATATGGTTGTTGATGCCTATGATAGGTTGGCTTATTTTCCAACTAATTTTACAAGGGAGGCAAAGAAAGAAGCAGTGGTCTCATTGAAGCTCATGCGTGGATGCTCAAGTGGGCTGTGAAATTACCTCATGAGTTACGTGCTGAATAGATGATGATACTGTGAGGTCTTTGTCCAGTAAATTGGAATTATTATGGATAATATTGAGAATGTTAATGGAATTGTCAATCCTGATAATTTCACAGTTGGATCTTTATAATATGTGTCATTAAATTCAGGTATGAGTTGACTTTCCCTTCTTATGATTTTAATTTGTCTCCAATTCCAAATGTGTATCAGTATTTTGATTTAGGAAGCTATTGATTAATCAATTTATGTTAGGTGTAGTAAGTCCTGAGATTGAATGTTGGAACTTTTAGTTGTTGAGGAAGAATAGTTAGTTTTTTCTTTCTTTTTTTTTGTTTGTGCATTGGGACATGAACCTTTATACTAGAGGGGGTCTCTCTCATTTGTCTATGGGGGGTTAAGCTACCAACTACTCTCTCCGTTTCAATATGTTTGGTCGATTAGACTTGGCATGAGATTTAAGAAAAAAAAGGTAGATTATTGAATTCTGTGGTCACAAACTAAAGGTATGTAAAATGTACCAAAATACCTTTTTTATTCTTATAGTCTTAAACATTCCATGTGTAAAGTGAGAATTTTGGAGTTGCCAAAAGGGAAAACAAATTTAAAAGGAAAGCTAAACAAACAAATTGAAATAGTGTGATAGTCATATTAGACAAACAAGAACATCTAAAAAGCTCTACACTTTTTGCAGTAAATAGCAAGAAGTTTATTCAAGTGGATGTAATGGGGATTAGCTTGGCTTGGGGCACGGCCAAATCAGTTGCCCCTAATCAGTTGGAGACTTGGATTGAATGTTCCAAGGGAAATTCATATTTGTGTGGATAACACGTCCTATAGAATACATCACCTAATGTATTAGTTTCAACAATCCATCCAACTATATAGCACAGTAATTATATAACACAAGTGTGAGATGAGATATGAATACTATTATTACGCCGTGTTATCTGTACAAGAGATCTCATGTGTTCAACTAAAATCAACTGCTCTACAAAAAGATTGCACTCCTATTTGTCCTGTTTTATGTGACACCAATAAAGTAATTTCAAGAACTAATCAAATTTTTTATATGTTATTAAATATTTTAAGTTGTCAATTATCTCGATGCACATTATATACGAGTTTAATATTGTGCTCCTCATTTTCTAATTAGATTTTTTTCTCAGTTGATGTATTATCTACTTTTCCCTCTGCGTACAAATTCTTCTTCTATGAGATGGCTAATTATGTCGTTTGAATATTTTAACCGCCCGGATATATGTGAATTGTATTTGGTTCTGCTAATTCAATGTGTAAAGATTAGTGTGTCATCCTCGGAAGATCAATGTTGGAATGGACGACTTCACTATATGAAGGAGCTTTAGCATTGTCAAATATTATAGGAGTGACTCTTCATCTTTCTGCGAAGAGTACTCATTTCTTACTTCAATATATGTTTGGAGATTACAAACTGATCTATGTACCTAATAGAGGACAAGAGGTGAGCTTAAATAGAAAATTTTATATAAATTTTGGGACATGGACTTCATTCTGTTAGAGAGGTATCATGTCGATTGGATTTGTCAATCAAAGCAGGATTTGGCATATTTTTTGATATTTTCTATTATTCTTTAATTCAAAGCGTCATCCCTTTTGTACCTATCCTTTTAGGTGTTAATTTTTTTTTTACTTTAGGCATGATGAATTTGTGAATTGCAATATTTGTAGCTATACACTCGATATTGATAGTCAATCTTAATTGGGGTTAAACAAGTATTATTATTGTTATTTAGAAATATAGGTTCTGTTTTTGCAATGTAAATAACATCACTGCATAGAGAGTGCAATCACAATTGTGATATATGAAGTATGAAGAGTATGTGCGTATATATTCTCAATTTTTTACTACTTGTCGCTCTACCAATATCTGTAATAATTATCCCCAGAGCCGTCTCAACAAGTTTGGGGGTCTAAAGCTAAATTTCAAAAAAAGACTTTTTAATTATTTTTAGCTACTGCAATTCTACAAGTGAAGTCATGAGAAGGCAGAATGCACACAAATAAGTACGAATACAAATAATGAAAATTTTTAATGAAAAACATAATATAAAATTAAAATAACCAAACCTGACTCAAACTTTTAAAAAATTACATAATGATATCGAAATAGTTGTGCTGAATTTGATAAATTGATATAATAATATTAAAATAATATTAATTTGTTGCAGTGCTTGGAATTTAAAGAATTCATTAAAAAATAAATTTTGTTCTTTTCATAAACTCAAAAAAAATAATATTTTGCATACTACAATTTTTTTTTACCATTTAGTAGACTCTAGATATTCAATAACGAGTGAGTAAAAATAGAAGAGGAATAACAAAGATAAATGCATGTAAGAATAATAGTTTGGGTTCATGCTAATCACTAAGATATAAATAAATCAATGAAATAAGTGGCCACATAAGAAAGAATATTATAATTAAATAAACACTATTTCATTTCTTAATTATTACAACAACTTCTATATTAACTAAAGTAAATAGTTACTTTTATTTTTTACCCAATTTTTTTCAAATATATTAATAAATGATATATAGATTATTAGAAAAATGGGGAATTTTCATAAACAACAATCTAGTGGAACATAATAAACGAAAATAGCTAATGTTTCTAAAATTATGTATTCTAACTTTGGTCATGCTAGAGGAAATGTGTAAAGCCTTTTTTTTATGATGTATAAAACCAAAAATTTAACTCCCTGTTAATTAAAGTAGAGACTTTTCAGCTATTAATAATGGAAATGGTTCTATAAATAAAGGAAGTCAATAACAAGTAGAATTTCTTTTTATAATTGAACTCATTCGTCCCAAAAAAAGGGGGGGTTCATTGTCAATAAAAAATAGATTTTCTTTCCTAATGTGACTCTTTTCCTAAAAAAGAAAAATGTTCCATTGTAGTTTCGATGGAAAAAGTAGTTTTTTTTGCTTGTGTATAAAAAAACATCTGAAACATTAAAAGTTTTGGGGAAATTATATATACATGCATGGAATTGTGTATTTTTATTGCAAACAGATAAGTGTATACTTATACAAAATAATTTTATTCTTGCCCAAATATCAGAAATTGTATGAAATTTGTTGGAACTTATACATATGGGGCTTAAATCAGAAAAATACATATCAGAAATTGTATAAAATGTGCAGGAACTTATACATGTGGGCTTATACATATGGGCCTAAATTAGAAAATGTATAAACTGTGTTGGAACTTATACATATGCAGCTTAAATCAGAAAAATACATATCATAAATTGTATAAAATGCGCAGGAACTTATATATGTGGGCTTAAATTAATAAAAATATACACTTATACATCTCTGTTTTGTTAAAAAAAGCAAATATACAAATTGGGAGAAATATACATTACATGCATAGATGACGAACACCAGATGTGTTTACAACCTAAAAATAGGTCTAAGAATGCATAAGCTAAGGAAATACCTTAATTTAGTGCCGACGGCTGCAATGTAGCAAGAGTTTTGTACAAAATTGAGAAAAATTTTGAACTCTAATTGTCCTCTTAGATGATGATTCGTCGGACATAATGTGTAGTTGTATACTGGTGATTTTTTCGACTGTGAAAAAAATTGGGGCTAATAGTGTATAAGAAATGGGAAAAGTGAAAATTTCAAAATAAAAATTAAAAACCGCCAAAAAATTAGTATGATATTGAAGCTACAAGATCTGGATGAATATTAGAATTTTTTTTTTGAAATCCTTACTTGTGTAATTGATGATTTGTTGAGAGATTGAAAGAGATAACTGTGGAAAGAAATTTTAGTATTTTGTATAGAATGGAGAGAGAAGGTGAATGTGAGAGATGAAGGGTTTTATACAAAAAAATGTCTGGGTCCCACAAAATTTTATAGCCATTTTTTTCAAACGTTGGTCAATTTTTGTAATTTTAAAAAACTATAGTTAATTTATGTGATTTTTGGGGGCCCTAAAAAATTCGAGGCCCCAAACGATTGTTTTAGTGGCCTTATGATTGAGATGACCCTGATAACATTGGGCCCGTATAGGCACGGTCAACCACGTCTAATATATAAAATAAAAAGAGGGGGAAATCTAAGAAAAACATTGGATGTTCTTTTTTATTTTTATTTTTTAAAAAGGAGCAGCAGCATTGATTCAATATAGAAATTACCCTAAGTTATATGGATCGTCCAAACAAGACGCAAAGAATTGCCAGCGAATACTTCTGAAGTCTCTGTGCTGACGAGGCAAACAGTACTCCCAACCTAACTGGGTGCTTTTCAGGTTTCACTCTATTTTTCAATCTATACATACAAACATATAGAGAGAGAAAGAGTAGATAGAAGAAGAGTGTTGTTTTGGATTTGCACAAAAAAAGAGGGGAAAACATGGAGGAAGGACAGTGCGAAGAGGAAGTGCTTGGTTCAAGCTTGACAATGGAGAAAGTTGCTGCTGCTAAGCAATTTATTGAGAATCACTATAAAACCCAGATGAAGAGTATTCAAGAACGCAAAGAAAGGTAATTTCTTCAATTTTTTTGAAACAAACAAACAAAAGAACAACATTTGTTTTTGATTTTATGTGGGGTCAAATCAGTTTGATGGCCTTGTTTGTTTCTGCTTGTTTTATTTTCTTCTAAGATCTGTCGTTTTATGTGTTCATAGCTGGAAGTAGATAAAAAGAGTTGCGGGATTTTTGGGGATTCGTGATCTTTTTTCTTTTTTGGACCAATTTGACTTGATTTAGTTATACTCAGTTGGATCAGCTGGTTGAACTAAGGGAATATTTTTGTGATAAAGAGTTGGGGCATTTTGGCAGTGATTTATCATGGAATTGATAGTGCATTAGTCATGAGTATCCTTTTCTGATTTTGTTGCATTATCAGTACTGGAATGAAACTGGCGCAAATGCAACAGAATGGATATTGAAGATTCATAAAGCTGACGCCAAATTAGTTTGAGATGGAGACAAACTGTTTTAGTACTATGTCTGAATGTATCACTTGCCATCATGAATTCTTGAGTTAAGCTGCTTACTCTCCAATGTTCACCTTATCTGTATGTTAAAGACCCTAATTTTAAACTTGTTCTTTGTTGATGGCCACATTATTTAAGGTTCAGATTGATTAGTTCTCTTATATGGTTAGAGGACCACCTGGCAAAGCGGCAAATTCACAAAGGTCAGATCGGGAAGTTAGTTAAAGAGATCAGGCTGAACAATTCTTTTGCCTTGTGACCCAAAGTTATTCAACCAAAACTACAAGGCAGGTTGTGGTGTAAAAGTTCTTGCATCCCACAACAAGTGTGTTGATGAAATGGTTGTTGAGATACAACATAGAGAAATCAGGTATGTGGGAGGAAGAAGTCAAATTGTCAAACACAAATATGGAAAGCAAAGAAATTGGTACTAAGGGGTCATTTATTAGCCAGAAAAGAAGCAACTTATTCATGTATTAATTTTTGTATAAGTAATACAATATTTTGAGCTAGTTAGGCAATAAGTTATTCACGTATAAAATTAATGTGACGTTTGGTTTGGTATTTTGGAACCTGCATAGCTTATTGTTACGATCTAAGCTAGGTCGTAGATGTGACACGGCGAATGAGAATCTCGGGGGAAACTCAAACAAGTCTCTTAGCATTCGGATAAGCATTCACAGATAATGAACATATAACATAAGCGGAAACATAGAATGAAGCACTAAAGAGTTATAGCATGAGATAGAGATAGAATACTAGTCAACATAAAATCCATACATGATGTCCAACGATGCCTCTGAATAATAGACTAGGTGGGGGGTAAGACATGTCCCTAGCTCACCCTTAAGAAAAATAAAAGTTAGTGGAAAAACAACTCAAACATGACATAAGCTAGAAGGAAGTAGGTTTCATCCTCGGAGCATGAAGAGTCACCAATTAGTCTATGAAGGAAGTCGGATTTAACCACGAGGATGAGGAGGAGGATAGTCACCTGGGCCTACATTGTGAAATAATATGGGCATAAAGTATGTGTAGCACGTTTGGTTGTACTAAGTATGTAGGCATGCAATGCGATAATAGTCATGTGGTGCAAAAGACTAATACATAAGCAAGTAAATGAGTAGTGCAAGAGTGAGATGAGATATCTATATGCCAATATGCAACAAGTGAAAAGTCATGCTAGAAACACAATTAGTCATACATATGTGGAAAGTCACCATAACCGGCAATAAGACCATGTGAGCTATAACATAGAATCCCGATGTTGCCCCTATATCGAGAAAATGGGAGTCTACTAGCCAAGGTAGAACTCTACCCCACTAAGTGGGTGTCATGAGCTATGTGGATCCACTAGCGAACCATACTGGTAATCATAATCTTATAGTGGCACATAGTAATGAGACTTAGAACTTTATGTAAGAACCCCGAGCCCCCACCTCAAAGCTTCATGCGGTGCTAAGTCAAATCTCACGGAATACATAGCATAGGCAAATCATAATAGTCATACATTCATAAGCTTGTTCATAATCTCATAGTCCATAGTTTCATATGTAAGAGTAGCTCATTTCAGGTAGAGTAGGCAATATGGGTGTAAGCCTTCCATCATTATCTTTATACCTCAAATTGAGTGGATTGGGATTTTAAGTCACCAGGTAGGTCTTAGGTCACCCTATTTCATAAACTTGCTTAAAGCCTTATATACTTGCATGATCATGACTTGAGTTGAAAGTTAAGGTAAAAGTATGGGGTTCACCATCAATAAGCTTAAAACCAAGTAATTAAGATAGATTCATACATAATCATGTGGTTTGAGATCATTTGAATCAAAACTGAAGGAACCCAATCATAATTTTATATAAACCTTAAATAGCATACTTGAAAAATTCATGTAGATCATAACCCTCAGGGGTTGGCCTGGTGGCAATAGACTTGAGCCTTGGGGTTTGCTCCCTTTTAAGGTCTCAAGTTCGAAACCCACTGTGCAAACAATTTCTGAGGGCCATCGTTCTGTGTAAAACCTGAATTAACCATGGTGCACTAGCGGGAAACTCCTTGCCGAGGCCTGTGCATCCCTGGGGATTAGTCAGGGCTCAAAAAGACTCAGACACCCTGTGCAAATAAAAATAATCATGTAGATCATGTAATTCATGCAACTTGTAACAATTCATGCATGTCTAAGAATATAAATACAATTTCCATCATAGTTTGAGCAATTTAAACAAAAATCATGAAAACCCTTAATGTGCATGCTTTGAACTTATTGAAAATAGGAGATTGAGTTGGGCTCCATGGGTGAAATGTACCCATAAATGAAGACCCACATACCTTGATGATGAACTAAGAGAAATTTGGATGAATCTGGCTTGAACTTGCTTAACCTTCAAAGGGTTCCTTTCTTGAAGAAGAACAGAGCCTTGGAAGGGTTTTTGGAGAGTGGATTTGTGGTTTGAGGATTTAAGTGTGAATGAATGACTTTAGGTAGGTTAGGGTAGCAAGTGATGTGTAATTTGGTCCAAAAATCATCCAAAAACGAAATTAAGAATTAGGATGAACATTTGACTTTGACGTCTTTGGAAAGCAGTGAACTGTACATTGAAAGTCCTGCTTTAAGCTGGTTGTTTTTGGATGATCAGAGTTTTAAAGGTTCAGATTGACTAGGTCAAAGTGGCAATTGCAAATACCAAATTGGGAGTCAATTAGCCGGATCAGGCTGATGGAAAAAACTTCTTGCACATAGAACGTGTGTGTGCGCGCGCGCCCCTATAGGATCTATCACTATGACTATGAATGTTAATTTTCCTGTAGGGTCTATAATCTTGATAATTCTTCCTATTTTAGAATGACACATCTCAATTTAAACCTGCAATAGCTTAAGAGTATGTCTAAGGTACCCCCTCTAAATATCTTCCTTGTCTCATATTTGTTTAAAAATAGGCGTTGGATTCTAGAAAGAAAGCTAGCATCTTCAGATGTGCCTAAAGAAGAGCAAATGCATCTGATCAAAGATCTAGAGCAAAAAGAAACAGAGTATATGAGACTGAAGAGGCACAAAATATGTGTGGATGATTTTGAACTTCTAACAATTATTGGCAGAGGAGCCTATGGTGAGGTCAGTATTATCCCTTTAAGGTCCGAGTTTTGTTTATTAAGATTGCAAGTAAAGGATTTCCTTCCATAATTTTCTGTTTCCATTTCTACTGTATTTGCACACACTTTATATATTGGTAAATTCCAAAAGGCTTGGCATTTCTATTCATAAAATTGCAATATCCACAAATTGCTAAAGTTCAAATTATTCCTGCCGGTACATCAGTTTAAGAAAAGTTCAAATTCATTTGATGTTTGATTTAACCTAGAATGGTTTCTCTATAAAACAAACTTTTCTGCCAGTACAGTATTATTTTTACATCTTAATTGACATTACGCAAAAAATCAGTAATTATGTTAAACCCTGTATACTGTCAAATCTCATCCAATAGAAATTGGGGGGGGGGGGGGAGTAGTAGAGCGTACATGCTATTTTGAGTGCTCGCTTGGACTCTTATCTTGGTATACAAATATTTGAAATGATACACAAATCTTGAGGATTAGTACAAGGCGATCTGGACATTTTCTCTTTTCTCAATCCCTTCAACCAAATGACCCTGAGTGTATGTGTTGTCGTCTCCTTGTATTATGTTGGAGAGCCATCATCTCATGAGTTAATTTTTGGGATTTAGGGGCAAGGTCCATTTTCTGAAGGCCTACCATGTTAGATGTCAGTTAACGACATACAAACAGAGTCAGTCTAAAGTCTAACCTGAACAATGATTGCTGGAATTCCAAAAATCATTTATCTTTTCTATAACACAAGTTCTACCAAAACAGACTACACAAGGATGTAGCTTTCAATGAATAAAGTTTCACTTCCTGTCCCAGAAAAAACCTATCTATTCTATTTTAGGGAAGAGTGGGACAATAATTGCTAGCACTGATTGGGACCATGACTGCACAAGAACAAAGCTTCCAATGAATGAAGTTGCCTCTCACGTCCCATAAAGAATTATCTGTTCTATTTAGGGGCGAGTGGGGACTATAATGGCTTTGCACCTCCTGGGACCATGATTATCTTCTTCTCTATCTGATTTGGTATCTATGTTAGCATTAATGCTTATTGTTGGCTTCCATGGTTGAGGTTGGAGTCGGTATTCAAATGTAACAGAAGTTGCAGATGTCTAGAAAAAAATGTGCTCTTACTTGGGAAATGTGCCCTTAGCTTTTTCTTTCTAAATTTTCTCTTTCCGGTGAGCCTTCTTCCCCTCATGGGAGGGAAGATCTTCTTTGTTTCAGGTGACAAACCTTTTGAGATTTATGAAGATTATGGGGGTCAAGACAGATGGTGTGTTTGGGTGGAACGAGGCAGAAGATTTACTAGTCAGATCAAACTAGATGAGGAGAACCTTAGATGGATCTGTTTGCAGCTGTACCAAGCTTCTCATGGTCAAGGGAATCCCTATAGAAGATGGGGGAGGTAAATCCAAGCATACATTTACAGGGTATATCAAAATTACAATGTGTATGGAAGATCGGTTATAGTAGAAACAATGGCAGGGAAGAGGAGGAAAGCTTTATTATTCCAGAAAATGTGTTCAATGAGGAATGGGGAGACATAGCAGGGAAGATACTTCAGTTTCTGGGAAAAGCATCAAATCTCAAATACAAGGAATTCACTGATTTGGAAAAAAGACCCTTCCTAGAAGCAGCACAAATCTTTCAATGGCCACTACAGAGAAGGGCTGGCGACCTCGAAGAACGGGATGAAAGTCCCGATTTCCTCTCAAGATGCTTGATTGGGAGCTTCAATGATCCCTTCCATTATAGCCCAAAAGCAGAGACCATCCAGGCTTGGTTTCTTAAGAGATGGCAGGTGACAACAGGTCTAAGAGTTGCACCAATATCGCACAACAAATTCTTGTTTGAAATGCCCTCAAGACAAGAAGCATCCAGAATAAAAGCTGGAGAACTGTCACGCCCCGGGAGGGTACCCTAGGCGTGGCGACGCTCGAGATTATTACTAGTCCCTAAGTGAACCACTTGGCCTCATGACAGTCATTCAATCATTTAAATCAGCGGAAGACATTAGAATAAAGGAAACATAATGATTGGCAACTCTACTTACAACTCAAATAAGGGTCGTAGGCCAATAAAGTCAGTCACAACATCTGTGACATAATAGTAGATTTTAAAGCAAACTCAATTCAAGAAAAGAAGGACCTCAACATCAAGTCATCGTTTTCTAGTCTATGAAGCCTCTACCTCTAAAGTCTAAAATGGTACTATGACAGGCCATGACTACCACAACTCAAAATGAAACTAACTCAAAAGCATAAGAAATATAAAATGATATCCTCCGAATGCAGGGGGGACTCACCAATCAGTTGTAGGAAGAATAGACCTTCAATGGAGCGCCTGTTGATGATCTCTAGTACCTATCTCTGCATCATAAAAAAATGCAGACCCAAATGGACGTCAGTATGTGGAATGTACGAGTATGTAAAATAGCTGAAAAGGAAAGGACATCATAAAAGGCGCTCAACTTAAACATCAACTCATCTCGGTCATAAACTCATCTCAAGAGACAACTCGAAAAGTAAGGAACTCAATCATTGCATTAAGATACTGTCATGACCTATCTGGGAGTTTCTCTGACCGACAATCATCACCTATTAGCTAGTGATGATACAACGAAGCGATGTCGTTGCCACATCCATCCAGTACTTGCCGAGGGTAAAGGACATCAGATCAGTGGATCCACAATAAATAACATCAAGTCCTCTTTTGGGACAAAGGAAACATCCGGTTTTACGATTCAATCCTCTTCTACGCGGGCCACGTAGTTATTTAGTTTGAGTTGTTATCTACTCTTACTCAATTCGGTGCTCAATACTCCTACCAGGACTCAACATGCTCATAAGACCTCAATCATCTAGATTACTCTTCTAACTAGTCTCATTGGACATTATTAACTCAATTCATTATATCAACCATCAACTCATTGGATTAGGATCATTATCTTAGGATTAATTTCATGATCCAGGACATCAAGTTTCATCCACATCGTCATCACAACTCTCATATTAGGATCACAATCACAATCACATGCACATTCATACCGTTAAGGGCTCTAGACTCATCGCCTAAGTTCATTCCTGCAAGTTTTAGTAAATGACTCCTAGGGTTTATGATCAATGCCGGAATTCAAAACCATTTATTCAAGAAGCAAGTTCATAGAAATTTATCAAATTATACCGTGCAAGCAAAAACAAGTTAAACATTATAGAGGTTTTCAAAAGGTATGCAATCATGTGAACAATATTATCATAACTCACTCCATCACAATCATGGGGCACATGGGAGAACAATCTCATGCTTTAGGTCAACCTTGCATACCTGGAATGAAGGACGACACTAATCTTCACAAGCAATTGACCTCAACCTTTGGACCCTAGCTTTTCTTCTCTTCTTCTCTCAAGAACTCTGACTCATTTTAGCGTAAGAGACTTTGAAATGGGTTTAGAAACACTTTTTAGACCAAAAAGGACCTATATTGGTCGTGGATTAAGTTTAAAAGGGGTGGGGAAATGTCTGGAATGTCCCTCACGAAAAACTGAAAAAAGTACACTTCGGCGTACCAAGTCCGCGTCGCGGACTTGGTCTATTTTAGCTGTTTTTTCCTAAAATTTTTCCGATCAAGTTTTCTAATCCCGTGGAAAATATTGGGATCACATCTAAGTCGAATCTGCGACAACTCCGTGACGCGGACAAGTCGCGCACTCTTACTGGAAAGCGTTTTTGCATCGAAAAATTATCTTTTGATCCGGTTGCTCTAAAATCAACTAAGACCATTTTCCTGCACAATTTTTCATGCTGATCGCATTTCTGGCCTCGGATTTGTCATAGGAGTATGGGAAGACGCGTTATGCACACATATCTTATCTAGGGGTATTTTGGACATGTTATGCACACACCTCTCATCTAGGGGTATTTGGGTAATTATACCGTGTGTAACAAGATTGGTTCTGGAATGGTAGGGATTTAAATCTAGAGTGGTGGTCAATGGAGTCTACGGTTGCTCCGGCAAAATTAGAGATAGGGAAGCAATGGGTCAAGGCCATCGGCGTACCTTTACATGGCTGGAACATAGAGTCTTTCCATGGCATCGGGGAGAAGGCAAGGTCCCATCTTTTCTGGGCTCGTATCTGTGTTACTAAAACCAAGGCAGAAATCCCAAAGGAAGTGGACCTGGATGTTGGGGGTGTGAGATATTTGGTGACGATTGCGGAAGACCAAATCTCTCGAATCATTTCTGACAGCCAAGAGAAGTGAAGAAGATGAAAGAAGTTGCCGGAAAGGTGATGGGAGCTTCTACTTCACCCAGAAAAGGATACATCAGCTTCTTCTCTGGGTAATAATAAGAAGCCCAGTTACCCAAGCAACTTTAATTCAAAAACTCTTGGTCTGACAGAGCTTTGCAGGGGCCATGTGTAATTCTGGGAAAAGGACAAGAATGGGTTAATGGGGCCAGCAATACTTTGGGCCACTTTCAAGGCCCAAAAAATAAAAAAGCAAAAAAGGAGACATTTTTAAGACGACACGGAAGACTGGTGGGCCTTGTTTCAACCCCCGTCAAAATAGGACCAGCCCATTTTCTCATCACAATTATTTCAATCCACTTCCAGTTGAAACTGAAGCTACAAAATTCAAAGCCAAGGAGAAGTCACCAGTGGTTTTTGCGTGTGACTCAGAAGCAGATGATGAAGCAGAGACATCAAGGTCTTTAACTATAAGAGCCCCAATTCTGAAGGAGTCTGAACCAGTAAGTTGCTCAGATTTTAATTCTTCTTCGTTTGATGCCCTTCCATGGCACAATGAGAGCCAAATGGTTCGAAGCAAATAAGTACTCTGAGCAGAGTTGACACGTCAAGATGGACCAAGACTGTCATGTTCAAAGCTTGCAACAGTTCCGGCATTAATGCAGTAGGATTTGAACACAAAATTCTTGGCATGGTCCTGAGGATGGAACAAAAAAGAAAACAACAAATTGAAAAGCAACAACAATCACCGGGAAGAAGAAGCAAACCTTGGAATTGGGGAGACTAAAATTGGAAATGAACTCTGATGGAAAGAAATCAGGTGATAGGGGCAGGTTCTACAAAGATTCCTCTACATGAAAATAAAAGTTCTTAGTTGGAATGTGAGGGGTCTCAATGAGACAGAGAAGAACAACAATTAAGTCTCTTATTAGCAAATGGAAGGCAGATATAGTTGCTTAGAAGAAACTACAGTTGAGGAATGGTTACCAAGCTGGACTAATCAATTATGGGGCAGTAGATGGGTTGAATGGGCTGAGCTGAAATCCAATCGCAAAAGTGGTGGCATTCTAATACTTGGGGATAAAAGACAATGGATAGTCAGAGATATTCATAGGGGCAGTTACACCACTTCATGTTTGATGGAGAGTACACGAGGATTTCAGATGGGGTTCATGGACCTCAGAACAATTCAGAAAGAGAGCTATTGTGGCATGAACTTGCTGCTTAAGGGGTTTATGGAATGATCAGTGAGTAGTCGGAGGAGACTTTAATGTTTGCAGATATGAGAGTGAAATATACAACTATAGCAGAAGATCCAGTGTGATGAGCAACTTCAATGAATTCATTCATGAGCTGGGAATTATTGCTTTACCTTTACTTGGAGCAAACTTCACTTGGTTTAGGGGTAAAGACTCTCCGCAAGCCTCTAGAATAGACAGATTTCTAATCTCCCCGAAATGGAATGATACTTCCAATGCCATAAAATAGGTGGCCACGCCTAGAGTTCTATCAGACCACAGACCTCTACCTCTAGAAAGTGGCGATTCGAAAACTAATTCTTCTTATTTCAAGTTTGAAAATATGTGGCTAACAACAGAAGGTTTCGCTGAAATGATCAAAGGATGATGGCAAAACTACAACATGGGTGGTAGCCCAGACTTTGTCCTATACCAAAAGCTCAGAATTCTCAAAAAAGTCATTACTAGCTGGAACAGAGATATCTTTGGAAGACTGGAAACTCAAGAGGGAAGAATGTTAGAGTAATTAACCATCCTTGAGCAAGCTACTGAAGGTAGGCATATGTCACAGGGGGAGAAGTAGAGCACTTCATCTAAAGCTAAAGCTGAAAGAATTAGCAAAGATTGAAGAGGTGTCGTGGAGGCAGAAATCTAGATGCCTGTGGCTTAAGGAAGGGGATAGGAACACTCTTTTTTTCAATGAGTAGCCACTCTCACAGGAGGAACAGTCAAATGACAATTTGATGATTGATGGAGAGATCTGTGAAGACAAGGGAGAGATAAAAAACGAGATCCTGAGATTTCATCAAGCACTGTATAAGGAGGATGAACAATGGAGGGCCCAAGCAAGCTTGGAAAATCTAAATAGCATCTCTCGGAAGAGAAAATCTGGCTAGAAAGAAACTTTGAAGAAGAAGAAGTTAAAAACAGCCTTCAATTCTTATGCTCCAGACAAGAGTCCGGGGCCTGGTGTATACACAATGGCCTTCTATCAAAGTGCATGGGATTTTGTCAAGGATGATATTATGGGAGCTTTCAACCACTTCCATCAGCATTGACACATGGTCAAATCCAGCAATGCCTCCTTCATAGCTCTTATGCCAAAAGGAAAGGGAGCTTTCCACTTTAGAGACTTCAGGCCCATAAGTCTCATAGGGACTGTCTATAAGATCCTGGCCAAAAATTCTAGCTGAGTGGCTCAAATAGTAATCTGGAAATTGGTGTATTGATGCTTCTTTACTTGCAAGCGAAATGATAGATGGCAGACAGAAATCAGGAGTTCCTGGGATTTTATGCAAGCTAGATATGGAGAAAGCTTTGATAAAGTAAGCTGGCAATACCTACTAGATATGCCGAAACAAATGGGTTTTGAAGAGAGATGGATCAAATGGATCAAATAAAGCCTATCTATGGTAGGATACTCCATTTGGGTGAACAAGGGTCTGGTTGATTTTTTCTCCCCTCAAAAAGGGGACCTTCTTTCCCCTTTCTTATTCATTTTAGCAATGGAGGGTTTGAGCAAGATGTTGGACAAAACCAAAGCAAATCATTGGATTGAGGGCTTCAAGGTGGAAAATGGCCCAGTCAATACCATCTCCATCTCTCATGTATTATGCTGATGATACCATAATCTTTTGTGGGACAGAGACACTCCAAGTTTTATATCTCAACCTGACTCTCATGCTATTTGAAGCTGTCTCTAGATTACATATTAACATTATGAAGAGCAAGATCTACCTGTCAATGAAGTCTCAAATTTGAGTACACTGACAGGTTGGCAGATATTTTGGGGTGTGACACATGCTCTTTCCCCTCTACCTATTTGGGTCGCCCTTTGGGTGCAAAATATAGAGCACCTGAGTTAAGGAATGGAGTGGTGGAAAGGGTGGAGAAGAGGCTGGCAAACTGGAAAATGCAATATCTATCTATGGAAGGAAGGCTAACCCTAATCCATTTTGTACTGGACAACATACCTACTTACATCATGTCCCTCTTCCCAGTGCCATACGAGGTGAAAGAGCAGCTGGATGGTTTGAGAAGGGCATTCCTATGAGAAGGAAACAGTGAAGAGGATAAAATCCACCTCGTGAAGTGGGACAAAATCATATTGCCAAAGAAACAGGGAGGTCTGGGCATTAGGGATCTTAGCAAACACAACAATAGCCTACTTCTGAAGTGGTTGTGGAGATATGGCCAAGGAGACATACACCTTTGGAAGGAAGTGGTGAATGCAAAATACAGTAAACTGGATGATTGGTGCTCCAAATAGAATACAACCCCTCATGGTGTTGGCCCTTGGAAACATATCAACAATCTCCAGGATGATTTCTTCAAGGAAGTATCCTTTAACGTTGGAAATGGCTCCAAGGTCAAGTTTTGGAAAGACAAGTAGGTGATCACTCAGCCCCTCAGACTCTCACCACATGACATTCCTTTAAGCTACAAAAGCAGCCTCCATCTTAGCTGATAACAGGGATGACAACACATGGGACATCTAAGAAGAAACTTACAAGACTGGGAGTTGGAGGAATTCACTGATCTTTACAGGCTACTGGCAGATTACTCAACGAATCCCCAACTTCCAGATAACATAAGGTGGGGGGTCTCAAAGAGAGGCATTTTCACTGTGAAAACATGCTACAATCACTTGAATGCAACAGATGGAATGATGACACCTTGGCCCTGGAAGCTGGTCTGGAATACAAAACTCCCCTTAAAAGTTAAAAGGTTTCCTTTGGACAGCCCTTCATAATGCCATCTTAACCCAGGACAATCTGAGAAAAGAGGCATTCCAGTGGTGAACAGGTGTTTTAGGTGCCAAAACAACTTAGGGACTGAAAACTACTTATTATTGCGTTGCCCTGTGGCAGCTAGCCTTTGGACTATGCTTTTGGCAATTTTTGGAAGTAGCTGGACTACCCTGCTCAACCTAAAACAAGCAGTTGAAAGTTGGAGCTCATGGAAAGTGAACAAGAAGATCTGGCAGATGATCCCAGCTTGTATTTTTGTTGTTTATGGACAGAAACTTCAAATCCCAATTTCTTTCTTAGATCTAAGTGTTTGTTGAATTTTTATAGCTGGAGCAACCTTTCCCTTGTAAATGATACCATCCCCTTTCTAGATTTTGTCAGTTCCCTATCAGTGGCTTAGCAGCCCCGAGCTTTTGCTTTCGGTTCTCAACTCCCAACTCTTGCTTTTTTTGCAGTGTTTTGGAGTAATAACCATTTGATTTGTAATCTTTCATGCATCTCCTTGATACCTTCTCAATATAACTTATTTCATAAAAAAATTGAGTGAAATATTGGAGAAAAATATTATTAAAATTGTGTATTTACATTACTACACAAAGATCTTATTTATAGATACTACAATCTAATCCAAGTCCAACTAGGAAACAACATGCTATTCCTATTCCAATTCTAAATAGGACTATATATTCCTATTCCTATTTTAACACTTTCCCTCAAGCTGGTGCATACAAATCACAAGCACCTAGCTTGTTATAGATATAATTAATACGAGGATCAGTGAGGGACTTGGTGAAGGTATCTGCAAGCTGATTACTTGACTTCACAAACTTTATAACAATATCTCTTGAGAGTATTTTTTCTCTGACAAAGTGACAATCAATCTCAATGTGCTTGGTCCTTTCATGAAACACTGGATGTGATGCAATATGAAGGGCCGCTTGATTATCACACACAAGTTCCATCGGATCAACTTCGCCAAATTTTAGCTCCTTCAATAACTGTTTAACCCAAATAAGCTCGCAAGTTGCCGCAGCCATTGCTCGATATTCTGCCTCCGCACTCAAGCGAGCAACCAGACTCTCTTTCTTGCTCTTCCACGACACCAAATTGCCTCCTACTAATACACAATATCCGGATGTAGACCGTCTACCAGAGGGTGATCTTGCCCAATCAACATTTGTATATCCCATGATATGCTCATGGCCTCGATCTTCAAAGAGCAATCCTTTTCCAGGCGCTGACTTTATATATTGCAGAATACGAAGAACTGCATCCCAATGACTATCACAAGGGGAAGTCATAAACTGACTTACAACACTCACAGGGAAAGAAATGTCTGGTCTAGTCACTGTGAGATAATTTAACTTTCCCACCAGTCTATGCCTTTCAGGATTATTGAGTGGCTCCCCCTGTTCTGGAAGCAGTTTAACATTCAGATCCATAGGAGTGTCAATGGGTCTACATCCCATCATCTGTGTCTCCTAAAAAATGTCTAAGGTATACTTGCGTTGAGAAATAACAATACTTGATCCAGACTGAGCAACCTCAATACCTAAAAAGTACTTTAATTTGCCAAGGTCTTTGGTCTGAAAATGCTTAAAGAGATGTTGCTTCAAACTAGTGATACCATCTTTATCACTATCAATGTTTTGACAATATCATCGACATAAAAAACTAAATAAATACATAAATTTGGTGCAGAACGCCAAAAAATATAGAGTGATCAGCTTCACTATGAGTCATGCTGAACACCTGAATTACTGTGCTGAACTTTCCAAACCAGGCTCGAGGAGACTGTTTCAGACCATAGAGTGACTTGCGCAATCGACATACAAGTCTACTAGACTTCCCCTGAGCAACAAAACCAGGTGGTTGCTCCATATAGACTTTTTCCGCAAGATCACCATGTAGAAAAGCATTCTTAACGTCCAACTGATAAAGAGGCCAATGACGAACAACAATAGAAGAATACGAACAGATGCCATTTTAGCCATGGGAGCAAATGTATCACTAAAATCTAGACCAAATATCCGAGTATATCCTATGGCAACAAGCGAGTCTTAAGTCGATCAACCTGGCCATTTGGACCAACTTTTACTGCATAAACCCAACGGCAACCAACAGTGGATTTGCCTGAAGGAAGGGGGAGAAGTTCCCAGGTACCAATCGTAGGTAAAGCAAATATCTCATTTATCATTGCCTGCCTCCATCCTGAATGAGAAAATGCTTCACCTGTAGTCTTAGGAATGGAAATAGAGGACAAAGACGATACAAAAGCATAATAGGATGATGTGAGACGATGATAACTCAAGAAAATATAATATGGGTTAGGATTTCGAGTGGACCGTACACCTTTTTGAAGTGCACTTGGTTGGCTAGGAGCACGCATGTCCATAGTAGGAGCAGGGTCTAGCGCATGACATAAATCATCTGGAACTGGTGCTGGACGTGGACGATGATGATAAGTCAAGAGAGGTGAAGGTTTGGTGGGTTTTGTTAGAGGTGGCACTACAAATGGAGATTCTTTAAAAGTCGGTACAGGTAGGACCTGAGGTAAAGGTAAGACCTCAGAGATATAATGACAATCAAGTGATGTATAGTAAGGTTGATATTCAAAGAATATGACATCAACAGACATACGATATTGATTAAGGTTAGGGGAATAACAGTAATACCCTTTTTGAACTCAAGAGTAACCAAGAAAGACACATTTGACAACACAAGGGGCTAATTTATCTTTTCCTAGAGCTAAGTTATGAAAAAAGCATGTGCTCCCAAAGACACGAGGTATAGAATGGAGATGTGACAAAGGAAACAGTATGGAATGTGGAACCTAATTCTGAAGAGAAGATGAGGGCATTCAATTAATTAAATAACAAGATGCAAGGACAACATCGGCCCAAAAGCGCAAGGGAACATGGGACTCAATGAGAAGAGTGCGAGCAGTTTCAATAAGATGCCTATTTTTTCGTTCTGCTACACCATTTGGCTGAGGGGTGTACGAACAAGATGTCTGGTGAATAATTCCTTGGTGCGTCACAAACTCCTGAAATTTAGAGGACATGTATTCTAACGCATTATCACTATGAAGAGTACGAATGGAAATACCAAACTAGTTTTGTATTTCAGCAAAAAAACTTTTAAATACAGAAAATAACTCTGAACGATCTTTCATTAAGAAAACCCAAGTAAATCTTGAATAATCATCAATGAAACTAACAAAATGATGAAATCCTAAAGTTGAGCTAACTTGACTAGGATCCCAAATATCAGAATGAACTAAAGAAAAAATAGACTTGGAATGATCCTCAATACTACGTGAAAATGTAGCACGAGTGTGTTTCCCAAGTTGACACGACTCACAATCTAATGAGGATAAACTAGACAAACTAGGCACCATCTTTTGCAGTTTAGATAGACTAAGGTGTCCCAAACATTTGTGAATTAGGTCTGGAGGATCTGTTATGGAGAATGTTATGAAGGAATTTGAAGAGGTTAGATAGTAAAGGCCTTGTGATTCATGTCCTGTGCCAATCATCTGTCTCGTATGGTGGTCCTGCATAAGGAAACAATCATCAAAAAAATAAATGCCACAATGTAAGTCCTGCGTCAAATGACTAACAGATGCCAAATTAAAAGGAGAAATACGAACATAATATAAGGTGATAGAAGGTAAGGGGGTAAGGGTTCGGCTTTTCCAATCCCTTTTGGTTTTGTTTGGATCCCATTGGCTAAAGTAATAGTAGGAAGAGATTGTGAGTAAACAATACCAGACAAAAGTGATTTGTTACCAGAATTATGATCAGAAGCGGCTGAGTCCATAGCCCATGATCCAAGAGTACTAGACTTTGTAACAGAAGCAAAAGGATTACCCGTAATAGGAATAGTAGGTTAAGGAAGCGATGCTGCTTGTGGAGACAGTTGCTTACTTGCTCGATACTGAAGGAACTTATCATATTTAGCCTGAGCAATATGAGCATTATTGGATGATCGGTCAAATGGAGCAACAGGTGCTACTTGTTAGGATGTTTGCTTAGTTGCACAATTTGGAAGGGATTCGTTATATTCTTTTACAACAATAGGGTCATAACTTGGGGGTGGACCATGCAAAGTATAACATATGTCGCAAGTGTGTCTAGACTTGTGGCAATAACTACACTTAGAGCGAGATCTTCCAGAACGACTTCCTCCTCGCCAGTTCTCCAAGTAGATGGACGTTTATCAATAGTTTGAGATGCAAGGATAGAGGAGTCATTGGTGGGTGATGAACTACTTTATGAATGGAAGGCGCAACAAGACGAAGTAAACGAGAGAATAATTCATCCATTGTAGGGATGGTAGGACTAGCTAAGATCTGATCACGTACAGAGTCATGATCAACAGGAAGTCCAACAAGTGTAAGGACTAAAAACAATGTCTGTCTGTGCTCTTGTTGTGTATTCACGTTCGCGGTGACTGGCATCAACGTTTCAAATTCCTCCATGACTGCCTGCGCTTGTCCCAAGTATGTAGGCATATCGGATTCTTGTTTCTTTAAGTTGGACATTTGAGATACCACACCATAAAATCGAAATATGTTTAAAGTATATAAAGCATGAGACTTTTCCCAAACTGAATTACATGGTTGGAACGGCCAAAACAAGGGCATCAACCTTGGAATCAATAGATCGCCATGGGAGAATACACAATTAAGCATCAACTTCTCCCTTTGTACTTTGGCTGTTGTAGATTCATCCGCAACCTTTCTCCTTTCATCTACCACACCAGCATTGGTCGTTAAGTGATCATGGACACCTTGACCTTTGCACCATAATTCAACCGAGGAAGCCCATGCCAAATAGTTGGAACTGCCATTATTGTTTCTGAAGTAATCATAGAATTTGAACTTCCGATTCCTATACATTTGGAGCCAAACAGATCAAACCCAAAAGACATCTTTTGAAATCAAAATTTAGTAGTAAAAGAACTGGTCAAAAAGTAAATAATAACTGGCCGGAAAACTGCTTGGAAACACTGAACAGTCGCCGAAAATTGCTTGATATCGCAATAACCCTAATTCCGGCAATTGGATCTGGGAAAAAATTGCATGGGTAACCTCGGAATGGGGAGGCAACCCTGCTGGAAAAAGAATCGAAAAAAACTTGCCGGAAGCAGTCATACGCGCCGGCGCGTGAGGCGTGTGGTGACGCAGTTCTGAAGCTGCTGGTGGCACGTGAGGGCGCGTGAATCAGTGAAACTCAGAGGAGCTTACTGGGCTTTGCTCGCCTGAGTATTCTGCACCTCGTGGTGGTGTTGGTTTTGCACAACACTCACAAAATAAAAAAACGATACACACTCGCCTAAGGGTCACCGGAAACTGACGGGTTTTCTTCGTAGTAAGTTTCTCGGGAATGCTTTGATACCATGTAAGAAATATTGGAGAAAAAATATTATTGAATTGTATATTTATATTACTACACAAGACTCTATTTATAGATACTACAATCTAATTTAAGTCCAACTGGGAAACAACATACTATTCCTATTCCAATTCTAAATAGGACTATATATTCCTATTCCTATTCTAACAAAAATAAATAAATCGAAATGGCTCCTCAGGTATTGTTTGGACAGTGCCAATGTAGATTTCTGGGTTCTTGCTTAGCTGGGAAGAAGCAGGTGTAGGATTGTCACACGGAGATAGATGGAGTATTGTCCCAACTTGCATTTGGTGGACAATCCGGAAAGAGAGAAAATCCGATGTTTTGGAGACGTTAATAGTTCAGTTCAGATGATTAATTTGAATTGCTTTAGACTCTTATGTTTTTGGTATAACCAGAGATACATAAAAGATATTGCTTCAATGATAGATACCATAGTGTTTTGTTAAGGTCTCCAGAGCAGTTTCTTCTTTTTCACTTGTAAATATATTTTCAGCACAACCCAAGTGTTGTTTTGATAAATATATACAAAATGTTACTTTCTCAAAAAAAAAAAAAAAAAAAAATCGAAATCACTATCTTCACCAATTTCTTCTTCTTCCGTATAAATTGATTGTGCTACCATTGAACTTATTTTTTTGGGTTTTTTTATAGAATATTCCTGATTCTAATACATGGATACATGTTCCCTGCAGGTAAGATTATGCAGGGAGAAGAAATCTGGTAACATTTATGCCATGAAGAAGTTAAAGAAATCTGAAATGCTCATCCGAGGACAGGTGAGAAGAGGAATGTTTCCTCCATTATTTTTCTAATTAGTTATCATTATACGCCTAGTTTTAGCAATGTTGCTTCTACTCTCTGGTAGAGCATGTAATTATGATGTTAAGATACTTCTGAATTGGAAATTGGCTGCCTGTGCACATTGACATACCACTGGTGGTGGTGATATACTGTCAAGCTGTTTAGCGTAATTCAGCATATATCCCGTTGCTCTTATTTTATCTTTTATATGGCCTTTGTTTTTATATTTCAGCGGTATTTCCTTTTCCTTGCTCGTTATTGATCTTTTTCCTTTTTATTGGGAGGATGACCCTTGGAGGAATAACGGATGGGTTGTCTGCGGGTGATTGAAGAACATTTTCAGGGGATCTATCTTATCTTTTAATAGTAATGACCTTAACCTTCTTTGTTACACCACTACAATAAGATAAAATGGAACAAAAGCCGAGCATTACTTTGGTGCACTGACTTCTCATTACAGGTATCACTTAGGGCCTGTTTGGATTGGCTTGTTGTAGGGGCTTTTAAGCCAAAATAACTTTTAAGCACTTTTATATTATTTTAGTAAGATAAAGAAGTGATTTCAAGAACTTGTTTCTAAGCCAAAATACCAAAAATAAGCCAAAAGTCATAAGTTAGAATTCCTAACTTACGGCTTTTGGCTCGTAAGCCATAAACTATAAGCCCATTCAAACAGGCTTATAGTTTGCTGTCTGAGCATGCTACCTTCCAAGGAAGATGTTTTTCTTTTCCAAAAAAAATTGGGGTAGCGGAAGGGAAAATGGGAGGGGATTACGAGGTTGGGAATCAAACCCTCACCAACAAGGTGGGAGTTCAAGTTGCCAGCCAACTAAGCTACTAAGATTTCCCTTATTTTCTTCTTTGTTTAACTGCTAGTATACAATAAATACTTCCAATTAATTAGTCATATACATTAGTAACAATTACTCCCTTTGTCCATTATGTGGTACCCTTTGACTTGGCGCGGTGTTTAAGAAAAAAATGAAGACTTTTGAAACTTGTGGTCTAAAATAATCTTAGATACTTGTGTTGCTGAGAATCATTTCATTAAGGATAACATGAGAATTTTAAAGTGAAATTATTTCCAATTAGAGTAAGGTGACATTCTTTTTGGGACGGACCAAGAAGGATAGGGTGCTACATAAAATGGGACAAAGGCAATATTATTTTGGAAGTAAGACTTTTTCTTCAACTATAATTCTCTGGAACATTATTCAAAAGTTTATTTGTTGAACCTAGTCGTCTATAGAGCTTTTTCTGCAGATTCCAAATATGTAAAATTAATTTCCAATGGGCGGAGAAGTGGGTGCCAGAATCCTTGGATTTGATAAGTTATGGAATACACACAGACCCCACTTGTGGGATTCCACTGGTAATGTTGTTTTTGTTGTTGTTATGCAATACACACACATATATATGCTCTCAGGCACAACTATCGAGGTAAATCCCTATGTCACATTTCCTATGTTCTAACAACTACTCAAGCAATGGCAGTCACCATATATAAGATTTAACCATATTAATAATCTGGAGATTCACCAAAAAGATAAGTGATCCAGAGGGTATAAAGAGGGAGATTGTATCCTTTTATCAGACATTGTATCTGAAACTTAAAATTCGAGGCATGATTTCAATATCTTGGGCTGTCCAACATCATAGAAGAGAAATAGAATGGATGCAAGGAGAATTTAGTGAGCAGGAAGTATTGGAGAGTCTAAAAATGCCTGGTGCAGATAAAGCTCCTGATCTGGATTGGTATTTTATGGGAACACAAATGCTGGGATATTGTGAATGAGATGTCAGGAAGACTTTGTAGAATTTTCACAACCAGGATTTCTTTGATAAGAGTTTTATTGTGTCGTATGTGGCCATGATCCCAAAAAAGAATGATGCTAAGGAATTGAGGGATTTCAGATCCATCTGTTTGATTGGTAACGTATACAAGATCATTTCTATGTTATTGACTCTGAGGCTTAGAATGGTGAATTAACTTGTGGATGGACATCAAATAGCTTTTATGAAGGTTAGTCAGATTATGGATGTTGCTTTGATTGCCACTGAATGTGTGTATACCAGAATTAGAGGACAGGTCCCTGAACCTGACATTGGGAAGGCATATGACAATGCTAATTGGGACTTTCTTATTAAAGGTTTTTAAGGGATATAGACTTAGGGTGGAAGTTGATTATTGGATATTAGCTACTTCATTAACAGGAGCAAACATGCTCTCCTCCAATTAAAATGCAGTCCTGAAACAGCTTTAGAAGTGATCAAATCAACCTCATGTGCCTTAGTTGATCAGCTCTAGCTTCATAGAATACCAAAGAGCCATCTACATAAAGGAAATGAGACAGCATTCTATGTTTTTCACTTTAAACCCTTCTATGCAACCATTCCACGATTCCGCCTTGCTACCTTAAAAATGATTTTAAGCCCTTTATAGAGATAATGAACAAGAAAGGTCATCATGGATCACCTTCTCTTAACATTTATTCAGAAGGGAAATAATCTTCTAGGCAGCTATTAATAAGAATGGAAAAATCCAACAGATATAAAAGATCTAAACAGCTAGTTTAGCTTGTGAGGTAGGTTCATTTCCCACCATCTACTGCTTCAGACCATCTCTTGGCTCAAAAACAAATCACACGAAATTGGGAAGAGGTGTTAATAAAAGGTGTCAAAAAGATTGGAAGAATGGAAGATTCAATATCTCTCATTGTTTTTTTTGTTGGGGTGGGAGTGGGGGTTGGGCTGAGGGTTTGAATAGTGTTCTTGATGCACTTCCGATCTATGTTATGCTGTTATTTCCTATACTAGCTAAAGTGGTAGAATAATTGACTCCATGAGGAGGCACTTCATCTGGCAAGGTAACAAAGACTAAGAGAATTGTTCATTTGGCGAACTGGAACACCCTAATTCTGGTATGTTCAACATTGTGAACATGGCTGAAGCAAAACTAGGTTTATGGATAAAAAAGGCTGGAATCTCAACTTCTTAAAAGATGCTTAAATTACCGGGATTGACAAAATTACTGATTCTACAAGAACTTTGAAGTCTTTTCAAGATTTTAGTTACACTAAAGATAAGATGCAGTGGAGCAGAGGTACGAATGATTATTTCACAGTCAAATCTGCATATTAATTCCCTGACAAATACAAGACACCGTGGAGCCTTTTGTCCATAAAAGTAAAACAATATACCTAGTGAAATCCCACAAGTGGGGTCTAGGGAGGGTAAAATGTACGCAAACCTTATCACTACCTCATAGAGAAAGAGAGGCTGTTTCCAAAAGACCACAAACAACAACATACCCAGTGGAATCCCACAAGTGGGGTCTGGGGAGGGTAGAATGTACGCATACCTTACCACTATCTCATAGAGGTAGAGAGACTGTTTCCTGGGAACCCTCGTCTCAAAACCCAAAAGCAGAATAAACTAGATATAGAAAAAGGAAAGGATAGGAAAAGTACATGATAGTATGCAAATACTATAAATTAACATAACAAAACGAAAAATGACAACACAACATATAAAGGCAATGTAAATACGCCAACAGTAAACAAATATAATGGCAACATACGATGTAAAGACATCACTACTCCTTATATCCTATTATCACCAAGTCATATATCGACTTACCCCTACTAACCTATTAGCCGTTTACTCTAATACACAACCTTCGCTCTTTTCTATCTAAGGCCATGTCCTCGGCAAGGTGAAGTTTCGCCATATCTTGTCTAATCACCTCCCCCCAATACTTCTTCGGCCTACCTCTACCCCTCCGTGTATCCCCTAAATCCAACCTCTCGCACCTCCTAACAGGAGCATCGATACTCCTTCTCTGCACATGTCCAAACCAACGCAGTCTCGCTTCCCTCATCTTGTCAGTCACAGGAGCTACCTCTAGCTTCTCCTGGATGATCTCATTCCTAATCCTATCACTCTTGGTATGTCCATACATCTATCTCAACATCCTCATCAACCTGCATCTTCTGAAGATGTGAAGTTTTAATAGGCCAACACCCTCAACTCAAATATGTCATCCGGGCAAAAGTAGAAAAATACCAGATATAGAATAATGACTAGAATGAAAAGCAATTGATAATTTTATAAATATAATATAATAAAAGTAGCAAAATAAATGAGGAGAGTAACAACACAATGTATAGACACAGCTAATCCTACTAACCTATTACATCACAAGCAAAGATAACATCCTACTCTTACTAGCCTATCCTTCTACCCTAATACGCCCTCAATGACTTTTTATCTAAGATCATATCTTCGGTGATATGAAGTTGCGGCATATCCTATCTAATCACCTCCCCCCAATACTTTTTTGGTCTATTTCTACCTCTCTGCTAACCCCTAAATCCAACCTCTTTCACCTCCTAACAGGAGTGTCGATACTCCTCCTCTGCACATGCCAAACCATCTCAGTCTTGCTTCTCTCATCTTGTCATAGAGGCCACCCCTAGCTTCTCGAATGATCTCATTCCTAATCTTATTATAGCTGGTATGCCCATACATCGATCTCAACATCCTTATCTCCGCAACTTGCATTTTCTGAATATGCGAGTTTTTGACTGGCCAACACTCCACCCCATGTAGCAAAGACAGTCTAACCACCATTCTGTAAAACTTACCTTTAAGTTTAGGTGGTATCTTCTTATCACTCAATACTTTAGAGGCAAGCCTCCATTTCATCCATGCTATCCCAATACGTTGTATGACATCATCGTCGATATCAGTACTACTCTGGATGATGGACCCAAGATATTTAAAGCTTTCTTTTGGGAATAGATTGAGTGGCAAGCCTTACTTCGATGTTCTCTTCATCTCTCGCAACACTGAATTTGTACTCAAGTGTTTTGTTTTAGTCCAACTCAATTTGAACCCCTTTGGACTCTAGAGTATGTCTTCAAACCTCTATCCTATCATTAACTTTATCCCGAGTCTCATCAATCAGTACTATGTCATCCGCAAATTGCATACACCATGGAACCTCCTCCTGAATAGACTGTGTGAGCTTATCCATCACTAAGGCAAAAAGAAAAGACGTCAACATAGACCCTTGATGAAGTCTCATCTCAACAGGAAAATACTCCGAGTCTCCTCGAACGTTCTTACTCAAGTTTTGGCTCCATCATAGATGTCCTTTATCACCTTAATATACACCATTTGAATACTTTTCGCCTCTAGATACCTCCATAGGATAGGACGTCCATCAGAACTTTGTCTTAGGCCTTCTCAAGATCAATAAATACCAATGAAGATCCCTCTTTCTTTTCCTATATTTCTCCTCCAGTCTTCGAGCAAGATGGATGGCTTCAGTAGTCGATCGCCCTGGCATGAATTCGAACGGATTCCCTGAAATAGACACACGTCGTCTCACCCTCATTTCCACCACTCTCCCAGACCTTCAAAGTGTGGCTTAGCAACTTGATACCCCTGTAATTGGTACAGTTTTGACTTTTGGTGTCAAAAAAGTGTTGTAGGTGATACAAAATCCATAGTTGATTGGTTGAAAACTACTTTAGTTATTGCAGTAATTTTCTTTTTTGTGTAATGATTAAGTTGCTTACATTTAGAATGGTTTGAATTTTGAGCTTTTATTAGGTCGTTTTAGTTTGTTGAGATATTTTAGGTTTTCAAAATTTGGATTATCCCCTTTTTGTTGTAAGTTGGCTATTTAAAGCCCTCCTATGCCTAGGAAGAATATTGAGAGACATTTTCAACCGTTATTTGCTGCCTCATCTTTTAAAAGTATGAACACTGGTATTAAATGTCTCATTGTCTTGAAGTATCTCTCAGTTCTTCTAAAGAATTATTTTTCAACTCATTTTAACCCGCCAAGGATATTTTCAACTCATCAGGGCTATTTCCAACCCTTTTCAACCCGTCAGGACTATTTTCAACCAATATCAATTTTTGATCCACTTTTCAACCTTGGCAAGTAGTTGTCTGTCTTTCAACATCCCACGATTTTTCGTTGACGAAACCTATCAAATTTGGTTAGTGAGAATGAAACCATAATTTGAAAGCTTTAATTTTTGGGATATTATGATATCGCGAAACTGGATCTCACCGAGGACATGACCTTAGATAGAAAGGAGTGGAGGTCGTGAATTAGAGTAGCAGGCTAATTGGTTGGTAAGGTTAGGTGGATGTCTGGCCTTGAGGTATAGTAAGGTAGCAGGAATAGGCGTGTTTTATATTATGTGTTGTCATTATTTGTCGTATGTGTGCTAATTCTATCGTATTTACATATTGACGTGTGCTTTTTGTTAATAGTCGCTCTTTCTGTTCTTTTTTTTTTTGTCATATCTAGTTTATTCTGCTTATGGGTTTTTGAGACGAGGGTTCCCAGGAAACAACCTCTCTACTTCTATGAGGTAGTGGTAAGGTCAGCGTGCATTCTACCCTCCTCTAACCCCACTTGTGGATTCCACTAGGTATGTTGTTGTTGTTGTTGATTTTTGGGATGTTATGATGGAACAAAGCTCCTTGCGAATCCTATCATTGTTTAGAAGAGCTTTCAAACAAAACAAGATTATTAAGGATGTTTTTTAAGCATAAAACCTAAAGCCAAAAAAAAAGAAGAATCTTTTGCTAGTTCAAATACAATGAAAAAAATTCAGCACCAATCGCAAAGTAGAAATTGAGGAGCAACTTTTTTAAATTGCAATAACTAAAGCTTAGAAGTGTTGAAAATTAAGTAACTGCAATAATTTTCTTTATAGCCTAATAGTTAAGTTGCTTAGGTTTTGGATGATTTAAATTTTAAATTTTTATTAGGTTGTTTTAGTTTGTTGAAATATTTTTGGTTTTTAAATTTTGAATTATGCAGTTTCTTATTGTAATTTGGCTATTTAAAGTCCTCCTGTGCTTGAGAAAAATAGTGAGAGACATTTTCAACCTTTTCTTTACTGCCCCATCTTTTAAAAAAAGCAAACACTATGTTGGCCTTCTCAATTGTTAATACTCCATAACTGCTTTTAATATACTGTTACCATGCTAAAAGGATAAACATAGGGTGGAAAATTTGATATCCAAAATCAGCCCGAGGTTTACTCAGTTCAACATTTGTATCTGAATATTCACTTTTTGGACAGAGTAAGAGCTTTTACATTTGAGGGCATCCTGCAGAAACTATCTAATGCAGTTACAGTCCCGTTTCATCTTTAAAGATATTATACTCATCGGCACCAATAATATTTTCTCTGAGGGGTTTTATATTATTCAAAGAGTTAAGCATGTGCAAAGAAGACCAAATTTATGAGCAGACTTTAGTACTATTCTTCTTGTTCGGACAAACTCCCATCTTACCTACAATATCTACGAATTAATATCGATCTAACTAAGAATAGATTTTTTTTTCGAAAAACAGAAGCATGACCTTAGAAAGAAGTGGAGGTCGCGAATTAGAGTAGCAGGCTAATTGGTTGGTAGGGTTAGGTGGAGGTATAGTAAGGTAGCAGGAGTAGGCGTGTTTTATATCTGTCGTATGTGTGTTAAGTCTATCGTATTTACATATTGACATGTGCTTTTTATCATATCTAGTTTATTCTGCATATGGGTTTTTGAGACGAGGGTTCCCAGGAAGCAGCCTCTCTACTTCTATGAGGTAGTGATAAGGTCTGCGTACATTATACCCTCCTCAGATCCCACTTGTGGGATTCCACTGGGTATGTTGTTGTTGTTGAAAAACAGAAGCATGGATCAATGTAGGCTGTACCAGCTAGTTGAGATGAAGACTTAGTTATCGTTGTTACACTTGCATTAATCTGGAAAGGAATGAGTATGAGATTCAGAACTTCTAGTTTCTGGAATATCTGTATTTTGACTTGGAATACAAATCGCTTACTAATATTGGAGTTACATGAATGAGAATATAGAGGATTATATAACGGATTATCGCCTGACCTCAACTGGTTTGGGATTGATGCATAGTTATTGAAACTCCCATGCAGTGTTCTCTTGAACCTTTAACATCCAATGCTTGTAAAAGCGAGTAAAGGGGATTCTTAATACATCCTGGAGTGTCAAGATTTAATTCTCTGTCTGATTCAAGTTTCATCTCCAGACTTGTAAAAAAGAGCAGTACGAGCATAATCCAAGATGCATGTACTAACTAGTTTCCATCCTGCATCGTCTGTGATCTATTGGGCTCTTATTTAACCGTAATTTCAAGTATTTCTGCACTGATCTTTTGCTAGGTAGAAATGGCTGTCATTATATATATATATATATATATTAGTCAGTACATTCATAGTAACATTATTCCATCAACTTTGACTAAGAATTTTGAATTTAGGATAGAAGTTAGGAATGCTTCAAAATTAGAATCTTCCTCATTGGGTTAATTGTCATTAAAAGCTAAAGTTTTTTTGGCCATTAATAATTGTTTCCTAGTACCCTTTCTCTTCTTTATATGTGAAACAAGGTTTGTCTGTTTAGGTGTTTTATTTATTCACCTTCTCTGTATAACCTGTGATGCTAGATGATATCACCCCATTTGCTCCAATTTTGGTGGTTTGGATTACTTAGGCAACCTGTGCTTTTGGGCTTGAAAGGCTGTTGCATTAAGGAAAAATTACTTGGGCGAGTATTTTTTAATAAATAATTATTGATTTTAGTGATACTTTTTATGTATTGCTATTTATAGCAATACTATGTGATAAACCTGCGCTTGTATTAAAAGTGAATTATGCATGCAATATAAATGTGTTGTAAGTGTTTAAAAATATATTGTGCTTGTTTAGTTAGAAAGTGACACAATGTGTATTAAAGTGTGTGATAAGTGTATTATCCATCAATAAAACTTGTAGTATATATGTTTTATAAATAGTTCTCTTTAATATGTGTAAAAATTGTATTATAAATGTCTTATCGGTGTTCAGCGAAAAAAATTTGTTATTGCTATAGATGGTAAATATTTTTCTTAATTTAGTATATCTACGTATGTTTCCCCACAACCTCTCTACCTCTATGAGGTAGTGGTAAGGTCTGCGTACACTACCCTCCCCAGACCCCACTTGTGGGATTCCACTGGGTATGTTGTTGTTATTGTTGTACATATGTTTCCCCAAAAAATCGAGGTGCTTGCTAGCTGACCTAGACAACTGATATAAAAATAAAGAAATTTAGTACTAGAATAATTAACAAATGTCTTGTTCAATATACTTTTCCTTTTTAATCGTAGCATATTACTGGGTTCTTCAGAGAATTTCATGACATGTTTTCCAGGGCTATATTTTCTCTTTATGTTAAAAGAGCACTATTGTCCTCCTCATTTTTGCTAGACAGCTTTTCTTTTGAAACTTAATTGAGTTAACCTTCTTCTAGAGCCCCTTCTCATGTAGGTTCAGTGTTGATTCCTTGAAAAAGGAATCATTATTGAATTGGAGAAGAATTGAATTGAAAAAGGAATCATTATTGAATTGAAGGAACCTTATTGTCTTCTGTGAGAAATATTGGAGAAGAATTATTATTGAATTGTTGTCTACATTATTACATTGAGACCCTATTTATAGATACTATATTAGACTCCTTTTCCAACTAGGATACTATAATACAATCCTTTTCTAAATAGGATTCTATATACTATTGTAATTCCTATTCCTATTCTAAGTAGGATTGTATTTACTTGTTCCTATTCTAACACTCCCCTCAAGCTAGTGCATACACGTCATATGTACCTAGCTTGTTACAAATGTAATTAATACGAGGATCGATGACGGGCTTGTTGAGATATCAGTAAGTTGATCTTACGGCTTCACAAAATTAACAGTCAACCTCAATGTCTTAGTTTTCTCATGCAATTCCAGGATTGCATTGTTAAACTTCCCAAACCAAGCTTGAGAAGATTGTTTTAGACCATAGAATGATTTACACAATCGACATACAAGGTTATCAGACTCCCCCTTAGCAACAAAATCAGGTGGATGCTCCATATAGATTTCTTCCTCGAGATCATCATAGAGAATCATTCTTAATGTTCAACTAATTAAAAGGTCAATGGAGAATGACAATATGAATCATCTCGAAATTACTCTAAGAAAGTCACTTTAAAACTTCTTGAAACCTGCTTCTGCACCAAATTATTAGATTAGATGGTTGAAAGTGGTCACAAATGGAGAAATAAAATTATATGCGTAGGGTCGGAATGATGGCAAGACCCTATTGAAAAGAGAATTATATGAGTAGGGTTAGAATGATGGCACTACCCTACTGGAAAATAAAAATTATATAGGTAGGATCATATTGACGACGTGACCCTACTGGAAAAGAGAAATTGTATGGGTAGGGTTGGAATGATGGTGTAGCCCTACGCAAACTAGATTTGATGAGTCATCGAAAAGACAAATGGAACTACGCAAATCAAATCTGAGTCACCAAAAAGACACAGTGCTATGCAACTCATATATGAGAAAGTAGTTCAAAAAATTCACGGTACTACACAAACTGAATATGAGAAGTAGTTCGGAGAGATGCACGGTGCTACACAAATCGAATATGATAAAGTAGTCATCGGAAAGATGGCACGGTGCTACACATGATAAATATGAAAAAGTAGTCACCGAAAAGATGATATGGTGCTACACAAATTAGATATAAAAAAAGTAGTCACCGGAATGATGGCACGGTGCTATACAAACACCGAAAGACGTGGGGTTAACACAAAACAACCCTTGAAAGTTACCGAAAATTGACGACCTGTTTGACTGAGTTTTCTTTCCTTGATTACGAGAATCATATTTATATCACTGACCCTACTTTTGTTAACATAACCATTGGCCAGACGGGCAGCATATATGAGTCATAGCCGCCCGCCGGCAGCAGAAGCTCTTTGATTTTCTACCAGGACCGTAGAAGCTCAGATACCGTGTGAGAAATATTGGAGAAGAATTATTATTGAATTGTTGTCTACATTATTACATTGAGACCCTATTTATAGATACTATATTAGAATCCTTTTCCAACTAGGATACTATAATACAATCCTTTTCCAAATAAGATTCTATATACTATTGTAATTCCTATTCCTATTCTAAGTAGGATTGTATTTACTTGTTCCTATTCTAACACCTTCAAGAAACAGAAATGATCCAAGTAACGCATGAAGGTTAATTGATGCCCTCGTGAAATGAAATGATTGAGCGTCATGTTAAAGCACTTTTCACTGTCTGCTGTATGAATAATTGAGACTCGTGGTTGGTGTACGGGGGAGCTGTTCATGATTCTTTATTTGATCAGAAGTTGGGAGGGTGGGGTCTGTATCCTGTTTCCATGTGACATCTGCTCTACATAATGTGTTCTAGTGTAATGTATCACAAAAATGCTTATTCCCTACTGAAAAAATCATTTCGCAGGTGGAGCATGTGAGAGCGGAAAGAAATTTATTGGCAGAAGTGGCCAGCCATTGTATTGTTAAATTATACTACTCATTCCAAGATGCTGAATATCTTTACCTTGTCATGGAGTATCTTCCTGGTGGTGACATGATGACTCTGCTGATGAGAGAAGACACATTGTCTGAAAGTGTCGCTAAATTTTACATTGCTCAGAGTGTCCTAGCTATAGAGTCAATTCACAAGCATAATTACATTCACAGGTATGCTTGCATCAACTTCTGATTTGTGAAAGTTATTGTTATGAAATGATCAAGACTTGAGATAATTTATGTGCATAATATTGAAAGCAAATATGTAAAAGCTTTCTTGAGGCATAGTTCTTTCGTTGTAGTGACTGTTTTGGTGTTCATGTTTTCGATCTTTTTTTTTCAGAGATATCAAACCTGACAATCTTCTTTTGGACAAAAATGGTCACATGAAGCTCTCTGATTTTGGTCTCTGTAAGCCTCTTGATTGTAGAACATTATCCACATTAAAAGAAAATGAAGCTATGGATGATGAGAATATAAAGGATCCTATGGATATAGATAGCAGCTTCCCAGATACCAATGATGGAAATAAGTGGAAAAGCCCCCGTGAAAAACTTCATCATTGGCAGATCAACAGGAGGAAATTGGTATGCGATATTACTGATAAATGTTGTTTCTTCTTTGTATCGTGTAAAGATTTACATAATGTCACACAGACAAAATTCAGGTGTCACAACATGGCACCTGACAGGCCACTACCCGCTATGTGAACTAATAATACAACCGGAGGCATAGTATAAGAAGCATCTTTATAGGAACCTGTAACATAAATGAAAAGGATATCTCACAAAGCGGAAGTCTAAAATAAGATACAATATCTGAAATGGTAGCCGAAATACAATTGTCAAGGAGCATCGAAGATAAACCAAATACATATTCCTGAATACATAGTCTGAAAAGAGAAAATCCATAAGATGAATGGCTCAGCTGCACTAGTAGACGGATCTGCACTGAGCAGTGAGTGGATTAGGTGAGCCTAAGCCCAGTGAGATCGTCGACCTGCTCCTCCATCTTACCCATCAGAGCTAGTCTTTCAAAATAATGCGTGAAAAGGACAACAATAAAGAACAACACAGTAATGAAAACAGGTAAAAGAAGTATCATAACAGTTACAAGATGGCACCAAATTCAATAATAACACATGGGTCCCTGCACCATCCATCTATTCTTATAGAAAGATCCTTATAGCTACCTTTTCCCCTAAAAGGTAGGTGATTTATTTCCCCTAGTGCTGTATCAATATCTCATATCAATGACCCCCTATTAATGAAACTTTCAATGTGCTAATGAGTCCTAAACACCCCTCATTGGCCTTGTCTTCTGGTATAATGGTAACAGACCTCTTATGGCCATCAACCGTAATAACTGACAGAAAATGACCAAACTACTTGAACTTCAGGGAGCAGTAAATAATAGTAGAAGCTTCTCTACCCCTCCATGTCTTAAACATCATACTCAGAAGCTTCTCTGCCTCTCCGTGTCTTAAACATCGTACCCCTGATTTCTGATGCTTCACTCATCTTCTGCATAGACATCCAAGAGCTCCCTAGCTCAATGTCATCCTCCTGATCTAGTACCTAGCACTTCCCATCCATTCAAACCATGTATCGGAATGCAACTTCGTCTCTGTAAGATCAAAAGTATACCCCCAGCAAGTCTGAAGTAAATATGATTTTCCATAATTAGAAAATGCTTTCAAAGAGAAGATAGGACAGATTCCAGTGGTTGAAGATAATAAAAGGTGTAAGATAGGATTCCAGTCTGAATTACTTACACGGAAATATGAAGACAACAAAAGGTGTAAGGTAGGATTGGTCTTATGTAGCCATGTCACATGCGTGAAAGGGAGGTGTAAGAGGCTAGTTACCTGTTATGTCCTCTGATGCCAACAATATGGAGACCGAGACATAACAAAAGAAGGGAAACATGCTTCAAGTGTTGCAGATCCCACAAGTGCATGACAAATGCCACTGGTGCTTTGTGATTTTTGAGATTAAATGGTTTATGCCAAGAGATGTTTTGAGGAGTTTCCATAATGTTGGACTAGGAAACATATCAGAACGTTTATGAGGAAAATTTGCAGCATGATCAGCCTGCATCTGTTGGGTCACATGGAAGGAAAGTTGAAAACAGAAATTTTCTCTTTTCTCTGACTTTTCAGTTTTATCCAGAGAAGGTAAACAGATCTCCTCAGTACTCAAGGAACTAACTGCGTTTTGTACTGTTAGCACAGGCTTAGTGTTGTTCACAATCAACGAAATCTTTAATATTTAAAGAATACAATGCAAAGCCCACAGGGTTTAGTCCAATAGTAAAGATAGTTCAAAGGAGTGCATAGTGGACACACCTCAAAATTCATTACAGTGAACCAAGTTTGGTATCTAAGTGGAAGAGGGTGGACGGATTGGCTTATGATCCATCGTGTGTCATGCTATAAGTAGTTGATTTCTTGAAAAAATAAAATGCAAGGTGGTAACAAAGATGTGGTGGATGGTGTTGAATTGGTTATGTACAATCAACAATGATGGGTATAGTGAAGGAAGTGCTATGCTTCTTGATTTTGCAAGATTTTTCACATAAATTAAATTATGTACCTTGTAAAACATTACATTGCACCAAAAAGGTGAATAATTCAGTTCACAATTATTTAACAGCCAAATTTTCCAACATATCAAAAGTATGGCACATCAAGTGAAGCTGGTGGTCTCTTCTATTTCAGTTAAACCATGAAAGATCTATGTTATAAGATTTTGTCAATGGTACTTCCAATTGAAATAACATCCATTGGCATATTATTTGAATCTACTGTTTGTTATGCTCTTTAAAACCTAAAATAAATTTATTAACTTTTGATGTGTGTAAAGATGTAATTTGTTGTGTTATAACTGAACAAATTTATCTTCTTCCAAACACTTGCGCTTATTTAAAACCAGATCATTGCAGGAATGAGAAGTTGCATTGGCTTGTATTTCAGTCAATGGAAGAATGCCTTTTTACAATATGTCAATAACTTTGTTATATAATCTTAATATTCACTTTTGTATACACTAAATTAGATCTGTGTTATTTAGCAAGTACTGAATTCTGTGTGTATTTAAAACTAACCTTTTCTTCTTCATCATCTAAAAGGCATTTTCGACAGTCGGAACACCAGACTACATTGCTCCTGAGGTGCTATTGAAGAAAGGATATGGAATGGAATGTGATTGGTTAGTGTTTATTCCAAAATTAGAATTAGCTTTTTGCAATAGATTATCAGGAAGTCATGGGTTCTCTGCTCGTACATGTCACTGCTGTGCATGAATCTACGTAACAAATATCTAAATGTCAATAGCAAGATCCTGTTCAAGTGGGTATGTAAATTCATTGAATTAATTTATGGATTTCCCTCCCAATGTTTACCTTGTATACTTTCTTTTGATTAGTTGATTTCTAATATATGTGGTGGCACCTTTTTACTGATAATGATGATTGAAAAACAGTATTCTCTATGTTTTATATTATAAGATACTCTTTTCTTTTCAGTCTGCTCTGAAAAGATCTACATATTTCTATGTTTGTAGATTTTTTAGTTGTAACATTCTGATTTTATCCTAATTGACAGGTCATGTTTCAGGTCATTAGATGCTAAGGGTACCTTTAGTATGTCATATTCAGCCTGTGTTAAAAATCTTTCTTTTCTTAAACTCCTGGTCTATAAAATAATTAAGTAGAGGCAGGAAAAAATTGTGGCACCTCTATGTCCATCTTAACTAAATTCAATCTATACCAATTAGCACCAAACAAAAACAAAACAAAACCAATTCTAAAAGACAAGGAATGGAATGGTCAAACAACCACTGATAAAAGAAAAGAAAGGAAAATTAGATATCTATGGAGATTGAGAAAGCAGTCTAAAGTTATCTGCGTTTTTTGGTTGGGCTGCCTGCTTGTGTTGGGAAGGCAAAGGAGAAGTAGGAGGAGTGAGGACTTCAGTATTAGTGGTAGAGGATGCTGCATAAGGTAATGGGAATAGGAGTGGGATGAGGGACAAAAGAAAGATTTTGGAGCCAGGTGGAAGGGGTCTAGAGAAAGAGTTCACCCTAGGAGGAGAGAACGTGTTAATTTGAAGATGAAGGGAGTAAGAGTTTCTTCATTTTGGGCCATGGAAAGGTTAAGAAAGGAGTAGGATACATCAGCAAAGGGGTTCCCGCTGCCTCCTTATATGATCAAGTGTAAAACTGTATATTAAGTGTTTAACCGCCCCAAATAAGTCTTCACCATTCCGGGATGATATGTCTGATGCTACAAGATCCAGTGCCTCATCTGCACAACCACCTCTAGTGGAATGAGACACATTTGTAGTATGGGATTTCATGGACCTTCACTGATAACTTGACCATTTCAACAGACATAGCTTGCACTTTAGTTTGATGAAGACTGCAGAAAAATGCTTTTGTTTTTCTAACCTGTTGAGTAATATCTAGTTATTTTCTAAAGGAAAATGAACCATGTTGTGCTTTATGTATTTCTCGTCTTTTATCTACTATACACTTCATGCAGGTGGTCCCTTGGTGCAATTATGTACGAAATGCTCATTGGCTACCCTCCATTCTACGCTGATGATCCAATAACTACTTGTAGAAAGGTAGCATCTTTACTTTCTGTTTTCTTCAAGTATGCTTTCCATTTTTGTTATGATAAGGATATCTACTGCTGCTGAGATAACAGAAAATGCCCTGCTTCTTCCACTGTAAAAATCAAGAGAATGGTAGAAAGGTTTGATGCTAAGAACTTGTGGCAAAAAATCCGCATACAAAGAACTAGAATGCTTTGTATGTAATCTCATCCTGGCAAGAACCACCTTTCTTTGCTGATGCCTGAGAACTGATAGCTTGGACAGCTGATGTATGAGACCTTTTCACGTGATGCTTAACCACTTAGATTAGCCTGTCATTTTATTCAATCTGGTCCAAGTCTTCTACCTTTTCCACTACAACTCAGCAGATGTATTGCATTCATAATGATATGCTGACCAGTGCTACGATCAATGTTAACTGTGAGAATGTGGTGCAATAGTGATACCCATCTCCGCATTTGACCAACTACAATATACTGGTTGCCTTTTTTGTTGAAGCAAACCTTCTAATCAGGTCTCCTGCTACTGCCAAATCTATCAGATTCTTACTCCATCTGTGTGATTTGCCAGATAGTTCACTGGAGAAATCACCTAAGATTTCCTGAAGATACCAAAGTCTCCCATGAGGCGAAGGATCTTATTTGCAGGCTACTGTGTGATGCTGAGCATAGACTGGGCACTGGAGGTTCAAACCAAATAAAGGTACTATTTAAATCATTCATCCCATCAGTTTTACAAGAATTTTCATGTTTCTACTGTTAAATTTATTTGAAGTGGTTGGTATCAGGGTCATCCTTGGTTCAAGGATATTGTATGGGACAGGCTGTATGAAATGGAAGCAGCCTTTAAGCCAGAAGTTAATGGAGAGCTGGACACCCAGAATTTTATGAAGTATGATGAGGTATTTCTTGAAAATGAATTGAGTCTTATTTTTTTGTTGGAGGAAGTCAATGACTTTCACAACCAGTGATATACACCCTTTCGATCCTCTTAATTATATATGCACAGTTAATATCTATATTGTCCTTATTTTATTTATATATTACTATCCCACCATCAGCATTAACTTGCAGAATGGATGGTGACGTGTGTCTTCTTTTCACTGTCTGGTAGAATATTGGTGAATTGAAACGCCTCATCTAAAAGGTTAAGTAGTAGAGACGATGGGTTTCTATCTATTTGTTTTTAGATCTCAGCACACCCTTTCACATGTGGGTTTGATTCTTTATCTTGGGTAAAGTATGTTAAAATATTTGTTGGTGGGTATTGCTGTTAATTTGAGTGAGAACCCAGGAAAAGAACAAAGAAGAACTTGTGAATAATGAAAGATAAGAACTATAAAGCAATGAAGAACAAGAAAGAAGAGAAAACTATTCTGGAAAGTGCATATACTTTTTACTGCACAAGACTTACATATATAATAGAAGAACTAACTTCATGGACCTAAAGATCAGCAACAAATCTGCTGAGGATAAACAAACTCCTAAAGACTAGGTAAAGAAGTTAAACTAAGCGAATTTATTGCAGTAAATAAATAAAAGGTTGCAGTCCTAAAACATAGCAATTAATACTCCTCCTTGGTTTAGGAACTGCAGATTCCTAGCTTCTCTCTGAAAAAATCAAGCTTGCCGAGGGAAAGGGGCTTGGTGAAAATGCCAGCAACATGCTCATCACTCTTGCAATAAAAAAGCTTCACATCTGCATCTTTCTGCAGGTCTCTCAAGAAAACAACTTAATATTAAAATGCTTCGTTTTTGCGTGAAAAACGGGATTATTAGCAATAGAATTGCAGCTTGTTTATCAATAAAAACCACAATCCATTCTTTTTACTCCATATTTAGGTCACACATAATTTTCCTCAATCATAGCGCTTGATTTACAGCTGCTGTTGCAGCAATAAACTCTGCCTCGGCGGTTGATTGTGCTACTATATCTTGTTTCTTGGAATACTAAGAGAAAGTTCCTGATCCAAGACTGAAACAGAAGATGTACTATTCATATCAGGTGCACCACCCCAATCACTATCAGAAAATCCAATAAATCTGAACTTCTGACTTTTGTAGAACTTAACGCCATAGTTGACAGTTCTCTTGATGTATCTGACAATTCTTTTAGCTGCTCTCAAGTGTAAATTACTTGCACAATGCTTGAATCAAGACAAAAGGCTCACTGCACATAGGATATCAGGCCTGGTTGCAGTTAAATACATCAAGCAACAAATAAGACTTCTATAATATGTCTCATCCATCTTTTCTACATCATTATCTTTGGAAAACTTTTCTTTTTGGTTCATTGGAGTACTCATAACTTTGCAATCTTCCATATGAAACTTCTTTAGGATTTCATGAGCATACTTTTTCTGGCAAATGTCTTCAATTTGTTTGATCTCCATTCCAAGAAAGTACGACATTAGTCCAAGGTCTGTTATTTCAAAGACCTTCATCATTTCCAATTTGAAGTCCTCAGGTAGGCAAACTTTACTTCTTATGACAAAGAGATCATCAACATACAAAGAAATAATGAGTATGTCTGCACCTGAACACTTAATATAAAGTGTAGACTTAGATAGGCTCTTCTTGAAGCCAAAACTTAGTAAATAATCGTCAATCTTGCTATACCAAGCTCTTGGTGCTTGCTTTAAACCATGGAGAGCTTTCTTTAGCAAATAAACCTTATTTTCTTGCCCCTTGACAACAAAATCATCTGGTTGGTCAACATAAATCTCCTCCTGGAGAAGACCATTGAGAAAGGCCGACTTGACATCAATTTGATAAACTTTTCAACCTTTTTCTGCTGCTATGGCTAATAGCAATCTGATTGTGTCAAGGAGAGCAATTGTTACGAATATTTCTGGGTAGTCTACTCCAAAGATCTGAGCGTATCCCTTCACTACAAGCCTCACTTTGTGTTTGTTGATGGAACCATCAACATTCAGCTCTGTCCTAAAGATTCATTTTACACCAATGATCTTTCTGTCTAGAGGTTTCTCAACAAGCTCCCAGGTCTGATTTTTTTCGATCAGCATCATCTCCTCCTTCATTGCAGTGACCCATTTGTCATCCCCTTTTGCTTCCTCATAGCTCGGGGGCTCACAAGTTGCAGTATTGCATCTTTGATAGATATCAGAAATCAACCTCGTGCCTCTAATTGGAGGATCATCTACTAGATCTTTTGGATCTAATAGAGAGTCAACTGATGGATTGTTTTCAGGCTTCTCCCTGTTCCAGTACTGGTCCTCAATGAAGTGGACATCTCTACTCATGACGATATTCTCCGTTTGAGATTGATAGACCATATATGCTTTGGAGACATCACTGTATAAGAGAAACACGAGCAACCAAAAATTCTGAGAAATTGCAATGAAGGTTTATGACTATACCATTCTTCATATGGTGTTTTATCTTTCACAGATCTACAAGGAAGTCTGTTTTGCGAAAAAAACAGCAGTGCTGGCAGCCTCCGCAAAAACTTTTTTGGTAGATGCTTCTCATGTAGCATGCGCCTAGTCATCTCCATTATAGTTCTGTTTTTTCGTTCATTGACTCCATTTTGTTGTGGAGTATAGGGGGCTGTTAGTTGATGTTCTATGCTAGCTTTGTCACAGAATGATTTGAAGTGTACTCTTTCCCGTTATCAGATCGTAAAGTCTGAATTTTGCAGCCACTTTGATTTTCCACCTTTGCCTTAAAATTCCAAAACATTTCAGCTACTTCTGACTTGAATTTTAAGGAAAAAAAAATCCATGTCAGTCTTGTTAGATCATCAATAAATGCAATGTAGTAAAAACTACCATTTAAAGATGGTGTTCTGTGAGGTCCACACAGATCTGTATGAATGAGCTGAAGCTTTTTTGATGCTTTCCAAGTTGTTTTGGGAAAGAGAAACATGTTCATCTTTCCAAGTAAATAATCTTTGACAGTCTGTCTAGTGATTCTGCAATTACAAGTTCCTTTCTTTGCTAGAACATCATACCTTGATGAGAATGACCCATTTTTTTTATGCCAAACTTTTGTAGAGTTGTTTGACTTAAGAAAAGTTGTCTGCTCTTCTTCAAAAGGATTAAGCGGGAAGCACCTCCCCTCCATTTTGACCTTGAATATTTCATCACCTGATGGCTCTTCTATCACACAAGTTTTGTTTTTGAAGAACAAATTGAATCCTTCTCCATTAATTGATCAACACTGAGAAGGTTCCGATCAAGGTCCGGGACATATAGAACATTTACAATTAACTTAGTTTTAGAGCCACTAGTAATGGCCATAGTTCCACAACTCTTTGAACAACATCTTATTAGACGTCATGTAGTTAGAACAATCACCACCAATTAACCAACTTTCACTTGAATCTAGGCTTGTGAAACAAGTTGTGACAAGGAAGTGATCTTCTTCTCAATCAAAAACTTGAGCTTCTACTTTAGGTTGCTGAATTTTAGCTTTGCAAATTATAGCTTCGTGGCCTTGCTGATTGCACTTGCTGCATTTCTAATCAGGCCTCCTCCAACATTTGAAAGGAGGATGACTTTTTCCCACAGTGCCGACGAGGAGGATAGTTAGCCTTCTTGCTGTTAGCAAAGTTCTCACTATTTTGTCCTTGTATCTTGTTTTGCTTCTTTTTGTTTCTTCCATCGTCTTGATGTTTGACTAGTAGGGCTCGTTCAACCACTTCAACCTATCTCATTACACGTCGCTGCTCTTGTGCTTGAAAAGCACTTGAGAGCTCTTCTAGTGTAATCTTGGACAAGTCCTTAGTGTTTTCTAAGGTTGTAATAGTAGCCTCAAATCTTCAGGCGCTGTTACAAGGCTTTTCTCGACAATCCTTGAATCATTTAAAGTGGAACCCAACAATCTGACGCAATTTGCTATATTAAGAAGTCTGTCAGAATACTTTATGGTTTTACTTTCCTTCATCCTTTGCAGAGTCTCGTATCAAATTTAGCACTTGCATCCTCGAATTCTTTCATCTTCTTCATACTCAGCCTTGAGATAATACCATATCTCTTTTGCTTACTTCAGATACATGATACACGTGAAGATGGTGGATGAAATTACAGTATACATGCATGCCTTTGCCTTTGATTTCATGGTTTTTCTCTCCCTGTGATTTTTAATCTGCGGCATCATGGGATTGTTTGGCAAGGGAACAATTTCATAATCATCTTCTACAGCCTCCAAGAGATCCAAAACTTCTAGATATGTCTGCATTCTAATTGGCTAGATTTGATAATTTTCTTCATTGAAAGCTGATGGTGCCATTGAAGAAAAGCTTGCTTCTGTGTCCATGGAATGCTCTGAAACAAATTATTGAACACAGGTCCCTCAAGAATAAAAAGCTCTGACACCAATTGTTGTTAACTTGAGTGAGAACCTAGGAAAAGAACAGAGGAGAACTTGTGAATGATGAAAGATAAAAACTTAAGCAACGAAGAACAGGAAAGAAGAGAAAACCATTCTGGAAAGTGCATGTATTTTTTACTGCATAAGACTTACATATATTATATAAGAACTAACTTCATGGACCTAAAGATCAACAACAAATCTGTCGAAGATAAACAAACTCCTAAAGACTAGGTAAAGAAGTTATTGAGGAAAACTAAGCTAATTTATTGCAGTAAATAAATATAAGGTTGCAGTCCTAAAACATAACAACTAACATGGTGAAACTCGAAAAAGGATCTTTGCTTCCTATGAAACCATGTGAAGCGTGTGGACCTACTCATCTAAGAGTTTTATACTGTTTAATAGGATATAAGTCACATAGTAGTCATTTGCGCAACCTTTCAAAATGGCAGCCTCTTGAAGCAATATTCATTCTCAAACAAAAGGCATGAATCGACGATGGCTATTCTCGCATTCATCGGCATGTGTTCCTCAATTGTGCATTCATTTCGGGTTGAATATATAGGCCTTGGAAGTTGTTAACGAGTTTCTGAAGTTCGAACTCGGCAGTTATGAGCATGGAGTAAAGTTAGGTTTAAACACGGCCAAGAGATGGGGGGAATATAAATGTATATGTTCCACTGACTAATTTTAGATTTAGAAAGGAAATTAATATGTGTAGATATATTAATATGTGTATATGTATTAGATATGTGTGTGCATGCGCATATTCTGCAAAAATGGAGCTAGGAAGCAATAAGAAAGATTGATGCTAAAGAATTAGCATTGGTTCCAGATAAAAGTTCTCCTGAGTTCTCCACGAATAGTTAAATACAAAAAATGTGTCAGAAAGAAAGGTCCTTTGCTACGAAAAACTGCATAAACAATCTGCTCTCTGGTACATTTCTCAAGGCAGTTCTCTCTCCTGCCTCCTAGGATGGAGATCCCTCTTGCCTCCGACGCCCCTATGCCGGAATTCTTTCTACCCACCTATTGTCTCCGGTAATCACCTCCTGTGATTATCCTTCTTTTCTTTCTACTCTTTCTTAGTCAAGCCATGGGGGAAGATAATATTTATTTTAATGCCGGTTTCAAGTCCTTTGATGTCACCAAATGGGATGATGAAGGTTCTGTTTGGTATGAGTGGGTGGAGAGAAGTCGAAGAATGATGAGAAAAACGACGGTGAGCAGCAAGGTGATGGAATGGATCTGTTTCCTGCTAAGAGAAGCTTCCACTGATCAGAAGAAAGTCACAAGGAGATGGAAATATACTGACAGAAAAGAGGAATACTTCTGCACTAGGAAGCATGTTGAATATGGGAGATACATGAGCATTGTAGCCACTAATGTTGGGGGTAGATCTGATATCATTATTCCAGAACCAGTCTTGAATGCTAGATGGTATGATTTAGCATTTAAGACACAAAATTTTATTAAATGCTCCAAAGGTCGATACCAACGAATTTACCAAGACTCGTAAACTCTAAATACCCCTACTCAAAGGCTGTGAGGGACTGTAAATGGCAATCAAAAACCACAAGGAGGCAGAGGAGAGAAGCTCATTGGACAAGCAAGAGGATGGGCTTTTGGGTAGATGTCTTGTAGGCTATCTAGAGAAGGCCATCAAAGTGGAACCATTTTTGTCTGAAATCAAAAGGTGGTCATCTTCTGAATGGAAGAGGGCCTTCGGAGTCGATATCTACAAGCTGATATGTTCCTTTGTGAATTTCCCAATAAATTCATGGTGGAACAAAATCTTCAAGGTCAGTGGAAATGGAGAAACCTAAGTTTCAACCTAGAATGGTGGATCCCAGTTCTAGGATGCATGCCGAACTCCATTGAAGTCCAAAAATTTGGATAAAAATTATAGGGATCCCCCGACATCAGGTGTCACAGCAAGTGTTTGCAGAAATAGGACAACTCTATGGCGGTGGGTGGCAACAAAAGAGGAGATACAGTTGAAGAACCATACGAAGTGGGAAAGAATTTTGGTAGCAAAAAATGGTAGAAATATACGGAAAGAGGTTTTGATTTCGTGTGGCGGAATCACATTCCATTTTTCGATATGGGTTGAAAGCAAAGCAGGATATGAAATCTTGCCGGAGAAAGTTTTGAGTCTCACCGGATAAGAAGATAATAGTTTTAAATCAAGTTATGTTATGGACCAGCAGGTAATAAGGACTAAGGAGTAACATCTGTACTCCAGTAGACAAATCCCCTATTACCAGGGATACTAGTACACATACCCATGTGGGTAATGGAAAGCTGACAGCTGTGGTGGTACCCACTGATTCATTTCAGAACCATGCGACTTCTTTAATAAAGGAATCTGTTATGGGCCTCTAGGTCAAGGCCAGAACAATTAAATGAAAAGTATAATGGCCTGGATCCAGCAAGCCTATTTATTTTTAGTAGCATATCCAATTCTACCCAGCCCAACTCGGTAGAAGATTGGATTCTTCATGATAAAGAAACAGATTTCTGCCCAAAGACAACGTAAGGAAGAGAACAGAATAATGAGAAGAAGATAACAACAACAGATTCGAGTGGTATTCTAGATGGCGTTGCTGTGCTATATATGGGAGAATCAGAGGCGCAAGTCCTAAGTGGGAAGGTGGTAACTGGGAGGGAGGAAAAAGAGGTATGCAATATTGTAGACCAGAGAACATCGGCTTATATTGAAGAATGGGAAGTCGACGAAGCAGAGCCACTATGCACTCAACAACAACTGTTAATCACAGAAAAAGAGAGAAGTTTCTGGTTGGGTGAAACAGAAGTTGATCAAACTGGGAAAATTGTTGGGGGTTGATTTCCTAAGTCATGAAGAGGAAGCTATGGAACTGTTACTACAGGTGGTCAGTGATAGACAAGCCAGACACCAGGATGTTGTAGCAGTATGCAAGAAGACAAGTTTCAAAGGCTCTAAAGAATTGAAAAGTTTAGTAGCTTTTGATGTGAAGTTCAAAAGTGGGGGGAGTAGAGAAAAAGGGAGGAACTTCCTAACTATTTCTTGATGCAATTTAGACTTGTCTTATGGTACGCAAGGGGTTTGAATAGTAGGGACAAAGGGAGGGTTGTCAAGAACATTATGGGGGATTGGAAAGCTGATATTATTTGTCTGCAAGAAACCAAACTAGAGAGGGATCTCACTGGGCTATTGATGCAAATTTGGGGTGGCAAATGGATAAAAATGGCATGTTTGGAAGCAAGTGAAACAAGAGGAGGGATAATGATGCTTTGGGATAGTAGAATATGGAAACGCAAAGTTTTAGAGATAGGGACATATGCTCTTGCCTGTAAGTTTGAATCACAAGTGCAGGACTTCTCATGTCATATTACAGGAGTATATGCTCCAAATTGCTATATGGAAAGAAGACTAGTTTGGGAAGAAATTGGCTCTATCAGATGTTAAATGAAAGGTCCATGGGCAGTTTTTGGTGATTTTAATGTAGCTAGATATGTCTGTCAAAAGAGGAATTGTAACAGCAGAACAATAAGGATGAGGGAGTTCTCTGATTTGATCGAGGACCTAAGCCTTAGTGATCTTCAACGGGAAAATGCAAGGTGTTCACCTGGTTCAAAGGGGATAACCACCTGATAGCTTCAAGAATGGGATGATGCTATTAATAGCCTGAAATACATTATGCAGAAAATGATGTCAGACCACTCTCCAATCATTCTCCAAGGTGGTTCCTGGAAGATAGCAAGAGCTACTTTAAGTTTGGGATGTGGTGGTTAGGGACTGAAGGCTTCATTGACAGAGCAGAGATATGGTGGAACTCTTTTGATTATACTGGGGGACCTGATTACATCCTTACATCCAAATTAAAAACCTTGAAATGCAAATTGAAGAAGTAAAGCAGAAGTGAGCAAGGAAATCTTGGCCAACATAGGAAATCCTTACTTGAAAAGTTGGCTGCTATGGAAAACATTACTATTGATCGAGGTCTAACAGAGGATGAGACAACAGAAAAGGCAGGTTTACTTCTAAATTTTGAGGCTTTGATGAAAAGTGATGAGATATACCAGAGGCAAAGATCAAGATCAATCTGGTTAAATGAAAGGGATAAGGACACCAAGTTCTTCGATAGATAGCTCATATGTGCACAAGAGGTACAATATAAATCAACTGCTAGTCTAGTGAAACATCATCGAAGAACCAAACAGAATCCAAGGGGAAATAGGGGAGTAATATTAGAAACTTTATACCGAGGAGGTGAAGTGGAGAGTTGCCAGCAATTTTTTCAACTGCCAAAGGTTGACACAGGAGGAAAAGGAGAATCTTGAGAGAAGCTTTGATGAGGAAGAAGTTCTGAGGTTTTTTAAGCAGTGTGCAATTGATAAAGCACCAAGACCAGATGGCTTTATCATGGCGTTTTACATCAAATGCTGGGAGGCGGTGAAAGATGACATAATTGAGACTATTCAGAGTTTCCATGAATAAGGGAGGTTGGAAAGAAGTTTGAATTCTACATTCATAGCCTTGACCCCAAGAAGAAAGGTGCAAAAAAAATTGAGGGACTTTAGACCTATTAAGATCTTCTCAAAAGTGCTTACTGAAAGGTTAAAAAGTGATGTCCAAGCTTGTTGATTCACAATAATTAACTTTTATCAAGGGAAACAGATAATGGATGCCGTCCTCAAAGCTACTGAAGTTGTAGATTCCAGGTAGCATTAAAAAACAGGAATCCTATGCAAATTAGACATTGAGAAAGCATATGATCATGTCAATTGAGATTTCTTATGAGTATGCTAGAGAAGATGGCTTTTGGTTACAAATGGAGATAGTGGGTTAAATTTTGCATATTTTCTGTGAACTTCATAGTATTGGTAAATGGCTCTTCAACAGGATATTTTAGATTAGACAGAGGTCTTAGGTAGGGTGATCCCCTATCATTTTACCGTTTCATACTAGTCATGGAGGGACTCAGCAATATGATCAAGAATGCAAGCAGTGAAGGGCGGTGAGAGGTTTTTAAGTTGCCAGAGCTAGAAGGGCAAGTCTAGAGATCACTCATCTACATTACGTAGATGACACCCTGATCTTTTGTGATGCTAAGGAAGACCACTTTAAAATACTGAGACTGATTCTAGTTATTTTTGAAGGTTTGTTCTGGCTACGAGTTAATTGGAGGAAAAGCTTCCTGTATCCAGTAAATGCAGTACCAAACATGCAAATTTTGAAGTTAATACTGGGAGGTGAAGTGGGTCCTCCCAACCACATACTTAGGTATGCCTTTGGGGCCAAAACCCAAGTCTATTTAAATCTGGAATGGGGTGATTGAGAAGCGTGAGAAGAGACTAGCAAGGTTGAAGTCTCAGAACCTTTCGCTAGGGGGGACATTGATGCTGATTAATTCTGTGCTTGATGCACTTCCAAGATATACGATGGCATTATTTCGTGTTTTAACAGGAAACATCAATAGGTTGGATAGCATCAGGAGAAAATCTTTTTGGCAAGGGAACAAGAGAAGGAAGAGGTATCCCTGTCAAATGGAAAACTGTAATCGCTGAAAAGAGAGTCGGGGATCTGGAGATCAAGAACATGAAGAACCAGTGCAAAGCTTTGAGGATAAAGTGGCTTTGGAAATACTCAAATGATAATTAGAATTTGGAGGGCTCAATCATAAAGTCAAAATATGAAGAGAGTAATAGTTGTACGACAAAAGGAGGTTACCACCCCTGATGGTATTAGCTTACGGAAATCCATTAGAGTACTTTGGAATGAATTCAAACCAAACACGAAGATCAAAGTGGTAGGTGGCACAAAATTGGCATGCAGAAGGAAATTTGGAGACTCTTCCCTAACATCCATGGTTTAGTTGTTCAGCAACAAAGTACAATAGCTGACTTATGGACTCCTCAAGGGTGGAATTTTGTATTTAGAGGATACCTCAATGATTGGGAAATTCCAGGAGTAACAAATATTTTTAAAGCATTGATTAGTTATGGTCTGGAAACAGGACTGGACAAATTGCAATGGTTGGGAAACTGTAAAGGGAAATTTAAAGTAGGTGCAGCATACAAGAAGTTGAACCATCAACATTTGCAGTTACTGAAATGGCCCTAGAGATGCATATGGAAAGTCAAGATCCCCTACAAAGTGGCTTGCTTTGTGTGGTTACTGCCTAAAAAAGCAGTGTTGACACAGGAGAATTTAATGAATGGAAACAGTCAATCATTTGTTCATTCAATACGAAGTCACTTTCCGGGTGTGGAATTTGTTCTTGAGACTCAAACATCTTTTGGTCCATGGCTGGTAGAATTTCAGAGGCCTTGTACAGCTGAAGAATTTGGGACACAAGCAAAAAAAGAAGCAATTGGAGAATTGTCCCTGCCACTGTTTGGTGGACAATATGGAAAGAGAAGAATCTTAAGTCTTTTTGAGAATAGGGAGAGTGGTACGGAACAAGTTAAACCAAATTGCATTTTCACTCTATGTTTTTGGTGTAATCACATGTACTCTAATGATATTGTCTTTATCTTTGATGTCTTAGACTCATTATAGGGATAGGTCAGTACTTTTTTTTTTTTTGAGAATTAGTACTGTTGTATTCTTCAGCATTGGGAATGCTGGCCATCATCAAAAGTATATTACAAAGTAATAGACTCTAGCTTTACAGAGCTGCTAGAAATTCTACTAACTCCTAGATTCCTCTATACAATTATGTTTACACCAAAAAATAAGGTCACCAAACAATTCCATTTCACATAATGGACTGATTTGATCTTGTTTTCGAAACACCTTCCATTCCTTTCCCTCCAGACTGACCACCATATGTAAGAAGGTATTACCCTCCACCATTTTTTCTGACTTTTACTTCCCCCTCTTTTCATCCAACAACTCATTAAGTTAGCTGTCATTTCAGGCATTGTCCACACTGTCTTTGTGAGACTGAAAAATAGATTCCACAGTTGCATAGTGAATTTGCATTGTAGAAACTGGTGATTGTTTGTCTCCCTAGTCTCGTTGCACAGAAAACATCTGTCACCACAACTCTCCCCTTCTTTTGTTATACTTCATGTGTAAGGCATGCTTTTTTAACCACTAGCTATGTAAAGCATTTCACTTTTGTGGGAGCTATGTTCTTCCAGATATTTCTCCATATTTTCAGTTCTTCCTCCTGCATAATGCTGTTCCCCCTCTGGTATAATTTATTTACTGTGAAACTTCCTTCTGAGTTGTGTCTCCATCTAAGTCTATCCGGCTCCGTTGTTGTCCCACCAAAAGTGTCCACCTCTTTTAGCAAATCAACTACTCTTTCCACCTCCCAGTCATTTAAGTGCCTTTTGAAGTTGAGATCCCAACCATGGGGGACCAGCACTCAAATACAACACTTTCAGAATTACTTGATCGTAACATGAGATCTGGAAATTTAACTTGTAGTGGTACTTCCCCTATCTAGTCATCCTTCCAGAACCTAGCATTGTAACCATTACCAATTTTGATCTTAGAATTATCCTGGAGCTTAGACCATAGACCTCTAATAGCCTTCCATACACCCATCCCATAGGTGCAATTCACTTCATTGGAGCACCAAGGACTGTTCTGACCAAACTTGTGAACAATTACTTCCTTCCAGAGGGAAGTTTCTTCATCACAAAACCTCCAAAGCCATTTCATTAAAAGACACCTGTTTTGAATTTTAGATTCTTTATTCCTAGTCCTTCTTGTCCTTTTCGTAACTGAGTGACTTCCCATTCAACCAGATTATATTCCCCTCTCTTTGTTGCCTTTCCACAAAAAATTCCTTCTTAGTGTATTTAGCTTCTTAACTACACTAGAAGGAATGGGAAACAAGGACATCACATATGTAGGTAAAGAGTCCAACACTGAGTTAATTAGTGTGACTCTTCCCCCTATAGATAAATATTGTGCTTTCCAGTGTGCTAGTCTCTTTTCAGACCTTTCTGTAATGCTGTCCCATATCTCCACTTCTTTGTACTTCCTGCCAAGTGGCATACCCAAGTACACAGTAGGCAAATGGCCCACTTCGCATCCCAATTTACCAGCCAAAGACTGAATATCTGTTACTTCTTTAATGGGGACGATGCTACTTTTCCTCCCGTTCACCTTTAGACCAGAAACAACTTCAAATACCACCAACATGGCTCTGACATGGGTAACTTGTTCCACAGTAGCTTCATAAAAAATAATGGTGTCATCTGCATATAGCAAATGGCATATCTCCAAACCACCCTCCCCTATTCTGAAGCCTCTTATCCAATTGTTGTAAATTGCTTTTCTTATCATGCTATTGAAACCTTCCATAGCCAAAATAAACAGGAAAGGGGATAGAGGGTCTCCTTGTCTGAGTCTCCTTTCTGAGGGAAACCAGCAAGTTCTAGCAGTTTTAATACAAAAGCTGATCCACTTCAGCCACTTATTTTCGAACCCCATTTGTTTCAAAACACTTAACAAGTACTCCCAATTAACATGGTCATAAGCCTCTTCAATGTCTAATTTACATATTAAGCCAGCTGCCCATCCCCTGATCATGGTGTCTACACATTCATTTGCTATTAAAGCCGCATCCATAATCTGTCTTCCTTTAACAAAAGCCATTTGGTGCTCATTTACCAGACTATCCATCACTTTCTTCAGTCTCTGTGTAAGCACTTCAGAAATTATCTTATAAATCCCAGAAATCAGACTAATGGGTCCGAAATCCTTTAGTTCCATCGCTCCTGCCTTTTTTGGTATAAGGGCTACAAATGTGGCATTCAAACTTCTTTCGAAGACTTGATGCTCATTAAAATATTGCATTGTACCCATAACATCACCCTTAATAACCTCCCAGAAAGTTTGAAAAAAATTCATATTGAAACCATCAGGGCCAAGTGCCTTATCAGTTGCACATGATCTGATGTCATCCCATATTTCTTCCTCTTCAAAATTTCTTTGTAACCAATCTTGATCTTCAGAGGAAATAGTTGATGTACCATGAAGTGTGAGATCAGGTCTCCATTCTTCTGATTCTTTATACAAATTCTGATAAAAGCTTTGAATGACACTTTTGATTTCTTCTGGGTCAGAGACAGTTTCCCCCCCTACCTCCAACGAATCAATGGAATTATATCTTTTGTGAGAGTTAGCTAGCTTGTGGAAAAACTTAGTATTCTTGTCTCCATGCTTCAACCATTGTACTCTTGATCTCAGTTGCCAAGCTATTTCTTCCTTCTTGGCTTCCTCCTCAAACTCCATGGCAAGGTGGGTCTTGTATACTAGTTCATCATCGGTCAAAACTCTTTGTTCTTGAATGACTTCTCATGCACTCAACTACTGCAAAATATTTTCTTTCCTCTGCTTCCAATTGCTCCTATTGTTTTTGCTTCATTAGATCAACTTTTTCTTGAGAAGCTTTAGTTTGTTGGCTAAAATGTAAGCAAACCTGCCAGTGTTGGGGAAGGAATTTCACCAATCTTTGACTTTTTCTTTAAAGCCCTCAACTTCTAGCCACCAATTCTCAAATTTAAAGTATGTCTTGTGCCGACTACAGTCCCCACATGTGAGAAGAATAGGGTTGTGATCAGACCCTACTCTTGGAAGAAGAGTCTGCCTGACCTGAAAGAAAGCATCCTCCCAATCTGTTGAGTGAAGGAATCTGTCAATCCTTGAGACACTCATGTGATTTCTCCCCCTTCTCCATGTAAAAGACCCTCCAAATAAAGGAGGGTCCACCAGCTCTAGGCTATGAATGCACCCTGAAAATTCTGCCATTGCTCCAGAGATTCTGTGACAAATTGCTCCCTTTATGAGGTATATAGTACTTTTTTTAACCCCTGAGCTATGTTCTGCCTTTAAGGAAAAAGTTGTTGCGTTTCCCATAAGTTAGACTTAGTAAAAATGATGTAAAATATTGTCCATGGGCGCAATTTGTTCTTCGAAGCCCTTGGGCTAATGCTTGCCTCTAAGGCTAGAGTAATATAACATCTAATAAATCAATACATAATGCGGTAGTGTCAACTCTTGCCCATGGGGCTTAACTTTTTGCTTGGAAGTCCTTGGACTAACAAGTGTTACCTCTAGGATAATAATTATAGAGTATCTCATAAATCAAAACAAATATTGTCAAGTCTTTTCCATGAGGCTTAACTTGTTGTTTTAAAGTTCTTTGGCTAAGAGAACATAGTTATATATATGATAAATCAAGACACAATGTAGAAGTGTCAAGTCTTGCCCATGTGTGAAGTTCTTGGTCTAAGTCTTGCCTTTAAAACGAGTTATAGAGCATCTCATAAATCAATACATAATGTGATAGTGTCAAGTCTTGCCCATGGGGCTTAACTTGTTGTTTGAAAGACCTTGGAATAACAAGTCTTACCTCTATGGCAATAATTATAGAGTATTTCATAAATCAAAACACAATGTTAGTCAAGTCTTGTCTATGGAGCCTAACTTGTTATTTCAAAGTCCTAGAGTTAAGAGTTAAGCATTATATATATGATACATCAAGACACAATATAGTAGTGTAAGTCATACCATGGGACGTAACTTTTGAAGTTCTTGGTCTATGTCTTGCCTCTAAGGAAAGAGTTATAGAGCGTTCACAAATCAAGACATAATGTAGTGGTGTTAAGTCTTACCTGTGGGGCTTAACTTGTTGTTTAAAAGTCCTAGGACTAACAACTCTTACCTCTCTAGGGCTATAGTCATAGAGTATCTCATAAATCAAAATAGTATGTAATATCATCAAGTCTTGCCTGTAGGGTTTAATTTGTTGTTTTGATGTCCTTGGGCTAAGATGCACGAGTTATAGAACATATGATAAATCAAGACACAATTCAGTAGTGTCAAGACTTGCCCATGGAGTGTAATTTGTAAAATTCTTGGTCTATGTCAAGGAAAGAAACATCGAGCATCTCATAAATCAATATGTAATGTGGTAGTGTCAGATCTTGCCCGTGAGGCTTGACTTGTTGTTTGGAAGTCCTTGGACTAACAAGTTTTACCTCTAGGGCAATAGTTGTAGAGTATCTCATAAATCAAAATACAATGTGACATTCTCAAATCTTGCCCATGGGCCTTAGTTTGTTGTTTTGAAGTCCTTGGACTAAGATGCCAGAGTTTATATATATGATAAATCAAGACACAATGAAGTTGTCAAGTCTTTGCTTATTGGCTTAAGTCGTGAAGATCTTGATCTAAGTCTTGCCTCTAAGGCAAGACCTACAGAACATCTAATAAATCAAGACATAATGTGATAGTGTCAAGCTTTGCCTTGGGACTTAACTTGTTGTTTGGAAGTCTTTGAGCTAAGAGACAAGAGTTATAGACCATGTAGTAATGTGAAGTCTTGCCCGTAGGGTAGAATTTATAAAGTTCTTGGTCTAAGTCTTGCCTTTAAAACAAGAGTTATAGAGTATCTCATAAATTAAAACACAAAAAAACTGTGTCAACTCTTCCATGGAACGTAACTTGTTTTTTAAAAGATTTTATGCTATGTATTGTCTCTAAAGTAAGAATTATAGAGTATCTCGTGAAATTTCAAACCACATATATTTAAAGTAGTAAATATGGAAAAACAAATTGTCTCGACCTTGGCACTTGAATTTAGGAATAATTTTATTTAAAAGAAATACAAAATGTATAAAATAAATATTCTTTATAATACCATGATTAGAAAAAGAAAGAAAAAAATAAAGATAAGGAAAAAAAGAATAAAATAGAAAGAGAAAAAAAAAATAGAAGATAAAAACACAAGAGAAAAAGAAAGAAACAAGGAAAAGAAATAAAATACATAACATAAAATGAAGGGAAAAAAAGAAAGAAAAAAAAAACATAAGAAAAAAAGTGAGAAACGAGGGGAAAAAAGAATGAGAAAAGAAAAAAAAATATAACTTTTTTAGTTTCATTAAATTATTAAAATATAAGCTTCCTTTATTTTTTAGATATAGAGGGCAATTTTGTCCAAGAAATTTTCATTAATGAATGAAGCGTATTTTGCAAGATTTTTCTTATGGGGGACAAAATATCAAACCCACCCCTTATAAGGGGCATTTTTGAACTTAGCCCAGTATAAACATATCCACATAGCTATACATATCCACAGAGATATATACAAATATACACATATCCACAGAGATATATACAGATATACATGGATATACAGATGTACACAGATATATACTTATATGCGCAGATATATATGTGTATATACATGTATATGTATATAAATGTAAATGTGTATGTATGTATATATATATCTGCCTCTTTGTTCTTTTAGCTTTCTTACTGGCCATATTTTCAATCAAAAATAATCTGATTGCCACAGTTCTGTAGTTCGAATGTCACAACTCATCACCTACCTTGAATATTGTACACTCACCCCCAATGTAAATGAAGAGCACTCCGCTTTGTGTATGACGATAACCATCATGAGCCTTTTACTGTTTTGAAGTGAAATAATACTCTTCAAGAAATGACAATGCAAAATCTTGCAACCATATCTACTGTTCGATTTGAATGCTTCGATAAGCAACCTATAAAAAAGGAAACAAAATGCTGTTCTCTCTAGGCTTGCTTCTTTTTTTATTGGGCCAAGCATGCACGAAATTTTGTTGATGGGCAACACTCAAGACTTGATCCAGGATCTCTGTTTGATTGTGTACAGTGTTGAAGTGTGTGAATTGCCTCATTTTTCAAGTTAAATTTTTAGAGGCTGCAATCTGCAACATGTCCCTAATGAACATTTTCAGAAGAGTTTTCTCTCTTCCTTTCTCTTTACACATATAAGTTAAGATGAGAAACTGGTAGAGTTTCTTACGATGTAATTTGAATCCTGTCTCCTGGTCTCACTTTTTAAAAGCAGTTGCTTTCTATTATTTCATGAGTAGGGTATTTTTTTTGACCAGTTAACTTTAAGTTGAGATCTAAATTTTATCCTGTGTGCTACACTTGTATTAGGTAAGTCGAGCTTTATCCTTGATCTCTGTTTCTAGTCAAACTTAGTCACACACAATATTGTGCATGGTCTTTAATTCTGGCTTCTTTTAAAGACAATTCATGCTGAGGATTTTGCTTTGTGATTTTCAAACTACCAGTCCTCACTTTTTCATTTACCTATTTGCAAGAATATTCTTTATTCACATGTTAGCCTTCTGCAACTAGATTTGGTGGATCTATAGTCTGCTACCTATGTCATGTAGTTCAAATGTAGTCTGTTTCTCCTTGCAAGTAATAGTCTGTTTCTCTTTGCAAGTAACTTTGTTCTTGTCTTCTGGACTTCTTCATAGATGGATACTCCAACATCAGCAAGATCTGGTTCAGGATCTTCAAGGAAGGTTTGTAACCACTGGTTCTTTTCTGTCTGTATTTCAGTACCTTTTGTTTATGATAGAATTTTATGGCCAATGAACTACTGATGAAGTATGTGCATCCTTATTACTGCCACTTGCCTGAAATTCTGCAGCAATAAACAAAAGACGGAAGCTTAGAAGGGATTATTGGGAACGTATTGTGGACCCATGTTTTGGTTCCATTCAAACAAAGAACTATCTAAATATGTTTTCATCCACTCTTATCCTAAATATATGCATGCTATGTTGGATATTGCAAATCCATAGCTCTCTCTCTCTCTCTCTCTCTCTCTCTCTCTCTTTATATATATATATATATTTATTTATTTATTTTTTCCTTTTTGGAGAAGGTAACATATTTGTATATAGATATAAAGTTGGACCTCCCACTTCAAAACTGTGTGAGTCCCCCATAATTACAAAATGCCATGCATAAAAATCTCTGCCATCCTATATCTTCTTTACAAGGAATTTAGAACATCGAAAATTGAACCATGGTCTTCTAAGCTTATTGCTTTACACCAACAATAAAAAGGACCTAGCCACATCATTTTCAACTTCTGGGTGTTGCTAGTCTTCTCTGCAATACATCTTTGATTTCTTTCCCAGATTGTCCACCAAATGCAAGCTGGGACGATCTTCCATTTCTCTTTGTTACCAGTTGGGTGGCCTTCACTGTTCCAGCGTTATGATAAATTCGGAGATACCTCTTGGCATTTCCCATTGTATACCCCTTAAGTTTAAAAATATCCTCCATAGCTGTAAAGTTCCTTTACAATGTAAAAAAAGATAAATAATTGTCTTTGCCTCCTCTCCGCATATGTGACATCTAGAGTATAAGGGATTTCCTCTTCTGGCAGGATTGTCCTGTGTAAGAACTGCTCCTTTGGCCAGGAATCAAGTAAAACATGCAACTTTGTAATTTTAACCTACCATATCATTTTCCAGGGCCAACTCTCCAAAACATAATTAGACGTGTTGAATTTCTTATAAAATGAACTAACAGAGAAGTCCCATTTTTTTGTCCTTGCCATGTCAACTGATCCTCGTAATCTATAGTTCCAGATTTTATAAACCTCAAACCATTCTGCCCATCTTCCAATCAAAAAGGAATCTCCTGAATGTAAGGTTCCAGCCTTGAGGACTCAATACCTCTCCAACTGTAGCTTCATGGTGTTGATTGATCCTGTGAATAATAGGAAAAGATCTACCAAAGCACCGCATCCCAACCAATTGTCATTCCAAAACTAAATCTTTACTCCATTATCGATTCTAAGAGCATGTTTGTATTGACTTAATTTTGTTATTTGACTTAAATACAAGTGCTGGAAGGCACTTTTTACTTTTATCCAAACACTTAAAAAGTGCTTAAAAGCTATTTTAGCTTAAACGCACATAAAATAAGCCAACCCAAACAGGCTCTTAGAGTAGTTCTGGTACTTAATTCTGGCCAAAGATTTCTTATGGACTTCCACAGACCGACTATTTTGGCGGTCCACTGTTCTTCCATGCCGTATTTCTCTCTGATCACCTACAGTGAATGTTCATTTGAAGCAAACCTCGATAGCCATTTCATCATCATGCTTTTGTTCTGTACCTTTTATAGCTCTTATTCCCAAACCCTTATCCTTCTTGCTGATTACAGTGAATCCCATTTGACAAGGTGAAGTTTTTCCTTTTCACTGTTTCCTTCCCATAGAAATTTTTTTCTTAATGAATCAATTCTCTCGGCGTCAGCAACATTCACTGGAATAGGGAATAGAGACATCATGCATGTTGGCGTAGCATCCAGAACTGAGTTGATTAGAATAAGCCTGTCCTCCAAGGAAAGGTACTGTCATTTCCAATTAGCTAGTTCCTCGTCGCATTTTTCTATAACTCCATATCATATTTGATTTGCTCCTTGTTCCCAAAGGCATCCCCAAGAGTACAGTTGGCAGTTCCCCAACTTTTCCACCCAAATGTAATAGCCAAACTTAAGACATTAACTGGATATATGTAGCTCGTATTCCAGCTAATATGTATGCCTGAGATATCTTCAAACAGAATTAAAATCACCCTCATCATCATCAACTGTTCTCTGTCAGCTTCACAAAATACAAGAGTATCATCACCATACTGTAGGTGAGAAATTACTATACTACAGTCAGCTCTTGTGTTAACTTTGAACACCCTGATCCAACTTTGAACCCCCTGATCCAACTTTGAACCCCCTTCCATGGCTATGATTAAAAGGAAATGAGAAAGAGGATCTCCTTACCTTAAGCCTCTCCAGGAAGGGACAAAATCAGCAGGTGTACCATTTATCAATACTGAAAATTTGAGTGCTTATGCAAAACTTTGTTCACCCAATCATCTTTTGCCAAATCCTGCTTTCTTCATCACATCCAGCAAGTATTTCCTATATATATATATACTGCAGAGGCCTGTAGATTTTTGATATATTTTCTATATCTTTTATTTTTTAGAGCTCCCTCCATCCCATTTGTAAATGACTTAGTCTGACTTGGCATGGAGTTTAAGAAAGAAAGAAAGACTTTTGAAACCTGTGGTCTAAAATAAATCATACATATTTGTGTGGCTAGAAATCATTTCATTCATTAAGGGTAAAATGGGTGGTTTAAAGTTAAATTGTCACTAAATATAGAGGTGTCATTCTTTTTGGGACTGACTAAAAAAGAAAGTCATATAAATTGGGACATAGAGAGTAATAGATATAGCCTTAGATCCAATTGACACAGTATTATTGCATAGGGACTTTTGGATAAAACCTACCTGACTGGACATGTGTATAACATGCTTTATGAATCATTAGTAAAGTAGATCTTTTACTTTAACCAAGTACTCTACTGTCGATATCTTTTACTACCAAAAAAGGAAAGGAGGAAAGTTGATCTTTTACTTTGATCTTCTTGTTTTGTTTCTTATACATCTCACCTTACATTAGTCCTCTTAAAAGTTATGACATTTTGCATTCACAAAACATGTCTATTCCTTGCGATATGTGTCCTTGCACAATCAAATATGAAGCAAAGCTTAGGTGCAATTTAGTGTTTATGTGAGTTTTAGAAACATGGGTTTGAGTACAACTGTGCAAGATGCTGAAAGGATCATAAAGTTTTTTCTAGTGTTTGTGCTGCAGCCTACATGATTTGTGGGTATATTTAAAAATGTCTCAATAGTCCCATCTTAGTATTCTTCTACCTAACCTATGGGAAAGGTTATCCATATTTCAAGTGAAATATTTGATGCAAAGATCCTACTAATATGTCTTTGCAGCCTCAGAATTCCGAGTTAATTATCTAACTTCTGGTTTCATGTTTATGTTATCCATATTTCAAGTGAAATATTTGATGCAAAGATCCTACTAATATGTCTTTGCAGCCTCAGAATTCCGAGTTAATTATCTAACTTCTGGTTTCATGTTTATAGATGTCATTAACTCCCAAAGATTTAAGTTTTGTGGGCTATACATACAAAAACTTTGATGCTGTCAAGGCACTACGCAACTCTTCCGGTGAGTCATTTGTTTTCCTTTCAAGGCCTTCTATGACTGTGTAATTATACGTTAGTTAGACATTTGTGTGTGCTTATCTTTAATAAAAGTGGACCTTTGACACCTATCGAGAATCTCCCTGGAACTACTGTAACTGCACATTCCGAAGAAGCACTGTTGGTTTCCCCCAACTTTGGAGGGACTCTCAGCAAGTTCTTATCTCAAAATGAAACCAGTTCAGAGCTCATAATATTAATATTAGTAACACTTATTATTGTTATTGTCACTATTCATGATGTTAGTGATGGTGTTGTAAAATGTATATCTATCTAGCATCTAGGTTAGTGTGGACATTTTTGTACGACTACTTTGCTTCCTTTCCCAAGCTCTCTGATATTTAAAGATGCATTTTCTCAATTGCACATGACTTTATATATTTTGCAGGAAGTGGAGGGTTGTGAATCTTAAATTTCTGTTTAGTAATTCTTGTCTGGATCTATGGTGATCCGGTTTCAAACAAATAATAAACTAGTGATGCTAACCTGCAAGAAGTAATGTGGAAATTATAATATAAAAAACCCGAACGGATGTTTAAACTATTTCACAAGGCAAACCAGGCATTAGACAATGTACCTTCTTGTTTTACATCAAATGGCACTTAATCCAAACTAAAACAAATAGAGCTTTGAAAGACAGCACGGATAACTTCTGCTATTTTGAACCTCATCTTTGTTACCCTGAACTAACGAGTAGCATCTGTCATGTTTCTATTTGGTTTATGTAATGGAAAATGTTTGTTCGATCTTTGTCTACTTAAAAGTGCGGAGAGTGATTTCATTTTTTCCCAGACCCTACAAGGGACACATCACCTAGGCGGCCATCAATTGATTCCATTTTCAGTAAGTGTTATGACCTTGTATGTTGTTCAAATATGGAATTTCTTATTCTACTAGTCTAATCAATATGTCTGCAGGTAATTCTAAGGACTATCCTTCAACAAAGGGAACTGGTGGAGAAATAGATACAGAGATGATAACGTCAACTGGTTATGCAATATCTCCATGATATCGCCAGCTTTAAATTGATAAAAGAACTATAGCAAAGGTGGTGGTAGCATACACCTGTTGTATTTGATCAGGTTGTTCACCCCTTCATCAGCATTCAAAGTGGGTTTCTCTCTACATTTGGCGGCACCATGATACAAGTGTACAGTAATGCTTGAGAAACTTGGTGGACTTGTAGGACATGGAAACTGTTGTAGGAAATGTAATGCTTGTGCAATAGTAACTTAGGCTGCTTGATATTATCCATTGCCCAGGTTGGCAATCAAATGCTTTCTCTTGTGGCAATTTCTGGTTAGGTGAAATTTAACTAATGGGAAATATGACTTCTGGGACCAGTTATACTGTGGTCTGTGGCAATTTCTGGTTAGATGAAATTTAACTAATGGGAAATATGACTTCTGGGACCAGTTATACTGTGGTTTCTTTTTTTTTTTAAAGATATGGGCAAAACTTTGTTCATCTGCCTGTGGGCTTTCTACTGTTGTATTTTCTAGTCTTTTCATGTATTACAGAGCAGAAAATATTGCAACCCCATTGCATCTTCTCTTTTGGTTATGCTAGAGGCTTTTCAGTAACTGTGGACCATGATATGTTAAACATTTTGACTATAAATAAATGATAATATTTGACATCTTTGGATAAGAGCCTACTGAGATATGGCTAGGAAATATCATCACCCAAGTCCAAAACCTTGTTATTGCATGACAAGCTTTAACATTCTGCCATCATTCTTTCTGTTTGTTCACATTTCGCATTCCAAAGAGATGATTTTTTCAAGTAAGGGTTGGTTTGTCAAATCGGGCCAACATTTCAAGAACAAACTTGAAATTTTGACTTTTGGAGTTTGAAATATTTAGATTTATAAGAGTTATTCAAGTTTTCACTAACTTTTGATATGTTTTTTAATCAATAAATCACTTCACTGTACTACTTTATTAGCTCTTAGCCACTTGCGTGGATGTGCATTTCAAGATATATAAATCTACTTTTTTATGTTATTCTCGGAATTCAATATTTAGTACTTTTATTTTTTTCCTCCCATTTATGAAGTCAATTTCAATACGTAATTGTAATATTTTAAATATATCATATGAAAATATTCTTGTATATCATTGAAGTTGAAATAAATAGAACTTCAATTATCTTATCAATTAGTGAAACATGGGGGCATTATTTTCATCCATCCTTGTTTGATTAATTATTACATTTCAAAGCCAAGTTTTATTTTGAAAATGACAGCCGATTTGATTTTTAATTGTTCTTGTTAGCGATTTTACCATATAAGAGAGTAAGTTGTGAAAGAAACTGAATCATTAATGTTAGATTTTAGTCGCTTATTTTAAAATTTGTTAGTTTACTTAGTAAGAAGGCTGAATTTTAGTTTTATGAATTTTTACACTTATCTTTAGGGAAAAACAAACACAATGAAAATAAAAAACACGTACCACTAGGGGTGTTAAACGGGCGGATTGGAATGAAATTGAGAATGTTAAAATGGGTTGAAATAAAAATTGGGTTGGGTTATGACTCGCTCAAACTTACTTTGGGCTCAAAGGGGTTGGGTTCGAATAGGCTAAAATTCGGCTAGGTCATGACTGGTCAATTTGACCCCCTCAATCTCAATAATTTTAACATGTTATTCTTTATTTTTTATAATCACAATTTGAATTTCAACTCAAAAAATAAAATAAAAAGTTACAAATTGATAGACAAATGATAGAAAATATAAAATAGATAGAAAACATATATTACATCAATGCAAGTAATGAGTCTTAGAACGGGTCGAAATTGAGGATCAAATTGGGCTCAATTGAGGATTCTTTTGATATGGGTTAAGACTTGAATGAGTTGGATTGAACTCAATTAAAATTATCCTGAGCCCAACCCATAAAATGTTGGACGGGTTGGGCAGGTTTACCTACATTTGAGCTCATTTTGACACCCTTACGTATCACCATTGACTTAAATTGTAAGTAACAGTCCAAAGCAAAGAAAAAAGTGCTAGTTATAAGAGAGAAATATAAGAGGGAACAATTAGAACATGGTTCCATCACATGATATTTATATATTGAAATTTCACATAATTCATAATTTATTGATGCCTAAAAATAAGCAGGAGAAGTAAAGATAGCACGGATCTGATTTCTCGAGTAATGATGGAACCTACCATAACCCACTAGTCGGTAAGCCAATCCCATGACTCAAAACTACAAGTAATAGGTATAAGGGAGAAAAGCTAATCAAAGACAGAATAAAAATGATAAACAAAACAGAACTGAATATATACATAAATGATTCCTCCTAGAGCCTGGGACAGGTACAGAGTTATTACAAAATAAAGATGAGTACAAGTCCCAAAAGTAGACAAAAAATATACACAATACTCGGCTAGACCAAAAGGCAAAAGATGAGTCATCCAAGATGAAAGAGACAAAAATGATCCCAAAATGGCAAGTGCTCCCCCTCGTCTCCGGTACTGACTACAGCAAGCTCGATGAATCAGCAATTGTAACTACTGCTCTGACCCGCATCTTGAAAATAGATGTAGAGTGTAGCATGAGTACCAGGACAACAGGTACCCAGTGGGCATCATAGGCCAACTGAGCAAGAAGGGTAAAAGCAATATGAAAAAAGAGAAATAAACGTATATAGGAGTCATAATGTAGCATCTAATGTAAGAAAAGTAAGTAATCATATGAACAACAAGAAACTATCTAAAAATACTACCCTAACTACACCTAACGGGGCTTCGCATAAGCTCCGTGAGTACACAGAATAGTTATGATTACAATGACTAGGAAGTAAGGAATCTGTAACTCTGAGAAGTGAATATCCATACCCAATCCGTAATCCAAGAACCCTTGAAAACTGAAAAACTAAGAGCAATCTAGGGACTGAGGCTAGGATTGGGACCCTAGATGCTCATCCAAATTCTCATTGTAGGCAAAGTCGGGCCTAAAAACCAAATGCTCATCTACATTCTCAATGCGATCGAGTTCAGGCTTGGAATCCGAATACTTGTTCGACTTCTCAATGTGAGAAAGATGGGTCATCTAAGTTGAAAGAGACAGAAATGATCCCAAAATGGCAAGTGCTCCCCCTCGTCTCCGATACTGACTACAACAAGCTCGATGAATCAGCAACTATAACTACTGCTCGGACCTGCATCATGAAAATAGATGCAAAGTGTAGCATGATTACCAGGACAACAGGTACCCAGTAAGCATCATAGGCCAACTAAGCAAAAAGGGTAAAAGCAATATGAAAAAAGAGAAATAAACATATATAGGAGTCATAATGTAGCATCTAATGTAAGAAAAGTAAGTAATCATATGAACAACAAGAAACTATCTAAGCATACTACCCTAATTACACCTAACCGGGCTTCACATAAGCTCCATGAGTACACTGAATAGTTATGATTACAATGACTAGGAAGTAAGGAATCTGTAACTCTGAGAAGTGAAGATCCATACCAAATCCGTAATCGAAGAACCCTTGAAAACTGAAAAACTAAGAGCAATCTAGGGACTGAGGCCAGGATTGGGACCCTAGATGCTCATGCAAATTCTCATTGTAGGCAAAGTCAGGCCTGAAAACCGAAATACTCATCTACATTCTCAATGTGATCGAGTTCAGGCTTGGAACCTGAATAGTTTTTCGAATTCTCAATGTGAGAAAGATGGGTCATCCAAGTTGAAAGAGATAGAAATGATCCCAAAATGGCAAGTGCTCCCCCTCGTCTCCGGTACTGACTACAGCAAGTTTGATGAATCAGCAACTGTAACTACTGCTCGGACCCGCATCATGAAAATAGATGCAGAGTATAGCATAAGTACCGGGACAACAAGTACCCAGTGGGCATCATAGGCTAACTGAGCAAGAAAGGTAAAAGAAATATGAAAAAAGAGAAATCAACCTATATAGGAGTCATAATGTAGCATCTAAGGTAAGAAAAGCAAGTAATCATATGAACAACAAGAAACTATCTAAGAATACTACCCTAACTGCACCTAACCGGGCTTCGCATAAGCTCTGTGAGTACACAGAATAGTTATGATTACCATGACTAGGAAGTAAGGAATCTGTAACTTTGAGAAGTGAAGATCCATACCAAATCCGTAATCCAAGAACCCTTGAAAACTGAAAAACTAAGAGCAATCTAGGGACTGAGGCCAGGATTGGGACCCTAGATGCTCATGCAAATTCTCATTGTAGGCAAAGTCAGGCCTGAAAACCGAAATACTCATCTACATTCTCAATGTGATCGAGTTCAGGCTTGGAACCTGAATACTTTTTCGAATTCTCAATGTGAGAAAGATGGGTCATCCAAGTTGAAAGAGATAGAAATGATCCCTAAATGGCAAGTGCTCCCCCTCGTCTCCGGTACTGACTACAACAAGCTTGATGAATCAGCAACTGTAACTACTGCTCGGACCCGCATCATGAAAATAGATGCAGAGTATAGCATAAGTACCAGGACAACAGGTACCCAGTGGGCATCATAGGCCAACTGAGCAAGAAAGGTAAAAGAAATATGAAAAAAGAGAAATAAACCTATATAGGAGTCATAATGTAGCATCTAAGGTAAGAAAAGCAAGTAATCATATAAACAACAAGAAACTATCTAAAAAAACTACCCTAACTGCACCTAACCGGGCTTCGCATAAGCTCCGTGAGTACACAGAATAGTTATGATTACAATGACTAGGAAGTAAGGAATCTGTAACTCTGAGAAGTGAAGATCCATACCCATTCCGTAATCCAAGAACCCTTGAAAACTGAAAACTAAGAGCAATCTAGGGACTGAGGCCAGGATTGGGACCTTAGATGCTCATCTAAATTCTCATTGTAGGCAAAGTCGGGCCTGAAAACCAAATGGTCATCTACATTCTCAATGCGATCGAGTTCAGGCTTGGAACCCGAATACTTGTTCGAATTCTCAATGTTGTCGGAAATCCATTCTAGGGCTATTTTCCCACTTCCAAACACAAAAAGCTACACATAATCCAAATGAACGACCAGTTGACTGAGCTACCAGTGCCAGCAGGTCATGATTGACTTGAGGCCTCTATAAGAAAGCACAAAATGATGAAATGAAAGTAGTATGAGGAAAATGACCTAGAGGGTCATTACAACATCTACTACCGAAAGAACTTTCATTCGCAAATATAGGGATAAGAACATACCAAGGGCTCAAATAAGCTGAGGAACTGCTCCCCTAGCTCCTCCTCGGTCTCATAGGTAGCCTTCTGGACCATACAGTGTTTCCACTCAACTTTATCTGTAGGGATGCTCTTGGAATGGAGCTGACGAACATCTCTAACTAATATAGCAATCAACTCTTCAAGAAACATCAAATGATCATCTAACTCAGTAGAATCATACTGAAACATGTGGGACCATATCGGCGCAAATCAATACATGAAAAACTAGATGTATGGCTAAGAACCCCAAGGGTAGAGCCAACTCATAAGCAACCTCTCCAGCTCTCCCCAAAATCTCGAAGGGCCCAATATACCTAGGGCTAAGCTTATCCTGCCTATAAACCTCATCATTCCTTTCAAGGGTGATACCCACAAGAACACCTGATTACCAACATCAAAGCATAGAGGGTGAGGCTTACGGTCAACAAAACTCTGGTGCCTGCTCTGGGCTGTCCTTAGCTTATCCTAAATAACCCTGACCCTAGCTAGAGCCTCCTGGATTAAATCTATACTGTGTGACTCAGGTTCTGAAGACTCAAACCAATTAACTAGAGAGCGATAACTCATACCATATAAATCCTAAAATGGGGCTAGATGAATACTAGAACGGTAGTTGTTATTGGATGCAAATATTGCCAAAGGCAAGAACAGGTCCCACTAACCTCCAAACTCCAATATGTAGGCCCAAAAAATATCCTCCAAAGCCTGAATGGTGCACTCTGACTAGTCATCAGTTTGTGGATGGAAAGAAATACTAAGATCAACTCAGGTGCCCAGCTCTCGCTGAAAGGCCGTCAAGAAACTAGAAGTAAGTGAGACTCTTGATTTGATATAATCGACACTAGAACCCATAGAGATGGACCACCTCCTAAATATAAACTTGTGCTAACCGCTTTACACCAAAAGTAGAACGAATCAGCAAGAAGGTGAATTAACTTGGTCAATCGATCAACGATGACCCATATGCTATCAATACCCTTGGATGTCCATGACAATCCCATCATAAAGTCCATGGTAATACACTCCTATTTCCTCTCGGGAATGGATAAGCTATGGAACTCTCTATTAGGCCTCTAATGCTCGGCTTTTACCTACTGGCAACAAAACAAATGAGACACATAGTATGTTACATCCCTCCTCATGACATACCTTCATTAGTGTTACCTTAAGTCTTGATACATCTTTGCGGTTCCCAAATAAATAAAGTATTTAGAGTCATGGGCCTCATGAAGAATCAACTGAATGAAATCTCCCACTATGGGAATAATAGGCAACTGTCAAACTGCAATAATCCATCTAAATCAATATAAGCCTGGGCACCCTCACCTGAAAATAGCAACACTCTAAGCTCCACCAATGACGCTGTCATGATCTAAAATCAGGTGTGATGGTACTTACCTTTAGTCCATCGAAGCAATTTAGCTTAAATAGGTAATAACAAATTAATGCGGAGGCTAGAAGCGATGATAAAATCTAAATGGAAAATAAGGCATAAGGAACATAACAATAGTCTAAAACTATTTCAGATTTGGTGTCACATATACAAGCCTCTATTACAACAGCGTCAGTAAAAAAAGAATACAAGCCTTAATAGTTATTGTTTCTCAAATAAACAAAATCAATAAAGAAGTCTGATAGTCTTGAGAGTATGCTGGAACAAACAAGCAACTACCTCTCAATTTAAATAAGCTCGGCCTTTAAAGAAAAAGAGTCATCAATTGGATCCAGGCTCATAATCTACACATATGTGTAGAAAAAAGGATGAGTACCCAACAAGAGGATCTAAACATAGGTAGAGAATAAAGAGCTCAAGTACTTCTTTTATCCCGATCACAAACCTTCAAAACAACAAACTTGCACATAGGAAAGATCAGCATAGATACAATACATATATATCACAGTTTAAGTACACAACATCTCAACTGATCAATCTCAATAGTTTCAAGGACAGAGTCAACCAACAATTCTCACTTAGTACTAATAACACATTTAAACAAGGAATGAAATGGAATGGGATGCCATGATATGCAAGCAACACAATGCACTGTCAAATAATCATGATACAAGTTTGTCCTACGATATACATCCGCTGATATAATTAGATCAGAATCCATGGGGCCTTACAAGGACTATGTTTTGCTGGAATTATTTTTCTTTGGCATTTATCTTTCATATTTGGCTGGAACCATTTTCGTTTGGCCTTTCATTTCTTTTCTTTTTCTCTTTGCCGAAATCATTTTCCTCCAAATTTCCTTTTTTAGCCAGAACCATTTTCCTTTGGCTTTTCATCAACAATGGGACATCAAACAATATATCATCACAAGACAATAATCACTTTTGTAAGCTTGGGAATATGGAAGAAGTCTAAATACATCATTTATTCAATAAACAAATAATTGACTTCATTGTTCATTCAACACTTGAATCATCATCAAAAGCACTACATAATAGTTATATCACATCATGACTCAAGTTCTCAATAACCACTTTATCATCATAGTATAGGACAACTCAATTAATCCACATTCACTATTATTCACTTCAATAACTTCAACAAATGTTAGATTATACAATAACTTGCCCAACATAATATATGGAGTACTTCAATAGACATTTCTACATTAATATAAGGCAATGCTCAATAGTTAGATCAACATGAACAATTTTCATTTTCGACAATCGGGAATTACGAGCTCAACCAACATTATCAATTCTATGATCATTATCATCAACAAGTACACACCAATTAAAGAGTCAATATACATATGTTTTCATATAAACATCTCCATTATCTCACCATATTCACTAAATTGTTTCATTAATCGCTAAGCACATAAAGAAGGAAGATACCAAGTTTAATTAAACTTAATAAGGTTTAGGAATCCACTTACCTCGAATAAGTCAAACAATCAATCCAACAGGAGTGCTTTCTCCTTGTGAATCGAATCCAACTCACTATAATCTAGTCAAAAAATAGGTTCACAATCACATTTCAAGAATAATGACACCAAGATCAAGCAATTGGGGGAAAAGGGAAAAATTTTCAAAAATTTTGATACTACAAATCAAGGCCAAAATATGAAATTTCTCAAATGAAAACATTTCTCGCGTAATTAGGAATCTATTCGTGATAACCATTTTTAAAAAGTAGCTTAATTGAGCTCATAATCACTACTTTTGTAAAAAATCTAATTTCACGAAAAATTCTCAATTTTCTCAATTGAAAACATCAATTTTGAGGTTGAAATAAAGAAACAATCAATGGGTAATGAGTAGGTGAGTTGAAAATATCTTTTCCAATAAAATTTCCTTGAAAAATCAAGTGAAAATCATCCAACCCGAGCTCTCGAATTCAAAAATAGAAAATATTATCAGAACTCGTGACCAGGGACTTGAAACCAGGTATCTAATGTTGCTAAAGTGACAAAATTTTGCTTAGTACCCAAGAGGTAGGCTTTGCAAAAGTGAAGCCTAATCGTTTAAGCGATCTTTGATTTTGCGAGCCCTGCCTCGCTTTAGTGATGGTCGCTGAAGTGATAATCCATCGCTAAAGAGAGGGTAGAGGAACCAAAACCACATTATTTTTTTTTCAAATTCAACAAAACTTGGAAACCACACTCGAGATTTATTTGTAATCCATACACACAAATCATATATGCAACCTTACTAAATTTGATATTTGGGATGCAAGAATCGTCAGAAATCGAACCCGAGCTCTTCTTGACCCGAAATCCAATAACACACAACTAAACTCACTTAGGACACTTGAAATATTGAAACACTAATTGAATACCCCAAAATTCTTGTGAAGCTCATTCTAGCATCCAATCCGAGCAACAAAACTCAAAATGTTCACCAAAATAAAACGTAAGTTAAAATTTAACTATATTTCCAACTTCGGACCTAAAACCCACATAACAACACCAAATCTGATTTTGGCAACTCTTCTAACCAATTTATGCATTTTAGATCTGATGTAATCAGTGGAATTTTATTTCAAGACTCGAATCTTTGGATGACTTAAAATTTCAAAACTAGACTACTTAAGCCTTCAAAATTCACTTCTTTAGGAAAAAACTAACTTTAACATGATTCTCAAAGACTAACTTCCAAAACCAATCAAACATGACTCGAGGCTGCTGTTAGGAGGAGTAAAATGGTAATTTTATCAAAAACACAAAAAATGACCTTTAGGGTCATTAGATCATCCACAACTAAAAATCATGTTTGTCCTCAAACATAAGACAGAGCAGATACCTGAAGTGTCAAAAAGCGTAAGGGTAGCAGATATACATATCAAGCTCGGTCTTCCAAGTGGCATCTCCTATAGGTCGATGTTGACACAAAACTTTCACTAAAGCTATCTCCTTGATCCTCAACTTGTTGACTTGTCTGTGTAAAATGGCTTGAGGCTTTTCCTCATAGGTCAAATCTATAACCAAATCTATCGAATCAAGGAAAATTATATGAGACTCATCTGGGATATAACGCCATAACATCTATACATGAAATACCAGATGCACAGAGGATAGATTACATGGCAAAGATAGTCTAGGCCATCTCTCCCACTCGCTTTAAGATCTTAAAAGGGATAATTTACCTAGGGATGAGCTTTCCCTTCTTCTCAAACTACCCTTCATAGGAAAATCCTCAACCAAACTCGGTCACCCTCTATGAACTCTAAGGGTCAAACTTTCCTATTAGCTTAACTCTTTTAATGATTCTGTATCACGACCCAAGCCTAGGGCCTAGGAGCAACATGGTGAACGGGGAACCCAAGGGTACCAAAAAACAAGCCTCATATAGCATACATGGGCACATCCTAGGTTGCAGAATGTGATTCAAGCATCAATTAGTCAAACTAAGAGGATTCAGGACTTAGGACGCATTCTATGGGAAAAAAGGTAAGAAATTTCCATCGTTCAATCTTATCAACACATACGTAGGGAAAGGGGACATGGGACACACTCTATGCGGGGTAGGGACTTACGAAAATTCACCATCTCATTTACAATATCAAGCATCAAGATACATGGGATAGAGTCTAAGGGATAACCTTCATAGAAGCGTAAACATCACAGAGTACGTACATAGCATGAGTATCCAACAATTCCTCTAATCATGAGTGGGACGGGGGCCAAGACATGTCTAGGCTCACCCTCAAAAGAATAAGTAAAAGTAACAACATCTCAACACAACAAGGTTGATAGAAAATGAGTGTTGTTCTCAAACTAGAGGACTCACCACAAGCAAAGATTTTCTCACGTCTAACTAGCCATGAAGAGGTGGATGGGGAATTTCTAAGGTCCTACATGGTTAGATCGTATAGGCAAAAGTATGCGTTAGTACTTTGAAGTAATAGCATGTGGGATGCAATGCAACAAAAGATCATAAGCCATAATAGACAAGATGCTTAATCATCTACAAAAATAATAAGCTCAATATAAAATGAATGATCAATGCCTTTGTCAAAACATGCATGAAAGGTAAAATATAATCTCATGGTATAGCATACATATATGGGATAAGACCTTAATCGACATATAAGACCATGCGAGCTACTACATGGAACATAACCCCCTAATTGGCACGGTTAAATCACTTGCCGAGTGGAACTCCATCAACTTAAGCCTGCATCTTTAATCATCATAATAGAGTATGTGAATCCACTAGCCTAGCCTAAAAGGGCTCCTACGATGGTACATAATTAATGAAACAAAAGGTTGCTACTAGGGTTCCCTTACCAAACCCCACCTCAATGCCTCATTTGGTGCTAATTCATTCCCACAGAATACTTTAGAAAAAGCATAATCACTTACATTTATAGGCTTGTAAACATAACATCATTGTAATAGGAGTAGCTCATAACTTATGATCCATCAAGTGAGAATTATCCTTATCGAAAGAGGATCCATTCTTTTGGTGATAGTTGTGCTTATCACCAACTTGACAATCATAAGAGGGTTTCATAAATACTTCGTAACATTCATAAAATTGCATAGCATATAGTTAAACCCTTACCATTTGGATATCATATTTCATTAGAGAACTTGATATGAAAATTAGGTGGGTCAATGCATGTAAGCTTTAAATCATGCAACTCAAGAGGATTATGCATAAATGTAGTGAAATCATCAATTTAAAACATTCTCAAACAATCCACAATGATAATTCATATCATCGTATAAACACAAGTACGTGAACATGAAATTTGCCTTGTAAAATCATCAACTTCATTGCATCTCATGGTATCATAATATGCTTAACTTGAATATCATAAAATAGTTCATCATAATAAAACCCTTGAAAGGAATTCATGCAATTTAATTCAATAAAAGATAATTACCAACATAAATCATGCATAATAAGAGTAATAAAAAGTACCCATTAAAAATTGACCTTGAATTGTAAATGATCTAGTAAAAAAGGTTTTACGGATGATATGCTGCCAAAATACGACACCTTTGATGCTTAAAACTTAGAATTTTATGTGTTCTCAAAGCGATGGTAGTAGGCTTGATATGTTTTTGTGCTGGTTTTAAGAATCAGGATGATTTTGGGCCAAGTTATACAGATGGCAAGTTTTTGATGATGTACGAAGCTTTCTATCGACCCTGGTTCATTTCAGAAGCTGTAGATGTGTTCGTGGGTTAAATCGAGTGAAAGATCAATCTTTAGACGTTAGATATATGTGTTATCAGATGGATCGTGAACCATTTGACCGCCTGTATATTTGTTCGTATACTGAAGATCAGAAAATATGCTAAGTGCTGAAGTGTAATCAGATGAAGACTCCTACAAGTCATAAGTCAGGTGATGAGTCGTAAACTAGTTCGTGCCTTGAGGATCAGAGTTTTGAAGGTATACTGAAGAGTTATCTGACGAGACCCCTTATGAACTATAAGTTAGAAGACGACCCGTAGGATCAGTTTGTATGTGAAAGATAAATTTTGTGCAATGCAGTCTATGAAGGCCTATTACGGGCCGTGATTTCATGTACGACTCGTAACCTTTTTTGTTCGATTTCTCGATTTTGTTTTTCCTATTTCGTTTAGGATTTAACTTTCACTTATTATAAATAGGTTTTCAAGTTTTTTTTAGGAAAGAGCAGTCAGAACGTTAGGAACCTATTACTTGAGATTGTTATTTTCTTCTTGGAGACTACCTTTGAATTTACATTTGAGCTATATCATCGTGATCTCTTGTGAAGATTTTGGATTTTGTGTTCTTCAATTTGTCATTGTAAGTGTTTAATTATGCTATTCCATAACATGATTTCTTCATCTACAACGAATATGCGAAGCTAATCCGCAACTAGAGTTGTGGGAACTATGGATAACTAACAAAGTAAAAGCAAGATAATTCGTAATCCTTGGAAAGTGTGCATATGTATATTAATTATCTCTTTGATTTGAATGCTTTTTAGCGGTGGCCAATGTTAGAACTCACCTAATTCTTACTTATTGGATCAACGGGGTAATGAATAGGATAAGGGATAATTACCAGTATTCGATGTGATTACTCTCATCTAATGAACCTAAATGGATCAAGGGATGGTTGTACTAGGACATAGGTAAGGGTTAGTAATGCTACATCACTAGGATGGATCAAATCACATGATGAAATTTGCTTAACACCTGGGACAAAGGGTTAAGTAAACACAACTTACCAGTTCTTCATGCTTCATACTAGAAAAGGTTACAATTATCTGGCTATACTGAGTTAGGAATTCATGGGGAACACAATACCCTAGTTACATCTCTCACTGATTTATCAACATATGCACTTGATGATTTTAATCTAGTTTAGGTTTACTTATTCCATTTTACAAAACTCCCCCTTTTAGGAAATAAGTCGTTCAATTCAATCTAATTGCTTATAATTATTCCAAGTCTAGATCGTATTCCAAGTAGGATCAACCCTAACCATTGTTAGGTTCTATATTTTGACAATAACCACTTATACCTTAATTTAAAGGTGTAGTTTGGGCGTGATCAGGGGCTCCATGGGTGGAAGAACCCATGGATGAAGGACCCATATATCTTAAGGTCTTGAAATTAGTACAGAAGACTTGGAGAAACATGGGGAATCTCTTTGAGACTTGACCTTCAATGGAAGAACTTAAAACCCTAGGAATTAGGATGAATTTGAAGGAGGGATTTTGGGAGAAATTTGGGAGAGTTTATGAGAGGAATACGACTAAAAATGAGTGATTTTTCATAGATTCCCGCATATAAAGGTGTTGGGATATGTTCCAATTTCCCGCACCTAAATTTGTATATGGATGAAACAAAGGTGCGACAGGGGAACTGTTCATTTTTGCACAAATTTCAATTTTGACTTGAAAATAAGTTTACGCCACTTTTTACTGTCATAAATGACGCAGAGGGTCCGCGTACTCTTCTGAAAATGCAAAAATATGTGAATTTCTTTTTCAGTATGATTGACTTAAAAATCAAAGGAGACCATTTTCTACACAGTTTTACCTCCTAAAAAAATAATATGAACTTGGATTTGCCAGAAAATGTACGAAAATTATGTTATTCAAGGAATCTATCATAAGGGGATTTCGAATCGCTTGGGAGGTGTTACAATATCTCCCCCTTGGGAATATTCCTCCCTGGATATAATGGAGACACGCTTAAAAGGAGTAACAAGGTAATTTCAGACCTAACATAAATGCATCAATGCATTTTAAACACCATTTTCATGAAATCTCAAACTTATGTATCGAATACCATCAAAAGATGTTACTATGAGTATGTATGCATGTGACAGGACATAAAGGGTTAAAGTATATGACTTTACACCATATACATGATTGACTTAGTACCTTAGGCTTGAGTAGAGTGAAAAAGATAAGGATATTGGTTCATCATGTCTTCCGCTTCCCAAGTTGCACTTTCGACTTTTGTTGGTTCCTCCAAAGGATCTTCACAGATGCTACATCTTTGTTCCTCGATTTTTTCACTTGTCAGTCTATGATTTTAACTGGAACTTCCTCATAAGTCAAATTTTCCTCAATAGTGACATCCTCCAATGGAACTATAGAGCTTGGATCCCCCATGAATTTCCTCAACATTGACACATGGAGCGGTAGATGAATCATATTCATTTCCAATAGCAATTCTATATCATATGCCACCTTGCCGACCCTTCTCACAATATTGTAAGACCCTACATATCTAGGACTCAACTTCCCTTTCTTGCGAAATTGGAACACACCCTTCATAGGTGAGACCTTCAAGTAGACCAAATCACCAACACTAAACGCATGATCCCTTCTCCTAATATTAGAGTAGGACTTTTGTCTACTTTGAGCCATCTTCAATCTTTTTCTTTTGAATCTCACTTTCTCCATTGCATCCATAACTAAATCTTGTCCTATCAAGCCCATTTTACAAAATTATTACCATCCAACCAGTGACCTACATCGCCTACCATATATAGCCTCAAATGGCACCATCTCATTGCTTGCGTGAAAACTATTGTTGTAGGCAAACTCAATTAGAGGTAAGTGATCATCCCAACTTACTTTATATTCCAATACACAAGCTCTCAACATGTCCTCCAATGCCTGAATTGTTCTTTCAGCTTATCCACCAGTTTGAAGATAGAAGGTGATGCTTAACTTCACTTTGGTACCAAGATCTCTTTAGAAAGACTTCCAAAAGTGATTGAGTCCCATGATTCGATAAGATGAATGGTGGAACCCTGTGAAACCTTACCAACTCCCAGATATATAACTTGGCATAGTCTTTGGCACCAAAAGTTGTCTTGACCGGCAAGAAATAAGTTGACTTCGTCATCTTATCTACTATCACCCATAGAGAGTCCAAATGACTCTTGGTATTAGGAAATCCAACTACAAAGTTCATATTGATTTCTTCCCACTTCTGAGTGGGAATATCAACATTTTGAGCTAAGCCATCGGCCTTTGGGTTCAACCTTAACTTGTTAACAATTAGAGCACTCGGCCACGAATTTAGCAATGTCTTTCTTCATTTTATTCCACCAATACACCTCTCTCAAGTCTTTATACATCTTAGTGGAACCAAGGTGAAAGGAATAGGAGGAATCGTGGGCTTCTTGAAATATCAAGTTTCTCAATTCATCAACACCCAATACATAGAATTTCTCTTGGTAACGAAGAACCCAACTCCCCCTTCTGAAAAGACCTCTACCTTTCCTTTCTTTACCAAGGCCTTAAATTATACCAAGGCACGATCAAGGTCATGCTTAGACTTGACATCCTTAATCAATGATGATTCGAAGACATTTAATATCATCACACTACCATTGCAAAGATCATTCAACTTCACCCCAAATCTAGCCAACCTATGGACTTCCTTTGCCAACCCCCTCTTTCCATCATCTTTGAGGTGTGACAAACTACCCATGTACATTCTAGTAAGTGCATCGGCTATCACATTAGCCTTACCCGGGTGATATTTCATACTCATGTCATAATCTTTGAGGAGTTCCAACCATCTCCTTTGTCTTAAGTTGATGTCCCTTTGTGTAAACACATGATGGAGGCGCTTATGATCGGTGAATATGTCGACATGGACCCTATATAGATAATGACGTCAAATTTTCATTGCAAACACCATGACCGCTCGTTCAAGATCATATGTTGGGTAGTTCTTCTCATGCACCTTTAATTACCTTGAAGCATAGGCAATTACCTTACTATGTTCATCAACACACACCCAAACCAATTCTTGAGGCATTATAATAAATAACAAATCCATTGCTACCCTTTGACAAGGTCAAGATTGGAGCCGAAGTAAACCAATCTTTCAAAGTTTGGAAGATCTTCTCACACTCATTCGTCCACATAAAATTTGCTTTCGTTTGAGTCAAATTAGTTAATGGTGATGAGATGGAGGAGAACCCTTCAAAAATCTTCTATAAAACCCGTCTAGGTCCAAGATACTGCTAGTATCCATAGGGGCCAATGGCCTAGGCTAACTTCTTACCACCTTCGTCTCTTTGGGGTCAACTTTTATTCCATCATTTGACATGGCATGCCTAAGAAATGCCACCGCCCTCAACCAAAAATCACATTTATTAAACTTTTCGAACAATCTCTCATCTTTGAAGGTTTTAAGACCATCCTCAAATGCTCTTTGTGATCTTTTTCATCCTATGAACAGATCAAAATATGTCACGAACTGATTCTAGGTCATGATGGTTCCCATTAGATCAGGTTTACAGGCTAGTCAACCCAACCCACAACCCTGTCTTGAATCACTAACATAGCAATACTAGAAATATATGAATAACTCAACACCATCTATCAAGAATCTGGAAGTCATCTGCATAGAGCACTATAGACGCACTCACCCCTATATATGTGTGTGTGTATATATACATACATACATATATATATATATATATACACATATATATATACATATATATATATATATGTGTATATATATATACATATATATATATATATATATATATATATATATATAATATACATAACTAGGAGAAACTCCTACGTATACAAGCCATAATTATAATGCACAGGGCCATAGCCTGGATATAAAAGATGACCACCAAAATAGGAGACTACAGAATGTCTAAAGCCATTGATGCTCTCCTTTATCATCCACGAGCCCCCAATTCAATGATTGCGGCTAGTACCTAGACCTACACCATCAGTCGACTGAGTGAATTACTGGAAATACAAAAATGCTCAAATGTAGAAGCTCATATCCCAACAGTTAGGACCAAGCAGCGTATAACAATCCAACTGATAGAACTACAATTGAAACCATACTATTAGTACCACACGATCAAAGTGTTGGGATGTTCTCGAGTGCAAGACCCCAATATCTATTCCTGTATACCCCCAAGACCCCATAAGTCTAGAAGGTACATCCACGTACATCCAAGGTGTCAAAGAGTGCTCTAGTGGAACCTGCGCAGAATAGAGTAACGCTTGCCAGCTCATGGCATTCGTACCCTAATTCTATGATGGAACGATCACCCATTACCAAATATCATGTTGGCCTATGACACTTGAACCTAGCACATATATATAACAGTGAGATGAATACAGAATCCTCCTAATCGTGATGGAGCGGTCACCCGATCCTAGAATATGTGTCATGTTTGGTCGTGATGCCCGATCCTAGAAGGTATGCTATGTCAGGCCATGACACCCGATCTTATAAGCCTCTTATTTCCCTCCGTGTATATGTAACTATGTGTCTCTATACATACCAACTCTAGCACACCACCGACTTACGCCTAAGCTAAGGCCCAGAGGGAATGAATCCCGTAGGGTATATTACCTTTCTAGAATCACACCATAGCCGAGATGATAACAGAGATAACTCACCAAGGCAACTATGTACTAGCCCATTAGTAATGCGATGATCCCCAGAATAAGGTTGTAGACCACAAAATTGAGTCATACAGACGATTTCTCATATCCTAGATAGCCCAACGAATCATATATGATAGAGCATACATTCTTCCAATATAATGACATTCCATCTCTAGCCCATCAAAGATTCAGTACTATTGCATCTCGTGTCAAGAGTCATGGTGCCCAGTCAAAAGCACAAACAATAATATTTCTCAGAGTACAACATGTTTCCCAATATTAAGTAAGTTTAGCAAGTATACAATGACTAACTGTTGTATATTTACATATATGTCACAAAATAGTACATAATCATGTCTCTAAACAAGTACCATGATCAACCTTACATTTCTACATCTTCTCATGGTACAGGTCTAGGTACTTGTCGCTGTTGCTGAGTTGGGGGTTCGTGAGCATTTCAGGAGATACTTGGTGAGCACCGCCAGCTCTAGAGCCTTTGTAGTCTCCTTCCTTTTGATGGTCATCCTTTGTGTCCAAACATTGTCCTTGTATAGAGTTATGGCTTGTATTCGTAGGACTATTCCTGGTTATGTATATTACAGTTATTTTCATATATGTATATGGGTGCGTGCTTGTGTCTATTATAGCTTTGTGTAGTTGGCTTCCAGGTTCTGGGTATGTTGTATGGATTTATTCCACTATGTCTAGTATATCTGTGAATAGTGTTTCAGGACATGTATCTTAGGGTCGGGTAATTGGTTTTCCTGTAGATGGGATCTAACACGCGCCATCATGATCAAAATTGGGCCGTGACAAGTTAGTACTAAAGCCTAAGATTCATTGGTCTCATTTGTATAAAGCTACCGTCTATTAGAGTCTTGAGGATAGGTGTAGAGACATCTATGACTTATCTCTGGGAGTCTATAGGATGTTTAGAAAACTTCCTGTGTTGTTGATTCTAGTTGTGCAATATTATCAATGGTCCTTTGATTTCTGGGAATCTAATTTTGTTTATTCTTTTGCAGATATGCCGCATAGAGGACAAACTCTGGGCAGGGGTAAGGCTGCGCCATCAATCCCGAACAGGGAGAAGTCCCTAGAGACCATCGAGCGGAGACTGAATGCCTTAGCGTCCTCGCAACTTGATGGACAAGCTTCTCTAGCTCCCCACAATTGGATGCCTCAACTTTCCTAGCTACCTTTATGGTCGCACCTGAGGTATAGGCAGTAATTGGCCAGGTTATAGTGGCACTCAGAGTTTTACAATAGGGTGCAACACTAGCCCTAACTTCTTCAGTTTAAGCACCTGTAGAGCCTACCACTCCAACCCCTACCCTTCTAGGATCAGTGGATATTAGGTTGTTTTTTGAGGTTGACTCTGCTGAGATTTACTGTAGTGACAGGAGAGGATGCATAAGAGTTCATGACAACATGTATGGAGCGGCTACAAGCATTGAAGCAATTGGAGTCTCGAGATACAAAGTTCACTGTATATCAGTTGGATGGGACCGCCAGATAGTAGTGATGAATTTACAGAGACACCAGGCTAGCAGATGTCATGCTAGTGACTTGGGCAGAGTTCACAAAGGCGTTCATGACTAAGTTTATACTCAGGAATGTCAAGGATAGGTGAAGAGACTAGTTTGTTTGCTTAGAGCAAGAACAAATTTTTGTCATACAGTACGAGGCTAGATTTTAGGGTCCCTTCTGGTATGCTATAGCTATTTTGCCTTCCGAGGAGGAGTAAATTCATCATTTTGTGTGAGGATCGAGACCAAAGTTAAGGATAGGGACACATTTACTGGTGACATCAGGCTGGTCTTACCTTCATATTATTGATCACACTCATGCTTTAGAGCAGTTCAGTCGTAAGGCCCAAGGGGGAAGTGAAAAGTATGCTAGGCGTGAAGGAGAGTTTAGTAGGTCTCGATCAGCTTGTAGGGTGCCAAGTGATAGGCCTCTAAGGAGGTTCCAATGGGGTTAGACTAGTCGCCCATTCTAGGCATCACTGCAAGCTTCAGAAAGCAGTCATTAGGGTCTAGGTACTTCTAGTTGGGGTGAGTGTTCTTATCTTGTCGGGCACAGACAAAAGGATAGTGGCACCACTATATCAGGGCTGATTGGGTCATCTTCCATGGGTAGTCAGATTTCTGGGCTTCTATATCGGGACAACATGATCGTGAGAGTCCAGATAGGTCTATGGAGGGCTATTTTTAGTATGGGGAACTCGACATTGGCTCAAGGACCATGTCAAATTCAGTGTAGTGCGGGTAGCTTCACAGGCTTCTAAGTCAGCTTCCTTACCAGATGGTAGAGGCACGAGCTGGGATTAGGGTCACAAGGATGATCAATATGGGGATCATGAGAGCCAGTAGAGCTTCCAGTAGGGCTTTAGGGGCCCCACTAGAGGTATTAGAGCCAGAGATAGAGGTGAGGTTTGAGGTGGTGGTCGTCAAGGCCATTTTTATGCCGCTCCAATACGAACTGAGGCCAAGGCTCGCCGTTCCACCTTCTCATATGTGTTTGTGTACTATGCTTCTCGCTTAGGTATGAATTATGAGCCTCTTTCATATGGGGTCCGCATACTGACCCCAATGGGGGATTCATTAGTGGTAGATCAACTCTGTAGAGTTTGTATGGTCACTCTTCAAGGGTTTGATTCTTGGGCTAGTTTGAGACTGTTTGATTTGCTGCATTTCAATGTTATTCTGGGCATGGATTGGTCGGCCCCACATCATGCCATGTTAAATTACTATGCTAAGACTGTTACCTTGGTGATACCAGGAAAGTCCCTAGTTGTATGGTGGGGTTCTATTAGTTGTGTACTGCCTGGTGTTATATCGTATGTTTAGTCTCAGAGGTTGTTATTTGTAGGGTGTTTGGCCTACTTAGCCTATGTTCGTAATATGACTACTGAAGCTCCTACAGTGGAGTAAGTGCCTGTTGTCTGTGAGTATCCAAATGTGTTTCTAGTGGGTTTATCACGGTTACCACCTTAGAGGTTGAGCCAAGCACTAAGCCCATATTTATTTTGCCGTATCAAATGGATCCTACAAAGCTTAAGGAGCTTAGTACGTAGCTTTAAGGTTTGTTAGATCTAGGATTCATATGCCTGAGTGTTTCACCCTAGGAAGTCCCTGTCCTGCTTGTTATAAAGAGGGATAAGACCCTTCGGATGTGTATTAATTATCGTCAGCTAAATAGGGTGACGGTAAAGAAAAGTTATCCTCTGTTGCGGATTGATGATTTATTTGATCAATTACAAGGGCATCAATACTTTTCAAGATTGACCTGAGATTGGGGTACCACTAGCTGAGGATACGGGCAGAGGACAATCAGAATACTGCCTTTCAGACCCGATATGAGCATTATGTGTTTCTAGTCATGCCATTTGGACTGACTAATGCTTATGAACTTGATGACTCATGTATTCGTGTCATATCTGAACTCCTTTGTTTTGGTTTTTATTGATGACATTTTGGTATATTCACAAAGCCAAGAGCAGCATGCCTAACACCTCTGAATTGTGTTACAGACATTCAGAGATCACATATTATATGCTGAAATTTTCCAAGTGTGAGTTCTCGCTCGAGTCCATGAATTTTGTAGGGCACGTGGTTTCCAAAAGGGGTATTATGGTGAATCCAGATAAGATTGAGGCAATTCATGACTGGCCTAGGCCTACTTCTGTGTTAGAGATTTAGAGTTTTGTCGGGTTAGTAGGGTATTACAGATGATTTGTTGAGGGCTTCTACACTATTGCTGCTCTATTGATCAAGTTGACTCGTTAGGGTATGCCGTTTGTGTGGTCTGATAAGTGTAAGGTAAGTTTTTTAAGGCTGAAAAAGTTATTAACGACTGTTCCAATTCTAACCCTTCTGATCGAGGGATAGAGTTTTGTTGTGCATTACGATGCCTCCCATATTGGATTAGGTGTGTATTAATGCTGAGAGGTCATGTTATTGCTTATGTTTCTCATTAGTTACAGGTCGACGAGCATAACTACCCTATGCATGACTTAGAGTTGGTTAGTGTTTGCGCTCAAGATCTAGAGGCACTATTTATATAACATTCATTGCAATATCTATACAGACCAGCAGAGCTTACAATATATTATGACTGAGTGGGATTTGAATTCCCACCAGAGATGGTGGATTGAGCTGTTGGCTAACTAAGATCATTACATTTTATATCATGTGGGCAAGGCAAATGTGGTAGCAGAGGCCTTGAGTTAGAAAGTAGTGAGTATGTCATCCTAGCTCATTTGACTACAAAGGAGTGACCTTTAGCTTTGGACATCTAGTCCCTAGCTAACAGGATAGTCCAATTGGATGTTTCATACTCCCGTGAAGTGTTGGCTTTCATTGGGTCTCAATACTCATTGATTGATCAGATATGGGCCCAACAATTAGAGGACGAGTCGTTAGCTGGTCTTAACAACAAAGTTTTAAAGGGGGTTGGTGGTCAAGCTATAATTGATTCAGACGTGGACCTCAGATTTGACAATTCGTTACGTGTTCCTAAGTGGAGAATTTGATACACTTGATTCTGTATGAGGCACATAATTCCTGATATTATATCCACCTAGGGACAACAAAAATGCACGGTGATTTGAGACATTATTACTGGTGGTATGATATGAAAAAAGATATTGTCAATTATGTGTTGTATTGCCTCAGTTGCTAGTAGGTAAAAGGCGAGCACCAGTGACCAAGTGGGACGCACCGGGGATTGCCCATATCCAAGTGGAAGTGGGAATGTGTGACTATGGACTTTGTTGTGGGGCTCCCTTGTACTTCGAGAAGTTATGATAATATTTGGGTTATAGTTGGCCGGTTGATTAAGTCTTCACATTTCTTTTCGATTTGTTCTACCTTCAGTACTGAGCGATTAGCTCATATTTATATATAGGAGATAGTTCGATTTCCTGGAGTGCTATTACCTATTATATCTAATCAAGGGTCACCATTTACCTCTACCTTTTGGAGGGCATTTTAATAAGAGTTGGGAACCTGAGTTGATCTAAGCACAACATTTCATCCCCAGACTGATGGACAATCTAAGCGTACTATACAAGTTTTGGAGGATATGTTATGAGCTTCTGTTGTGGAGTTTAGGGGTCAGTGGGACTAATGTCTATCGTTAGCTGAGTTTGCTTATAATGAGAGCTATCACACTAGCACTCAAATGGCCCCATTTGAGGCATTATATGGACGACGATGTCGTACTCAGATCGAGTGGTTTAAGTCTACAAAGCCAGGCCTCTACAGAATATATTTATCGCAGGATGCCTTAGCTAGGAGGCTTGGTTATCTAGGATAGACTAAGGACAACCCAAAGTCGGCACTAGAGTTATGCCGACCGTAGATGTTGATTCTTATAGTTCGAGGTTGGAGACAGAGTGTTCCTAATAGTGTCATCCGTAAAAAGGGTCATGCGGTTTGGTAGACAGGGTAAGCTTAGCCCCAGGTATATTGGGCCTTTTGAGATCTTGAGACGGTTTAGGCCAGTTGCATATGAACTAGCCCTACCTCCAACTTATTCTGCTATACATCCTAATTTCCATGTATCAATGTTGCGTCGGTATACTCTAGACGAGTCTCATGTACTTCAGTATGATACAGTTGAGTTAAATGATTGCTTGACATTCGTTGAGAAGCTAATGACCATTCTAGCTAGGGATACTAGGAAGTTACACTCTAGGATTATACCGATGGTTAAGATTCAGTGGCATCATCGTCTGATCGAGGAGGCTACCTGGGAGTTGGAGGTGAAGATGTAGGAGCAGTACCCTAGTCTATTTGAACCATCAGGTATGCCTTTATTTTACTTTCACAGATAAAAGTCTTATTAGTAAGGGATGTTGTAATGACCCTCTGGATCATTTCTGCATTTCAGTAGTATTTCTATTGATTTTAGCTATGTATGGTAACCGCAGGCCAATTTAACTTGTTCGGACTATGGGGATGGTTATTGGTTGAATTGGTTGTTAGTTTTATGGATTTTTGAGTTAGCGAGAAATTATAACTATAAAAATGAGTTTTCTGGTAAAATCCTAGGAAATTGCCTCAAAGTTGATTCTAATAGTTCCATCAGTTCAGAAACGGCTGAATTAGGCTAGAAGTGTTGTTGGTTTGAGGGCGCCGATATGAATTTAAGTCAAAATTCGCAAAATATGTTCAATAAGAAGATAAAATGTATTTTTCTATAAAAACCTTGCTAAACATGTTGCGAATGGAAATTTGATAGCGTGGCCAGCTCCGAAACATAGAAAATAGCCTAAAATGACCTTTCTTCAAATGGCAAGGGCTTCTAGTTGCATTTTGACCCCCTTTGTTCTTTTTGCTAAAATTAGTCGAAAAGATGTGGGACCTTTATTTTTTCATAGGATGCTCCGTTGTAAATTTTGACCGCATAGTTGGATCCGAAACATCAAAATTCATGTGGTTCCACTATTTATGTGTGTAAAATAGACATCGGATGGCTAGGGAATGCCTCAGGGAAGTTTGGATAATTGCTGGTGCCAACAGCCAAAGCCAAAGCCTCGCATTCGCGGGGGCCTTTAAGCATCTATGTAGGCACACAGGGGTAAAGCCCCACATTTGTGGCACAGTTATATACTTAGGCACCAGGGTCGGGTGTCACATCCAAAGATGATACGATACTTGGGATCAGGTGGCCGTTCCACCACAGGGGTTACATTGTCATGCACAGGTTTAACCAAAGCAACATTTTACAACTTGATGTTGTGTAGGTGTACCTTTTGGGCTTATGGGGCTTGGGAGCATACATGCATAGATACTAGGGCCTTACACCCATGTATAGCCTGACACCCTGACCTGTGTGATATAGAGAGTTAGGTTCCAGGGTGTTCTATCAGCTGGGTTTGTGATATGTTACTGGGTTCTGGATGGATGTTCTGTCAGCTGAGCTATGAGTTGTTACTGGGTTTTGTCTCTAGGAGATATGAGGATGATACTGATACACTTAATGTAGCCAGGTTTTAATTGTGGGTCTTACTATAGTTCTCTATATTTGTGCATTTTATACACATTTGCAGTATTTCACTCAGTTAGCCAATGATGCCTACTAAGTTCTTGTTACCGGTACGCACTCCTACATTTTTGAATCTTCCCATGGTGTAGGTCCAAGAACTAGCCGCAATTGCTGAGTTGGGGATTCCTATGTATTTCAAGAGACCCTTGGTGAGCACCGATAGCTTTAGACCCTATGTTACTTTCTTCCTTTTGATGGTCGTCTTATCATATTTAGACATTACCCTTGTACAAAGTAGTGGCTTGTATTTGTAGGAGTATTCCTGGTTATGTATATTATGGTTATTATCATATATGTATATGGGTACGTGTTTGCGTCTATTGTAGCTCTGTGTAGTTGTCTTCTAGGTTTTGGGTAGGTTGTATGGGTTTATTATATTATGTCTAGTATATTCTTGACTAGTGTTTCAGGACAGGTGTTGGGTAATTGGCTTGCCTGTAGGTGGGATCTAACAGGCACCATCATGACCAGAATAGGGTCATGACAGATCATCAAGTGCAAGCGTTGATTTGAGTGTTTACGAAGTTTATTAAGGCAAGCGGGTAGAGTATCACAAATATTATAGGGATACCTCTACGTATTTTTTCTCACGAAATCAACTTGATAAAGGATTGCAAACCGAGCATTGAGAATCAAAGGCGACTCAACCTACAGATGCAAGAAGTAGTGAAGAAGGAAATTATCAAGTGGTTGGATGTCAGGGTCATCTATCCAATTTCGGATAGTAGTTGGGCTAATCCCGTTCAATATGTGACAAAGAAGGGTGGCCTTACCATTGTGAAGAATGAGAAGGACTCACTTGTGTCCACTAGACCGGTGACCAGGTGGTGTGTGTACATGGATTATAGGTGTCGTAATGTATGGACCGAGAAAGACCATTTCCCTTTGCCATTCATGGATCAAATGTTGGATCGTTTAGCAGGAAAGAGGTGGTATTATTTTCTTGATGGGTACTCCGGGTACAATCAAATTTTTGTAGCCCCAGAGGACCAAGAGAAGACTACCTTCATGTGTCCATATGGTATATTTGCCTTTAGAAGAATGCCATTTGGTCTTTGCATTGCTCAGGCTACTTTCCAAGTATGCATGGTTGCTATCTTTGCGGATATGGTTGAGGACTCAATGGAGGTATTCTTGGATGACCTTTCAGTCATTGGTGAAACTTTTGAGCAATGTCTTGCTTATCTAGAAAAAGTGCTTCAAAGGTGTGTCAAGACAAATTGGTACTCAATGGGGAGAAATGCCAGTTTATGGTTAAAGAAGGCATTGTCTTGGGGAACAAGATCTTGGGTGACGGATTGCAAGTGGATCAAGCTGAAATTCAATTTATTACTAGCCTTCGTCCCCCCATATATTTCAAAAGGGCAAGGAGATATTTGGGGCGTGCTAGGTTCTACCGATGCTTTATGGACTCTGACAAGGTAGCTCATCCATTGTGCAAATTGCTCGAGAAAGAGTTTACTTTTGTGTTTGATGATTCTTGTATGAAGGCTTTTGAATGTCTTAAAGAGAAATTGGTTGCGACCCCTATAATTGTGGCTCTCGATTGGTCATTTTCTTTGAGGTAATGTGTGATGCTAGCGGAGTAGCATTGGGTGCTATGTTGGGTCAATAAAGGCACAAATTATTCCATCCTATTTACTATGTGAGCAAATCCCTTAGTGCCGCCCAAAAGAATTACACCGCAATGGAGGAAAAATTATTAGCCATTGTTTATGCTTTTGAGAATTTTCGGCCTTATTTGTTGGGAACCAAGGTTGTGGTTCAGGCAGATCATGTTGCACTTTGGTATTTAATTTCTAAGAAAGATGTAAAATCGAGATTGATTAGATGCGTGTTATTGTTGCAAGACTTTTATTTTGAGGTCAAGGACCGAAAGGGATGTAAATATCAAGCAACGAACCACTTGTATTGGCTTGAATCTAATGGAGTGAGTGATGAAGATGTTGATATTGCTGATGCATTCCCGGATGAAGCTCTAATGGCCATCTCTTTTAATTTTACCCTATGGTATGCTGATTTTGCTAATTATTCAGAGTGTGGGAGTATTCTAGAGTCTCTTCACCATTATTAGTGTAGAAAGTTCTTGTTTGATCTGAAACATTACTTTTGGGATGAGCCATTCCTATTTGGAGAATCTGCCGGCAACATGATCTTAAGATGTGTTCCTGAATCGCCTATGGGCTATTTTAGAGGAATGTCATTATCTCTAACCGGAGGTCATCATGGCGGGATGCGAACAGCTTAAAAGTTCTTCGAAGTGGATATTATTGAGCCCACTCTCTACAAGGATGCACATACTTTTGTCAAGGCGTGTCCCAAGTGTCAACTTCAAGGTAACATCTCTAGACACCATGAATTCCCTCTTACTCCTATCCTTGAATTGGAAAATATTCATATTTGTGGAATTGATTTTATGGGACCTTTTGTGAGCTCTTTTGGTAATCGGTACATTTTGTTGGCTATTGATTATATATCAAAATGGGTAGAGGCGACTGCCTTGACATCTAACGATGGTAAGGTCATGGTGAATGTTTTGAAGAAGAACATTCTAACTCGCTTTGGTACCCTACCGTCATGATCCGGACCTAGGGTCCAGGAGTCACATGGCGAATGGGAAGACGAGAGTTTCCAAACAAGCCTCAAAGTACCCATATTGACATCATCGGTTTAGAAGCATATACAATTAACAAACACATATATCTAAGAGACTAGAAAGTAGAACTCACGCTATGGGGATGTCATAGGGAAAGGGATTAACATAGATCCACATAACACATAAAGAATAAGAGGCGGGTAAGTATGACTCACTCTATGGCGGCAATTTAGGGCTTAGGATCTTTCACACTATAACATAAAAGCACATCATAGTACTCATATCCAATTCACATAATAATATCCAATAAGTAGTCATATCCATAAACATAATCTCCGAATACAACACTTAGCATATAAACGGTAAAGAGTCGACAAGATGTCCAACAATGCCTCAAGTCATAAGTTAGGATGAGACATGTCCCAGGCTCACCCTCAAAGTAAATAACATAAACAAAAGCACTATAGGTAGGGGAATGGTGGCTTGTCCTTGGAAGATAGGACTCACCACAACAAATAGATATCAAGATCCAAGCTAATCATCGTATAGTGGATGAAGGTAGTCCTCGGTCCCTACATGGTTAGATCATGTAGGCAAAAATATGTGTTAGTAAATTTGAATGTACTAAGTATGCGGCCATACAATGCATATGATGTATCAAACCTGTATTAAATGTTAGATGGCAAGGGCACATAATATAGAAAGAGATATATATCCAAAGAAGAGTAGTAGTATAACAATATGCCATGAAATGTATGATGCATGCAATGCCTTAGTGCTCATATATAGTGGGGATATGACCATGAACGTCATATCAAACTCATGCGATCTATTACATGAATTCACCTGATGTCGACCTCCCATCGGTAAGAGAAGACTGCTTGCCAAGAATAATCTATATCACATCTTATGACCCTGTCTTTTTGGTGTGATGGACACCTTCCTTAGGATCACATCTTTTCAGAAGGATTTCCATATCAAAACATATCATATCATATCATATCATATCATATCAAAATGTATAACCATTCCTTACAACCCTATCTTTTCGGTAATGACTACCATATACCTATGCTAGCACATAGTTCAAAGAAAGGGAGAGGACCCTTAGGGATAGCCCTTACGCCCTTAATACATTATACATATACATGCTTTCAAAAGAGGCATAAGTCGTTTTCAAATCATTTCAATGCATACTTGGGCTCAAAAGACAAACATATTTCATAATAGTTCGTAATCATGATTCTCATGCATAGGAATAGCCCATTTACATAATAATATGGTGCAAGCACCCAAAATTCTCAAAGAGGCATAATAATAGACATTTATGTGATCACATTCTTGTCATATCCAATATCTTATCAAAATCATATACATAAATATACGTGGGCTTAACCTACTTCATAATTTTCATAAATCCAATGCTCATGAATGTATATGCTATGCATGATATGTGAATAATAATGGGTAATATAGATTCAGTCTAAAATCAACAATATAATATGAAATTCAAGTAAACCCACAAGTAAAATCCACATTCAAATCACAATATTGATTACCCATGCTTAGATCAAACTTTAAAAAGTACAATGCATATTCAAGTATTCATAATAACAATGCTATTCAACATATTAGGGATTAAATCAACTTAAATCATCAATAAAGCATAGCCCACACTTTAATTGAATTTAATAAATAATACTCTTCAAAACCCATATTTAAAGTAAGAAAAATTCTATGAAATTAAAGTAAAAAGAGTTTGGGTCTTCTTGGTTGAAACGGACCAAGAATCAATTCCACATACCTTAGCTAATGAAGAAGATTCAAGAAGAAATTTAAAGAAGAAAGAGCCTTCCCTTGATTCCTAAGCTTAATTTAAACAATAGTCCTTCGAGAGAGTTCTTAAGAGTGACTTGAGAGAATTCTAAGTGTAAGAGTGAATTTGAATGAAAGAAATAAAGTATAGGTCATTTGAATGTCTTTAGGTAGAATAGAAAGTCACAAAAGACCCTAAGGATAGCCCATAATTATGAAAATGCCATTAATGAAATGAGTAGAAAAATTGATGTCAAGGTCTCAGTGAGGGGGGTACAGTACGTGAGGCACCATACGAACCCGCACACTTGCCCGTGATCTGAGACTTAGAAAAATTCCACTTAATGAAGGTCTGAGACAGGAATCTCATACTTAGAAAAATTCAATGTAAACACCCATACAGAAGGGTTATATGAACCATACCAAGCCACATGTTCCATGTACTCCTCTGTACCACTTTCCTTGGAAAATTTCTCCACGACAAAGTTTCGGGATGGTGATCCAATACTTAGAAAATTTTCACTCTAGCACTTATACGGAAGGGCCTCAAGGACTGTAAAGCACCATACGGTCTATCAAAGGGGCCGTACCACTTTTTTTAGGCTCAAAACTGTGGATTCTCAACCCCAAGGCTACCATACGGTCCACCACACAGTCCATATGGCCTCACATGGATTGTGTGGGGTCCAAGTGTGGTATGCCTTAGTCCCAAACTCCACATTAAGGCCCTCACACCCCACACAAGGGCTACTTCAAGAAGGCTCCACATAGTCCGTATAGCACCACAAAGACCGTGAAGGCTTCCATGAAGCATCACCTTGTTCCAAAACATTTCAAAACCAAATTTTCAAGCTCCATTGAAGTCGTACAAAGTCTGGGTCCTTATAACTACATGCTATCATCTCTGATGTAGGTTCACATTCTTGTAACACTATTGAGTAAATATGGAGTAAAGCGATGAGTAATGACCCCCTACCATCTGCAAGCAAACGATTAAGTTGAAGTGTCAAATCAGGAGATAAAGAACATTCTTGCTAAGATGGTAAATGGGAAATGGAGCGATTGGGAAAGTAAGCTTGATGGTGCATTATGGGCATACCACATGGATTACAAGGCCCCAATTGGTATGTTACTACACCAACTTATATTTGGAAAAGCTTGTCATCTCTCGCTAGAGTGTGAGCATCGTGCCTAATAGACCTTCAAGAGATTGAATTTTGATTAGAATGAGGCTATGAATTCTCACTCACACAAATTTATTTGTTGGATGAATTTAGATTAAGAGCTTATGAGAGCTCAACCCTATATAACGAGAATATGAAAAGATGGCATGATTTAAAGATCTTTCAAAGGGAGTTGAATGTAGGGGAACCAATATTGCTATATAGTTCGTGGTTTAGGTTGTTCTCCAGAAAGTTGAAATCCAAATGGTTGAGACCATTCAAAATAAGTGAAGTGCTTGAAAATGGTTTGTTGAAGTCGAGAATGCAAAGGGTGAGATGTTTAGAGTGAATAGGCAAAGATTGAAAAAGTACTATAACAAATCACCTGGTGTTTGGGTGGCTGATATCATTTATGTGGATGAGCTGTGATATGTAATGGACTCAGCCGTTCCACGATTTTAAATAAGGTATTGCTTGGGAGGCCATCCAACATAATAGTGGTATTTCAATTAACATATGTTGATTTTGTAGGTTTGAGTGAAGAGTTGATGAATAGTGCAATTTGGTGCAAGAAGGTCAATTAAGCACGAATCCGAAGTTATTTGATGATGTTAAATTGGACCGCCTTTTGTACCTGAATTTCCATTTGGAAAATTTGGGGACAAAGGGCGCTCTAATAGACCAATCGGTGCATCGCCAAATTGGTTTGGCAAAGTCGAATTGGACTATTCTTTTTCAAGCTCAACATGCCTAGAACTTTGAGTAAGTTTGGAACGGTCTAATGGACATTTGATGCATCGCTGAACCAACCTAGTAACATAAGTCGATGTTGCTAAATTGTCCATTTGCCGCTTTAACTTGAGGATTTTAAAAGTGTAATTCATTTCTCTTCCTTCCTTTGCACAATCACACTCCTAGGTCACCTTTTCAGTCACAATTCTTGTCTCCTTGTTAAGAATATTGGGGTGAATTTGAGTTGGCCATCCTTATTCATCATCATCATCATCACTACAAGCTTAAAGGTATGCCTCTTGACCCTTGCAAGTTTATTCTTGAATTATGTGCTTTATAGTGCAAAATTGATACTTAAATCCTTGTGGGTTCTAGTCATTGAGTGTTATTGTGCTAGAGTTTGTGTGTGATTGCTTTTAATTAGTTAGGAGTTGGGTGGAACATTGAAAATTTTGAGGGGTTAGGGCTTGAAATTGTGTATGATAGTGAGTAATGAAATTGAACCCTAGTTTTGTGTTCTTTGATGGAATGACCCTGATTCTTTTGTGATTGTTGTATTCCTTTCTTGTGTGAATGCTTGGTTGAGTGTGAGATAAAAAATTATCCGTACTCTTGTGTGTCATTCTTGAAGTCGATATTGGGAACTTTGGTGTTGGCATTATTGAAATGTGGTTTCAATATGGATCTATGCTTGATTATGAATGATTTGCTTGAAATTCAGTTGTGTAGTTGAAATGATGTTTATAAATTGAGGCGTGGTATTGATTTTTTAAGGTGGGGTGAAGTCGAAATAACCCTCATTTATATCTTAATAGATTAAACTTGTCGATGATGGAGTGGATGATGTCTTTTTTAAAGGAAAAATCATCGTTTGGTTAGATTCTTGCACCTCTGGGAAAGTCTAAGTACCCCTAGGTCTATTCACCTCGTAAATATGTTTGTTGTGCTTAGTGGGTGATTGAAATTTATTGGAAATGCTTAAAAGGGTAAACACTTTTGAATTCAAATTCGGTGTTGCATAAGTCAAATTTGGCACTCTACCTTTAGACTGCCAAATCGATTTGGCGCATTGCCAATTCCACTTTTGGCCAGCCCATGTGACAAGTTTGCTAGGGGAGTTGCAGGATGATTCAGAGATGGTTATTTTGACCATAAAAGTGGATATGATGATCCGCTGAATTCTACTTTTGACTATTGAATTCGCGCTAACTTCCCTAGTAAGTTCAGGAATATTTGACGATGGTTATTTAGACAACTAATTTAGTTCAACAATTCGCCGAACTATTTTGGTAGGCAAAAATGCCCTTCACCAAATGTATTTCCATTTAACGAGTTTTCTTAGTTCCTTTCCACGTCATGTGTTCTCACACTACTGTTATCATGTTCTATTGCAGGAATGCCAGGATGAAGCATGTGCTATCAAAATCAAACCCCAAGCGCAAGGGTGTGGTTATACCTGAGGATTCTGGGAAACAATCGGTCCCTTAACATAACCGTAGGGAGGTAGAAGGCCGAGGCAAACATGCTGAGACTCCATAGGCCACTGAAAAGCAACCTCTTCTCTGAACACAATCGGCTTAGAGGAGGAAGAGGAGAGGTCAAAAACACCTGTACATACTCAGTTATCAAAGGCACACCTCCCAAATGTCGCCGCACTAGAGGTCATTCTAAAGTGGCAGAGGACCCATTGGGCATAGGGACAAGGAGGTTTCAATGAGAAATATGGGGTTGCAAACAATTCTGGAGGAGAAGAGGATCTCAGTGGATGGAGTTTTGGATTTATTATTCAGATATTTGGGAAATTATCAAGTTCCATAAATCTTAAATCTTTACCAAAGTCTGGGAGTCCTATATCCCTTCTTAGGTATGAGAGTGTAATGACATGGTTGGTCATTTTTGGCAATATCTATGAAATTTACTATTTTAACCTTTTGTAAGTTTTTTTGGGCCTAATTTGAACAATTTGAATAGCTAGAATTGAAATCCCGAGTTTTAAAAGTTGAAATTATGATGTTTGGCATTTTGGTGGCTTAAGGTAGTAAAAAAGTGAGTTTTTGTGTCATTCTGAGTTTTGGAGGTCGGATTGGGGATCCATCGATTCCATTAGCTCCAAAATATCAAAACTGAACTACTAGAAGTTGCAGAACTAAATTTAGAGTTAGAATAAAAATTTTGGCCCAAAGTTGTGATTTTAGTCGTTTTTAGAAACAAAGTTTGACTTTGATCAACATTCGAAGTTGGGAAGCTCGGATCAAAATTTTGATAGTTCCAATAATTCTGGATAGTAAAACTAACATTAGAAATGATCTCTGAATAATTTCTTGAGTTGTCAAGATCAATTTTTGTAGTTTGAGTTTTAAACTAGTTTTATTGACTTGAATAGGGGAATGTGGCAAGAAGGCCTCAAAACTAATCTTTGATGATTCTGTTTAGTCCAAATCACTGTTTTTGGTATGAATACATATTTGGTTAGTGAAATTCTGAATTCGAATGAGTTTCAGAGGTCCATTCTGAGTAGGGGAAATTGGACTTAGGTTGCTGATTTTGCTGATACCTGGTGCAGGCACTGTTCTTCTCCACGTTCGTGGACCTGGTCCCTACATTGGTAGAGTGGTGTGCAATTAGGCTCCGTATTCACAGACTTAGTCCCCGCGTTCATGGAGAATTGGGCTTGCGTAGGAACTAGTCTTGCATTCGCAGAGAGTATTTCATTGTTCAGTTTTAAAAACCTAAGAGACACCATTTTTACTCCATTTTCGAACTTGTCAAGCTTTTTGGGCACTTTTGAAAGGAGATTTTTGAAATATTTAGTTGGGTATGTTTTTTACCGTTATACTAATCATTTTTCATAAGTTTTATCTTATTTTTGTCCTAAATATCATGATTTAAATGTCCTAAACTGGGGAGTTTTAGACTATTATTTCTAAACTTTAAATGTTGATTTCTCACATGTTTTAAATCCAATAGTGGGATTTTCACCCATGGACTCCAGTTTTTGCATAGAACTCGATTTTAAACTCAATTTCCAAATCTGAGAACTTTTGATTTTATCCTAAAATTGACTACTTTGCCCCTAAGCCTAAATCATGCCAATATGAGTATCGAAATACTTCTCTTAATTAGTATTAACTATTATTGTTAGTGATCGATCAAATTGGAGGCTTGATTTGAGGGTTTTAGTTGATGGAAAGCTTGTCCAAGCGCGGTTTTGGCATTGAGGTAGGTTCAGCTAACCTTTTGGGACTGGATTTGAGTTATTGATCTTGTCATGTGATAATTATGAGATTTAGATAGATAATTGTGCAATTGACTTGTTGTGTCGAAATGATGATGGAAAGTGATTTCAGTCAAGCTAATTGTGGTATAATCTTGATCCTATTGATGATTAAAGTTGAATAATGATAAATGATGAGAAGTTGAGATAGAATGTGACCAAATGAGACTTGTGAAACCAATTGGGATGAGTAAGGTCTGGTATTATTAATATACTTGTATATTTGGGATGAGTTAGGTCTAGTAATATTAATATTCTGGCATACTTGGGAGGAGTCAAGTCTTATATTATTGACATTCTTAATTATTGTTAAAATTAGGATGTTCTAAAATATGATGATGGTTTGGGGCATTGTTGTGACACTTGATATTATTCCTTGGTTCATATGATCATTATGAGTTTTATGCCTCAGTATTCCTATTGTAATGCTATTTTACATGTTTACATGCATAATTGGATTGTACTGTTGATTTATATCTATTATGTATGGCTTGTAACATCCCTCAGAGGCAATGACATTATGATTTGCATAGGTATCACCCCCTCTTGATCCGAGCAGAAGGCAAGAGTGAGATTCATACTTCATATATCTTGACCACGAACAGGTGGCAAGGACTTGGCATCACATAATTCCTTAACCACGGGCAGGTGGCAATGTTGTGGCATTCTGATATTATATGAAGATGGGCAGGTGGTAAGGTTGTGGCACTCTTGGTATTTTAATTGATGAGTTGTGCATTATATTTCACTTTGTGGTTATATGGCATCATAGGTTCTTGAGGATATTTTAGCCAATTGTTATTATATACATATTATCGTGGGCTAACCTTTGTGGATGCATGGATTGGATTCTTCACGATGACATATTTGATTCGATTTCTCAGTCAACTGGGTACATTTTATTGTACTCACTCCTACTTTGTTTCCTCCCTACAGATCATGCACAGGGTTTAGATAGTTGATCCTTCCATCTGAGTATTATCAATACCATCCAAATCTCAGTGGTGATGTTCAGACTTCAAGTCGTTGTGGATCTTTGGGTCCTCTTTTTATTTCCTTACCTCTCATGCTATGTATCAGATATTATGACACAACATTGTATTTTTTTTGAGACAGTTGTATTCACCCTTCAGTACTGTTTTAGATGCTCTTGTACTCATGACTCCAGGTTTTGGCAGATTTCTTATATCTTATGAGTTTATTTCCCCTTTATTTATCTTTCTTTAGTTGCAATTTGTTTTGGATCGTGACAGAGAGTTCTACGAGGCATACTTCAAGGAAATTCCCAGGGGTAAACACAAGATCAACATCATTTCAAAGCCGCTATGAGAGGTTGAAGTTTTAGGAAAAATGGTGCAGTATGGGAGACTGATATTAATGAGGTTCTTGGTTACACAAACCAAACATTACATGTGTATGGGGAGAAAATGTCACACAAGTTTGGTGATTTGAAGGGGTGGTTGGCCCCGTTGCTTATTGGTGTGCACCCGCTTGGTTGATGGAAGAGGTGCAAAGTGAAAAGAAAGATTTGACAATTTTGGCTTGGTACTGGTTTGGTTTTATCTATAGTAGTTTGATGCCTTCATAAAATGAGTCTGTTATAAGACCTTCGAAGACCATCTTGGAAGGGTGTATCATGGACCGGCAATCATTGAATTTAGGATCCATTATTGCCCCAAAGATATTTGTATGGGCCAAGGAGATATCTACCTTTCTACCTTTATCGATATTAATTACGTCTCTATCACCCAAGGCAGGTGTACCTTCCAAAAAGAGACCGACCTTAAGATTACTCTAATGGCATCTACTGATATTCGCTCAATTGAAGTTGAGTATACTCAGGATGTAGAGGAGAGAAGGAGGAGAGCACTAGTCAACACTATATCGGTGATTGATATTAAGGAGTTCGAGACCGGTTCTACCGAGGCTGCATCTACATTAGAACATCTATCCATTCCTATTCCTCCTCCACTTGCTCAGGCTTAGATTTTTGTCCAAACTAAGTCCCAGGCATTACCTAGTGCATCTACATTAACTCCTCAGGCTTGATCTTAGCTAACCCAGGCCGCTATATTGCATATAGGCTGACTTGCCCAAACTACAAATATCTGAAGCTCGAGGCTTCTTTTATAGGGCAGGATTGATAGAGTGGTATAGGCTTCTTTAGCTCCTCTTGAGAGAAAGTACAAGGAGCAACAAAAGCTGATTGAGGAACATAAGTTAGACATAGACATGTGACTTTACGAGTTGAGGATTTAGAGAATAAGGGGGTACTAATGTTGATTTGACATTGATTTTCTCTTGCATCTCTAAGTTAAGGACTAATTTGGATGATCTTAAATCCACTGATATCTCCTCTTTATGGGCGTAGATGAGGTTCCATCTATTGAGGCAGGTACAAAGTTAGCACCTCTGAGTGGTCATAGACCGATCCTTGAGGCATTACCTCTAGAGGCAGATGAGAAGGAGCTTGGGGTCATGGACCCTTCAGGTGATGTCGAGGAGAAGTCCTACTCCGAGGAGTCTTTGGTAGTAGAAGCATTCCATATGCGAGACTTCGATAATAAGTACGAGTGGTTCCAAACGATCGTTTTACCCTAATTTTAACTTTATAGAGACTCAGCAACCCACTTCAGCCCCAGTACTTTCATTAGCACAACCAGTATCATCCCCGACTCCCACACCTTCACAGCCGGAATCCATTATAACCCTAGAGCATGAAGTCCAGCCATTTACCAGAGAGGCCACCATGGAGCGGAGCATGGATGCTCCTGTTGACCTGAATGATCCACTAGCTTCGACTTGGTTTAGAGAGACCCTTATTACACTCTCTGTCTTCTCTATGAGTATTCTATTTTTGATGCATTGAGGACAATGTTTTTTCTTGAAGAGAGGGGTGTATTTTATTTGGTGTAAGAGTTGGTGTTTTATGTTTTTTTGACTTTGAGACATTTCGAGTTGTACATTTTAGGGAAGGTTGACATATCTCCTTTTTGTTTGTATATTTTTATTTTGGTATTATAATAGTTATTAATGTCTTTAATTTTGGTTGGTGTTAGTTGATATCGGATTTTATGCTTGAATGCTAGTTTTATCAAACCCTGAATTTGAATTTGGAGCATAAGTGATAAGCCTCCGTCAAAATATGTTATCAATCCCTTATGGACAATTCATGTATTGATTGTCAATATCTTTCACTCAGATGGTTTTATGGATGAGAGGTGTGCAATGACTTACAATTTAGTCTAAATTTAAGTGGAAAGGATACATGCATGGATTGGATGAAACTTGATGTGACTAATTAAGTGTCGAGCTTAGATATGCCAATATCGTATATTGCAAATTAGCATTGTTGAGTCTCGGTTTAATTCAATCTATTAAACCACATGTGGTGAAGCTATGCTTAGACTGCATGTATGTGATCACCGAACTTGCCTGGTTAGTCTCTCGACTAAGGATTTTGGAATAAACTTTGGGAAATGATAAAAGGCCATCATTATGAAACCCATTTGAGCCAAAATGCCAACCAATGATGTTTTGACGTCCCTAGTGTCCCCATTTGAGCTTTTAACAATTTCTTCGGTAGCCATAAAAAAGTCATCCTTTGTTTTGTTTCTATCTTGGTCATGAAATTCCTAGTTTAACCATACACTATAAATTTTCTTATAAAATAGGCTTTGAACTTAAGTTGGGCATTGATAACTATAAAAAGGTGAATTTATTGAGTGGATAAAAGTGTTGAAGTGTGCTCTCAAGAAAGAGAAGAAAGAAAAGGAAGAATTGTTCAAAGAAGAAATGGTTCCTAAAAATAATGTAAATATATAGTTGTAAATAGTTTGGTGAGAGAAAAATGAGGTTATGAAATAAAGGAGTGAGAATGAAATAAATCTTTGGTGGGGAAGTTCATGGGAAGTGAAATAAGAACGGTAAAGGATAAAGAAGAAGTAGATGGGATTGTGAACATGTGACGAATTGGAGTACATTAGTGCCTAGACAAATCTTCAGAGGGGCCAAGCCACTTCCACCCAAAAATGTTCCACACCCATCCCCAAGCCTTCATTGAGAACCTGTAGCAAGTCCTTTGTGACCCTAGTTAGGTGTCTTTAGGGTTTTGGTTGAGTGAAAATATGAGCAAGCCTATGGGAGCAATCCTGCATGCTACTCTTTCTTTGAGAATGTGAGTATTGTGCATTTCTCTTAATAGATGAATACGTTGATGCATTGTGTGAATGAGGAATGTTTTATTGTAAGAGTGCATGAATTTGTGGTTAAGAGTGAGCTTGCGACCTTGTGAGAAATTATGAGCATGTCTTGGTATAGAAATTTTTTAGTCATTTAGTGAGGCTTCAAAATTGTGTAAGTGGTTTGTGGGAGCTTTGCTGAAAGGAAAATTAAGCGTCATATGCATATTTCTCTCTCATAGCCCTGTGTGAAGCAACGATGTTGAAATTTTGATGTTTGATTTGCTTGAGGGCAAGCAAAATGTTCAGTTGGGGTGTTGATGAGTCCCGAGTTAAACTTATAATTGGGCATTGATTGGTGTAAAAGCTTGTCCTCAATGCATATTTTATCATGGAAACTAACCAAATTATGCTTACAGTGTTAGGTCTTGTGTTAGGTTTTGTGCCCAAGGAAGGATTAAGGACAAAAGAAGGAAAATAAGGCAAATTAAGCAAAATGGATAAAAATACGGTATCGGTTGGTGTTGCCAAATGAAATCTGTGCACTTGCAAAGTGAAAAAGCATCGCCAAATATCCTAGAATAATCCTAAAATTGTTGGCAACTTTGGGGGGGGGGGGTGTGAAAATGGCGAATTGGTGTACCGCCAAATGCAAAAGGTGGTCTAAATCATGATTGCCAAAGTTGCCCAAATTAGATGAAGGAAGACTTGAGAAACAGGAGGATTTGGCAAAGCCAGAGAAAATTTGGTGAACTGCTGAATCAAGGCAGCAGTCAAAAGTTCCACCAAAATGTTATGAAAGAAATGAAAAGTATGGTCAAGGGGGGATCGGTGCATCGCCGAATGGGTCGGCGATGCCCAACTTACTCCATTGATTTGTTCTGCGGGCTGAAATTTAGGGATATATTTAAGCCAAAATTTTGGTAATTTTAAGAGGACTACTTTGTACTCTTCCAATATATTTTTCTGTGGGCAAGATCATCATTTTGTTTTGGAGATTAGCATTGAGGTTGAGTATTTCTATTTTAATTACTTCTTGGTAAGTTTGAATTGAAGCCATGAATAATGTGTATGGTAATTTCTTTACTTCTTCAGTTATGTTAGGCTAAAAACCCTCATATTGGGGGTGTATCATGATTGGGGTCTTTGAATTTATGTATAGGTCTTTGTTAATTTGAATGAATTTCTATTGGTTGATGTGGATTCATGTTTATTTCCATGTTTAATTGAAATTCCGAGGTTGCAAACTTAGGATTTAATACTGAGACCATTGATTATTGCAAGTATCCTTGCGTAATTAAAGTGGGTAATGAACATGGTAGTTTGGGTTATTGTAGATTTGATTGAATGCTAGTTGGGGTCAATTGACTAAGATTTTGGAAGATTTTACATTTAATTGCATAGGTTCCAATGAGATCCTTGTGTGATTTGGCATATGAGACCTTACCGGGTTCTTATGGAATGCTATTTTCATCTGATTAGAGATTATAGTCAGTAGCAATCTAGCCTATCCATGTCTAATTAATGTGTTTATTCAATTTATGAGACCCAAATATTTACTTTTTGACCCAAGAGTGCACACCCCTGGCATGTTACTTCTCTTATTGTGGTAAAACTAACTTAAGCAATCATATTATTACTATATATTAATGAAATTAGTCCAAAATCTTTTTTTATTCATTCTAAAAACCATTAGTTCCATTTACTACTTCAAACTACCAGTCATAAATTTTTCCTTGTAGGATTCGATCCCAATTCATGTTGGGTATACTGATGACGATCGTCGTATTTCTTAATTGTTTTAAGGTATGCTTGAGCGACATTAATTGGCAAGCTTCACTTTAGAGTCTTCATCCTTTTCAACACTGAATTATTAGATGAAATTCATTCAATTAACTTTTCGTAATCGTTGTTGCATATCATTTAAACAAATTCAATAAATTAACAAACAAAAAATTCTGAAACGATCACAAATAATGCCAATTTATTATTATAATGCATTCCTTTCTATTTCATTTTTCGTCATGCTGAATAAAAATAGAAATGACGTTCATATCTTCTATTGAACCAATTACTGGTCACGATGATGACTTAGCAGTGAGTGACACCCATACTAATCCTTTGATGGGATGATTGATAACAAAATGAGCACAATTTTCATCAATCTAAAGTTACAAAACCAAGTTAAAATAAACAAATGGATTGAGTTCCTATAAACTGTCATGACCTAAGATAGGCCTTAGGTATGACACGATGAATGAGATTCTTCAGGGAACCCGAAACTAACTTTCTTGACATATCATAAGCATTCATAGGTGATGGAATAAACAATAACAAGTAGAAGATTAATGAAGAGGTCTAAAGTATAATGTCATAAGAAAAGAAACTAGACAACATAGACTTCATACTAATTTGTTCAACAATACCTCTAACATACTAAGATAGGTGGGGATAAAGACATGTCCTAGCTCACCCTAAAAAAAAGTACAGTAAGCAACAATCTCATAATGTCTCAAAATGACGATAAAGTAAAACTAGAATGTAGAAGGTTTGTCCTGAGCATGAGGACTCACAAACAATCTCTAAAGTCAAGTCAGAACTAGCCACAAAAGTGAGGAGGAGGATGGTCGCCCACCCCTGCATTATGATATAATATAGGCAAAGAAGTATACATTAGTAGGTTAAAATATACTAAGTATGTAGGAAATGCAATGTAAATTAAACATGTAGTGTAAGACCAAGTAAGATCATGATATAGTATAATATGTAAAAGCATAGTAAATATGTAAGTGGTTTATGCATAAGTCATAAGTAATTAATGAGTCATAAGTATCGTACAAATGTGGGAAGTAACCATAAGCAACAATAAAACCATGTGAGCTGTCACATGGATTCCTGATGTCTAAGGTAAAACTCTACTTCTCTATGCAAGTGCCATAATCATAATACTATATGTAGATCCACTAGCTTGGACATATTGGAAACATAATCTTGTGGTGAAAATGTAGTAATAAAAGTTGAAGCTTTATATAAGGACCTCATAGGTTGATCCTCCACCTCAAAGCCTCATTCGGTGCTTAGTCGAATCATATTGAATACATATCATAAAATCATACTTATCATAGATTCATAAACTTTTCACAGTCATAGTTCATAGTTTCATAATATTGTTGTAAGGCCCCATATGTTGGGAGGTATGAAAATGCCTATGAAATAAAGTCTAGAAAATTTTCTAAGTATAAGTGAGTTTTACTGAAGGGTATGTTGGTCGTACAATAATGTACAAGCCGTGAATTGGTTCATGGGTCCTAAGTGTGCATTTCCAATAGATCAATTTTTGAGGGAAATCAATGCAAGAAGTGATTAACAAGTCGTACATGGTTCCATGAGCCGTAATTGTGCACGTGGAATAAGAGGCAGACTAGGTGAAAAATTTGGGTTCAATGTACGTCAAGTAGGACGGCTCGTGGATTCTTTGACAAACCATAGTTGGAGTCGTGGTTTGGGTTTAAGAGAAGTCCAAAAATGTGTGTTACCAGGATGAGACCCCTTAAACGACCCATGGACTGGACCATGACCTGTAATCAGGGTCTCATGGTCTTGTTTGATAGATTTTAAGAAAGGGCAATTTTAATATTTCCTAATATTATAAGCCTATGCTATGTCGTTTAAGCCCCCAAATCATCCCTTTACAGCCTTAAACAACCCTAAAAAACTCCATTTCAATCTATTCTCAAAATAACCTAAGTCTAACTCCTCCCAAAACACTTCCAAACTCTTCAAGACCTTCAAGAGAAAATTCCAAGCTAGGGTTTCAGATTTTCCTCATTCTCCAATAAGATTTTCATCTCTAATCACACCAAGGTATGTGGGCTTTGATTTGTGAAAATATTTCCTCCACAAAGCTTAATTATACCTCTTCTCCACTTATTTCCCAAGTCATGGTAACATATGATAATTTCATGAACTCTTTTATATGATGACATTATGAAGAGATTTATGGTATTTTACCTTTATATACTATTATATTATGAGATATCATGGAAAATACATGACATAAATGTGAGTTTGATGATGCCCTAAAAAAGCTTTATCTTGTTATTGGTGGGTTACCTTGAATGACTCTCAAATCTTCTATTTTACGCCTTTCATGTTATTTACATTCAAGTGGCATAAGTTTAAGCATATGTGTGTAAACCCACCATGTTTTAACAAAAGTTGTATGGCAAGTTTCTTATGTTGATGAGAGCCTTGTGGTAATATATGTGAACTATGAATATGTGTGAACTATGAGAATGTTGTGAAATATATGAATGATATGAAGCCCTACCTTTGATATTATGAAGCTTTGATTTTGATGAGCTACTCTATGATGATATTACAATATCATAAGACTTTGCATGTTATGACCATGAGTATGAATTGAGTATTCCTTTGGATTGTGACCTAACAGTGGGAGGACCTTAGTAGATAACCATTGTCCCTTAACTATGATGTCACCATGGTTTGTGATTATCTAATGGATCCATAGAGCTCTTGTTGCATGATTCACCCAAAAAGGGTGGTGTTATCATATGGGACATGCTAATTAATAACTTAAAAAGGTGTAGATCCTGTAAGAACTTCTATCACACATTAATCGAAAAGGGCGGTGTTCCCATAAGGTGTTTGTGGAACGCACTCAGAAATGAGGTGATTGCCTATAAGGTGAAGTCTTTGGCCTATAAGGTGAAGTCTTTGGTTTACCTTGGCAAAGTAGACTGCTCCTTGCTCAGTGTGGAGTAAACATCACGATTCCACGTAGTAGCTCGCTTTGTCTTACATGTCGACTATGGTCCCTTCCCATCCATGTATGATGTTAGGTGACTTGATGGTCCCTCATACATGTTCTACTTGGGCACTGATCATTCAAACCACATTGAACCTATATTAGTTGATTATGATTATCTATAGTTTGATTATGGGTTATGTTTCTTTGTTGCATTGTGTAAGGACTCAAATTTTTGAACAGCTTAGTCGGACCTCTTAGTATCATCTCGAGCAAAAACTTCGCAAAGTGTCTCTCCATGGAAGGCCAACAAGGGCTGTGTGAAGCCACACAGACCGTGTGTCCTCCCGTGGAGGGGTACATGGCCAAGATTTTGATAAGGTGGACTCGACAGGAAAATTCAGGCTAAGTATGGGTACATGGCCATCCACACGGGTTGTGTGGTGTGTTATGGGCTGTGTGGCCCACCATGGGGCTCATGACTTGAAAATTTTTCTAAGTATGAAAATCACCGTCTCGCAACTTTTTCATGCGGAAAATTTCTAACTGATGTTTCACAGCTCTTAGCACGGCCTGTGTAGTGTCACACAAGCCGTGTGGTTGCCCGTATAAAACCACTTAGCCTCGGATAAATTCTAAGTGTTGGCACCGCAAAATTTATCTATGTGCTGGTTCACGGGCACTGTTCATGTCCCGTGTAATGACTCATGGACCGTGTAGGAGGCCGTATGGACCTGACGATTCAAATCTTCCCATTTCATTATTAGTGTTTATGTAATTACGATTTATTTTAATTATGAATTATGACCTTTTACCTATCAAAAACCCCTAAACTCAGTTGATATCCCTCCCCTTTTAATTCACTGTCTTTCAACCCTTTTCCCCTCAAAAGATCACTCTCAGATACTCCCTACTCTCTCCTCTCAAGAATCATTGGAGTTCAACTTCAAGCTAGGTTCTTCCCCGAATTCCAGCTCCTCAATCAAGGTATGTGGGATTCATTCTTGGTCCCTTTCAACCAAGAAGACCCAAACTTTCTTTTAATCGATTTCATGAATTTTAGTTTACTTTAAATGTGGGTTTCCATCATTTGATTTTATTAAATCTAATTGATGTATGGGATGTACTTTACCTATGATTTTGATTTACTTTGATCATTATTTTGATGATTTACATTGAGATATGAAGTTATGAACATGCATGTCCCCCTTAAAGTTGATTTATGCATGGGTGATTTATACTATGATTTAGATGTTGATTTAATTATGGATTTACTCAATTTCATATTATGATGTTGGTTATAACTCAAATCTATGTTACCCATGCTACGCTTGCATTTGCATTCATGAACATTGGTCTCTATGGGAATTATAAAGTGGGTTAAGCCCAATTATGGTTTATGAAATGATCATGATAGGATTTTGATAAGATATTGGTAATAACAAGAATACGATCACAAACATGTCTTATGATTATGGCTTTTTGAGCATCTTGGGTGCTTGCACTATCTCATATATGTGAACGAGCTATTCCTTGCATGAGTATTATGATTACGACTTATGATTTGACATTTAAGCCTAAATGTGCATTGAACAATTATGAAATGAATTATAGTTTGAAATAAATATTGTATCTCTTAAAAGCACGTATACGTATAAGTATTCTCGTGGGATGCTGACTTAGCATCGATAGATTAGGGGTGTCAGGGTTATCCCTAAGGGCCCTCCCCTTTTCTCGAACTATGTGCCTAGCATGGGTTATGAGAATCCTATCAAAAATGGGACAGGTCCCCGTAAAGAAGGTGGCTTTATACGAAATGGGACGGGCTCCCGTTAGTTGAAGTGTTACGTGATATGATATGCTATGTGAAAACTCCTTACAGAAATGGGACGGGTTTGCACAAGGGGGTTGCTTCATATGAAATGGGACGGGTTCCCGTAAGGTGAAGTATGGTTTACCTTTGGCAGGTAGACCATCTCTACACCGCTGAGAGGTTTTCATTGAGATTCCAAGTAATAGTTTGCTTGGTCTTACGCATGTTGGTTGAGGTCACATCCTCGTTATATATGAGCATCATTTCATGCATGTATCATGAATTTCATGGCATCTTACATATATTTCTCCCTAGATTATATGATTCTTTTTATATTATGTGTTTTTGTCATGTAACAACTAAATGCAGGTTTAACACGTCATATGCATTGCATGCCCGCATACTTAGTACTTTCAAAATTACTAACACATACTCTATGCCTACATGATTTTACCATGTAGGGGTCAAGCACTACGGTTATCAGTCGTTTGACGAATAGTCTGATCCAAAAGAGTACTTGTGGTGAGTCCCATCCTCCAAGGACATTCCACCCTTCCTCTACTTATGTTATTTCAAATTTCCTTTTTGTTTGAGAGTGAGCCCGGAACATGTCCTGGCCCCATTCCATCTTGATTAGAGGCATTGTTGGACAACATGTAAACTCTCTAAAATCTTTATGATATGTGTGGTATATATGGTTTATCTATTCATATGCATTGATCATGGAATTTCGTATTTGTTTATATGCATGTTTGGTGTGGGAATGTGGAAAGACTGAAGCTCCGAATTGCCCCCATAGAGTGAGACACACTTACCCGCCCCTTAGTTCTTATGTGCTACATGTTATGCAGATCTATGTAAACCCCTTTCCTTTGATATGTCCATAACGTGAGTCCTACTTTCCCATCCCTTAGAACTATCTTTTTACTATTAGAATGCATTTTCGAACCGATGATGTGGATTTGGATACTTGAGGCTTGTTTGGGAACTCTTGGGTTCCCATTTTTTGTGTCACTTCTAGGCCCTATACCCGAGTTATGACAAAAGATAGTATCAGAGCCCTAGGTTTATAAATGGTTCTCAGAGTCCAACATGCCGCGTCATGTAGAGTCCCATTCATGGATGTGAAGTGTACCATACCTATGAGTGGGAGGCAATAGAGACGTTCTAGGAATTGCCTCACTTCTTCATGCCCTATGTCGTGCTAAGATTTTTGTAATTGTCTTTCTTATCTTGACGGCGTCGTTGCTCTATTTAGGAAGATGCCTCGAGGAAGACCCCACCTAAGGCCGACTCCGGCCGATGAGGACCAGGTACACTAAGTGCCTATGGATGAACCTATCTCTAATGGTGAATTCTGTATAGCTTTTTCCATGCTTGCCCAGGTGGTGACCTCGCAGACTAAGTTAGCTAACCTCCCGAGGGATCCTACACCAGCTTCTAGGGTGAGGGATTTCACCTAGATGAATCCTCTGATGTTCTATGGGTCAAAGGTTGATGAGAATGCTCAGGAATTCATTTATGAGCTCACCAAGGTATTGAACGTCATGGGTGTCACTTCTGAGGAGAAGGCAGAGTTGGCTGCCTATCAATTGAAAGATGTGGCTCAGGTATGGTACACCCTATAGGTTACAGAGAGGGTTTGCGGTGGTGATGTCTATTGGGAAGAGTTCAAACCTGCTTTCCTGGATCATTTCTTTCCACTTGAGCTCAGGAAAGCTAAGATGACTGAATTTATCAACCACAAGCAGGGGAGTCTGAGTGTGAGGGACTATGCCCTCAAATTCACAAAGCTCTCCAAGTATGCTCCATCACTTATGGCTAAACCCCGTGCAAGGATGCACAAGTTTATATTTGGTATCTCTGACTTGCTTGTTAAAGAATGTCGTACTGCTATGCTCATACGGGATATAGATATCTCTAGACTCATGGAGTATGCTGAACAGATCAAAAGGGAGAAACTCAAGGAAAGGAGGATACATGATCCTAAGAGGACCCGTTTTGATGGTAGATTTTCCGGCTCTCGGGGTGGTGGTTTTGGTTGTTCCCAGTAGGGCCAAGGTTCTGGAACTGGGGTTGATAATGTTCGGGTACCTCCTCCTGGGGCACCGATTGGTGGTGGGAAAGGGCATCCGCTGTGTGACAAGTGTAGAAAACCCCCACACGGGTGCTTGTTGGAAAGATTTGGGTGCTTGCTTTGGGTGTGGTGATAAGCACCACAAGGTGGTTAGGGTAAAAAAAAGAGCTCCCCAAGGTGTTGCCCAAAGGAACAACTGGTTCTATGCGCTCCACACCCGTCAAGAGATTGAGGAAGCTCCGAATGTCATGACTAGTATGTTAAAAGTCTTTGATTTTGATGCTTATATTTTGCTTGACCCGAGTGCAAATTTGTCTTTTGTGACTCCTCTGTTGGCTGTTAAATTTGGTTTGAGTCCCAGGATTCAGTCTATACTCCCGTGGGTGAATCTGTTGTTGCACATATGGTCTATCACGGTTGCCCTATTTCTGTGTTGCACAAGGTTTTCCCGTGTGACCTTGTGGAACTTGAGATGTTTGATTTTGACGTGATTTTTAGGATGGATTGGTTGCACGCATCACATGCCTATATGGATTGTAGAACCCGGAAGGTTAAGTTCCAACCTCCCGGCGAGCCCGTTCTTGAATTGAAGGGTAGTGACTCCTCTATTAAAGGTTGATTTATTTCCTACCTCAAGGCTAGGAAAATGATTTCGAAGGGGTGCATGTATCATATTGTGAGGGTCAAGGATATAGAATCTGAGACGTCTACCATTCAGTCAGTTCCAGTGGTAAATGAGTTCTCGGATGTGTTTCCCAAAGACTTGCCCGGTATTCCTCCCGAGAGGGAAGTAGATTTTGGCATAGATCTTCTTCCGGATACTGAACCTATTTCTATTCCTCCTTATCGTATGGCGTCGGTGGAGTTGAAAGAGTTAAAAGATCAATTAGAGGTTTTGTTGGAAAAAGGCTTCATTGGGCCAAGTATATCACCGTGGGGGTGCTCCAGTACTGTTTGTGAAGAAGAAGGATGGGTCCCTCCGAATGTGTATTGATTATAGGCAATTGGATAAGGTGACCGTTAAAAATAAATATTCGTTGCCGAGGATTGATGACTTGTTTGACCAGCTGCAAAGAGCTACTTACTTCTCAAAGATTGACCTTCGTTCCGGGTATCATCAGTTGAAGGTTAGGGAGTGTGGCATTCCTAAGACGGCCTTTCAGATAAGATATATGCACTATGAGTTTGTGGTGATGCCGTTTGGTTTAAGCAATGCTCCAGCCGTGTTCATGGACCTTATGAATCGGGTGTTCAAGCCTTTTCTTGACAGTTTTGTAGTAGTCTTCATTGACGATATCCTTATTTACTCCTTAAGTGAGCAGGAGCATAGGGGTCATTTGAGGTTGGTCCTATAAACTTAGAGGGAGAAGAAGTTGTATGCGAAGTTTAGAAAATGTGAATTTTGGTTGGGTGAAGTGGCCTTTCTTGGTCATATGGTGTTCGGTGTTGATATTAAAGGTGGACGAGAAGAAGACCAAAGCGCTGAAAAATTGGCCTCGACAGTTGATTTCTTTGGATATTTGAAGCTTTATGGGTTTGGCCGGCTATTATAGGAGGTTTGTTGAAGGGTTCTCACCTATTGCATCTCCATTGAATAAATTGACCCAAAAGAATGTTAAGTTTGTATGGTCGGATGAATGCGAGAAGAGTTTCCAAACTTTAAAGGATCGGCTTACATTGGCCTCCATCTTGACCTTACCAAATGGCTTAGAGGGATTCGTGGTGTATTGTGATGCCTCACGCATCACTTTGGGATGTGTGCTTATGTAACATGGTAAGATTATATCGTATTCATTAAGGCAATTGAAGGTGCATGAGTGTAATTATCCAACACATGATCTTGAGTTGGTGCCGGTGGTTTTTGCCTTGAAGATTTGGAGGCACTATTTGCATGGGGTGCATATTGAAGTTTTCACTGATCACAAGAGTTTGCAATACATGTTCACTCAAAGATATCTCTACTTGAGACAAAGGAGATGGTTGGAGCTCCTAAAGGATACAACATGAGTGTTCAATGTCACCCCAGCAAGGCCAACGATGTAGCTGATGCCCTCAGTAGGTTGTCCATAGGTAGTATGACTCATGTTGGAGAAGAAAGGATGGAGTTGGTGAAGGATGTTCACCAGTTGGCTAGGTTGGGTTTTAGGTTGGCCAATTCGGATAACGTTGGTATCCATGTTCAAAGTGGGCAGATTCTTTCGTGGTGATTGATGTGAAAGCTAAGCAAGATTTGGACCCCTCGTTGGTTGAATTGAAGAAGTTAGTTGCTGAAAAAGAGATAGAGGTGTTCTCCCAAGGGGGAGATAGTGTGCTCTAGTATCAAGACTGACCTTGTGTTCCGGATGTGGATGATCTTAGAAGGGTAATCATGAGGGAGGCTCACAACTCCCATTACTCTATTTACCCGGGGTCCACTAAGATGTATCGAGATTTGAAGGAGATGTATTGGTGGCATGGTATGAAGAAGGGCATAGCTAAGTTCGTGTCCGAATGTTCAAGTTGTCAACAAGTGAAGGTAGAGGACCAAAGGCATGGTGGCTTGGCTCAAGACATTGAGATTCCCACATGGAAATGGGAAGATGTAAACATGGACTTTGTGGTTGGTTTGCCTAATACCCGAACACAATTTGACTCCATTTGGGTTGTCGTGATCAGATGACTAAGTCGCTTCACTTCCTACCGATCAAGACTATTGTCAGCATTGAGGATTACACAAGGTTGTACATCCAAGAATTGGTGAAGTTTCATGGTGTGCCTAGGTCCATCATATCGGATCGTGGCACCCAATTCACCTCACACTTTTGGAAATCATTTCAGAGGAGACTTGGAACTAAGATTAAGTTGAGCACCGCTTTTCATCCTCAAATCGATGAGCAAGATGAGAGAACTATTCAAACCTTGGAGGATATGTTTAGGGCTTGTGTGTTAGAGTTTAAGGGTAACTGGGATGACACCTTCCACTAATTGAGTCTTCTTATAATGATAGTTTCCATACTAGCATTAGTATGGAACCATTTGAGGCCTTGTATGGGAGAAGGTGTAGGTCACTGGTGGGGAGGTCTGAATTGGGAGAAATGGCAGTGATTTGCCCAGATTTGGTGTGGAGGCCATGGAAAAGGTGAAGGTTAATAGAGAAATGTTGAAAATGGCCGAAAGTCGCCAAAAGTCCTATTCGGATATTAGGAGGAGGGACCTTGAATTTCATGTTGGTGATTGGGTATATGTGAAAGTTTCACCATGAAGGGTGTGATGCGATTTAGCAAGAGGGGTAAGCTAAGCCTCCGGTATGTTGGACATTATGAGATCGTTGTGCACATTGGGAGCGTGGCTTATAGGTTGGAGTTGCCTCCGGACTTGAGTTCCATTGACCCAGTCTTTCATGTGTCTATGTTGAGGAGGCTAGTTGGTGATCCTAGCACCATTGTGCCTTTAGAAGGAATTGAGGTTGAAGAAAACTTATCTTATGAGGAAACCCCAGTAAAAAGATCTTGGATAGGCAAGTGAAGCGGCTTCATAACAAGGATGTAGCTTCGGTGAATGTACTATGGTGAAATCAACATGCGGAGATTGCTACGTGGGAGGCAGAGCTGAACATGATGAAGCGAAATCCTCATCCTTTCCGATCTACTCAAGCCTAAGGTACTAGGTCCTCCCTTTTCTAAATAGTCCTAATTCCTTCACTCTTGAGTCTCATGACTTGACATGCATACATGTCCACGAAAATGATTTTTTATGATGATGGAATGATTTGAATACATTTTAAAATGAGCTTTTAAAGATTTTATGATTGTCGAATTGTGAACTATGCATTGTACCTTGTATTCGGATGTTTCATGTCCCAAGTCAAGCTTTCAAGCCTTGTTGTAGCACATTCGGGGACGAATGTTCCCAAGGGGGAGATGATGTAAGGACCCGGATTTTTGAATGGCTTTGTCGGGCCTCTTAGTATCGTCCCCGACAAAATATTTGCCATGTGTCACTCCATGAAAGGCCCAAACGGGCCATGTAAAGCCACACAGACTGTGCAGCCTCCCGTGGGAGAGGTACATCGCCATGTTTCGATGGCATGGACTCGATGGGAAATTTCAGGCCAAGTATGGGAACATAGCCACTCACATAGGCCGCGTGGCGTGTCATGGGCCATATGGCCCACCGTGGGGCTCGTGACTTGAAAATATTTCTAAGCATGAAATCACCGTCTCATAAATTTTTCATGCAGAAATTTTCTAACTGATGTTTCACGACTCTTGGCACGACCCGTGTAGTGTCACACGGGCCGTGTGGTTGCTCGTATAGAACCCCTTGGCCTCGGATAAATTCTAAGTGTTGGCACAGCAAAATTTATCCAAGTGCTGGTTCACGGGCACTATTCATGGTCCGTGTAATGGCTCACAAACCATATATGAGGCCGTACAGACCTGACGGTTCAAGTCTTACCCGTTTCATTAATAGTTTTTAAGTAATTACGATTTATTTTAATTATGAATTGTGACCTTTTACCTATCTAAAACCCCTAAACTCAGCTGATATCCCTCCCCTATTAATTCACTCTCTTTGAACCCTTTTCCCCTCAAAAGATCATTCCCAAATACTCTATACTCTCTCCACTCAAGACTCAAAGCTAGGGTTTAATTGGAGTTCAACTTCATGCTAGGTCTTTCCTAAATTTCAGCTCCTCAATCAAGGTTTGTGGGATTGATTCTTGGTCCCTTTAAACCAAGAAGACCTAAAATCCCTTTCAATCAATTTAATGAATTTTAGTTTACTTTAAATGTGAGTTTCGATTATTTAATTTTATTAAATCCAATTGATGTATGAGTTGTACTTTACCTATGATTTTAATTTACTTTGATCACGGTTATGATGATTTACGAGATATAAATTTATGAACATGCATGTCTCATTTAAAGTTAATTTATTCATGGGTGATTTATACTATGATTTAGATGCTGATTTAATTATGAATTTACTCAAATTCATATTACAATGTTAGTTTTAACTCGAATCTATGTTACCCATGCTACTCTCACATCATCCATTGGATTTACATTCATGAACATTGGTCTCTATAGGAATTACGAAGTGGGTTATGCCCAATTATGGTTTACAAAACGATCATGAGAGGATTTTGATATGATATTGGTTATGACAAGAATGTGATCACATACATATCTTATGAGTATCTCGAGTGCTTGCACCATCTCGTATATGTGAATAAGCTATTCCTTGCATGAGCATTATGATTATGACTTATGATTTGGAATTTAATTCCAAATATGCATTGAATGGTTATGAAATGAATTATGGTTTGAAATGAATATTGTATCTCTTGAAAGCACATATATGTATAAGTATTCTCGTTGGATGCCGACTTAGCACTGATAGATTCGGGGTGTCAGGGCTATCCCTAAGGGATCTCTCCCTTTCCTCGAACTATATGCCTAGAATGGGTTATGAGAATCCTATCCGAAATGGAATGAATTCCCGAAAGGAAGGTGGCTTCATATGAAATGGGACGGGTTCCCGTAAGTTGAAGTGTTATGTGATATGATATGCTATTCGAAAAATCCTTATCGAAATTGGATGAGTTCCAGTAAGGGGGTTGCTTCATACGAAATAGGACGAGTTCCCGTAAGGTGAAGTATGGTTTACCTTTGGCAAGTAGACCATCTCTATACGAGTAAGGGGTTTTAATCGGGAGTATAAGTAATAGCATGCTTGGTCTTACGCATATCGGTTGAGCTCATATCCCCATTATATATTAGCATCATTTCATGCATGCATCATGAATTTCATGGCATCTTGTATATATTTCTCCCTTGATTATATGATTCTTTCTATATTATGTGCACTTGTCATCTTACAATTAAGGGAAGGTTTAACAAGTTATATTCATTACATGCCCGCATACTTAGTACATTAAAAAGTACTAATGCATACTCTATGCCTACATAATTTTACCACGTACGGGCCGAGCACCACTATTATCAGGTGTTTGTCGAATAGTCCGATCCAGAAGAGTACTTGTGGTGAGTCCCATCCTCCAAGGACATGCCACCTTTCCTCTACTTATGTTATTTCAAATTTCCTTTTTGTTTGAGAGTGAGCCCAGAACATGTCATGGCCCCTATTCCATCTTGATTAGAGGCATTGTTAGACAACATGTAAACTCTTTCTCTAAAATCTTTATGATATGTGTGGTATCTGGTTTATGTATTCATATGAATTGATCATGGAATTTTGTATTTGTTTATATGCATGTTTGGTGTGGGAATGTGGAAAGTCTGAAGCCCCGAATTGCCCCCATAGAGTAATACACACTTACCCGCCCCTTAGTTCTTATGTGCTACGTGTTATGCGGATCTATGTAAACCCCTTTTGCTTCGGTATCCTCATAGCGTTAGTCCTACTTTCCCATCCCTTAGAACTATTGTTTACTATTGGAATGCGCTTCTGAACCGATGATGTGGATTTGGATACTTGATGCTTGTTTGGGGACTCTCGTGTTCCCATTCGCTATGTCACTTCTAGGCCCTATACTAGGGTCGTGACACATTACATCTTGTATACTTAGTGCATTTCAAGTACTAACACATACTTTTGCCTACATGATCTAACCATGTAGGGACCAGAGCTTGTATTACTCCTCCTCCTCTACGTGGATAGATGGTTTAGTTGAAGATTGTTGTTGGTGAGTCCTCCATTTCAGGGACAATATCCACTTACTTTCATGCTTTATTAAGACTTACCTAATTATGGACATTTATCTTTTGAGGGTAAGCATGGGAGATATCTTGGCCCCTGTTCCACTCATGAGTAGAGGTGTTGTTGAATACGGCACAAAGAGTTGAGGTTTTCTTTCTCTAATTGGTGCTCTTTTTCTCTTCTAGGTTATGCTACCAAGAAGAATGGCACAAAGAGCTTCCACTCCCTAGGGCGAAATAGCCTGTCTGGCTCCATAAGCTTCCCAAGAAAGAAAAGGGTCACTCATGCCAAATATCAGAATGTGGTTACTTTATTGGCTAGGGTCGTACCCAAGCAAGGAATTCAAGCTCCTAACTCCACTTCAAGAGTGAGGGATTTTACAAAAATGATCCCTATGGAGTTTTATGGCTCAATATTGGAGGAAGCCCCAAGAAGTTATTGAAAAAGTATGCAAAGTTCTTGATATTATGGGGGTAAACTCAGAGGAGAAAGTGAAGCTTACATCCTATCAACTCAAGGGCCTTGCTCAAATTTATTTTGTTCAGTAGAATCTAGAGAGAGCGAATGAAGGGCCTATCTCTTAGGAGGAATTCAAGGCCACCTTCTTCAACTGTTTCTTTCTAATTGAACTAAGAGAGGCAAAAATGAAGGAGTTTATGAACCTCATGCGAGGTTTCATGAGTGTTAGAGAGTATTCCCTCAAATTCAATAATCTCTCAAAGTATGCTCCTCACTTGGTCACCGATCCTAGGGAAAGAATGCACAAGTTTGTGTCGGGATTGTCTGACTTGATCAATGAAGAATGTTGCACCGCCATGCTCATAGGAGATATGGACGTTTCTTGGCTCATGAGTTATGCCAACCAACTTGAAGGAGAAAATCTTATAAAGAGGAGAAGTGGGGAGTCCAAGAGGGCTCATAATGATGGTGGATTTCAAGGTGCTAAAGGTGGTCGTTTTCAACAACGCCACAAATTCCGAGGTCAAGGGTCCTCCAATGCCCAAAACCAAAGGTTTGCTAATGATAGGGTGCCTAACCCTAGAGCTCATGATTATTCCTAGGTATGGATAGTGTGGTAAAAATCATGGTGGTAGTTGATATAAAGATGTGGGTGCTTGCTTCGGGTGTGGTAAAATTTGCCACAAGATTGCGGATTATCCAAACAAGGGAGAAGATAGTCGTACCCAAGGACATGGTACACAAAGTGACCAAAGGACACAAGGTTGCCAACAAGGAGGTGCTCTACGTCACAACCGGTTTTATACTCTTCAAGGAAGACAAGGGTGGATGAAGCACCCTATGTTGTTACCGATATGTTAAAGATCTACAATTTTGATGTATATGCTTTATTGGATTTGGGTGCCACTCTCTCTTTTATTGCTCCATTTGTTGCTAATAGACTTCATGTGTGTCTCGAATTGTTATGTGAACCCTTTGAATTGTCTATCCCCGTTGGTGAGTTCATTGTTGCTAAAAGAGTCTATAGGGGTTGTCCCATGTCTATATTGCATAAAGTCTTACCTTGTAATTTTGTTGAACGTAACATGGTGGATTTTGACATTATTCTTAAGATGGATTAGTTACATGCATATCATGCTTCTATATATTATGGGACTTATAAAGTTGAGTTCCAATTTCCTAATAAACTGGTCCTTGAGCGGAAAGGTCATGCTTTGGTGGTTAAGGGTAGGTTTATGTCTTGTCTTAAAGCACGGGAATTGATTTCTAAAGGTTGCATTTATCATCTCGTAAGGGTTAGGGAGTCAATTCTACAAGTGAATAAGTTCCTCGATGTCTTTCCCGATGAACTCCCTATATTCCTCCTGAAAGGGAAATAGACTTCAGTATAGACCTCCTCCCTAATACTCAACCCATTTTCGTTGCATGGCCCTGGCGCAATTTAAGGATAAATTGAAAGACGTATTGTTAAAGGGTTTTATTGGGCCTAGAAACTCACCTTTGGGTGCACCAGTGTTGTTTGTAAGGAAGAAGGATGACTCAGTTAGAATATGCATCGACTACCGGCAACTCAATAAAGTCATCGTGAATAACAAGTATCATCTACATCGAAGCCTATTTGATCCATTGCAAGGGGCTAGCCACTACTCAAACATTGACCTTTGGTTCGGGTATCAATAATTGAGGGTGAAGGAGTGTGACAGCCCAAAGACGGCATTCCAAACAAAATATGGGCATTTTAAATTTGTGGTGATGTCCTTTGGCCTAATGAATGCTCCGGTGATATTTATGGATTTCGTGAATAGGGTCTTTAAACCCTACCTTGACATGTTTATGGTGGTATTCATTGATGATATCTTAATTTATTTCTGGATCAACGAGGAGCATGTGAAACATTTAAGGGTAATGTTGCAAATGTTGAGGGAAGAAAGGTTATTTGCCAAGTTCGACAAATGTGAATTTTGGTTGATAGTGGTTGCTTTCTTAGGGAATGTGATGTTGGCAGAAGGGGTTAAAGTAGATCTGAAAAAGATGGAGGTGGTCAGAAATTTGCCTAGGCCCTTTGACTCCAACGAATATAAGGAGTTTCTTGGGCTTGGTGAGGTACTACCAGAGATTTGTTTGAGGTTTCTCTTCAATTGCTTCTCCCTTGACAAAGTTGACATAAAACGAAGGCTAAATTTGTTTGGATTGATGAATATGAAAGGAGCTTTCAAAGTTTGTATACAAGCTTATATCTGCTCCTATCTTGGCTCTACTGGAAGGGTTAGAAGTGTTTGTGGTTTATTGTGATGCTTCAAGAATTGGTTAGGGATGTGTATTTATGCAAAGTGTCAAGGTTATTGCCTATGCTTCTAGGAAACTAAAGGTGCATGAGCATAATTACCCTACCCACGATGTTGAATTAGCGACCATGGTATTTATATGGAAGATATGGCGTCACTATTTATATGGGATTTATGTAGATGTATTCTCCAATACGTGTTTAACCAAAGGGACCTAAATTTAAGGCAAAAGAGGTGGTTAGAACTCCTTAAAAATTATGACATAAATGTGCATTGTCATCTAGGCGAGGCAAATGTTGTAGCTGATGCTCTAAGTAGAATGTCCATGGAGAGTATGGCTCATATGGATGATGGTAAGAAGGAATTGGAAAAAGGAGTCCACCTGTTGGCTAGATTGCGAGTTAGATTGAATGAATTTGAAAGTTGTGGCATGGTGGTTGTTGATGGTTCTAGATCTTCATTGAATAAAGAGGTCATTTCAAACAAGACATTGACCCCGCATTGTTAGAGTTGAAGGCTTTGGTGAGAGATGGCAAGGTAGAGGTTTTCTGCCAAGGGGGAGATGATGTTCTTAGATATCTAGGTTGATTGTGTGTACCAAATGTTGACGGGTTGAGAGACTTGATCTTGAATGAGGCTCATAATTCATCTTATTCCATTCACCCTGGTTCTACAAGGATGTATAGTGATTTGAGGGAAACGTATTTGATGGGGTGCTATGAAAAGATATATTTCTAAGTTTGTAGCCGGTTCTCACAGTTGCAAACTAGACAAAGCCAAACATCAAAAGGTCGGGTGGCCTATCCCAAGGTATAGAGATTCCTACTTGGAAGTGCGAAGAGATCAACATGGACTTCATGATTGGCCTGCCTAAGACCAAGAGGCATTTTGATTCTATATGGGGTTATTGTTCATAAAATGATGGAACCGCCTCACTTCCTACCGGTTAAATGACTTATAATGACAAAGAATATGCTAAGTTGTACATCCATAAGTTGGTTAGATTGCATGGAGTTCCATTGTCTATTATCTCGTACCATGGTGTTCAATTCACTTCGCACTTTTGCAGATCTTTCCAAAGACGACTTTGTACTAAAGTCAAGCTTAGCACGACATATCACCCACAAATAGATGGTCAAGCCAAAAGGACCATTTAAACTCTTGAGGATATGCTCAGGGCTTTTGTCTTGGAATTTAAATGTTGTTGGGATGAGAAACTTCCACTTATTGAGTTTTCTTATAACAATAGCTATCACTCTAGTATTGGAATGGCTCCCTTTGAAGCTCTTTACGGTAGACATTATAGATCCTCGGTTCGGTGCTTTGAAGTAAGAGAAATGGCCTTATTAGGTCCGGATTTGGTTATGGAAGCTTTGGAGAAGGTGAGGTTGATAAGAAAAAGATTGAAAGCAGTTCAAAGTTGGCAAAAGTCCTATGCAAACACTAGGAGGAGAGATCTTGGGTTTGGTGTCGATGATTTGGTGTACTTGAAGGTCTCACTCATGAAGGGTGTTATCCAGTTTGGGAAAAGAGGCAAATTGAGCCCAAGGCATTTGGGGCTGTACAGGATATTGAGAAGAGTTGGAAAGGTTGCATACAAATTAGAGTCGTCCATGGAAATTGGTATAGTTCATCCAATCCTCCATGTCTCCATGTTGAGGAAGTGTGTTTGAGACCCTAGATCCATTGTACCTATGGAAGTGGGTAAATACTGAAGAGAATTGGACTTATAAGAAAGTCCAGGTAGAAATCTTTGATAGGACAGTGAAGAGGTTGAGAAACAAGGGCATAGCATCCATCAAAGTCCTTTGGCGGAACCAACAAGTCGAGAGCACCATTTGGGAAGTTGAAGCTGATATGAAGAAGCGATATCCCTATCTCTTCCATTCTAATCAAGATTGAGGTACTATGATTTTCCTACTTGAGAACTTTCCCTTCTTTTCATGTCATTGTCATGTCATTCTTGCATAATTGAGTGAAGTTGAGGTTACATTGCAATTGTTATTTGAAGCATGGTTTGAAATTTTTTTATGATGTATATGTTTCATTTTGGCATATGATGCATGTGTTCTATTCCTTATAGCTTACCTTAGGACATTGGGGACAAATGCTCCCTAGGGGGAGATATTGTAAGGCCCCATATGTAGGAGGTATGAAAGTGCCTAAGAAATGAAGTGTGGAAAACTTTCTAAGTATAAGTGAGTTTATTGAAAGGTATACGGGTCGTACAATGATGTACGAGTTGTGCATTGGTTTGTGGGTCCTAAGTGTGAATTTTTAATATCTCAGGTTTAGAGGTCCATCGATGCATAAAGTGATTGACGGGTCATAAGTGATTCTACGAGCCGTAGTTGTACTCGTGGAATAGCTGGCAGACTAGGTGAAAAATTAAAATTTTTAGAGGTTCAATCTACGTCAAGTAGGATGGCTCATGGATTATTCGATGGACCTGATTGGAGTTGTGGTTTGGGTTTCAGAGAAGTCCAAAAATTAGTGTTACCAGGACGAGACCCCTTTCGCGATCCATGGACTGGACCACGACTCGTAATCGAGGTCTCATGGTCTTGTTCAGCAGATTTTAAGAAAGGGCAATTTTGGCATTTCCTAACATTCTAAGCCTATGCTACGTTGTTTAAGCCCCCAAATCATCCATTTCCAGCCATATACAACCCTAAAAAACTTCATTCCAATCCATTCTCAAAATAACCTAAGTCTAACTCCTCTAAAAACACTCTTAAGCTCTTCAAGATCTTCAAGAAAAGAGTCCAAGCTAGGGTTTCAGATTTTCCTTATTTCCCAATAAGATTTTCATCTTTAATCACACCAAGGTATATGGGTTTTGATTTGTGGAAATCTTTCCTCCACAAAGATCAACAATTCCTCTTCTTCGTTTATTTCCTAAGTCATGGTAACATATGATAATTTCATTAAGTCTTTTATATGATGATCTTATGAAGATATTTATGCTATTTTGCCTTTGTATATTATTATATTATGAGATTTCATGGAAAAATACATGATTTAAATGAGGGTTTAAAAGCTTTATCATTTTATTGGTGGGTTACCTTGAATGACTTTCAAATGACTCTATTTTACACCTCTCATATTATTTACTGTCAAGTTGCATGATTTTTAGTATATGTACATAAACCCACCATGTTTTGACCAAAGCTATATGTCAAGTTTTTTATGTTGATGAAAGCCTTGTGGCAAAATATGTGAGCTATGAATGTTATGAATTTTCGAAGGGGCTGCTAAGAATACTATGAGCTATGAGAATGTTGTGAAAGATATGACTGATATGAAGCCATACCTTTGATATTATGAAGCCTTATTTTTGATGAGCTACTCTATAATGACTTTATAATATTATAGACTTTGTATATTATGACCATGAGTATGAATTGAGTATTTCTTGGGATTGTAACCCAGCATTGAGAGGACCTTGGTAGATAACCATTGTCCCTTAACTATGTTGCCACCATAGGTATGTTATTAGCTAATAGATCCATATAGCTGGTGTTCCCATATGGCACATGCTAATTAATAATCAAAAAGGGTGTAGTTCTTGTAAGGACTTCTCTCTCACATTAACCAAAAAGGGTAGTGTTCCCACAAGGTGTTTGTTGACTACTCTCCGATATGCGGTAAGTGCCCGTAGAATGAAGTGTTTGGTTTACCTTGGTAAAGTAGACCACTCCTTGTATGGTATCGAGTAAACATTGAGAATCCAAGTAGTAGCTCTCTTTGTCTCACATGTTGGTTATCGTCCCTTCGCATGTATATATGATATATCATGTGACTTGATGATCCTTTATGCATGTTCTACTTGAGCATTGATCATTCATACTATATTGAACCTATATTCATTGATTATGATTGTGCGTACTATTTAATTTCGGCTTATGTTTCTTATTACATTGCATTCTGCATATTTAGTACATTCCAAGTACTAACGCATTTTTTGCCTATATTAATTATGTAGGGACTGGAGCTCCCATACATCCTTATCCTCCACGAGGCTAGATGGTTCGGTCGAAGATTGTTGTTGGCGAGTCCTCTATTTCGGGGAAAATAATCACTTACTTTCATGTTTTGTTAAGACTTGTCTAATTATGGATATTTATCTATTGAGGGTGAGCCTAGGAGATGTCTTGGCCCCCGTTCCACTCATGATTATAGGTGTTGTTGAATATGTCTATGTATGTTACATGTTTGACTCCTATTATGTTTATGTAACTATTAAAGACATCACTTAGTCCTACTCCCTTCTATGCTTGATGTTGTGATGAGATGAAAGTCCTAAGCCCCTACTTCTCCCCATAGCGTAAGTCATACTTATCCGCCCTTTAGAATTTAATTGCTATGTATTCATGCTAATCCTCTTCCCCATAATATCCCTATAGCTTGAGTCCAAAACCCCTCTTCCCCTAGAATTATATGATTGTTGTTTTGTTATGCTTCTGCAACCAAGACTGTGCCATGTATGCTTAAGAGGCTTGTTTGGGGTCCTTTAGGGTGCATATTCGTCGTGTATTGCCTAGGCCCTAGGCTTGTGTCGTGACACTTGTCATGTAGGAAACACAATTTGAAGTAACCAATCAAATTCATAGAATCCTATACATAGAGTAGCTCATTTTCATATGATGCACGTAATGTTGGTATAGGCCTTCTATCATTACACATCCTATATAAATTAAGAGTGTCATTGGGATCTTAAGTCACCTTCAAGGCCTTAGATCACCTATATTTGAGATCGTAAGTCATCTTTGAGGCCTTAAGTCACCCTCTTTCATGAACTTCCATAAACCATAATCTTTCACTGAGTTGAAAATTAGGGTAAAGGTATGGGTTCACAATCAACAACTTAAATCATGTAATGGAATGAAATTGATGCTAAATCATGTAATTTTGTATCATTTGAATCACAATTAAGAGAACCTATAAGAATTTCATCAGCCCTAGATAGCCAGTAGAAGAAATTCCTTTGATTCATATAAACATCTTATGTCTAATTAAGTAGAAAATAATAATATATATCATAAATTATGCTATTGAAATTAAGATCATGAAAACCCTTGACATACATGCTTGAATTTCATGAAGGTTGGGATCCATGGGTAAAAGGTACCCATGGATGACGACCCACATACCTTGTTGAAGAATCTAATAGAATTTGCCTTAAACCGTGTAGATTTGTGGTATTGAGAATTTGATGTGAATGAGGGATTTTTGAGAGTTTAAGGTAGTCAATTGATCAGCACTTAGTTCTTAAAACCATCCAACTACTTTAGCAACTAATTAGGTTGATGACGCAAATACCCCTCCTTAAAATAAAACTCAAATTGATGGACCCCTGGGGGAGGGACCCACCACATTACGTGAAAGGCCCTATGACCCGTGAAGGAGATCGTGGTTAGGGGTCTTGGCCAAGGGATAAGGAGTATGTCTCAAAGGGACCCCCCCATGGCGCGTGGTAGGTACCACAGCTCGTGGATCCCTTTGTGCTCCTCATCTCTCAAGGGGTTTAGGAAAGGATCCTACCATGGAGCCCTTAGATGGATAGTGGTGCCCCATATGGCCTGTGAAGGGTTAAATGGAGGGAATCTAGTGCCCAGAGTTTGAAAATTTTCTAGGAACTCCCCTTTAAACCTCATTTTACAACTTTTCAATTTATGGGACATTACATAAACTCAAACAGGAACCTCATCAATAACAAAAATAATCTCCAGAAACTGAAAGTTATTGTACCATAACTCTAAGTATAAGTTTTACATATGGGGATGCAATCCAAAAAATTAAAGGGTAAATAAATTAAGTCTGAGTCCAAGAACAAGTGCACTAGGATAATGGAGAATCCATAGTATCGCGAAAGGAGCTGGCTCACCCTTGGATTTTGGAATCAACAATCACCTAGTTCAAGTGTCTATGCAGCCCTTCAAGATGCTTTATACTCAATAAAAAATACAAGTACAGTATCAATACATATAACAACAATATATTAGTAGGATTACGCGGCTACTCTAATAAGTAAAATATATATCTAGTAACTAAAATATAGTAGATCATACCTAAACTGAAAAGAACATAGTAATAACAATCCATGCTCTAAATTCCAATTTCATATTCATCTAATTCAATGCAAACTTAGCAATATTCCCCTCAAGTGACCTACATCCAAATAAGTTATATGTATAAATTTGACACCCGATCCAATTATGTGTAAGAACATGACATCCAATCTAATAATATGTAGAAACATGACACCTGATCCAATGATGTGTTGGAATATGACATTCGATCCAATAATATATCAAAATGTGACATGATCTGATAATGAGTTGGAACATTGCACCCAATCTATAAGCACAAGCACAATCACAAGTATAATCACAGTCACAATGAATAACTCACTATTGATCAAGTTCAAATATTAGGTTCATTGCATGCAATTAGGCCATGAGAGATTATCAATTAGCTCTATGTCATCATTCCCTTTTACATACACGCAGAAGTACTATGAATTAGTTGACATGAATATATTACACAAATGACAATACCAAACCATCACCTACTCAAATTCAAGCCTTGAACTCTACAGAATTGGAGCTATCCCCTTTTCAATGGTCCTGGCTCATTATTGGTTTATAAGCAATAAAACAAATACGTATATTCTACAATAATGGCCTAATTTATCCAAATTATATCAAAGTCCTAACTTTGACAACTTTCATGAGCATTTCCCCCAACTAGGACTTTTTACCCACCATTAAGTTATAAGTCTAAATCATTTTCTATATCAATTCTACCAAGAATCTATGGTCTAGAAATCAAATTACAAGTTAGGAAAATGGTTAACTTATCTTTAGTAATGTAATTAGAGGAAAATTTATGAGAAATAGTCCTAGTTCATTCTTGGTCTCTCAAGGACAAAGTGGAAAAAATAACAATGAATTTGAAACTTTTCTGACATAAAATCATGACTATCTCATCATGGCAGCCAATAATCATTCCATGGGTTTTATGGAGATAGAAACTTCATAACTCGCATCCAAGCCCCTTTTTTAAAACACACTCTCAAACTATGACATCTAATAATTTACCCTTTGTGCTAAGATCCATTTCAAGAGTTCTACTCTCCTGAATTTTATCATGTAAAATCGTACAAGCTCCATATATTCTTGGCTATCAACTCGGATGATGAACTTACAATCCAATTTCTAATCCATTATAGAATTTTCCTAGATCTCATATGACTTAGAGTTCTCCTGAAACTGGCCTAGTTTCAAAATTTATAACTTACCTATTTGAAAGTTTTCTGACGGAATTGTTTTCCTCAATGACCTTCCAACACCAACGGGATATCATTACAACTACAGAAGAAAGAAATTAGGGTGTTTGTTTTGATTAGAATACTCCTTTTTAGTTTATGTGAAAGAAATCATTAACCATCAACTATGGTTTGACTTTTTAGTGGAAGATAAATAACTAACTGAGAGTAACTTAACAGATGGGAATTACATTAAATGAAAAGAAAAATCATATCCTACCATTTTGGTATTTTTCTGATTTCTCTACTAATATTCCTTTTTTAAAAAAAAATTCTTGTTTACGTTTATAAAAGAACCATTATTATATTGGTGTCAATAAAACAATATTGCTATGTTGCAGTTATTTAGGTGCTTATTTTGTATAGTTCAGTTTTTTGCCTTATTAAATATCACCCTAATAGATCAATTTGTTCATCATTATTTGAGCTTCTTATTCTTACTTATGTAGATAAGTATCAAAAATATACATAAATTATTCCTTTTTTTAGTTTCATACGCAAACTATTGCGAATGTGAGTTTCAAACCTAATCTATCACTTATTAATTTGCGAAACACACCTCACTAGTGTGTGTAATACATTCTCTCTTTTGTTTGAAAAAACTTTGTCATATAGCATTCCACATGGAAAATATTCCACCTTAAAAAATTAAGAGCTATAATACTAGTTAAAAAATAAAGATTAAAGTATTACTATTTCCAACAAATTATTTTTTAATAGATAATTATTTTTAAAAATAAACCTAAATATATTTTTCTCACCCAACTCCACCACCTCTCCCTACCCCCAACGATCCTCCCTTTTTATTTTTTTAAAATTTATAAAAAAAAAATCAAAAATGTCATACTTCACTATCTCTCATACTCCTTACTAAAAAGGTTGACATCATCTTAATCTTTTTTTCAAAAAATAAGACATAATGCATAAGTACCCTCTGAACTTTGACTTAAATTTCAGCGACACTCATTAAATTAAATATGATCCTATTATCACCTGAACTATTTTAAAGTGGACTAAATATATCTTAAAGGCTAATGTGGCATAAAGACTATGCACACTCTCGTGAAGGCAAGTGATGAGTGAAAAAGTTATCCTTTCTTAATCGATAACTTTATAAGGTCACGACCCAAATGAGCCATGAGTAGAACCCCAAACCTCCTAGGTGGGAGAACCAATGATACAACCCCTAACTTAACTTAATTTTAAAACTTATAAAACACAACAATAATGTGGAAGCTCAAACTTATAACAACAAGAAATAACAGAACCTCTAAAGTTATTATATAGCATTTTCCAAAAAACGTAAAAGTCATCACATCAAGGACATCTAACCTCAAAATTCTAAGTTTGAGAGTATCAAATCATCAAAATAGATATATATTTATAGTTGTGTCTAAAAACTAAGGATACTATAACATGACTGAGAGGATCAGATTCGATCTAGACGAACAAGTTGCCATGATTAAATATTGAGAGTGCTGACACCCGCCTTAACCTACCGAGGTAAGTCAGACTAAACAAGGAATAATGTGATAGATAAAGCAAAATGTAACACTTTGAATTATCCTAGCTAAGACCAACCTAAAAACCAAGAGAAAATTAAAAATGAACTAAAGTGGACTAGGTCTTTGTCATGGACTTGGGTAGAATTTTCATAATTGAATTTTTTTTGAAGCAGAAGAGTATGTGCTAAGTCTAAGTCACGGACTTGCCCAATTTTTGTTAAAATTTTCCATTGAAAAATTTTAGAAAAAAATCCAATTGAGAGGGAGCAAGTCCGTGTCGTGGACTTGTTCAATTTTTTTTGGTAGATTTAAGATTAAATTAAGGGGCATTCTGGTTACGACCCTAGTCTATGGGACGTAGATCAATCTATGGCTTGTGGATAGAGGTTTCATCCTGGTTAACCCTAAAACTTCATAATCCATAACTCAATCTCGCCAATCTACCAATCTCCATCTAAGCTCCATAGTTCTATCTACGGGTCATAAGTACCTCTTTTAGGTCCACCCAACACTTGAAAAATTTCACACCTCAGAATCCAAACCACAAGACTTATTTATGACTCGTCAACGAAACCATGACCTATACATAGTCTCGTCCAGGTTACACCTCTCTCAACTTCAGAACTTAAATTTGATCTTTCAATCTTCGAGCCTTTGTCTGCTGCCCTTAGCTCCTTTTACAGGTCGTACATACCCTTCATATATCAACCCCTAACTTTAGAATTTTACCAAGTCCTTTTCCTATCTATGAGGCATGCCTACAACACGTAAACCCAACTATGGGCCGCAAGTGGGGCTCATACATCTTTGCACCAGAACATAATTTACACTTTCCTTTTGCATTCTAATATTTTAACATGCGGGTAATGCAAGTAATCTCAAAAGTGACATCCCTAACTCTCACAATACAATAAACACACCTATTAGCAATCAACTTAAAATCTTTAAGATAAATAATGAATTGTCCCTTACCTATCAAGTTTCTACCCTCTACTCATGAAAAGGCTCATTAGAGAATTGGAATTTGACCATACGGGTTCTACAATCTATGGAGGCATAATAGTCATACGACCAATCTATTCTAAGAATTACCTCGAAATCAACCATATCATTCTTAAAAAGATAACAAGGAATGACATTATGTAGAACTAACGCGAGACAACTTCGACAAACTCTTTTCGCTACAACCAACTCACCAACGGAGTTAAAAATACAGAAAGGTTCTAATAAGACTTCAGGACATACATTAAACTAGTGTGCAAGAACAAGTGTGAAAAAACACAAACTAGCACCTGGTTCCAACCATGCATACACATCAAAATTAAAGACTTTTAACATATTGGTAACAACATCGGGAGTCTCCTCAACTTCTTGCCTTGCATGAATAGTACAAACCAATTTGTGTGTTGACCAGCACCTTAAGACTGTCCACCTAAAATCCCTCTTGGCCTTAAGGATTGACACATCCTCACTTCTACAATCCTTGGCATGATATACGAATGTTCCACACTTGAAGAATGTATTGCGGCCTACCAAGCATTCCCCTCTGTGGGACCTCCCACAATTCTTACAAGAGGGATAAGTTCGAGTACTCGGACCACCTCCTCGAATCTTAGGATTTTGGCCTTTGTCCTTGTTTAATCTAGAGAAGGAGTGTTTTTGGACTTTCACCAATAGTGACGACTCGGACCTAGGGTCTAGGAGTAACATGGTGAATGGGAACCCGAAAGTCCCCAAACAAGTCTCAAGTATCCATATTCACATCATCAGTTCGAAAACATACATACAAATAGTAAACACATAGTTCTAAGGAACAAGAAAGTAGGACGCACGCTATGAGGAGATCATAGGGAAAGGGATTAACATGGATTCACATAGCACGTAGCACATAAAGTCTAAGGGGCGGGTGAATATGACTCACTGTATGAAAGCAATTCAGGATGTAGGATCTTTCACATAATAACATTAAAGAACATCATAATACTCATAGACAATCCACATAACGATATACAACAGGTAGACATATCCGTAATCATAATCTTCAAATACAACACTTAGGATATAAATATAAAAGAATCTACAAAAGGTCCAACAATGCATGAAGTCATAAGATAGGATAGGGGCAAAGACATATCTTGGGCTCACCCTCAAAGTAAATAACATAAGCAAAAGCACCATAGGTAGAAGAATGGTGGTTCACTCGTGGAAGATAGGACTCACCACAACAAGCAAATCTCAAGATCCAAGCTAATCGTCATACGGTGGATGAAAGTAGTCCTCGGTCCCTACATGGTTAGATCACGTAGGAAAAAGAATGTGTAAGTATGCTTGAATGTACTAACTATGCGGGCATGCAATGCATATGACTTATCAAACTTACATTCAATGTTAGGTGGCAAGGGAACATAATATAGAATGAGATATATATCCAATGAAGAGTAGTATAACAATATGCCATGAAATCCATGATGCATGAAATGCCATAATGCTCATATATAGTGGAGATGGACTATAACCGACAAATCAAAATTAGGCGAGCTATTACATGAATTAGTCTGATGAAGACCTCCTATCGATAAGAGAAGATTACTTACCAAGGGTAATCTACATCACACCTTATGACCCAGTCTTTTCGGTGGATGGACACCTTCCCTATGACCCAGTCTTTTTAGAAGGATTTTCATATCATATCAAGATGTAACCATTCCGTATGACCTGATATTTTTGGTAATGGCTACCAAATATTTGTAAGGACCCGAGTTTTCGAACGACTTTATTAGATCTCATAACGTTGGCCCGGGAGAAAATTTGACCAAGTGTCTCTCCGAGGGAGACCCATACGGCCCGTGTAAAGCCACAAGGATTGTGTGGCATTCAGTGGAGAGGTACTTGGCCATAAATTTTGATTTAGGAAATTTGATAGAGAATTTCGGATAAAGTGAAGGCACACGACCACCAACACGATTCGTGTGGTATGTCATGGGTCGTGTGGCCCACCGTATGGCTCGCAACATAAAATTTTTCTAAGTATGAAATTACCATCGCGTAACTTTTTCATTCAAGATTTTTTGAAGTGTTGTCACACGGCTCTCGACATGACCCGTATAGCATCACACGGGCCGAGTAGCCGTCCATATGGTACCCTTTTACTTCGAAAAAATTCTAAGTGTGGAGAATCATAAAAATTGTATAAGTGTCACCTCACGGGCACTGTTCATGGGCCGTGAAGCCACTCACAGACCGTATAGATGCCAGTGAAGCCGTGACGGTTCATTTTCCATCCGTTTTATCAATGGCTTGTAATTACGATTTATTTTAGTTGTGTTTTATGACCTTTTGCCTAACCTAGACCCCTAAATCAATTGATACCCTTCTATTCTAATTCATTCTCATTGGAAACACTCTTACACTAAAATCAACTCCCAAAATACTCTCTAAGTCCTTCTCTTAAGACTCAAGCCAGGGTTCAATTGGGGGATTCAAATTCAAGTTAAATTCTTCTCAAATTCATCTTCCTAGTCAAGGTATGTGGGATTGATTCTTGGTCCCTTTCAACAAAGAAGACCCAAAAATCTTTTCAATTGATTTCATGAATTTTAGTTTACTTTAAATGTGGATTTTCATTATTTGATTTTATTAAATACAATTGATGTATGGGTTGTACTTTACCAATAATTTTAATTTACTTTGATCACTATTATGATGATTTACATTAAGATATGAAGTTATGAACATGCATGTCCCCTTTAAAGTTGATTTATGCATGGGTCATTTATATTATGATTCAAATGTTGATTTAATTATAGATTTACTCAATTTCATATTATAATATTGATTTTAGCTTGAATCTATGCTACCCATGTTATTCTTACATCATGCATTGCACTTGAATTCATGAACGTTGATCTTTATGGAAATTATGAAGTGGGTTAAGCCAAATTATGTTTCATGAAATGATTTTGATAAGATGTTGGTTGTAACAAGAATGTGATCACATATATGTCAATGTTTATGGCTTTTTGAGCATTATGGGTGCTTGCATCATTCCGTATTTGTAATTGATCTAGTCTTATGCTTGAATATTATAATTACAAGTTATGATTTTGCATTTGAGCCTAAATATGCATTGATCGTATTTGAGATTACTATTGCCTTTTTGAAAGTATATATACTATATGTAATCTCGTGGGATGTTGACTTAGAACTGATGGATTGGGGGCATCAGGGCTATCCCCAAGGGTTCTCTCCCTTTCCTCGAACTATGTGCCTAGCATATGTTATGAGAATCCTATTAGAAATGGGAGATGTACCCGTAAGGAAGGTTGCTTCATACGAAATGGGAGATGTTCCCATGAGGTGAAGTTTTATGCTATGATATGAAAATCCTTTTCAAAATGGGAGATGTTCCCGTAAGGGGGTTGCTTCATACGAAATGGGAGATGTTCCAATAAGGTGAAGTATAGTTTATCTTTGGCAAGTAGACCACCTCTGTACCGGTAAGGGGATTTCATTGGGATTCCAAGTACTAGCTTACTTGGTCTTACACATGTCAGTTGAGGTCACATCCCCATTATATATATGAACATCATTGTATTCATACGTCACGAATTAAACGGCATATCGTATAATACTATTCCTTGGTTATATGATTCTTCTATATTATGTGCCCTTTTCATCTAACATTGAAATGCAAGTTATTAAGTTATATACATTGCATGCCCGCATACTTAGTACATTCAAACATACTAACACATACGCTATACCTATATGATTTTACCATGTAGGGGCTGAGCACGACGACTATCCACCACTTGATGAGTAGCTCAATTCCAAAAGTTGAACTTGTGTTGAGTCCCATCCTCCAAGGATAAGCCACCCTTCTTCTATCTACGTTATCCTATGTCTACTTTCTTATTTGATGGTGAGCCCGGGACATATCTTGGCATCCATTCCATCCAATGACTAAAGGCGTTGTTGGACATCTTGTAGACTCTCATAGATTTTATATATGCTATATGTTATATTTGGAGCTTATGTTTTCAGTTATCTCTTGGAAATGGCCGTTGTGAATTGATTATGGAAATATGGTATGTATGCATGTTTGGTGTGGAAATGTGGAAGGACCTAAGTCCCGTTTGCCCCTATAGAGTGAGTCCTACTTACCTGCCTATTAGTTCTTATGTGTTATGTGAATCTATGTAAATCCTTTTCCCCTCGATTTCCCTATACCATGAGTCCTACTTTACCCATCCCTTAGTATTATGTGTTTATTATATGATTGCGCTTCTGAACCGATGATGTGGATTTGGATGCTTCGAGGCTTGTTTGGGGACTCTCAGGTTCCCATTCGCCGTGTCACTTTTAGATCCTAATTTCGAGTCATGACAAAAGATGGTATTAGAGCACTAGGCTTATATATGGTCCTTAGAGTCCAATATGCCACGTCAAGTAGAATCCTATTCATGGCTGTGAAGTGCACCATGCCTATGAGTGGGAGGCTACGAAGACGTTCTAGAAATTGCGTCACTTTTTCATGCCTTACATCGTGCTATAGCTCAAATATTTGGTCTCCACATCTTGATGGTGTCATTGCTCCATTTTAGAAGATGCCTCAAGGAAAACCTACCTACCAAGGCTGGCTTCGACTGATAAGGATCAAGCACCTCAAAGGCCTATGGATGAACCCATCTCTAATGGTGGATTCCATTCAGCCTTTGCCATGCTTGCCCAGGTGGTGACATCTCAAACTAGGCAAGCTAATCTGCCATGGGATCCTACACCAGCTTCTAGGGTGAGGGATTTCACCTGGATGAATCCTCTGGAGTTCCATGGGACGAAGGCTGATGAGGATGCTCAGGAGTTCATTGATGAGCTCACCAAGATAATGAACATTATGGGTGTCACTTCTGAGGAGAAGGCAGAATTGCCTGCCTATCAACTAAAAGATGTGGCTCAGGTGTAGTACACCCAAAGGTGTATGGAGAGGGTTTGCAGTGGTGATATCAATTGGGAAGAGTTCAAACTTGCATTCCTGGATCGCTTCTTTCCACTTGAGCTTCAAGAGGCTAAGATGACTACATTTATCAACCTCAAGCAAGGAGGTATGAGTGTGAGGGACTATGTCCTCAAATTCACAAAGCTATCCAAGTATGCTTCATCACTTGTGGCTGACCCTCGTGCAAGGATGAACAAGTTCATCTCTGGTATCTCTGATTTACTTGTAAAGGAATGTCTTATTGCTATGCTCATAGGGGATATAAATATTTCTATACTCATCGTATATGTTGAACAGATCGAAGGGGAGAAACTCAGAGAGAGAAGGGCACATGATCATAAGAGGGCCCATTTTAATGGTGGATTCTCTGGTTCTCTAATTGGTGGCTTTGGTCGCTTCCAGCAGGGCCAAGGTTCTGGTGCTTGGGACTCTAATGCTCGGGTACCTCCTCTTAGGGCACCGGTTAGTGGTGGACAGGGGTATCCTCTATGTGGCAAGTGTGGGAATCCCTACATGGGTGCTTGTTGGAAGGATTTGGGTGTTTGCTATGGGTATGGTAATAAAAACCACAAGGTTGTTGGTTGTCCTAAGAATGCTCATAGAGGCCAAAGTCAGGTGGCTCAAGGCGGTCAAGGCCAACAAAGAGCTCCCCAGGGTGTTGCTCCAAGGAACAATAGGTTCTATACACTTCATGCCCGTCAAAAGGTTGAGGAAGCTCCGGATCTCATGACTGGTATGTTAAAAGTCTTTGATTTTGATGCTTATATTTCGCTTGACCCGGGCTCAAATTTGTCTTTTGTGACTCCTCTATTGGCTGTTAAATTTGGTTTGAGCCCCAAGATTTTAAAGGACCCTTTCTCGGTTTATACTCCCGTGAGTGAATCGGTTATTGCTCATAGAGTCTATCATAGTTGTCTAGTTTCTGTGTTGCACAAAGTTTCTTATTTGACCTAGTGGAACTTGAGATGTTCAATTTTGACGTGATTCTTAGGATGGATTGGCTGCATACATCATATGCCTCCATAGATTGTAGAACCTAGAAGGTCAAGTTCCAACCTCCCGGTGAGCCCATTCTTGAATGGAAGGGTAGTGACTCCTCTATTAAATGTCGATTTATTTCCTACCTCAAATCCCGGAAATTGATTTCCAAGGGATGTATTTATCTTATTGTAAGGATCAAGGATATGAAGTCCAAAACACCTACACTTGAGTCGGTTCCAGTAGTGAATGCATTTTCGAATGTGTTTCTCGAAGACTTGCTCGGTATTCCTCCCAAAAGGGAAGTAAACTTTGGCATAGATCTTCTCCCGGATACCTAACCTATCTCTATTCCTCCTTTTCGTATGGCGCCAGCGAAGTTGAAAGAGTTAAAGGATCAGTTAAAGGACTTGTTGGAGAAAGGTTTCATTAGGCCAAGTATATCACCGTGAGGTGCTCCAGGGTTATTTGAGAGAAATAAGGATGGATCTCTTCGAATGTGTGTTGATTATAGGCAACTGAATAAGGTGACCATTAAAAATAAGTATCTGTTGCCCAGGATTGATGACTTGTTCGACCACCTTCAAGGGGCTACTTATTTCTCAAAGATTATCTTTGTTCCGGGTATCATCAGTTGAAGGTTAGGGAGTGTGACGTTCCCAAGATGGCCTTTTGGAAAAGATATGGGCACTTTGAGTTTGTAGTGATGTCGTTCGGCTTAACAATGCTCCAGCCGTGTTCATGGATCTGATGAATCGAGTGTTCAAGTCATTTCTTGACAATTTTGTGGTGGCCTTCATTGATGACATTCTCATTTACTCCCGAAGTGAGTAGGAGCATGGGGATCATTTGAGAATAGTTCTATAAACCATGAGGGAGAATAAGTTGTATGTCAAGTTTAGCAAATGTGAATTTTGGTTGGGTGAAGGGGCCTTTCTTGGTCATGTGATATCCATGTTAAAAGCGGGGTAGAATCTTCTGTGGTGGTTGATGTAAAACCAAAGCAAGATTTAGATCCATCATTGATTGAATTGAAGAAGTTGGTTGCCGAAAAGGAGATTGAGGTGTTCTCCCAAAGGAGAGATGGTGTGCTCCGGTACCAAGACCGGCTTTTTGTTATGGATGTGGATGATCTTAGAAAGGTGATCATGAGTGGGGCTCACAACTCTCATTACTCTATTCACCCGGGGTCTACCAAGATGTATCGAGATTTGAAGGAAGTGTATTGGTGGCATGGTAGGAAGAAGGACATAGCTAAGTTCGTATCTGAATGTCCAAGTTGTCAATCAGTGAAGGTAGAGTACCAAAGGCCTGGTGTCTTGGCTCAAGATATTGAGATTCACACATGGAAGTGGGAAGATGTGAACATGGACTTTGTGGTTTGTTTGCCTCAGACTCGAAGGAAATTTGATTCCATTTGAGTCATCGTTGATCGGATAACTAAGTCGCCTTATTTCCTACCGGCCAAGAGTACCTATAGCATGGAAGATTACACAAGATTCTACATCCAAGAATTGATGAGGTTGCATGATGTGCCTAGGTCCATCATATCGGATCGTGGCACCCAATTCACTTCCCACTTTTGGAGATCATTTCAGAAGGGACTTGGAACTATGATTAAGTTTAGTACCATTTTTCATCCTCAAATCGATGGGCAAGCTGAGAGGACTATTCAAACCTTGGAGGATATGTTGAGGGCTTGTGTGTTGGAATTCAAGGGTAATTGGGATGATCACCTTCCACTCATTGAGTTTGCCTATAATAATAGCTTCCATGCTAGTATTTTTATGGCACCGTTTGAGGCCTTGTATGGGAGAAGGTGTAGGTCATTGGTGGGGTGGTTTGAATTGGGAAAAATGGCATTGATTGGCCCAGATTTAGTGTTGGAGGCTATGGAAAAGGTGAAGGTGATTAGAGAAAGGTTGAAGACGACACAAAGTTGCCAAAAGTTCTATTCAAATGTTAGGAGAAGGGATCTAGAATTTCATGTTGGTGATTGGGTGTATGTGAAGGTTTTGCCTATAAAGGGTGTGATGCGTTTTGGTAAGAAGGGCAAGCTAAGGCCCCCAGTATGTTGTCCCTTATGAGATCATTGAGAAAATTGGGAGCGTGGCTTATAGGTTGGAGTTGCCTCCCTACTTGAGTTCTTTTCACCCCGTCTTCTATGTGTCTGTGTTGAGGAAGTTACTCGGTGATCCTAGCACTATTGTGCCTTTGGAGGGAATATAGGTTGAGGAGAGTCTATCTTATGACAAAGTCCCGATAGAGATTTTGGATAGACAAGTGAAGCGGCTTCGTAACAAGGATGTGGCTTCGGTGAAGGTATTTTGGAGAAATCAACACATGGAGAGTGTTACGTGGGAGGCGGAGTTGGATATGATGAAGCGATATCCCCATCTTTTCCAATCTACTCAAGCCTAAGGTACTAGGTTCTTCCTTTTCTAAGTAGTCCTAATTCTTTCACTCTTGAGTCTCATGACATGACATGCAAACATGTGCACGAAAATAATTTTTATGATGTTTTGAATGATTTGGATACATTTTGATGTGGGTTTTAAAAACTTTATGATCTTAAGCGATATACTATGCATTATACCTTGTGTTCGAATGTTCCATGTCTTAAATCAAGCTTTTAAGCCTTGTCGTTGCACATTCAGGGACGAATGTTTCTAAGGAAGAGATGATGTAGGGACCCGGATTTTTGAACAACTTTATAGGATCTCATAATGTTGTCCCAGGAGAAAATTTGACCAAATGTCGCTCCATGGGAGGACCACATGGTTAGTGTGAAGCCACATTGACCGTGTGGCCTCCAGTTCAGAGGTACTCAGCCATAATTTCAATTATGGGGTTTCGACAAAGAGTTTCGAATTAAGTGTGGGGACACAACCACTCACACGGTCTATGTGGTGTGGTATAGACCGTGTGGCCCACCGTATGAGCTCGCGACGTGAAATGTTTCTAAGGAAGAAATTACCATCTCGTAACATTTTTGTGCAAGAAGTTTTCTAAGTGTCATTTTACGACCCTTGACACGACCCGTGTAGCGTCACATGGGTCGTGTAGTCATCTGTATGGTACTTGTTTGCTTCAGAAAATTATAAGTGTGGAATGTTGTGAAAATTTATAAGTGTTATCTCAAGGGCACTGTTCATGGGCTGTGAAGCATCTCACAGACCGTGTAGGTGCCAGTGAAGCCGTGACGGCCCATTTTCTATCCGTTTCATTAATGGCTTTTATATAAATTTGACTTATTTTAATTGTGTTTTATGACCTTTCAACTTATCCTAGACCCCTAAATCAGCTGATACCCTTCCGTTCTAATTCATTCTCATTGAAAACACTCTCACTCAAAAATCAATTCCTAAAAATCCTTTCTAAGTTCTTCTCTCAAACTCAAGCTAGGGTTCAATTGAGGTTCAACTTCAAACTAGATTCTTCTCAATTTCAATCTCTCAATCAATGTATGTAGGATTGATTCTTGGTCCCTCTCAACCAAGAAGACCCAAACTCTTTTCCAATTGATTTTCATGCAATTAAGCTTACTTTAAATGTGAGTTTTCACTATTTGATCTTATTAAATTCAATCAATGTATGGGCTGTACTTTATTTATGATTTTGAGTTATTTTAAGCCCCATTATGATGATTTACATTGAGGTTATGAAGTTATAAAGATGCATGTCCCCTTTAAAGCTTTATTTATGCATGGGTGATTTATATTATGGTTTAAATATGGATTTAATTATGGATACTTCAATTTCATATTATAATGTGTATTTTAGCTTGAATCTATATTACCCATGCTATTCTCATATCATGCATTACATTTGCATTCATGAACATTGGTCTTTATGGAAATTATGAAGTGGGTTAAGACTAATTATGTTTTATGAAATTATTTTGATAAGATATTGGTTATGACAAGAATATGATCACATATATGTCAATGATTTTTATTTTTGAGCATTTTGGGTGCTTAAACCATTCCGTATTTGTAATCGAGCTAGTCTTATGCATGAATATTATAACTACAAGCTATAATTTGGCGTTTGAGCCTAAATGTGCATTAATCGAATTTGAAATGACTATTGCCTTTTTGAAAGTATGTATATATATATACTATATGTATTCTCTTGGGATGTTGACTTAGTACTGATGAATTGGGCGCGTCAGGGCTATTCCCAAAGGTCCTCTCCCTTTTCTCAAACTATGTGCCTAGCATATGTCATGAGAATCCTATCTGAAATTGAAGATGTTCCCATAAGGAAGGTTGCTTCATACGAAATGGGGAATGTTCCCGTAAGGTGAAGTATTATGTTATGATATGAAAATCCTTTTCAAAATGGGAGATGTACCCATAAGGTGGTTGCTTTATATGAAATGGGAGATGTTCCCGTAAGGTGAAGTATGGTTTACCTTTGGCAAGTAGACCACCTCTGTAACAGTGAGGAAATTTCATCAGGATTCCAAGTACTAGCTCACTTGGTCTTACTCATGTCGATTGAGGTCACATCGTCGCTATATTTATGAATATCACTGCGTTCATGCATTATGAATTTCATGGCATATCGTATACTATTCTTCCTTGGTTATATGATTCTTTCTATATTATGTGCCCTTGTTAATTTATATGATTGCATGCCCGCATACTCAGTACATTCAAACGTACTAACGCATACTTTATGCCTACATGATTTTACAATATAGGGGGCGAGCGCTACAACTATCCACCACTTGACGAGTAGCTCAATTTCGAAAGTTGAACTTGTGGTGAGTCCCATCCTCCAAGGACAAGCTACCCTTCTTCTATCTATGTTATCCTATGTCTACTTTCTTATTTGAGGGTGATCCCGGGATATGTCTTGGGCCCCATTCCATCTTATGACTAGAGGCATTGTTGGACATCTTTTAGACTCTCGTAGATTTTATATATACTATGTGTTGTATTTGGAGCTTATGTTTTCGATTATCTTTTGGAAATGGCCATTGTGGATTGATTATGGAAATATGATATGCATGCATGTTTGGTGTGGAAATATGAAAGGTTCTAAGTCCCATTTGCCCCCATTGAGTGAGTTCTACTTACCCGCCCCTTAGTTCTTATATGCTATGTGCTATGTGAATCCATGTAAATCCTTTTCCCCTTGATGTCCCTATAGCGTGAGTCCTACTTGCCCATCCCTTAGTATTATGTGTTTATTATTTGATTGCGCTTCCGAACCGATGATGTGGATTTGGATACTTTGAGGCTTGTTTGGGGACTCTCGTGTTCCCATTCGCCATGTCACTTCTAGACCCTAATCTCGGGTTGTGACATTAACCTAACAAAAGAGTCGGAGTCAAATCTGACATGGAGTGGTGGCTCAAGAGGTGAACTATTTCATTGAATTAGGCACCTGTAGGTTCAAATTGGGGGTTACACTAAATAACATCAAGATTTAGCTAACGATAACTTCTAATATAGCATACTAACAATAGATTAAGAGAGATGATAGGGATGTGCAACTATAGGAGTAAATCTACTAAGTCGAGTTTAAATATTTGACTAATTGAGTTAAAGATGAGTAAATAGGCTAGCATGCTGGTAACCAACACTTCAATTATGATCGTAAACTCACGTGAATTTATTTTGACCTCATGTGCAAATTACTCAAGGACACACCTGGATTGAGAACTGCAGCAAACCACCTAATACCTTAGTCATTTAATCCATGGTTGTGGCATTCAACTGAAACTCCAAAAGGTTTCCAGCTAATACATCTATTCCACACTCTAATTACTTCTATGAAAGCAATAAATAGAGATCTAAGGTAAACCCAAAGTTTCCAACCTTAGGATTATAGATGAAACTTAACAATAGATGCAAATTGACTCAAATTAACCACAATAAAGTCAACATATCAACCTTGGGAGTTTTAGCCACTCAAGTACGAAGTTAAAGATTCAATACCAAATTTAGCAAATGAGTACATGGGTAACAAGGATAGTAAGAGAAAAGTTGATTTAAACGCGCAAGTCTCCACAATTTGTGCCTCCACAAGCTTGAAACCCTCTAACCCTCGTACTATTGAGCAAGAATGTTCTACGTACTCTACTCTCACTATCTCTCTATCTGTAAAACCTGATATGAATATTCTTTCTAAAAGGTTTGAATATTCCATACAAGTGGGAGTTTGTGTACCGAGTAGCCATTCGACAGTTAAGGTCGACCATGGCCGAGCAGTCCAATGATATATTAAGTGTTCACTTCATCACTTTCCTCTACATCTCTTTAAAGGCTTTGATCTCTAGAAGATTAGGCAATGGTTCTTTACTCCGCCAATAATGTTCAATGATTCGCTGAAGCTCCTTCTATGTTTCCCTTCCGTCATGAGCTTGGTGTCCTGAGTACTATAATAGTAGGTGATCTCCTTGTCCATTCGGTGATACACCAAATAGGTTTGGCAACTTTGATTCTGACTACCTTTCTGGTATGGGCATGAAACTTGGTTGCCAAAATATTAGGCGGTCTCATTGAGTCTTCGGTGGTTCGCCGAATATATTGGCGAAACTATTTTTGTCTGCCTTTTTAACACTTTTACTCCTTTTCAAAGATTTGCTGATTATTGTCCACTTGTGCACTTTTAGCTTTATTTTGATATAACACATGCATATTTGTTAGTAATTAGAACATAATAGCACACTAAGGAAAACATTTCTTCACATTCTGAGCCCAAAATGAGTCCAAGATATGGACTCATTAGCTTCTCAAAGGTTAGATAAAGAAAGGGTTTTTAAACCTAAGACCCAAGGTGATGTGGTAAAGGGTGGTGCCATTCCTCCTAGGTGTCCCAAGTGTGGGAGGAACCATGTTGGTGAATGCTTAAGAGATTATGATGCATGTTTGGTTGTGGAATGATAGGGCATAAGGTTGTCGAGTGTCCTAATGTTGCTAACAAAGGTATAGATGGACGTCCTCAAGGCCAAGTAGCTCAAAGAGGGCAAGTACAACAAGGTACCCAAGTTCAAGGAGGTGGTTCATATGGTAATTGTTTATATGCTCTTCATTATAGGCAAGAGGTTGAGGAGTCTCTCGATATAGTTATTGGTATGTTAAGAGTATTCTATCATGATGTATATGCTTTATTTGACCCTGGTGCTAATATGTCTTTTGTTACTCCTTACCTTTCCATAAAGTTTGATGTATCTCCAAAAGTCTTATTAGAACCTTATTCAGTTTATACTCCAATTGGTGAGTGAATCCTAGCCAAGAAAGTCTGTAAAAATTATTCTGTGTCGGTCTTGCATAAAGTCCTTCCATGTGATCTTGTTGAACTTGTTATGATTGATTTTTATGGTATTCTTGCTATGGATTGGTTGCATACATCTTATGCCTCTATTGATCATAGAACCCATGGGGGTCACACTCCAAGTTCCTAATGAGTCCATCCTTGAATAGAAGGGAACCAATTTGGTGTTCAAGGGAAAGTTTATCTCTTATGTAAAGGCTATGAAAATGATTTCATAAGGTTGCAGAATATCATGTCATTTGAGTCATGGATGATGAGTCCAATATTCCTACTCTTGATTCGGTTCCTATAGTTAATGAGTTTCCCGATGATTTTCTTGATATTTCTCCCTAAAGGAAAATTAACTTTGTCATTATATTTACCTAACACCTAACCAATATCTATACCTCCATATCGAATGGCCCCAAAGGAGTTAAAAGAATTTAAGGAATAATTAAGGGGCTTGCATGTTAGAGGGTTCATAAGGCCTAGTGTGTCTCAACAGGTGCTACCATATTGTTTGTAAGGAAGAAGAATGGTTCATTTTGGATGTGTATTGATTATCGACAATTAAACAAAGTAACTACAAAAACAAGTATCCACTATCGAGGATTGATGAACAATTTGATCAACTACAAGGTTCAACCTACTTCTCTAAGATTGATCTTTGGTCTGGGTATCAGCAATTGAGGGTGAAGGAAGATGACACTCTAAATATAGCATATAAAACTCGGTATAGTCATTTTGAATTCTTAGTTATGTCATTTGGACTAACAAATCCCCCCACCGCTTTTTTGGATTTGATGAATAGGATCTTCAAATCATAATTTGATATGTTCTTAGTTTTGTTCATAGATGACATATTGGTCTATTCATGGGATGCAAAGGGTCATGAGGATTATTTGAGGATTATGTTGCAATTATTAAGGATAGGCAACTTTCTTCTAAGTTTAGTAAGTGTGAGTTTTGGCTAAGTGAAGTGGCTTTTCTTAGAAACATATTTGAGGTTTGGCTGGACATTATCGAGGATTTATTGAAGGATTTTCTTCCATTGCCTCTCCTTTGACTAAGTTGACCCAAAAGAAAGTAAAATTTCAATAGTCCGATGAATGTGACAAAAGTTTCCAAATGTTGAAAGACTGTCTTACTTCATCCCCTATTTTGACATTGTCCGAAGGTTCGGATGGTTTTGTTGTGTATTGTGATGCTTCACATATAGGCTTGGGTTATGTGTTGATTCAACATGAAAAATTCATTGCCTATGCCTCAAGGCAATTGAAGGTACATGGAAGGAATTATCCGACTCATGATTATGAGTTATTGGCCACTGTATTTGCATTGAAGATTTGGTGACATTACATCTATGATGTGCATGTTGATATATTCACGGACCACAAGAGTTTGCAACATGTATTTAGCGAAAGGGATTTGAACCTAAGGCAAAGGAGGTAGTTGGAGCTTTTAAAATACTACGACATGAGTGTGATCTATCACCTCGGCAAGGCTTATGTTGCAGTCGATGCATTTAGTAGAGTTTCTATGGGCAGCATTGCATATGTTGAGAATGGAAATGAATAGTTGGTTAAAGAAGCGCACTATTTGGCTCGTTTGGGTGTGATATTGATTGGCTTGGACAAGGGTGGTGTATTGGTACAAAATGAGGCGGAATCATCTTTTATAGCAGAAGTTAAAATAAAACAAGACATCATTAGGGTTTGTTTGATTGATGTGGGTTCCTTTACTAATGATTCAAATTGATTTCAATTGCATGATTCTTCTATGATTTTCATCTAATTGCATGATTTTAGCGCAATATCTCATGAACCAACATATGTGTAAGACCCCATCTTTCTCATCTTCCATAATATACATTGTGTGGCATGTCATATAAAGCGTATATGATTTTATATAGTACCTAAAGATTATAAAGACTACAAATGAGTGGTAATATCAAGGACTTAAAGTTTAGGTCAAAGGAATCTCCTAAACACATATTCATGATTAAAGAAATGGCCGGAGTGGCACCTCGCCCTTTTCGGAAGGTTTGAATTAAGTTTCACTTTTTGGACGGGACTAAAAGTTTATAATTTGCTAATAATGGATTTTTAAGGGGTATTTTAATAGCACAATGGTCATATCTCAAGTTTTGGGGTCAAAAAAGTTGTGAGACAAAGGTTGGCATAGTTACCATAAGCTTCTCTAAGAAATCTTTCTTAACTTTGTCACAAAATCTGGGAAATTCCCAAAACATCAACCATGTTATTTTACTATTTTATTGCTAGAAGGACCTTTTGTAAAAGGCATTGGCATCACAGTTGAATTATATTCATGATGATATTAGGTTAATATTTTTTTCATTTGCTTAAATTGGACATTCGATATCTATATATCGATTTATCAGTTTGTTAGACTACATGTCCATGTGTTTGAGTTGTTACTCTTCTTGGTATGGTGTCCCTAAAAATAAAGGAAAATTCTGAGTGGAATGTAGTAGGCATAGTTAGTCCTCTTTCGTCACTAAATCTGTATTTGAAGAACTTAAAAGGTAACACGTTGGTTTCCAATAATCTCAAATATAATAATCCTATTTAAACTACTAAGGCACTTGATTCTTTTTTAAATACTTTCTTTTACCAATTAGCAAGGAACAAAGTGTAAGCATTATGTGAATCACCTTTATGAATATTTTTAGAGTTAAGGCGTCATTCTAAATGTTGAGTTAAGTTTTTAAACTTATTCGAAAGACATATAAGATTCCACGAGTCATGTGTATATACAATAACAATAATTATGATGTTTTGAGAATAAGTGTACTCGTGAGCCAAGATTGACTAAATTCTTTTTGTGGCCTGTTATGTGCATTCAATATTCATATCATACAAGGCATGTTATGCATGTGCTTCGAGTCTCAATCGGAGGTAAAGGGCTTATTTTCCCAACTATATACATGTACATTACAGAGATCGCCATAGGTTGGCAATAATTATGATACCGGTCAGCTACTGAAAAAGACCACCATTGCTAACATTTGGTTGGGTGTGTCATGCATTTTGATCTTTATATATGTGTTCTTGACATGGGATTACTCGAGCATTCCATGCATATTTGATCACTAGGAGGTTGAGTGTTGGTCATGAAGGTTATCTGATTTTTGGTTAAGGTGATATCTCTATTACCCTTTTTACTATAGTTATCTTTGATTTTACTTTTTGCCTCACATACTAGTACATGTTTAGTCGTACTGATGTCCCATTGTCTGGGGACATTGCATTTTGTTTCGTGCGAGCATATTCTAGTAGGGATTCTGATCTCTCCCCACATTAGGAGCCTACCTCAATTGTGAGTTGGTAAGCTCCACATCTTCCAAGAGGTTTCTCTAGATGCCTACTTTTTACTGTATAGTCGGGTATGGTCGGGGCCCTGTCCTAGCAGTGTTAGTGACACTTTTAGAGGCTATTGTGGACATGGTATTTTAAATTGGTTCTTTGCAGCTTTTCATCTCCAGACATAGGTTTGGCATGTATATATATGTGTGTGCGCCTTTACTTCTCTGTTTGCAGCCTCATTGTCTAGCTAGTACTTTATCATGTTGATATATATACCTTGGCGTATATGAATTATTATTGATAAGTCATGACCTAGATAGTCTGGGCATAGTTTTTCAGATGATATGCTGCCAAATCCTTTGGCTCCTAGTCTAGTTAGCTAGAATGTTCAGTGGCTTACTCGACCAATGATGGTATTGAGTGCCAGTCGCACCTCCCCTCTTTTATTAGGGCAACCTAAACATGGTATCAAAGAAGGTCGTGTCTAAAGGAGTCCACAAAGTCGTGCTTAGTAGAATCTTGCTTATGGGTGTGTTGTGCACAACACTTATAATAAAAAGGTTATGAGAAATGTAGGGATAGTTAAATTTCTTCAACTTAATAGATCGTGCTATAGAGAAAATCTATAGGAACATATGAAATCTAAATCATGCTTTGTGGTTTTTTAATTTAATAGGTTTTATACATTTAGAGGATGGAACAATGTGAGATAGGTATGGATCTGAGAGAAGGTACCAGTCATTCCTTGTCGATTTGGGGTGATATATTTCTCATTGAGGCACATAGGGTGTCTACAGTATCTATAGTACCAGCTTTCCCAGCACCTATTGAGGCCCAAGGAGATGTAGTACCCCCAGCCCCACCAGTTTCAATGGTACCTGAGGCGGGTTGGAACATAGGCCCTCCAGCACCTGTTTCGCCCCCACCAAACATTTGGGAGTAGGGGATGAGAGATGCAGTTCAACGACAAACTAGGATAGTTTCTATTTATGATAAAGACAACTAGAGGCGGGAGCAGACGCTAGAAGAGATCAAACAGAATGCTTGAAGGTATGAGAGTTTCTTCACTTGGCCCCTCCAGTATTCATGGGATCTAGTCCCACTGAGGATCCCTAGGACATTATAGACCATATGTGTAGAGTATTGAGGGTGATAAATGCCTCTATCACTGAGGCTGTGGAGTTGGCTTCTTTTCAACGACGTGATGTCGCTATCTTGTGGTAACAAGCATGGAAGAGATCCAGATGGCCAGCTGCTCGGACAGAGTAGTGGGAGGACTTCTCTGAGGCATTTCTAGCCCATTACTTGTCACCGGAGGTTTAGGAGGCCCGTCTTGACCAGTTTATCAGTTTGAGGCGGGGGGTATGCACGTAAGGGGGGTATATCCTTAGATTTAATTCTTTGGATAGATATACACTAGATATTATACGCACCATGAGTGCCAGAGTTCATCATTATGCGGATGGTTTAGAGGATTATTTGATCAAAGACTGCAGGATAGCATCTTTACTGAACGGTGTAGATATTTCTGCATACATGTTGTTTCTTAGACTATAGAGGACCTTTCTCGTTGTATTCAAGATACTCGTAGAGACAGAGAGCAAAATAAGAGGGCTCGTACTATGAGGTCTTATAGGGAGCCACAGGGTGATTTTAGGTCCTCATTTTATTGATATCCACCTCGGTCAGTAGGTAGTTTCCCACCACATATGTAGGGCCAGCAATTTGATCATTATATTTAGTCAATACCGAGGTAGAGTTTAAGCCAGCCTAAGAGCCATCGACAGGAGCGTTCTGCACAAATGAGGCAGCTTACTCCTCTATGTTCACTGTATGGTAAGCTTCACACTGGGCAGTGTAGAAAGGATTCAAGTGTATGTTACTATTATCGGTAGACAAGACATTTTATTAGCTAGTGCTTGGGGTTAAGTAGAGGTACAATAACTCAGCCTTTAGGATCTGCATCAGCCTCTTCATCCTTAATATATGCTCCTCAACTGGGTCTGCAGTCTAATCAAGGTTATGGAAGGGGGAGAGGTGGAGGAGACAATTCAGGTTCTACTAGTGGCCAAAATCGCTTTTATACACTCACAGGCTGACAGGATTCAGAGGCATCTCAAATGTTATCACAGGTATATTGATGATACATTTTCATGCTATTTATGCACTAATAAATCCAGGATCTACATTTTCATATATTACTCAATTTATTGCTAGTAAGCTTGATATGAGACCTTAGTTATTGTCGCGATCAGTTGAGGTATCTACGTCATCACATCTATCAAGGTTGTACAGTAATAATTAATGAATGTCTAACCTCTGATGATTTAATTTAATTGATTATGCTAGATTTTGATGTTGTTATAAGTATGGATTCGTTGGCAACTTTTTATGTTAATATTGATTGTTGTACAAAGCTAGTCTACTTTCATTTTCCAGGTGAGCTTGTCCTTGAATGGAAATGTAATGTTGCCTCTACTAAGATTAAGTTTAGTTCATACCTTATAGCTTGGAAGCTAATTGCTAAAGGTTGTATACATCATCTAGTTCATGCTAGGGATATTGATAAAGAGCCAATGACCCTTCAATCAGTCCCTATTGTGAATGAATTCCCGATGGCATTCCCTTATGAGCTCCCAAGAACTCCCCCGAAAAGGGAAATTGATTTTTCTATAGATTTTCTTCCTAACACGCAGCCTATATCCATTCCTCCCTATAGAATGGCTTCTGCAAAGCTAAGGGAATTGAAAGAACAATGTGGGACTTGATTGATAAAGGCTTTATTAGGCCAAGTACATCTCAATGGAATGCTTCAGTGCTCTTTGTTCGAAAGAAAGATGGTTCCTTAAATATGTGTATCGATTGTAGATAGCTGCACAAAGTCACTATCAAGAATAAGTATCATGTTCCACGGATTGATGACTTGTTTGACCAGTTTCAAGGTGCCAAATACTTTTTAAAGATCGACTTGTGATCCGGGCACCACTAGTTGTGAGTCAGGGATGTGATATTCCAAAGATTTAGGATGAGTATGGACATTTTGAGTTTCTTGTCATGTCTTTTGAGCTTACAAATGCCCTAGTAGATTTTATGGATCTAATGAACCGAGTCTCTAAACCATTCTTGGATGAATTTGTGATCGTGTTTGTTGATGACATCTTGATATATTCACGGTCAGAAGCTGAGCATGTAGACCACTTGCGACCGATATCACAGACTCTCCAGGACAACACGTTATATGTTAAATTCTCTAAATGAGAATCTTCATTAACTTCTATAGCTTTTCTCGGTCATGTTATTACTAGCGATGGTATCAAGGTCAACGGCCAAAAGATTGAAGAAGTGATGGCTTGGCCAAGACCCTTGAATTTGACAGAGGTCCGTAGTACCTATCTTCGCTCTTTTGGATGGCACCAAAGGCAACAATGTATATTGAGATGCCTTGAGAATTGACCTAGGTTGCATTTTTATGCAGCATGGGAGGGTTATCATATACACTCCCAGGCAGCTACGGAAACATGAACAAAACTATCCTACTCATGATCTTGAGCTTTACGTAGTCATTTTTTCCCTAAATATTTGGCGACATTATCTATACGGGGTTCAAATTGATGTTTTTAATGACCACCAGAGCCTCCAATATTTATTTAAGCAAAAAGAGTTGAACCTACAGCAAAAGAGATGGCTAAAATTACTTAAGGACTATGACGTTGATATTTTACACCATCCTGGCAAAACTAATTTCCTTGTTGATGTGCTTAGCCAAAAGTCCATAGGCAGTTTAAGCCACGTTGAAGATGATAAGATTAAAATGACAACAGATCTATGTCAGCTAGCTAGTTTACAGGTGCGATGAGTAGATGCGGTGGATGGAGGTTTAATTGTTCAGAATACGACAGAATCTTTCTTTGTTACTGAAGTAAAAGAGCGACAGCGTGAGGATCCTAAGCTTATGACACTGAGGGAGATATTCCAAAACAACAAAATCCTTCATTTAAGTTAACTAGAGATGGGTTTGTAGGTACCACGACCACTTATGTGTGCCAAACATTGGACGGTTGCATGCCAAGATGCTCTCTGTGGCCCATTATTCTAGGTATTAAGCTCATCCTGGAGCAACAAAAATGTATAGGTACCTTCGAAAAATCTATTAGTGGAATGGCTTAAAAAAAGATATTGCAGAGATGGTAGCCCAATGTCCCAACTACCAGCAAGTTAAAGCATACACCAGGGACTTGGAGGCCTATCTCAATATATTGAGCTTCTGTTATAGAAATGGGACATGATAAATATGGAATTCATCATTGGTTCACCTTGTACTCCACGCAAATATGATTTCATTAGGATAATTATTGGTAAGCTAACAAAATCTCTTCATTTCTTGCCGGTAAGAATGACGTATTAAGCGGGTGATTATGCTAGACTTTACATTTGGGAGATTGTTCGCCTTCATAGAGTTCCATTATCTATTATCTCAGATTGGGGAGGGGGCGATCAATTTATAGCACATTTATGAAAGTCTTTTCAGAAGGGTCTAAGCACACAAGTAAATGTTGGCATCACTTTTCATCAACAAACTAATGGACAAGGCAGAGCATACCATTATGAGCATAGAGGATATGTTGTGTGTGTGTACCAGACTTTGAAGGAAGTTGGGATGATCATTTGCATCTTATCAAGTTCCTTATAATAACAGCTTCTAACCTAGTATTCAAATGGTTCCTTTTGAAGTATTATACGAGCGAAGGTATAGGTCACCGATAGGTTGGTTTGCGGTGGGGGAGAAAAAGTTGTTATGCCCTAATCTAGTCCAGCAAGTGATTGAAAAAGTGAAACTTATAAGAGACCAATTGCAAATAGCCCAAAGTCGACAGAAGTCTTATATAGATGTTCGACGATGAAATTTAGAGTTTGATATAGAAAATTAGGTTTTCTCGAAAGTATCACCTATGAAGGGTGCCATGTGATTTGGAAAGAAATAAAAGCTCAGTCCTAGGTATGTTGGACCATATAAGATTATTCGAAAATTGGCAAGGTGGCATACAAGCTTTCTTTGCCTTCAGAATTAGGAGGAGTCCATCTAGTGTTTTATGTATCTATGTTGCGGAAGTGAATTGGAGATCATTCGTGTACTACTCATATTAAGGATATCCATATCGCTAAAGGCTTGTCTTATGATGAGGTACCAGTAGCTATTTTAGATCGACAACTGAGAAAGCTTCAAAATGAAGAAGTGGCCTCCGTGAAAGCATTGTGGCGGAACAACAAATTGAGGAGGCAACTTGGGAAGCCAAAGAGGAAATGATGAAGAATCACCCCTACCTATTAACAACTTAAGATGAGTCGTATTTCAAAATCGGCATTTATCTTTTTATAGTAACTTAAAATTTAAATGATTTGGAAGTGTAATTTGTATATTTTGTCGCATGATAGCTATACGAAGACTAATTGTTGATGTTTTTAAAAGTTGATTAATGGTTTGAAATGTAATAGGTATATCCTCAAACGTAACATTTTTGGTATAGTTATGCAACCAAGGGGTTGTCTTGACACATTCGCGACTTAATGCTCTTAAGGCTGGGAGACTACAAGAACCCTTCTTGTCTTTCATAATATACATAGTGTGGCATGTTATGTAAGGCATATATGATTTTATATAGTACCTACATGTTATAAAGACTACAAATAAGTGATAATATCAAGGACATAAAGTTTTAGGTCAAAGTAATCTCCTAGAACATATTCGGGATTAAAGAAATGGCCCAAGCAGCACCTCGCCCTTTTCAGAAGGTTTAAATTAAGTTTCACTTTTTGGATGGTATTAAGAGTGTATAATTTCTAATAATGAATTTTTAAGGGGTTTTTTATAACACAATGGTCATATTTTAAGTTTTGGAGTGAAGAAAGTTGCGAGACAAAGATTGGCAAAAGTTACTATAAGTTTCTCTAAGAAACCTTTCTTAACTTTGGGTCAAATGTCTCAGACAATATCTCCCAAAATATAAGGAGTTATAGGGGTCATAACCTATGAAATCAAAGTTCTATGAGTCTAGTTTACAACTTATAAAATTGCACATGAATTCAACTTTGGAATACAAAGTTATGATTGTTTAACTGTAAACTGTCCGAGCAAAAAATTGGGTTGTGAACTGGGCCGGATCAGGTCAAGTCCACTTATAAGTTGGAAAATCCAATATTTTAAAGCTCCAAATATTTCTTTTCTATTTCAAAAAAGTTAAGTAACTAAAGAGAGTGTTCCCAAAAGGTCCTTGAGTGATTTAGGTATGTTTTTCGTGATTTTTACCATTAAAATTTCCCCCCATGCATGAAAATATGTGCCTTACACTTTGCAATTGTTTCCCCTCCTTTTAGCTACGTTTGGAGTTATTTTTGGAAGAGAGAAATTGGGTGTTCTTGCTGGTTATTCTAGCCCTATAGTTGGTTCGTTCGGGTAATAATCATGGGGTTCTTTTATCATCGTTTTTACGAAGTTCTACGAATGTTTCATCGCTTTAAGGCTATATGAAAAATTTGCCAATTTAATCTCAATTATGGACTGTTTATAGGTGTATAAGTTGCGTATATACAGCGGTTATGAAGCTTAAGATGTAAGGAACAACTATTATGAAGAAACATTGGGCATTTGGACGTCCGTTGGAAAGGTATGTTAAGGCTAAGCTCCATCTCTCCTTTAAGCACGAAATCTGAGAAATTCTCAAAACATAAAATGTGATATTTTACTATTCTATTGCTACAAAGACCTTTTGTAAAAGGCATTGGGATCGAAGCAGAACTATCTTCATGATGATATTAGGTTGATATTCTATTTGTTTGGTTAAACTAGACATTCTGTATCTATATATCAATTTATTGATTTTCCGGACTATTTATCCATGGGTATACGGTGTTACTCTTCTTGGTGTGGTGTCCCTAAAAATAAAGGCAGATTATGAGGGGAAATGCAGTAGCCATAGTTAGTCCTCCTTCCTCACTTAAACTATATTTGAAGTATTTAAAAGGTAACACTTTGATCTCTAATAATCTCAAATAGAATACTCCTATTTAACTTACTAAGGCACTTGATTTTTTTATATACTTTCTTTTACTAATTAGCAAGGAACCAAGTTTAAGCATTATATGAAGCACCTTTATGAACATTTTTAGTTTTGAAGCGTCATTCTAAATATTGAGTTAAGTTTTAAAACTCATTCTAAAGACATATAAGATTCCACGAGTCGTGTATATATGCTACGACAGTGATTTGATGTTATGATAATAAATGTACCTATGATCTAAGATTGGCTAAATTCTTGCTATGGCCTACTATATGTATTCAATATTCATATCATAAATGGCATGTTATGCATGGACTTTGAGCTCTAATCAGAGGTAAGGGACCTATTTTTGCCTATATATATCAACATATATATATATATATATATATATATATATATATATATATACATACATACATACATACATACATATATATCGATAAGGGACCTATTTGCCTAAAATTATTGGTTTGCACTTTATGTTTGTTGAAGTGTATGGGCTCTATTCCATAAATTATAGAGTACAACTTTGGGAAGATCAAAGGGAATTTGATGGCCAATATTAAAGGACCGATAATGAGTATGGGAGACTACATGCTATTCTACAAGGAGTAGACAGGGTGCAAGGTAGTCCTGTAAGATGCAGAAATCGAAGACTTTAATAATTTTATGGCAGATGTAGGAATGCATGAACTGAAAACTATTGGAGGCATATACACTTGGAAAAATGGACATACATGTAGTAGGATAAATAGAGACATTGCAATGTTGATTGGATGTTACATATGCTAGTTATGGAAATTCAAATATTAAGACTAGGGTCTCAGATCAAATTCCTCTAAGCCTGACATTAGAGAATATTTTTAAAGCCAATTATAGAAGTTTCAAGTTCTTTAGTTGCACCTAAAGAACACTCAAGATTCCTCCAAGTAGTTGAACAAGCTTGGCATGGGAACATTAAAGCGGATGGGAAAATAGCATGGTGGAAACTTAAGAAGGTGAAGAAATCACTTAAGGAGATAAATAACACTGCATTTAGAGGGGTGAAGGATACAATTCAATAAATCAAAGAAAAACTCCAGACAGTACAAGTAGCTATGATAAATCATAACTCGATACATACTAATAGAGATCAGGAAAAGGAGTTAATGCAATAGCTGGAAAATGGAGTCTGATAGAAGAGAGTTCTAAGAAGCAAAAGTCAAGGGTATAATGGCTGAACTTGGGAGATTTAAATAGACAAAGGATGGATTAAATTTTGTGTTCTTTAAAAAGGCATGGTCAGTAGTGGGAGAATAGATTATTAATGATGTGCTTCATTTCTTTGATATAGAAGTGATGAAGCAGCCTATCAACTGTACAACTGTGACTCCCATTCCTAAAGTGAAGAATCCAACAAGAGTAAGTATGTATAAAACAATATCTCCCTACTCAATAACATACAAAGTAATTTCCAAGGTGATTACTGCAAGGTTGAAATAGGTTATAAGAACACTAGTGGACGTGGACCAATCAGCATTTGAGCCAGTTAGGAATTTGAATGATAATATAATACTGAGTCATGAGATTTTCAAAATCTATGGGAGGAAAAGTATCTCTAAAAGGTGTAATGTGAAGGTTGATATGAAGAAATCCTATGGCAGTCTGGAATGGAGTTTCTTGGAATAGATTTTGAGTGAACTTAGAATGCCTGCTAAAGTTGTGCATCAAATAATGCAGTGTGTTACGAAAGTGACATATTCTATACAAATAAATAGTCTTGGTACCACACCATTCAAAGCAAAACAAAAGCGAGGCAAGGAGACCCAATGTCTCCTTAGATGTGTGTGTTAGTTATGGACTACTTAACTAGGATACTAAAAGCATTGCAAACAAATTCTAATTTTCACTACCATCCCAAATGCAAAAAATAGAAGATGGTGTAGTTGAGCATTGTTGAGTACCTATTGATGTTCTGTTGATGAGATGTTAAAATCAATATTTTCCGATGTTCTCTAAACCCTCAAGTCCAATTACTAATATAGACAAGAGTAGTGTCTATTTTGGAGGAATCAATTAGCATCTTTAGGATGAGATACTAGAAGAACTGCAGTATATAAAAGGTCATCTTCCTTTTAGATATTTGGTCAAGGATATTTATTGTACAATGCATGCCCCTTGGATAAGATGCTAGGTAGAATCATAACCTGGAAAATTAAATTTCTCTCATTTGTTGGAAGAGATCAACCAACTAAGAGTGCTCTTTCAAATGTTTTAGTCTCACGTATTCATTCTGCCAAAAAAGATTATACAAGTGTGGAGGCTATTGGAAGAAGATTCTTATGGACTGATCACATTGAAACTTCGAGGAAGGCACTAATTGCATGGGATGAATAATGTGTTCCCAAAGAGAGTGGGGGACTGAATTTTTATGACATAGCTACATGGAATAAGGATGCTATAGGGATATTAATGTAGAATGCATGCCAAAAGAAAGACAAGCTCTAGGTGGTATGGATACATAGCTATTATAGGTAGAATGGTGTGTGGAATATACAAGCTAAACAAGATTCTTGGGTGGTTTTAAAAATTCTCAAAGCTGCTAAATATTTGTAAGAACTTGGATACACTTAAGATAGTATAAGAGACATAGATAGGTACCCTATTTGTAGAATTTATAAAGAAAGGAAGCATACAGTTGAGAAGGTAGGATGGAGATGTATCTTGCAGTTAATAGGAGGCTTGCTACCAAAGATAGATTGGTCAAATGGGAAATGATACAATTACTCACATGTTCATTTTGCCAATAGGAAGATGAAGATGTGGATCACATATTCTTTTAGTGTCCATTTGTATCAAAAGTGTGGACTACTGTACTCATATGACAAGGAATGACTAGATGTTCTATAAATTGGATTGATTAGATAAAATGGACAATCAAGTATATGAAGAAAAGTGGCACAACCCATAGCTATGAAATGGCACTAGCTGGCACAATCTATAATCTCTGATTGGAATGTAATATAAGAATTTTCTAGCAGAAGCAGGAAACAACAAGAGTACTTACTAGACATATCATCCAGGAGATATATGGGAGAGGAGCTAGGCATAGTTGAGTTGCTACTAAACTAAAAAGTTTGAATGTATATCCATGACATGTAGCTTCCTCAGTTAAGTTTGTGTTAAAGTAAGCATGGAGCTAAATGTCCATACCCTGTTGAGTTCTTAATGTAATGCTTTTGGTAAATAAAATTTGCTTACCAAAAAAAAATTCTAACGTTTTAATTATTATTCTTTTGCTTTATTTCATTCTTTACTTGTTTTGATATTTGATTTCTTTCTACGTAAAATACTTATTTAATTTATTTCTCTCATTAAACTTTTTTTTCATTCATCAATTTATTATCTTTCACTTTTAATTAGTTTTAAATTATTGTGTGTATTTATAAAAAAATAATAAAAGTGCCCTTTAAGTTTCATTTATTTACCTATCTTTACTTATTTTGATATCTATTCAAAATTAAATTATTTTGAATACAAGATATTTAAAATTAAATTTGAAATCAACTATAATCGAAAGACAAAGAGAATAAGAAGTGTAAATAAAATCAATAGAAAAATAAAAGAGAAAAGACAATGAAGGTAAAAAAATTAAAAAGTTTAAATACAAGAAAAAATTATGTTTATTAACTTAATTTAAATACAAGATAGAGAAAATAAGAAGAATCAAGAAAGAATTAAAAACTTGAAAAATATTTTTAAAAGATAAAGAAATATATTTATTGACGTAGCGAGCGCATGTGTACAAAGACAAACTACTTGCTTTATTGAAGGTGACACGTCAGCACAAAAGGTGTATGAAATTTTAAAAAAGAAAATGAGTTTTAGAGGATGGGTGTAATAGGATCCTAGTTAAGTAAAGTGCGAAATTCAGTCATAGTTCAGGGGGTACTTATGCATTATCCCCAAAAATTAAAATTCTACCAAACCCCATTTTACCCTCTGCTCCTAATTTATTTATTTATGTTAACATTTTTTGTTAGATTTGTATATATTTTTTTTTGTAAAATATTTTCGTACTAATATAACAAAAATCAAGAATATATATAACACAAAATGAGAAAAGAAATGAAAGCGGTGGATTAGGTGTGTGGGGTAGAACTATTTTTTAAAATAATTTCTAAATTATTATTTGATGATGGAGGGGGAGGGGGATGAAATAAGAATTTCTTTAAAAACTTTTATAAAATGATATAAAACAAAATAGTTGTGGTGGGGGTACAATGAGAGAAAGTGGTGGAGTTGGATTAAAACAATATTTTAAATTTTATTATGTGTGTGTTGATACGCCCAAATTACACTCCGAATAGAAGAGTAAAGCGGTCGTTGGTCAAATATAGAACTCAACCAGAGTTGAGGTCGATCCCACAGGGAACACGTAAGAATTATTCTATTAGTACCGGCTTTCAGTTGTAAATGCTACTCCCAAGATAAACAGGCATAAAGTAAATGGGGGGTTGCGTTATTTAATTTAACTAACTGCGTAAAGTAATTAATAAAGATGCTCCGATTCTTAAACAGATAGAGAGAGGCTAGGGTTGTGTTCCCCATGACATACAATTACGACAACTAAACTGGATTTGTGAATTCGTTCCTAATGATGCATGCAAAATCTACAACTTAATTAATACCTAGGTCACCTTTCGGTCCTTTCTCGGTATATCTCACTCCTCTCCTCTCGGTCTCAGAGTGTCTGCAATACTAGCCGTTGTTTCTGATCTCAGAATACCCTCACCTTTCGGTCTCAGGCACTTAGACTAGGTCCATGACCTTGAATCTCTGTTGTTAGACTCTTTTCCTAATCACTACATCCCTTTCGGGCATGTAATGAATACAGGCTTACCCTAATGCGTCGACTCATTAAGTAGAAGTTAAAACGAAGAATCTAACAATACATGCTTTGTTTATTTGAACGAACTACCCCCAGTTTGCGTTATCTTAATTGGGTCGTCATGGTTCCCACAACCCTAGTTGTGGGTTTAGCCTAGCATACTGTTAATAATTTGCCCACAATGAGTAGAAGAAAACATAAAGATGGACTTACGATTGAAGAACAAGAATCCGTGTTACAAGCTTTGAACAATGATCACAAACGTGATTCTCTCGAATTACAAAAGCCAAACTAAAGTTTTTCTCCTTGTTCTCTCTAGTTTCTCTCGTCAAAATGAAGTCCCCTCATAAAATAAAATAACATCCTATTTATACAAAGCAAAAACTAAGTTGACATAATTTAGGAAAATAATTTCGGCACGGGGCACGGTCCGTTACACGGACCGTCTGAGGTGAGATGGTCCGTGTAAACGGACCGTCTGGTGGTTGGCTGTACCCACACGGTCCGTGACACGGCCCGTGTGGCGTGAGACGGGCCGTGTAGTTCTTCCGTGTCAATCCACTTGCACGAATTTTGATATTTTCGACGAAGGCCCTTCGAACTACGTCACTTACACGTCCCGTGACACGGTCCGTGTGGAGTGAGACGGACCGTGTGGATCCTCCGTATGAATCTCCTTGCACGCTTTCTTTAATTTTCGACGGGTTTGTCTTCCGAGCTACGTCAAGTACACGGTCCGTCACACGGTCCGTCTGGTGTCAGACGGGCCGTGTGGACTGACCGTGTGACTCGTGTCGTGCCACGGTCGGTCACACGGACCGTCTGGAGTGAGACGGCCCGTGTGGGCCTTCCGTGGTCCGACACTTGGCTTCGTTTTTTCACCCGTTCCTTGTGCTTTCCGCCATTTCCCATGCCTTAGTCATTTTCCTGCACAACATCAAAACATACCTATTAAACCAATAACACCGCTCGAGAACACCCAATAATTCTATGTTTTAAGTGTCGTAAAAGTCGTATTTTCATGACTCATCAACACCCTCAACTTAGAACTATTGCTTGTCCTCAAGCGATGACCAAAAACACATTACGACACACAAAAGACAAGTAATTAAAAAGAAATAAATAGCAACCCCTTTGTTCATTAGCCTCATGCTCCTCACGTATACTTGTAATGTGTACGTATTCCAACAGACTATGATTTGATCGACCTAAACACGATACCATATCTTGTTGGCTCCTATTAAGACCTTGACTAAAGATAAGCCAGTTAGGTATAGCGCCCGAATAGTGCGGTGATAGTGCCCTTACTACAAAGAAGTCTCTCACACCATGAAATAATGTAGCACACAGAGACTAGAATGTAAGCACTCACGCTCAGAAAGAATTTTCAACCGACACACGAGTGTAGACCATATGCTTGCCTTTATTTTCACCACCTTAACTCTTGAATGACCTTTTCAGGATCACTTTAGGACTTCTAAGGCTTGTAACGTAGGCTCGGGCTTGGGTGAGATATATTTAAGATCATAGTGACTAGTGTTTTGTTCCAAGGCCCTGCTTTGACTCAGCCACCACTTTCGGCTTCCCAAAATCTTTTTTTTTTTTTTTTTTTTTATATCATTTTATTCACGTCCCCAAAATTCTTTCTTTTGTTTTTCAACTTTTCTTCTCACCACTTGGATCTTTTCCATCCCTATTCTTCTGCTTTTCTTACACTAGCCACCCTCAACTTAGGATTTTAGCCCAAGTTGAGGTGCACAATGTCTTTTCAAGGACCAGGGCCAATATAAGCCACCCTCAACTTAGGCCTTTGGCCTAGGTTGAGGTTCACAATGTCCTTAAAGCGACCAGGGCCTGAGTATGGTCTACAGATAGATTGGAAACATGGATTGGGTAGTAAGAAAGAAAAGGTCTATTAAGGCTCAATTATTTGGTTCAAAGGGATAAACTTCATTTGGTTAATTCATTTCTTTAGGTTTAGTGACTTCTTAACAACAATGGCCTAAGATCCTTTCCTAATCCACTCATTCAATCGTTTTAGGGGGACCAACCAGGCAAGTTCTAGCTCACAAGTGTGTCAGTTAAATTCAAGCAAAAACACTCCCACACACATGGCACATATCCCCCACCATTCAGCACTACACAACACAGTCAGACTTCAATCGTTAATATGCCAACTAAACAATGTACATTGTGTTTTCAGAGGATCACAGAATCAGTCCGTATGGGATACACACCTACAAGTTCCGCGGATTTTCATTTTTCAAATTAATGAGGTTACTATAAACTCTTATAACCACTTGTCTTTACCACACAAAACAAACATAATAAACCTAAACATGCCAGTTCTACTAGATAATACACCTTCAGAGAAAAGAAACATGGCAAGAAAAACTCTTCAGGGTAACGATAAGATGCCCCACCCCCAATCAAAAAGCAGTGCAATGTCCTCATAGCACCAGAATAACCAATCAAAGCAACAAAATGGGAGCGGGACATACCTGGGACGCCTTAGGCGTCAAGGGAGTCATCATGGCCCGATCCAACTGGTGGGTCCTGGCAGGCAACATCATCAGCAGGCGCCCTAGTACTCCCAGAGGCTCCTGTCCGGGCAGCCTCATATGCGAGGCGCGCCTGCTCTTCCCGTGCAGCAGCCTCACGCCTCTGGGCCCTCAAAGCTTTTCGCAGCCTCCGTGCCTCCTCACGCTGTGGGTCCTCAGGTGGGCTAGTGCGTTGACTGCGACGCTTACCTTTGTCCGTATGTCCTGACGCTGGAGGAGGGGGTGCCGGGGCAGCAGGAGGTATGATCGGTATCCCCCAGCCTTCAGTCAGGCTCGGCTCCACCGGTGCACTAAACAATGATGCAAACGAATCGGGTGGAGGAGCCGGAGCGGGCCCAGTGCTGTTGTACCGTGCGTACAAATCGTCAATCTTGTCCTTCATGGCCCGCATTTCCTGCATCATCTGAGTCACTTCATCACCGGTCATGCTGCCAAACATGCGGCGAAGGTAGGCCTCCCACTGGTTAAACTGCTCTTGCAAACTCTGGATCTGGCCAAGAAGTTCAGCACGAAGTCGATCCTCAGCCAACTGTACATGCGTCTGCACCACCTGAGGCACCCGGACTACCATCTGGTCAACAATCGCCCGCGTCTGCCTCTGCTCTGTAACCATGCGGGCGAGGAGGTCGTAGGGGACATAAGTGTAGCCCGGATGCGTCTGAGGTGCTGCGCCACTAGCCCCGGGCTGCTCAGTATCTGTACCCGGCTGGGGGGCTGTGGGGAGCTCCTCAAAAGCCAACGGCTGCTGTGGGGGAGCCCGGGGGAGCTGTGTCGGAATCCCATGCCGCCGGGATCGACTGTGGTACAATGGGTTGTCGATATCCTTAATCATAGCAATGTTGACAACACCCTTTGGAGCGATCTTCCGGTCCAAGAAGTGCGTGGTGGGAACACGGGCATGCCTGCATAGTGCCCGAATCAGGCATGGAAATGACATACCTGCGCGTTCGGAGAGGGCACGATCCTTTATCTCCATAGCAATGACACGACCCACGTTAATACCAAGGCGGGCCACCAAACTCGCGACCAACACAGCATGGGAGAGTTGGAGCGTGTTGTCGTTTACCGTGGGTCGAAGTCGGGCACGCACCACCGACCACCAAAACTTGGCGACAAATGTGAGGGAGGCTTTTGTAATAGGAATCTTGGGGTTGGTCACCCAAGGTGCCTCCACTCCCTGAAGTGCAATATGCTCCGCCATCCACTGTAACTCCCTAGTCCGGGTAGACGGGTCCGAGATCCTAACCTCATCAGTGACAGACACATAGTGAGAAATGAAGATCCCATCTGGTGGGGCACGGTAGTCTGGACCAAATAAAAAGCGGTTGATCGTCTCTGCCGAGATGTCAACCTGTGCCCCCCGGATGGTGACATAATCCCGATGAGATAGTTTGGCAGCAAGCCGCTTCTTCGCGCGTCTGGGCAGGTTGCCTTCTATGGATGCAAGCAGGCTGGCGGCATAGCTGGAGTAAAATTCGGCGATCATATCTGGGCCATAGTATCCAGGAGGGCTGGCCATCCATCCAAACTGATATGCTTCAAATGTATTCCGTATTTCCGGAATGGAGTCCAACTTGTCCACGAGGACCCGCATTTCCGGATGATTGGCCTCCCCTGATAGCCGCCAGTACCCTTGGTGATGCCATTGACGTAGACCTCCTTAGCCCCAGGGACTGACCATCTCCTCCGCAAAAAGACCAGGAGCCACTTGGCGGTTTCCGGGTCAGAAGTCCGGGCAACCGCCTGCTGGGTGGCCTCATCGTCACTGTCGCGGAGGAGCAAAATATCCTCCTCTCCCCCTACATCGTGCTCGGCAGTGACTGGAGTGCCGGTCTCATCCTCCTGCTCTGGGCCTGCAGCTTCCCCTGCCACCCCCGCTTCGGGAGCATCCTCCTCGGAATCTGACGCGATGTAGCGCCGCACTGGACGGGAACGGGCAGTGCGAGGGGGTGGTGCTGGCACAGCTGACCCGCCATCAGAGTCATTGCCTGAGTCACTCCCCGGATTGTGACTGGAGGATTCGGTGATCGAATCCCGGAGACGTGACTCCTGCTCGTCTTGTCGTGGGCGAGGTCGTAGACGTGGGGCCATGTTAATCCTGCAACCAACACAAAGGATAAAGAACATATTAGTTACGCCAGGAAGCTCGGGACGACACACTAACGGGTACTCAGACTTCCCCTGTGGAAATAAAGTGACCAAAAACCCTTAAGAGTGGCGTCACCCGGTCTATCATAGGGAATTTCGCACTACAAAGCCAAGGAGGCGCGAGGAAAGTAACTATAATGACGAAAATAACAAAATGCGGGGGCATGGGACGGGGCCCTGCAAGGCCGTGTGGAGGGGCACGGGCCGTGTAGAGGCCCGTGTGACAGCTTACCGGGGCGAGACGACCAAGGGACATGGGACGGGCCGCCACACGGACCGTGTAGGGTCAGACGGTCCGTGAGGACGGACCGTGTGGCGTGCCTTGGCATGCAGCGGGGGCGACACGGGACGGTCCGTTTCACGGACCGTGTGAAGTCACACGGTCCGTGTAACGGACCGTGTCACGGTCGTCGTCCCCAGTCAGCCCCATGACGGATTTTTGGAGTTCTAACGCACAATGGGGCATTAAAAACGCCGGGTCGGGTACTCAAACTAAGCAAAACACATTTTACAACACAAACCCGATTTTTAACCAACCAAAAATCACAAACAACCAATGTTTCAAGAGTTCAACAAAGCAACAATGGTGGTTAAGACTACCCATTAACAAAGATTTAACGAATCATGCCCCTAGGGAGTTATAGACGTCACAATCACGAAGTATATGCATAAACGTACTCACAAGAACAAAACTAAAAGCAAAATTTCAAAAACAAACCAAAGAACAACTAATCTAAACTCACAAGCAAACTAAATCAAAGAAACTTACTTGAAGGAGGAAAATAGACTTGAGACTTGAAAAATTTGTCTAAGGATGGTGTGACGGATCTTGAGGAGAGTGCACAAACCGTGTGAGAAGAGATGGAGATTGTGGTGTTGTGAGGAAGAGAGTGAGGCGTGTGGGGGTTTTGAAAAAGAGAAAAATTTGAGTGTGGGAAAGAAAAATATGAAAAGAGGGTATAAATACCCAACTTTTCGTGGTCCAAGACATGTGGGAGAACGGGCCGTGCCACGTGGCACGCGCCGTGTCGCGGGTATGGGCGGCGGTGCTTGGTCCCTAGACGCACGCCAAACGGTCCGTCAGACGGACCGTTTAACGTTAGACGGCCCGTGTTGTGGGCCGTTTGGTGACACGAATCGCCTCTCACACGGTTCGACGCACGGGCCGTTTATCGGCACACGGACCGTGTGAGAGTGCCGTGTGCGGTGCCTTGGGGTGATTTCACTCACCTGAAGGGGACGCCTCAACGGGCCGTTACACGGTCCGTCTGGTGTCAGACGGTCCGTGTAAACGGGCCGTGCGGTTCCCCTTGGGGAATTTTGACCTTCCTTTTTGCCCGTACGCCTAATTGGCCTTCCTTGCCACCATGTGCATCCTTCCCTGAGACAACAAATAAGCCAAGAAAAATCATAAGTCAGTGTAGTTTTCCCTCGCAAGAATAAGTTAAATATATATATATATATATATATATATATTTTTGATGGGTTGCCTCCCATTTAGCGCTTGGTTTAACGTCACGGCTCGACGTGAAGGTCTTGACTACTCAGACTTCGTCAAGATGGAGAACCTCTATCACCGAGGATTCCTCTGCAGCGCCCAAGTACTTTTTTACGCGCTGCCCATTAACCTTGAAGCGGTGTCCGTCACCCGTTTCTAACTCAACTGCTCCATTAGTCAGCACTAGTGTGATCTTGTACGGGCCAGACCACCTTGATTTCAGCTTCCCTGGAAATAGCCTCAATCTGGAGTTGTAGAGTAGCACTCTATCACCAACATCAAAACTTCGTGGGGCAATGAGCTTATCGTGGTAAGCCTTCATCTTATTCTTGTACAGAGCAGCACTCTCGTAAGCTTGTAGACGAAACTCGTCCAGCTCATTCATCTGGTCCAACCTCATGTGGGCTGCCTCCTTCCAATTCATATTCAGGGCCTTGAGGGCCCACAGTGCCTTGTGCTCCAACTCAATTGGTAGGTGACAGGCTTTACCGAACACCAGCTGATATGGAGACATCCCAATGGGTGTCTTATAAGCTGTCCTATAGGCCCACAATGCGTCATCTAATTTCCTAGCCCAGTCCGTTCTTGTGGCGTTCACAGACTTGGTCAGGATCTCCTTAATTTCCCGGTTGGATACTTCGACCTGTCCACTTGTCTGTGGATGATAGGGTGTGGTCACCTTGTGTTGGCGTACCCCATATTTTGCCAGTACAGCCCGAAAGGACGAGTTGCAGAAGTGGGAGCCCCCATCACTAATGATAGTTCGGGGAGTCCCAAACCTAGCAAAGATGTTCCGTCTCAGGAACTGTACCACACTCTTACTTTCGTTGTTAGGTAGCGCTATTGCCTCCACCCATTTGGAGACGTAGTCCACAGCCACCAAGATATACTTCATCCCATACGAGCTCACGAACGGGCCCATGAAGTCGATGCCCCATTCATCAAACAGTTCCACCTCCAAAATGGGGGTCATGGGCAACTCTTGACGCCTTGAAATGTTCCCTTGGCGCTGACACTGGTCGCACCCCTGCACCAAATCATGGGCATCTTTATAGATGGTGGGCCAGTAGTACCCACACTGCAGGATCTTCTTGGCAGTTCTGGCACCACCATGATGCCCCCCCACTGGAGAGGAGTGGCAGGCTTCCAGGATGCTCAACATTTCTGCCTCAGGGACACATCGTCGGATGACCCCATCTGCGCATGTTCTGAATAGATATGGATCATCCCAAAAGTACCTGCGCACATCATGAAAAAACTTTTTTCTCTGGTGAGGGTTAAGGCCTTCCGGCATAATATCGCTCACCAGGAAGTTAGCAAAATCAGCATACCAAGGGACTAGGTCCGCAGAAGCGGCTAATACCTGCTCATCGGGAAACGAGTCATCGATGTCCACCCACTCATTGGCCCGGGCTGCGTCCTCTAACCTGGAGAGATGGTCCGCGACTTGATTCTCCGTGCCTTTACGATCTTGGACTTCGAAATCGAACTCCTGTAACAAGAGCACCCATCTGATTAAGCGAGGCTTAGCGTCCTTCTTGGCCATGAGATACCGGAGTGCGGCGTGGTCAGTGTGGACGATCACCCTCATGCCCAGTAGATATGCTCGAAACTTGTCGAAGGCATACACTACGGCTAGCAACTCCTGCTCTGTGACAGTGTAATTCCTTTGAGCCTCATTCAGCGTCTTACTGGCGTAGTAGATAGGATGGAAAATTTTGTTCCGCTTCTGTCCCAGCACAACACCCACAGCAACTCCGCTCGCGTCACACATCACCTCAAACGGAGCGTCCCAGTCAGGAGCAACCACTACAGGCGCTGAAATGAGCTTCAGTTTTAAGGTCTCAAACGCTTGTCGACATGCATCGTCAAAGTGGAACTTAACATCCTTCTCCAACAGTTTGCACAATGGATGTGCAATCTTAGAGAAATCTTTAATAAACCGGCGATAGAATCCCGCATGCCCAAGGAAACTCCGGACCCCTTTGACCGAGATAGGAGGCGGCAATTTCTCAATGACCTCAATCTTTGCCTTGTCCACCTCTATCCCCTTTTCTGACACCTTATGACCAAGGACTATGCCCTCCTTGACCATGAAGTGACACTTCTCCCAATTCAGAACCAACTGGGCCGCTTCACAGCGCTGCAGTGCCTTGCTAAGGTTCTGCAAACAATCATCAAAAGAATCACCCACTACGGAAAAATCGTCCATAAATACCTCAAGGGTGTCTTCGACCATGTCTGAAAAGATGGACATCATGCAGCGTTGAAAAGTAGCTGGGGCATTGCAGAGCCCAAACGGCATCCTCCTGAAAGCAAACGTCCCATACGGGCACGTGAAGGTGGTCTTCTCCTGATCTTCTGGGGCTATTGAGATCTGGTTGTACCCCGAGTATCCGTCGAGGAAGCAATACCATCCTCGCCCTGCTAGCCTGTCTAGCATCTGATCCATGAACGGCATGGGGAAGTGGTCCTTTAGAGTCCATTTGTTCAACTTCCTATAGTCCATGCACACTCGCCATCCGGTGATAGGTCTCAGTGGAACGAGCTCGTTCTTGTCATTAACGACCACTGTCATGCCCCCCTTTTTGGGGACGCACTGTACTGGGCTCACCCACTTGCTGTCCGAGATTGGATACACCACCCCAGCATCCAGCCACTTAATGATCTCCTTCTTCACCACCTCTTGCATGGGTGGGTTAAGCCTTCGCTGATGCTCAATGCTAGGCACGCAGTCATCCTCGAGCTTGATTTTATGAGTGCAGATGCCTGGAGGGATGCCAATTATGTCAGCAATGGTCCATCCAATGGCGCGCTTGAACTTCTGTAGGACCCCCAACAATGCCTCCACCTGATGTTCCTGAAGATCTGCAGCCACAATCACAGGAAGAGTGTTGTTAGTACCTAAAAATGCATACCTGAGGTGTTGCTGCAGCTCCTTGAGCTCCAGAACAGGCGGTTCCTCAATAGAGGGTTTCGCCGGAGGTGTTGGCCTATTTTGCAGATCCAAGTCCAACTTTCTTGGCACGAACGGTTTGGTCCCCATGCCCTGCAAGGCATAGATGGTGTCGTTGTACCCCTCAACACCATCTTTTGAGAAGTTCATCAGCACTGCTGCCAGTGTGTCCACAGTCATCTTTTCCTCCAAGGAGGCTTCAGAAACATCTTCGTCATCAATGTCCAGAATGGACATCACAGCTAACTCTTTAGGCCTTTTCATGGCAGCACACACACTGAATTTCGCCTCTTCGGTGTTTAACCGGAATGTGAGTTCACCTCGCTCAACGTCCACCAGTGCCCTGCCGGTTGCCAAAAATGGCCTTCCAAGTATGATTGGTACCTCAAAGTCCACTTTACAGTCAAGGATGACAAAGTCGGCAGGGAAGATGAACCTTCCCACCCGAACAAGGACATCGTACAGGATTCCCACGGGCCGCTTTACTGATCTATCCGCCATCAATAGCCGCATGGTCGTGGGTGTGGGGGCTCCCAAGCCCAACTGCTGGTAAACTGCCAACGGCATCAAATTAATGCTGGCACCTAGGTCACAAAGCGCCCGTGCAAAGTCATAAGCACCAATGGTGCATGGGATGGTGAACGCCCCCGGATCTCCCTTCTTTTCTACCAAAGATCTTGTAGCGATGGCGCTACAGTGGTGTAGATTATCGACTGGCTCGATTGTGGCTGTCCTCTTCTTAGTAATTAAGTCCTTCATGAACTTAGCATAGCCAGGCATTTGTTCAAGCGCTTCCACCAGAGGTATGTTCACAGACAACTCCTTTAACATGGATAGGAACTTCTGGAATTTGCCGTCCTCCGCCTTCTTTTGCAGCCTTTGGGGAAATGGTGGCCTTGGTTTTGGGATGGCTGGCAGACTTGGGTGACTGGGGGAATCTGTCACTACTGCCTTCTTAGTCACCTCGGGTTCTGCTACCACCACCTCAGGTTCATCACTCCCAATGTCTACCTGACCCTCCATAGGGCTAGGCATGTTGTCATCGACTTTCACCTGACCTGCATTAGAAACAGCAACTGGGTTAGCAAGTACCTGACCACTTCTCGTGGTGATCGCCATACAGTGGCCATCGTTCTTCGGGTTTTGCACTGTGTCACTCGGGAGTGACCCAACTTTCCTCTGATTAAACGCCGCCGAAAGCTGTCCCATCTGCTGCTCTAACTGCTTGATTGAGGTGGAGTGCGAATCTACCAGCTGCCTAACATTGGAAATTTCGCTCTTGACATCTCGCACCCCTGCCTCAGTGGCCTCCACTTTGCTTAGGACTTTTGTCATCATATCCTCTAGCTTGGAGTTGCTGCCGCCCTCGTTCTGGCGATCACGGGTCCTGTAGCCATCCCTGTTCTGCCAGTTCCCTTGGTAATTCTCCCGATTGAAGTTCCGACCTTGGTTACCGGAGTTGAAACCTCGGTAACCCCCCTGACTACCAAGAAACTGTGCTTCCTCATCATATTCGCTGCCTTGATCGTCATACCTAGGTAGTGCTTCCATTGCTTTGACTTTCTCAGTGCTCCCACCAAGGAACTTCTTTGACAGCAAATCAATTTGTGTCCGCATATGGGCCATGTCCTGGTCCCGTTCTTCCTCCTTCTTGCGCTGCGCCTCACTCATCTCAAATACCATCCCTGAGCAGTCTGCCTCTCTAGTGTACCATGCCCTGTTGTTCTTTGCCACTTGGTCTAAGATGACCACGATGTCCGGGAAAGTCCTGGACATATATGACCCTCCACAAGCTGCATCAATGATAGGCTTGGTAACGAAGTTGCAGGACCTGTAGAAGACTGCCTTCAAGTGTTCATCAGTGAGATGGTGATTTGGACACTGTTTGAGCTTTTGCCTAAATCTTTCCCAAGACTGATACAGCGCTTCGTTCGGCATTTGCTTATGGGATCCGATCTCATCTTTGAGTTTCAATTGCCGTGACGCAGGGAAGAATCGTTCCAGAAAGGCCTCCTTTAGTTCCCCCCATGTGCGGATGGAATCGTGGGGGAGCTCATTTAGCCACCTTATTGCCTCCCCAGACAGAGACAACGGAAATAACCTCAGCCTCAACGCTTGCTGGCTAACTCCTGGAATTTCGGAGGACTGACAGGTAGCTAAGAAGTTAATCAAGTGCTGATTTGCATCCTCGGTGGCCGCTCCAGTAAACATCCCCTTCAACTGTAACATCTGCAGCATGGTGCTGGTGATCGTGAATTTGATCCCAGCAGGCAGTGGTGGGAGTACTATCGCCCCAGTAGACCCGGCATCATCATCATCATCTAGTACAGCTGGCGGGTACTGAGGGCCTTGAGGTCTCACCGGGGGTTGGTGTTGCTGAGGTGGTACAAGTGGTACCTGGCGAAGTGGTGCTGCTGGTGGTACCATGTTACCAGCAAGATCATCCACACCAACCCATCTTGACCTCCAGCTGCAGGATTCACAGCCAACTCCCTCTGCCTTGCTGCTTCACGATCTTGGGCGTTCATTCTGCGAACTGACTTGGTAAGCTCCGGATCGTAGGGAATAAGTGTTGCACCCTTGCTTCGGGTACTTGGCATGCAAAGCTGATCCCCTACAAAGACAAAAACAAAAAAAAACAAAGTAAAATCAGGGACTAGACTTACAAGCTGAAAGTAGCAACTAATAGACTAGTTTCTTGCCGCGTTCCCCGGCAACGGCGCCAAAATTTGATACGCCCACATTACACTCCGAATAGAAGAGTAAAGCGGTCGTTGGTCAAATATAGAACTCAACCAGAGTTGAGGTCGATCCCACAGGGAACACGTAAGAATTATTCTATTAGTACCGGCTTTCAGTTGTAAATGCTACTCCCAAGATAAACAGGCATAAAGTAAATGGGGGGTTGCGTTATTTAATTTAACTAACTGCGTAAAGTAATTAATAAAGATGCTCCGATTCTTAAACAGATAGAGAGAGGCTAGGGTTGTGTTCCCCATGACATACAATTACGACAACTAAACTGGATTTGTGAATTCGTTCCTAATGATGCATGCAAAATCTACAACTTAATTAATACCTAGGTCACCTTTCGGTCCTTTCTCGGTATATCTCACTCCTCTCCTCTCGGTCTCAGAGTGTCTGCAATACTAGCCGTTGTTTCTGATCTCAGAATACCCTCACCTTTCGGTCTCAGGCACTTAGACTAGGTCCATGACCTTGAATCTCTGTTGTTAGACTCTTTTCCTAATCACTACATCCCTTTCGGGCATGTAATGAATACAGGCTTACCCTAATGCGTCGACTCATTAAGTAGAAGTTAAAACGAAGAATCTAACAATACATGCTTTGTTTATTTGAACGAACTACCCCCAGTTTGCGTTATCTTAATTGGGTCGTCATGGTTCCCACAACCCTAGTTGTGGGTTTAGCCTAGCATACTGTTAATAATTTGCCCACAATGAGTAGAAGAAAACATAAAGATGGACTTACGATTGAAGAACAAGAATCCGTGTTACAAGCTTTGAACAATGATCACAAACGTGATTCTCTCGAATTACAAAAGCCAACTAAAGTTTTTCTCCTTGTTCTCTCTAGTTTCTCTCGTCAAAACAAAGTCCCCTCATAAAATAAAATAACATCCTATTTATACAAAGCAAAAACTAAGTTGACATAATTTAGGAAAATAATTTCGGCACGGGGCACGGTCCGTTACACGGACCGTCTGAGGTGAGATGGTCCGTGTAAACGGACCGTCTGGTGGTTGGCTGTACCCACACGGTCCGTGACACGGCCCGTGTGGCGTGAGACGGGCCGTGTAGTTCTTCCGTGTCAATCCACTTGCACGAATTCTGATATTTTCGACGAAGGCCCTTCGAACTACGTCACTTACACGTCCCGTGACACGGTCCGTGTGGAGTGAGACGGACCGTGTGGATCCTCCGTATGAATCTCCTTGCACGCTTTCTTTAATTTTCGACGGGTTTGTCTTCCGAGCTACGTCAAGTACACGGTCCGTCACACGGTCCGTCTGGTGTCAGACGGGCCGTGTGGACTGACCGTGTGACTCGTGTCGTGCCACGGTCGGTCACACGGACCGTCTGGAGTGAGACGGCCCGTGTGGGCCTTCCGTGGTCCGACACTTGGCTTCGTTTTTTCACCCGTTCCTTGTGCTTTCCGCCATTTCCCATGCCTTAGTCATTTTCCTGCACAACATCAAAACATACCTATTAAACCAATAACACCGCTCGAGAACACCCAATAATTCTATGTTTTAAGCGTCGTAAAAGTCGTATTTTCATGACTCATCAGTGTATATATAAATATTGTTCACGGTCCAAAATTCGAGTGTGATGGCACTCACCTGACCCACCAAGGTGAGTCATCCCAAACCGGAATAACCCAATACAATAACAAATGCAAAAGATAAAATAGTCTAATATGATATATAAGGATAAAGATTCCAAACTACAACCATCCCAGAACTAGTGTAACATGTAAAGTCTCTACATAATAATACCCAAAGAAAATACCAATCTCAATGTACAATCTTCAAATAGAACATAACATAATGAAGAATCCTACAGGTTTGTCGAAGAGGCAAGCAGCTACCTCTCAAGGGATCCAGAAGTTCGATCTTGTAACTGAGAAGTCAAGCAAGAGGGATCGGGATCACAACCTACAAAAATTTGGCAAGAGGTGGTCACCAAACAACACAGTACTCAACAAATGGAAACTAAAAACCTGAAGTAAAGTAATGAAGAATACAAGTACTCCTATCCACCCAATCACATATCGCTGAACTATACACTTGCACTCAGAAAAGTCCCAGCACAGCATAGCACAAAATATATACGTATAAACACATTATAGAATAGCATCCCAGCATATTCAATTGATTCGCAAAGTCAAATGGTATAATAGTCCTTTAGTAACATAAGCAGTTTCATTTTCCTAACACAGTATCCACATTGTTCGCTCTTCACAATGTACAAGGCTAAAGTTATCAACATATACCACTGTAAGACCCTCATGTATATAGGCTTGGGAATCTGGGAGTTAAGACTTTTACTGATAGGTTGGTCTAACGAGCCGCTTTATTGCCCATAGATGCAACCGCGGGCTGTAGGTGCATTCGTGAAAAGTATCCATTAAAATTGGAAAATTGAACAAATTCTGAAAGTTAACCTATATGTTAGCAGATAGACCGTATAAAGAGGCATAGCCCGTCAATAGGTCTTGTAGATGGAGGCTTTGAGTAACCAAAAACAATTTCTAAGTCTAGAGCCTCACTATGAAGGTTTTTATGGCCCGTAAGTTCATCCACGAGTCGTACTGCATGTTCGTGGGTTAGAAGCTGCAATTCCAGTAGCTTTACCACCCTGACCTACAAGGCAAGATACAAGCTGTAAGTTGATCCGTGGCCCATGGAAGGAGTTTTATGGACGACTCCGATAGTTTTAATGAAGGGTATTTTTTACTTTTCCAATCTATATAAGTCCTAAACTATGTTGTTTTGGCTACTCTAACTATGCTAACTGACTTAACCTCTATAAATTCCTATTCCTGACTTATTCAAAACTTTTACTGTCCAAATTCCTCTCAAGGATTCACAATATTTCTCTCTCAAAGGTTCCATTGAAGCTAAAGCTTGAAAGTTAAACTAGGGATTTCGGATTTTCTTCTTTAATTCTAATGAATCTACTTGAGGTATGTAGGCTTCATTCATTGATAAGTTTATCCATGAATCCCAATCCAAAACCTTTTTTTTATTACATTCATGATGATTCCTTGTGGGCATTTAAGATATGACTCCTAATACATGGATTATGATTCCTATATCATAATCATGACTAATTATGCATGAACTATAATGAATTTTATAATGTATAAGATTTTCAAGCTAAAGTATGTGATTTTAAATTATGCATGATTAGGGCTTAATGATTTGAAGTGGATTCCCTTGTCAATGATCTAATGTGATTTTAATTGTATATTTTAACTAAGAATTTTACTCAATTGCATGATTTTGATGCACATGTCTATGAGCCCACACTTATCTCTAGTCTCCTATAATAAATCTATGTATTTCTATGTCTATGATCTTAAGTATAAAAAGCATTTTTTAAATGATGATGATGATATTATAACCATGATGAGCTATGAAAGCTATGATGATGCTACGACAAAGAGGGTGATAACTCCTAATTTTTATTATGATGTTAAGGTGGGAAAGTCTACCCCCACTATGATGACACAAAGTAGATGAATTATTCTTATGACATGATGTTTTATGAAAGACTGTGTTGATTATTTTGAAAGCTATGAAAGTATAATTTTAAATGAAGTGTGACCTATGCTGAAAGCTATGTATATGCATGATTTATGTATTATGTGGGATATGACTTAGCACTAAGAGGGCTTTGGTAAAAAACATGCTCCCACAATTATGTGCCACTATAGGAATGATGTTCATATTTTGTTCCCAAAACATCATACCAAAGCTCCCTAAGCCTATGATACAAGCCAAGAAAGCCTTGTAGTGATCCTAGTCCAAGTGATTGAAGGTCATGGTTGTGACTATAGGGGCAAGCATATGGTATTAACCGTAGTATTTGAATATTTATTGTGAGAGATAGTGATTTTTTTAGTCTCAAGCATTGAATCTGAAAATATTATCATGAGCGGGATAGGTGTCATACCTCGGGAGGGTTCCCTTGGCGTGGCCGGCACTCAAAGACTATTGTTAGTCCCCAAGTGAACCACTTAGCCTCATCACATCATTCAATCAATAAACTCTACTAAATAGCAAAAACTATAAATATGTAAATGGACACATCTCATCTATAGTCTCAAATAAATATATTAAAATGAAGGCTAGTGAAAAGAACTAGCTCACAAGTCTCAACATCAACGCTCAACCATCGTCTATGAAGCCTCTATTACTAATCATGTAGTGCCGATGACAGACTCATGGCTACCCAAATAAAGATAAAGGAGACAGTCCAATCTAACTCTAAAGCCTGATGCAAATAAAAGTAGTGGATCCTCTGGAGTAGGGGAGGCTCACCAAATCAGCTTTGAAATCTCAGATCTTCAACGTAGCGCCTGTTGACAATCTCTAGTACCTGCCTCTGCATCATAAAATGATGCAGTCCAGAGTGGATATCAGTACTTGGAATGTACTGATATGTAAAATAGCTGAGTAAAATAGAAACAGGTAGAATAATATGGAAGCAACATCGATTCAAAATAAACATCGAATAATATCAAATCGTCAAATGTCTATTTATGTAAGAATAAAGAGTAGACAAGTGATACATCAAAAACTCAACTCATGAATCATCTCAGAGGAGCTCACCTCCTCTCATCTCATCTGATATCTCAGAGGAGCTCTCCCCCTCTCATCTCATCTTGACTCAGAGTACTCAAGATAGGAAATTTATAGGAGTTTCTCTTATTCGACAACAATCACTTATGAGCCAGTGAATGTACAACAATCTCACTAATATTGCCACAGTTGTTCCAAACTTACCAGGTCGGGAACGCTCCAAAACCATATTAGCTCACCAAATATGGAGTCAATACTCAACAGGCTCGCTATTGCTTTCAGGGATTATTACTCTCGAGGGAACCATATATATGTTATGGTTTTATGCCTCACCTACGTTTTGTGACATAGCTAATGAGTTCGAGTGGGACTCATTCTTACCTATTTCGGTGCTCGATACTCCTCCCAACTCAATACTTATAAAACCTCCATCTCAACCAATCTCATAGGGACTCGAACCCTATAGACGATCGGTATCTCATAGTGACTCGAACCCCATCATCATTAAACTCATAGGGACTTTAACCCTTTCATCAATCAGTCTCATCAATGACTCAAGATTTAGAACAATCATTAGGAATCAATTGAATAGACACATCGATAGAGTTCATTTATAGGGACTCATAAGACAATTAAATTATGTCAACTAATCATCATTCTCTCATTACAATTGACAATCTCAACTGAAGGCTCTAGATTTAATTCTCAAGTTCATTATGCATGCTTTTCAAATAATCATGTAGTTATGCAAATTCTCATGAAAAGGTTTAATTCAAGAAAACTAATAGTGTGATGATCATCAACATAGGAAAACATGTAATTTCAAATATAATTTTAAGAAAAACCATCAAACATCATGCATGTAAACTCTTCAAATCATCAACTCATCTATGACCTCTATGGGGCACATGAGAGAACAATCTCATGCTTTTAGTTTAGTCTTACATACTTGGGATGCAGCTATCAATTAAGCACATCAAGGTTTTCTTCTCAATTCTCTCAAACTCAAGCTCTTCTTTTCTCTGCTCAAGCCCTAACCTTGATAGAATATTGGAATAGGACTTAGAATGAGGGGGGGAGGGGGGGTTAGACCTTTTTTACGTCGAAATAACCTTATTAGATCGTGTATATAGTTTAGGACGGGTGGAAAATTGACCGGAATGACCATCATAATAATTTAGAAAGTTTCAGCTCGGAGAAGACCCAGTCCGCGACGCGAACTGGTCGCGTACTGTGTATTTTCAGAAAACGTTTCTAAATGAGTTTTCCCAATCCCGTCGAAAATTTTCCAAAAAATATAAGTGCTAGTCCACGATGGGTGTGAGATGCGCCTCTATCGCGTACTAACACTGGTTTGTGTTTTGGATCAAAAAATTATCTTTTGATTGGGTCATTCTAAAAATTGACCAAGACAATTTCCCCACTCAATATTTTATGCTGATCGCAAATCCGACCTCGGATTTGCCATACGAGCATTAAAAGCTGCATTACGTGCATACCCTCCCTTTAGGGGTATTTTAGTAATTTTATTGGGCGTTACATCATCTCCCCCTTGGGATCATTCGTCCTCGAATGATGAGTAAAGGTGGATATCAAGGCACGAATAGACTCAACACTTATCTCATCACCCGACTCTTCCTCGGCCTCAATCATTACTACTCAGATCGAGAATAGAAAATCATATCAAGAATAGATATATCAATTTAGTGAAGGGTAAGAAATTTACCTTCAACACTCTGATCATTTGGCACGAATAAGTGTGGATATTTGGCTTTCATCACTTTCTCAGCTTCCCATGTGGCTTTCTCAACGAATTAATTTCTCCACAAGACTTTGACTGAGGCTATCTCTTTGTTCCTCAACTTACGAATCTGACGATCAAGGATTTGCGCTGTCACCTCTTCGTAAGGCTATCCTTCACTCCAATGCTATCGGCAGGGATCACCAATGCAGGATCTCCCAAGCACTTCTTCAACATCGACTCATGGAATACTAGATGCACTCCATCTAACTTGGAAGGCAACTCTAACTTATAAGCAACCTTCTCTTCACAATTTGATATGGTCCAACATAGCATGGGCTCAACTTTCCCTTTTTCCCAAATCTTAGGACACCCTTCATAGGTGATACTTTCAAATATACCCAATTATCTACCTCGAATTCTAAGTCTCTTCTCCTCACGTTGGTATAAGAGTTTTGGTAACTAACCTCTCTTTAATGACCTTAACCTTCTCCATCGATTGCTAAACAAGATCAGGCGCTATCAACTTCGTTTCTCCAACTTCAAACCACCCAATTGATGATCTACATCTCCTCCCGTACAAGGCTTCATAAGAATTCATTTGAATGTTTGCATGATAACTATTGTTATATGCAAATTCAATCAATGGCAGGTGATCATCCTAATTCACCTTGAAATTAAGAACACAAGCTCTCAACATGTCCTCTAATATTTATATTGTATGTTTTGCTTGTCCGTCTGTCTATGGATGAAAGGTTACGCTCAAGCTCAGCTTAGTACCCAATCCTATTTGGAACAATCTCAAAAACTGGGAGGTAAATTGAGCTCCTCTGTCCGAGATGATGGACAAGGGAACCCCATGCAACCTCACAATCTCCTGGATGTACAACTTGGCGTACTCCTCCCCAGTGTTTGTTGTCTTAACTGCCAAGAAGTGAGTCGATTTAGTCATTCTATACACGATCACCCATATCGAATCATGTTGTTTTTGGGACTTTGGTAGACGAGTAATAAAGTTCATATTAATCGTCTCCCACTTCTATTTTGGAATCTCAAAGTTCTGAGCCAATCCACATGGCCTTTGATGCTCAACCTTCATCTGTTGGCAATTTGGGCATTTTAAAATGAACTCATCAATATCCCTCTTCATTCCACTCCACCAATAGACTTCTCTCAAGTCATTGTACATCTTGGTAGAGCCTGAATGAATGGAATATCTAGTGTTGTGGGCTTCCGCCATGATTCTGTCTCGAATGCCATCAATGTCTAGAACACACAACCTACTTTGATACCTCAACACTCCATCTCCCCCTTTGGATAAGACCATCACTTTCTGTTTGTGGACAGCCTCCTTAAGTTGTAGTATGACAGGATCTTGGTCTTGCTTTTCTTTCACCTCTGCAACTAAGGATGAAGCATACCCATCTAGAACAATAACTCCTCCTTCATCATTCTCCTCAAGCTGAACTCCCAGTCGAGCCAACCGATGCACTTCCTTGGCTAGCTCCTTTCTTTCTTACTCCACATGGATTGTACTACCCATCGACAACCTACTAAGAGCATTAGCAACAACGTTAGCTTTACCTGTGTGTTAGTGAATGCTCATGTCATAATCCTTGAGCAATTTTAGCCATTTCCTCTGTCGCAGGTTGAGCTCGTTCTGACTGAAAACATACTGCAAGCTCTTGTAGTCAGTTAACACATCCACATGCACTACGTACAAGTAGTGGTGCAAGATTTTAAGTGCAAACACCACTGCTGCCAACTCGAGGTCATGGGTGGGATAGTTCCTTTCATGAACCTTAAGTTGTCTTGAAGCATAGGCTATCACCTTCCCTCTCTGCATTAGTACACATCCCAATCCAACTCTCAAAGCATCACAGTAAACTACTAAGTCCTCCGTCCTGTCGGGCAAGGTAAGTACGGGTGCAGTAGTCAATCTCACTTTCAATTCTCGAACACTCTTCTCACATTCTTCGGACTACTGAAACTTGACTTTTTCTGAGTCAATTTAGTCAATGGCGTAGATAGGGAAGAAAATCCCTCAACAAATCTGTCGTAGTAGCCTGCCAACCCCACAAAACTTCTTATGTCAGTTGGAGTGGCCGGTCAGGGCCAGTTCTTAACCCCTTCAATCTTTTGGGCATCTATTCGAATGCCATCACCGGAAACAACATGGCCTAGGAAAGCTGCTGACTTAAGCCCGAACTCACACTATGAGAATTTCGCATACAACCCATGGTCCTTAAGGGTTTGGAGGACAATTCTGAGGTGGTTAGCATGATCCTCCTCACTTCTCGAATACACCAAAATGTCGTCGATGAACACAATCACAAACATATCAAGATATTATCTGAATACTCTATTCATCAAGTCCATAAAGGCGGCAGGTTCATTCGTCAACCCAAAGGATATGACCAAGAACTCAAAATAGCCATATCTACTCCTAAAAGATGTCTTTAGAATGTCATATTCCCTCACCTTCAACTAGTGGTAACCAGAGCTAAGGTCTATTTTGGTGAAACAAGAGTCGCCCTGAAGTTGGTCAAATAAACCATCTATCCTTAGGAGAGGATATCTATTCTTTATCGTGACTTTGTTCAGTTGCCTATAATCAATACACATTCTGAGGGACCCATCTTTCTTTTGCATGAATAGAACAGGAGCACCCCAAGGTGAATCATTTAGCCTAATGAAGCCCTTCTCTAGCAAATCTTTTAGTTGCTCTTTCAACTCTTTCAACTCAGCAGGGGCCATCATATAATGTGGGATCGAAATAGGATGAGTATCGTGAAGAACATCAATCCCAAAGTCAATCTCCCTATCAAGAGAGACTCCAGGCAGATCATCAGGAAACACTTCCGGAAACTCATTTACAATCAGGACTACCTCAAGAGTTAGGGACTCAACATCATTAGATTTAACTCGCACGAGGTGATAGATACAACTTTTGGAAATCAACTTTCTAGCTCTAAGATATGAGATAAACATTCCTCTAGGTGCAATGGAATCAACCTTCCACTCTAAGATAGGTTCATTAGGAAATTGGAACTTAACAGTTCGGGTTCTACAATCAACAGAGGCATAACAGACGTGAAGCCAATCTATGCCAAGAATCAAATCTTAATCAATGATCTCTAACTTAATCAAATCAATAAGAGTATCCATATGATGGATGGACACTACATAAGCTTTATAGCTTCTCTCAGCTCGAATAGACTCACCCACTCGAGTAGAAACATCAAAGGGTTCAAGAAGACTCTCAGGGGTTCTATCAAATCTACTGCCCACATAAGGAGATACAAACAACAATGTGGCACCTGGATCCATTAAAACATTACAATCAAAAGTAAAGAGTCGAATCATGCCCATCACAACATTGGGGGAGTTCTCCTGATCTTGGCGACTACCCATGGCATACAAGCGGTTTGTTGCCCTACCTACGCCCGACGTAGTGACCCTCTGGTTTCCTCTAACTGGTGGGGCTGGTGTAGTAGATTGGGCCTGGTCATCCGACATTGGAAAATCCCTCTCGTAGTGACCCACTTGGCCACATCTATAGCATACATCATTCCTTTTATGACATCTCCCCAAGTACAGCTTACCACACCTATCACACGGTGGCTTACCCTGCAAACCTTGAGCCACACTGGCTTGTGACTAGGATCTATGGGTTCCAACATTCTAAAATATTTGATCATACCTGCCTCTAGGCACAGGTGTACTAGCAGATGATGGTGCTGGAAATCGATTACCATTGTCTTTCCTTCCAACCTCATGGCTGGATGTCTTAGTTCTCTTACGCTTGAACTCTTTCTTGTCATGTTGTCTCTCCTCATCAGATTGTTGCACAAATGTCATCAGTCGCCCGATGTCCATATCACTCATAAGAATGGCTCCTCTTCTATCTCTCTTGGGTCCTCTATTCAACCCATCAACATATATCCCCATCCTTCCCCTTATGTCAGCAACCATGTCCGAAGCATAGCGAGATAGTTGCGTGAACTTCAAACCATACTCTTGCACGATCATAGAAACCCTGTTTTAAATTTAGAAACTCTCTCTCACCTTAGCTTCTCTTTTCTCTCTTAGGAAGAAATGTCCCAAGAAGGCCTCCTCAAACACTGCCCAAGTTAAAAATGGGGCATCATCCCTTCTACCCTTTTTCCACTGGTCGAACCACAGTCTGGCCACCCCCTTGAGTTGGTACGCAGCCAATTAAACCCTATCAGCATCAGCCACGTGCATCACTTGGAACACCTTCTCAAGTTTCCCTACATAGTTTTCAGGATCTTTAGTAGATACCGACCCCGTGAACTCGGGCGGATTTATCCTCAAAAATTCTCGGACTCTAGAGGTATCATGAGAATCTGGTCTACCTGCTCCTTGTCTCATAGCAGGTGCTGCGACAGCCTAAGCTAGAGCTTGAATAGCTCGGTGTAGTTCAGCATTGGAGACCTTATCTTGAGGAGGTTACATAACAGGGACAGCTTGATCCACAGGCTCCTCAGGTACTTGAGGCTCAGGTGGATTAATAGCTTGCTTGGCAGGACAAACCCTTCCTCTGAGAGCTCTTCTGGGAGGCATATTACCAATTTTTCACGCGTAGAGCACGAATTAAAAGAGAGTTTTCATAGAGCTTATATCTATCCAACGAATTGATATAAAAAGAAAAAGGTAACAATTCATAATGTCCTATAGCCTCCTGCTTATGAAATGTGGTCGACAACACACCCATAAACAACACTCTACTAGACACGGCTACATAAAATCCCTAATACACTTGAACTCTGTGCTCTGATGCCAAGTTTGTCACACCTCGGGAGGGTACCCTTGGCATGGCCAGGACTTAGAGACTATTGCTAGTCCCCAAGCGAACTACTTAGCCTCATCACATCATTCAATCAATAAACACTACTGAACTGCAAAAAGTAGAAATCATAAATGCGCACATCTCACCTAAAGTCTCAAATAAATATATAAAAATAAAAGCTAGTAGAATGAACTAGCTTATAAGTCTCAACATTAACACTCAACCATTGTCTATGAAGCCTCTATTACTAATCGTGTGGTGCCAATGACTGACTCATGGCTACCCAAATCAAGATAAAGGAAATAGTCCAATCTAACTCTAAAGCCTGATGAAAATAAAAGTTGTGGATCCTCTGAAGTAGGGGAGGCTCACCAAATCAGCTTCAAAATCTCAAATCTTCAATGCAACACCTATTGACGATCTCTAGTACTTGCCTCTACATCATAAAATGATGCAGCCCAGAGTGAACATTAGTACTTGGAATGTAATGGTATGTAAAATAGCTGAGTGAAAGAAACAGGTAGAATAATATAGAAGCAACATCGGCTCAAAATAAACATCGAATAACATCAAATTGTCAAATGTCTATCTATGCAAGAATAAAAAGTAGACAAGTGATATATAAACAACTCAACTCATCAATCATCTCAGAGGAGCTCACCTCCTCTCATCTCATCTCATCTTAGAGGAGCTCACCCCTTGTCATCTCATCTCATCTCAGAGGAGCTCACCCCATCTTATCTCATCTTATCTCGACTCAGAGTACTTAAGATAGGAAATTTATGGGATTTTCTCTTATCCAACAACAATTACTTATGAGCCAATGAATGTACAACAATCTCACTAATATTGCCACAACCGTTCCAAACTTTCCAGGTCAGGAATGCTCTGAAATCATATCAGCTCACCCAATTTGGAGTCAATACTCAACAGGTCCACTATTGCTTTCAGAGACAGTTACTCTCGAGGGAACCCCATATATGTGATGGTTTTATGCCTCACTACTTTTGGCGACATAATTAATAAGTTCGAGTGGGACTCACTCTTATCTATTTTGGTGCTCGGTGCTCCTCCCAACTTAATGCTCATAAAACCTCCATCTCAACAAATCTCATAGGGACTCAAACCCCGTCAATGATCAGTATCTCAAAGGGACTCAAACCCCATCATCATTCAATTCATAGGGACTTTAACCCTTTCATCAATCAATCTCATCAATGACTGTAGATTTAAAACAATCATTAGGAATCAATTGAATAGACACATCAATAGAGTTCATTTATAGGGACTCATAAGACAATTAAATTCCGTCATCTCATCATCATTCTCTCATCACAAACAACAATCTCTACTCAAGGCCCTAGACTTAATTCTCAAGTTCATTACGCATGCTTTTTAAATAATCATGTAGTTATGCAAATTCTCATGAAAAAGTTTAATTCAAGAAGGCAAATAGTATGATGATCATCAACATAGAAAAACATGTAATTTCAAATATAATTTTAAGAAAAACCATCAGAGATCATGCATGTAAACTCTTCTAATCATCAACTCATCTATGACCTCTATGGGGTACATGAGGAAACAATCTCATGCTTTTAGTTTAGCCTTACATACCTAGGATGTAGATATCAATCAAGCACGTCAAGGATTTCTTCTCAATTCTCTCAAACTCAAGCTCTTCTCTTCTCTCCTCAAGCCCTAGCCTTGATAGAATATTGGAATAGGACTTAGAATAGGGAAGGGGGTTTAGACCCTTTTTACATCGAAATGACCTTATTAGATCATGTATAGAGTTTAGGAGGGGTGAAGAATTGACCGGAATGCCCCTCGTCATAATTTAAAAAATTTCAGCTTAGAGAAGACTTAGTCATCAACGTGGACTGGTCGTGTACTGTGTATTTTCAAAAAATATTTCTGAAGGAGTTTTCCCAATCCCGTTAAAAATTTTCAGAAAAATATAAGTGTTGGTCTGCGATGGGTGCGCGATGCACCCCTGTCGCGTACTAACACTGTTTTGTATTTCGGATCAAAAAATTATCTTTTGATTAGGTCACTCTAAAAATTGATCGAGACCATTTTCCCACTCAATGTTTTGTGCTGATCACAAATCTGGCCTCGGATTTACCGTACGAGCATTGGAAGATACGTTACGTGCATACCTTCCCTCTAGGCTATTTTGATAATTTTACCGGGCGTTACAATATGAGACTTCTTTTTGTGAGGGCACTTGCATTGCACTATTAATCTTAGACTAATTCAGTGAGTGTTACTTATCTATGGTTACCTTTCGCATCATAGTTGCATTGTCACATGTATTGATCTGCATTGGTTTGTTTGATGGCTATCTGATATGCATTGGTGAATATTGTGAGTATATGTGCTTTATTTTGGAATGATGTGTGCCATTAGATTGAGATCTGTGTGTTACTCTACAGCTTACGTAGATTGAGTGTGTCGCTTGAGGACAAGCAACAATTTTAAGTTGAGGGTGTTGATATGTTGTCAAAATACAACACTTTTAATGCTTAAAACTTGGAATTTTGTGTGTTCTCAAAGAGATGTTAGTGGGTTTAATATGTTTTTATTTTTCTTTTTCAAGATTATAGTATTTGGAACAATTTTGGTGTAAGTGTCAGTTGCTGCAGTTTTTGCTATTCTACGACACTTTTATGGGTCATGGAAGTTTTCACGAGCCGTAGAGTGGGGTTCGTAAGTAGATCTAGTAATGAGGTAATTTTATGATGTTACATCTACGAACTGTTAGACGAGTCTTGGAAAGTTGTACGAGTGGTAGATGAGGTTCCGAACTCTAAGGATCAAAAGTTGAGATTTTTTTAAAAGTCATCAGATGAAACCCTATATGTGTCGTAAGTCTACACACGGCCCATATAAAGGACTCGTAGAAGTTGTGCCCCAGATTTGAAGAATGAAGTCCACAAAGCTCCGATACGGGCCATAGAACTTAGTACGGCATGTATGTCTGCTTATATTGCCTGCCAAATCCAATTTTTCTATCTTTTTTTATATTTGTATTTTAAGTACTATAAATAGATTTTTTAGGTTATTAGTAGAGAAGAGAGAAGAACAACCATAAACATTGAGAGAAGTGTTTGGAACACGTTTTGTGATTTTTAATTCATAGTTTGTGATTTTCATTGAAGAGTTGGGATTTCGTGTTCTTACATACATCCTTGTAAGTGCTCAATTATGTTATTCTCTATCATGATTCTTGCACCTACGATGATAATGCATATCTAAATTCACAACTAGGGTTGTGGGAACTATGAAGAACTAACAAGGTGAAATTGGATAATTTATAATTTTTGAAAAGTGTGCATGCATTGATTAATTCTTTTTACTTTGATTGTTTTTTAATAGTGGCCAACATTAGAACTCGCTACTGACTGGGTCGAGATAGTAATAAATAGAAAAAGAGATTATTAATATGATTCGATTGATTGTTTCTCATATAATCAACCAAACTGAATCAAGGGGGATTGTACTGGGACAATAGGTAAGGGTTCATAATTTCACACTACGGGGATGGATCAAATCACATAGTGAAATTCACCCCTCGCCTGGATCAAAGGGTTTGGTAAACTTAACTTATCGTTCTGCATGCAACACACTAGAAAAGAATGTGATTATCTGGTAATACCAAGTTAGGAAAATATAGGGAACACAATATCCTAGTTAATCTTCTCATTGGTTTCACACACTTATTTTAGTTTAGGATTACTTTCTGCAAATTACAAACCACCCTCCCCTCTTCCGGAGATAAGTAGGTTAATTAACTCGAATTGCTTGAAATTACTCTAAGTCTACCATATTCCCTGTGGGATCGACTTTAACCTCGGTTAGGTTATATATCTTGATAATGACCACTTTAACCTTCAAAATGGATGTGTAGCTCAGGCAACATCAGTATGCGCTCCCTTAAAGTTTTCCACTTATTTCACTTGGACACTTCAACTAAGAGTTGTACCTATTGAACACCTCTAGCACTTCAAATTGATGCCACTTGAGCATTTTCTACTTATGTGGCATTTTGGATATGATTTTTTCATTAATGAGAACGTGAAAGTATCCTACTAGTTTTTTTAAAATTAAAAAAGATCTATTTCTTCTTGCTTGCCATTACTGCCACTGCTTAGTCCTTTTTTCTTTTACAGGTTTAGAATTGATTAAATGTTCCTTCTTTTTTTCTATATCCTTTCCATATTGTTGATTTGTGAAAGAATACAAAGTTCTAAATTTACAATTTAACTCTTACTTTGTGATACTTATGGCGGTCGCTAGAGGAAGAAAATTAAGAATAAGAACCTCAATATGACAACTCTGAAGACGAGTTGTAATTTTTACAACCCAATTTCTAACCCTAACCCTTCTTCATATTTTGAGATCTTGTCTTCTATTGGTGCCTTTTCCGAAGTAAATGTCACTTATTTACTTTTTTTTCCCTTTTAGTTGGAGCAATAAATGATAACTAAGTGGATAGAAAAATAAAAAGATTGTATTCATTTCCATGTGTTTTATGTGAAGTGCATATTGAAACATTAATGTTTGAAATGGAGATTTTATATCGCCAAATATTCTAACAGTTTTGAAGAAGTTAGAGAGGACATAAATGGACAGCAACACCATGGGATAACAGGGAAGGGTTTGGTGGTAGGTGGGTTGGTGGGACTTATAGAATTTACTGTTTTATTTTTCTTAATAGTAATAATTTTCTTTTTCTTTTACATTATAATTATAATACCTTTTAAAAGTAATTCTTTGGGCCTGTATGAACCATGTTGTCAAATCACTGCGAGTGTATTATACCGATTATATTCTTTTAGTTGGTTATCCAAAAAGTGTTCAAATGGTATCAAATTTGAAGTGGCAGAAGTGTTCAATAGGTAGAAATCTTAATTGAGGTATCCAAGTGAAATATGCAGACAACTTTAAGGGGCCGCATATGACTTAAGCCCAGTTTCAATATCACACAATCTCAACATGACTATAACTTTAGTAAGAACCTTTCCTTTCGACTTTTCATCATCAATGGAACATCAAGCAATACATGTAAACATAGCTTAATAATCATATCATAAGCATAAGGATACGCAAAATGTCCATATAGAACATATGTTCAACCATCCGTACCAGATAATTTCACAAGTTTATGAGTATTCACAATTCCACAATTATTTTACAAGTCAAAAATTCACAATATTTATAATTACCCAATCGAAAATCCTGTGATTAAGCCTATAATAATATAATTATAACTCAGTTAATGCCAAAATCATCCAATACGTTAACATAGGATAATACAAGGTTCAACCTTTCTTAACAAAATATTAGAAGTCCACTTGGTTTAATAAAAGTTTCAATCAAGTCAAATTCATGCATTTTTCCCTTCCACTGTAATCTAAATCACCATAATCTAGTCAAGTATAGAATCACAATCACATTACGAAAATAATGACACTGAAATCAAACAATTCGGGTTAAAAGAACAAAATGGTCAAAAATTCTCATACCAAAAAAGGTTCCAAAAATCTAAAAATTCTACATGAAAATAATCCTTAATTAATAAAGAATCTAATGGTGAAAATTATTTTATAAAAGGAGTTAAAAGGAGTTCGTAATCACCATTTTTGTATCAAAAATTAGTATCCAAGAAGTCCTCAATTTCTTCTATTAGAATCCCCAATTTTCATCTTAAAATCACAATTTAGTCAATAGGAATTGAAAACATATGTTAGAAATAAGTTACCCAATAGCCTTGTCTTGAAAATCCTCGAAAAATCTCCCAAAATCTAAGTTTAGAATATTAAAAATTATAAAAATAGTGAAACCCTACATTCTAAATGAAGCTACTATTTCAGGCATTTCTGTACTCCGCTAACACAAAAAATTACCCACGAACATGGAGGCCAGCTTAATCCTAACACTCCATAAATGCGGAGGGTCTTTTGCGAATGCTGAGAACATACAATATACACTCCGCGAACACGGAGGTCAAGGATGCTAATGCTCTACGAACACAGAGGAAAACCCCAAAAATGCAGAGTAATAAGGTGACTACACCAGATATCAACAATGCACACAGCACACAAATCACAGAATGGACCCTCGAGATTCGTTCGAAACTATAATGACCTGGTTGGTCATTTTTGGCCTTGTCGGATTAAATTATTATTTTGCCCTTTCAAAAGATTCTTTGCGCCTAATTTGACCTATCTGTTTGATTGGAATTGAAATTCTGAGTTTTGAAAGTTGAAATATGAGTTTTGACATTTTTGGAAGCTAAAGTTGTTGAGAAAGTGAATTTTTGTACCATTCTGAGTTTTAGGTGTCCGATCAAGGATCTATTGACTCTATTAGCTCCAAAATGTTGAAACTGAACTATAGGAAGTTACATAACTAAATTTGGAGTTAAAATGGGATTCTTAGGCCCGAAGTTGTGATTTTAGTTGTTTTCGGAACTAAAGTTTGACTTTGGTCGACACTTTGAGTTTGGAAGCTTGGATAGGATTTCGACTGTTCCAGTAGTTCCGAATGGTGAAACTAATGCTAGAAATGATTTCAGAATAACTTTTGGAGTTGTCGAGGCCAGTTTTGGTATCTTGAGTTTTTAAGCTAGTTTTTTTTATTTGCATTGGTAAATGTGGTGAGGAGGCCTTGAAATCGATTTTTGATGATTCAGTTGAGTTTGGATCACTGTTTCTAGTATGGATACATATTCATTTGGTGATTCTGATTTCAGATAAGTTTCAAGGGTTATTTTAAGTTTTTAACTAAGCTGGTTTCTCATGTTGGTACCTCCCTTCTTCGCGTTCACGGAGGTCTTGGTGAGGCTGTCTTCCGTGCTCGCAGGATGGGGAAATTGCGGAGCTCTGTTGTCTCTTCAACCCGCATTCGTGAAAGTTATTTGCGTTCGTGGAGAACAATTTTAACCTGAAAAGAATTAAAATCAAGAAACACCATTTATGTTCTATTTTCGAACTTTCAAGCTCTTTAAGGCGATTTTGAAGAAATATTTTTGAAGATTTTATTGGATAAGCATTTCTAACACTAAACTAATCCTTTTTCATGAGTTATATCTTGATTTCTTCATTTATTTCATGAATTTGATTATACTAAGTTGGGGGTTTTTGGAGTATGAGTTTCAAACTTTAAATATTGATCTCACATTCACTTTAAGATTAATTTTAGTGGGATTTTCACCCATGAACTCAATTTTTCACGTGGAACTTGATTTTAAAGTTATTTTTTATATTCGAGAACTTAAGATTTTAGCCCTAAATTTAACCATTTTACCCCTAAGCCTAATTCGTACCAATATGGGTATCAAAATTCATCTTTTGACGCATAGTATCTATTTTTATAGTGGTTAGTTGAATCGCCGATCATTTGGAGGCTTGAGTTGATGGAAAGCATATCACGGTGTGGTTTCGGCTTTAAGGTAGGTTCGGCTAGCCTTTTTGGGACTGGATTTGAGTTATTGAATATTCTTATGTAGTAATTGTAAGATCTGCTTGAATTCGTGAGTAATTGGACTAATATGTGGTAATTATGACAGAATTGGGAATTCTGACCCAATTTATCTCATAGCCAGCTAAGATGCTGGCAACTAGAACTGCACACTCCGGTGTCAAAGTATTATCTGCAAGCGTCATCAGGATTCGTGATCTGACAACCACCCACCAAAATTTGGCGAGGAAACTGAGAGAAGTCTTCACAATACACTCTGAATGAGTGGCTACCTAAGGAGGCTCCAGACCCTGCTTAGCAATCAAACCAGCCACCCATCTTATCAATCCGGCTTTGTGGCTCTGGTCTCTCATCAGACCCAGTAACTAGTCTGGCCCACTTTGTGGTCAAACTCTGTTGTGGATCTGGGGGCTAAGAACTTGGGTCCAAATGGCATGCGGCGAATGGTCGTCTCCGAGATGTCTACCTGTCGGCCCCTCACTCTGGTCAGTATTAGTCTGGGCTATGGGAGGGGCTTCATCCCCTTAGGAAGAGTGCTAAGAATGGTGACTGCATGTGTAGAACTCTCGTACCATGGTTGGGAGTACTCCCTAGTGGTTGGGTCAGCCACTAGAGCCTGTATCATCTGATGGTGTCTTAAAGACCAGACACTGTCGAACCCGGATGAGATAACCCAGGGCTCCTCCAAAATGGAGCGGGATGGTTTGCCCTGCTCAGTAATCTGCATGCTCTCTATATAGATATCCTGCATGTCCGCGACACTATACCGATCGGTAAGAGCATCTGGAGGTGATGGTGATGTTTGCGGTGCGGTGAGGGACTCTATCTCTGACTTGTCATCGGAGCCTGACTCTGAACCTGACTTCTCCCTAGACAGAGTCATCTGAATGGAGCTACTCTTGTCGTTGTCTCCCTCATCAGATTGGGGAGTACGAATGACAATAGTCTGGGTCTGGGTCTGGGTCTACCCATGTCTGGTCGCAGCCCGTGTCTGTGGTCTCTCAGCCTCTGGGTCCGGTCAGACGCTGAGCTCCACAAGTGATCTACTAATCATGGGGGTCTGCTGCTGCCCCGAGGTCTCATCTCTGAGCCTCCTTTGCATGGATTTGATCTCCTCACATCTTGGCTTTTGGGCTAGAGTACCTGAAAGATACATATTTACGTAACATGATTAGCCTTGTAAATCAAAAAATAAAATGCAAAAACATATGAGACTTGATTACAGAAGGGTCTATCAAAGCACCTCTACGGGTTGTAGTCAAAACTACGAGCCCTGTAAGGCTCTCGTAAAAATAGTGTCCATAATTTTTTTACTGGAATGGCATCTACGAGACCAGGTACCACTCGTAGAAGGTTTTACGAGTCATAGACTGAGTTCTAGACGATTCCAGTGTTTGAATCTTTTGCAGGTAGGGATCCATAGACCTATCTACAAATCGTAAAATGGTTTACAACTCGTAAAAGGTCTCATCTGATGAGTTCTCCGAAACATCAGGTTCCTGGAATTTCATATGAGAGGCAATATGGCTCATGCAAAGTTCCACGGGCCATAAAGGACCCTCGCAGACTAGAAAACTCAGTCACCTGAGTTTCTAAGTCCATCAATACGGACCCCATATGACTTTTTCAACCTATTCTATCAGCATTGAAGCAATACGCACACACCTCACATGATTCATAACAAAACAACCAACACCCCCACATGATAATTTGCACAGATACCGCATCAAAAATCATTTAACATGCTTAGCCCACTCTACCTACCCCATGATAATGAATTAACATAAAAATCACAGACATATGCCATCACACACCAAATTTCAAACACATAATCAATTTATTTCAAATGGTGAGTGATCACATAGTTGTCAAACACATCATTCAAAACATAAAACAAGGCAACTACACCAAATTCTTAAACATGTTCATACATAGGCAACCATACATTTAAATTTTCAAATCTACCAATTGCACACATGGATTAATGTCTCAATTAACTATACCTGACAATTTTAATTAAACCTAATCACACAATAATTGGTAAATTATGGGTGTTTTAAAGACCGAAAACTTACCAATTTTTGAGTGATTAAATCATAAGGATTGAAGGAGGTAATGGGACAACGAAACCCTAGGCTTGCCGAAAAAAATTGTCGAAAAATGGTACGAGTGCTACCATTGGTGGTTGGAAAGAAGGTGGGGTAAGGGTTGGCCGGGTCTAAATCATAATTTAGAGCACACAACGGGTCAAAATATTTTGACCCCATTATTTATAGGTTGACCCGGGTCGGTCAAAACTAATGGGCCCAGACTCTACAAAACCTCAATTTCGGGCAGTGGAGTGGTTTACGACTCGTGAATCATGGTTTATTAGAAGGTCCGAACCCTAGTTTTGAGGACTGAGTTTCACGCACTAGTCTAGGAGTCATGGATTAAAATATGACTCGTAGAGTTGGTTGTAGAACCCTCAATACTCAGTCAAAAACTCAAAAAACTTGCCTGGGGTCCATGAGCCCCATTCACGGCCCGCAGTCTTGTCTGTGGGCCATAAAGTTGTCTTGTTGAATGGAGTTCATAACTTTATGTTCACTGCAAGTTTCTACAAGATGGTGTACGGGTTGTAGATTGATATACGACCCGTGAAACCAGTCGTAGAGGCACTTTTTGATGCCTTTTCAGCCAATGATGGCTGACTTAGCCATGTACCTCCACATTCTTTACATAAAACACTGTTACCCTATACGCAACCATCCAAATGCCAAAATTACAATCAAAATGTGAGAAAGTAAACTACCTGCGAGTCTAAAAACTAAAAACAAAACTACAACTACAACAGTTACATTAAAAACCTTGGGTTGCCTCCATGGTAGCGTCTGATTTATCGTCGTGGTATGAGTTGGGCAACTTGGTTACTCAGACTTCACCAAGTGCCCAAACTCGTTCTTCAATGCATTTGACCTCTTCATTAACTAACAAATATTAATGACAACTTCTCCATTGTTCAATCTAAACCTGAGTTGACCAGCTTCCATATCCACTAGTGCTTGACTAGAGGCTAGGAATGGCCTTCCCAAGATGATTGGGATGTTGAAGTTGACTTCGCAATCTAGCATCACAAAATCTACAGGACATTTGAGTTTCTAAACTTTAACAAGCACATCATAAAGTACGCCACATGCTCATTCACCATGTGGTCAGCCATCAATAACCGCATGCTTGTCGGAGTAGGGTCTCCCAATCCTAGCTTCTTGAAAACTGCAAAAGGCATCAGATTTATGCTGGCACCGAGATCACACAATGCCCTTACAAACTCCACATCTCTAATGGTGCAGGGTATGGTAAAAGCATGGGGATCTTCTCCCTTTTGAGCAAAGGACCTCATAGCAATTGCACTGCAATGTTGAAGCTCTTAGGAGAGCTCCTGACTCACACTGTGCTTCTTCGTCACCAGGTCCTTTATGAACTTTGCATACCCTGGCATCTTCTCTAATGCCTCTATGAGAAAGATGTTGATGGAGAGTTGTTTTAGCATGGAGAGGAAGTGCTTGAACTTTCCTTCCTCCTCCTTCTTTTTAATTCTCTGAGTGGAGGGAGAAGGAGACTTAGGGATGGGCTTCAGCTTTTGTGGTGCCTCTGCAGCATCACTCACCCCATCCTTTCAACAATCATCTCCATTACCTGCATCCTTGACCTCAACTGTCTCATCTCGAACATTATCCTCATCTATCGACATGGGAGGATCAATGGTACTCTTTCCACTATGAGTAGTAACCGCTATGCACTGCTCTTTATTCTTTGGATTCTGAACTGTGTTGCTAGGCAGTGTACCTTTCTATTGCTGATTTAGTTGAGTGACACTTGACCAAACCGTTGCTCAAGTTTTTTTATAACAAAAGAATGAGACTCATTTTCTTATTTATGCTAGAGATGCTAGATTTCGTCCCCCTCGGACTCTCATCCTATGTCTCAGCTTTCTTCAATAGGCGGTCAAACATCGCCTCAAGTCTGGAACTACTAGCACCGGCATCGCGGTTGTGTGGTGGAACATAAGGACCATTTTTATAGCCATCTCTGCAGCCCCAATCTGTATCTTTATCGTGGCCTTTATTCCTGTCATAGTACCCTCCTCAGTTGTCTCTAAAAGCTCCATTTGGATTATAGTTCCAGCCTTGGTTTCATTTACCTTAGCACTAATAGTCCTAATTGGACCCTTGCCCATTGGTCCGAAAACCCCCGTCTGCTCATCAATGAAGAAAGTGTCCTCCTCATAGTAGGGATTATCATACATGGGTGCTTGCGGAGGCTGATGAACAACTGCGTTAACTCTTTCCTGATTCTACTTCATCATCACCTCCATACCTATACGGATTAGGGAAAGCTCTTACATAATCTCTTCATTTATTTTACCTTGCTCCGAACCAATACTAACAGAGCACAAACTTTTGGTAAATGCTCTGTCTCATCGCCCCCATGCACGATAAGTCTTGACCACCCTTTCCATTCTTTTAGCAATCCTTGCAAATGGTTGATCTAAGAACATGCCTCCAATAATGGTATCAACACAGGCTTGACTATCCTTATCCAGGGCATGATAGAAGATCTCCACCAAGGAAACATCAACTATTTTATGGTCTAGGACACTCCTCAAGCACCGTTCTCATGTAGTACTGATCGAGTCACCAGGAAGTTTCTTAAAGTTGTTGATTTGGTGTTTCAACTTGAACTTCTTGGATCTCGAGAAGTACCTCTTTAAAAAGGTCTTCTTCAACTCAGCCCAACTAGTGGTCGAACTCTGCAGGATCTTTGATAGCCATAGTGCTGCATTGCCTATCTAGATAATGGGAAGACACGAAGTCCCATGCATCCATAGATAGATTTTATGTTCCCATCACACTCTTGCAGACAAATGCAACATTGTGTAGATAGCTATGCGGATCCTCTGATGGTAGGCCCGCAAACAACCCACGGTTCTGCAGCATCAGAAGCAAACCACTTGAATCCATGAACTTTGTATCAACTGACAGTGGTGGCAATACAATAGCTCTAGTCACCTCTATAGCTATAGGGTTCAGCTAATATTGATTCCACTGATAAGTTTCGACATTGAAGTCTTGTGGCTGTGGAGCAATATCCTCAAGCGAAGGTGGGTTGTCATTGTTTGCATTCTCATTCTCATTCAGGTTTATAGTTGTAATTTTCATGTTGTTTGCATTACCTTGGGCCATTCTTCTAAGTATTCTCTGGATCTCTGGGTCAAACAGACTCAAGGGCATGCCTCGACTTCATGTATTGGGCATACACTACACCTATACCCTGAAAACAACAACAAAAAATGTAAAATGAGGAAAACAAGGATTACTTACCAAATTACTCGAATTAGACAATTCTAGCCATATTCCCCAGCAACAGCGCCAAAATCATGATGTCGCCCAAGCTATACCTCTTTTTTAAACTAAAGCGGTCGTTGTCACGATATAGAATCTAACAAAGGTTAGGGTCGAACCCGAGAGAATATAGTAGACTAAAGGAATTCAATTGCAATTCAGGTTTATTAACCAACTTATATCCCCAAGGGGGTTTTATAATAACTAGTGGAAAGTAATCCTAACTAACACAAGTGTTAAACCAATATGAAGAGAGACTAGGGTATTGTGTTCCCCATGCTTCCCTAACTCAATATTACCAAAAAACCAAATTCTTTTCTAGTATGTAGCATGTAGAACGATAAGTTAAGTTCACTAAATCCTTTGGCCTAGGTGAGAGGCGAATTTCACTATGTGTCCATCCTAGCCCTTATCTATTGTCCCAGTACAACCTCCATTGGCCAAGTTCAGTTGATTAGACGAGAAACATCAATCGAGTACTGTTAAATAATCTATTTTCCTATTCATTACTGCGTTGATCAAGCTACTAACACTAGGCGGGTTCTAATATTGGCCACCATTATAAAGCATTCGAAACAAAGAGAATTAATTAATACATGCATGCACACTTTTAAAGAATTATGAATTATCCGATTTTATCTTGTTAGTTCTTCATGGTTCTCACAACCTTAGCTGTGGATTTAGCTACTCATGATCAGTGTGGATGCAATACTTGTGTATTTGAATAACATAATTAAGCACTTACACAATAGCATTAAGCACAAGAAAATCCAACTCCTCAATGAGAATCACAAGATTGCAATTAGAAGATGAAATCAAAGTTTTCAGGTATTTCTCAAAGTCTCTAATGATTTTCCCTTCGTTCCCTACTGTCTTTGTACTCTCTTTTGTTGCCTCTTCAAGAAAAATAACCTGAAACCTATTTATAGTGTTTATATACAAATCAAAAACAAAATAGGGCAACTGGGTCGGCAGGCTCTACGAGGTGTTTTACGGGTTGTATAGTGATTTACGGCTCGTAGTCAGGCTTCGTAAACTATTGCTTCAATTATGGACTTGGCTTCTACGACATCCCTCTGTCATCCATAGAAGGTTTTATGACTCGTAGGGGGTTTCGTCTGATGGAATTTCAGAAAGTCCTCATCTTCTAATCCTCAAGGTACGAGACTGAATCTACGGCTTGTCTGCATGTTCATAGACTCAACTTCAGACATATACCCTTCACTAGAATTGCATATGAAACCTCCCTTATGGCTCATAGAATTCTCTACTGCCTGTAAAGGGTCTTGTGGATCTTCAACTTCACTAAAACCTGCACATTTTTCCCAAAAATAATGCCAACCTTGAAATCTTGCAAAACAAACATAAAAACACATCAAACCTACTAACATTGCATTGAGAACACACAAAATTCCAAATTTTAAGCATCAAAATTATTGTATTTTGACAGCACATCACAAGCCTACACTCTTGACCATGCTGAGGTGGAAAGACTGAGGTATTGTGATACCCTTGATCACACTGAGGTGACAAAGTTGAGAGACACTTAATATATGATTTGATGAGACCTCATTGTAGTACATTCACATCTCTTGATGTGTTATACTATCGATTGTGTTGGATATTTCATTTTTGCCTTGTATATGTGTGTGTATGTATGTATATAATTGTATTTTTGTGTACTAACCTTTTGGGTGCAGGTGTTAAGATTCTTCATTACTACATGTTTGTTTTGATTTCTCTTGCCCAGTCGGTTGAACCTACTGGGTACTTTTCGGTGTACTCACCCCTACTTTGTTTCCTCCCTACAAATCGAGCTTAGGGGCCCTCACAGGGTAGTTGATCACTCTAATTGAGTTATTCTGCTTCCACATAGATTTTACCTGTGTGTCTCAAACTTCGGGTCGCCGGGGATCTTAGGGATTCTCTTTATTGGCTACTTTCATACTTTGTATTAGATATTTTGAGACAACTTTGTATCTTAATTTGAGACTGTTGTATTTACTCTACTATACTATTTAGATGCTCTTGTACTCATGACTCCAGGTTTGGGGAGATTTCTTGTGTTATTTGAGTTGTTTCCGCTTTATTTTATTCTTCCTTAGTTGCGATCCAATTTTGGGGCCGTGACTGAAACCCCATGAATACAAACCAGACATGTAACCCACAAAAAATAATGTTCCGAACGCAATAGAATCATCAGAATTTGAGTTTGAGGCCTCTATGGCCCGAAACCCAATAGAACTCCAAGAAACTAGTTAAACTCAAAATACCCAAGCTGCCCTTGGAAACTCTAAAAATTACAACAAGACCATTTTTAGCGTTAGTTTCACCACTGGAATTGTTGAAATTTCAATTAGAGCTTCCAAACTCCGATTAACTAAAGTTAAACTATGATTCGAATTCAACTAAAAATGCAACTTTGGATCCAAAATCTCCATTTTAACTCCAAATTCAGTTCTTTTAGACTAGATTCAGCATTTCAAAGCTGATGGAACAGGTAGAATCACATTTTGACACCTGAAACTCAAGATGACCATCAAACTTAAAATTTCCAACTTTAAGCCTTTAAAAACTCTTTCTTTAGAAAAATCACAACTTCTTATAAGGTTTTCAAAATTGGACTTTTAGACTCCAATAAAAAAAATCCAAGGCAACTTTCGAGCAAAATGGTAATTTTATTGAGTATACCAAAAATGACCTTTGAGGTCATTATATCATCCACTACTAAAAACAATGTTTGTCCTCGAATATTAGATAAGGAACATACCTGAAGGCGCAAAAAGCTGAAGGTATAGGGCACACATATCTGCCTTTATCTTCCACGTAGCCTCACCCATTGGCCTATGGTGCCACTGGACCTTCACTGAAGTTATCTCCTTAGTCCTCAACTTCCTCATCTGCCTATCCGAAATGGCAATCGGTTTCTCCTTATAAGTTAAATTTAGACACAACTCAACTGATACAACGGAGATCACATAAGACTCATTCATAATATAACACCGCAACATAGAGACATAAAGCACAGGATGGACTGAAGATAGGCTAGGTTGCAAAGAAAGTCTATAAGCCACCTCTCCCACACTATCTACAATGTCAAAAGGACCAATAAACCTTGGGTTGAGCCTACCCTTCTTCTCAAACCTCATAACACCCTCCAAGGATAGGACCTTCAACCATACCATGTCATGAACCATGAATACCAAAGGTTGAACCTGCTTATTAGCACAGCTCTTTTGGCAACTCTGAGTTGTCACCAACCTACTCTAAATCAACCGCACCCACTCTAGATCCTCTCTCAACATATTTGTACCCATTCTCTCCAACGCTACTAACTCAAATCATCTGATAGCCAATCTACACCTCCGGCTATACAAAGCCTCAAAAGGGTGATCTAAATGTTGATGTGGTAATTGTTGTTGTAAGCAAACTCTGCCAAGGCTAAATACTGATCCCATCTGGCACCAAAATCGATGGCACATGCCTAAATCATATCCTCCAACATTTAAATGGTCCTCTTAGAGTTTCCATCAGTCTGAGGGTGAAATGTTGTACTCATATCTAAATGGATACCCAAACCATGTTGTAAGGCTCTCTAGAAGTGGGATATAAACAATGAACCACGGTCTGACACGATGGAAATAGAAACTCCATGAAGCATTATAATCTGGCTAATGTAGATGTAGGCTAACCTCTCGTCTATATACTTCACCTTGAAGAGGATGAAGTGGGTAGAATTAGTCAATTGGTCTATCACCACCCAAATGGAATCAAAGCCACCAACTATAGAAGGAAAACCTACCATGAAATCCATGGTAATACGTTTCCACGTCGACTCAAGAATGGGCATCCTCTGTAACTCACCACCAAATCATAGATGGTCACATTTGACCTGCTGGCATGTCAAACCCCTAGCCACGAACTCTGTCATATCCTTCTTCATGCCACACTATAAGTAGTGCTAGCTCAAGTCTGATACATTTTTGCTTTTCCTAGATGAATAAAATACCTGGTGTAATAAGCCTTCTCAAGTATCGGTCTGATCAAATCACCTACCTTGGGCACATAAATGCGACTCCCAATCCTCAAAACACTATTAGGATCAAGTACCGCTTTTTTAGCTTCACCTTTAGCAACTTTGTATTGAATGATACATAACTTATCATCTTCAAACTACCTCTTACAAATCTGATCCATCAAAGAAGAGCGGGCCTCAATGAAAGCAAGCAATCCACCTCTATCTGAAAGCTGTAATCTCACCAACCCATTGGCCAACCTTTGAATATCTCTAGCCAAGGGTCGTTCCTCAACCCGAATATTCGCAAGACTCCCCTGTTGGAAGCCTTCCTACTCAATGGATTAGCCACTACATTAGCTTTCCCAGGATGAAAAAAGAATAGTCAAATCATAGTCTTTCAGGAGCTTAATCCATCTTCTTTGCCTCAAATTCAAATCCCGATGGCTGAAAATATATTGTACGTTGTGATGGCCAATAAAGACCTCAAAATGAACTCCATATAGATAGGGACGCCACAACTTCAACACAAAAACTACTGTCGCCAACTCCAGATCATGAATTCTCATGGGTCTTCAATTACCTCGAAGCATAGGTAATTACCTTCCATTTTTGCATTAACACTCTACCTAATCCCACTTTTGAAGCATCACAATAAACCGTGAAATAAACACATTTCTCTGGTAAGTGTCAAGATAGGAGTAGTAGTTAAAGCCTAGTCAGTAGAGTTGTAATAGTAGAGAAACCTTGTACGAAATGACGATAACAACCAGCTAAACCCACAAAGCTGCAACTCTTTGTAGAGGTGGTAGGCCTACTCTAACCTCAAACAGCCTCAATCTTCATTGGATCATCCCAGATGCCCTCCTTAGACACCACATGCCCTAAGAATGTCACGAAACTCAACCGAAATTCACACTTGGAGAACTTAACATAAAGTTTCTTCTCTATAAGCCTCTGTAACACAATCCTTAGATGTTTCACATGATCCTCCTCGGTCTTAGAATAGACCAAAATGTCATCAATGAATACTATCACAAATGAATCCAGATATGGCCGGAACACCCTGATCATCTACTCCATGAATTCTACAAGGGCATTAATGAAACCAAAAGACATGAAAAGAAACTCATAATGGTCATACCTAGTCCAAAAGGAAATCCTAGGAATATCTAAAGGTTGAATCCATAACTGATGATACCCAAATCTTAAATCAATCTTAGAAAATAACACACCTCCTCGAAGTTGATCAAACTAATCATCAATATTAGGAAGTGGATACTCCTTCTTAACAGTCACCTTGCTCAATTACCGATAATCGATACACATCCTCATAGAATGATTCATTTTTTTCACAAAAAGTACTGGGCACACCAAGGAGAAACAGTAGGGTAAATAAACTTCTTTGCTCAATAAATCTTGGAGCTACTCCTTTAGCTCCTTCCACTCAGCTAGAGCTATACGATATGGAGTGATAGAAATGGGCTTAGTGCCCGACTCAAGGTCTATAGAAAAACTAAGTATCCCTGTCATGAGGGACTCCCAGTAGGTCGGTAGGAAACACATCCAAGAACCCAAAAACCATAGGAATACAATCCAGGGATGGTGACTCAGCAATAGTATCACAAATAAATGCCAAATAAGTAAAACACCCTCTATCAATCAACTTTTATGCACGAATATATGAAATAACCTTCTAGAATAAGAACCCCTCAGACTCGTCCACTCTATCCTCGGTCTACCCGGCATGGCTAAGGTCACAGACTTGGCATAACAATCAAGAATAGCACGATATGGAGATAGCTAATCCATACTCGGAATAACATCAAAATCTACTATATCTAAGATAATCATGTCTACCTAAGTCTTATAGCCTGCCAAAGTCACAAGACAGGGTGTGTACACTCAATCCACTACTAAAAGCTCACCTACTAAGGTCAAAATATGAACAGGCACAGATATAATATCACATGGCAAATCAAACCCCGCTGAGAAATATGCAGACCATATGAATAAGTGGATATGGGATCAAATAACACAGATATGGGGTGATGTCAAACCAAAACAATACATGTGAAAATAGCATCAGAGGCCTCAGCGTTGGGTCTACCTGCGAAAGCATAACACTAGCCTTCCCCTCCTTCATTAGTTGAAGTTGCTCCTCTACTACCAGAATGTGTGGAGATATCACTTGCTCCTCTACCTCTGGTGCATCCACCTCTGTCAGAATACCCTAAACCTCGACCCCTAGTCTTTGGGGTCATAATCAAGCTGATGGTGTTGGATCCCTGATCGGTGCTGTAGAATAAAAGTGATGGGGCCTTGTATGAGTTTGTATCGGACATTGTTGAATCAAATGGTCTGGAGATTCACACTAAAAACATGATCTAGGGGTGGAAGGCTATTGCAAAGGAACAGGTGGAATACTATAACCACCCCAGCCCGCAAGCATCTGTTGTGAACTGGAGGAACTATGGCCCGAACTATGTGAATCACGAGGACCTCACTCTCCCTCCAATACTGGCAGTGCTATATGAATCCAACGGCACTGGAATAATCCACCTCCCATATACATACCTTTACCTCCAAATGAGGCACCCGAGAACTATCCAGATATACAGATCCTTTTGAGGTCCCTAAACTCCTCTGTCTCCATGAGCTCCGCCTTCTTGGCAGCACTAACCACTAACTGAAAAGATGTTCCATCTCTAAACACCCTAAACATGGACTTTCTAATAGAATAAGTCTGCCCCCTCACAAATCGATGAACTCTCTCTACCTTCATAGGAAGGATAGTTATAACATATCGAGCTAGATAGCAGAAATGAATCTCGTACTCAGAAACTATCATAATGCCCTACCTTAAAATCTCAAACCTCAGACGACTCTCCTCCCTGACATTTCAAGGTATGAATCTATCATAGAAAGCACTGGAGAATGCCTCTCAAGTCATCGAAGGAGAACCAACTGGAAGAGACCCCGAATAAGTCCCCCCCCCCCACTTCTTGGCTGGCCCACGGAGCTGGAGAGTAGCCTATCGAATGCCATGAGTCCCTTCTAACCCAACAGCCTCAAGTAACTCCCTACAAGTAGTCAGGAACTCATGTGCATCCTCAGTCTTCCCATCCTAAAACTAGGGTGGGTCTATCTTCCTAAATCTCTCAAATCTGGGCTGCCCATTATCAGTCACTACAGCTGCTAGGGGAATCTCAACAATACGTACTATTGGTGGCTTCCCCATCTATACTTGGGCCTCAAGGGCTTGTTGCTGATCCAAAGGTTTAACATTAAATCATGTCTGAGAAGTACCTGGTGTATCAGCTGGGCTACCTGCCTTCCCTATGGTCTCAAGCACACTCAAAACCCTTAAAAGTGTATCTTATAGTAGTGGTATTGCAGCATACTCAAGAGGAATCTTCTCCTCTCTAAGTTCTATGGCTGGCTCAGGGGAGATACGCCGCTCATAGTCTCTAGCCGGTGTTGCTCCTCGACCTTTGGCTCGGCCCCTACCCCTAGTTGGGGTCTCAATAGCAATCTCAGGGGTTGCCTCCCCTCATCTGATAGCTTCTCTGGATCTGGTCCGTATCATCTGTCAAAAGGACACACAACAACTCAGCACTTAAATAAGAACCTACGCACGACTTGATTAGAAAGAAGTATAAGAGAATTTCCTACAGTCTTCATAGCCTCTCAAGGATAAGTAACGGACGTCTTCATACCGATCCTCATGACTCTAGTAGACTGGGCTTGTACACATGTGAAACCTATAAACCTGGGCCCTGATACCCAATTGTCACAACCCGAAATTTGAGTGTGATGGCACTCACCTAACCTACCAAGGCGAGTCATCCCAACATAATACCAAAAGTGGAAGATAAAACAGTCTAATATGATAGATAAGCATAAGGAATCCAAACTATAACAATCACAAAACTGGTGTCACATATACAAGTCCTTAGATAACAATACTCAAAGAAAATACAAGTCTCAATATTCAGTTCGTAAATATAACATAACCCAATAAAAGAATCCTCGAGGGTCTGCCAAAAAGACAAGCAGCTACCTCTCAAGGGATCCAGTAGCTTGATCCCGTAACCAAAAAGTTTAGCAAGAGGGATGGGGTTCATAACCTACAAAGATGTGGCAATGGATGAGCACCAAACAACACGGTAGTTAACAAATGAAAACTAAATTTAAAGTAAAACAATGAAGAACTCAAGTACTCCTATACACCAAACCACAAACCCTTGAATTACACACCTGCACTCAGAAAATTTCCAGCACAACATAATATATACACATATACACACATTATAGAATAGTATCCAGCATATTCAACTGATTCCTAAAGTCAAATGGTATAATAGCCTTTCAGTAACAGAAGCAGTTTTAGTTTCATAACACAGTATCCATATTGTTCAGTCTTCACAAAGTTCAAGGCTCAAATTATCAACTTATATCTCAATCTTTCATTGGTACAATATCAGTAATAAACAAAGGTCAAAGCATTCTGCACATCACATATAGTTCATATAGCAACTTTAAGAAAGAAACTATATGAGATGAAATGAATGCTATAAAATGTAAATAATGTGATGCAATGTCAAGTAATCCTGATGTATGTCTGTCCTACGATACACATCCGCTGAAAATCTTAGACCGAAACCCACGAAAGCCTCACATGGACCATGTGTCCGTGAACATTTCAGGCAATGACCTCGGTCAATGCTCACCCGACCAGTAGAAACCTCGACCATATCATCCACTAGAATATTACCTCGGTACGCCGGCAAAAACCTCGGTTTTATTTAATGCACATCTTCATTATGAGAAGTCTTAATTAACTATTAATTTATTTTGTTATTACTTCACCTTTGTTTCTTTTATAAATTAATATGATATCTAAACTAATTACTCTATCTTTCAATTATTTTAATTCAATTCTTTATATTTTTTTCTATTCATTATATTTATTAAAAAACATTAATATAAAATATTATTATTTTAAAATTTAATTAGTAACCTTACAAATAAAATGATGGATGGCATATTTGCATATAAAGTAAACTATAAATATTTACTAAATTATAAAGGAGTAGTTCTTTATTTAAATATATAATCAAATCTGTACTTTACTTGATTTAAAATGCATTAATTTAAATATTAAGTTTGATTTAAATTTGAAGTTGTTGAGCGAAACTTTGGTAATAAAAAAACAAAAAAGAGTATTTTTAGTCAAATTTTATGTATATTTACATTCTAATATTATTTTACATTGAAATTAATTAAATCAAAATTTTATCTAATTATAGCAGATAACTTATTTTATTTTCAAGTTAGCTTAACATTATTTTTTCTTTTTGGTCGAAATAAGAATGGAGATGTAATTTTATACTAACAAAACATTTATCAAGAAAGATATCAAGAAAAATAAACAGTTCTTGAAACATCTTTTTATATACAGAAAGATGAAATGGATTATGACCAAGGGTAATAATACAATTTCATGTTAACAAAAATCTACCAAGAATTATTGATCTTTGAGATAGTAATACACAATGATTTGTGAATTCTTCTATTTTAAAAAGCTTTAGAACTTTTAGTTATTTTGAATTTTTCGGTACATTTTAATTATTTTTCACAAATGAAAAATTCAAAGAGTAATTTTGATTCTCACCGGGCAATGAATTTATACTCTCAACTATGGGGATGTCTATTTGTAATATGGGCTATGCAAATACCAAATCAAACTACCATTGAAATCTATGAGCCATTTTAGAAAATGAATGTCATCTTATAATCGTTGAATGTAACTTTATAATAGGGCTTATAAAACTTTTTTATTTGCTAGTGTCCCTCTCCTTAATCTCAACTTCTCTTAGAGAGTATTGTCAATTGAGCATTAGAGAAATTCTAATGACGTATTTCTCACGGCATTTGTATTTTGAGAACTTTTATATATTTAAGAAAAATAGTTTGACAATATTGTTATCCCTTTTTTATTATATAACAACAATATTAATCTATGATGATCAAACTATCAAAGAGAAAAATCGTATTTATTCTTTCAGAATTATACATGTTGAGACTGTGCTATGCACGGGCATGACATATCTAGTTAAATGATAAGACAAAATAAGAAGAAAATTTAAAGGTAACGACGAAATCACACTATATTGACAAATTACATAAAATGGGTCTTTTTGTCATTATCTATTAATGAATTTAAATGATACGATACAATAGGATTTATGTAACAATCAAAACAAATATTGCATTTAGACTAATAACACAATGGGTAACAACCATCCAAATAAAATGTTAATATTTCAGGATTGGATCTGTCTATGTGGGGGATTTTTGTAGATACCATCATGACCCAAATTCAAATTGTGATATGGATATACTATGAAAATTAATATTAGAAATTATGGAATTTGCAGTATTATGATGGACAAAACAAATAGTTTGCTTGCACATGAGATCCTCACAAATAAGAGTGTTTTATTTGGAGGTTAGTTATTCAAAATAATAATAAAATCATTGATTTCATGATACTACTCTATGCTTGCTAACTTGTTTCTGTGTTGTATGTAAATTACTATATTTTTAATATAGAATTAGCAATAGCAACCAAATGAGACTCTAAACTATAAAACAGTCGCTTCCCATTCGTGAATCATAAATATAATACTTATTTATCTCGTTCATTTTTAATAATTTCAGTCTAGTAGTGTGAATAGAATTTTATCTCTTCTAAGCTTCCTAGATGAGGTAATTAATTTGTTGATGTTTCACATTGATATGAATTAGTGTATCCACACAAAATTGATAGAGTTGATGATGTTGCGCACTAAATTATGTCATGGTCTTCAATGTATGAAAACTATCACATGCAACTGAGATACCTAAATGAATCATCAAAACTGTAATATGAGATGGACATACCACAAAGGAGTCATCATCAAAATGAAATGTGAATATTCTTCATGTTTGAAAATGAAGTAATTGAAATGATCCTTTGATATAATATATTAAGTATTATAAGCAATGACGTTTGACAGAAAATCAGTTTGCCACTTTGGCGTATTGTTCCTCGTACCAAACATCACATTAACTAAAGTCTTGATCAGTGCTAGCATATTCACTGTTATGATATAGTGCAGATGAAGTGTCTTATTCAATAAATAGACACATAATATCTCATAAATATCATGAATAAGAAGGGATCTACCTAGACCTTGATGCTATAACATGGTACCTTGATGAATGTACCTATCGTTTCTATTTTCTTGGAAAAGAGAGATCTAATTTGTTAGATAAACATAGGGAGAATGTCCTTTTCATCCTCAACGTTATCCTATAAAATGAGAACTTATTAGTTCCAAAATAAATTATCAAGTATCAACTATAATAGGTTTCACAAGATATGATTACATTGTTGGTAATCAATTCGGAAATTTCGCTAAAATTATGGTAGTGAATGTCATATTGATATTGGCAAAGAAAATAGCATCTCCTTTATGTCTTGCCATTGCAAAAAATTTTAAGCATATAATATAGTGATGGTAGATGATAGATCCCATTTGCATATGCTATTATTAACTACTTAGTCCTAACTACCGTCAGGTGAAAGAATAATAGGGATAAATTTTTATAAACAGCTGCGAGTCTGATGAAAGAGAAACTAATTAAGCAAAAGATTTCTTCAAAATTCACTCTAAAATCACATGTATTAATTAAAAAATTAGATGGCTCATTTTCATCGCATTCAATAATCCCGAGGGAAAAAATATATAAGTTCATCTATTGAACAATAATAACATATGTAAGTCACATAAACTCGTGATATACTGCTAAAAATGACAAAAGAACCTAGACATGACATCAGGTGCAACATATGTTATAAAGGTCAGTTGATATAATTATATTAGTACAAGAGAGCCTACCTCTACAGAGTACAAATAAGAACTCTAGATCCTTTACCTTTCTAATTCTCCTTTACCTGTAAGAAGAGAAGAAGGAGAATAAATTTTTAATGATAAGTGAAAATGGGAGTAAGTTACTTGTTTCTAAACCAAAAGTGAAACACCAAAATTAGTTTTTTGACGTACTCTACTATTAGATATATTCAGAAGATGATAAAGATGAATATAAAGATATGATCATTATTAAAAAATACTATCAAGGCTATAACGAATGTTTCAAATGATAACAAAGCTCCATAAGCTGATGTTTTTTGAACTGTAAATATTTAAGCAAGCGGACTATTTTTTGTATTTAAGTAATGAAACTTCATGGGCAAACAAGGGTAGGAGGTTTTGTTGTTCCTATAAATGATGTGCATATATCGATGAAACAACAGATATGTAGTTTGACAAAGGTGATCACATAGATAAAGGAAAAGAAAATATCTCTTTGTCTTGCAAAAAAAGAATCCTGAATTTTATTCTTTTCTTTGTCTACAACATTTACTTGAAAGCTCGTAGAAATATGGTGATTCATTTCAGGGAAAAAATGTATTATGTAAAAGCTACCACAAATCACCAATAGACTTTTTTTCATAGAGAAAGTCTTGTTTATTGTACCGTCCAATTTTCATTCTAAAAATTAATATTTTATTTGTTATACAGAGAACTAATCTAACCACAGAAAATATCAAAAATAAGTCTTCAATTATCATTAGTCAACAACATAGGTGTCTGACAAGGGATAAATTCTGATATTCTTCTATTAGAGGAAGGTGATAAGATATATAGAGTAATTTCTTATAAAAGAGACTAATTGAAAGTTTAAAATCAAAGTAAAATAACTCGAAGCACAAAGAAAATTTTTTACTAAGATTTCATAAACAAGCAAAGGATAAATTATCTTTGAATCTTGTACGCATTTATAAACATTTCCGTTATGGTACCTCAACAAATAGATGATAACACAATAATTTATTTCCAAGATAGGTTTATAAAAGAAATTTCATCAAAGTATTTAAAGAACCACATTACTTAAACAGATAAACTATAAAAAAAGCGAAAGTCAATGAGATCAATCAGGATCTTGAAACCTTTAACCCTCCTTTTGTTTTTACATTTTTCTTCTCACCCTTCTACTATTTGCTATACATAATTATCTTTCATACCCTAACGGAACACAATAAGATACAACATTTTCCAACTAAAGCTCATTGTCGGCTGGACTTGTAAGTATTTAGTTCCTCAATCAAGCGATTGGAATACAACATGAGGTAAAAGAGAAAATATTTTATATCCAAATGTTGCATAAAAATAATCATGAGTAAAATCAAAAAGAAACTCTTAGCTCATTTCCTTGGATCTTAATAGTTGGAAACTAAAAAGTCCAAAGAAAAACTCATAATCAAAAGCTGTAAAAATAAGGCTACATCCTAAAAAATTTGCACACACCAACACTAGCAATATCCACGATCTTTCCCAATCTAATCTTCTTCTATTCCTGACACCCAAAACTAGTTTTAGTTTTTACACGGCACAGACCCCCTGAATTAATCAAATACTAGTGATACTCAGTAACATTAGAAATAACTTATATATCTAATGAAATAACCAAGCAAACTACCTTCCGTAATTCAGCGGTCGCCCTTTTAAGTAAGCGAACTACCTTTCTCCTTCTGTAATTGCATTACAATTATGTTTTGGAAATTAGTCTGTAATTTCATACAAATGTATTGCGTATTTAAAAATTAATTTTTAATTCGCCTACACATTTAAAATTAATTTACGTATTATATGGTCTATATTAGATTTCACTCATAGTTCCTATGTAACATCTCTCGAAATATCTTTTTATGACCTTATGAATGGTGTCTTGCATAATGCATAATCCATATTCTTTTTTGTAAGTTTGAGGCTGGATTCCTAATTAGGAGGTTTGGTCGCTTTTGATTTTTGGATCAATAATATCAAAAAATAATTTTTTGTAAGATTTTGCATTTCCAAAAGAGTATGCAACCTCTCCCCGAGGATTCATTTCAGTACAAAAGTGACATAAACTCTTAAAACAAGGAAAAATTAAATTTCACGCAAAAATAACTTATGTGGGACTAGGTCCGCATCACTCCCCTATTATATCATAGATCAAAACTGTCACGCCCCAAAGAGAGGGGAGGCGCGACAGGCACCCGATACCGTTATTGGCCGGGTAAGCCACTAAACATGCTAGTTAACTAAACTAGGGACCAAAAGAAAATCAGGCAGCATAACGTCTGAAAGACTAAGCCTGGACATTCTAGGTCATGACCTAATCAACAGTAAATCATGTACAAGATAGATAAACCAGAACAATAGGGTACTAGTTAGCCGACAAGGCTACAACAATAGAGGTACAGGCACACACTATATATACATGCCAATCTAATGACCGAATACTGAAAGGCACAAAAGAACCAACCCACAATAACATGTCCACAATAGCCTCTATGAGAATCACTAACACTGTCGGGATAGGGCCCCGACATACCCAACTATACAAAAAAAGTAAACATCATGTGAAAGCTCCAGGAAGAGGTGGAGCTTACCAACTCATAGCTGAATGGGGCTCCTAGTGGAGGGGTAAATCAGAGTCCCTACCTGAACCTGCACGCACGAAATAAAATGCAGCGTCCCCAGGCAAAGGGACGTCACTACGAATAAACATGTACTGGTATGTAAGGCAGGAAGTAAAATCATAGATAACCATAGTAAAAAGGTTAATAGAATATTACCTGTAACCAAAACTCAAGTAGCCTTAATGGCCAATATGCCACCTCCTAGTGATAAAATAATGCATAGTATGCTCGAGTGTCGCATGTCGTGAATACATATATATAGATGCAAATGCATGACATACCCAACCAAATGCTAGCACTAGTGGTCCTTTCCGGTAGCTAACCAGCATCATATCAGCCAACATGTGGCCATCTGTACCATATACATATATAGTTGAGAAAATAGGCCCCATACCTTCGATTATAGCTCGAAGTCCATGCATAACGTGCAATGTATGATATGAATGTTTAATGCACATAGTAAGCCATAGCAAGAACTTAGCCAATCTTGGCTCATTGGTACACTTATTCTCATAACATCATAGTCATTGTCATTTGGCCAATCTTGGCTCATTGGTACATTTATTCTCATAAGATCATAATCGTTCTCATAATATATACATATGGCTCGTGGAATCATACATATCCTTTTTAACAAGTTTCGGAAATTAACCCAACATTTAGAGTGAAGTCTTAACTTTGAAAATGTTCATAAAGGAGATTTACATAATGATTATATTTGGTCCCATGTCAATTAGTAAAAGAATGTATTTAAACAGGATCAAGCGCCTTAGTATTTTAGACGGGAGCATTTCACTGGGATATATTGGAAACCATCGCGTTATTGGTTAAATTGTTCAATTATATTTTTGTATGGAAGAAGGACTGATTTTGAATACTACATTCTCTTTGCATTCTACATTTATTTTAATGGCACTATACCAAGAAGAGAAACACCTTGGACATGTGAATAGGTAGCCGGGAAACCGACAAAATGATATATAGAAATTGAATGTCCAGGTTAAGCGAACGAATGGAATTTCAACCTAATACCATGATGAATATAACTCAGCTGCAATCCCAATGCCTTTCACAGAAGGTCTTTCTAGCAACAGAATAGTAAGATATCACATTTGACATTTTGGGAAATTTCCCGGATTTCGTGCTAAAAGGAGGGACGAAGCTTAGCCTTAACATACCTCTCCAACGAACGTCCGATTGCCAAAAGTTCCTTCACGAAAGTTGTTCCTTACATCCTAAGCTTCACAACAACTATATATACGCAGCTTAAAGACACCTATAAATAGTCAAAAATTCAGCATTTCGGCAAGGAGCATTTACGCGAGGAAATGTCCGTAAAACGTCGTAAAAATGACCATAAAAGAGCTCCAGAATTATTACCTAAACACACCAGCTGCAAACCAACAATATCAGAAAGAACACCACTTTTTTTACAGCCCAAAAACAGCTCGAAACACAGCTAATACGAGGGGAAAACAATTGCAAAGCGTAAGGCACGCATTTCTAGGCACGGGGACGAATTTTAACGGTAAAAATGTGAAAGACTTACCTAAATCACTTAGAGAACCCTTTGGGATCTTTCTCTTCAGTTCCACACTGGTTTGGGATGCAAATGGCTTAATTTTGAGCTTTAAAGTGTCAAAATAGCCGACATTAAGTCGGGTCAACCCGACCCGACCCATGACCCGATTTACAGCTCGGGCAGTTTCGGTAAAACGGTCATAACTCTTTATTCTAAGGTCGGTTTGATGCGTGGTTTTGTGAGTTGTAAACTAGACTCATAGATCTTCAATTTGATAGGTCATGGACTTTCTAACTCCTTATAGTTTGGGAGATATGAGCTGATACATTTGACCCAAATTTAAGAAGGATTTCATAAAGAAACTTACAGTAACTTTGGCCAACCTTTATCTTGCAACTTTCTTGATTCCAAAACTTAATGTATGACCTTTGTGCTATTAAAATAACTTAAATAAATCCATTATTAGCAAATTATAAACTTTTAGTCCCATCCGAAAAGTTAAACTTAATTTAAACCTTCCGAAAAGGGCGAGGTGCCACTCGGGTCATTTCTTTAATCCCGAATGTGCATTTAGGGTATTCCTTTGGCTTAAAACTTTAGGTCTTTGATATTACCACTTATTTACAGCCTTATTATCCTTAGGTTCTAGCAAAAATCACATGTTCCTTATATAACTCCACACTATTTAAATAATGGAAGACGAGAAACATGGGGCCTCACAGTCTCCCCCCCTTAAGAACATTCGTCTGCGAATGTGTCAAGACAGCTCTTTGGTTGCATTTCCATGTAAAAAAATATTTTTTTGATACATCTATTACCCTTTCAAATCATAAATCAACTTCCAAAAACTCCAACTACTAAGCTTTGTATAGCTATCCCGCGACAAAACATATAAGTTTTACCTCGAAATCTTTTAAACCTTAAGTTACTAAAAAAAACGATAACTGCTAGTTTTGGAATACGGCCTACCTTAAGTTATAAATAGCTGGGGGTGATTCCTCATCATTTCTTCTTTGGCTTCCCAAGTTATTTCCTCAATATTTTGGTTCTGCAACAACACTTTCACGAAGGCCACTATTCATTTCAAAGCCTTCTCTTTTGTCGATCTAAAACAGCCACTAGTACCTCATCATAAGTTAAGCCTTGAGCAAAGGGGGTGTCCTTAATGCGAGTAATACACGAAGGATCTCTAATGTACTTCTGCAACATAGATACATGAGGCACTGGATGGACTGCTCTCACTTCTAAAGGAAAATTAAGCTCTTATGTTACCTTGCTAATTTCTCTAATAATCTTATACGGTCCAACATATCTAGGATTAAGTTTTCCTATATTTCCAAACCGCATGAGTCCCTTCATAGGTGAGACCTTTAAGAAGACCCAATATTCTACATCAACTCTAAGTCTCATCGTCGAACATCTGCGTAAGAGTTCTGCTGATTCTGGGCCCTGTGCAGTAATCTCTGATAAGTTTCTTTTTTTTTCGTTGCTTGTTGAACTAGATTAGGGTCTAGCAACTTTTCCTCCCCAACTGTAAACTAATCAACCGGTGACCTACATCTTCACCCATATAGTGCTCCCTAAGGATCCATTCAAATACTAATATGGAAGCTATTATTATAAGCAAACCTAATAAGAGGTAGATGCTCATCCTGATTTCCTTTAAAGTCCAGTATATAGGCGCATAGCATATCCTCAACGGTCTTGATGGTACACCCTGCTTGCCCATCAGTTTTTGGATGAAAAGCGGTTTTGAGATTCACCTGAGTGCCCAGACCCTTCTGAAAAGACTTCCAAAAATGTACGGTAAATTGTGCCCTTCGATCAGAGATAATAAATAATGGAACTCCATGAAGGCAAATAATCTCTTGAATGTAAAGCTTAGCATAATCCTCCGCTGAATATGTCGTTCTTACTAGCAAGAAATGAGCAGATTTTATCAACCTATCAATGATTACCCAAATAGAGTCATCTTGCATGGAGTATGAGGCAACCTAGTGATGAAGCCCATATTTATCATGTCCCATTTCCAAAACGTAAAATCAATATACTTAGCTAGGCCTTCAGGTCTCTGATGTTCTGTTTTAACATGCTGGTAGTTGGGGCATTGGCTACCATCCTTGGAATATCTTTTTCATGCCATTCCACCAATAGATCTTTCATAGGTCTCAATACCCCCCCCCCTTTTTTTTACCGCCCCAGGTTGAGACGAATATCTAGGATAATAAGCCTCAAAATGAATCTTGGCACGGAGCCCTCCGATGTTTGGCACACGTAAGAGCCCCGGTACTGAAGGATTCCATCTCAAATTAGCTCAATTAGAGGATGTCGCTGTTGTGGAACACTTTCCCTCGATATCATAAGCTTAGGATCCTCACGTTGTTGCTCTTTTACTTTAGTAACAATGGAAGATTTAATTGTATTTTCAACAATCACACCTTAACCTTTTGCATCTGCTAATAGCACATGCAAACTAGTTACCTGACGTAAATCTTTTGTCATTTCAATCTTATTAGCTTTAACAAGACATAGACATCCCATGGACTTTCAGCTAAGTGCATCAGCAACAAGATTAGCTTTATCGGGATGGTACAAAATGTCAACATCATAATCTTTTAGTAATTATAGCCACCTTCTTTGTCATAGGTTCAACTCCTTCTGCTTGAATAAATATTGGAGGCTCTGGTGGTCGGTAAAAATATCAACATGAACTCCGTATAGATAATGTCGCCAAATCTGTAGGCCAAATACAGCCGCAGCGAGCTCAAGATCATGGGTAGGATAATTTTATTCATGCTTTTGCAACTGTCTAGAAGCATATGCAATAACTCTACCATGTTGTATAAAAACACAACCCAGGCCAATTCTCGAGGCATCACAATATACAACGTAGCCTTCAATTCCATACGGGAGAGCCAAGATAGGTGCGGTAGTAACCTTTTTTTTTAACTCTTGAAGACTCTGCTCACATGCTTCAGTCCATTGGAACTTAGCTGCTTTATGTGTCAATCTCGTTAGTGGCGCAGAGATAAAGGAGAATCCCTCAACAAACCTCCTATAATATCCTGCCAAGCGCAAATAACTATGGACCTCTATCGGATTCAATGGTCTCGGCCAGGCCATTACGGCTTCAATCCTCTGGCCATTGACTTTGATATTATCGCTAGTAATAACATGTCCACGAAAAGCTATAGAAGTTAACCGAAATTCACATTTGGAGAATTCAGCATATAACTTGTTGTCCTGGAGAGTCTATAATATAACTCGCAAGTGGTCTACATGTTCAACTCTTGATTCATCCTGAATATTACCTTTGGAATATCAACATCCCTGAATCGTAGCTGGTAGTACCTGGGTCACAAGTCAATCTTTGAAAAACCATCAATCCATATAAAAGGATGCATATTCCTGATAGTGAATTTATTTAGCTATCTGTAACCAATACACATTCATAAGGAGCCATCTTTCTTTCAAGCAAAGAGTACGGGAGAACCCCATGGAGATGTGCTTGGCCTAATAAGGTCTTTATCAAACAAGCCCTTCAGTTATTCCTTCAAGTCTCTTAGCTCTACAGGAGCCATTCTTTTTTAGAGAGGAATGTGTATACGTTGCATATCAGGGAGAAAATCTAAAGAAAAATTGATATCCCTTTCGGGGGATCCCGAGAAGCTCATCGGGGAATATTATCATGAATTCATTCACAGTAGGGACTGATTAAAGGGCCAGTTGTTAATAAAATATCCTATCTTTTCGTAATGGTAACATGCACCTTAACCCTTTCTACACTGCTTAGTATGAAGCTTACCGCATTGTGTACATGGGGGAGTAAGTTGTCTCATTTGTGCATAACGCTCCTGTCGACAGCTCTTAGGCTGGTGTAAACTCCGCCCCGTTCTGATTGAATATAATGATCAATTTTCTGGCCCTGTATTTATAGCGGGGAAGTACCCACTGAGGGAGGTGGATATCGATGAAAAGGAGGCCTAAAATCACCCTCAATACTATATACATATGACCAATAAATTTCTGTGGATCCTTAGTGGGATTGGACCTTGTAAATACTAGTGAGGCCAAGTGAAGAAACACTCGTACGTTCGAGCTTCCTGTTTAATCCCTTCTGATGTCTGCTCTTGCCTCTAGTTGTCTCTCATGAATGGAAGTCATCCTAGTTAGTAGTTGAATAGCCTCCTTCATCCCCTGCTCCCCAGTCTCTAATAGGGCTTGGGGTACTAGATCTCCTTGGCCCCAACAGGTACTGGTGAATCTAGAACTGTGGGCATTGGAGGCTCCCTATGTGACTAAATAGGGAATATATCTGCCTCACCAGGCAAGACATGATTGGTACCTTCTCTCGGATCCATACTTATCTCATGTTGTGCCATCTCCTGAGCATAGGTAACCCATTAAATAAGAACAACATAACACGATAGAGATTTCATATGTTCCTATAGCTTTGTTCTATAGCACGATCTATTAAGTGAAAGAAACATAACCATCCCTAAATGCCTTGTAGCCTCCTGATTATGAGTGTGGTGCACAACACACCCATAAGCAAGACTCTACTAGACACGGCATTGTGGACTCCCTGGGACACGACCTGCTCTGATACCATGTTTGTCACGCCCCAAAGAGAGGGGAGGCGCGACAGGCACCCGATACTGTTATTGGCCGGGTAAGCCACTAACCATGCTAGTTAACTAAACTAGGGACCAAGAAAATCAGGCAGCATAACGTCTGAAAGACTAAGCCTGGACATTTTAGGTCATGACCTAATCAACAGTAAATCATGTATAAGATAGATAAACCAGAACAATAGGGTACTAGTTAGCCGACAAAGCTACAACAATAGAGGTACAGGCACACACTATATATACATGTCAATCTGATGACCGAAGACTAAAAGGCACAAAAGAACCAACCCACAATAACATGTCCACAATAGCCTCTATGAGAATCACTAACACTGTCAGGACAGGGCCCCGACATACCCAACTATACAAAAAAGTAAACATCCTGTGAAAGCTCTAGGAAGAGGTGGAGCTTACCAACTCATAGCTGAATGGGACTCCTAGTGGAGGGGTAAATCAGAGCCCCTACCTGAACCTGCACGCACGAAATAAAATGCAGCCTCCCCACGCAAAGGGACGTCAGTACGAATAAACATGTACTGGTATTTAAGGCAGGAAGTAAAATCATAGATAACCATAGTAAAAAGGTTAATAGAAATATAACCTGTAACCAAAACTCAAGTAGCCTTAAGGGCCAATAAGCCACCTCCTAGTGATAAAAAAATGCATGGTATGCTCGAGCGTCGCATGTTCGTGAATACATATATATAGATGCAAATGCATGACATACCCAACCAAATGCTAGCACTGGTGGTCCTTTTCAGTAGCTAACCGGCATCATATCTGCCAACCTGTGGCCATCTGTACCATATACATATATAGTTGGGCAAATAGGCCCCATACCTTCGATTATAGCTTGAAGTCCATGCATAACGTGCAATGTATGATATGAATGTTTAATGCACATAGTAAGCCATAGCAAGAATTTAGCCAATATTGGCTCATTGGTACACTTATTCTCATAGCATCATAGTCTTTGTCATTTGGCCAATCTTGGCTCATTGGTACATTTATTCTCATAACATCATAATCGTTGTCATAACATATACATATGGCTCGTGGAATCATACATATCCTTTTTAACAAGTTTGGGAACTTAACCCAACATTTAGAGTGAAGCCTTAACTTTGAAAATGTTCATAAAGGAGATTTACATAATGATTATATTTGGTCCCATGTCAATTAGTAAAAGAATGTATTTAAACAGGATCAAGCGCCTTAATAGTTTAGACGGGAGCATTTCACTGGGATATATTGGAAACCATCGCGTTATTGGTTAAATTGTTCAATTATATTTTTGTATGGAAGAAGGAATGATTTTGAATACTACAATACCTTTGCATTCTACATTTATTTTAATGGAACTATACCAAGAAGAGAAACACCTTGTACATGTGAATAGGTAGCCGGGAAACCGACAAAATGATATATAGAAATTGAATGTCCAGGTTAAGCGAACGAATGGAATTTCAACCTAATACATGATGAATATAACTCAGCTGAAATCCCAATGCCTTTCACAGAAGGTCTTTCTAGCAACAGAATAGTAAGATATCACATTTGACGTTTTGGGAAACTTCCCGGATTTCGTGCTAAAAGGAGGGACGGAGCTTAGCCTTGACATACCTCTCCAACGAACGTCCGATTGCCAAAAGTTCCTTCACGAAAGTTGTTCCTTACGTACTAAGCTTCACAACGACTATATACGCAGCTTAAAGACACCTATAAACAGTCAAAAATTCAGCATGAATGACCAGATTTGGCAAGGAGCATTTACGCGAGGAAATGTTCGTAAAACGTCGTAAAAATGACCGTAAAAGAGCTCCAGAATTATTACCTAAAAACACCAGCTGCAAACCAACAATATCAGCAAGAACACCACTTTTTTTACAGTCCAAAAACAGCTCGAAACACAGCTAATACGAGGGAAAAACAATTGCAAAGCGTAAGGCACACATTTCTAGGCACGGGGACGAATTTTAACGGTAAAAATGCGAAAGACTTACCTAAATCACTTAGAGAATCCTTTGGGAGCTTTCTCTTCAGTTCCACACTGGTTTGGGACGAAAATGGCTTAATTTTGAGCTTTAAAGTGTCAAAATAGCCGTCATTAAGTCGGGTCAACCCGACCCGACCTATGACCCGGTTTACAGCTCGAGCAGTCTCGATAAAAGGGTCATAACTCTTTGTTCTGAGGTCGGTTTGATGCGTGGTTTTGTGCGTTAAAAACTAGACTCATAGATATTCAATTTGATAAGTCATGGACCTTCTAACTCATTATAGTTTGGGAGATATGAGCTGATACATTTGACCCAAGTTTAAGAAGGATTTCATAAACAAACTTACAGTAACTTTGGCCAACCTTTATCTTGCAACTTTCTTGATTCCAAAACTTAATGTATGACCTTTGTGCTATTAAAATAACTTAAATAAATCTATTATTAGCAAATTATAAACTTTTAGTCCCATCCGAAAAGTGAAACTTAATTTAAACCTTCCGAAAAGGGCGAGGTGCCACTCGGGTCATTTCTTTAATCCCGAATGTGCATTTAGGGTATTCCTTTGGCTTAAAACTTTAGGTCTTTGATATTACCACTTATTTACAGCCTTATTATCCTTAGGTGCTAGCAAAAATCACATGTTCCTTATATAACACCACACTATTTAAATAATGGAAGACGAGAAACACAGGGCCTCACAAAAAAATTTCGAACAATTCCAATTTCAAGTGAGATCACTTGAAACTTACTCATAACCAACCTAAAATAAATTCTGATGGTTTTATGATCAAAACACACTATATAAATAACCCTTAACCCCCGAATAGACCACATTATTCATCAATTCATTCACTACAAAAATTCTTTTTCTAAGACTACTCTCCAAAAGCTTTCTTCTTCAACAAGCAAGGATTTCCATTGAAAATCAACTTAAGATCTTTATTTTCTCTTCAAATTATAACGCTCTTACTAAAGGTATGTGAGTTTCATCCATAGAATCCTTTCTTTTATGGAGTTTCTTACCAATTCTGAATTCTTACCTAATTTCAGTTATGCAAACTCAATTCCTTCAATTATGTTGGAGCCTATGTCTATTGATTGATCTTAATGGGGATTCATGTGAATTACATGAAATTGATGATTTTTTTCATGAATAATTTTAATTATATGATGATAAGGGCTTTTTAAAATTGATGTGGGTTCCTTTACAATTGATTCAATGTGATTTCAATTACATGATTCCTACATGGTTTTCCTCTAATGCATGATTTTAGCTCAATTGCTCATGAACTCACATATGGCCCTAATTTCCCTATATTAAAGCTATGATCTTATGACTATGATTTAAAGTATGAAAATATGGTTTCATGATGATGATTTTATGATGATAATGATGATATGATGATAAGGGTAATTTAAGAACCTAATGTTTATGAAATAATGATAAGATGGGGAGTATACCCACACTATATGAAAAGTTATACAGATGGACTATTCCTATGATATGATGAGGTCATTATGCCTATTTTATAAGCCATGAAAATATGATTTTGATAAAGTATTAATTATTTTGAAGTCTATGAATATGTATGATTATGGATTCCATGGGATTTGACTTGGCACCGAATGAGCTTATGTGAGGGAGATTATCTCCAAAGGTCATTATATAAATACTCAAGTCTCATAACTACGCGCTTCTATAAGATGAAGATGATGATGTTTATATGCATATAAGGTGTGCTAATTGATCTATATATCTTTTTAATGTGACACTCACCATGCTAGGATAGAGCCTAAAGGATGAGGCCAAAATGATGGATTCTCACTGTGCTAGGAAGAGCCTATAGGGTAAGGGTCGGGTCTACCTTGGCAAAGTAAAATCCTCTTTTGTTTGGTGTATAGGGAACATCAGGATTTCATATAATAGTCTACATGGTCTTTATGTCGGTTATGGTTTTATTCCCACATATGTATGTCTACTTGGATATGAAATGTTTTATGATACTTTTACACATGAATTTAAAGTTGCATTAGTCATCCATATCTTGTCCTTATTCTATTGTTATGTTAATGCATATTGCTATTATGGATGATATTCATAGATGCATTACATGCTTACATACTTAGTACATTCCAACGTATTAATGCATACTCTTGCCTATATGATATCACCATGTAGGGATGGGTGACGATATTATTCCTCACTTTTGTGGCTATCTCTTGGTATTGCTATTGAAGATTGGTAAGTTCTCATGCTTTGGGGACAAGCCCTTATGTTTCTTGCTTATGTTGATGTTTCTAAGACCTTTGTACTTTCTAGTCTTCAGGGTGAGCTAGTAAAGCTATGATCAAGTATGTAGAGGCATGTATTGGACTAATGATGTTGTAATTCCCCCTAAAGGAGAACATTTGACTCTTATGATTCTATGTTCTACTTCCTTACTCTTATGGTTGCTTATTTACCTTATGTATGCTTATGATATGAATAAGAGGCTTGGATGGAGCACCTTCGAGTGTCACATTTGTCATGTCATGTTATGGCTAGGCCCTAGGTTTGAATCATGAAAAACTTGGTATCAGAGTACAAAGTTTGAAGGCATCCTAGGGAGTCCAACATGCCGCATCTAGTAGAGTCTTATTTACAAGTGTGAAGCGCTCCACATCCATGAATAGGAGGCTATGAGATGTTTAGAAAATCTTCACTTCTTTTTTATCTATGTCGTGCTTTCAAGACTCTTTCCCTCTAATATTTTCCTTTGAAATTTTCAGAGAATGGCTCCATGACGTGCACTGTTTCCTAGAGGAGTCAATACCAATGAGGACCAAACCCCTCTGGCTCCTTAAGTTTCTCAAGATCCTCAAGCCAATCAAGTGACTAATGAGGAGTTAGGGGCCATTATCACTATATTGGTCCAAGTTGTTGCTTCCCCAAAGACTCCTGAGATTTTACTAGGATGAATCCCCCAGTTCCATGGTTCCAAGGTTGGTGAGGACCCACAAGAGTTTATTGATGAGGTCTATAAAATTTTGGAGATTATGGGAGTATCTTCCGAGGAGAAGGCGGAGTTAGCGGCTTACTAACTCAAGGGAGTTGCTCAAGTTTGGTTTGTACAATGTAAATCCAAAAGTAATGTTGAAGAAGGGCCGATTGATTGGGAGGTCCTTAAAGCCACTTCTCTTGATCTCTTCTTACCTTTTCAGCTAAGGAAAGCGAAAGTAGTGGAGTTTATAAATTTTAAACAAAGTGTTATGAATGTGAGGGAGTATATCCTCAAGTTCACAAAGTGGTCTAAGTATGTTGTTTCTCTTGTAGGCGATCCTAGATCCCGTATAAAAACTTTTATTTTAGGTATGTCCGATTTGGTGAAGATGAAATATAAAATGGCAATGCTTGTCAAAGAAGTGGATATTTCCCGGCTCATGACTCATGCCAAAAAAATAAAGAGTGAGAAGCTTCAAAGAATGAAGGTGAGGAAGTCCAAGAGGGCTAGATTTGATGGTGGTTTTTCTTATGCTAGGACCAGTGCTGATTGTTTCCGAAAAGGTCAAAGGTCATCTAAGGGTGATATGAGGAAGAAGGATTGATGAATCAATTGAGAAATTTGCTTGACAAGGGCTCTATAAGGTCTAATGTGTCTTTATGGGGTGTTCTCTTATTGTTTACGAGGAAAAAGGATGATTTACTTCAAATGTGTGTGGATTATGAACAATTGAAAATGGTGACCTTTAAAAACAAGTATCCACTTCCGAGGATCGATGATTTATTCGACCAACTATGAGGTGCTATTTATTTCTCCAAAATGATCTTTTGTCCGGGTATCAATAATTGAAAGTGAAGGAGAGTGATATTCTCAAGACGATATTTTGAACAAGGTATGGACATTATGCGTTCTTGGTTATGTTATTTGGGTTATCAAAAGCCCCCATCTTTTTGAATTTAATATCAAATTTCAAGCCTTATCGAGACATGTTTGTGGTGGTGTTCATTGATGATATATTGATTTACTCCCAGAGTGAAGAGGAACACATAAGTCACTTAAGAATTGTGTTGCAAACCCTGAGAGATAAGCAATTATTTATCAAATTTAGTTAGTGTGAATTTTGGTTGAGGAAGGTGGAATTCCTTGGTCATATTATGCTCAGTAACAGTGTTATGGTTGATCCAAAGAAAATGGAGGTGGTGAAGAATTGTCCTAGACCATTGTCTCCTTTGAATATTAGGAGTTTCTTGAGTGTGGCCAGTTACTATAGGAGATTTGTTGAAGGATTCTCCCTCTATTGCATCATCTTTGACTAGGTTGACCCAAAAAAGTAAAATATCAATGGTCAGATGAACGTAGGAAGAGTTTTTCAAATATTGAAATATCATCTTACTTCAGCCCCTATTTTGACATTACCAAAAGGTCGGATGGTTTTTTGTCCATTGTGATGCTTCATGTTTGGGATTAGGTTGTGTATTGATGAAATATGACAAAGTCATTGCCTATGCTTCAAGGAAATTGAAGGTTCATGAAAGGAACTACCCAACCTATGATCTTGATTTGTTAACCGTTATGTTTACATTAAAAATATGGCGTCACTATCTTTATGGGGTGCATGTTGATATCTTTACCGACCATAAGAGCTTGCAATATGTTTTTAGCCAAAGGGACTTGAACCTTAGGCAAAGGAGATGGCTAGAATTTCTTAAGGACTATGATATAACTGTATTGTATCATCCCGATAAGGCAAATGTTGTGGTCGATGCTCTTAGTAAGGTACTTATGAGAAGTATGGCTCATGTGGAGAATGAAGGAACGGATTTGGTAAAGGATGTACACAAATTGGCCCAATTGGATGTAAAATTGAGCACTTCACAATTTGGTCGGAGTCATCATTGATAGAGAAGTTCAGGGCAAAGCAAGATACGGATCCTACTTTTGTGGAGTTGAAAAAGCTAGTGGTTGATAAGAAAGTTGAGGTTTTCTCACAAGGAGGAGATAGGGTACTTCGTTACCGAGGCCGATTGTGTGTCCCAAATGTTGATGGCCTCAGGGAGATGATATTGGGTGAAGCCCATAACTCACGGTATTTTATTCACCTTAAATCCCCCCAAAATGTATAGAGACCTAAGAAAAGTGTATTGGTGAAATGGCATGAAGAAAGATGTAGCCAAGTTTGTGGCGGAATTCTCAAATTGCCAACGAGAGAAGGTTGAACATCAAAGGTTGGGTGGCTTGGCCTAATACATTGATATTCCCATGTGAAAATGAGAGGATGTAAACATGGATTTCATTATTGGTGTGCCTAAGACTTTAAGGCAATTTGATTCTATATGGATGATTTTGGATAGGATGACAAAATCAGCCCATTTTCTATCGGTTAAGACATCTTATAGTGCAGAGTATTATGTCAAGATATATACTAAGAAATTGGTAAGACTTTATGGTGTGCCTTTGTTCATAACTTTGGATCGTGATACTCAATTCAGATTACACTTTTGGAGGTCTTTTCAAAGGGAATTAGGTATCAAGGTAAAATTAAGCACCACATTTCATCCTCAAATAGATGAGCAAGCCGAGAGAACAATTCAAACATAAAAGGAATATGTACTCGGCTTTACGAAAAATTGGGATGATCATCCACCTTTGATTGAATTTGCATATAATAATCGCTATTATTCAAGCATTGAGATGGCACCTTTTGAGATTTTATATGGGAGGAGATGTAGGTCTCCAATAGGGTAGTTTGAGGTTGGAGAGATGCCTTTGATTGAATATCCCAATTTTGTACTCGAGGCTATGGAGAAAGCGATGCTTATAAGAGACAAGTTGAAGACCGACTAAAGTCGCCAAAAGTCATAGTTCGATGTTAGGAAGAGAGATCTTGAATTCAATGTGGATGATCGAGTTTACCTTACAATGTCTCATATTAAAGGTATAATGTGCTTTGGCAAGAAGCGCAAGTTGAGTCCTAGATATGTAAGACCTTATAGGATCTTGGAAAGGATTGGTAAGGTGACTTATAAGTTAGAATTGCCAATGGAGTTCGATATGGTTCATTCAGTATTCCATGTGTCAATGTTGAGAAAATGAGTTGGTGATCCAAATGTGGTGGTGCCCTTGAATAACACGAGTATTGAGGAAAACTTACCTATGAAGAAGTTTCGATTGAGATTTTGAATAGGCAGGTCAAAAGATTGAGAAATAAGGAAGTTGCATCGGTCATGATTTTGTGGAGAAATCAACAAGTCAAAAGTGTAACATGGGAAGCGAAGATGGACATGATGAAATGATATTCTTATTATTTTCCTTCTACTCAAGCCTGAGGTACTTAGTTACTCATGCTTACTTTCCTCAATTTCCTAAGTGTTAATCTCTCTATGTCACATTATATGCATGCATACTCATGAAAATAATTTCTAAAGATATTTTAAAGTTGCATTATTGCATTCATGATTAGTTGTTAGTTGCGTGCTCTATTCTACTAAAGCTAATCATGATCCCATTTGAGGACGAATGTTCTCAATGAGGAGAAGTTATAACATCTCTTAAAATGTCTTCTTATAAGGTGTCTTGCATAACCCATCATTTGTATTGTTTTTGACAAATTCAAGGCCATCTTCTTAATCAGGAGGCAAAATTGTGTGAAAAAATGGTCTCCTTTGATTTTTAGATCAATCATATCAAAAAATGATTTTTCGTAAAATTTTACATTTCCAGAAGAGTATGCGACAGGCTCTTTATTTTGGGGGCGTATATGATACCTGGGCTCCGAGAGGGGGAGATGTAAGAAAAATTACCAACTTGACCCTTAGCCCAGAATCATATTTGGTTATTTACTAAAATCACCTTTTAGAGGGGAAGGGTGGATTGTTAGTGTGGACGATTTAGAAGATATAATCAGAGGACATGTATGGTTAGGTTCCATTTGTATATTTGGTGAAATCTGGCATATCTTAACCAAACCCTTTGCATGGGCTCGACGCACACTTGTATGGTCTGGAGAGGCTTACTTATCTTATAGTTTAGGGGCTTTAGCCGTCTTTAGTTTCATTGCTGCTTGTTTTGTCTAGTTCAAGAATACCGCTTATCCTAGTGAATTTTACGGGCTTACTGGACGAGAAGCTTCTCAAGCTCAAACATTTACTTTTCTAGTTTGAGACCAACGTTTTGGGGCTAACGTGGAATCCGCTCAAGGACCTATTGGTTTAGGTAAATATCTAATGTGTTTCCCGACTGGAGAAGTCATTTTTGGAGGAGAAACTATGCGTTTTTGGGATCTGTGTGCTCCATGTGTTAGATAAGATTTTGCATTTTCAGAAGAGTATGCGACGCAGAGAGGGTTCATTTCAGTTAAAAAGTGACCTAAACTCATTCCAAGGTCAAAACAGGGGAAAACTGAACTTTGAGCGAAAATAACCTATGCGGGACTAGGTCCGTGTTGCACCCCTATTTCATCACAGGTAAAAAATTTCTGAACAATTCTAGTTTCAAGTGAGATCGCTTGAAACTGATTCCTAACCGAGCCAAAATAAATTTGGACAATTTTTATGACAAAAACCCACTCTATAAATAGCCCTTAACCCCAACCCCCCTCCCCAAATTGACCCCATTATTCATTAATTCACTCACTACAAAATTTCTCTCTCTAAAACTACTCTCCAAAAGCTTTTTTCTTCAACAAGAAAGGATCTCAATTGAAGATCAACTCAAGTTTTTTATTTTCTCTTCAAATTCTAAGGCTCTTACTAAAGGTATGTGAGTTTCATCCATAGAATCCTTTTTTCTAATAGGTGTCATCATTGTATATTTTATTATGAAAAAAGTCTATAATAATGTATATGAGGTTTGTCTACGTATTTTTACATGATTATACAATATTATGTATACGTTGAATTTTGATTCCTATGAATTTCAACCGCGAATTTTCATTTGAAATGAGTCAAATTTTCATTAAATAGATTCATTTGTCAAAAATTTCAATAAGCTATAATTTGTGAATTTTCAAGCTCTTAAAAGTTTCAAAAGTGCTTTTAGTTCTTCATTTTAATTTTCACCGAACAATAATTTATCTGTGGTGATAACATGAATATCACTCTCAAACATTTTTTATGCTGTGAATTTCTTCTGATTTTTGTTTTGTCCTTTTTCTTGAAAAATTATGGAATTAGTCAAAATTCTCAACTTATTTATTGAAAATAATAATAATTTGTACATATTATTAAAAATAGGTATATTATACTTAAATAACAAATTAAAGATATCGTAATCTACTTTCTTGCTCTCTCTTATCTCGCATCCTCTCTCCTGCCCTCTCCTCTCTCGCCCTTTCTATCCTTTGACCAATAAGAAGAAATACATTCAAATTTATTGTGTATCAATTGTATTCAATAAATATAGGTAAGAGTTTGTATTTTATTTTAATTGTATTCAAAAAACTATATTTTGCATTTCTTGAATCACTTGTATTTGTATTTATACTAATGCAATATGCAAATTCATCCTCTCTGTCAAATGTATTTGTATCCAATTAAAGAGAGGATAAATATAGTGGTATTCATTGTATTTTGAATACAATTGATACAAAAATAAATGCTGAATACAATACAAAATACATACAAAGTATAATTTTTTTCTATATTTTGAATATAACTGAGACAAAATTAATACATAATACAATGCAAAATAAATACAAAATACATTCCTTTCTCCTTTTTCTCTCAATCTCACCCACCGCTCTCCTCTTAATATGTATTCATTTTGATACATATCAGTTTGTTTTTATATTCTTTTTTCTAATATTAGTGAAATAATACACTCTCTCCTTCTCTATCAGATTTCGCTTGCCTCTCTTGTCCTTCTTTTTCCTCCCCAAACATTTTGCTATTGTCCATAATTAAGCAAACTATTGCTATAAAATCATACTTAAGGCTAAAATATTGCTATTTTGTTAAATTTCTCTCCTTTTCTTTTTTCTATCAAGGACATTTTTGGGTCACTATTTTGTTACTTAAAACTTTAAAAAATAAAATTTAAGACCAATAAATTTGAGGACAAAAATTAAAAAGGGCATTTGTGTGAATGATGAATCTTCTTTCTTTTTCATTGGTAAATGACATGTGTCATGTGTTTATAGAAAATGAGAAAAAAAATGATATCTAGGTAACCAAATCGATTACAATTTCTCTGAAAGAGACTACACAATCTTGACAAGAAACCATGGAATCATTATCATTAAACTAATAAAATCTATCTCCTTTGTCTCATATAAATTTAATTTTTGAGATTTTTTTATTATTTAAAATATGTTTAAATTTTTTTATATTTATTTTCCTATTTATTAAAATTTTATACTTTTTTAAAAATAAATTATACTATTTGTAAAATTATATTTATAATTTTATAAAAAATAAAAAATAAAATATAATTTAAATTATATTTTTAAATATTTTTTTAATATATATGCATTGTCTCACTGATTAAATTAATATGGTGATGAGAACATTAGCTATCTATTAATTGAATCCCGCTCCACCTCTTAATCTATTCAACTCCTACCTCACTCATCAAATGATCATGACCCTTAACTTATTAACTGCACTTGGCATCATGATTTACACTCACATAAGTGCAAAGTTAAAATTTATTGCTAAATAAGTGCATACTTTTTTTATTTCATTTTAATTTGATTTGTAAGGCAACACATATATATTAAGAAAATATTAAAAGATAAAATTTAAATTATATATTTTTTTATTATTATTTTTTGTGAAGTCATAAATATATAGTGTAATTTATCTCTTAGATAATATAAAATTTTAATAAATAAAAGGACAAATATTAAAAAAAATCAAACATATTTTAAATTTTGAATAACTTAAGTATTTTGAATATTAAAAAATAATTTAAAAATTAAGTTAATTTGAGACGGAAAAATAATATATAGTGGAAGGGGCTAATTTTTCATCCTACATGACACATTCCACCGAAATTTTTTAGACATCTAAATTTAAATTCACTTGCAGCTTAAGGCTACTCTAGTCCTAAAAGCAGCATATTATTTGGTGGTACATCTCATCAACAAGAGTGTTCATTTCAAGGTAATTAGCATCAAACTGGGATTTTAAAAAAAGATATAATGCTTTTTAGAGCTTGTTTGAAATCTGATTGATGTGAAGTTGAAATTTTATTTTGATATATAATTTAAATTTTTTAAGTTGTATTTTTTTCCTCATAAATATGAACATCTTATAAATTGTGAAAATTATCAAAATTTCTCCAATTCTTAGATAATTTTACCAAAATGAGCAAGCCATAATTTATAAATAAAATATCAATGTATCCTAAAGTATTGCATTAATAAATTACATATCTCTATATTCCTTTTCTAAATTGCAAATTTTCAAATACATAATTTTATAAAGATCAAAAAGTCAATAATGGTACTATCTAGTTATACATATTCTTCAATATAATCCTTTCACATTATACACATAATCTCTACACGTTAAGTAGCCTTAAAAGCGAGGTTCAAACAAGAAAAGGCTTATGGTGGACACCTAGGTACCCAGAGATAAGAAAGGGCGTAGTAATTGACGAAATGCTTCGAGGAGTCGAAAAAAATCATAAATCCGGAGATTACCGAAGTAATTCTTTCTAGTTCTCGAGGTATAATGATATATCAAGAGACTCAGCTAGAAGGAATAGGTAGATAAATTCTTGTATTATATCTGATAATCCTCATGAGTCTTCATTCAGCAAAATTTGAAATGATGAGACTTTATTTTATTTATAAAAATATAAATATATGAGTCAAGTTTTACATTAAAAAAAATTAAAATCATGATTTAGTATCCCAAATCATATAAAGAATTTTTTCTGAAGAATTTGAGATTTGAAATCATGATCTCATATCACATGTTAAAACGTAAATTTAAAATTATGACTTCATATCGCATATTCAAATACAAACTTAATATAAAATAACTAAGTAATTACTTCAAATTGTTTTTACCTTGGACTACTAACTACAACTGCTCCCCCTATTTCACATTAATTGACTAATGTTGATTCAACACACCTTTTAAAGAAAAGTTTAATTTGTTTACTCAATTTGATATGATTTTTGAAATTCCGTGGACAAAACAATGAGTTAATATGGTATTTGGTGCCAACTAGGCTTGTAAATTTTCCTCCATTTTTTATTATTTAGCCCTGGTTGATCTAGCACATGTATTAAAAAATCTTAATTAATCAGATTTTTTATTAAACGAATTTTATTAATAATATTTTAAAACTCTAAATTAGACTATTATTATCATTATTACTTTATGTAGTTATTTAATTAAAAATAATACCAATGGAAAAAAAACCTCCCTTAATTGGCTAAAATGGATAACCAAGTAAAATAAAATGAATGGAACAGAAGTAAAGAAGAGGTTTGATGAAGCTACCCATGTACCAAATAAGCTTTGAAAATCCAAAATTGTGACTTCAATATTTTTAAGATCGTAGATACTTCAATATTCCTACTAAGGGTTGCAAAAGTACCATATATATAAAAAATAAACCATTCATTTTTTAAAACATAAAAATACATTTTGGAAAGCAATAAATTTCAGTCAGATTCCATAGGTTCTTAGTTTAAGCTTCTTCTTTTTTTCTTTTTTTCCAAAAGTAGCCTCCAGACAGATTTTGTTCTTATAAACAAATTAAGAATTTAATATGCTAATCTTGGCCCAATAACCAATTAGTCCAGCAGGTATTTGACATCAGCTGAAAGTGATTTTCCACTGCTTGCTGTCCTATTTTTAAATTGTTAGCAAGATTCATACAACAAACTTTTGTTTTTGTTTTTTTTATGAAGCAAGGTTTTGTATAGCTGGCATCAAAAGGATGTAAAGTTACAAAGATATATTAGCTCCAAAAATACTTCAAATATAGGGGGTAATCAAAAAGCAAAAGAGGGCTACTGAGCCAGGGATAAAGAGCCAATAAAACCTAAAAACAAAAACAGGAGCATAGTTAGTCCAACTAAATAGCAGTAACAGATATCTATTGTTGAGAAAGCTAGGAGTTCAAAGCATCTTCTATTTCATTCTATCCAAACACACCAACAAATACAGCTAGGGATCATTTTCCGGATGTTCTTGATGGCTTTGCTGATTCTCAAAGAATTCCACCTTTCAACTGCTTCCTTATAGTCTTACAAACTTTAATTTATCCACATTGTATTATTTTTACAGGGGTATTGAACAATTTATATTTCAAAGGTATAATACATTGCTGTGATCTATAATTTAGTTTCAACTCTTATTTCTATGCTCTAATATTGAGAGTGTACAAATAGACACTTACATATAACATGTAGAACATAACGTATAACACAAATTTCCACATGTGTTTACTTATTCAACTTTATACGAATTTAAGCGTCTATTTGGGAATACCCAAATTTAAAATGCATAGATATCAACTGGACCAAATTAAAAGACACATTTATTTATTATGCTTACTTGAAAAGATGTTGAAAACTAGCCCCATAAACTAATCATTTCCAAGAATGTACCAGTGCTGCTATGAACATCCTTAAACCATAGAATAACACATATATGGATGCAAACGTACTACAAAAAGTTGAGCGTTCTGATGTACACCAAATGACAATAAAGAGAATGACATGTGATTGAGAATATGTAAATTTATGTTTTCCCAAAGTCAATATCTTCTGTCAATTGCTAATTCAAGCATGAAATACAATGTTTGTCTGTGTATACGATGTCCTAGAAAGCAACATTTTCATCAGTTTACACAAAGGGAAGATTAGACTATTCCCTAAGACTAACTTTTAGTGAATAGATTAAATACAACACTAAGAAAAACAAATGTAAAATATAGTAATAACTTGAAAGAATTACATGAATCAAGAAGAACACATTAAAGTTAACTCCTTTCATGTAAGGAAAGAAGTACCAGCATGGTTATGGTGCAAAAGATTATGAGCAATGGCATCCCTTGCAAGCCTAGCATTGGCTGATCTCAATTGAATCTCAGGAACCATCTCATCATCAATGAGCTCAAAATTGAGGTCTGGATCCATTTCCTCATTCCTCAGTTGGCATATATTATGCAACACACAGCACGCCCCTAACACCACGGGCAAATCTTGAAGTTTCACCTCCGTTCTTTTCTGCAAACAAGACCATCTCCTTTTCAACCTCACAAACGCCTCCTTTGCGACCCTCTGAATCTCACCAATCTTCTCATTGAAAGCATGCTGAGTCCAAGTCAGCTGCTGCTGAGCGTAAGGCACTAAAACCCAATCCATCAAAGGGTATCCAGAACTGCCAACAATCCAAACATTATTCAGTAGCCCTGTATTCGCCCTCTGGAAAAGGGCGGATTTCTCCAGTACCTGATCATCAGGCATCGAACCAGGCCAACCGATACAAACGTCAGTAAACACACCCCTTGGATCAACCACACCTTGGACAGTAATCGAATAGGATGTCTTTTGATTCCTCTCTGTATGCCTCTTATTAAAATAAGCTGCAACACTAATTTTAGGAGCAATTATAGGTATATGAGTTGTATACATTGATCCCACAACATTAGGGATCCCTGATATCTCCTCATACTCATCCTTTATATCCCGCATTTTCTTTTCATCAGGCCATTGGAGATACTTAGGCATCAACACAGTCCTAATCGCGGTACAAACCTCTAACACCAGCTTATGGCAAGTCGAAATCCCCAATCCAAACCTCTTAGAAACCAATCTAAGTGGCTCTCCGGTAGCCAATCTCCATATACAAACAGCGACACGCTGCTTCACAGGTACAGCATCTCTTAGCATAGTATTCTCTTTTGCAACCACAGAACTCAATTCATTACATATCAGCTCAAATGTATCTTTTCCCATTCTAAAAGCTTTCTTAAACTCCTCTTCGGGGAAATCAGCACTGTTGCATTGATCCCACCAAGCTTTTGATCTATTCTTCACCCACAACCTCCTTTGTGGCGCACCCTTTTCGTTAGATTTATTACTGGAAACGATTTCTTCCTCTGCTGCGGCAGCAGAAGAAGCAAGAGCACAAGCAGCAGCGGCAGCAGCAGAATTCCCTCTCCCTTTTCGTTTTCGAACACCATCTAACTGTTGTAAATCTGAATGATGCTGTTGGACATTCGAATAATAATCCCACATCACCTTGGTTGTTTTCTTATGATTGGAGTCGAATAAGAGCTTGCTCTCTTCCTCTTCTTTTGCGAATTCCTCCTGTTCGGATTTTTCTTGTTCTTCAAGTAACAATAAGGATGTTATAATCTGTTTGAGCTCCTTGGTTTTCACAGCGCCTTGATTTTCCGATCGAAATTCATCATTTTCAGCTCCGGCAGCGTTATTGGTTGGGGTTTCTTTCCTTCTTCTGCGACGCTTATTGGGTAAGGTGTTATGATTCATTTGAAGAAGCGTTTTGTGCAGGAATTGACGGATGTAGAAATGGGAAAAGGCGGTAGAATTTTCTGGGAAAGAAGGGAGTTGCTGGTGCTTCATATATGGCCAAAAGGGGATGAAAGTAAACAGTTTGAGAAAAATGTGTGTGAACGCATAGAGACTTTGGAATATACAAACAAGATAATTGTGTTGAAAAATGGGACTCGTACAAGGAATTAATTAATGAAGAAAATGGGCTGTTTTTTTCAAGAAAACGTGTGTGAATGGTATGAACGCGGCTTGGGATTTGAAGGAAGTTTCGAGGTGGCAACAAAACACATTTTGGCTAAAAGATAAGAGGTAGGTGATAAAGACGGTGACCGGAGACTTGCGAGAGTTGAAAAATGATTAGGAGGAGTTGGGATGATTTTCCAACATTTTTTAAAATTCAATTACACATATATTTAAGTAATATATATATCTAATAAATTATCATAATAATTTAGGTGTATAATTGATTTTCCAGATAAATTCAGAGATGAATATAGATTTTTTCCCTTCTTTGCTTAACTCAATCCATATTCTTAAGTGTGTTTGTAGGTAAGTTTTGATTGTAAGGAGTCAAAATTTTAAAAAAATAACAATTTAATCAATCTTAAAATTATTAAAACAAAATAAAATAAAGTATAATATATTTTTATCAATTTGATTATTATTGATTATGATTCAATTTTGTTTGATTGTTCTTAATCATATATAAAAATAAAATCAAAATACAAAGTGGGGAAAAGAGAACATAAAACATATAAAAAGATATTTAAAATTATTCATAGAAGATAATATATTAGGTATATATTTTTATACAATATATATATATATAATCTATTGATTCGCTTCAACATTTTGAACAATATCAAAACAACTCAAAGATTATCAATTTTTAAAAAAATATAAATTCAAATCAACTCAAATTCAAATAAAATTGATTTATTTAATTGTTGTGGTTTAATTTTTTTTATTTGGATCGTTATTTTACGCAAATCTTAAACACTTGTAATCGTAGGTTTGGATCTAAAAGATGTTTACTATCTGAACAATCCCTTTTATTTATCTATACTATATTAAAAACATGAAGACCCTTAGAAATGTCGTTTGAACGTTTTACCCTTCATTAAAATACTTTGCTTAGGATAAAATTATGTTTTCACTGTTTTTTTTTAATTTTTAATTTTAACTTTTATTATTTGATTTCAAGATTTACTTTGTCTAGGCTATGAACGAACGGAAAGGAAAAATATTATTATTATTCTAATATTTAAGACTTTGAAATTGATAAAAATTTTGATTATCAAATATTTTGTTAATAAAAGTATGTAATATAACAAATTTAAAAATAAAAAAATCAATAGAATTATATTGAAAATATTAAACTATTCCTTTTATATTTAGGAGTCTTTTTTCACATTAAATTTTAATCAATTAATTATTTAACTTCTAATTATTCAACTCCAACTTACTTACTTTATGTATTCATACACTTTTAACATATCTATATTATAAGTTATTAAATTGATTTTCTCATCCTTTTTGATTCACAAGAGATTAAACTATTGCATTACACTAATAATATTTATTTATATGAATATTGTATTTATTTAATAACAAATAGTGTTTGTATATAATTTTTTAATTAACACGTACATATGTGCAAAGCACAAACTAGTCTTGAATAAAGGAGTCGGGGCTGTTTTTTGTTTCTTAATTATTGAGTTACATTACTTGAATTTTTAACGATTAAATTAATTCAATATCGTGATGTCTTGAGCAGTTTGTTCTAAGAGGTATTCTAATCTAATACTGTGGTCATTTGTTTCTTTGTATAAATAGTGAGAAATTACTTAATATTAATTTAAATTCAATTTTAGTGTCATGATTTTCGTTGCTGCTTTCTTGATATTCATTTACAACTTCTTTGGGGATGTACTAGCTATGGTATTCCCTTTTTAAATAATTTGTAACGATACAAAATTAAGGTTTAACGATTAAATAAAAGAGAAATGGATAGGAAAGGCATTATTGAATTACTATTGTGAATACATTTTCTTTCTTTTTACATTTTTTCAATTGAACTTTGAATGGTTCTCAACATGTTAACGGACCTGACAAACCACGTTTCTTTTTCTGTTTTTCCCTACTTATAATAAAAATAAAAATAAATAAATACATACAATTCTAGCCAAACCATCTATAAGATGAATGCTTATTTTCTTTTGAATGATGCTTAATTTCTTTTGTTCTTTTTTGACTTTCGTATTTGTTTGAGTGTGTACCTTTACTTTTTTTTCCGTCTCTTTAAATGCAATATATTGATTTTGTTAAAAAGTCCCTTGGTTCTTTCCATACAACATTTATTATGTCACAATCCAAAACATGAACGTGATGACATTTGCTCAATAACATCTGAACAAGTCAGCCTAATCCCAATGAAAAACAGAAAAAACATGCGAAAGTAATAAATAAAGTAGATAACTAAAAGGGAAATCTTCACAAGCTTAAATATCATTCAAGGATTGGTTGTCACGTGTCTAAGCCACTAGCCATACAGAAATCAGAAGAATTGCAAGTTTGAACCGTCTTTTTCTCAAATAGAACAAAGCAGAAAAGAAACAGGAACAAGAGAGTCAACCAGATGAAAACAACTACCTCTATAAATCTCCTGGGAAGCCTCGGATGATCAAGGAAAAATACTACTCACCGTCCGGCCTCAAAACCTACACAAGTGTAGAAGCAAAGGGTGAGTATCAAAAGCAACACGATACCCAGCAAGTCAACTAACAAAATAGAGTAAGTCTAATAGAATACACAAACTCCTTTCATCCCAACCGACCTCCATAAATACAACCTGCACAGAAAATCAGCCTAGCCCAACCCAACAATACATAATACACAAAGGAGATAGTTTTCACAATATCATAGTTATCAAATCACAAGCCACAATTCACAAGTGATAACACAGTCAATCACAGGAATAACATCATGTCACACAAGAGTATGCAAGGATGAGATACAATGCTTATGCATTAATCGCCGGCAATGACCTCAACATCATAACTTCACTGAAAAATACCTCAACATCACAACATTGTCGGTAAAGACCTCGGCATAATATCGTTGCCGGGAACGACCTTGGCATCACAATATCACTAGTAAAAATCTCAATATCACAATCTTGCCGGCAATGACCTTGGCATCATATCTCGACCGATAAAGACCTCGGCCCCAATTTTCACTATCTCAATCATATCAATATTAAGAACCAATGCAAGTATGTGTGACATAGAATGAATGAACATGAGATGAAGTCTACAAACAAATCCACTCATAATCACCAACCACAACAATATATCTCAAAAATAGAATTCTCATCACTTAACACATTTTCAATTCAAGTGTTACAACACCACCCCAACTCACATTTACGTTTAATCACCTCATGTTTTATAATATTAAAATACTTCACGAATCACACATAGAAGAAAGGATAATTTGAGAATTCTATGAGAATTACAATATTTTGAAAGTCCACTTGTCTTAGTCAAATCATGATCTATCAAACACTTGAGCCCTTCCCTTCCGAATAGAATCCGAAGTACCACAATCTAGTCAAACACATAATAAGGTTTTTGAAACTAACCACACAAAAATCTATAGTCAAATTCTCAAATTTCAAGCATTGGGTTCCATCTTAATTCCCCCAAATAACATAACTTTAATAAGGTTTTTAAAAGATGATACATCTAATATCTAATTACCTATTACTATCATTAATTGTCAAATATAAGAGAAAATGTTTTTTTATATATATGTATATACAGAGAAGAAGAAGACGCAGCATAATGTAGCACCTTAATCTTCTAATGGTAGCCATTAACTCCAATTGCCACTTTCTGAAGGTAAAGCATACAATTCCTTGGGATACGCGTCATAGCCCCACCCACATTCTTTATTTACCCCTTTTTGTTTGAATCTGTACACGCCCAGTAGAAAACAATTTGCCACAATATGTAATTCATCTAGTTAGCAAAAACTATTATTTCTTGCACCTACTGTAGCACCCGACAAAATTATCAACATACCCCTACAAGAGATATGTGCGCATAAACGCATCTTCCCATGCTCGGATGGCATATCCAAGGCTGGATTTGCGACCAACAAAAAAAGTTGAGTGAAAAAATAGTCTCGGTCTATTTTTAGAGCGACTGGATCAAAAGATAATTTTTCAACCCGAAAATGAAAAATAGTGTCGGTGCGCGACAGAGGCGCGTTGCGCACTTGTAGCGGAGGGACACTTATATTTTTTCAAAAAAATTTCGACGGGATTGGAAAAACTCATTCAGAAAATTTTCAGAGAAAAATACACTGGTGCGCGACCAGTCCACATTACGGACCTGGCATTCCAACCCTAAATGTTTTTTTTAAATTTTGTGACGGGCATTCCAATCAGTTCCCAACTCCTCCTAACCTCAATACATGATCTAGTTAGGTCGTTTAAGTATAAAAGTGGTTATAAATCCTATTACAAGTTTTTCAAAACCTTTAATAAAAGAGACCAAGGGCTAAAGAGAAGAGGAGAAGAGCTTGAGATTGAAGAATTCAAGAGGAAATCCTTGAAGTGATTGTTGAGAGCTTCATCCCAAGTATGTAAGGCTAAACTAAAAGCATGAGATTCTTCTCTCATGTGCCCTATAGAGGGTTATAGAAGAGTTGAAGGTCTAAAGAGTTTACATACACAATTCTTGATGGTTTTTCTTGAAAATCTTATTAAGTTCATATATTTTCCTATGTTGATGATCATCATAAACTTGTTTTCTTGAATTGAATACTTTTCATGAGATATTGTATAATCCTACATGATTAGTTTTTAAAGCATGCATGATTAAACCTAAGGATTGAGTCTAGAGCCTTAATGTGAGAATGTCGATTGTGATGAGAGAATGTTGATGAGTTGATAGAACTTGATAATCTTATGAGTCTCCATAAAAGAACTCCAATGATTGCCTACTCGATTGTTTCCTAATGTTGTTCTAGGCCTTGAGATATTGATTGAGATGTTGATTGATGAGATGATTAGAATCTCTATGAGACTGATTGAAAGATCGTGCCTCCACAAGGCTGATATAATGATTTGAATGGTTTGATTGGATTAATTGTCTTATGAGCATTGAGTCATAGGAGGAGTATCGAGCACCGAAATAGTAAGAGTTAGTCCAACTCGCACTCGTCAAACTACGTCACCAAACATAGGTGAGGCATAGAACCATCACATTATATTGTGGTTCCCTCTTGATTAGAAGTCCATGAAAGCAATAAAGGACTTAGTTGATTGTCTTTCCCTCTAGGATTCGATTCGTTCCCTACCTGGCAAGTTTGGAACGGTTTTGGCAACATCAGCTTGATTGTTGTACATTCACTATCTCATAAGTGATTATTGTCGGATAAAAGAAACTTCCAAAAGTTTCCACCTTTAGTACTCTGAGTCGAGTTGAGTTGATTGATGAGGTTGATTGGTTAATGGGTCACTTGTCTAATCTCTTTCTTTCGATGAACATGTGACATTTTGATTTAGTTATTATTCTGAGTTGATATTATTTCCATATTATTCTACCTATTTCTGTTTCATTCAGCTATTTTACATACCTTACATTCCACGTACTGACACCAGTCGGTGCTGCATCATTTATGATGTCGATACAGGAGTTATAGATCGTTAATAGGTGCACTGTTAAGGACTCAAGATGTTCAGTTGATTGGTGAGCCTCCTCTACTCCGGAGGATTCACTGCCTTTATTTTATCTTACTTTAGAATTAGACTAGACTAGCATTATTTTTATTGAGGTAGCCATATGCTTGTCATTGGCACCACTTGATAGTGAATGAGGCTTCATAGATGATAGTCGATAGTCGATGTTGAGATTGTTGTGCTAGTTCTATCTACTAGCCTTTTTCTATTATATATATTATTTTGAGAACTAGATGAGATGTGCCCATTTACTTTCCTTAGTCTTCCACTGATTATCTTGAGTTATTTGATTGAATGAATGTGATGAGGCTAAGTGGTTCGCTTGGGACTAGCAATTGTCTCTAGGTATTGGCCACGTCTTGGGTACCCCCTAGGGGCATGACCGACTTGGTATCAGAGCACGAGTTCAAATGTCCTAGGGAGTTTATGAAGCCGTGTCTAGTAGAGTCTTGTTTATGGGTGTGTTGTCGACCATGCTTTATAAGCAGGAGGCTATAGGACATTAGGAATTGTTACACTTCTTTCTTATTCCAAATTCATGTGATAGAGTTAAAATCTAAGAAAACTCTCTTCTAATTTGTGCGTTACGCATTTCCCAAATTGTGACCATGTGTCCAAAAAGAGTTGATGAGGTGAACAGGAGCCCAAGCTTCTACCTCCACACCCACAGTTAGAGAGGATCAGGAAAGTTTTCCAAAAGTCTCCCCAGATGTTGTGACGGGTATAACTTGAGCCTTTACTTGCTTTGATGTTATTCGTGAGAGAGGAACTTATGACTCTAAAGAGTTGAATGTTTCCATCTAAGAATAAGATGTGATGTCTTATACCACCCTGAGTAGAGATGTCATTCCAGAGCTAGAATGATGACAATAGAAAGTAAAGGACGAGATAGTGAGAGTCGTTGTTGATTTAGGCTTGTAATTAGAGTTATATACCCATTAGGTAATTAATGAGATGACAAGTCGATTGCTATAAGTTTGATGAAAGAGTTGTAAGTACCCTATGAGTGTCATGTTGAGGTAGTTAGTGTCGGAATATGTTAGAGTGTGCTCAAAGCTAGAAAGAGATCTATGTTGATGTATTCTGATATTGTATTGTGAGGGTGAGATGTAGATGTTGAATAGAGGGACAAAGTGCTTTCAACGTCATAGATCTACACTAGGCTTATAATTCTGAAGAAAGAGCCCCACGAGATTTTTATAGTTATGAGCTTAGCTAGGTAAAAGGGGTATAGTGAGTGGAGGAATGGTACTTGAGTTGTAAAGAGGGGATGTGTTGAGTGAATACCTGCTATGAGATTTTAGTGGGCTTATGCTCCAAAACATGCCTAGTAATTGTAAGATTGATGTGATATTAGAGAGTTGTGTGATAGACGCACATGTTAGAACTACACTCTAAGCTTGAATGTCGAGGAGTAGTTGTAAAGATGAGACAGTATCGTGAGAGTGATAGTTTTAGTTGGCGATTCTCCCTAAGAGGTTCACCATAGTGTGTGTTTGAGATTAATATGTTGGCTTGGAAGGATTGTGATGTTATGAGTATGGTATATGTGCCGTTAGATGGAAAAGGAGAGTTAAGGACGAAACATTTGATAGGAGAGGTTAGATTGTAAGAGTTTGGGGAAGTGGTTATATACGCCATTAGAGTAGCAAATATAGAGAGATTTCCCTAGCGATAGGAGAAAGCTAAGAGTGGTATCTTTGGAGAGAGTCTTAGTAGCTATTTTATATATGCAACTATAGTATGATAGAAGAAGTTTGAGATGACTATTCTCATGGATAGGATTTCCTCGACCGTGTGGAGGTATATATTTGTAGCCTAGTAGGGGAAATTGATTCGCAAAACTTGAAAGATGACCCTTGAGCTAAGGGGGAGATAATGAAATGATAGACCTAAGTAAATCTTGAGATTTTGATAGAGATGGGTTGATCGAGATGAGACATCAGTTCCTTGCCATATCGTACGTGCCTTATTCTTCCGTTGAGGTGATGCCCTATTCTCCTCTGGTATATGTTTGTCATGCCTATGGCCTAGTCCCATGTACCACTTGTTGATTGTCTTTCATGTTGAGCTATGAGCGTGAAAAGCGATGAATCCATTCATTAATTTTGATCTTACTCCATGCATCGGAGAGTTTCTATTCCTATGTTAAATGAGATGTGACTTGAGTTTTATACTGTGGATAGTTCTGTGAACCTAAAATGAGTCTCGATAGACAAGAGAGATTGTACTTCATTATGAACGCTCTCAAATAAGATATCTTGATTGAGTCATGCTAATTATCTTCGTTTCAAGTTCATTGAGTGATCCTGTCTTCCCAGTCTTGATGGAAATATTGACGAGGATAGAGGAGTGAGGGTTGATGAAAGAGAGTAAGGGTTCTTTATTCTGATGTCATCTTACGCATGCCCGTCCTTTGGTACGTTATGTCATTGTTGAGGGTAGGATGTAGAGTATCAAGTTTTAGATGTAGAATCGTGCTTATTTGGCATACGGAGGTAATAGTTGGGGTTTGGCCAAAGGGGGAGATGAGGAGTCCATCTAGGCTCAAGTAGTGATGTTGATAGTAGTAGACGGAGAATGAGAGTAGATGAGGAGGAGTAAATGTACCCTTATTAAGACATTGGTGTTGTACTCGTGTCATGTAGGGATAGAGATAGGGAGGAGGGAAAAGATGAGACCTTATGGTGTGCTATAGATAGGTAAGAGTATGTTGGTATGTCTTTGAGTGGGACCTTGTGAATGGTGGAGGTAGAAGTACTAAGTAGGCTTTAAAACTCTTAGATACAGTTGAAGTGGTTAGAGTAATAGGCTTGAATACGTGTTTGTTACTATGCGAGTATTGGTGATAGACTGTTGAAGACTTTGTGACGAGGGTTTCAAGTAAGGATAATGGAGTAGTGAAGAGGACTGGTGATCTTTTAGGAAAAGATCCTGAGAGAGTATAGGGCTTGGAGAGTATAGGGCTTGAGTATTGAGGGTTAGCCTTGTATGGATATGGTCATCTTAATGATAGCACCGTGAGGCTTAAAAGTAGGCTTGAATGGAATAAGAGGATTAGGTAGGGAATTGAATAGGAGCTATAAGTTTAAGTTGATGGAGTAGAGTGCCATGCAAGGGAGCACAATTGAGGTGGAGAGTTGAGTTTGAGAATGCCCGCAGAGTCTTGTATATCATGATGGTCCCCTTTCTCGATTAAAGTTGATGACTTCCTTCTTGAGTTCAAACGACTGATTGACGAAGTGTTTAAATGATTCAAAATGATTAAGTTTCGATGTTCTATTCGTGCTTGATGATGAGAATGTTGAAGGTAATGTTCTTACCTTTGATTTGATTGATGTTTCTATCCTTGAGTTGATATGTCTATTCTTGAGTCTGAATAGAGTTGATTGTGATTGATGAGGAGTCGAGAGTTTGATTGATGGACATGAGTATTGAGATGAGTCTTGAGTCTACTCTCCCTTGATATCCAACTTTACTCATCATTCGAGGACGAATGATCCCAAGGGGGAGATAATGTAACACCCAGTAAAATTACCAAAATACCTATAGAAGAGAGATTAGCACATAACACGTCTTTCCATGCTCAGATGGGGAATCCGAGGTCAAATTTGCGATCAACACAAAAAAATGAGTGGGAAAATGGTCTCCGTCGATTTTTAGAGCGACCGGATCAAAAGATAATATTTTGACCCGAAAATAAAAAACAATGTTGGTGCGCGATAGAGGCGCGTTGCGCACCTGTAGCGGAGGGACACTTATGTTTTTTTTCAAAATTTTTGACAGGATGGGAAAACTCGTTCAGAAAATTTTTGGAGAAAAATACATTAGTGCACGACCAGTCCGTGTCGCCGACCTAGTATTCCGACCCTGAAAAATTTTCTAAATTTTGTGAGGGGCATTCCGGTCAATTCCCAATTCCTCCTAAACTCAATACATGATCTAATTAGGTCGTTTAAGTATAAAAAGGGTTATAAACCCTATTCCAAGTCTTCCAAAACTTTTAACAAAAGAGACCTAGGGCTAAAGAGAAGAGGAGAGGAGCTTGAGATTGAGGGATTCAAGAGGAAATCCTTGAAGTGATTGTTGAGAGCTTCATCCCAGGTATGTAAGGCTAAACTAAAAGTATGAGATTGCTCTCTTATGTTCCCATAGATGGTCATAGAAGAGTTGAAGGTCTAAAGAGTATACATACATGATTCTTAATGGTTTTTCTTGAAAATCTTATTAAGTTCATATATTTTCCTATGTTGATGATCATCATAAACTTGTTTTCTTGAATTGAATACTTTTCATGAGATATTGTATAAGCCTACATGATTATTTTTGAAAGCATGCATGCTGAACCCAAGGATTGAGTCTAGAGCCTTGATATAAGAATGTCGATTGTGATGGAAGAATGATGATGAGTTGATAAAACTTGATAATCCTATGAGTACCCATAAGTGAACTCCAATGATTGTCTATTCGATTGTTTCCTAACGATCATTCTAAGCCTTGAGCTATTGATTGATGAGATGATTAGAGTCTCTATGAGACTGATTGAATGATTGTGCCTCCACGAGGCTGATCGAATGATTTGATTAGTTTGATTGGATTGATTTTCTTATGAGCATTTAGTTATGGGTGGAGTATCAAGCACCGAACAAGTAAGAGTTAGTCCAACTTGCACTAATCAAACTACGTCGCCAAACGCAGGTGAGGCATAGAACCATCACATTATATTATGGTTCCCTCTTGATTAAAAGTCCCCGAAAGCAATAGAGGACTTAGTTGATTGTGTTTTTCTCTGGGATTCGATTCGTTCCCTGCCTGGCAAGTTTGGAACGGCTGTGGCAACATCAACTTGACTGTTGTACATTCACTGGCTCATAAGTAATTATTGTCGGATAAGAGAAACTCCCAAAAGTTCCCACCTTGAGTACTCTGAGTCGAGTTGAGTTTAGTTGAGTTGAATTGGGTTGATTGATGAGGTTGATTGGTTGATGGATCAGTTGTCTAATCTTTACTCTTTCTTTAGATAGACATGTGACATTTTGATTTTGTTATTATTCTGAGTTGATTTTATTTTCATATTATTCTACCCGTTTACGTACCGTATATTCCACGTACTGATGTCACTCGACGCTGCATCATTTCATGATGTGGATACAAGAGTTATAGATCGTCAACAAGCGCACCGTTGGGGATTCGAGATGTTCAGCTAATTGGTGAGCCTCCCTTACTCCGGAGGATTCACTACCTTTATTTCATCCTACTTTAGAGTTAGATTAGACCAGCTTTACTTTTTTTGAGGTAGCCATGGGTCTGTCATTAGCACCACTTGATTGTGATAGAGGCTTCATAGTTGATAGTCGATCATCGATATCTAGATTGTCGTGCTAGTTCTATCTACTAGCCTTTTTTATTATATATATTATTTTGAGAACTAGATGAGTATGGCGTACTCCTCCTGTTCGAACCGGGGTTCGAAACCAAACTCCTCCTCAGGAGGATAGATAGGGCGATTCGGGTGAGATCCAATGTGGATACAATTTAACCTAATCAACCAACTTTATCGAGAAAGATTACTTTTTTTAGGCCAAGGGATTGGTACTGGTCTTGGGAATCAACTTATTAGTCTTCTGATATATCTCAGTATGGAGGATGAGGACAAAGAGTTATATATGTTTATAAACTCTCCTGGGGGCTGGGTAGATTGTGGTTGTATTGGCTGCAAGCGAAACGTAGGCGGTTTAGGTGTGTGTTGACCATGCACTCTCGCTTCGTGTAATGTCGTATGTATGATAGAGTAGTGTGGTGATTGACCTCAATGCTAATGGTGATCCCCAAGGTTCAACGAATGAATGAAGCTATTTCATACCCGGATAGAGATGGTGGTCTTCCTCTGATGTCTCCAAGCCGGCCATAATAGCATAGATAGGCGAAGCAGTCAATAGCAGTCTGTTCTCGCCTATCGATAGATAGCAGGTTGCTTCCAAGCTCAAACCATTTGAAAATTGCTACTTTTTTCTTGTTATTGATAGAGTGGTATTCTCCGCCCCTGTCAAATAAAGTGGAGGGGGAGAACTGGAAGAGAGAAGGAAAAAGAGCAAAGGATTGACAAGTCTAATGGGGGAAGAATGGCTGACACGTTGGCTGCCTTCGATAGAAAAAAGAAATCTGCTGGTGCCACCTAAACGGTAGGTAGGCGGCGGATGTGTGACGTTTGGAGTTGTGGTTCGTGCACCTGTCCCCAATGGAAGAATGAGGAATCTCCTCCCCTGCGGATCATGTCCTTACCACTCAGTCCCCGATGGCCAGCGGTGGATTCGGCATAGCAGCTCAGGTTCGTTTGCGCTGCGCGTTCCCGCTGGACTGGACACATGTTAGCTGTAGGAAGTATGGTTCCTAAAGTGACTTTGATTCGCCAGTTCAGGCTCAACTCCTCGCTTCATGTTAGCGGACCTACAGGTCGGGCCGGGGCTCTACGCTCTTTCTTTCTGTGGGGGACGATACCGGGGAGAGAGGGGAATGCATCGAGGCAGCGAGCAAAACAACTACATTTTGGCTTTTCCCTCCATGACATGAGCCTAGTGCATTGGACCGATGGATAAGAGAACTGAGCTATCCTAAAAAGCGCTTGTAGTCTGGTTAACTGCTTCCACAAACACCCAGCCTTCTGATAGGTATTATGTAATAGAAGAATCAGGATCTGCGAGATATGGATATGAAACTGGATATGCTGGTTGGGAGCTATATGAGCGGTAACGTCCACGTACAGCTCCGTGAGAAGGGCGGTGGACAGAAATGGCCTTGTTGTACCTTACTCTCGTCTTCAATGGGGTCTGCTCTTTCTTTTTTGGGAGAGTATGTCGATATGATCTTAATGAGGTGCGGGGCTTTGCATCTGACATTCGTTGGGCTTCTCTCTTCGGGAGCGTGTGCCCCGGCCTTTTTGTGCAATAAACCCCTCCGGCCGAAGACTAGTGGTAGGTGGTCCTGCGGAACTTTCGGAAAAGGGTAGCCTTGTGTGTAAGCACAACAATGAACCGCGGCGAACCCTCAGACGACCTATCTAAGATTGGGGGGGATCCTCAGTAGTGGTGACCCTTTCACTCTTCCACGGACTGATACATGTACCGAATGCTCATACAGGAAAGTTGACTCCTGGGTCTAGAACCTGGGGGGTTGCTCCGAGAAATCCTTTCTTTCTCGTCCACACAGGGGGGTGCGGACACACCTGCGTGGATTACAGGTTACAATTACAAGAATGGCGGGGAAGTTAACAGTACCCAACGATATTCAGGGATGGATGTAGACCCATCGGGCAGGGATCATCATTCTGGTCTTGGTAGAAGTGGTGACCGTTCTCAAGAACGAAAAAGACTGAGTTGAGGGAAGCCCTATGACTCACTGAAACGATGGTAGGAGTGCCCTTTTTCTATCAATAGAGGGAGCTTGAAAAATGAGATTATTCAAGAATACATATTGAATGCTGAGATTACGCATTGAATTTCTGGTAGTATATCCATATTATATTGTTCTAGAAGAAATGAAACAAAAGATATGGTAGAGCTAGGACAGTTATTGTATGAGGTCTACCCAATGCTAGATGCAGAGGCACATAATAGATCGATATGAACGTCATGAATTGTCCCGTAATAAAACCTTACGCCAGAATAAAAGGTTCCACACGAGCTCCCATTCTGCAGCGTGGTGGCAGGACCGCTACGGGAGTGGTTCTTCCGATGTTAAGAATTCTTCCAATAATTCCTAGGGCGGTAAGGATTGAAATGAAACCCTTCCGGTGACCAGGGCGGTAGGTGGATTATGACCAAAATACCCTTCCCCTTGTTCATACATTCATGCACTAGCTGTCTTTCACCAGACCTGCAATCACGGCTATCTGCCCGTGGTGAGTTTTAGAATGAAAATAGGGGCTTACAGTTTCACTGCACTCTCAAAATAAGCAGTGAACAGATTCGTCCGTCTAGCATATAATGATTTTGGCCGATTCCCTTTTCTTGAATCCTTGACTTGTTCAAGGTCCTGATTCACTTGTCCCCTTGTCCATAGGGACCTCGTGGCATACAACCAAAATGACTCCCGCTAGATAGCCGCCCCTTTCTCTCTTTTTACAGCCTCGTGGACGGACGAAAGAAGGGAAGTTACAGATTGGAGCAGTGAAGGCTCGCGAAGTAGATAGCAAAGCAGCAAGCAAGAGCTTCTCAGCCCCCTAACCTTTCTCTTTTTTTTAGAATACTTATTTTTTAAGAAATAGACTAGAGCATTCCCTGGAACAGGTCGTAGAGAGGTATTCAACAAGCGCCACTCAATTGCGCTAACTAAGCCCTCCATAGAAGTTCAAGGAAGTAAAGCTACATACTACTGGAAAGAGATGGGCTTTCTCCTTTCTATTTCTTACGGGCTATTGATTTCGGGATGAGACTTTGCTTGCTTACTTTCATGCTTCCTTCCGTGAGCTACTTAAGGTTTAAGGTAAGGGGCACTCCTAGCATAAATTACCAATCTAACCTGTCTTTGCTGGTAAATAGATGCGCAACATTAGTTACCTGAATTAAAGAGGACTCTTAAATAAGTTGACTTCGCCTGGGCGTCATCTTTCCTTTCATTCACTAGTTGAGTACTTCCTCCTATCAGATAGAAGCTTTTCAAAGGGTGCTTCGCTTCCAGCTCTTCTTGTTCAATACCGCTTCCCTTCCTTGTAAATATCATCTCTTACCGCTCTTATGGATCAATCGGTCAACTGTAGGAAACTGTCCAATTGTTGTCAACTGGTATTGGTACAACCATGAATCTCTTGTTTTCTTTGTTTACAGCTGGCCTTACTTAAATAGGAATTCTTGCTTCTAGCTAGCTCAATCAGTGCGCTAGATTTCCATTCTTTTAATCTCTCCGCCAGCGCCAGGGAAGCGCTCTTCGGGCTGAGGTCCAATTCATCTCGTAGGCTTATTGTAGAAAGAAAATCTTCATCAATCATCATCTACATTATATAATAATAGAATATATATAAGAGATGAAGTGGGAAAGGCTTCCCTCGGTACAGCGAGGGAGGAACCAAGCCTTCACTCGATCACCTCCCTTCCTTGAAAAGTCAGGTATATATGCTTCTTTGCAAATAAAGAAAGTCACTTTCTTTCGGAGCGCGCTTAAGGCTAGGGTTAACTGCAGCTAAGTGATTGCTTAGGGATTAGCTATCTCATCTCTTCGAGTCGAGTTCTAGTTTTTCAACCATTACCGCAGGACTTTCTTTAGTAAAGGCGGAATAAGCCAAAAAATCTTTTTTTTTCGAACAGTCTCAACACGTCCTCGTTGATAGTCGCTCTGCGAAAAGTCTAGTAGTCTCTGACTTGGACTTCGAATCCTAAGTCTCAGCCCTTTCCCGGGTTGCCTCGCTCTCAGGTTGGCCTTTCTACTTGACTAAGTAGTACTCCACTCGTGCAGTGGGTGTATAGGCTAGCCCATGGTGCGGTCAGCTATGATATACTCGACTTCTTCTTTAGTAGGTTTATCTACAACATCTGGTGGTGCCCTCGTGGGCACATTCCTCTCTGGGGCGGTCTGGTCTAATCAAAGTGAGGGATTCCTCCATACTCTCGGTAAAGTTTGGAAGACTGTGACTGATCCTGAAAGGAAATGAATGGTAAAAATAGCATGTCATATCAATGAAAAGTTCTAAAAATATTTCATTGTTCCTAGATGGGTATAAAACCATGTTCGAATTCTTGGAACGGAACAAAATAAAGTTGGGTCGAATGAATAAATGGATAGGGCTGCGGCTTCAATTAAATTATAGGGAAAGAAAAAGCAACGAGCTTTTGTTCTTAATTTGAATGATTCCTGATCTAATTAAACGTTAAAAATTTATTAGTGCCTGATGCGGGAAGGGTTTCTTGTCCCATGCGTGGGTTCTCAATTTTTTTAATGAATCCTAACTATTACCATTTTCGATTATGGAGATGTGTGTAGAAGAAACAATATATTGATAAAGAAAGTTTTTTCCGAAGTCAAAAGAGGGATTCGGTTGAAAAAAAATAAAGGATTTCTAACCATCTGGTTATCCTATAACACTATAACATAGACCAATTAAATTAAACGAATCCGTTAAGAAGTTTATCTGTATCCAAGGTACCTATTCTTACTACAATACTTTATTTTAACTGTAGCGCACTATGTATCATTTGATAACCCTCAAACGTGGGAAGGAGAAGAAGGGGGATTCGAATCCGGTGTGGGCGTTAGAGTATTGAGAGGACCTTTGCCTAGTACGAGAGGACCGGGAAGGACGCACCTCTAGTAAACCAGTTATCGTGCCCACGGTAAACGCTGGGTAGCCAAGTGCAGAGCGGATAACTGCTGAAAGCATCTAAGTAGTAAGCCCACACCAAGATGAATGCTCTCCTATTCCGACTTCCCCAGAGCTTCCGATAGCACAACCGAGACAGCGACGGGTTCTCTGCCCCTGCGGGGATGGAGAGACAGAAGTTTTTTTGAGAATTCAAGAGAAGGTCACGGCAAGACGAGCCGTTTATCATTACAGTAGGTGCCAAGTAGAAATGCAGTGATGTATGCAGCTGAGGCATCTGTTGACACCCGATTTTGACTGACCCTTAACTTATTTTACGTTTTATTCATTTAAAAATTGATGTTCTAATTGGCGAAATAAAAGATTTTGCTTTTCAGGATATACTCTTTATATTATCGTTTTATATTTATTATCGTCTACAAAAAAATAATAAATAATCGTTATTTTAATTTTAGACGCGTATCGCATTATTTTTTAGGTAACGTCTTTCGTATCGTGTTATTCAAAAAAGATATTTTAATATATTTTCACAATGAATTTGGTGAATCATGTACGCGAATTCACGACTCAAAATATCATATTATCTATGTTTCAAATAAAATTTGTTGTCAATTTTAACCAAATCGTTGAAATTTTTTTTCAATTTTTAACCAATGCCCTTGAATTTATTTCGATTCTAAACACTCATTTGTACAATTTTGCATTTTTAACCCCAAATTGAGTCAATTTACGACTTAATTTTAAATTCCTACACCTTTTGACTAATATTTAAATTCAATTTACCAACTTGTGGCCTAATTTTTAAATTCCTATGATTTGGACTAGGATTTAAATCAAAATTAAGTCAATTTATTGCTAGATTTTAATTTTTATAATTTTCTGGCTAGTTTTTAAATCCGGATCGCCCAAATTCAACTCGGATCCGACCCAAACCCACTTTTCTAATTTTTTTTATTCCCAAATGCCCCTAAACCCTAAAAAGAATTCATTCTTCTCCCTCTTCAAGAGGATAGCAGCCATGGCTGCCATCCCCTTTCCTCCCCACGCCGCCAACCACCAGCAACGGCCCCTCTTGCCGCCGCGCCTCCCTCTCCTCTTCTCCCGCTGTCCCGCCAGCCCTCTCTCCCGCGACCATCCCCCTACCAGCAGTGCGCCCCCTCCACCTCTCCTCCACTTCCCGTCGCCCCTCTCTCCTCGCCGGCTGCCATGCCGCCCCTTTCTCTCCTCTCCCACGCACTTCTCTCCTCTCCACCTCAACAAGTACCACTCCTCCTTCTCTCCTCATCTCCTCACAACCGCTGCCAGCCACCACAGCCCTCATGGCAGCCCCATCGCGTCGCCAACAACCACCAACACCACCAACAACCCGTACCCCAATCAGTGACGATGATAAATTTCACATTCATTTTTCCTTGGAAGGTTTGCTTTTTGTTGTTGTTTTGAACATCTTAGGAAATTGCATATATCAAGGTAAGAACACAGAGTTTTCTTTAAATTTCACAAAATTCGTGTGGTTTGATTGTCACTGATCATGCTCCTTCATCTTGAAAAATTGTGAATTCCCCTAATTATTATTTCAATTAATAAGTGATTTCCAGTTATGGTGAAATTGGAATGATATGTGATTATTCTTCCACTGATTTGGCCCCAATTTGTTTGTGATTACATTATCCCCTAAATTTGGCCCGTAATCATACTGGCTGATTTTCTTCAATATGTGGTATCTCCTATTTTTGATGAAAATAGTATGTAATTTTAGTCTACAAGGAAAGTTTCTTTGTCTTGATCAGAAATTTTGGCAAATCTTCCCTTTATGGTAAATTTGATTAGCAAATCTGCACTGCTGATTGCCTCCCTAAAAGGTGTCTTGGCTTATTTATGGTATTAATTTATTTTTGATTTATTGACTTGCCTTTTTATCTATTCCCTGCTCTATATAAATAATTCACTTTCAGAAGGTCTAAGGAACTGAAAAAAAAAAGTCAGAGAAGAAAAAAATAGAAAAAGAAAACAGAGCAAAAAGAAAATTTCTTACGATCTTCCCTTTCTAAAAAAAAATAGAAAAGAAGAGTCAGGAAGGCTTCAAAATCATACTAAAAGTTCATTTGGTGTTTTGCTCTTTATTGTCATTTTCGGTTAGTATTCTTTTCTCTTTATTAACGTATGTTACTTCCGCCTCTTGCCTGCACAGGTCTGAAAATTCAAGTTAGGGACGATACAGATTTGGTGGACCTGAAAATTTATTTTATGTGTTTATTTTATTGTTATTATTATTTTTTCCTTTTTTCGTTTTTATGCCATGATGTATCGAAATAACTTGGGGATCTAGTTAAAAAGGGGGAGGGGAAATACTTGCTATCTTGTTGATTATTTGGCATTCATGACAACCGCTTAGGCAAACTTTATTTAGGATCAAATATAAAATATAAAATTAAAATTATGTCTAGGCAATCTTAACATAGGAAGCGTTCAAATTAAATCGTTCTTTTTTTAATCATGTCTATAAGATTAAAACGCTTTTCATGTTTATAGAATGCTCTTTTAAATATTTTAGATACCATGTCTATAAGAATTAAATTGTTTAATTAGATGTCATGCCTTTAAGAAATACAAATGTTTTCTTTTAATTTTATTAGATACCATGTTTAATTAGATGTCATGCCTTTAAGAAATACAAATGTTTTCTTTTAATTTTATTAGATACCATGTTAAATTAGATATCATGCCTTTAAGAAATAAAAATATTTCCTTTTAATTAGATACCTTGTTTAATTAGATATCATGCCTTTAAGAAATAAAAATGTTTCCTTTTAATTAGATACCATGTTTAATTAGATATCATGCCTTTAAGAAATAAATAAATGTTTTCTTTTAATTTATTAGATACCATGTTTAATTAGATATCATGCCTTTAAGGAATAAAAAATATTTTTTTACCATAATTAAGTGATTAATTAGATATCATGCCTTTAAGAATTAAAATGTTTTCTTTCTTATTTTATTAGATACAATGCTTGTAAGAATCAAAATGCTTTCTTTCTAATTTTATCGTGCCTTTAAGAATTAAAATATTTAATTTTATTAGATGCCATGCCTATAGGAATAAAAATATTTTTTTAAAAATCATGCCTATAGAAACCTTAAATAAAGAATTTTGTTTTTTAGGAATCTTGTTTATAGGACTGCATTAATTAAGTTGTCTTTAATTCCTTAAAATATATTCTTCAAATGCTATGCCAACAATAATTTTCAAATGACTTTCTTTTCTTAGAGGCCATATGAGACTTTGCCTGCCATTTGTTTGTCCTGCTTGTTGTGGTTGACGAGAGTCCTTTAGGAAGCCCTATATTCTCTTAAGTCTAGAACTTACCAAAAATAGAAAAGTCCAATGCCTCTTGGACATTAGGAGGGGCGCTAGGCATATTAGGAGCGTTAGGTTTCTCCTTTTATAGTTCGCTCTTAAGTTAAAAAATAAATCAACTTAGGAGGGGGTAGGGGTAAATAGGACCTTGGAAATGATGAATATAACTCGTGCTTAAATAGGACAAACCTTGATTTTGTCTATAGGCTTTTAATAAGCCATGTGAAGCTAAAATCCGGAAATAAAGCCGAGTAACTGATCCGAGTAAATAACTCATTTAATTCTCGTCTCATCTACTGTTTTTTTTAATTAATCTGCTTATTTGATTTTGTCACTTAGAATAATTTAGGCTTTTATTAAAAATAGAGACCCTTATTTGTAAACCCCCACATAAATATGAGACACGGTCGGGACCCGCCTTTGCGGACCTTGAAGGGTGCTTAACACCTTCCTTTCGAGGTAATTTGAGCCCTTACCCTCTCTCTGGTTGACTTTGACCTTAGGCTTAGATCTTTCTAGGATTAGAATGGTGTCCTAATGCACCCAAACATTAGGTGGCGACTCTCCTCTTTCAAAAATCCCAAAAGAGTCATTGCCACGACGTCGTTCAGGTTCCCGTTTCTTCGCGAGGAAAAATGGGGTGCGACAGCATCCTAACAGACCGGTAGACTTGAACCTTGTTCCTACATGACCTGATCAGTTCCCTTTTGGGACCTTACAAGGGTATTCCACTTGCCACTGGTCGGTTGAGTCAAGTGATTGAGGGAAATAGTAAGAGACGGCTCTTTGCTATTTGTAATTATGTCAAGCAAAGATGACTGTTTCCTGTCCATGTATGGGATATGTCGGTACTATCAAGCATTAAGCAAGATGGTACCTTCAACCAGGAGCAACCTTTGTATTTTTTAAGATCCAAAAGATGTCACAATTGTTATTCTTTTGACTTAAAGTCTGCAATGGCGTAATAAATTACATTTGAGTTATTCATCAATATGAGCGTAAAGTATTAGCTGAGTTGGGTAAATAAGATGTGATACCTTCACTGCTTTGATTCCTGACATTACCGACATCCTGAATTACTCTCTACAAATATGGAGCTCGTTAGATTGAAAGAGACATAAAGAACTATAATCTCTTTCTTGATTAAGCTAAAATTCTGCCTGCCTTTTTTGATCTCATGCTTTCCGTTGGTCAACAACCAATGAAAATCTCTACACCTCTTCACTTCAGTTGCAAAAAACTTGGCTTTTCGATTGGTGAACTACAACAATTACATTGAACCTATAGGCTGGCTCAGTATTCAATCCAATCTATTCTGTTTCAAAGCGTTCCTCTCTTTCTTCTTTTCTTGTGTACACTCCCACCCTTTTTCTTTTTCCATCTAGACCTGGATGTTATGCCCATTTTTCTCTCTATAGCTTATCATGCCTTTTCGAGCCTTAAAGGTATCAAAAAAATAATAATAGGATTCGCCACTGGATCAGAAAAAGAAAGTCCGAAGGTGACCTCCTTTGCCGAAAAGAGGGGGTGTGAGAGCAGGTCCATATCTTTTGTTTGGAGAAAGGCCCGACTTTCACTTGACTAAGTGGTACTGTAGTGTTCTCCCCGCTAAAGATATTCTGCTCACAAAGAAGGAAAGAGAGCGCTTTACCCATTATCTAATCGAGTTGCCTAATTGCGGCATCTAACCGAGCTTGAAACAATAAACACTTTTCTTTATCCAACCGCGGTAAAGTCTGTCTCTAACCAAGGGCGAGCGACTCTAATCTCAATGGACGGACCCCTCTTCTCTTGAGCCTTGCTTCATTATTTCCATTTATTTCTGTTAGAGGAATAGGTATGCTTGTAAAATAGATATGATACCATTGGGTTCGGGACTTGTTCCTATCAGGATTGTTCCTAAGAAATCGTATTTTTTAGATGATTGTTTCCGGAATCTGAGAATGTAGTCATGACTGAAGCAGAAGGTGGAGTTTTTGGATGCTCAATTAGGGCCAGAGGTAAAATTACAGTTATTGGATTCGTTCCTTAGGCAACTTTCTTGCCTTACGAAAAGAATTTCATTTCATTTTCCCCGGAAGTTTGAAAAAAATCTGCTTCCTCCTTGAAGGCCTAAGGAAGAGCCTATTCATGTGCCCATTTACTTTCGTTAGTCTTCCCACTAATTGTCTTGAGTTATTTGACTGAATGAATGTGATGAGGCTAAGTGGTTCGCTTGGGGACTAGCAATTGTCTCTAGGTGCCGGCCACGTCTTGGGTACCCCCTCGGGACGTGACACATACACCTAGAGATCACTTTGGATATACACATTAATCACATATAGTACCCGAATCTTTTTTGTTTGCTCTTCAATATTCTTCATCAAAGTTACGCCCAAACTCCAAATTGCTCTCTTCTCCTTCTTTTAATTTTCTAATTAAATCAATTACCAAAAGTGATATATATATATATATATATATATATATATATATATATTACCCTAATTTATTTTAAAATACATGTACAAAGTGGTATAGGATGTTAACTAAATTAAAATTTAGTCCACAATTAAATCGATTACCTAGATTTACCGTAAACTAAAAAACTGTAGTTATTGAATAGTCCAAAATTTCCATTTAAAATTTTAGGAGATAAATCTTTTAAGAAATCAAGAGGACTAATTCTCAAAATGACCTAATGGGTCATTACATATTATTTCCTTCCTTCACTTTAAACTTTGCACATTCTTTACAAAGATAATATGTCTCTATCATTACTTACCCACTATAATATTTTAAAATATTCAACAATACTTATTTAATGTATAAAATTAATCAATAATTTATTATTTTATATCTAATTTAATCTTGTTATCAAACAGTACACTTTTTCCCAAGCTCTTGTCACACCCCATTTTTCTCACAAATAGACAGGAACTTGAACGATATCGTGGCAATGACTCTTTTAGGATTAAACAAGGAAGAGTCGCCACCTAATGATTTTAAAGTGCATTAGGACATCATTCTAAAACTAAGTCTAATTTAAGAGTGAAGTCATCCAAGAATGGGTAAGGGTTCAAGTTACCTCGAAGGGAAGGTGTTAGGCACCCTTCGAGGTCCAGAACTGTGGATCCTAGCCATATCTCGTGTCTTATGTAAGGGTTACAAACAACAATTAAACTCTAAATTTTTTAAAAAATTCCTAAAATTGATTCTAAGCGATAAGATAATTTTTATTTTATTTTATTTTATCAAATAGGTGACGAAATAATGAAAATTCAATTAAACAAATAATTAAAATCTGGGTGATGCATCAAACTAACTTGGTTGATTAATGTTAATAAAGAAACTTGATTATTAATAAGTGGTCAATTAATTATAGAATACAACACAAAATTTTATTTTTTTATTTTTTATTTAAACTAAGATCTAAGTAATCATATAAATTTATATTATTTAAAATTGGCGAGAATCATTAAGACTAGGCGAAAAATAAATTAGACTATAATTAATGAGAGTTAAAATAATCTAAACTACCCGAAAAAAACATTTCATAAAAGGTTTTTTTTTCAAGAGAGAGATTTTAAAAGGTTTTAAAAAAAGTATGTTTCTTTGTTGGGACGAAACTATGATATTTGTTTATCATAGCTTCTTCCCTAGAAATATTTTTTGATTTGAGATCGGTCTTAAAAAATAATATATAATTTTTTTTGGAAAATAAGTACAAATTTAATATAATATAATATACACATAGAAGTATTTACATATAAATACACATAATTCCCTTTTTAAAAAATTGGGTAATTTGTGCTCCTAGGGTGGTGTCAGCTAATTTAAAAATATGGAATTAGATCTCGTAATTTCCTTTTGGCTCTCTCACTAACTATAGGTTGGGAGATGACCTTTTATTTTTTCTCATTGTCTAGCTCAAGTTTGAAAAGAGGCTAGACAACAGTTTTAGAAGAAAAGATTTTAGTAAAATCTTTTTTGGAATAAAAATAATAAAAAAATAAACAATAAAAAAACATATAGCACGTAATCCCCACCACCAATCAATAATAATCCTGGTTTTTACTATATTTTTGTTACATCATCTTTTGCAAAAACAATACAATACAAATAATTAAAAAGACTACAAAATCATCATCCTTCAAACCCAAGCGACTCTTCACGTCTCAAATGAACTAAAGGGCCCTGCTAAAAGCAAACACTATAAGAAACATAGTGATATTCAAGAATAACTAAAAAAAAAAGCACATACATACAAAGATCAAAAGTTAACCTGTATGCCCTCCTCAAATAACAATTTGATTTTAAGAATTATTATCTACTCTTCACACATCAAGTTTACGAGAATCTCAAAATTTTTGAGCAATGCTTGTGCCAAGAGAGATTCGAATTGAAGTGAACCAACAATGGAGAGGAAGAACTCAAAAGTAGGCCAAAAGTAGTACAAAATATGTTGAGTAAGAAGAATCTAATTTTGAAGGTGTGTAACCATATATATAATTGTATGTCACTGTATAAAATTGTGAAAGTGTTGTGTAAGATATGTCTGTGTGTAAAAATGTGTGAAAAGATTAGAATGAAGTCGTATTTATATAGACAAAGCAAACAATCGAGTAAGACAAGAGAAATCAATCAGCCATTAGGGGTGGGCATAATTCGGTTCAAACCGAAAAAACCGACTGAACTAATTTTTTTTTAATTTTGGTTTCGGTTTTTCGGTTAATTCGGTCGGTTTCGGTTTGAAATTTTAAAAAATTAATAATTCGGTTCGATTTTCGATTTTAAAATATATTTTTTCAGTTAACCGAAAAACCGAATTAATTTATACCATTATAATATGAATTATAATTTATATACAAATTGTCTTTTATGGCCCAAAGGTCAAAGCCCCAAACCCAAACCATGGTCCAATCTCAAACCCAATTATCAAATCCAAATATCAATTCAAAATTAAATGTCCAGCCCAAATTTAAAATCAAATTATTAATCCCAAATTCCCAATTCTCATGTGATTATTTTTATTTGAGTTCTTGACTATTTGAGATTTTGACTTTTTCATTATCATTAATCATTTTAATTTTTACTAACTGAAAAAGAAAAACACCATTACACAACTCAATTAATTTTCAGCGAAAAAAAAAGTCAGAAATAATATTCAAACCGAAATAAACCGAACCAAAATTACAAAAACCGAACTAAACCGAATTTATTTCAATTCAGTTTCGATTTATATTTTTCTTAAACCGAAAACCGAAAACTGAAAAACCAAACCGAACCGAACCGACCGAACGCCCACCCCTATCAGTCACATTAAATCTTACCATGAAGGAAAGAAGCTAATTAATAAATCAATCAGCTCGTTTTTGGAATTAATCAATGCTCAGAAAATCAATCAAATGACATACTCAATCACTATTTACCAAAAATAAAACAAGAGATAATAAAATGTATAAGAAAGAATCAAACCACACAATCAAAATAAAGATTTTACCATAAGAATCATGCCATGAATAATGTAAAGAAATCCGTTTAAAATCAAAATTAAGGAGAATGAAATTGTAAAGAAGGAAAGGAATTAAATCAGTCAGACGTCAATTGAACTTTGCCAAATATAAACAAGTACCAAACTATATCAAAAGGTAAGTTGCATATATCTGAAAATATTTTCCTTAAAATAGAATATTCGATCAATTAATCATGAACTCAATTAACATCAAAATAATCAAATTAATTCACCACAATATTATTTATGATCTAAAAAAAATTTGTCATAGTTAAAGGAGTCAAAAAGAAAGAAAACGAGTCAAATTTTTCATAAACTCAATAATGTTGAGGTTGTCCCAATACAACTAAATCTGCTAAGGGGTGAAGATATGCTAAAGCTAAGGAATTACACACCAAAGTCACCAAAAATAAACAAATACCATAGTACTCTTTCGTTACAAGAACGACAAAGCTAAAAAATTTAACAAAAACTAAGCATGTAAACTTGTTCCATAACTTAAATTTGAGGGAATAATTCCCACAATCACCATGAATTACATTCAAACAGATTAAGCTTTAACAAAGCTAAAACAATGGTCAGCAAACAAGATAAGCAGAAGCCTATTAGTGTCTAAAAATGCTTTTTGGAAAACGAGACAACAAAAATCATAAACCATAACACATTTTCAATCTCAGATGCTCTCCACAAAGAAAACACTAGCGAAAGAGATGAAACACAGGAGTAAATTTTTTTGAGATCTTTGTCCAAGGAGAAAATCCAATAGCTACTACATGGATTTTTTTTTTTTTGGCGAGACTTTGCTGGCCGGGTAAAAAGGTTACCTGGCGCTGCTGTTTTGTGGCGCGTTTGCCAAGAAAAGGAAAAAAATAAAAATTCGGTTTAGAGATTTGGGAGGTATTATGGGTTGAAAATGAAAAATAAAGGAATTAAATTTAGACCTTTGGATTAATTTGATGAACGGTTGAGATAAGATTTTGAACAATATGGGTTGGATCCCAAAAAAAAGATATCCGGATGAATTAATATGGAATTGGGTTGGAAATTTGAAATTGAGTCATAAATGAACTCAATTTAGGTTAAAATTGAAAGAGTGGTAAGAAATTGGTTAGAGTTCAAATAAATTGCAAAGAAATTGATTAAAATTGAAATAAATTAGATAAAAGGATTACGAATTAAACAAATTAGAATGAAATTGAATAGATTGCCATTTAATTAATAAATATAATATACACACCTATAAAAAATTTACAATATTTTAAATAATAATCTCTACGTAAAGAAAATACATAATATATACTAGAATTATTATGTAAAAATATTAGACGTGTTAAAGTTAGCATTTTAAATTAAATAAATTGATATATATATATATATATATATATATATATATATATATATATATATATATAAAATTTAAAATATGATATTGATATATTAATTATAATAACAATGAGTAATAAGTGAACAATAATAAGTATTACTACTAACTATAATAATAAGAGTAATTAATGATGATGATGACGACGACGACGATGATGATGACGCCGCCGACGACGACGACGATGATGATGATGACGATGACGATGATGATGATGATGATGATGATGATGATAGTAATAAAAAAAATTAAAAATAACAAAATTATTAACGAACAAATTTTGAAAAATCAAGAATGTTAAAAATACACAATTATTCATAAAATTGAAAATAGACTCATTTATTTAAAAAGTTTCAAAAAATATCTATTTTGATTAAAAGACAATTTAACATGAGTATAGGTCGGTTAAAATTGAGTGTCAACAATTTTGACATTCATATTTAATAAGAATGATTATCAAATCATTCCTATCATTTACTTTTTTTTCAAATTCTTGTATCAAATCAATAGTGGACAACTATTGTTGAACAAAGAAAGTAATTAATATGGGTATTTGACTTAGGATATTTATATGAATTGATGTTCAACTTTAAGTATTGAAAAATTATTTAAAAAATAAGTAATCAATATTAAGAATAAAATATAAAAAATATTTTATAAATATATTAAAAATATTTTTTAAATAATGAACAAATAAAATATTTTCCTTCTTCTTTATCGATTAGCAAGAGAAGTATTATTGTTGGAACTTGGCGATTTGTTTCTTTATTGAACATTACGTGATGAGAGAGTTTCGTTTTTTATGCAACTACTCTATATTAATTTAGGAATAAGATTTTCTTCTTATTGTTTGACATTTTGCACCAAGATATGTAATCATTAAATCTTTGTTTAAGAACTCAATTGTATATACTTGCATTTTAGTAGTATATATATTCATCAATTTATGTAGAAACGTAACGAATTAAAATCATCTGAAAAGACTTTAACTTGGTAATATTGTCAATTGCCATCAAGCTCAACAAACTAGAGCATTCAACTTCTTTTTTATGATGTAATTTTAACTCATATTATATTATTGGCTGACTAAACATAATGACTGACCATAAAGGGTGTCCACAGAAATTCTTTGATACCTTTTAGTGAGGATATTTTGGACATTTTCACTCTTTTGACATTCAAACTACATTGTTTCTATACTATTCCTAATCCCTATAAGTAATTTTGTACAATCTATTCCACTAATTCACTCAAATTCCCAAATCATCTCAAGTCTTCCTCGCTGATGATTCTCTCAAGGTTGAACTAGAGTTCTTGAAGGTTTCCAAGTTCTTCTTCAATCTCAAGCTTATGATCCACTCACAGTATATGGGTATTCATTTATGGATTTTTTTTCATCCATAAACTCCAAAAAAATTCTCTACTTTTTCCATAAATTTTCAATACATGAACCTAGGATTTTGGTGATCTAGTATTGGATCAAATCAATTATATTTTTACTCATTATTATTGATTCAACTATGCATGACTTGAAATAAATTTTATGATTTCAAGGTTTCCATTCAACGTCTTCTAAATTTTCATCTAGGGTTCATGAGATTACTTATGGGTTCTTTCAGTTATGATTCAATTGAAGTTGTATTACATTATTATGCATAAATTAATCAAAATTACACGATTTAGAGTTGATTACTCATGAGCTCATGAAAAAAATTACCCTAGTTATCATCAAGAATTATGATCATAAACTATCAATGGTTTCATATAAGTTTTATTAAAATGATGAATTGTGATATTATGAAATGTCTCAAGGAAAAATGAATGATTGTGAAAGGTGTCTTACAATAAATTATGATGAAAGGATTTTTATTATCTACTCATCAATTTAAGATGTTGAAAGAATAATTCTCGCATTCATTGAATAAAAGACTTAATGAGCTACTCTACAATGATTAATTGATGAACTGGATTGATAATTAAATATTGCCTTTTCCCATGATTAACTTAATGATTTATAATTTCTATTCCATTGCGATTTGACTTAATATCGAGAGGACTTTGGCGTGAGGCTCGGTTCGGAAGCTCTAAGAGCGGCCCAAGGAAACCTTAGTAGAAACCTCTAGTCTTAAACTACATTTCCCTGCATGTTGCCTATTTAGCTATCACAATCCAAGCTTAGGGCCTAGATGTGATATGGCGAATGGGGAACCCGAATGGACTGCAAACAAGCCTCTAACCATAAGTAAGCATATCCTTGGTTCCGGAAGCATAATTAAACATCAAGCAGATAATTCTAAGGGACATCAGAGGTTTGAACTCAAGCTATGGGGATGTAAAGGGAATAGAACTTTCCACCATCAAATAGCAAGCAAAGACTAAGGGGCGGTAAGTATGAATCGCGCTATGAGGATAATAGGGGCTTAGGACTTTCACTACATGCCATCACATTCAACAACACATAAAAGGGATAGGGACTAAAGGAAGTCGTCATAATTATAAGCATTATAGGAGTCAAGTTCATCTCATATATCTATCCAACAACATTGCTAACATGAGTGGAACGGGGGCCAAGACATCTCCGGGGCTCACCCTCATAAGTAAATATCCAAACATAAACATATCTTAACAAAGCATGAAAGGAAATAGTTGTTTTCCCCAAAATGGAGAACTCACCAATAGCATTCTTCAATCAAGCCGACTAGCCATGTGGAGTAGGATGAATAGGAGCTCCGGTCCTTACATGGTTAGAATATGTAGGCAACATGTCATGACTGGACCTAGGGGTATAGGAGTGACATGACAAATGGGAACCCGAGAATCCCCAAACAAGCCTCATAGTATCCGTATTCACATCATTGGTTCCGAAGCGTAACAAATAGTATACACATAGTTCATAGGGATGGGAAGGTAGGACTCATGCTATTGGAATGTCATGGAGTAAGGGGTAACATGGGTTCACATAGCACGTAGCACACAAATACTAATGGGCGGGTAAGTTGACTCACTCTATGGGGGAAATTCGAGACTTAGGATCTTTCACATCAAAACATAAAATCATATCATAAAGCTCATAACCAATCCATATAACGATAACCAATAGGCAGCCATATCCATAAGCATAACCTCCAAATACAACACTTAGCATATAAATGAAAAGGAGTTTACAAGATGTCCAACAATGCCTCTGGTCATAAGATAGGATGGGGGACAAGACATACAACGGGCTCACCCTCAAGTAAATAACATAAAGAAAAACACCATAGGTAGAGGAATGGTGGTTGGTCCTTGGAAAATAGGACTCACCACAACAAGCAAATCTCAAGATCCAAGCTAGACGTTGTATGGTGGATGAAGATAGTCCTCGATCCCTATATGGTTAGATCACATGGGCAAAAGTATGCGTTAGTGCGTTTGAATGTACTAAGTATGCAAGCATGCAGTGTATATGATTTATCAAACCTGCATTCAATATTAGATGGCAAGAACACATAATATAGAAAGAGATATTTATCCAAAGAAGAGTAGTATAACAATATGCCATGAAATCCATGATGCATGATGCCATGATGCTCATATATATAGTGAGAATGGACTATAACCGGAAAATCAAACTCATGTGAGCTATTGCATAAATTAGTCTGATGAAGACCGCCCATCAGTAGGAGAAGATTACTTGCCAAGGGTAATCTACATCACACCTTACGAACCCTTCATTTTGGTGGATGGACATCTTCCTTACGAAACACATCATTTCATAAGGATTTCCAAAACCATATCATATCATATCAAAGTGTAACCATTCTCACGACCTGGTCATTTTGGTAATGGCTACCATATACCTATGTTGGCATATAATTCAAGGAATGGGAGAGGGCCCTAACACCCCCAATCCATCGGTGCTAAGTCAAAACATCCCACGGGAATACATATACATATACATGCTTTCAAAAAAGCTAATAGTCATTTCAAATCCTTTCAATGCACATTTAGGCTTAAAAGCCAAACATATTTCTTATACATTTATACTTGGATTCAAAAGCCAAATCATAGTTCATAATCATGCTTCACATGCATAGGAATATCTCATGCACATATATGGAATAGTGCAAGCACCCAAAATGCTCAAAGAGCCATATCATAGATATTTATGCGATCATATTTTTGTCATAACCAATATCTTATCAAAATCATATACATAAATATAATTGGGATTAACCCACTTTTTAATTTTCATAAAATCCAATGTAGATAAATGCATATGTATGGATGATGCAAGAATAGCATGGGTAATTGAGGAAATCTAAAATCAACAAACCATTATGAAATTCAAGTAAGGACATAAGTAAAATTCACATTTAAATCATAATACAGGTTACCCATGCACAAATCAAGCTTTCAAGGGGACATGCACATTCACAACTTCATAACTTCAATGCAATTCATCATATTAGGGCTTAATCAACTTATAATCATCAAATAAGCATAGCCCATACTTCAATTGAATTTAATAAAAAATAATATTGAAAACCCAAATTTAAATTAAGCTAAAATTTCATGAAATTGAGTCTAAAGAAATTGGGTCTTCTTGGTTGAAAGGGACAAAAAATCAATTCCATATACCTTAGTTAATGAAGAAGATTCGAGAACAAATTTGAAGAAGAATGAGCCTTTCCTTGATTCCCAAACTTAGATTTACAAGAGTCCTTTCGAGAGAGTTTTTAAGAGTGACTTGAGAGAATTCTAAGTGTGAGAAATGAATTTCAATGAAGGAATAAAATATAGGTCATTTGTAAGTCCTTAGGTAGCATAAAAGGTCACATAAGAACCTTAGGATAAACCATAATTACGAAAATGCCGTTAATGAAACGATTTGAAAAATTGAAATTTTTGTCTCAAGGAAGACCCATACAGTTTGTGATAGGTCATATGGACCGTATACATGTCCGTGATCCGACACTTAGAAAATTTTCGCTTAACGGAGGTCCAAAACGGTAATCCCATACTTAGAATTTGTTTCTACAAAGGCATCCATACAGAGGGTGGCATGGACCGTACCAAGCCACACGGTCTGTGTGCCTCCTCCGTCCCACCCTACTTAGAAAATTTCTTCAATGATGAAGTTCCGAGACAGTGATCCATTACATAGAAAAAATTCACTTTAGAGCCCATACGGGGAGGTATACGGGCCGTATGAACTCCATACAAACCATGTACTTAGCCATCCCACTTTACTTGGTTCCAAAACTGTGGAATTTCAAGGTTAAGGCCACAACATGGCCCACCACACGCTCTATGAAGCCTCCCACGGCTCGTGTGGGGTCTTTGTATGGCATGCCTTAGTCCAAAACTCCACGTTGAGGCTCCTACACCTCACACAAGGCCAAGGGCCACCCCAAGGAAGCTCCACATGGTCCTATAGCCTCACACGGACTGTGAAGGCTTCCATGGAGCGTCACCTTGGTACAAAATATTCCGAAACCAAATTTTCAAGTTCCAATGAGGTCGTACAAAGTCCAGGTCCGGGTGCAATGCAAACAAAGGACATAAGCCACAATAAACAAGATGCATAATCATATACAATGGATATAATATCAACATGACATGTATGATCAATGCTTAAGTCAAAACATGCATGGAAATTGTCAAACTTGCATAACATACCATACATATATGGGAGGAGACCGTAATCGACATATAAGACCATGCAAGCTACCACATAGAATCCCAGTATTGCCTCAACACCAAAAAAGGAGAAGTCTGCTTTCTAAGGTAAACCATACACCACCATGGTTGGTAACATGACCTAGTTGGAACCACTAGTAAAAGCCCATTTAGGGAAATAATACAAACCTATGTGGCACATAATTATGAGACTAAGAATTTATATAAGGACCCCATGGGAGACTTTATATAAGGACCCCTTGGGTCGAATTCCCACCTTAAGCCTCATTTGGTGCTAAGTCTAATCCCATGGAATACTTGACATAATCATAAATGTAATCATAATTTGAATAACTTGTAAAAAACATGTTAACATGATAAGAGTAACTCATTCATATACTTGACCCTTTCAAGTGAGCAATATTCAATCACAAGAGGGTAAACCATTTCATTTACATTGTCATGACCCAGATCTAGGGCCTAGCCGTAACACAGTGAATGTGACACCGAAGGCATCCCATCCAAGCCTCATATTTATATGATAAGCATTCATAAGGTAAAATAAGCATACAATAGAATAAGCAAACGGAAGTACATAAAATGTAAGAATATCATAATTCCCATAAAAGAACATACATCAATCCATTAAGGTCCAAATCACGACTCTACATCATAGATCTTGGCGGAGACTAGCACATAGCTCAGTAGCTCACCCTCAAGACATACATAAGCAAAATAAAGTGATAAAGTCTCAACATAAAAAAAGCATCATAGGACTTGTCCCCGAATCATGGGAACTCATCAATAAGTCATCAATCTTGAGATCCAAATCTAGCCACAAAATAGAACAATCTCCTCGTTGTCCATTTCTACATGGTTAGGTTATGTAAGCAAAGACGTATGCGTTAGCACATAGAATGTACTAAGTATGTAGGTATACCATGAATCAAAGGACATCATAATAGTATCAGTATGCATAATCATAAGCAATAGAGTAAGGACACAATATGCATGAGCATGCAATTTGAAAATCATAAGAAGAAACATCATAAATCTATTCTTATCCTTAGCATACATATGTTGGAATAAGAACATAACCGACTTTCATAAGACCATGTGGACTATTACATGTAATCCCGATGTTCACTCTACATCAAGCTAAGAAGAGTCTATTTTGCCTAGGTAAACTCGATCCTCACCCTATAGGCTCTGTCCTAGCATGGTGAGAACCACAATGTGACCCCACCTTTTAGGCTCTATCCTAGCATGGTGAGTGTCAATAATTAAGCTAATTGGATCCAATAGCACACCTTTAAGGCATAAAACATGAACATCATTCCTATGGTCGCACATAGTTATAGGATTTGAGGATTTACATAAGAACCCCTCGAGATAGTCCCCCTCACACAAGTCCACTTGATGTTAAGTCATATTCCACATAATATATAAATTATGCATATGCATATACATAACTTTCAACATAGGTGATACTTTATTTAAAATCATATTTTCATAGCTTTCAAAATAATCAACATATTCTTTCATAAATCATCATGTCATAAGAATAGTCCATCTACTTGCTTTCATTATAGTGTGGGTAGCCAATCCCACCTTAACATCATCATAAACATTAGTGTTTTTATTACCCTCTTTATCATAGCATATCGTAGCTTTCATAACATCGTCATGATCATAATATCATCATCATCATCATTTGAAACATGCTTTTCATACTTGAAATCATAGACATTGAAATACATAGCTTTATCATAGGAGACTAGGGATAAGTGTTGGCTCATGGATATTTGAGTCAAAATCATGCAATTGAATAGGATTCTTAGAGAAGATATGCAATTGAAATCAAATTAGATTATTAACAAGGGAACCCACATCAAACATTAAACCCTAATCATGCATATTTTGAAGTCACATCCTTTTTCTTGAAGCTCCTATACATAACGAAATTCATTATAATTAGTTACAATTTTCATATAGGAGTCATTGTTCATGCATTAGGAATCATAGCTTAAAAGTCCATAAGAAATCATCATGAATTTTGATAAAACGGAAGGTTTTGGATTGGGCTTCATGGATGATACTAATCCATAAATGAAGCCCTACATACCTCAAGTAGAATCCTTAGAATTGAAGAAGAAAATATGGAAATCCTTAGTCAAACCTTCAAGCTTTAACTTCAATGGAACCCTTGACTTAGGGAGAGAAACATTATGAACCCTCAAGAGAAATTTGGGAATTAAAATCTTTGAATAAGTTAGGAATATGACTTTATGAAGGTTAAGTCAGTTAGGGTAGTTAGAGTAGCCAAAATGATGTAGTTTAGGACTTAGATGGATTGGAACAGTTAAAACCACCCTTCATTAAAAATCGTCGGAGTCGTCCACTAAATCCCTTCTACGGGTTGTAGATCAACTTACAACTCCTATCTTTCCTTGTAGGTTAGAGTGTCACAAAGTTGTGCTACTAGAATTGCAGCTTCTAACCTATGAACATGCAACACAACTCATGGATAAACTTACAGGCCATAGAACCCTTCATAGTAAGACTCTAGACTTAGACAAATTTTTGGTTCCTCAGGGCATCCACCTACAGGACCTATTGACGGGCTGTGCCTCTTTATATGGTCCGTCTTCTAACGCGTAGGTCAACTTTGAGAATTCTTCAATTTTTTAGTTTCACTGGACACTTTCTACGAGAGCACCTATGACTTGTGAATACATCTGTGGGCCGTAGAGTAGCTCGTAACTTGACCTATCAGCAAAAATCTGAACTCTCAATTTTCTAAGCCTATAAACATGATGAGTATTACAACATCTTCCCCTTGGAATCATTCATCCTCGAATGAGACAAATCACACTTGAGTAGAGTAGGAATACAATCATTATCATATCATAAATGCAAAAATGCAACTTAATCATCATTTTCATAAAATCATCAAACTTATGCATCAAATATCATTCAAAAAAGTTTCATGATCATGCCTGCATGCAACTTAACTAGAGATATGCATTCATGGGAATTTCGAAGTAATAGATCACATTATGTACCTTAGAATTGAATAGAAGGAAAGAGGTAAGGGTATTGTTTCATTATGTTCGCCTCAACCTCCCAAATATCACTTTAAACTTGTTGGTTCCTCCATAACACCTTGACGGGTGCAATCTCTTTATTCCTCAATTTTTTCACTTGCCAGTTCAAAATCTCAATCGGTACTTCTTTATAAGTCAGGTCTTTCTCAATAATCACATCTTTCAATGAAAACAATAAAATTTAGGTCACCCAAACATTTCCTTAGCATGGAAACATGAAACACTGGGTGAACAATACCTAATTCCATAGGCAAATCTAATTTATAGGTTACCTTCTCGATTCTTTTTACTATCTCACAAGGTCCCATGTACCTAGGAATCAATTTTCCTTATTTACCAAAACACATCACTCCTTTCATTGGGAAAACCTTCAAATACACCCAATCACATTCATTAAACTCTAATTCTCTTCTCCTACCATTGGCATATGACTTTTGATGACTTTGGGCAGCCTTCAACCTTTCCCTTATGACTTACCTTCTCTATAGTATCAAGCCTGGTCCTATTGAGGACATCCCTCCAACTTCAAACCATCCCATCGGTGATCTATACTGCCTACCATACAATTCTTCAAATGGGCCATACCTATACTTGAATGAAAACTATTGTTATAAGTAAATTCAATAAGAGATAAGTGATCATCCCAACTTCCTTTGAAATTGAGTATACAAGCCTCAATATATCCTCTAATGTTTGTATCATCCTTTCGGCTTGTCCATCCATTTAAGGATGAAATGCGGTACTTAACTTCACATTTGTGCCAAGGCTCTTTTGGAATGACTTCCAAAATAAGAAGTAAATGGAGCAACTCTATCCGATATAATGGACAATGGTACCCATGTAACTTCACCAATTCTTGGATGTAAACATTAGCATAATCTTCAGCACCATAAGAAGTCTTTACCGAAAAAAGTTGTGTTGTTTTCGTCATTCTATCCACAACCATCTATATTGAGTCAAATTACTTTCCAGTCTTTGGCAAACCCATGATGAAGTCCATATTCGCTATCTCCCATTTCCAAGTTTGTATCTCGATGTCTCGAGTCAAACCACCAGGTCTTTGATGTTCTACCTTCATATATTGACAATTTGGAAATTCCATCACACACCTTGCTATGTCTTTCTTCATGCCATTCCACCAATATACTTCCCTTAAATCTGTATACGTTTTAGTGGATCCCGAGTGAATAGAATACTTGGAATTATGGGCTTCATCAAGTATCTTTTCCCTTAATCCATCCTAATTAGGTACATATAATCACCCTTGGTAATGCAATACTCCATCTCCCCCTTGTGAAAAGACCTCCATCTTCTTGTCAATCCCCAACTTCTTCAATTCAACCAAAGTAGAATCCATGTCCTGCTTTGCCTTAATTTCTACCATCAAAGATGATTTCGCCTCATTAGGTACTAGCGCACCACCATCACTCATGCTAGCCAATCTTACTCCTAAACAAGCCAAATGGTGCAATTCTTTTTTCTAGGTACTAGCGCACCACTATCACTCACGCTAGCAAATCTTCCCCTTAAACAAGCCAAGCAGTGCAATTCTTTGACTACTCTTTATTTCTATTATCAACATGTGTCATGCTGCCCATAGATACTCTACTCAATGCGTACGCCACAACATTAGCCTTACCGAGGTGATACTATACACTCATGTCATAATCTTTCAAAAGTTCCATCTCCTTTTCCTTATATTCAAATTCCTTTAACTAAACATATACTGCAAACTCTTGTGGTCAGTGAATATATCAACATGTACCCACATAGATAGTGTCGCCAAATCTTTAGTGCAAACACAACAACCAACAACTCAAGATCACATGTCAGATAGTTCTTTTTATGCACTTTCCATTGCCTTGAAGCATAGGCAAGACCTTCTATGTTGCATCAATACACAATCCAAACCTATATGTGAGGCATCACAATACATAAAAAACCATCCGAATCTTCGGGCAATGTCAAGATAGGAATCGAAGTAAGACGACCCTTCAATATTTAAAAACCCTTCTTACATTTATTGGACGATTGAAATTTTACCTTCTTTTGGGTCTACCTTGTCAAAGGAGAAGCAATGGAGGAAAATCCCTCAACAAAACTTTTATAATATCCGGACCAACCCAAAAAGCTTCTAATATCGGATGGAGACATTGGTCTAGGCCAATTCTTCACAGCTTTTGTCTTCTTTGTATCAACTCTAATACCATCACTCAAAATAATATGACCAAGGAAAGCCATATCTCTTAGCCAAAATTCACACTTGCTAAATTTGGCAAATAGTTGTCTATATCCCAATATTTACAACACAATCCTCAATTGATCATGCTCTTTCACATCCCATGAATAGACCAATATATCATGTATGAGCACCACCAGGAACATATCCAAATATAGTTTGAAGATCTTGTTCATCAAATCCATAAAAGTGGTAAGGGTATTTATTAGTCCAAATGACATAACCAAAAATTCAAAATGATCATACCGAGTTCTAAATGCCATTTTTGGGATGTCATCTTCATATACTGTCAATTCGTGATATCAGACTAGTGATCAATCTTAGAAAAATAGCTTGCACCTTGTATCTTCCACCTTGGTGAATTCATCATACTTCATGCATAATTAGTTACAATTTTCATATAGGAGTCCTAGCCCATGAATTATGAATCATAGTTTCTAAGCCCATAAGATATCATCATGAATTTTGATAAAATGAAAGGTTTTGGATTGGGCTTCACAGATGAAACTAATCCATGAATAAAGCCCTAAATACCTCAAATATAATCCTCAAAATTAAAGAAGAAAATCTAGAAATCCTTAGTCAAACCTTCAAGCTTTAACTTCAATGGAACCCTTGACTTAGAGAGAGAAATATTTTAACTCTTGAGAGCTCTTTGGGAATTAAAAGCTTTAAGTGAGTTAGGAATAACGCTTAAAGAGATTAAGTTGGTTAGGGTAGGTAGAGTAGCCAAAAATATTGTAGTTTAGGACTTAGATGGATTGGAAAAGTCAAAACCACCCTTTATTAAAAAATGCCTGAGTCATCTTTGAAACCCCTTTTATGGGCTGTGTATCAACTTACAGAATCGTATCTTGCCTCGTAGGTCAGGGTGTCACAAAGGTTGAGCTACTGGAATTGTAGCTTCTGACCCACAAACATGCAGTACGACTCATGGAGAAACTTACAGGCTGTAGAACCCTTCGTAGTAAGACTCTAAACTTAGACAAACGTTTGGTTCCTCAGGGCCTCCACCTTCAAGACTTATTGACGGGCCATGCATCTTTATACAGTCTATTTGCTAACACGTAGGTCAACTTTTAGAATTTCTTTGAGTTTCTAATTTCACTAGACACTTTCCATGAGAGCGCCTATGACTCATGAATGCATCTATAGGCTGTAGAGCAGCTCGTAAATTGACCTGTCAGTAAAAATGTTAACTCCTAATTTTCCAAGCCTATAAACATAAGGGTTGTTACATATATAATCCCTTCAAGTGAGCATTTTCCTTGCACATTAGGGTAGAACTCTTAACATACATAACCCCTTCAAATGAGTATTATTCATTTACAAGAGGAAGGAAACATAGCATAAAGGCTCAAAATGTTGTTTATCAATCATAGGTACTTTTCATAAGTTCAATACATGCTTAGGAACCCATAATTGATCATAACATACTTGTCTTGCAAAACATGTAGTAAATCTTTCATCAACATGTGAGACTTTATCATGTAACCTTAGTAGAACTTTGTGGGTACATGCAATTGAACTTAAAATCATGCAATTCAAGAGTTTAGGACATTAGTAGCGTAAATCGTAGTAAACTGGGTATCATTCAAAGCAACCACCAACATTGTAGTAAAACCCCTAATTTGGATATCATGAAATCCATTAAAAAACTCATAATTTAACATAGATTTTCGTGATATCATAGCATGCATAGTATTAGCATCATAATCCATTTATAATATCAAACCTTAACGGGCTTTCATGCACAATCAACTCAATACTTGATAAAATCAAACATAAATCATGTTTATAATGCATAATAGGAAGTACCCATGAAGTATCACGCCTTAAAATTATGAAATTTTATCAAAATGAAGAGTTTGGGCTTCAACGGTGGAAGGACCCATGAATAAATGCCCACATATCTTAAACCTTGAAATTAATGAAGAAATCTTGAGGAGTCTTGAAGGATTCACTTATATTCTTGGCTTTCAATGAGAGTTCTTGAGAATTTTGGAATTATATGAGAGATTTTGGGAGGATTAGAGAGGATTTTGAGAGTGTTAAAGTGAGAATTAGGGCTAAAAATGGTGGAACATTTGAGGAATACCATCTATAAGGGTGTTGGGCTATGACCCAATTACCCTCACTTGAAATTGGAGAAGTTCGGAAAAATTTACCCATGGTGGAAGCAGAGGCACATCCCCCTCCTTGTTCCCTCACAATGTGATTTTTTGCGAAGGTCAATTTGTTCCCTGTTTTGGCCTAGGAATGAGTTTAGATCACTGTTGTACTTTGGGGGCACAAGTGGGCGACACGTATTGGTCGCATACTCTTTTGGTTTGGGCAAAAAAAATACTTTTTGATACAGGTCACCTAAAAATCAGAGGCGACCCTTTTGCCAACACAATTTTGCCTTTGAAAAAGAACATGAAGTTAAATTTTCCAAATAACTCACAAGTTTTAAGATATTCAAGAAATACACCATGAGGACACTTCTGAGTCGCGTGGGAGGTGTTACAATATCTTTCTCTTGGGAACATTCATCCCCAAATATGATGGGAACACATTTAAGAAGAATGATTAGACAACTTACAAATGAATGTATCAATGCAACTTAAACATTATTTTCATGAATTCCCAAACTCATGCGTTAAAAAATCATCACATTTTGCTACTATGAGTATGTGTGCATTCAACATGATTTAGAAGGGCTGAAGTTCAAAACTTCATGTCATAGATAGGATTGACTTATTACCTTAGGCTTGAATAGAGTGGAAGAGACAATGATATCGCTTCTTTTTGTTTGCTTTGACTTCCTAAGTGGGACTTTTGTCTTGTTGATTTCTCCAAAGGATCTTAATGGATGCTACATCTTTGTTTCTCAACATCTTCACTTGTCTATCTAATATCTCAATCGGAACTCCTTCATAGACCGAATTCTCCTCATACCAACAACCTCCAAGGGCACAATAGTATTTGGGTGACCTACACACTTCCTCAACATCGACACATGAAAGATCGGATGAACCATACTCATCTCCATAGGCAACTCCGATTCAAAAGCAACATTACCAATTCTCCTCAAGATCTTATAAGGCCTTACATACCTTGGGTTCAACTCTACCTTCTTACCAAACCGAACCACACCCTTCATGGGTGAGACCCTCATATATACCCAATCATCCACATTAAACTCAAGATCCCTTCTTCTCACATCTGAGTAGGACTTTTGACTACTTTGACCCATCTTTAATCTTTCCCTTATCAACCTCACCTTCTCCAAAGCTTCCATAACCAAGTCCAGACCTATCAAAGCCATTTTCCCTGCTTAAACCACCCAGTTGAGGATCTACAACATCTACCATATAGATCTTTAAAAGGATCCATTCCGATGCTAGAGTGATAGCTATTATTATAAAAAAAATAAGTGGAAGATGCTCATCCCAACTACCTTTAAATTCCAAAAGACAAGCCCTAAGAATATCCTCAAGAGTTTAAATAGTCCTTTCGGCTTGATCATCCATTTGTGGGTGGAAGGCCATGCAAAGATTGACTTTAGTACCAAGGTCTCCATGAAAGGATCTCCAAAAGTGTGAAGTAAGTTGAGCACAAAGATTTGAAATAATAGACATTGGAATCCTATACAATTTAACCAACTCATGGATGTACAACATAACATAATCTTTGACACTATAAGTTATTTTAACCAGTAGGAAGCGAGTTGATTTCATCATTCTATCCATGATAACCTAGATAGAATCAAAATGCTTTCTAGTCTTTGGCAAATTAATCACAAAATCCATGTTGATCTCTTCCCACTTTCAAGTAGGAATCTCTATGTCTTAGGCTAGGCCACCCGGCCTTTTATGTTCTTTGACTTGTTGGTGATTGTGACGACTGGCTGCAAACTTGGCAATATCTCTTTTCATACCACCCCACCAATACATTTTCTTCAAATCTCTATACATCTTTATAGAATCGGTGTGAATAAAATATGATGTATTATATGCCTCTTTCAAAATTAAGTCCCTCAACCAATGAACATTTTGAACACACAATCTACCTTGATATGTAAGAACACCATCTTCCCATTGGGAGAAAACCTCTACCTTGCCTTATTTCACCGATACCTTCAATTCCACCAAAGCAGGGTCAAGGTCTTGTTTGGATTTGACCTCTTTAATCAAAGAAGATTTGGAACCATCTATAACCGCCATACCTCCAATTTCGGTATCATTCAACCTAACCCCCAATCTAGCCAATCGGTGGATTTCCTTTGCCAATTCCTTCTTACCATCATCAATATAAGCCATACTCTCCATGGACACTCTACTTAGAGAATCAACCATAACAATAGCCTTACCCGAATGATAATGCACACTCATGTCATTATCCTTAAGGAATTCTAGTCACCTTCTTTGCCTCAAATTGAGATCTCTTTGGGTGAACACATATTGGAGATTCTTTTGGTTAGTGAAGACATCTACATGAACCCCATACAAATAGTGACCCAATATTTTCAAAGCAAATACCACGACCGTTAGATCAAGATCACGGGTAGGATAATTACGCTCATGAACTTTTAGTTACCTCAAAGCATAGGCTATGAGTTTGCCACTTTGTATAAATACACACCCCAAACCAATTTATGAAGTGTCACAATATACAACAAACCCTTCCGGTAGAGACAAAATAGGAGCGAATGTAAGCTTGTCCTTTAGAGTTTGGAAACTCTTTCCAGATTCATCGGTCCAAATAAACTTTGCCTTCTTTTATGTCAATTTTCTCAAAGGAGAAGTAATTGAGGAAAAACCATTCACAAATCTCCAGTAGTACACTACTAAGCCCAAGAAACTCGTAATATACCTTAGAGTCAAGGACCTAGGCCAATTTCTCACCGCTTCCATCTTTTTAGGACCGATGCACCCCAAGGTGACTTGCTAGGCCTAATTAAACTCTTTTCCAATAAATCTGTCAATTGGTCCTTTAACTCCTTCTATTCTATTGGGGTCATACAATAAGAAGGACTGGAAATAGATTGTGTATTGGGGAGGAGGTCAATACCAAAATCTATTTTTATTTTGGAAGGAATACCGGGAAGTTCATCCTGAAAGCATTAAGAAACTCATTGGCCACTGGAATCGACTCAATTAGAGGGACTTTAGACTCAATATCCCTAAAACTTAAAAGATGATAAATGCAACTCTTAGAAATCAATTCCTGAGCCTTAAAACAAGAGGTGAACCTACCCTTAACCACCGAATCATGACCTTCCATTTAAGGAGGCTTCATTAGGAAATAAGAACTTAACTTTACGAGTTCTACAATTAATGGAAACATGATTTGCATGTAACCAATCCATCCAAGTATAATATCAAAATCTACCATGTCAAGCTCAACAAAATCACAAGGCAAGACTTTATGCAATATAGACACGAGATAACCCATATAGACTCTTTTAACAACAATAGACTCACCAATGGAGGTAGGGACCTCATAGGGTTCATATAAAAATTTTGGAAACACGTGAAGCCTATTAGCAACAAATGGAGTAATGAAAGATAATGTGGCACCTAGATCCAATAAAGCATACACATCATAATCATAAACTCTTAACATACTGGTAACAACATTGGATACCTCATCCGTCCTTTGCCTCCCTTGAAGAGCACAAAATTGATTGTGAAGTGGAGAACCCCGTTGTTGATCACCTTGTCCCCTTTGACCTCCATGAGCACCATGTCCTTAAGGACAATTATCTCTTCCTTTGTTTTGGACATAAGGACAATCAACAAGTTTCTGGCCTACTTTACCACACCCATAACAAGCATTAGAGTCTCTCAAACATTTGCCACCATGACATCTTGCACATTTCGGGCACCTAGGAAGGGTTGGCCCACCATTACCACCTTGAGCTTTAGGGTTGGCTACCCTACCATTGAAGAACCTTTGGTTTTGAGCATTAGTTGACCCTTGCCATTGAAGATTGTCGCCTTGTTGAAAATGACCACCCCTAGCACCATAAAATCCACCATCATGTCAAGCCCTCTTGGACTCTCCACTCTTCTTCTTTCTAAGTGTTTATTCTTCAAGTTGTTTGGCAAAAGTCATGAGCCGAGACAAGTCCATATCACCAACAAGCATAGAGGCGTGACATTCTTCATTAACCAAGTTGGGTATCCTCGACACAAACTTGTTCATCTATACCCTAGTGTCGGCAACCAAGTAAGGAGCATATTTGGAGAGCTTGTTGAAATTGAGAGAATACTCCCTCACACTCATGGAGCCTTTCTTGAGCTTCATGAACTCCATCATTGTTGCCTCCCTTAGTTCAATAGGAAAGAAACAGTTAAGGAAGGCAACTTTGAATTATTCCCTTGGAATAGACTCATCATTCTCCCTTTCCATCTTCCGTTTAGCAAATCAAATTTGAGCACGGCCTTTGAGTTGATAGGCCATAAATTTCGCTTTCTCCTCTGTGCTCACCCCCATAATAGTAAGAACTTTGTACACTTCATCAATATATTCTTGGGGGTCTTCTTCCACTTAGGAGCCATGAACACCGGAGGGTTCATCCTTGTGAATTCTCTCACTCTTGAGGCTAAAGTAGGAGCATGAGGATCTTGGACCCTTGGCTAGCTACGACTCTTGCCAATAAAGTAACCACATTCCTATACTCGGCATGAGTGACCCACCCTCTTCTTGGGGAGCTTGTGGGACCAAGGGCCAGATCACCCTCGGGAGTTAGAGCTCTTTGTGCCATTCTTCTTGGTAGCATGATCTACCAGCGCAAAAAGCAACCACTAGAGAAAACAAAAACATCAAATTAAGTCCTAAAGCATGAAATATATTATGAAGAAGCGAATCATTTCTAAATCACCTTATAGCCTCCTATTAATAGGTTTGGCGCTCTTCACAATCATGAACAAGACTCTACGTGACGCGGTGTATTAAGATCATTTAAAAACCTAGTGCTCTAATACCAAACTTTTCACAACTCAAGCCTGGGGCCTACATGTGACACGGTAAATTGGGAACCCTATAGGACCCCAAACAAACCTCTAAGCATAAGTAAACACATGCCTTGTTGCAGAGGCATAATTAAACATCAAGAAAATAATTCTTGGAGAAATTGAGGTTTTGGACTCAAGCTATGGAGATGTAAAGGGAACAAGACTTTCCACCATCAAATAACAAGCAAAGACTAAAGGGCGAATATGACTTACATTATGGAGAAAATAGGGGCTTAGGAATTTCATTACATGCCATCATATTCAACAACACATAAAAGGGATAGGGACAAAATGAAGTCTTCATAATTACACAAGCATCATAGGAGTCAAACTCATCTCTTATATCTATCCAACAATACCAGTAACATGAGTAGAATGGGAGCCAGGACATCTCTCAGGCTCACTATCAAAAGTAAATATCCAAACATAAGCAAGTATTAAAATAGCATGAAAGGAAATGGTTTTTATCCCTGAAATGGAGGACTCACCAATAGCAATTTTCAATCAAGCCGACTAGCCACGTGGAGAAGGATGAATAGGATCTTTGATCCCTACATGGTTAAATCATGTAGGATAAAAGTATGCGTTAGTATTTGAAATCTACTAAGTATGCAGGGTGCAATGTAAACAAAGGACATAAGCCATAGTAAATAAGATGCATAATCATATACAATGGATATAAGCTCAATATGATATGTATGATCAATGTTTAAGTTAAAAATTGTATGGAAATACTCAAACTTTCATAACATGAAATACATATGTGGGAGGAGACCATAACTGACGTATAAGACCACGCAAGCTACCACATGGAATCCGGGTGTTGCCTCAGCGGAAAAGGGGAGGTCTACTTGCCAAGGTAAACCATAAACCACCATGACGGGTAATATGACCTAGTTGGATCCACTAGTAAAAGCCCATTTAGGAAAATAATACAAACCTATGGTGGCACATAGTTATGAGACAAAGACTTTATATAAGGACCCCTTGGGTCGGGCCCCCACCTTTAGCCTCATCCAGTGCTAAGTCTAATCTCACAAAATACTTGATATTATTATAACTTGAATAACTTGTAAAAAATCATGTTAACATGATAATAGTAGCTCATTCATTAACTTGACCCCTTTTGGTGAGCAATCACAAGAGGGTAAAACATTTTATATACATTGAATTTTGGTTGAAGGAAGTAGAATTCTTGGGGAATGTGGTGTCGGGTGAAGGCATTAAAGTGGATCCGAAAAAGATGGAGGTGATAAGAAATTGGCCTAAACCCTTGACTCCAATGGGTATTAGGATTTTCTTGGGCTTGGTGGGGTACTATCGAAGATTCGTGAATGCTAAATTTGTCACCAAAGAAGGCTAAATTTGTATGGACCAATGAATGTGAAAGAAGTTTCCAAATTTTGAAAGATAAGCTTATGTTCGCTCTTTTCTTGGTTCTATCAAAAGGGTTGGAAGAGTTTGTGGTGTATTCTGATGCTTCAAGCATCAGATTGGGGTGTGTATGGATGTTAGATGGCAAAGATTATTACCTATGTTTCTAGGCAATTAAAAATGTGCATGAGTGTAATCATATTACCCATGATCTTAAGCTAGTGACCGTAGTATTTGCTTTGAAAATCTGGCATCATTGTTTGTATAGGGCCCATGTAGATGTGTTCACCAGCCATAAAAGTCTTCAAAATGTGTTTACTCAAAGAGATCTAAATTTGAGGCAAAGAAGATGGTTAGAGTTCCTTACGATCACAACATGACTACACATTACAATCCAAACAAAGCTATTGTTATGGCTGACACCCTAAGTAGGGTGTCCATGGAAAGTGTGACTCATGTTGAGGATGGTAAGAAATCTAAGGAAAGAGAGGTCCACCAGTTGGCTAGGTTGGTGGTTAGATTGGACGAAGCCAAAAATAGAGACGCGGTGGTGGTAGATGGTTTTATGTCTTCCTTGATTGAAAAAGTCAAATCCAAACAAGATCGTGACCCCGCTTTGATGGAATTGAAGTCATTGGTGAAGGATGGGAAAGGTCGAGGTTTTCTCCCAAGTGGGAGATGGTGTCCTTAGGTACCAAGATTGGTTATGTGTGTCCGATGTTGATGAGTTGAGAGATTTGATCTTGAAAAAGGCAAACAATTCATCTTATTTTATTCACCCCGGTTCCACCAAAAAGTATAAAGATTTGAGGGAAGTGTATTGGTGGGGTGGTATGAAGAGGGACATTGCCGAATTCATAACCAGTTGCCATAATTATCAACAAGTCAAGGATGAACATCAAAGGCCGAGTGGCCTAGCCTAAGACATCGAGATTCCTACTTGGAAGTTGGGAGAGATCAACAGGGATTTTGTGATTGGTTTACCAAAGACTAGGAGCCATTTTTATTCCGCTTGGTTCATTATTGATAGAATGACAAAACAGGCTCACTTTCTACCGATTAAGACGACTTATGGTTTCAAAGACTATTCGAAGTTATATATTCATGTATTAGTAAGGCTATATAGGGTCCCATTGGCTATTATTTCAGATCATGGTTTTCAATTCACATCGCACTTTTGGAGGTCTTTTCAAAGGGCCCTTTGTACTAAAGTCAAACTGAGCATGACATTTCACCCACAAATGGATGGTCAAGCTGAGAGAATCATTCAAACTTTTGAGGATATTCTTAGAGCTTGTGTCTTGGAATTTAAGGGTAGTTGGGATGAGCATCTCCCACTTATAATGTTTGCTTATAACAATAGCTATCACTCTAGCATTGGGATGGCTCTTTTTGAAGTTTTATATGGTAGGCATTGTAGACTCCGATTGGATGGTTTGAAGTGGGGGAAATGGTTTTGTTGGGTCCATATCTAGGTGTAGAAGCTTTAGAAAAGGTGAGGATGATAAGGGAGAGATTGAAGGCGGCTCAAAGAAGGCAAAAGTCCTATGCTGACACTAGAAGGAGAGACCTTGAGTTTGAAGTTGATGATTGGGTGTACTTGAAGGTTTCACCAATGAAAGGGGGTGGTTTGTTTTGGTAAGAAAGGGGAATTTAGCCCTAGATATGTAGGGCCTTACCGACTTTTGAGGCAAGTTGGTAAAGTAGCATATGAATTAGAGTTGCCCATGGAAATGAGTATGGTTCATCTGGTTTTCCATGTCTCCATGTTGAGAAACTGTATTGGAGACCCTAATTCCGTTGTACCCTTGGAAGTGGTTGATATTGAAGAGAGCTTGACTTATGAGGAAGTCCTAATAGAAATATTGGATAGGTGAATCAAGCGATTGAGGAACAAAGACGTACCATCTATCAAGGTCCTTTAGAGGAACAAACAAGTCGAAAGTGCCACATGGGAAGCTGAAGCGGATATGAAAAAGTGATACCCCTATCTTTTCCATTCTAATCAAGCTTAAGGCACTATGACTTATCCCAAATAAGAACTTCCTTTCCTTGCATGTTATTTTTCATGTCATCTATGCATGGTTATGTGATTTTGATGTTACATTCTAAATGTTATTTGAAGAATGATTTAAAGATTTTCATGGTGCATATGTTGCATTTGGCATATGATGCATGTATTCTTCTCTTTAAATCTTGCCTTAGCAACATTAAGGGATGACTGTTCCCAAGGGGGAGATATTATAAGGCCCCATCTATGAAAAGTATGAAAAGTGCAAAAAATGACTTTTTGAAATTTCTTGAGTGGCAATTGTTTTGAAGGGTCTTACAGGCTATAATTGGTTCCACGGGCCATAACCAGAGTTCGTGGGTTAAAGGTTAGACTTGGTGAAAATGATGATTTCTGAAGTAGGGTATACAATTTATCAGACGACCAATGAAATGATTTACAAGCCGTAAGTCAAGTCATAGAATGTGATTAAAAAAAGTTTATGAGATTACGAAATAGCATTAGATGAGACCTTTTACCTATGGCGAATAAGTTGGACCATGGCCTATAAACTCGTGGTCCTGTCTGACAAACTTTTGAGAAAGGGAAAATTCGACCTTTCCTTTTATTTAATGCCTATACTATGTCATTTTGAGCCTCAAGAGAGCACCTATTAGCCCTTACAACCCTAATCTATCTCGTTCCTCCTCACCAAAACACTCTAAGTCCCAAACCCCTCCCAAGAATACTCTCAAAGTCCTTCAAGGCTTATAGAAGAAGACAACAAACTAGGGTTTCAGATTTCCTCAACTCCAAGTGCCATTTTCCTCTGCTAAATTACTAAGGTACGTGGTATTTAATTGTGGGGATCTTTCCTCTACAAGCTCAATCATTCCTCTTCTCTTTTATGTTTTCTTAAGTTATGGTAATACATGGTGATTTTATGAACTCTTTTACAGTAAGATAATATGAAGTATTTTATGATGGTTTATCCTTATGCATTATTATGAAGTGAAATATCATGTAAAATTATGATTTATATTAGAGCTTGATGATGCCCTACCCAAGCCTTTACTATATTTGGTGGGTTCTTTGAATAATGAATAAGTGATTCTATTTTGCAACTCTCATGGGATTTACTCATGAATTGCATGGTTTTAAGTTATGTATATGTTCCCACCATGGTTTTGAAATAAGATCTATGCCAAGCTTCTTTGATGTTGAGGGCCTTATGGAAAGATAAGCGAATTATGAATGATATGAATTGAAGGGCTATTATGCATGTTATGAAACATGAAAGTATTGTGAAAGTTGCGAAACCCTATATTTGATATATGAAGCTTTGGTTTAGATGAGCTACTCCATGAAAATGATATGATATTATGATGTTTAGCATATTATGGCTATAAGTATGAATCGAATATTACTTGGGATTGTGACCTAGCATCGAGAAGACCTTGGTAGCTAACCATTGTCCTTTAACTATGTTGCCACCATAGGTTTGTGACTTAGCCAATGGATCCATATAGCTAGGATTACATGATTGGCCAAAAAGGGTGGAGTTCTCATACAACACAGGATAATTGAGTACCGAAAAGGTTGGTGTTCCCATGATGTTGTTAAAGCAAGATTGACTGAAGAGGGTGGAGTTCTAGTAAGGAGTTTATGGAGCATTTATCCAAAGTGGGGAGGTTCCCGTAAGGTAAGTGCTTGGTTTACCTTTGCAAAGTCAATCACTCCTTGTCCGGTGTGGAGTGAACATCAAGATTCTAAGTAATAGCTCTCTTGGTCTTATATGTCAGTTATGATCCCTTCCCATCTATATACAATGTATTATATGACCTAATGATTCCTCATGCATACTTTGATTATGGAATTTAGCATACAAGACACATTGAGCTTCTATTCGCTATTTATGATAACACATATTGTTTAATTATGACTTATGTTCCTTGTTGTATTTGCACCCCGCATACTTAGTACGTTCAAAGTACTAACACATACTTTTTCCATACATGATATAACCATGTAGGGACCAGAGTTCTTTTTCATCATCCTCCTCCTCCTCCATATGGCTAGATGATTCGAGTGAAGATTTGCTATTGGTGAGTCCTCCACTTTCGGGGACAATATCCATTTACTTTCCCGCTTTTTCTTAGACTTATCTATTTTTGGATACCATCTTTTGAGGGTGACCCAGGGAGATGTATTTGCCCCCATTTTATTCACGATTAGAGGAGGTATAGGATATGGTTATGTTATGTATGTGTTACCTTGACTCCTTTTGCTTATGTAATTATGGAAAAATTTCCCTTAATCTCATGCTCTTCTATGTGGTGTTGTTTTTGTAGAGGTGAAGAAAGTTCTAAGTCCCTATTACCCCCATAGTGTGAGTCATATGCACCCGCCCGTTAGACTTTACTTGCTATGTGATTCATGCTAATCCTCTTCCCAATAACATCCCCATAGAGTGAGTCCAAGATCTCGCTTTCCCTAGAATTGTTTGCTATTTATTTATTGGTTATTTATGCTTTCAAAACCAAGGATGTGTAAGCATGCTAAAAAGGCTTGTTTGGGGTTCCTTTAGGTTTCCCATTCACCGTGTCACATCTAGGCCCTTGGCTTGGGTCATGACAGAGGACTATTCCAAAGGGTTCTTATATAAATCCTCAAGTCTCATAACTATGTGCCACCATAGGTCTATGATTATATGCCTATAAGGCTAGCTAATGGATCCATATAACATTATATTCATGTGATGCTCACCGTGCTAGGGTTAAGCTTCAAGGGTGGAATCTTTATGTTCATGTGACACTCATTGTGCTACTGTTAATCCTGAAGGGTGGGGTTGAGTCTATCTTGGAAAAATAGACTCCTCTTTCGCTCAATGTAGAAGGAACATTCAGATTCCATGTAACAGTCCGCATAATATTATTATCAGGAAGTTATGATCTTATTCCTACATATATACGCTAGGTTATGAAAGGTTTTGATGATGTTTCTATTCATGGTTTCAAACATGCATTGATCATTTATATCTTGTCCCTATTCTATTTCTATGATTATTCATATTTCTATCATGTTATGATGTTCTTTTATGCATGGTATACCTACATACTTAGTACATACCATGTACTAACACATACTTCTTTGTCTACATAACCTAACTATGTAAGGACGGGCAATGACGAGATTATTCCTCCATTTCATGGCTAGAATTGGATTGTGCATTTGAATATTGGTGGTGATTTTCCATGCTTCGGGGACAAGCCTTTCTCATGTTATGATTTCATGTTGATACCTTACATTTTCATTTGTTATTCTATCTTGAGGGCGAGTTATTAGCATATTCTAGACTCAGCCAAATCTAGGTGTAGGGACATGTTTTAGATATTATGATATTGTAATTCCCCTAAGGGAAACTATGAGTTTGATGTTGCTATGTTCTGCTGGTTCTCTCTCTTTGAATTTCTTATTGTACCTTACGTATGCTTATGATATGAACAAGAGGCTTGGATGAGGAGCCTTCAGGTGTTACATTCGCCGTGTGAAAGGTGAAGTCAAGACTTCCTGTGCGACTCATCGACTCAGTCAGCGAGCACGACCTAGCTCGCCTATCGCTCCAGAATATTTTGGTTGAAATCTTAGTGAAAAGGTAAAAAAGGAGGCAAAGGGCGACCCACCGATCTAGTCAGCAAGGTCGATTATGTTCGCCAAAATTAGATTTTTGCTTAAGTATAAATATTGGAATTTCAATAATCTTGAGGAGTTCTAGAGAGTTTTCAACGAGATAATTTTCATACCTTGATTTGAGGATGATTTTGAGGGTTCTTAATCTCCAATTGAGTGATTTTAATATCAATCTTGTGAGAATTACTTTCCACCATCAAGAATGAACAACAATTAGGTATAAGTTAGTTTTTATTTCTATGTTTTGCTAAACCCTAATCTTCTAGGAGGATTTAATAGCTAAATTGTTAGATTCTCTTTATGGGTATTTGGTATTTGCTTGATTAATGATTAAATTGTTATGGGTTTCTCAAATTCATCATGTTTAATTTGATAAGTAAGGTTTCAAGCTTAATTCTAGTTTAGATTTCTCTGCATGCTTGAGAAAGTTGTGAAGAGTGGATGAATTTGTTGAATAACTACTAATCTATGTTAGTATAATTATTTTCGAGAGATAGTAATAGTGCTAAGGTATTGGGTGTTTCAAATTCTGATTCCAAACTTGTTCTTGAGAAACTGAGGTTTGAAAGTTGGTGTATTTTCGAGAGTTGCATGCTAAATTATAGTCTCGCCTAGCCCACCCATCTCATTTAAGTTAGTTTTGAGCAATATTAACACCCAATCGCGATCTATCAATTTAGCTATGCATCAATTCCCCTAGAAGAATCCTTCCCAAATTTGTTTACAACCCAATTTTGTTGATTTGATTTTAAATCTTATCTTGATTATTTAAAATTATATATTTACGCATGCTTCTTTTATTTTTCAACTCTTCACAATTCTAGGTGATGTTACTACTTCTCTATTGAAATCTGTACCACACATTTCCTATGGGTTTGACCCCAACTCTTTAGTTGAGTTATTATATTGACAATGATCATCATATTCCTTATTAGTTTTGGAATACACCTGAGCATTACAAAAATGGCACCATTTACGGGGAATGACGTTAGTTAGGATTTTAATTAACAAAGTTTTAGTATCGACTAGTGTAAAGAAGTGAGCTTCTTTATTAGTTTTTCTTTTTCTTCTTTGCTATTTGCAGGTATTGATATGAGTGTTCATGCAAGTACTGCTGGGTCACAAGTGGGTCAGTTGAATGATGTAGAAAATATGAATAAGGTGAACTTGGATGTCGTGGGAAATACAGGGGCAATCCATCTAGCGCCCATTAATCAAAATGATGTATTCCATGTGACAGGAACCATACTCCAGCTGCTTCATGTTAAGGGGTTCTTTGGAAACTCGCTCATGAGGATCCACATGATCACATACATAACTTTCTTTTTGTGTGAATCCCATTCTTATCAAGAATATCTGACAAGAGTTAATTTGACTTTGCTTATTTCAATTTTCATTGGTTGGAGAAGTTACAAAGTGGCTGGCTAAATTGCCACGTGATTCTATTACATCCTGGAAGGGATTGCTAGAGGCCTTCTGTGAAAGGTTCTTTCCTCCTTCGAAAATGTTATAGCTTAAGGACAACATCCAAAATTTCAAGAGGATGGAAGGTTAATCTATTCATGAGCTACGACTGAGGTATCAAAATTGCTAATACAGTGCCCTACTGATGGGGTACTAGATCACTTGTTATTACAATACTTTTACATAAGTCTTGATGCTGTTAATAAAGGTATAGCAGACCAGTTGGTCTGTGGTGTTATCATGAGACAAACGTTTGAGAGAGCTTTTGAGTTGCTTGATGAAATGACAATGATCATTCGAGAGTGGTATACTAGGGATAATATGATTACTCTACTCATGTTGGGTTTGACAAAGAGCAAGTTGATAAAAATCAAGAAATGTCTGATATGATGACCAAACTTAATTTGTTAATCAAATGGCACTAAAAAGATGGTTAATGATATTCGAGCTAGTGGGAGCTCTTCCCAAGATGCGACATTATTTAAACCTACGTATAATGAGGAGGTTCCATTTTTATAAAACCAAATAAGGGGTTTTCGTCTAGGTTATCAAAGACCGAGTGAGAACCAAGGTTGGAACCGAGAGAAAGAATGGAGAGATCATGGCAATAATTAGAGGAATTTTGTTATAGATAGAGAAAAGTTTTCTCAACCTCAAGGTGATCATTATATTTCTCCCCATGACCATCAAAATCTGGTAGAACAATAAGCTGATCCAAATTTTTTTTGGACTGAAGATATGTTGGCTTGTATCTTGCATAGGGTTGAGGGGTTTGATAAGGTGTTGAAGCAGATGAAAGTGGATTTCTCCTCTCAACTACTATTAAACAACTTGAGACCCAAATGCGTCAAATTTTAGCTCATCTCAGTCCTAAGAAAAAAGGAGGTCTTCCAAGTGATACTTTTGCAAATCCTAAGGGTGACACCACATATTGTATGGTTGTTACTACTCATAGCGGTAAGGTTGTTTATGATGAGGCACCTCAGGGAAATGTGGAGACTCCTAACAAAGAGAAGAATGTTGTGTTTCAAAGTGATGAATTGACTGAGAAGTTGAATATTAAATTGCCAAATAAGAAAGACAAGCCTTAATGAGAGATGAGTGTTGATGTGGCCAAAGATAAGGATAATGAAATTCGTACTATGGTTCCACAAAAATCATTACCAAAGATTAAGCGTCCAGTTCCACAGAGACGTAAGAAGAAAGAAGATGATGTGAAGTTCCAAAAATTTCTTTCAATATTCAAACCTCTTTCTATTATTTTACCATTGATTGAAACATTACTATAAAGCTTGGGGTGTGCTAAGTTCATGAAAAACTTGGTGACCAAGAAGAGGAATTCAGATTTTGAGATCGTGGAGGTGTCTTATAGATGCAGTGCAATCATATCAAGTAATCTTTTGGTAAAACAAAAATCGGGGGCTTTTACCATCCCCTGTACTATTGGTTTATTCCAATTTTCTAAAGCATTATGTGATTTGTGCGCGAGTATCAACTTGATGTATGCCATTTTCAAGAAACTTGGGGTAGGAAACCCTACGCCAGCCACTATGCATCTACTCATGGCATACCGTGTAATCAAACGGCTAGTGGGAATTATTTATAATGTATTGGTGAAGATTGATTAATTTATCTTCCCAACTGATTTTGTGTCTTTGGATTGTGAAGCTGATGTTGAAGTTCCTATCATTCTTAGTAGTCTACTTTTGGCTACCGGGAGAGCATTAATAGATATTGAGAGTGGGAAGAAAATATTGTGAGTGAATGATGAAATAAACTCACTTTCAGTGGTTGCAAATCTATGAGGCAACTAAATGATCTTTAGGCCCTTTATTTTATTAATGTGGTAATTGAAGCGGTTGCTAGTGTAAGTGATGTAATGAATCTTGATAAATCATTGGTTGCTATGTTGTTATAGTATAATGATGAAGAGATTGAGGATTATGATAAGGTGGTTGTTGCATTATGGAATATGGGGGCATATTAAGACTCCTCTGAAGCTTGATATTGATTTGAAGAATAGGGATTCACCTCCCGCAAAGCCATATATTGAGGAACCACAAAAGCTTCAGCAACAAAATTAGAAAAATGATAAATCTGATGGGTTGAAGCCACAAATTCCACCCCCTAAAACAGTCAAGCACCCTTCTGCCGTTGCACTCGAGGCCAGAAAGTTCTTCCTTCCTTATCTTCGTTATACTTTCTTGGGTGAAAATAATACTTTGCTGGTGATTATTGTAGTAGATCATTTTGATTGGCAAGTGGAAGCTTTGGCTGATGTGCTGAAAATGTTTTTCAAGGCTATTGGGTAGACAATAGCGGATATTGTTGGTATTCCATCCAAAATTTACACCCATAATACAAGGTTGTTGATGAGTGGAAGCCTAGTGTTACGCACCAAATGAGGTTGAACCCTCCTATGTAAGAAGTAATCAAGAAGGAAATTATTAAGTGGCTTGTTGCTGGGGTGATTTATCCTATTATCGATAGTAATTAGGTCAGTCCTATTTAGTGTGCCGAAGAAAGGGGGTATTACTATTATCCCTAATTATAAGGGTGATGTTGTCTCCACCTGTCTAGTTATCAGATGTCATATTTGTATGGTTTATTGGAAATTGAATGCTTCAACTGATAAGGACCACTTCCCTATGACATTCATGGACCAAATGTTGGTTCGTTTCGGCGGGTAGGGGATGAATTTCTTCTTGGATGGATATTTCGGTATATTGAAATTTCCATAGCACTTGAAAACCAAGAGAAAACTACTTTGATATGCCTATATGGTACCTTTTTGTTGAGGAGAATGCCTTTTGATTTGTGCAATGCACCCGCTACCTTTCGATGGTGTGTCTTATCCATTTTTGTTGACATGATTGAAGATTCAATGGATGTAGTCATGGATGATTTTACAGTTGGTTGCACATCTGAATCTTTTATTGAGAATTTTCCAATGTTGTTGCAAAGGTGTATTTATTCAATCTTGTCCTGAACTAGGAAAATGCCACTTCATGGTTAAGTAGGGAATTAATTTGGGTCATAAAATTTCAAGTGTGTGTATTCAAGCTGATCAAGCCAAGGTTGAGGTGATTCTTAAATTGCCTTCACCTATTTCTATCAAAGTGTTCATTGTTTTTTGGGTCATGCTGGTTTCTACCAGTGATTTGTTAAAGATTTTTCCAAAATTGCACATCCCTTGTGAAAATTACTTGAAAAGGATGTTGTGTTCATATTTGATGATTCTTTTATGAAGTATTTCTGGTGTTTGAAGGAAAAGCTTGTTTCAACCTCTATTATAGCTGCACCAGATTGGAATCTTCTTTTTGAATTGATGCATGATGCAAGTTGTGTGGCCTTGGGTGCTATATTGGGTCAAAGAAGAGACATGTAATTTCATCTAATTTATTATGCCAGCAAGATGCTTAACTTGGCTTAAAAGAATTACAAAATCACTAAGCAAGAATTGTTGGTTGTTGCGTACACGTTTGACAAGTTTGGAGCTTATTTTTTGGGTAGTAAAGTGGTTGTGCACACATATAATACAACGCTGAGATACTTGATGGCCAAGAATAACACAAAGCTTAGGTTCATCGAAGGGGTCTTATTATATCAATAGTTCAATTTTGAAGTTAAAGACCATAAGCGTTGTAAGAATTAGATAGCTAATCATTTGTCTAGACTTGAATAACATAAAGAAGTGGTTGATGAGAATAACCTTGATGATATGTTTTCGGATGAATTGATCATGATAGCGTCCCATGAGGCTTTGCCTTGTTATGCCGATTTTGCTAATTATGTGGTTTGTAGGATTATTCTTAATGGTATGAAGCCATATAAAGTAAAAGGGTTTATTTTTTATGCAAAGAAGTATTTTTGTGAAGAGCCTTAACTGTTTCGAGAGTGTGCTCACAATATCATTAGAAGATGTGTGCTCGAAGAGGAAACACAAGCTATTCTTAGGGCTTGCCATCCATCTCTTGTCGGAGGTCATCATCGGGGTGTCCAAACTATAACAAAGGTGCTTCAATGTGATTATTATTAGCCTACTCTCTATCAAGATTCAAATACCATGGCAAAGAGATGTGTGGAATGCCTAAAACAAGGTAATATTACTCGTAGCCATGAATTACCGCTCGCTCCTATTTATAAATTCAAATTGTTGGATGTGTTGGGTATTTACTTTGTGAGACCATTTGCAAGCTCCTATGGGAGGAAAAAAATTCATTTTGGTGGTTGTGGATTACATGTCTAAATTAGTGGAAACGGTAGCGCTGCCTCAAAATAATCGGCGTAGCATTATTTGATTCCTCAAGTGGAGTATTTTCACATGATTTGGCACACAAAGAGTGATTATTAGTGATGGAGGTTCCCTTTTTGTAATCAAATATTTATTTCTATGATCAGTAAGTATGAAGTGAAGCACAAGGTGGAAATGCGTTATCATCCACAAACAAATGGCAAAGTTGAAATCTCAAACCGAAAAATAAAAAATATCTTGGCTAAGACAGTTGCCGCTAGTAGTGTTGATTGGGACAAAAAATTAGATGATGCTCTTTGAGCTTATCGTACAACATCAGAAGCACCTATTGGGATGTTCCCATATCAGTTGGTGTTTAGAAAGTCTTGTCATCTATATGTGGAGCTTGAGCATAAAGCGTCTTGGCTTCAAAAGCTATAAATCTTAGTTGGGAAAGTGCTTCATGAGATAGGGTTGATCACTCACATGCCTTGGAAGAATTTATCTATGTGCTTATGATATCCTAAGATTCTTCACTTGAGGTATGTAGGGTTTTTTAATGGACTAGATCATCCATGAAGGACAACTCAATTCTCCTTTTTATGAAAGTTTAAGTATGGATTTCTATGCAGTTTTATGATGACATTCAAAATGGTTGGATTATGATTATTTCATGGTTATTATACTTATTTATGCATAGGTTATGAAGAATTACATATGATAATTAGGGCTTGTTGAATTGATGTGGGTTCTGTTACTAATGATTCAAATAGATTTGAATTGCATGATTCCTCTATGATTTTCATCTAATTGCATGATTTTAGCTCAATTGCTCATGAACCCACACAAGGCCCTAATTTCCTATAACAAAGTTATGATTTTCAGGAATTATGATTCTAAGTATGAAAAGAATATTTTTATGATGATGATATGATGATGAGGGTGACTAACGAGCCTAAATGTTGATGAAATGGTGATAAGATGGGAAGTGTACCACACTACATGTGAAAGCTATGTAGATGAACTATTCCTATAATTTAAGAAGTTTTCATGAAGTCATGATGTCTATTTTACAACCTATGATAGTATGATTTTGATAAAGCATATAATATGTTGAAAGATATGTATATGCATGATTATGTATTTAGTGGGATTTGACTTAGCATCGAATGGGCTTGTGTGAGGGGGACTATCTTCAAGGGTCCTTATATAAATTTTTAAGTCTCATAACTACATGCCACCGTAGGTTGATGATTATGTGCCTATAAGTCTAGCTAATGGATCCATTAGGATTATGTTCATGTGATCCATTTAGCTAATGGATCTATTTAGTATTATGCTTATGATATGAACAAGGGGCTTAGATGGGACATCTCCGGGCGTCACATTCGTGTCATATCTAGGCCCTAGTTCTAGATCGTTACAGTTTTTGTATCAGAGTATAAAGTTTGAAAACATCCTAGAGAGTTCAATATGCCACATCCAGTAAAGTCTTGTCCATAGGTGTGAAGCGTGTCACATCCATGAGCGAGATGCTATAAAATGTTTAGGAAATTTTTGTTTTTTTTGTGATCCATATCGTGCCTTCAAGACTCTCATTCCCTAATTCTTGTCCTTTGATATTTTTAGAAAATGCCTCCACGATATGCTTCATTGCCTAGGCGAGTTGATGCTAATGAGGACTAAGTTCCTCCAGCTCCTCAAGTTCCTCAATGACCTTAAGCTAACCAAGTAACTAATGAAGAGTTTAGGGTCGTCATTACTATGTTGGCTCACATTGTTGCTTCTCCAAAGACTCCTACTCTGACTTCAAAGGTGAGAGATTTTTCTAGAATGAATCCTCCGAAGTTCCATGGTTTCAAATTAGATATAGATTATCAAGAGTTTATAGATGAGGTCTATAAGATAGTGGAGATCATGGGGGTATCTTCTGAGGAGAAGACCGAATCGGCAGCTTACAAACTTAAGGGAGTTGCTCAAGTTTAGTTCACATAATGGAATTCTGAAAGTGTTGAAGTGGTTCTATTGATTGGAAGATGTTTAAGGACACATTCCATGACCATTATTTCCACTTGAACTAAACAAAGCTAAAGTGATGGAGTTCATGAATTTGAGGCAAGGTTGCATGAGTTTGAGGGAGTATGCCCTCAAGTTCACAAAGTTGTCTAACTATGCTCCTTCCTTGGTAGATGACTATGGGGCCCGCATAAACATGTTCTCCTTGGGTGTGTTGATGTGCTGTCAAAATACAACACTTTTAATGTTTAAAACTTGGAATTGTATGTGTTCTCAAAGTGATGTTAGTGGGTTTGATGTGTTTTTATGCTTATTTTTCAAGATTACAGGATTTGGCAAGATTTTGGGCTAAGTGTGTAGTTTCTGCAATTTTGGCTGATCTACGACATACTTTATGGGCCATAGAAGTGTCCATGAGCCTTAGAGTGGGTTTGTAAATGCGATCAGTGAAGGGCTAATTTTCTAACGTTGCATCTATGAACTGTCAGACGAGCCATAGAATTTTGTACAGAGTCATGGATGAAGTTCCATACCCTGAGGATCATGAGGATCAAAAGTTGGGATATTCTGAAATCATCAGACAAAACCCTATACGGTAAGTCTAAATATTGCCCGTAGAATGGTCTCATAGAAACTGTGCCCGGAATTTGAAGAATGAAGTCTGGGAAGCCCGATATGGGCCGTAAAACTTAGTACGACCCGTAACCATGCTCGTATTACCTGCCGAATCTAGTTTTCTTATTTTGTTTTGGACTTGTATTTTAAGTACTATAAATAGACTTTTAGGTTATTTGCAGTAGAGAACAGAAGAAAACGACCAGAAACCTTGAGAGAAGTGCTTAGAAACACTTGGAGCATAACTTTGTGATTTCAATCCTTGTGATTTCTTGTGAAAAGTTTGGTTTTCTTTTTCTTATATTCATCTTTGTAAGGTCTCAATTATGTTATTCTATATCATGATTCTTGCATGTACAATGATTGTGCATAGTTAAATACACAACTAAGGTTATGGGAACCATGGACAATTAAAAAGGTAAAACTGGATAATTTCTAATTCTTGGAAAGTGTGCATGCATGTATTACTGAATTCTCTTTGTTTTAATTACTTTTCAACGGTAGCCAATGTTAGAACTCTCCTAGTTGCTACTAAATGGATCAAGGTAGTAATAAATGGAAAAAAGATTAATTACCAGGATTCGATCAATTTTTGCTCGTCTAATCAATCAAACTGGATCAAGGGGAGGTTTTACTGGGAGAACAGGTAAGGGTTAGTAATGTCACACTGCGAGGATGGATCAAATCATATAGTGAAATTTACCTCTCACCTGGATCAAAGGGTTTGGTAAACGTAACTTACTGTTCCGCATGCAATACCCTATAAAAGATTACAGTTACTTGGTGATAATGAGTTAGGGAATCATGAGGAACACAATACCCTAGTCACTCTTCTTACTAATATCACAACACTTATTCTAGTTTAGGTTTACTTTTTGCAAATCATGAAACCGTCCCTCCTTTCGGGAAATAAGTAGGTTAATTAGCTAGAATTGCTTGAAATTATTCTAAGTCTACCATAGTCCCTGTGGGTTCGACCTTAACCCTGGTTAGGTTATATATCTTGTCAATGATCCCAAGCTACACCTCCCTTAAAAAGAAGGTGTAGTTTGGGCGACATCGTGTCTGACTTGGTGAAGATGGGGTGTAAAGCCACAATGCATATCAAGGAGATAGATATTGCTCGACTGATGACATATGGCGAATAAGTGGAGTAAGAGAAACTTCAAAATATGAGGATGAGGGAGTCAAAAAAAGGCTCATTTTGATGGTGGATTTTCTCATGCTAAGTCCAATGGTGGTCTTTTCCAATGAGGCCAAGGGTTGTCTAAAGGTTCTCCTCAAAGGTTTCATAAGGATAAAGTGTCTAAACCTAAGGCACAAGTTGGTTGTCCTAAGGGTGGTACTGCTATTCCTTCGAGGTGTCTTAAGTGTGGGAAGAACTATGTTGGTGATTGCTTGAGAGGAATGGGTGCTTGTTATGGTTGTGGAATCATAGGGCACAAAATCTTTGAGTGTCCTTATATTGATAATAAAGGGAAAGAAGGGCGTCCACAAGGAAAAATGATTCATAAAGGGCAAGTGCAACAAGGTGTTCAAGCTCGATGAGGTCATCCACAGGTATCTGATTCTATGCTTTGCATGTTGGAGGTTGAAGAGTCTCTTGATGTGGTTATGGGTATGTTAAGAGTCTTTGATCATGATGTATATGCTTTTCTTGACGCAGATGCAAATATGTCTTTTATTACTCCTTACCTTGCCATAAAGCTTATGTCTCCCGAAGTCTTGTCATTCGGTCTATACTCTAATTGGTTAGTCGATCCTAGCGAAGAAAGTCTATAAAAATTATCCCATATCAGTCTTGCATAAAGTTTTTCCATGTGACCTTGTTGAACTTAACATGACCAATTTTGATGGTATTCTTAATATGGATTGGTTGCATGTATGTTATGCTTCTATTGATTGTAGAACCTGTAGGGTCACATTCCAAGTTCCTAGTGAGTCCATCCTTGAGTGGAAGGGAAAAAATTTGATGTTCAATTTTAAGTTTATCTCCTTTGTAAAAGCTATAAAAATGGTTTCCCAAGGGTGTATATATCAAGTTGTTCGGGTTATGGGTGTTGAGTCCAAAGTTCCCACTCTCGATTTGGTTCCTATAGTAAATGAGTATTCTGATGTCTTCCTCGATGACTCGCCTAGTATTCCTCCTAAAAGGGAAGTTGACTTTGGCTTTGATTTTTTACCCGACACTCAACCTAATTCTGTACATCCATACCGAATGCCCCGATAGAGTTGAAAGAATTGAAGGAACAATTAAGGGACTTTCTTGATAAAGGTTTTATAAGGCCTAGTATGTCTTCATGGGGTGCTCCTGTACTTGCAAAGAAGAAGAATGGCTCACTTTGGATGTGTATGGATTATCAACAATTGAATAAAGTGACTCTCAAAAGCAAGTACCCATTTTTAAGGATTAATGATCTATTTGACAACCTACAAGGTGCAAGCTATTTTCGTAAGATTGATCCTCGGTCTAGATATCACCATTTGAGGATGAAGGAGGATGATATTCCAAAAGCGACATTTAGAACTCGGTATAGTATTTTGAATTTTTATTATGTCGTTTGGACTAACAAATTCTCCCATTGCTTGCATGGATTTGATAAATAGGGTTTTCAAATCATATTTGTATTTGTTCAAGGTTGTATTAATAGATGATATATTGGTCTATTCACAGGGTATAAAGAAGCATGAAAATCATTTATGGATTATGTTGCAAACATTGCGAGGTAGGCAACTTTTTCCCAAGTTTGGTAAGTGTGAGTTTTGGCTAAGAGAGGTGGCTTTTCTTGGCCATATTGTTTCAGTGAGATATTAGAGTTGATCCAAAGAAAACGGAGACGGTGAAGAATTGGCCTAGACCATTGTCTCCATCCAGTATTAGGAGCTTTTTAGATTTGGCCGGATATTATAGAAGATATGTTGAGGGGCTTTCTTCCATTACCTCTCTTTTGGCTAAGTTGACCCAAAAGAAGGTCAAATTTTAATAGTGCTATGAATTTGAGAAAAGTTTCCAAATGTTGAAAGATAATCTTACTTCAACTCCTATTTTGACATTATGTGAAGGTCCGAATGGTTTTGTTGTGTATTATGATGCCTCACATATAGACTTGGGTTGTGTGTTGATGCAACAAGAAAAATTCATCACCTATGCCTCAACGCAATAGAAGGTGCATTAAAGGGACTACCGACCCATGATCTTGAGTTATTGGGTGTTGTATTTGCATTGAAGATTTTGGGATATTATCTGTATGGGGTGTTGTTGATATATTCACCAACCACAAAAGTTTGCAATATGTATATATCCAAGAGAATATGAACCTAACAAAAATGAGGTGGTTAGAGCATCTAAAGGATTACGATATGAGTGTAATGTATCACCCGAGTACAACAAATGTTCTTGCCAATGCATTGAGTAAAATGCCTATGGAGAGCATTACACATATTGAGAATGGAAAGAAAGAGTTAGTTAAAGAACTTCTTTGTTTGGCTTGTATAGGTGTAAGGTTGAAGCTTTAACAATGGTGGTATATTTGTACAAGATAGGACGGAATCGTCTTTGATGGCGGAGGTTAAACCAAAAAAGATATGGATCCTACTTTGGTTGAATTGAAGAAGATGGTGGTTGATAAAAAGGTTGAGATCTTCTCACAAGGGGATGGAGTGCTTCATTTCCAAGGGCGATTGTGTGTCCCTAATGTGGAAGGTCTAAGGGAAAAGATACTTGATGAAGCTCATATTTCTATGTATTGAATGCATCCAGGATCCACCAAAATGTATAGAGAATTGAGAGAGGTGTACTGGTTGAATGGCATGAAAAACGATATAACAAGGTATGTAATAGGGTGTGCGAATTGCGAATAAGTGAAGGTGGAACACCTAAGACCGGGTGGTTTGGCCCAGGATATTAGATACCTACTTGGAAATATAAGGAAGTGAATATGGACTTCATTACGTGTAAGGACCCAGACTTTCTACGACCTTAATGGAGCATGGAAATTTAGTTGCGAAATTTTTTTGGAACAAGGTGACGTTTCATGGAAGCTTTCATGGTGCGTGGAAGGCTATACAGACTGTGTGGAGGCTCCTTGAAGTGGCCCTTGGCCTTGTGTGGGAAGTTTTGGCCTTGATGTGGAAGTTTGAGACTAAGGCATACCACACATAGACCTCACATGGTCCGTGTGAGGCTTCACGGTCCGTGTGGTGGACTGTATAGTAGCCTTGGATTTGAAAATCCATATTTTTTAGCCAAGTCATTTCACACAGACCTTCTCACAGACTATATCATCCTTTACGGTCCTTGAGGCCCTCCGTATGGGCGTGTGAGTGAATTTTTTTTGTAACTACGAGATCACTGTCTTGGAACTTTGTTGATGGAGAATTTTTCTAAGTAAAGCTTCATGGAAGGCCACATGGTCTGTGTGACCTCTCACGAACTGTGAAGCCCTCCGTATGGGTGTTGGCATGTAATTTTTCTAAGTATGAAATCTTCAAGCTCATTCTAAGTTCACTTTCAAGCCCTTAATTTAAGCTTATTTATGTAGTTTACGGTCATCATGGGCATCCTTCATCAAGTTAAGTTTAAAGGAATTCCATTGGCTAAGCTTTTCACAAGAACCAATAGAAGGGTCAACTTATAATGGTCATATCTCTTAACAAAAAAAATGGATGGCCCACGACCTACCAAATTGAAGCTCTTTGAATTAGCTTTCCAACACATCTAGTTTCACCTCATTCCGAGTTCGGATCAAGAAGTTGTGCTCATTTTCTTAAAGTCCATCCGCGCAAAGTTTCCTGTTAATTGGCTAAGTATAGCCTCATGGAAGGATTCAAGGTTCGTGAGACCTTGTATGGACCATGAGACCTTCTCATGTGACCCCTGGCAAGACATTTTATTCCGCTTCATTAATGTTTTTTTTGTAATTATGGCTACTCCCAAGGGACTTTTTTGACTTCCTATACTATCCTAAAACCTCCAAATGACCTAAAATCTTCTCCTCTCATTGAAATTCATTCGCACGCTTAGAATTATATTAAACTCTCCTAAAAACTCTCTCAAGAACTCTTGTGAATACTAAGCTTGGGAATCAAGGGAAAACTCTTTTCTTCATCAAATTTCTTCTTGAATCTCCTCCATTAGCTAAGGTATGTGGAATCGATTCTTGGTCCCTTTCAACCAAGAAGACCCAAACTCTTTTCTTTTGATTTATGAAATTTTTGCTTACTTTAAATATGGGTTTTGAAGTTTATCATTTATTAAATTCACTTGAAGTATGGGCTATGCTTTATTGATGATTTTAAGTTGGCTTAAGCCCTAATATGTTGAATTATACTATTATTATAAATATTTGAATATGCATTGTCCCTTTAAAGATTGGTCTAAGCATGGATAATCAATATCTTTGATTTGAATGTGGATTTTACTTATAGGTTTACTAGAGTTTCACACTATATTGTTGATTTTAAATTGAAACTATGTTACCTAGTGCTATTCACATATCATTCATAGCATATTCATTCAAAAGCATTGAATTTTATGAAAATTATGTTGTGGGTTAAGCCCAATTATATTTATGTATATAATTTTGATAAGATATTGGTTATGAAAAGAATGTGATCACATAAATGTCTATTGTTATTGGCTCTTTGAGCATATTAGGTGCTTGCACCATATATTTAAGTGCATGAGCTATTCTTTTGCCTGAAAAGTATGGACTGAATTTTGGTTTGGATTCTTAGCCTATGTATGAATGATTATGAAGAATGTACGGCTTTTGAGCCTAACTGTGCATTGAAAAGATTTGAAATGACTATTGCCTCTTATGAAAACACGTATATGCATAAGTATTATCATAGGATGTTTTGACTTAGAACCAATGGATTTGGGGGATCAAAGCTATCCCAAGGGTCCTCTTTCTTTCCTTGAACTATGTGCCAGCATAGGTATATGGTAGCCATTACCGAAATGACCGGGTCATAAGGAATGGTTACACATTGATATGATATGATAGGGGAAATCCTTCTAAAATGACTGCGTCAAGGAAGGTATCCATCCACCGAAATGACTGGGTTGTAAGGTGTGATATAGATTACCTTTGGCAAATAATCTTCTCCTACCAAGGGGAGGTCTTAAATATCAGACTAATTCATGTAATAGCTCGCATGAGTGTGATTTGTCGGTTATAGTCCATTCCCACTATGTATGAGCATTTTGGCACTTCATGCATCATGAATTTCATGGAATAATGTTATACTACTTCTCTTTGATATATATATATATATATGTATCTCTTTCTATATTATGTTCCCTTGTCATCTAACATTGAGTGTAGGTTTAAAAAAGTTTATATGCATTGCATGCCTACATACTTAGGATATTCAAGCATACTAACACATATTTTTGCCTACATGATCTAACTAGGTAGGGACTAAAGACTACCTACATCCATCGTTTGACGGCTAGATTGGATTTGAGAAAGTGTAATGGCGAGTCTTATCTTCCAAGGATAAGACACCATCTATCTACCTTATGTTGTTTCCATTTTGCTATTTACTTTAGGGGTGAGCCCGGGATATGTCCTGGCCGCCATCCTATCTTATGTCTGAAGGAATTATTAGACATCTTGTAGACTCTTGTCAGATCTATATGTTATGTGTTGTATTTGCAGCTTATGATTATGGTTATCTATTGGATATGGCTATTATGGATTGATTATGAGAATTATCATAAGTATGTATGTTTTGATGTGGATATGTGGAAGATCTTAAGTCCCGTATTACCCCCATAAAGTGAGTCATACTTACCCGCCCCTTAGTTCTTATGTCTATGTGCTATGTGAATCCATGTTAATCCCTATTCCCTATGACATCCCTATTCCCTATGACATCCCTATAGCGTGAGTCCTACTTTCATGTGCCTTAGAACTATGTGTTTACTATTTACATATATGCTTCTAAACCGATGATGTGAGTATGGATACTTGAGGTGTGTTTGGGGACTCTCGGTTTCCGTTCGCCATATCACTCCTAGACTCTAGGTCCAGGTCATGACAGAGATGGTGCTAGAGCACTAGGTTTATAAATGGTCCCCGGACTCCAACATGCCGTGTCAAGTAGATCTTATTCATAGGTGTGAAGCGCACCACAACTATGGTTAGAAGGCTATAAGTTTTTTTAGGAAATGTTTCACATTCTTATGATTCATATCGTGCCATGGAACATGTCTTAAGATTTTCTATCTCCATCCCTCCCTACCGAATAGGGAGAGTTACTTAGGGACCATAATGCAATCCTGGCAAGGAAGATGTTGGAGCTGACCTTATAAATGAGGTCAAAATAGAGATGGTCAAGGATGTGCATTGTTTGAAAAGATTGGGGAATTTAGTTGAGTGAATCTAATGATGGTTTCATTCATGTTCAAAATGGGGCTGAATCTTCTGTGGTTGTTGATGTTTTCAACGATCACAAGAGTTTGCAATATGTGTTCGCTCAAAGAGATTCTAACTTAAGACAAAGGAGATGGTTGAAACTCATTAAGGACTATGACATGAGTGTACAATATCATTCCCTCAAGGTAAATGTTGTAGCCGATGCTCTTGGTAGGCTATCCACGGAATTGTGGCTCATGTTGATGAAGGGAAGAAAGAGTTGGCTAAAGAGGTTCACTATTTAGCTAGATTGGGTGTTAGGTTGGCCGACTCTAATGATGGTGGTATTCGTGTTCAGAATAGGGCCAAATCTTCTATGGTTGTTGATGTTAAGGCTAAGCAAGATCTATATCTATCATTGGTTGAGTTGAAGAAATTGGTTGCCAGAAAGAAGATAGAGGTCTTCTCCCAAGGGGGAGATGGTATGCTTCGGTATCAAGATTGGTTATGTGTTTCGTATTTAGATGGTCTTAAGAGGGTGATCATGAGTGAAGCCAATAACTCTCATTCTTCTATTCACTTGAGATCTACTAAGATCTATCAGATTTAACGGAATTGTATTGGTGGCATGGTATGACGAAGGATATAGCCAAGTTTGTATTCGAATGTCCTAATTGTCAACAAGGGAAGGGAAGTAGAACACCAAAGACCCGGTGGTTTGACTCAAGATATTGAAATTCATACTCGGAAGTGGAAAGAGGTGAACATGGATTTTGTAGTTGGTTTGCCTCAAACACGAAAGCAATTTCATTTAATTTGGGTTATTGTTGACCAGATGACTAAATCGGCTTATTTTCTACAGGTCAAGACTACCCCTGGTGCCAGAGATTATGCAAGGTTGTATATCTATGAGTTGGTGAGGTTGCATGGCATGCTGAGGTCTATCATATCAGATCATGGCACCCAATTTACTTCACACTTTTGGAGGTCATTTCAAAGAGCATCCGGTACTAAGGTAAAGTTTAGAACCGCCTTCCATTCTCAAATCGATAGACAAGCCTAGAGAACAATTCAAACTTTGGAGGATATGTTGGGGAATTATGTATTAGAATTCAAAGGAAATTGGAGGTATCGTCTAATGCTTATTGAGCTTGCTTCTAACAAGAGCTTTCATGCTAGCATTGGTATAAAACTGTTTGAAGCTTTGTATGGGAGAAGGTGTAGGTCCTCAATGGAATGGTTTGAGTTAGATAAGATGGTAATAATTGGCCTGGATTTAGTGTTGGGGGCCTATAAAAAGAGGGATTCATTAGGGGAAGGTTAAAGACGGCTAAAAGTTGCCAAAAGTCCTATTCAGGTGCTAGGAAGAGGGAACTTGAATTTGGTGTTGGTGATTGGGTATATATGAAGATCTCACCCATGAAGGGTGTAACGCATCTTCGTAAGAAGGGCAAGTTAAGTCCCCAATATGTAGGTCCTTATGAGATTGTTGAGCGGATTGAGAATGTGGCTCATAGGTCTGATTTGCCTACGAATTTGAGTTATATTCACCCTATTTTCCGTGTGTTTGTGTTGAGGGAATTGCTTGGTGATCCTAGCACAATTGCTTCTTTGGAAGGTGTTGAGGTTGGGGGAAAACTTGTCTTATGAGGGAGTTCCGATTGAGATCTTGGATAGGCAAGTGAAGTGGCTTCGCAACAAGGATGTGGGTTCGATTAAGGTGCTTTGGAGAAATCAACATATAGAGAGTGCTACGTGGGAGGTGAAATCAAGTATGATGAAACGCTACCTCTATCCTTTCTAATAAACTCAATCCTAAGGTATTAGGTTCATCCTATTCCAAGTGGTCCTAATTCTTTCACTCTTGTGTTTTATGACATGACATGACATGCATACATGTGCAGCAAAATAATTTAAAGATGTTTTGAATGATTTCAAGATTTTTTTATGTGAGTTTTAACGACTTTATGATTTTCAAACAATGATATATGCCTTGTATCTAGTGTTTGGATGTTTCATTTTCTAAATCAAGCTTTTCAAGCCTTGTTGTAGCACATTCAAGGATGAATGTTCCCAAGGGGGAGAGGATGTAACGGGCCCGGACTTTGTACGACCTTAATAGATCTTGGAGATTTTGTTTCAAAAACTTTTGGACTAAGGTGCCGCTTAATGGAAGGCTTCACGATCCGTATGAGGCTATACAGACCATGTGGAGGCTCCTTGTAGTGGCCCTTCGCCTTGTGTGGGAAGTGTTGGCCTTGATGTGGAAGTTTGAGACTAAGGCATGCCACACATCGACCCCACACGGTCCATGTGGTAGACCATACGGTAGCCTTTCCCTTGAAAATCCATATTTTTTAGCCATGGGATTTCACACTGACTGCATGGTCCTTCACGATCCGTTAGGTGCTCCGTATTAAAGTTGGAGTGAAAATTTTCTTAGTATGAGATAACCATCTTGGAACTTCGATGATTGATAAATTTTCTAAGTAAAGCTTCATAGAAGGCCACACGGTCTGTGTGACCTCTCACGGGCCGTGAAACCCTCCATATGGGTGTTGGTATGCAATTCTTCTAAGTATAGAATCTTCAAGCTCAAGCTAATCTCAATTTCAATCCCTCAATTCAAGCTTATTTATGTGGTTTAGGGGCATCATGGGCCTCATTCATCAAGTCAAGATCAAAGGAATTCCATTAGCTAAGCTTTTCACAAGAACTGATAAAAGGGTCAAATTTAAATGGTCATATCTCTTAGCACAAAATGATTTATGTGACCCACAACCTACCACATTAAAGCTATTTGAATTATCTTTCCAATGCATCTGGTTCCACCTCATTCCGAGTTCGGATCAAGACGTTATGCCCGTTTTTGTAAAGCCCATCCGTTCAGAGTTTCCTATGGATTGGCTAAGTATGGTCTCACAGGAGGGTTCATGGTCCGTGAGACCTCGTACGGACCGTGGTTCCTTTTCATGAGACCCCTGGCAAGAAATTTTATTTTGCTTCATTAATGGTTTTTTGGTAATTATGGCTACTCCTAAGGGACATTTGTGACTTCGTATGCTATCCTAAGACCTCCAAATGATCCAAACAGTTCTCCTCTCATTCAAATTCATTCTTACACTTAGAATTATATTAAACTCTTCCTAATAACTCTCTCAAGGACTCTTGTGAAACCTAAGCTTGGGAATCAAGGAAAAACTCTTTTCGTCATCAAATATTTTCATTAGCTAAGGTATGTGGGATTGATTCTTGGTCCCTTTCAACCAAGAAGACCTAAAATCTCTTCACTTGATTTATCAAATTTTTCCTTACTTTAAATTTTGGTTTTGAAGATTACTATTTATTAAATTTAATTGAAGTAAGGGCTATGCTTTATTGATGATTTTAAGTTTATTGAAGCCCTAATATGTTGAATTACATTATTATTATGAATTTTTGAATATGCATTGTCCGTTTAAAGTTTGATCCAAGCATGGGTTCAATATCATGATTGAAAGTGGATTTTACTTGAGGGTTTACTTGAATTTCACATTATATTGTTGATTTTAGATTGAATCCATATTACCCATTGCTATTCAAATATCAAATATAGCGTATGCATTCATGAGCATTGAATTTTATAAAAATTATGAAGTGGGTTAAGCCCACTTATGTTAATGTATATGATTTTGATAAGATATTAGTTATGAAAAGAATGTAATCACATAAATATCTATTGTTATTGGATCTTTTAGCATATTGGATGCTTGCACCATATTGTTAAGTTCATAATCTATTCCTATGCATGAGAAGTATTTAATGAATTGTGGTTTGGCTTTTAGCCCAAGTATGAATAATTATGAAGAATGTATGCTCTTGAGCCTATTTGTGCATTGAAAGGATCTGAAATGACTATTGCCTTTTTTGAAAGCATGTATATCTAAAAGTATTATCGTGGGAGGTTTTGACTTAGCAACGATGGATTGGGGGTGTCAGGGGTATCCCTAAGGGTCCTCCCCCTTTCTTTGAACTATCTGCCAACGTAGGTATATGGTACCCATTACCGAAATGGCCCGTTCTTAAAGAATAGTTACACATTAATATGATATAATATTGGAAATCCTTTTGAAATGACTGGGTCGTAAGGAAGGTGTCCATCCACCAAAATGACTGGGTCGTAAGGTGTGATTAGATTACCCTTGCCAAGTAATCTTCTTCTACCGATGGGAGGTCTTTATCAGACTAATTAATGTAATAGCTTGAATGCAGATTTAACAAGTTCATATGCATTGCATGCTCGCATACTTAGTACATTCAAATGTACTAATGCATACTTTTGCCTAAATAATCTAACCATGTAGGAACCCGAGACTACCTTCATCCATCGTTTGACTACTAGATCGAATTTGAGAAAGTGTAGTGGTGAATCTTATCTTCCAAGGACAAGAGACTATTTATCTACCTTATGTTATTTTCATTTTGCTATTTACTTTGAGGGTGAGCCCGGGATATGTCTTGACCTCCATTTTACCTTATGTCTAGAGGCATTGTTGGACATCTTGTAGACTCTTGTCGGATCTATATGATATGTGTTATATTGGAGCTTATGATTATGGTTATATATTGGATATGGATATTATGGATTGATTATGAGAATTATGGTAAGTATATATGTTTTTATGTGGATATATGGAAGTTTCTAAGTCCCGTATTGCCCCTATAGAGCGAGTCATACTTACCAGTCCCTTTGTTCTTATGGCGCTATGTGTTATGTAAATCTATGCTAATCCTTATTCCCCTTGACATTCCCACAGCATGAGTTCTACTTTCTCATTCCTTAGAACTATGTGTTTACTATTTATATATACGCTTTTGAACCAATGATATGAGTATAGATACTTGAGGATTGCTTGGGGACTCTCATGTTCCCATTCGCCATTTCACTCCTAGACCCTAGGTCCGGGTCGTGACAAAGGTGGTATCAGAGCACTAGATTATATATGGTCCACGGAGTCTAACATTTTGCGTCAAGTAGAGTCTTATTCATGGGTGTGAAGTGCGCCACATCATGGGTAGGAGGTTACAAGGCATTTCAAGAATGATTCACTTTTTCATGATTCTTATTGTTCCATGGAATGTGTCTTAAGAGTTTTTAACTCCATCCTCCCTATCGAATAGGGAGAGTTACTTTGGGCCCGTAATGCTATCCAGGCAAGGAAGATGTTGTAGCTAATCTTATAGATGAGGTCAAAAGGGAGATGGTCAAGGATGTACATTGTTTGACAAGATTGGGGAATTGGGTTGAGTGAATCTAATTATGGTTTCATTCCTATTCAGAATGGGACGAATCTTCTATGGTTGTTGATGTTTTCATTGATCACAAGAGTTTTCAATATGTGTTCACTCAAAGGGATCTTAACTTGAGGCAAAGGAGATAGTAGAACTCCTTAATGACTATGACATGAGTGTACAACATTATCCCAACAAGGTAAATATTATAGCCGATGCTCTTGGTAGGCTATCCACGAGAAGTGTGGCTCATGTTGATGAAGGGAAGAAAAAGTTAGTAAAAGAGGTTCACCATTTTGCTAGATTGTATGTTAGGTTAGACGACTCTAATGATACTGGTATTCATATCAGAAGGGGGAAAAATCTTTTGTAGTTGTTGATGTTAAGACTAATCTAGATCAAGATCTATCATTGATTGAGTTGAACAAGTTGGTTACTAAAAAGAAGATGGAGGTTTTCTCCAAAGGGGGAGATGTCTGCTTTGATATCCAGATCGATTATGTGTTCCGGTTGTGGATAGTCTTAAGAGGGTGATCATGAGTGAAGCCCATAACTCTCATTATTCTATTCACCCGGGATCTACTAAGATGTATCGAGATTTGAGGGAAGTATATTGGAGTCATGGTATGAAGAATGATATAGTCAAGTTTGTATCCAAATGTCCTAATTTTCAACAAGGGAAGGTAGAACACCAAAGGCCCGTGGTTTGACTCAAGATATTGAAATTCCTACTTGGAAATCGAAAGATGTAAACATGGATTGTTTACTTGGTTTGCCTCCAACCCAAGAGCAATTTTATTCAATTTGGGTTATTTTTGACTGGATGACTAAGTCGGCTCATTTCCTATCGGTCAAGACTACCTTTGGTGCCGAAGATTATGCAAGGTTATTTATCCAAGAATTGGTGAGGTTGCATGGTATGCCTAGGTCTATCATATTAGATCGTGGCACCCAATTTACTTCACACTTTTGGAGCATTTCAAAGAGGACTCGGTACTAAGGTGAAGTTGAATACCGCCTTCCATCCTCAAACCGATGGACAAGCCAAGAGAAAAATTCAAACTTTGGAGGACATGTTAGGGACTTGTGTATTAGAATTCAAAGGAAATTTGAGTGATCATCTACCGCTTATTGAGCTTGGTTATAACAATATCTTTCATGCTAGCATTGGTATAACACCGTTTGAAGCTTTGTTTGGGCGAAGGTATAGGTCCTTGATGGGATGGTTTGAGTTGGATAAGATGACAATGATTGTCCTAGATTTAGTGTTGGCGGCTATAAAAAGAGTGAAATTCATTAGGGAAAGGTTGAAGACGGCTCAAAGTTGCCAAAAGTCCTATTAGGTGCTAGGAAGTGGGAACTTGAATTCGGTGTTAGTGATTGGGTGTATGTGAAGATCTCACCCATGAAGGGTGTAATGCATTTTGGTAAGAAGGGCAAGTTAAGTCCCCGGTATGTAGTTCCTTTTGAGATTGTTGAGCGGATTGGGAATGTGGCTTATAGGTTGGATTTGCCTCCAGATTTGAGTTATATTCACCCTATTTTCCATGTGTTTGTGTTGAGGGAATCGCTTGGTGATCCTAGCATAATTGTTCCTTTGGAAGGTGTTGAGGTTGGAGGAAAACTTTTCTTATGAAGAGTTCCGATTGAGATCTTGGATAGGAAAGTGAAGCGGCTTCGGAACAAGGAAGTGGGTTCAGTTAAGGTGCTTTGGAGAAATCAACATATTGAGAGTGCTACGTGGGAGGTGGAATCAAATATGATGAGATGCTGCCTCTATCCTTTCTAATATACTCAAGCGTAAGGTTTTAGGTTCATCCTATTCCAAGTGGTCTTAATTCTTTCACTCTTTTGTTGCATGACATGCATACATGTGCACGAAAATGATTTAAAGATGTTTTGAATGATTTAATGTTTTTTAATATGAGTTTTAATGACTTTATGATTTTCAAATGATGAAATATGCATTGTATCCGGTGTTTGCATGTTTCATGTTCTAAGTCAAGCCTTTCAAGCCTTATTCTAGCATATTCAAAGACGAATGTTCACAAAGGGGAGATGATGTGAGAACCCGAACTTTGTATGACTTTAATGGAGCTTGGAAATTTAATTCTAGAAAGTGTTGGACCAAGGTGACACTTCATGGAAGACTTCACAGTCTGTGTAAGGCTATAAAGATCGTGTAGAAGCTCCTTAGAGTGACCCTTGACCTTGTGTGGGATGTGTTGGTCTTGATGTGTAAGTTTGAGACTAATGCATATTACATATGGATCACTGTCCGTGTGAGGGTTCACGGTTCGTGTGGTGGACTGTATGGTAGCCTTGGCCTTGAAAATCCACATTTTGTAGGCAAGGCATTTCACGCGGACCAACGGACTGTGTGGTCCTTCACGGTCCATGAGGCCCTCCGAATGGGCGTCGGAGTGAAAATTTTCCGAATATGGGATCACTGTCTCAGAACTTCATTGATGGAGAAATTTTCTAAGTAAAGTTTCATGGAAGGCCACATGGTTCATCTGACCTCTCATTGGCCATGAAGCCCTCCATATGGGTGTTGGTCTGCAATTTTTCTAAGTATGGAATCTTCAAGCTCAAGATAAGTTCACTTCAAGCCCTCAATTCAAGCTTATTTATGTGGTTTAGGTTCATCATGAGCCGCCTTCATCAAGCCAAGTTCAAAGGAATTTCATTGGCTAATATTTTCACAAGAACTGATAGAAGGGTCAACTTTAAATTGTCATATCTCTTAGAACAAGGAGAACTGGGTGGCCCATGACCTACAACATTGAAGCGCTTTGAATTATCTTTCCAACTCATCCTGTTTCATCTCATTTTAAGTTCAGATCAAGACGTTATGCCCATTTTTGTAAAGCCCATTCGTGTAGTGTTTCCTATGAATTTTCTAAGTATGGTGTCACGGGAGGGTACACAGTCCGTGAGACCTTGTACAGATGGTGAGACCTTCTAACGGGACCCCTGGCAAGAAATTTTATTCCGCTTCATTAATGTTTTTTTTTGTAATTGTGGCTACTCCTAAGGGACTTTTGTGACTTCCTATTAAATCCTAAGACCTCCAAATGACCTAAACTCTTCTTGTCTCATTCAAAGTCATTCTCACATTTAGAATTATATTGAACACTCCTAAAAACTCTCTCAAGAACTCTTGTGAAGACTAAGCTTGGGAATCAAGGAAAACTCTTTTCTTCATCAAATTTCTTCTTAAATTTCCTCCATTAGCTAAGGTTTGTGGGATTGATTCTTGGTCCCTTTCAACTAAGAAGACCAAAACTCTTTTCACTTGATTTATGGAATTTTCGCTCACTTTAGATATGGATTTCGACGATTATTGTTTATCAAATTCAATTGAAGTATGGGCTATGCTTTATTGATGATTTTAAGTTGATTTAAGTCCTAATATATTGAATACATTATTATTATTATGATATTTGAGCATGCATTGTCCTTGTAAAGTTTGATCTAAGCATGGGTAATCAATATCATGATTTGAATGTGGATTTTACTTATGGGTTTACATTAATTTCACATTAATTATTGATTTTAGATTTAACCTATATTACCCATTGCTATTCACATATCATTCATAACATATGCATTCATGAGCATTGGATTTTATGAAAATTATGAAGTGGGTTAAGCCCAATTATGCTTATGTATATGATTTTGATAAGATATTAGTTATGAAAACTCTTTGAGCATATTGTGTGCTTGCCCCATTTTGTTAAGTGCATGAGCTATTCCTATGTATGAAAAGAATGGATTGAATTGTCATTTGACTTTTTTGCCCAAGTATGAATGATTATGAAGAATGTACGGCTTTTGAGCCTAAACATTCATTTAAAGGATTTGAAATTACTATTGCCTCTTCTAAAAGAATGTATATGTATAAGTATTGTCGTGGGATGTTTTGACTTAGCATCGATATCAAGTAGGAATCCATGGGCCCATCGTCTTCGACTTAGTTTGACTGGACAACACTTGGCCCATCCTCGGCAAGTAGCAAGACTGGACTTCCCTTGCATCATACTCTTCTTCAATAAGGGAAGAGGGGATACCTATCAATCCTTCTAGTTAGCCATTCAGGAACCTCCCTTCCTCAGAAGAAGGCACACCCTGATAGAGAGCACATAAGATTGGAGCTGGAAAGCCTTCGGCCAACTGCTTCCACACTCTTTCTTGCTCCTGAACGTAAAAGAATGTATATGTATAAGTATTATCGTGGGATGTTTTGACTTAGCATCGACGGATTGGGGGCGCCAGGGCTATCCCCAAGGGTCGTCTCCCTTTCTTTGAACTATCTATTAGCACAGGTATATGGTAGCCATTTCCAAAATGATTAGGTCGTAAGGAATGGTTAAACATTGATATGATATGATATTGGAAATCCTTTTGAAATGACTAGGTCATAAGGAAGGTGTCCATCTACCAAAATAACTGGGCCATAAGGTGTGATTTGATTACCCTTGGCTAGTAATCTTCTCTAACCGATGGGAGGTCTTTATCAGACTAATTCATGTAATAGCTTGAATGAGTTTTATTTGTCAGTTATTGTCCATCCCCACTATATGTGAGCATTTTGGCACCTAATGCATCATGAATTTCCTGGCATATTGTTAAAATACTTCTCTTTGATATATGTATATCTCTTTCTATATTATGTGTCCTTGTCATCGAACATTGAATACAGGTTTAACAAGTTAATGTTCATTGCATGCCCGCATACTTAATACATAAAAATGTACTAATGCGTAGTTTTTCCTACATGATCTAACCGTGTAGGGACCCCAAACTACCTTCATCCATCATTTGACGGCTAGATCAGATTTGAGAAAATATAGTGGTGAGTCTTATCTTCCAAGGGCAATACACCATTTATGTACCTTATATTGTTTTAGTTTTGCTATTTACTTTGAGGTTGAGTCCGGGACATATCTTGGTTCCCGTCCTATCTTATGTCTAGAGGCATTATTGGACATCTTGTAGACTCTTGTCGAATCTATATGTTATGTGTTGTATTTGGAGCTTATGATTATGGTTATATATTGGATATGGATATTATGGATTGAATATGAGAATTATGATAAGTATGCATGTTTTTATGTGGATATGTAGAAGTTTCTAAGTCCCGTATTGTCCCCATAGAGTGAATCATACATACCCGCCCCTTAGTTCTTATATGCTATGTGAATCCATGTTAATACCTAGTCCGTATGACATCCCCATAACGTGAGTTCTACTTTCTCGTCCCTTAGAACTATGTGTTTGCTATTTATATATACATTTCTGAACTGATGATGTAAGTATGGACACTTCAGGCTTGTTTGGGGACTCTCAAGTTTCCATTCGCTATGTCACTCCTAGACCCTAGGTTCAGGTCATGACATTACGAGTTTTCCAAACCGTAAGAAGTAATTTGACTTAATATGGATGGTTGTTGATAGAATGACAAAAACAACCTTTTTTTTTTACCTTGAATACTTCTTATGGTGCCAAAGACTATGCTAAGTTCTACATCTAAGAACTGGTAAGGTTGCATGGGGTACTATTATTCATTATATCAGATCATGATGCTCAGTTTAATTCTCATTTTTAAAGGTCTTTCCCAAAAAGGCCTTGGCACAAAGGTGAAGCTAAGTACTGCATTTCACTCCCAAATGGTTGGACAAGCCTAAAGGACAATCCAAATGTTGGAAGATATGTTGAGGGCATGTGTGCTTGATTTCAAAGGTGGCTAGGATGATCGCTTACCTTTTATTTGATTCGCTTACAACAATAGTTTCCATTTGAGTACTGAGATGGCACCATTTGAAGCTTAGTATGGTAGACGGTGTAGGTCCCCCATGGGATGGTTTGAAGTTGGAGAGATGTCTTTGATTGGACCCAATTTAGTACTTGATGTCATGGAGAAAGTGAAGGTCATAAGTGAAAGGTTGAAGGCTGCCCAAAGTCGACAAAAGTCATATGCCGATGTTAAAAGAAGATACCTTGAGTTTGATGAAGGTGATTGGGTGTATTTGAAGGTTACACCTATAAAAGGAGTAATGCAGTTTGGCAAAAAAGGCAAATTGAGTCCTAGATATGTGGGACCTTATGAGATTGTGAGAAAAATTGGAAAGGTGTCTTATGAGCTAGATTTTCCTATGGAGTTAGTTATGGTTCATCTGGTGTTCCATGAGTCCAGTTTAGAAAATTCATAGGTGATATTGTTCCATGAAGAATGGGACTATTAAGGAAGATTTGACTTATAAAGAGGTAACGGTTGTGAATTTGGACTAACAAGTGAAGAGATTGAGAAATAAGAAAGTTGCATCGGTTAAAGTGTTGTGGAGAACCAACAAGTCGAGAGTGATACTTGGGAAGCCGAGGTTGACATGATGAACTAATATCCTTAACTCTTTCTTTTATTCAAGCCTAAGGCACCTAGTATGATCTATATTTCCATAATTCTCACGAATATGTATTTCCTTGTCACATTGCATGCATGCATGATCAGAAGACTATTTTTGAATGATATATGATGCATAAGTTTGATGATTTTTTAAAATGATGATTAGGTTAAATTTTTGATTTCGTGTTATGATATTGGTTATGTTTCTATGCTACTCAAGCTTGCTTCTATCTCATTCAAGGATGAATGATCCCAAAGGAGAGATAATATAACACCCAACATGTTATGGACCAATGTTCATAGAAAGGTCTCGTGGTTTCATGTACTAAAGTTGGTAAAAGTTTCGATAACTAGAAATCACCTCACGAGGAACAGTATGGGTCGTACTCCTTTATAAAGCCCGTACACTTGTTATAACAGGGACCCTGAAAGTGAAAAATATTTTGTGGTTCTACGAAAGGGTTCCATGATCCATAAATTGAACTATGGACTGTGCATGGGGTTTTGTGGTTCTCAGGTGCAATTTTCAGTAGCCTAGTATGAGCCAAAGCACAACGCATGGAGTGGATTACAGGTCGTAAATATGGTTTTGTGGATGGGTTTGACAATCTTTAAAAGGACTTTTGATCATTTTCAATTTGTTCAACTCTAAAATACATCATTTAACCTTCCTAACTAACTTAACCGACTTTTTCCTATAAAACCTATTCCTAATTCATTTTATTTCACTCACTCTCAAAACCTCTCCCCAAAATTCTACAGTTTTTGTCTCTAAGAAAGGGACTTCATTGAAGCTAGGGTTTTAAGTTTTACCAAGGATTTCGAGGTCTTTCATCTCTAATATCTAGGTTTCTTCACTTGAGGTATGTAGAGATTCATTCATAAACTAGATTCATCCATGAAGGCTAACTCAATTCCCATTTTTCCTAAAAGTTTAAGCATGGATTTTTATGATGAGATTTTGAATGGTTGGATTATGATTATTACATGGTTATTATACCTATTTATGCATGAATTATGAAGAATTACATGATTTCCAAGAGAATTAAAGTGATCTCAAGTATATGATGATTATGGCTTGTTGAATTGATGTGAGTTCTTTTACTAATGAACTAAATTGATTTTAATTGCATGACTTTTCTATGATTTTCATCTAATTACATGATTTTAGCTCAATTACTCATGAACCCACACAAAGCCTTAATTTCCTATGAAAAAGTTATTTATAATTATAATTCTAAGTATGTAAAGTATGTTTTTATGATGATGATAATGTTATGATGATGAAGATGATGATATGATGATGAGGAAGACTTAAGACCCTTAATATTGATGAAATGGTGATAAGATGGGGAGTATACCCTTATTATATGTGAAAGTTATGTAGATGGACTATTTCTATGATGTAAGATGTTTTTATGAAGTCGTGATGTCTATTTTACAAGTTATAGAAGTATGATTTTGATAAAGCATGAATTGTGTTGAAAGATGTGTATATGTGTGATTATGTATTATGCGGGATTATGATGTAAGATGTTTTCACGAAGTCATGATATCTATTTTATAAGCTATGAAAGTATGATTTTGATAAAGCATGAATCATGCTGAAAGCTATGTATATGCGTGATTATGTATTATGTGGAATATGACTTAGCACCTAATGAATTTGTGTAACTGGGACTACCTCTAAGGTTCCTTATAAATTATCAAGTCTCATAACTATGAGTCACCGTAGGTTGATGACTATGTGCCTATAAGGCTAGCTAATGGACTCATTTAGCATTATGTTCATATGATAAATCCTATATGGTGAGAGTTGGGTCTACTTTGGCTGAGTAGATTCCTCTTTCGCTCGATGTAGGGGGGAACATCAAGATTCCATATAATAGTCTGCATGGTCTTATTGTTGGTCATGGTCTTATTTTCACATATGTATGCTAGGTGATGAAAGGTTTTATGATTCTTCTACTCATGGTTTTAAGCATGCATTGATCATTCATATATTATCTTTATTGTATTGATTATAATGATGCATATTCATAGTATATTATGATGTTCCTTGATGTATCACATACCTACATACTTAGTACATTTCATGTACTACCACATATTGTTTTGCCTACATGATCTAACATATAGGGATGGATGACGAGACTATTCCTCCATTTCATGGCTAGAGTTGGATTTAAGCTTTGAAGATTTTTAGTGAGTTCTCGTGCTTCGGGGACAAGCCTTGTTCATATTATGTTTTCATATTGAGACTATATGATTTCATTGTTATTCTATCTTGAGGGTGAGCTAGTAGCATGTTCTAGTCCTCAGTAAGAACCTATGATGTAGAGGCATGTTTTGGGCTAAAGATGTCGTAGTTCCCCTTAGGGAAACTATGACTTGATTTTTGATATTCTTCGCTTTCTTATTCTCTTATGAATTTTTTACTTTACCTTATGTATGCTTATGATATGAAAAGAAGGCTTGGATAGGGCACCTTCAGGTGTCACAGTCGCCGTATCATTGCTTGGTCCTAGGTTCGAGTTGTGACATTCCATTTCTTGACCGTGTCATGCCAAACAATTCTAATGTCAATCTTGAAACTAATCGAACCGAGGATGTGTTTGCTAGAATCCTCACTATTGTTGAGGGACCGATAAGGTGATGAAGTTAGATTTCTCTTCTTTGAATCAAATAGTGACTTTTCATTCGGCTTCCATTAAATAATTGGAGACTTAATCGAGTAATATTTCAGCTTACCTCAATCGTAGTCAGAAAAGGTGTTTGCCTAGTGACACAGTTGTGAACCTAAAAAATGACACTCTTTAATGCATGACTATCACCATTAGAAATTGTAAAATAGTTGGGAATGTGACTCCTATTATTGATGTGGTTGTGAGTGATAACGCTAAAGCTGCAATCATTAATGATGATGTAATTCATGGTGAAGATGTCTAAGAGGTTCAAAAGGATGTTGCTTCTAATCTTGGCAATCCTAGGAGATACTATGGCCGTAAAAAGGGGAAAGGGTCCTCAAGTGCTAGCAACTCTAACCCTTCCGGTGCTCAACATGTAAGTTCTCCAAAAGTCAAGATCAATCTACCATTCCCATAAAGATCGAAAAGGTGAATGAAGATGCAAAGTTAAAAAAATTGTCTATGTGCAAGAACCTAGACATCAATATTCCCTTGGTGTATACACTCTTGGAATGCCAGGTTATGCAATGTTCATGACAGAATTAGTTACTAAGAATTGGAACGCTGAGTTTGAAACTATATAAATCTCTTTCCATTGTAGTGCAATTATGTCCAGCAACTTGGTGGTCAAGAAGGAAGATCTAGGTGCATTTACTATTCCTTGCATGATCGTTGCATTCCAATTAGCACGAACATTGTTGATCTTGGGTGAACATTAATTTGATGCTTCTTGCCAATTTTTAGCATCTTGGCCTGGGTGCTCCTTCATCGACGACTATGAGGCTTTTGATTGCCAATCGCTCTATTAAAAAAATAGTGGTTATCTTGTATGATGTATTGGTGAAGGTAGATAAATTTATTTTTCCAGCTAACTTTGTGATATTTGGTTGTAACCTAGACATTGGAATCTCAATCATCATGGGAAGGACATTTCTAGCCACTGGTAGGGACTTAGTGGATGTTGAATATGGTGAACTGAAGCTCAGGGTCAATAGTGAAGAAGTCACATTCAACATGTGCAAACCTATGAAGCAACCAAAAGAGTGGAAGGTTGTGTCTTATTTTGATATTGTAGAAGAAGCAGTCTCAAATGTTGAAGAAGTGCTAAGTCTTGGTGAATCTCTTGCAGGTGTGTTGTTGAACTATGAGGGTCACATATTGAAGATTGTAATAAGGTGATAACAGTATTTGATGGGATAGGGTCATACTCATATTCCAAGAATCCCACAAAGCTTGATTTTGATTTGTAAAATAGGGAGACTCCACCAGCTAAGCCTTTAATTGAAGAGCCTCCGAAGCTTGAACTTAAGACACTTCCCTCTCACTTGCGGTATATATTTCTTTGTAGTGGTGAGACACTATAGATGATTTGTGTAGCTAATTTTGGGGCCACCAAGTGATGTCATTGATGAGTGGTTTATTAAAGTTCATCAAAGAAATTGGGTGGACAATAGTGGATATTATTGCGATTCCTCCGAGGATTTGTTCTCACAAGATCGACTTTACCAAGGGTTACTATCCTACTATTGAAAATCAAAGACGGCTCAACCCCCCCCCCCCAATGTAAGAAGTTGTGAAGAAGGAGATAATAAAGTGTTTGAATGTCGGAGTCGTATATCTTATTTTGGATAATAGGTGGGTAAGCTCGGATACAATGTGTACCGAAGAAAGGAGGAGTCACTATAGTGAAGAACAAGAAGGATCATCTTATTTCAAAAATGCTGATAACAGGGTGGTGTGATGCATGGACTAATAATGTTTGAATTTATGGACAAAACAAAAGACATTTTTCTTTGTTGTTCACGAATCAAATGTTAGATCGACTTATCGGTAGAGGTTCATATTGTTTCTTGGATGGGTACTTAGGGTATAATCAAATCTCCATTGCCCTTGAAAATCAAGAAAAGAGTACTTTTACGTGTCTTTATGGCATATTTGCCTTCAAAAGAATGCCCTTCGATTTGTGTAATGCGCCAATGACTTTTTAAAGGTGTATGTTCTCCATTTTCTCTGATATATTGAGGACTCCCTGGAAGTCTTCATGGAAAAAAATGATTTCTCTGTGGTGGGTGACACATTTGAAGGTTGTTTGATTTACTGGAGAGAATGTTGCAGCAATGTGTTGAACAAACTTGGTCCTAAATTAGGAGAAATGTCACGTTATGGTCAAGGAAGGGATCGTGCTTGGGCATACAATTTTAGGGAATAGTTTACAAGTGGATCAAGCAAAAATGGATGTTATTGCAAAACTTCCTCTTCCTATCTCAGTCAAAGGAGTAAAGGAGTTTTCTTGACCATGCGGGTTTAGATAGAAGATTCATCAAAGACTTTGCGAAAATCACTATTCCCTTATGCAAGATCCTTGAAAAGGATTTCTCTTTGATTTTAATGAAATATGCTTGAAGGCATTGAATGTGTTGAAAGGGAGCCTTGTGATAGCTCCAGTTATTGTTTCTCCTAGTTTGGACCTTCCGTTTGAAGTCATGTGTGATGCAAGTAGTTATAGTTTGGATGTTATGTTGAGACAAAGAAAAGAAAAATTGTTTCATACAGTGTATTATACGTCAAAAACATTAGATGTGGCTCAGAAAATTACACTGTGACAATATAAGAGCTTTCTACAGTTGTTTAGGCATTTGAGAAGTTTTGAACAATTCTTCTTATTTCCAAAGATGTAATTCACACCGATCATGCAACCCTAAGGTATTTAATGGCAAAGAAAGAGGCAAAGCCTAGGTTAATTTGGTGGATACTATTGCTCCAAGAGTTCAATTTTGAGGTCAAGGACTGAAAAGGGTGTGAAAACAAAGTGGCATACCACCTTTCCGTCTTGAGCCTAATATGGATGAAGTGGGAGGCAATGAAATAAATGAATTATTCCTAGATTAGACCTTGATGGATATCTCACAAAGCCGAGTTCTTTAGTATGCTGATTATGGAAACTACCTTGTGTGTGAAATTTATGCCAGATGGGTTGAATTACAATCAAATGAAGAGGCTCTTATTTGATGTGAAAAGGTATTTTTGGGATGAGTCTTTCTGATCAGGGAAGGTGCTAATATTATTGTGCAAAGGTGTGTCCCAAAGGTGTTAATGAATGTTTGATGTTTGCCATGCTTCTCTGGTCGGTGGTTATCATGGGGATATTCGTATAACCGCCATAATGTTACAAAGTAGGTACTTTTGGCCAAGTCTATATTGAAATACAAATGCCTTTGTCAAGTCTAGTCCATAATGTCAAATGCAAGGTAACATTTCTCGAAATTGTGAGCTTCCTTTATCTCTTATTCTTGAAGTTAAATTGTTCGACGTGTGGGGTTTGGATTTCATGAGTCCATTTGTAAGTTCAATCGGAAATCATTATATAGTGGATATGGACAATATCTCTAACTGGATACAGACTGTGGCATTACCCACAAATGATGGAAATTGGGTAATGAACTTCTTGAAGAAGAATATTCTCATTCGATTTGGCACACCACGTGCAATCATCATGATGGAGGATCCTATTTTTGTAATAGAATTTTTGCCTCGGTGCTCATTAAGTATGGGGTTAATTATCGAATGGAAATACCCTGTCATCCCCAAATAAGTGGTCAACAAATCAGAAGCATACTTGCCTAGACGCTCAATGCCAACAAGATTGATTGGTCAAGGGAACTTGATTATGCACTTTGGGCCTATCATACAGTGTTCAAAATTCCCATTGGAATGTTCGTACAAGCTTATATTTAGAAAGACATGTCACTTGCCCATTGAGCTTGAATATAAGGTGTTATAAGCCTTGAAAAAGTTAAATCTTAATTGGAATGATGCAGTTAATGCTCACCGCTCCCACTTACATCAAATGGAGGATTTCTGATTGGAAGCTTATGGAAGTGCTGCTATTTTACAAAGAGAAGATGAAAATATGGCATGATATGTAGATTTTCCGATGTGAATTCAGAGTATGTGATTTGATATTGCTATACAATTCTAGGTTGTAATAGTTCCTGGGCAAGTTGAAGTCTAGATGGTCGGGACCTTTTAGAGTTTGTCGAGTGTTGTGTAATGGAGCTATAGAGGTCAAGACAAAAAAAGAGCATTTTAAGGTGAATGGGTGGCGATTGAAGAAGTATTTTAGGGAAACACCTAATGTGCGGGTGGTTAAGTGCAATATTTAAAATTAGGCTTGATAAATTTTGTAACGTTATGCCATGATGTTAAATAAGACACTTCTTGAAAGGCAACCCAAGGTATTAGTAATTTTGAATAATGTGTGTTGAATGTTCAAGGGAGCAAAAGTGGGATTTGGGAAAGAGAACATTTGGCGACCTGACTTTCATCGCCTTTTAGGTTAGCTTTTGATCTAGAAGATGTTGTAAGATTCGGTGGTCAAATATGACCATTTGGTAGATTGTCGATAATATTTAGCGATGGAGAACTCGATTGCTTTTTGGAGCATAAATAACCGTTAAATCTATAATTTTAGGCGGTAAAGAGCACATTCAGTGGATTGCCGATTGTGTTCGGTGAAGTAAGTTGACCATTGTTGAAGTGCCACCGCTCGACCAACCTATTGATTTAAAAAGAAAACTAACTTTCTTTTAAATTTCCCTTTTCTTCCTTTGTCTTCAATATCACTCCACACATCCAAAATAGTATTTTTCTGCACCTTTACTTGTTTTTGAGCATCAAATTTCATCACTTCCTCTTTAAAGATATCATTGTGGTGCATAATCTTTTCCATCAGTAAGGTCTTTGTTCCCTTTCTTCTAATTTCATTAGGTTTTTTTCATGGGTTGCTTAAATTGGTTGGATAAATGTTGTAGGCCCTAGTTTCTGTGTAGAAGCTTGATGATTGAGTTGATCTTGCTCAGTGTTATGTTAATCTTAAAACCCTAGGGTATAATTGATAGATAATTGTTATTGTGTTAATTTCTTATCAATCTGATTTGAATTGGGGATGTGTGAATATTTGCTCATTGGTATAATTTCTAATTATGATGTGCATTGCTATAATTATGAACCTTATAGTTAATTTGATGTCGTTGTTATCAAAACATGGGTTCGAGTTATTAGTGCATGTGTTTGGGCTTAATTGTCTAGGTCATTAAGTATTTGCTGGGTGAGACTTGTGTGTTGAGATAGTGGGTGAAGTCTGAGTAGCCTGTATTTGACCAAATGACTTGAACATGCTCGATGATGGAGTTGGTGACTTTTTTGTTAAGAGTATAGTCATCGTTTGGTTGAAATTGTGCTAAGTACGTGAAGTTTGAGTGTCTTAGGGCTTGATAGATTGTATTGTGATTGAGTGTGTGGCATGCATTGGGAGGTTATCCCCATAGTGTGTATAAAATGCTTACAATTTGTAAATTTTAGGGTAAATGGTATGTCAGTCATATTCGGCAGACTCCCTTTAGTCCGCCAAAGTGATTCGGCATACTACCTTTTTATCACATGCATCACCTTTCAATACGTGTTTAGGTGAAATGCAATCTGTCAAATTTAGCGACATACATTTGGCCCACCAAAGTGATTCGACTGTACTCTGAATTGCATGTATAACCGCCCTTGTTGAAAGAATTTTGGAAAATTGATTTTATGATACTCGGCGATGGTCTTTTAGACCGCCGAACATGTGCAGTCGTATGCCGAACATGTTAGGCGGACTAATTGACCTAACCTTGAGATGAAATTTCTTCTAATATTTTTGTGCACTCATTTTCATGTACTTTGTTTCCACACATGTTTTTGGTGTGTTTTGCAGCCATGATAGACAAAAACACTCAGCCACTAGAGGAGCTATGGCTAGAGCCACTCGTGATGTGGTTATAACTAAAACTATACCAACAATGAGACCTCATAGAGAAGTGTGGGGTATAGGAAAGCAAAAGGCAATGGAACATGAGGACCCCAAAGGTGAAGAAGAAGGGTCTCTCCAAATAAAGTGAATAGATTCTAAAGGGGAGGAAGCAAGGTCAAAAACCCCTATTGATGATCCTACTCCCATTGAACCAACTACCAAGAGACATCACATAGAGAATATATCAAAGGTGGCGCATGATCCTTTTCGCCAAAATATCTGAGGTACTTGGTAAACCATTGCTCCTCGCCATCTCAACAGGTTAAAGGTAGCAGGGTTGAGGATGATACTCGAGGAGATAAGGTTTTCCATTGATGGAGTTTTTAATAGATACCCTGAGGTATGGGAGATGCTTCGATTCCACAGGCTCCAAGTATTTACAATATCTTGGAACCCTTATGTCCATAGTTGTGTTCAAGAGTTTTATGAAGCCTATTCTAGGCTTGTTCCAAAGAGTAAAGGTTAGGTTAAAATCATCGACAAGCCGATTGATATGCTCAAGATTCAAGGTGTCTCAGTCCTATATAGTGAGATCGAAATAAATGACCTTTTGTGATGCACGTCAGACCCCAGTATGACTTGGCTGAAAAGATCAAGAAAAACACACTCAATGAATTAAAAGGATGGTTGGCCGAATAGATAACTAATGCAGGCCCTACGTAGCTTAACGATGGGACAGTTATTGAAAAGAAAAAATTGAATATTCTGGCTTGTTATTCGTTCATGTTTATCAGCAACAACTTAATGCCACCCCAAAATAAGTCCATCCTCCACCATCACAAAGTGGCCTTGGTAGGTTGTATCATGTCGACCAGTGGTCATTGAATATTGATTCTATTATTGCGTCAAACATCTTGATGAGAGACAAACAACAGCAAACATCAGTTCCCTTTCCCAAACTGATCACGGCCCTATGTAGAAGAGTTGGTATTCCATTTATTAAGAAGACAAGCATTGAGATCACTTCATTGTCTTCTACTAATATTCATCAGATAGAGGCCGAGTTTTAGAAAGATAAGGAAGAAAGCGAAGAGAAGATGATAGTTCATACTTTGTCGGCTATTGATGTTGGGCATTTGTAGGCTGGTACGTTGGAGCAGCCACCTGACACAAGTATGCCACCTAGTGCTACTCCATCTTCATCTTCTTTTACACCTACAACATTGCAGACATAATCTCCTACTACTCGACCCCCGTTACCCAAGCCACTATATATCAATTGGTCCATTTGGACAAGTCTATAAATGCCTGAACGCTGAGGGTCAATGCTTTTGTACCTGTGTTAATTGAGAAAGCTCTTGCGGTTACTTTGGCTCCAGTTTTTGAAAAGGAGAAGAAATAACAAAAGCTACTCAAGGAGAAAATTTTTAGATTGGATCAGCTTATGGTGTGTGTAAAGTAGCATGGGTCAAGATTGGATGCTATCACCACCTGGTTAGGGGATCTTGAGAAAAAGGGTGGATTGAACGCTAATATGACAGCTTTGAAAGCTGATGTTGCTAAGTGTAGGGTTGAATGTAAGAGTTATAGTCCATGGATATCATATCTCTTTGGGGATTAGTAGAGGTTCCTCTTAGGACTGCCATAGGCAACACTCCAGGTGCAGGTGTTTATGTGGAGCAGGTTCTTTCATCCTTGAAGACTAACAAGGATGGCCTTGGGATTGATATTTTGCCAGAGCAGAGTGTCGAGATGATTGAGGCTGAGGAGACTATGGTTGCAGCTGGTCTCTCAAACTCACTCCTCTTTTGCTTATTTTGATATTTTGTTCTTGTACATTGAGGACAACATTTTATTTTATAGAGGGAGTGTGTTATTTTGGGTATTATTTTGGGAGTTGCTGATACATATTTGAGACACTTTTTATTTTTTTGCTAATATTATTTTGGATTGTAATAGTTAGTAAGATTTTACTTTCAAAGGTGTTTGTTTTCTTTCTTGTTTATATGTGTGTGATCTAATCTCAAAATTCTATGTGAATTGTCAAAACTCCAAGCATAAGTGAAAAATTGTTTGCATGTAACGTCATGTCTCAAGTCCTTCTACATTCAGAGTATTGATTACCAACATCTTTGATTCGGATAGTTCCATGGATGAGGAGCATGTATTGACTCACCTATTAGTCTATCTCAAGTGAAATGATCTATGAATGGATTGAATGCATCTTGATTTGTCTAAGTGAGTATTGAGCTTGGATATTCTATGGTCAATAATTGCAAATGCATGTTGTGTGGTTAATGTTTGAATCTAAAAGCCATTGGGCCAAGTGAGATCAGGCATTGCTTCGAATGTGTGCATGTAGACACCAAGGACTTGCCTGGTTTGTCTTAACAAGTTAGCTTTTTTGAATCCAGATTAGGAAGATGAACTTAGGTATTCCTTGATTTTCTTTTAAGTCCACTCAGCCTAAATAGCCCACCTGTGCATCAAATATATCCCTAGTAGTCCCCGTTGAGCCTAAAAACATTTTTGTTGGTAGCCATTTTACAAACCTTGACCATTGTTGAAAAGAAAATCCTCTGTTGAACCATATTCCCCCCTGAACTTAAAAGTGAGAAAATAGAGGCTAAAAGGCCTAACTTGGGGGTAAGAAGAAAAAGGGTTTCTTCCAAGTGAGAGCTTAAGAAAAGAAAAGAAAATGGAGGGATAAATTTTTCATGAAAAGAAAAGAAAAGGTTTTAAAAAAAAAGAAAAATGATCAAAAGTGAAACCCTTCAAAAATGTTAAAAATGGTTGCAAGTCGGGCACCCAAATCAAAAGTAAGGTATCAAATGGAGCAATTGGGGGAAAGAAGTGAATTAAGAAACGTGAAGCATGAAAATTGTATGTATAGCTTAAAGAGGGACTAGTCACTTGTACAAAATTCTATCCAACCCATTCCCAAGTCTACATTACAAGCTGAACAAAGCCCTTTGGGATTTCTAACCAGCTGAACATTAATCAACATTGATTGAAAGTAAAGGCAAGTCTATGGGTGAAAACATGCATGCCATTTCTCTTTTGTACATGCATGCCATTTCTCTTTTGTAAGGGTAAGTCTCATTTGGTCCTTGGAGAATAGAGCTTAATTGTATGATGATAGGTACGTAAGGATCTTCTTGAATGTGAGGGTACATGGTATCGTTTATTGAGCATTAACTTTCAAAAGTTTTAGCAATTGTGAGCATATCTTTGTCTTGATACTCCTTAGTCATTTTTTAGGCTCCGAAATTGCGTAAGTGATTTGTGGAAGCATTGTTAATAAACAAGGAAAGGTGTCATGTGCATGTTGCTCTTGTGGCCCTGTTTTTAAGAATTGGGTCTTTGTTAGTTGATGTTTTTTCTTGCTTTGTAAGTATTATGGCTTTGTAAGTTGATGCTTAACCTTCTTGAGGGCAAGCAAATGTTTAAGCTGGGGGGTGTTGATAAGTCCGTAATTTGGACTCATATTGAGCATAATATGCCTTAGATATTGTCCTCAATGTGTAACATTAATTTGTAATTGATCTAAATGTGTGTTTGATATTAGGGATGAGGAATAAGACGCAAAAAGGACAAATTATCGCAAAATAAGTGAAAAAATACAAAAGGTGGACCAAAGACACATTGTCGAACACAAATGGCGATATGCCGAATGGGCAAATTGATCACCTAAAGTGACAGAATTCAACCCCTCAACCGATATGGAAAAAGGACAGTGAAGTGATCGTTCAACGGATCACTAATCATACATCAGCGGTCAAATTAACTTTGTCGAATACTACAAGACCTGGCAATGTCAAGTTCAAAAATTATAGTTCAAATTAGCGATGAATATAGAGATTCGGCAAATCACCAAATGGAATCAAAGGTCTCAAAGGATGTCACCCAATGTTACAGAACCCAATGGAGAAAGAGATCAAAACTCAAGTGCCTTAGTCGGCGATGTATAAACTATTCGGCGGATCACCGAATGCGTTTGGCGATCTCGGCTTACTCCGCTGAATGATCTGACAAGTGGTGACATAGGGTGTTCTCGACAGATGGTAAAAATTCCAAGAAGAGATAATTCAGGGTATAACTTAAGAACTTTACAATATACAGTTTTATGCTTTATTCGTCTAGACCTAGAAACTCGTAATTGGTGTTTTGTTGATTCAAATTCAAAGAAGGGAAGAAAATTTAACATCTAAGTCATTCTATTCATTGAAATTTGAAACTATGGATAATCCTTTGGGTACCTTACTCTTTATTTTCAACATGATTCGTTAAAATCTCATTGTTGGAGGTGTTCAATGTAGTTGAATGTTAAGTTCTTGTAATGGGTCTTTAATATATTGGATGTTTGTATGTTAATTTTCCGTGAGTCTATGTTTTCCTTCAATTATAATTGTAAATCTAAGGTTGCAAACTTTGATTTATGTTTAGATCTCTGGGTATTATTGTCACGACCCGGGACTAGGGCCTAGTGTGACATGGCGAATGGGGACCCGAGAGTTCCCAAACAAGCCTCAAGTATCTAATTACATATCATCGATTCAGGAAGGACATACAATAGAAACATATAGTTCTAATGGGGGAAGAATAGGGCTTACGCTATGGGGCAATACGAGGCTAGGGACTTTCCACATTTCTACACCAAAACATACATATAACCAAATAGGAATTTCTAAAAAATCACTCCAACAGTTACTTAAGCAAGATAGCAAACATAACAAGTGGACTTCAAGAGAGTCTACATATTATCCAACGAATGCCTCTACTCAAGATGGAACTGGGGCCAGGACATGTTCCAGGCTCGCCCTCAAATGAAAAGGAACTCGATCATAGTAAAGGTAGAGGGAGATGGCTCGTCCTTGGAAAAGGGGACTCACCACAATATTCTTCTGAATCGAACTACTCGTCAAACGGTTAATATTCGAAGTGCTCGGCCCTTAAATGGTAAAATCATGTAGGAATAGAGTATGCGTTAGTACATTTGAATGTACTAAGTATGCGGGCACGCAATGCATATGACTTACCAAACCTGCATTTCAATGTTAGATGATAAGGGCACGTAATATAGAAAAAATCATATATTCAATGGAAATATATACAAGATTCCATGAAATTTATGATCCATGAAATGCAACAATGCTCATATATAGTGGGGATGGACTATAACCGACAAATTAAACACATGCGAGCTATTACATGAATCAGTCTGATAAAGATCTCCCATCGGTAGGAAAAGATTATTCCAAAGGTAATATACATCATACTTTACGAAACACACCATTTCGGTGGATGGTCACCTTCCTTACGGGACTCACTATTTCAGTAGGATTTTCCATAATAATAAATAACATATCATAATCATAAACGAATAACCATTCCTTATGACCCGGTCATTTCGGTAATAGCTAATGTTCCTATGTTGGCACATAGTTTAAGGAAAGGGAGAGGGCCCTTGCGGATAGCCCTAACACCCCCAATCCATCGATACTAAGTCAACAACATCCCACATGAATACTTATACATATATGTGCTTTCAAGAGATATAATATTCTTTACAAAACGTTCAATGCACATTTAGGCTCAAATGCTAACTCATAAATCATAATCATGATGCTCATGCACATATATAAAATGGTGCAAGAACCCGAGATGCTCAAAGAGCCAAAATCATAAGACATGTACGTGATCACATTCTTGTCATAACCAATGCCTTACCAAAATCATATCATAATAGTTTCATAAAACATAATTAGGCTTAACCCACTTCATAATCCATATAAACCAATGTCTATGAATGCAAATGTAATGCATGATGTTAGATTAGCTTGGGTAACATGGATTCAAGTTAAAATCAATCATACAAAAATGAAATTGAGGACATCCATAGTTAAATCCACATGTAAATCGTAATATAGATCACTCATGCATAAATCAACTTTAAAAGGGACATGCATGTTCATAACTTCATAACTCAATGTAAATCATCATAATAGTGATCAAAATGAACTGAAACCATAGGTAGAATATAGCCCATACATCAATCAGATTTAAGTAAATCAAGTAATGAAAATTCATATTTAAAGTAATCTAAATTCATGAAATCAATTGAAAGATTTCTAGGTCTTCTTGGTTGAAAGGAACCAAGAATCAATCCCACATACCTTGATTGAAGAGCGGAATTCTGGGAAGAACTTAGCTTGAATTGAACTTTAATTAACCCTGGCCTTGCACCTTAGGAGGGGAGAGTAGAGAGGAATAGGGAGGTGATCATAGAAGGGGGTAGAAGGTTTTAGGAGACTAAATTAAGAGGGGAGAGATATCAGCTAAATTAAGAGTTTAGGATAGGTAAAAGGTCATAATTCATAATTAAAATAAATCAAAATTACATAAAAGCCATTAATAAAATGAGCAAAATTGGAACCGTTAGGTCTATACGGTCGTCTACACGGTCCGTGAGTCGCCACACGGACCGTGAACAGTGACTGTGAACCGTCACTAAGAAACTTTCGTAGAGCCACACTGGGAATTTATTCAAGGCTAAGGGGTACCACAAGGACGACTACACGGTCCGTGTGTTTTCACACAAAACATGACAGAGACCGTGTGATAGCACTTCAAATAATTTCCGCACAACAAAGTTATGAGATGATATTTTCATACTTAGAAAAATTTTACATAGCGAGTTACACGGAGGGCCTCACGGCCCATGACACATCACACGGATCGTGTGAGTGGCCATGTGCCCTCACTTGGTCCAAAATCCCCCTTCCTCTCAAAGTACCCCTGCCGTGAAATGGACCAAGTGTCCATCCATGGGAGGCCACACTGTCCGTGTAGCTTCACACGGCACGTGTGGGCCTCCCGTGGTGCGATGCCTTGCAGTTTGCTCGGGACAGTCTCAAGAGATTGGTAACGCCACTCGGAAAATAGTCTAGGTCCTTACATCATCTCCCCCTTGGGAACATTCATCCCCGAATGTGCAAGAACAAGGCTTGAAAGGCTTGACTTAGAGCATGAGACACCCAACAAATAGTACAATGCATAGTTCACTATTTGAAAAGTCATAATGCCTTTAAACTCATATCAAAAATTGTATTCAAGTCATTAAAAACATTATAAAAATCCTTTTTCGTGCACATGTATGCATGTCAGGTCATGAGACTCAAGAGGGCAAGAAATGGAACGATTAGAAAAGGGAGAATCCTAGTACCATAGGCTTGAGTAGATTGGAAAAGATGAGGGTACCCCTTCACCATGTCTAGCTCCGCCTCCCAAGTAGCACTCTCCACGTGTTGATTCCTCCAAAGCACCCTCACCGAAGCCTCGTCCTTGTTACGAAGCCGCTTTACTTGTCTATCCAAGATCTCCATTGGGATTTCCTCATAAGACAAGTTTTCTTTAACATAAATCCCTTCCAATGGTACAATAGTGCTAGGATCACCAATTAGCTTCCTCAATATAGACACATGAAAGACTGGTGAATGGAACTCAAGCCTGGAGCAACTCCAAACTATAAGCGACGCCTCTAACCCACTCAACGATCTCATAAAAGCCCACATACCGGGGCCTTAGCTTGCCCTTCTTACCAAAATGCATCACATCCTTCATAGGCGAAACCTTCACATATACCCTATCACCAACACGAAACTCAAGATCCCTCCTCCTAATATCCGAATAAGACTTTTGATGAATTTGTGCCACTTTTAACCTTTCCATAATTACTTTCACCTTATACATGGCCTCCATCACTATATCCGGGTCAACTAGTTCCATCTCTCCCAACTCAAACCACCCCACTAGTGACCTACAATTTCCCCATATAAGGCCTCAAATGGCGCCATACCAATGCTAGCATGGAAGCTATTTTTATAAGAAAATTCAATGAGTGGAAGGTGGTCATCCCAATTGCCCTTATACTCCAACACACAAGCCCTCAACATATCCTTCAAGGTTTGAATAGTCCTCTCAGCTTGTCCACCAGTTTGAGGATGAAAAGCGGTGCTCAACTTAATCTTAGTTCCAAGCCCCTTCTGAAAAGATCTCCAAAAGTGAGAAGTGAATTTGGTGTCATGATCCGATATAATAGACCTAGGCACACCATGCAACCTCACCAACTCTTGGATATACAACCTTGCGTAATCCTCGGTGCCAAAGGTAGTCTTGACCAGTAGAAAATTTGTCGACTTCGTCATCCGGTCAATGACAACCCAAGTGAAATCAAATTTCCTTCGATTCTGAGGCAAACCAACCACAAAATCCACGTTTACATCTTTCTATTTCCATGGGGGACTCTCAATGTCTTGGTCCAAGCCACCGGGCCTTTGGTTCTCTACCTTCACTTGTTGACAACATGGGCATTCGGATACGAACTTAGCGATGTCTTTCTTCATACCATGCCACCAATACACTTCTTTCAAATCCCAATACATTTTGGTAGACCCTGGGTGAATAGGATAACGAGAGTTCTGAGTCTTACTCATAATCACCCTTCTAAGATCATCGACATCTGGAACACAAAACCGGTCTTGGTACCAGAGTACACCATCTCCCCTTTGGGAGAACACCTCAATCTCCTTTTCGGCCACCAACTTCTTCAATTCAAGTAACGATGGGTCTAAATCTTGCTTAGCCTTTACATCACTCACCATGGAAGATTTTGCCCCGCTTTGAACTCGGATACCACTATCGCTTGAATCAGCCAACCTGACACCCAACCTAGCTAACCGATGAACAACCCTTGCTAACTCCTTCCTTTCTTCCCCAACATGAGCCACACTTCCCATAGATAGCCTGTTGAGAGCTTCGGCCACAACATTGGCCTTGCCGGGATGATACAAAACACTCATGTCGTAATCCTTTAGGAGCTCCAACCACCTCCTTTGTCATAAATTGAGATCCCTTTGAGTGAACACATATTGCAAACTCTTGTGATCGGTGAATACATCAACATGAACCCCATACAAATAGTGTCTCCAAATCTTCAAGGCAAAAACTACTATCGCCAATTCAAGGTCGTGCGTTGGGTAATTACGTTCATACACTTTCAACTGCCTTGATGCATACGTTATTACCTTACCATGCTGCATAAGCACACAACCCAACCCGATACGCGAGGCATCACAATACACCACGAATTCCTCCGAGAAGTTTGGTAAGGTTAAGACAGGGGCCGATGTAAGTCGATCCTTTAAAGTCTGGAAACTCCGCTCGCATTCGTCCGACCACACAAACTTAACCTTCTTTTGGGTTAACTTAGTTAATGGAGAGACAATAGATGAGAATCCCTCAACAAACCTTCTATAGTATCAGGCTAACCCAAGAAATCTTCGAATGTCTGAAGGAGTCAATGGGTTGGGCTAATTCTTCACAGCCTCGGTCTTCTTTAAATCCACCTTGATACCATCACCAGACACCACATGACCAAGGAAAGCCACTTCACCCAATCAAAATTCACATTTGCTAAACTTGGCATACAACTTCTTCTTTCTCAAAGTTTGGAGGACCATCGATCCCCGTGCTCTTGCTCACTTCGGGAGTAAATGAGAATGTCATCAATGAAGACCACCACAAAACTATCAAGGAATGGCTTAAACACGAGATTCATTAGATCCATGAACACGGCCGGGCATTGGTTAGGCCAACTGACATCACCACAAACTCAAAGTGTCCATACCTGTCTGATAGTCTATTTTGCAAATGTCGCACTCCCTAACCTTCAATTGATAATACCCGGAATGAAGATCAATCTTTGAGAAATAAGTAGCCCCCTGAAGCTGGTCAAACCACTCATCAATCCTGAGAAATGGGTACTTATTCTTAATGGTCACCTTATTCAGTTGCCTACAATCAATGCACATTCGAAGAGATCTGTCCTTCTTTCTTACAAATAACACTGGAACACCCCATGGTGATATATTGGGCCAAACGAAACCCTTCTCCAACAAATCCTTTAACTGCTCTTTCAATTCTTTTAACTCAATCGGCGCCATAAAATATGGAGGAATAGAGATAGACTGAGTATCTGGAAGAAGATCTATGTTGAAGTCTACCTCTCTTTCAGAAGGAATATCTGGTAAGTCTTCGGGAAACACATTCGAAAACTCATACACCACAGGGACTGACTCAAGAGTAGGCACTTCGGACTCCATATCCTTGACCCTCACAATATGATAAATGCACCCGTTAGAAATCATTCTCAAACCGACCTTTAATAGAGGAGTCACCATCCTTCCATTCAAGAACGGGCTCACTGGGAGATTGGAACTTGACCTTCCGGGTTCTACAATCTATAGAGGCATATAATGCATGCAACCAATCCATCCTAAGAATCACGTCAAAGTCAAACATATCAAGTTCCACCAAATCACACGGAAAGCTTTTGTGCAACATAGAAACAGAGCAACCATGATAGACTCTATGTGCAACAACAGATTCACCCATGGGAGTATAAACTGAGAAAAGGGTCCTCCAAAACCTTGGGACTCAAACCAAATTTAACAGCCAATATGGGAGTCACAACAGACAAATTCACATCTAGATCAAGCAAACATAAGCATCAAAATCCAAGACTTTTAACATACCCGTCATGACATCCAAAGCTTTCTCGACATCTTAGCGGGCATGCAGCGAATAGAACTGGTTGTTCTTTGGGGCAGCACCTTATGGAGCTCTTTGTTGGCCTTGCCCACCTTGAGCCATCTGACCTTGGCCTCTACGGGCATTTTTTATCACCACACCCGAAGCAAACACCCAAATCCCTCCAACAAACTCCCGTGTGGGGCTTTCCACACTTGACGCACACAAGATACCCCTGACCACCACCAACTAGTGCCCTAGGATGAGGTACTCGATCATTCGCAAACCGAGTACCGGAACCTTGGCCCTGTTGGAAGCGACCGAAACCACCACTCTGAGAACCAAAGAATCCACCATCAAAACGGGTCCTCTTAGGATTGCAAACCCTTCTCTCCTTAAGTTTCTCACCTCGATCTGTTCTGTATACACCATGAGTCTAGCAATATCCATATCTCGTATAAGCATAGCAGTACAGCATTCCTTTATAAGTAAATCAAAGATACCCAAAACAAACTTATGCATCCTTGCACAACGGTCAGCTACAAGTGACGGAGCATACTTGGAAAGCTTCGTGAATTTAAGGGCATATTCCCTCACACTCATACCTCCTTGCTTGAGATTGATAAACTTAGTCATATTGGCCTCCTTAAGCTCAAGTGGGAAGAAGCGATCAAGGAAAGCAAATCTGAACTCTTTCTAATTAACATCACCACCGCCAACTCTCTCCATAGCCCATTGAGTATACCATACCTGAGCCACATCTTTCAGTTGATAGACAGCCAATTTAGCCTTTTCTTTAGAAGTGACACCCATGATGTTCAGTATCTTGGTAAGCTCATCAATGAACTCCTGGGCATCCTCATCATCCTTTGACCCATGAAACTCCGGAGGATTCATCCGGGTGAAATCCCTAACCCTAAAAGCAAGCGTAGGATCCCGTGGCAAGTAAGCCTGCCTTGTTTCAGACGTCACCACCCGGGCAAGCATGGTGAAGGCTATACGAAACGCATCGTTTGAGATGGGTTCATCCATAAGCCCTTGAGGAGTCTGTTCCTCATCAGCCAGAGTCGGCCTTGGTGGGAGGGGTCTTCCTCGAGGCATCTTCTGAAATGGAACAATGACACCGTCAAGATAAGGGAACCAAGTATACAAACCATAGCACGACATAAGACATGAACAAGTGGAAATTCCTAGAATGTCTCCGTAGCCTCCCACTCATAGGCATGGTGCACTTCACACCCATGAATAGGACTCTACTTGACGCGGCATGTTGGACTCCGAGGACCATTTATAGACCTAGGGATTTGATACCATCTTTTGTCATGACCCGGGACTAGGGCCTAGATATGACACGGCGAATGGGAACCCAAGAGTCCCCAAATAAGCCTCAAGTATCTAAATTCGCATGATCGGTTCAGAAAGGACATACAATAGCAACACATAGTTCTAATGGGCGAGAAAATAGGGCTCACACTATGGGCTAATACAAGGCTAGGGACTTCCACATTTCCATACCAAAACATACATATAGGCAAATAGGAAATTTCCATAAATCACTCCAACAATTACATAAGCAAGATACCAAACATAACGAGTGAACTTTAAGAGAGTCTATATATTGTCCAACGAATGCCTCTACTCAAGATGGAACGAGGGCCAGGACATGTTCCGGGCTCACCCTCAAATGAAAAGGAACTCGATGATAGTAAAGGTAGAGGGAGATGGCTCGTCCTTGGAAAAAGGGACTCACCACAATATTCTTCTATATCAAACTACTTGTCAAACGGTTGATACTCGAAGTGTTCGGTCCCTACATGGTAAACTCATGTAGGCATAGAGTATGTGTTAGTACATTTGAACGCACTAAGTATGCGGGCATGCAATGCATATGACTTACCAAACCTGCATTTCAATGTTAGATGACAAGGGCATGTAATATAGAAAGAATCATATATTAATGTAAATATATAAAAGATGCCATGAAAGTTATGATGCATGAAATGCAACAATGCTCATATATAGTGGGGATGGACTATAACCGACAAATCAAACTCATGCAAGCTATTACATGAATTAGTCTGATAAAGACCTCCCATCGGTAGGAGAAGATTACTTGCCAAAGGTAATCTACATCACACCTTACGGAACACACTGTTTCGATGGATGGTCACCTTCCATACGGAACTCACCATTTTAGAAGGATTTTCCATAATCATCCATAACATATCATAATCATAAATGAATAATCATTCCTTACGACTCGGTCATTTCGGTAATGCCTAACGTTCCTATGTTGACACATAGTTCAAGGAAAGGGAGAGGGTCCTTGGGAATAGCCCTAACACCCCTAATTTATCAGTACTAAGTTAACAACATTCCACATGAATACTTATACATATACGTGCTTTCAACAGTTATAATATTCATTACAAAATGTTCAATGCACATTTAGGCTCAAATGTCAAATCATATATCATAATCATGATGCTCATGCACATATATAAGAGGGTGCAAGCACCCGAGATGCTCAAAGATCCAAAATCATAAGACATGTATGTAATTATATTCTTGTCATAACTAATGCCTTACCAAAATCATATCATAATAATTTCATAAAACATAATTGGGCTTAACCCACTTCATAATGCATATAAACCAATGTCCATGAATGCAAATGTAATGCATGATGTGAAATTAGCATGGGTAATATAGATTCAAGTTAAAATCTATCATATAAAAATGAAATTGAGGACATCCACAATTAAATCCACATGTAAATCGTAATATAGATCACCCATGCATAAATCAACTTTAAAAGGGACATGCATGTTCATAACTTCATAACTCAATGTAAATCATCATAATAGTGGTCAAAGTGAATTGAAATCATAGGTAGAATACAACCCATACATCAAATGGACTTCAGTAAATCAAGTAATGAAAATTCATATTTAAAGTAATCTAAATTCATGAAATCAATTGAAAGATTTTTGGATCTTCTTGGTTGAAAGGGACCAAGAATCAATCCCACATACCTTGATTGAGGAGCTGAATTCGGGGAAGAACTTAGCTTGAATTGAACTTCAATTGACCCTAGCCTTGCACCTTAGGAGGGGAGAGTAGAGATGAATAGGGAGGTGATCTTATGAGGGGTAGAAGGTTTTAGGAGAATGAATTAAGAAGGGAGGGATATCAGCTGAATTAAGAGTTTAGAATATGTTAAAGGTCATAATTCATAATTAAAATAAATAAAAATAACATAAACGCGAAACGGGTAAAAATTGGAACCATCAGGTCCATACGGTCGTCTACACAGTCCGTGAATCACCACACGGACCGTGAAGAGTGACCGTAAACCGTCACTAAGAAAATTTTGCAGAGCCAATGCTGGAAATTTATTCGAGGCTAAGGGGTACCACATGGATGACTATACGGTGCATGTGACTTCACATGGACCGTGACAGGGATCGTCTGATAGCACTTTAAATAATTTCCGCACAACAAAGTTACAAGACAATATTTCCATACTTACAAAAATTTTACGTAGCGAGTTACATAGAGGGCCACACGGCCCATGACACATCACACGGACCGTGTGAGTGGTTGTGTTCCCTCACTTGGTCCGAAATCCCCCTCCGTCTCAGATTGCCCCTACTGTGAAATAGACCAAGTTCCACGGGAGGCTACACGGTCCGTGTGGCTTCACACGGCCCGTGTGGGCCTTCCGTAGAGTGATGCCTGGCAGTTCACTCGGAACAGTACCAAGAGATCCGGTAATGTCACTTCAAACAAATCTGGTTCCTTACAATTACAGTAATATGGACTCAACAAACTAAGGTTGTAGATCATTTTTGTTACCCATTTGCATAGGTTCCATTGTGTTTTTACATAAATTGCGTGTAAATCCTTAACCAATTCACATCGAAATACTGCAACTGACTTAACTCTAATAGTAGTTATCGGCTTTTTATCCTACCCTTATGCAATTGACAATGAGATTCAATAAATGAGACCCATTCGTTGGACTTACGTTCAACTGTGCAAACCCGTGACACGTCTCTTCTCATTGTTTACACCTTAATAGTTTAAAATTTGTAAATTAGTGATAATTTAGTAACCCCAAGTTATCTCTTAGAGCAATTACAATTAACTAGTTCAATAAAAAACTTCAAGGCTAGAATCTAAATTTTCATTCCCTGTGGGATCAACCCCAACTCTTACAATGTTGGATTTATATTGCTAACGACCGCCTACTCATCCAATCATAGAAGTGTAGTCTAGAGTTATCAATGGTTGATATTCCACAAAAAAGTATGTTTTCTTACTGCCTATGCTCTTCAAAGTTTTTATTATGATTCTTAAATTGCATTGACCTTGTCCGTATTTTACTCTCATTTTTTTAAAAAAAAAAATCTTACCATGCCTTCTAACTTAGTCAATTGAACATCATTACATTTTATATATTGCATTGCTCACATACTTAGTGTATTTCTTATACTAACGCATATTTCTTTTGCCTACATTTTATTATAATGTAGGGTTTGAGGACTACCTTACATACACTACTTATGGCTAAATTGGAGTTGAAGTTCACTTGGTTTGTAAATCCTCTTGCTTTGAGCTCAATACAATTTGAGGTTCATGCTTTTTATTCACTTTTATTTCTTATTATTAAGGTGAGCTAGGGCTTATCCTATGACCCCATCTAGACTACTAGAGAAATGTTAGAAATTCATGTGATGAATTTCTTATTTAATTAAGTTGTTGACCTGCCCTTTCTTTATCTAGACTTCTATCATTCAAGACTTTATTATGCATTACATTTGTCTTTGATGTCTTTCCTTACCATATGTATGCAATGAATACTTAGAGGCTTAATTGGAGTCCTCTAGATTTTAATCACCATGTCATGTCTAGAGTCTAGCTTAGGTCATGACACGGGTGGTGTGGAGACTTGAGTCCTCATATATGTGTTTGACATTGTTGATTTATTACTTGCTTCATTGTTGTCATCACTTGTACCTATTGGACAGTGATTGTGACATGTTAAGTGTTATAATTAATTTTCTATTATTACTTTGTGTATATTAGTTTATATTTTGAGTCAACAGATGATACCTTATCAGTACACATTACTCTTTTCTGATGCTACTCGTATTTTTCTTCATTTTCTTTTGTTGAGTGCAACAAGTGTACTAGCAACTTCAACTCACCCTTAGTTGTAGGTTGACTCTAGCACATTAGATTTTAGGGAGAGTTATTCCATCTAGCTCATTAGATTCTTTTAGTCATGTCATGATGTCCTTAGTTTTTTAACATAAACTATTTTATTTATCTATTCTAGTATTTGATACTCTCAAATTAGATATTTTAAAATTAGATGTCCTTGATATGATGACTTTTAGATTTTGAAAAACTATGTAACATAGACTCTAGTTGATTTTATTTGGTACCTTAATAAGGTTTCAAATTTTGTGTTATCGTTGTATGTCATAACTTGAATGACTAATGTAAGTTGATCTTTGAATTTGTAGATTTATTCACTTAGAAATTTAAGTGTGGGTCCCACTAATATTCCATTTTAAGTTGCGACAAATTTAGTAGTCTTAGATTTAGTGATCTCATCACACGAGGATAGATCTAGTAAATTCTTTCAAAATGGTACGAGAACGATTTTACTTTTCTTCGAGAAGTTATAGAACTTTTGATAAACTCCTTTATTTCTTTCATGCTATTATTTGAATCTAACTGATATCTAGGTGATACAAATTAGTATCTGACCTTTTTCACTTTATTTCACAAATGGTTAGAATTCAACCATTGGGGTTGTAGCTCAAGGAGTATGATGAGAGCTGTGGTAGGGGTTCTAGGTGAAAGCACACCAGAGGCAAAGGTCAAGTAGCTGGCCAAATAGAAAGAAATTAGTGATGCCTCCATTGGCCGATACGTAGCTAGAGAGGATGTTGAGGTGGGGGATGAACAAATTCATAAGAAGGAAGCATCACCCTAGCCTACTCCAGAGATGATCCACTAGGTTCTGACCTATCTCCATGGGTTATCTAATCAGGGCCAGGTGCCGCAATGACTTGTGCCAGCATCAGCATCTCAGATTCAGGGAGTACAACATGTAACTATTATGGTCCGTTGCATGGATGTGTCTTTGCAAATAGGCATATTTTCTTAATTGACTATATGGACTATAATTAATGACCAATACGATCTCTTTCTTAAGTTGTTAAAGTTGAAATCCTCAATCTTCAGGGATATTGAATCTAAAGATACTTATGATTTTCTTAGTGAATATCATTAACTACTTCATAAGATGGGTATATGTCACAATATGATTTAAGGGGTGATGGAACTTGTTCTTATCCTACCAGGATAAGTCATCTTAGGCAGATCACAACATCATAAAAAAGAATGCGGAATTTAAATCAACATAACATTATGAATAAGAAGGCGGTAAAGCATAAAAGCATAATCCAAACTAAAAACCAACCCAAAACTAGTTGTCACAAGGTACAAACCTCTAATACATCAAAATAGGAAGAGAAAATACAAGTCCCAATAGTGTTTGTCTCTCAAATAGAATAAAACTACTAATAACATTCGACAGTCCTTAGAGCATGATGGAACAACAAACAACTACCTCTCAACTGTCAATAGCTCGGTCCACAAGAAAAAAGAGAAAGTCAGCTGGATTCGGGCTCACTACCTACACACATGTGTAGAAAACTAAGGGTGAGTAACAAGGTACCTAACAAGTAGATTTAATCAGAGATAAAGAATAAATAACTAAGCAGTCCTTCTATACCAACCATATACCTCTAGAATACAAAAGCTGCACGGAAGAAAAGTCAACATACACAATAAAGGCAATATAAACAGTTACAATCTCATATCATAGTGTCTCAATAGTCCAATCTTCACAATGTAAAAGGCTCAAGTCATCAACTTATATCATGAGCTTTCAATAGTTCAAACTCAAGAATATATAATTCAATTTATCATACTTCGCACATATGCCAACTTCAAAAAATGAATTATATAAAATGAAATGAATGCTATGAAATGTAAGCATTGCAATACAATGTCAAATAATCATGATATATGTTTGTCCTAAGATGCACATCAGTTGATATATTCAAATCGTAACCCATGGGAGCCACACGTGGACCAAGAATCCACTAGAATTATTTTTCTTCAGCATTTACTTTCATATCTTAGCTGGAATCATTTTCTTCAACTTTTCATTTCATTTCTTTCTTTTATTTTTCTAGTCGGATCCATTTTCCTTCGTCTTTTTCATTTCTTTTTTTTTTCTAGTCGGAACTATTTGCCTTCATATTTCATTATCAATGGAACATCAAGCAATTTATATCATCATGACACAATAATTACTATTAACAAGTACAAAAATAGACAAGATGTCCATGTTGCATCATTTATTCAAAAATCATCAATCATTTTTATTTTTCTTTAAACATTTGAATCATCGTCAATACATGACATAATTATCACATCATAACATAGTTCAAATTTTTCAAATACTTTTTGTCATCATAGTTTAGGAAAATTCATTATTTGAGTCCTCACTTCACCAGCATTTAGTTCCATAATTTTCCATAATATCTCAACATAATTGTTTAGCTCAACATTTCACATAAAGTAATCCAATAGACAAATCCATCTAACATAATTCAAGTTTCAACAACTAGAATATTAGGAACACTTTTACATTATCAACAATTGACATTCAAGCCCAAATCACAATTTCAACCAACAAGTCAAGATCAATCACTATAGGCATCAATTCATGAAACCAATCTACACATGTTGTCATTTTCACCTTCACATTACCCCAATTATATCCAAAAGAATAATTTACTAACCTCCAAGTTTTATATTGAAAAGAAATACTAAGTTCAATAAATTAAAAAGAGTTAGAGTCTACTTGCCTCAATTTAGAAAATCAATCACTCTAAATACAATGTCTTCTCTTTTCGTATCGAATTCGAAGCACCACAATCTACTTGGAAATGAATTCACAATCACAATATAAAACTAACACCAAAAAACCAAGCAATTCGAGAAAAGGAGCAAAATCATTCAAAAATTCACTACCAAACATGAGTATCAAAATCTGAAAACTTTTAGATGAAATTGTATCTCTCATGATTAGAAAATTACCGGTGAAAATCACTTCGAAAATGGAGTTGAAACGATTTCATAATCATCAAAATTTCGTGAAAATCTCAGAGTTCATGAAATATCCCAATTTTCCCCAATTAAAATTCCTAATTTGATGATGAACTCATGGATTAATCAATAGGAATTGAAGAAAATCCCTTGAAAAATCTTCAAAAATCATGCTCAAAATGCTGGAATTGGTGAAAATGAAGAAATTCCATCATTTAAAATTAAGTCATTGTTCAGGTATGAAATGTACTCCACGAATGTGGTCATGACCTCTACGAACGCGGAGAACAATTGGTCAATTCTCTGCAAACACGGAGGTCAGTTAGACCTAACACTCCATAAACGCGAAGCCTTCTTCTGCGACGTGGAGGTCAGCAAAGTTGATACTACACAAACGTAGACCATGTTCCATGAATGCAAAGAGCAATGGACCCGTACTCTGCGAATGCGGATGGAGGGACACGAATGGGAAGTAGTAGGCCTCAGACACCAAATATCAGCAAAATACATAGCATAAAATTCTCAGACTGGAACATAAAATTTTGTTCAAAACCAATACATACAAACCAGATATGCGACCCTATTAAATTTGACGTTCCAGACTCAATGGAATTATCAGAAATCAAATCTGAGGTCACCTCGACCCAGAATCTAATAAATCATAACTAAACTAGTTTTGACCACTTGAAAAGCCAAAATGCTAGGAATAACTAAAGATTATGACAAAACTCATTCTAACACTGAAATCACCTCTCAGAACTGCTGGAAGCATCAGCAATCCAATCTGAGCACCGAAACTTGAAATGGTGACCAAACTCAAACTTGAGTCAAACTTTAACTACATTTTAAACTCCGAACCTAAAATCCATATAATAATTCAAAATCTAATTACGACAAGTTTCTGACCAATTTTCATATTCTAGAACTAATCGAATCGATGGAATTTCATTCCAATACTCGAGTCTCTAAATGACTCAAAAATTTAAAATTTGGCAACTTAAACCTCCAAAACTTACATTTTTTTTAGCAAAAACTCAACGTTTTACATGATTTTTAAAAATTAACCTTCAAACCCAATTAAACATGATTTAAAAAAGTTGTCAGGTGAGGTAAAATGGTAATTTTGTTAGAAAAGTCAAAATAGACCTCCAGGATCATTACATCATCCATAACTAAAAATCATGTTCTTCCTCGAACATAAAGTAAAGAAAATACCTGATGTCTCAAAAAGATGAGGATAGAAGGTCTGCATATCAGACTGTGACTCCCAAGTAGCCTTTCTCTTGGGTCGATGTTACCAATGAACCTTTACCAACACAATCTCATTAGTCCTCAACTTTCAGACCTGTCTATCAAGGATTCCCACCGGCTCCTCTTCATAAGTCAAATTTGGATATAACTCTATCGAATCATAGATATCACATAAGACTCATTGAGGATATATTGTCGTAGCATAGATACATAGAACACCGGATGCATTGAAGATAACCTTGGCAGTAAGGCAAATATGTAGGCCACCTCACCTACTCTCTCTAAAATCTCAATGAGGCCAATAAATCTAGGGTTGAGTTTGAGCTTCTTCCCGAACCTCATGACACCCTTCATAAGTTACATCCTCAATCAAACCCGGGCACCATCTAAGAACTCCAAGGGTTGAATACGCCTTTTGGTGTAACTCTTCTAATGACTCTAGGCTATCAACAATCAACTCTGAATCAAGCGAGCCTACCCCATACTATTTAAGAAAGCCCATGTCAAGACTATCCACTGCAAAAAAAAAAAACCAACCTATGGGTGATCTACATCTCTGGGCATACAAGGCCTCAAAAGGAGCCATCTGGATGCTAGAGTGATAACAATTGTTGTAAGCGAACTCCGCCAAGGGCAAATGCTAATTCCACCTAGCACCAAAGTCAATGACATTTGCCCGAAACATATCCTCTAGCACCTAAATAGTCTTCTCAAACTACCCATATGTCTGAGGATGAAATGTTATACTTAGATCTAATCAGATGCCCAAACCATGTTGTAGGGCCTTCCAGAAATGGGAAGTGAATAGAGAACCTTAGTTTGACAATATGGAAGCCGGTACACTATGAAGCCTCACAATTTGACTGATGTATAATTGATCAACTCTTTGTCGTGAACCATACTTTAACCAAAATGAAATGTGCAAGCATGGTCAAGCGGTCCACAATAACCTAGATAGAGTTTAACCCACCTACAGTAGTGGGTAAACTAACTAAAAAATCCATCGTGATCCACTCTTACTTTTAAGGAGGAATGGGCATTCTTTGAAACTTTCCTCCTATCCTCTGATGCTCACACTTGTGTTGTTGGCAGGGCTAACACTTGGACACCAAATCAGCTATGTCCTTCTTCATGCTACACTAACAGTAGTGCTGGCTTAAATCATGGTATGTCTTCATTGCTCTGAGGTGAATGAAATATCTAGCATAATGAGCCTCCTCGTGTATCAACCTGATCAAGTCACTCACCTTAGACACATAAATATGTCTCCCAATCCTCAAAATCCCATTAGCGTCATGCACAACCTTCTTATACTCACCTCTAATCACTTTGTCTCAAATGAGATACAACCTTTCATCCTTGAATTGATGCTCACAGATCTGATCCATCAAATATGACCAGGCATCTAAGAAATCTAGCACACCATCCTCATCAGAAAATTGAAGCCTCACTAACTTGTTGGCCAACCTCTGAATGTCCCTTATCAAGGGTAGCTCCTCTGCTTGGATGGTTGCAAGGTTGCCCATGCTGGAATTCTTCCTACTCAAAGCATGGGCAACTACCTTAGCATTTCTCAGATAGCATAGAATGGTCAGATCATAATCTTTCAAAAGCTCAATCTATCTCCTCTGCCTAAAATTTCAGTCCTTCTGGTTGAAGAGACTATGTAGGTTGTGGTTATTAGTAAATATCTCACAATGAACCCCGTGCAGATAGTGATACCACAACTTCAAGACAAAACAATACTCGCTAGTTCCAAATCATGGGTAGGATAGTTCTTCTTATGGATCTTCAATTGCCTTAAGAAATAGGCAATCGCTTTTTCCCTTCTGCATCAACACACCTCCTAAACCAACACCAACACGTCACAAAACATAGTGATGTCAACGCCCTCTTAAGGCAAGGTCAAGACAGGTTCAACAGGCAACAAGTCTTTGAGCTTTTGGAATCTCTCCTCACACTCCTCCGACCAACAAAACTACATTCTTTTGAGTGGGCTTATTCAATGGAGTTGCTATAGTAGAAAATCCCTCCACAGAGCAGTGACAATACCCATCTAAACTAGCAAAACTATGGATCTTTGTGGCTAAAGTAGGTCTAGTCCACCCTCTCACAGCCTCAATCTTTGTTGGATCAACCTTGATGCGCTCCTTGCACACCACATGCCCCAAAAATGCTACCGAACTGAGCCAAAACTCACACTTGGAGAATTTTATCATACAACTTCTCATCCTTGAGCCTCTAAAGTACAATCCTCAAATGTCTAACATGATCAAACATGGTCTTGGTATAGACCAAGATGTCACCGATAAATATAAACATAAAAGGACTTAAATAAGGCTGAAATATTGTATTTATAAACTCCATAAATACGGCAGGTACATTAGTCAACCTAAATGACATGACGAGAAATTCATAATGACCATAGCTTATCTAGAGTAGGCTTAGGAATATTGGATGGTCTAATCCTCAACTGATGATACCGGGACTTAAAGTCAATCTTAGATAACAGCGCTGCACCCTGAAGCTGGTCAAATAAATCATCAATCTTGGGAAGGTAATACTTGTTCTTGGAAATCACCTTGTTCAACTGTCTATAGTCAATACAAATTCTCATCAACCCATCCTTCTTCTTCATAAAATGAACTAGAGCACCCCATGGTAACAAAATGCGCCGAATAAACCCCTTACTCAACAAATCCTGAAGCTGATCCTTTAACTTGGTAAGAGCCATACGGTAGGGAGGAATAGAAATGGGCTTAGTTACTTGCTCAACATCAGTGGTAACATCAATGCCAATGTAAAGATGGACTCCTAGGAGATCGGTAAGAAAAACGTCCATAAACTCACGAACAATAGCAATAGACTCCATATAAGGAGAATCAGTTTTGGTATCACGAATGAAGGCCAAATATGACAACAACCCCTATCAATCAACTTTTGGGACCTAACATAGAAGATAACCTTGCTAGGATAAGATCCACATGAACCCTTCTACTCAACTCTCGGTCCATCAGGCACAACCAAAGTAATCATTTCGCAAAACAATCAAGAATAGCATAATAAAGAGACAACTAATCCATTATAAAAATAACATCAAATTCTACCATATCAAGAATAATCATGTCCATCTGAGTATCATAACCCACTAAAGACGCAAGATAAGATCGTTACACCCAATCCACCACTAAAGGCTCTCCTACTGGGGTAGAAACATGAACATGCATAAGTATACGATCATATGATAAGTCAAACCCAGTAGAAAAGTATGTGGACACATATAAATAAGTAGATCCAGGATCAAACAATGCATATGCAAGTTGATGGCAAACTAGAAAATACCTATAATAACTATATCTGAGGCCTTTGCTTGGGCCTACCAAGAAAAGTCCTATGGGTAGGCCTTCTGGCCGATGGTGCTTGACCTCTAGTTGGTGGTGCTGAATTTCTAACAAGTGCCGCTAAAAAGGTATGGGGTGCCAAGGATGAGTATGAAAAGGGCACTTGCTAATCATATGGTCGGGATCTCGACAACCAAAATAAGACCTCGGAGTAGGCTAATGATGTAAAGAACTAAAAGGAACATTGTAGCCACCCTGAATGGTAAATCTTTGACCACTAGATAAACCAGAACCACCCTCTATAGTTAGCGATAAATCATGTACCAAACCTTAATGTTGTGATGTATTACTACCCCAATGAAATCCCTATCTCCTAGTGAAGTGCCCAAATAATGACTAGAAGCTCAGTTCCTTTTGGGGCCGCCAAACTTCTCTCAAACCATCAACTCTGCCTCCTTGGTGATACTCATAATAGTCTAGAAAAAGGCTCCCTCATGAGCTGACCTGAACACATAGGATTTGATAGAGCAAACCAAGCTTCTCACAAATTTACGGACTCTCTCTACCTTAGTAGGAATCAAATATATGCATGGTGTGATAACTAATAAAATCGGGCCTCATACACTACAATGCTTATACTACCCTTAGTCAAACTCTCAAACCTCGTCGAGTTGTGCTCCCAAATGTTCCAAGGAATGAATCAATCTCAAAATGTCTCTGAGAATACACCCCACTCTATCGAAAGGGATCCAACTAGTCTAGACCTCATATATGTCCTCCACCACTCTCTAGTGGGGCCTTTGAGTTGAACAAAAATAAATATAACACCCCAAGGATCAACAAAGCCAATGACCTCCAACGTCTCATTACACAAAGTAAAGAACTCATAAGCATACTCACCCTTACCACCCTAAAACTAGGGTTCATTACACAAAGTAAAGAACTCATAAGCATACTCACCCTTACCACCCTAAAACTAGGGTGGTTTCATCTACTGAAATCACTTATAGCTCAGCTAATCATCAACTGTAAGTACTGGCTCAGGAGAAATCTATACTAATGTAGGAACTAGTGGTGGCTGGCCCACCTAAGATGAATAGTGGGACCCTGAATAGGAGCCTCTTTATCTACCTAAGTTTGTGAATCTCTCAAGGTGCCTATGGAACTCCTAATCTATGCCACGCCCTGATGTACATCTATGACTCTTAGCAAGGTATCCTATAATAGCAGTGCCACTACATACTCGAGAGGAACCTAAACTCCTCCAATCTCAATCTCGAGCCTGAGAAAGATACCTCTCTCATAGACTCTTGCCAGTGCTGCTCCTCGACCCCCACCTCTTCCTCAACCTCCAACTCTGGATCTAACCCCTACCCTAAACTAGAGCCTCAATAGAAGTCCCAGAGGCTATCTCTCTCCTAATAGACAATGATGCTCTAGTACTAGCCCTTTGTCAAAAGAACATGCGACGTTAGCACTAACTCAAGATTTTATGCACCATTGAATTGAAAGAAATAAAAGAGGATTTTCCTAATAGTCTATGTAGCCTCTCAAAGATAAGCAATGGATGTATCCATGCTGATCCTTGAGACTCTAATCAATTGGGCTTGTACACATGTGAGACCTATGAACCTGAGGCTTTAATACCAAACTGACACAACTCATTTTCCAGGGTGATGGCACTTGTCTTTCTCCCACCAAGACAAGTCAACCTAGACAGATCACAAAACTATAAAACAAAAGAATGTGGAAGCTAAATCAACATAATATTATGAATAAGAAGGTTGTAAAGCATAAAAGCATAATCCAAACTAAAAATCAACCCAGAACTGGTTGTCACAAGGTACAAGCCTCTAATAAATCAGAATAGGAAGAAAATATAGTCTCAGTAGTGTTTCTCTCTCAAATAGAACAAAATTAGGTATAGCATTTGACAGTTCTAAGAGCATGCTGGAACAAAATCAACTACCTCTCAACTGTCGATAGCTCAATTGGCAAGAAGAAGGAGAACATCAGGTGGATTCGAGCTCACTACCTACACACATGTGTTAAAAAATAAAGATGACTATTAAGGTACCCAACAAGCAGATCTAATCACAGGTAGAGAATAAAGAACTAAGCACTCCTTCTATCCCAACCATATACCTCAAGACTACAAAACCTGCACGTACAAAAGGCTAGCATACCCAATATAGGCAATATAAATAATTACAGTCTCATATCATAATGTCTTAATAGTCTAATCTTCACAATATAGAAGGTTCAAGTCATCAACTTATATCACGACCTTACAATAATTTAAACTAAGCAATATATATAATTGAAGGCATTGAATACATCGCACTTAGCACATACATCAACTTCAAGAAAGGAATAATATGAGATGGAATGAATGGTGTAAAATGTAAGCAATGTGATGCAATGTCAAGTAATCATGATGCAAGTCTAAGCTATGATGCAAATCCGCGGATATAATCAGATAAGATATCATGGGGGCCACACATGGAACATGTTGCCGCTGAGACCATTTTCCTTCAGCATTTATTTTCATATCTTAGCTGGAACCATTTCCCTTTAGCTTTTTATTTCTTTTCTTTTTTTTCTTTTTATAGCCAGAACCATTTCCTTTTGGGTTTATATTTTTTTCTTTCTTTTCTTTTTCTAATAAGAACTATTTCCCTTTGGCTTTTCATCATTAATGTAACATCAAGCAATTCATATCATCATGACACAATAATAACTTTCACAAGTATAAAAATAGGCGAGATGTCTATATTGCATCATTTATTCAATAATCATTAATTCTTTTCATTATTTTTTCAACATCTGAGCCATCATGAACATATTACATAATAATCACATCATAACGTAGTTTAAATCTTCCAAATATCTTTTGTCATCATAGCTTAAAATAATTCATCATTTAGTTGCGCAATTTCCCATAGTATCTTAACATAAACATTTAGCTCAACATTCACACAAAGTAATTCAATAGACAAATTCATATAACATAACTCAAGTTTCAATAACTAGAACATTAGGAATACTTTTACATTCTCAACAATTGGCATTGAAGCCCAAATCACTATTTCAACCCACAAGTCCAGATCAATCCCTATAGGAATCAATTCATGAAACCAATTTGCACGTATTATTTTCACCTTCCTAGTACCCAACTCATATCTATTAAAATAATTAACTAACCCCCAAGTTTTACATTGAAAGGAAATATTAAGTTCAATGAACTTGACAAGGGTTAGAGTCCACTTGCGTCGATTTAGCTAATTAATCACCCCAATAGCAATGCCTCCCCTTCCGAATAAAATTTGAAGCACCGAAATCTACTAGAAAATGAACTCACAATCACAATATGATACAAACAACACCAAAATCAAGAAATTAGAGAAAAAGAGCAAAATCATCCAAAAATTCACTACCTTAAATCAATGTCAAAATCTAAAAAACAGATGAAAATATTCCTCTCATGATTAGAAAACCACCAGTGAAAACTAATTCAAAAACAGAGTTGAAACGAGGTCATAACCATCAATTTTGTAAAAATCTCATCACGAAAATCTCCAATTTTTCCCAATTTAAATCCCTAGTTTGATGATAAACTCATGGATTAATCAATATAAATTGAAGAAAATAGTTGAAAATGACTTAATCAATTGATTCACCACAAAATCCCCTGAAAAATAAGCAAAAACCGAATCAAAATGTTGAAATGGTGAAAATAAAAAAATCTCATCATTTAAAATTAAGTCATGATGTAGGTACCAATGGTACTCCGTGAACGTGACCACAGCCTCCACGAATGCAGAGAACAGTTGGTCAATTCTCCGTAAATGCAAAAGGTCGTCCACGAATGCGGGAGCTCATCTAGACCTAACGCTCCACGAATGTGAAGCCTTCTTCTGTGAATGCGAAGGTTAGTATAGTTGATACTATGCGAACACAGAGGTCAATAGACCTATGCACTTGCGAACATGGATGGACGGCCGCGAATGTGAAGTGGTGGCCCTCAGACACAAGATATCCGCAAAATGCACAACATAAAATATTAGATTTGACCCTCAAAATTCATTTGTAACCCAACACACATAAACCAGATATGCTATCCTATCAAATTTGACATTCCAAACTCAATGGAATCGACCGAACTCGAATCAGAGGTCACCTCGATCCGAAATTTGATAAATCACGACTAAACTAGTTTTAGTCACTTGAAAAGTCAAAATGCTACTAGAGCACCTAAAAATTATGACAAAGCTCATTTTAGCACTAAAATCTTTGTTTGGAACTTCTAAAACAATCGGAAATTCAATCTGAGCTCAAAACTCGAAATGCTGACCAAAGTCAAATTTAATTATATTTTCAACTCTAAACCTAAAATCTATATAATAGTTCTAAATATAATTTTGAAAACTCCCCTAGAACAATTTCTTTATTCCAAAACTGATGGAATCGACGAAATTTTATTTTGACACTCGAATCTCTGAATGACTCAAAAACATAAAATTGGCAATTTAAACCTCCAAAACTCACTTCCTTAGAAAAAAACTCAAATTCTTACAAGACTTTTAAAAATCAACATTCAAAACCAATTAAAAATATTCGAGAAAGTTGTCGGATGAGGTAAAATAGTAATTTTATTAAAAAAGTAAAAGAAGATCTTGAGGATTATTACAATATAATTAAGTGATTTGGTGTTGAGTTTGTAATAGACCAATTCCAGAGAGACGTCAAAATGTAGTGGTAGCCTTATGTCAAATGCTGACCAACAAAGGCAATATCTATGACTTGGGAAGCATTTTTTAACTTCTTCATGGAGAAACATATCCCCAGGACTTTGAAGGGCAAGAAGAGATATGAAGTCCTGAATATAGAACAAAGGAGGATGTTTGTTGCAACCTATGAGGACAATTTTTGTGCCTTATCCAGATATGCTACTCAGCTTTGCTTCAGTCTAGAAAGCACATTCACCACTTTGTGAAGGGATTGAGGTTAGATTTACAAATTTTAACTTTACAAGTAGCTAGCAAAATCTTTTGAGAAAGTGGTTGATTTTGTGATAGAAATAGAGAGGGTAAAGTCAAACGACTTCATCAACAGAACTACATTTAAGAATTTTTGTAAGAGAGGTAGGTTTAGTGGTTATTAATCTAGAACAAAAAATTTTGGGAGTTATTCAGCCCATCGTATTCAGCCTTCACCGCAAGTTTCAAATAGGGTTCCATTAAAGACTAACCGATCCTTTTTTCATTCTAGAGGTAATCTTTAATATTCTTCATCTTATAGAGATCCGCTTTTAACCTCAAGACTTTGGATATAGTGAGGCTAGGTATATTAGGAAATATTGTCTATGACAGAGTCAGAATTAGTATGAACAGGGCTAGAAAGACCCAACAGCTAGAGTAGATGTGGCTACGATAGGGATCATTATTTTAGGGAACCTGGTGTTCACCTTAATGGTGGTCATCAGTATATCTAGTGTGGAAGATAGGTTGGAAATACTGAAGCATAGGCTGGCAACAGCATGGTCAGGTGGGTGGCAGGGTCTATTGTTGTTCTTTCCTCGAAAGGCCATAGGCTGGGGCATTTGATGTTGTTATTACATGTACTCTTCTAGCATGTGATCACATGGATTTTATATTGTTTGATCTTGTATACACTTTTTCTTGTGTATCTTCCATATCTTTTAATGGACTTGATTTGTATTATGGCTTACTTGACATGGGTATTCATGTTTCCATTTTTTTTGGTGAGCCTATGCTAGTTCAGAAGGTATATTGGTCTTGCCTTGTGAATTTTTTGGGGATTAGAACATATGTAGATTTGGTTGTTTTTTAGATGGTTGACTTTGAAGTAATCTTGGACATGACTTGGCTCTCCCCAAATTTTGCTATGTTAGATTGCAATGCTAAGATCATGACTTTAGCCAAGCCCAAAATGGATTAGCTAGTTGTAACGACCCCTAATTTAGGAGGTTAAGAGTGCAGATTGTTGGCTTGAAAAATGACCTGAAGTCAAGTTCACGAGGGTGACTTACGGTCCGTAGGTTTTATTCTTAAGCATGAACTTCAGGAAATTAAAAAAGTTTCCAAGTGTAGGGTAACCCACAGACGCTTTGACGATCCGTAAAAAGGATTTTGGTCTGTAGATAGGGTCGTGGGTGGGACTATTAGACATGAAGAAAATTTGGAGTTTGCTGGAAGTGATCTACAAGTTACCAGCACAGCTCGTAGGATAATGTACAACTAGTAGAATCCTTCCATGGATAGGGTCCAAGAAAATGAGAAAAATGGCTAAATGTGGAAAGACTCAATGAGTTCAACCACGAGCCTTTGACCAAATGACAGCCCATAAGATGGTTTCATAGTTTTGAGTTCAATAATCAATTTTAAGGATTTTAAAAGGACGGATAGGACCTTTGTCCCGTGGTTTGACCTATGACCCGTAGACGGGCTATCGTGGAATCAATCTAGGAGTTTTAAGGAAGGGCAATTTTGTCAATTTCGCAATTTCTATTCCTAAACTATGTTATTTTTGGGATCAAAAGGGCCTTAAACCAGCCCTTAAATCCCTAATACCTTAGTCTTTCTTTCATTCTTTCAATTCCAAAATTTCCCTAAGGCAATACTTTTTAAAGAAAAGGGCAAAGCAAGACTAGGGTTTCAAAGTTCTTCATAAAGGTTCCAAGTTTGTTCTTTTTAGGTCTTCTACGGTATGAGAGTTCGATTTATGAGTATCCTTCCACCCATAAAGTCCTCTTTAAAATATTTTTACCTTTTCTTTAAGTTCCTTCAAGTTAATTTACATGCTTATGATGATTTCATATTATGTTATATTATTTAATGCTTTTAATGATGCCTTATGATAATTTACCAAGTGTATGCATGTATTTGAGCTATTGATGATGACCCCAATGATGGGTTTTGTAAATGATGAAATATGGGATGTTTTACATATCTTTAAAGAAGTATATTTCCATGATTTATGTGATTTATGACTGTTTCATTATAAAATCCTAACCCACTAAGTTCTCAAGTAAAGTCTTGTATGATTCATGGTAATGATTAGGGCATTCAAGTTATGTTTTAAAGTAATGATTTGTCAAAGATATAAGCATGTTGACAATTGTCCTAAAGATGTTTTAAGAAAGTCCCCAAGATGAAAGGACAATACTCACTTGGTGGTTCCAAAGTTTGAGCTACTCCTATAATTACTACTTCTGATTCTAAGTTATGTTTTAAGGATTTCGTGGGATTACTTAGCATAGAGTAGACTTGAGATTGGGATTCATTCCGTTAGTTAAGGAATTATTCATTAAAGATAAATTTCAATGTCCCTAACTATGTGCCACCATAGGAACCCTTGTAGGTTAGGCTAATGGATCCACGTAGGCCGTTTATATTATTAAGATGCATGCGAAGTTGACGGAGTTCCACCTAGCAAGTGGTCTCCCTGTGCCAACATAAGTGGTTATGTTGGATTCCATGTAGTAGCTCACATGGTCTTATATGTTGGTTAAGGTCTTCTTCCATTAGTTTATGATCTATCTTATGATTCCTTATATGCTAGTGCATGTTTTCTCTTCCATATTGAGCTATATTCCTTATACATGCTTAAGCTCACATTATGTACTTTTCATATCATACGCACTTATATGTTATATTTATAAATGATGGCATTAGAATTTTATTTATTCATTGCATCTTACATACTCAGTACATTCCAATGTACAAATGCATATTTTTCCTGCAGGATTAACCATGTAAGGATAGGCATTCCTCCACTAACTCATGGCTAGTATTCGACGTTTGAGACTAGCATTTTTATTTGTGGTGAGCCCTTAATCCGAGACTCTACCATTTTCATTTCTAGCTTGTATTTTATTTTTATATGATGTATATGTGGCCCTTTTGAGGCTTTTTTTTCTATGTTGTCAAACATTAGAGTCTTTTTTATTTGATGAAAATCGACCGCTACAGGGTTTCTTCCGTCGACGTATTAGTTGGTATGCTTTATGGACAAAAATATGTTAGTTTTTCATGTTGCTTCATTGTCATAAAAAAGGCCCATAGACCATTCCCCATTTTACTTCTGCATTTCTTTATATTTATGCCTATGAAAGCTCAAGATAACTTAGGTGGGGTGCTTTCAGGTATCTCATTTGTCGTGTGACGACTAGGCCCCTAGGTCGGGTCATTACACTAGTGAGAAAGGGTGAATATTTTCCTGACCTAGTTTGGATTATCTCTTTTCTAGCTACTGAAATAATGATGAGTAAGACTTGTTCAGCCTTCATAAGGGATGATAGTTCCAAAGTGCCTTTGATTGGGTTTGTTTTGGTAGTAGGTGAGTTTATGGGTGTTTTTTTCTGTAGACCTGTTTCACACGACAATAAATAGGAATATTAATTTTTGTATCAACCTGGAGCCAGGCACTCACCCTATTTTCATTCCAACTTACAGAATTACCTCAATTGAGTTGAGGGAGTCGAAGGCCTAACTTCTAAAATTATTGGGTAAAAGTTTTATTAGACTAAATGTCTCTCCTTGAGATACTTCGGTTTTATTTATGAAACAAAGGGTGGTAGTCTTTGTATGTGTGCAGACTACAAGCAATTGAACAGGGTGACAATTAAGAATAAATCCTCACAGTGATGACTTGTTTGATCAGTTGTAAGATCCTCGTGTCTTTTCAAAAATTGATTTGATATGTTATGAACAACTATCAATATAGGTAGGGGATGTACCAAAGACTACTTTTTCAATAAGGTATGGGCACTATGAATTTTAGGTAATGTCTTTTTTATTTTCTAATGCCCCTGCTCCTTTCATTAGCCCGATGAACAAAATTTTTAAGCCATATTTGGATTTCTTTGTTATTATGTTATTAGCGATATATTGATCTACTCAAAAAGTATTAAAGAATATGAGGAGCATTTGAGAATTTTTTTGAGATTATTAAGGGAGAAGAGGCTTTATGCCAAATTCTTCAAGTGTGAGTTCTGGCTTAATTCAGTGTCCTTCTTGGGCCAAATGATTTCTAAGGATGGAGCAATGTGGATCCTTAGAAGATTGAAGTAGTGAAGAATCAGACAAGGCCCACTAATGTTTCATAGATAAGGATCTATATTAGGTTACCTAGTTACTACCATCAGTTTGTCAAAGGATTTTCTTCCATTACATCTCAGATAACCACAATGATCAAGCAGACTGTTCTATTTGTATGGTTGTATGAATGTAAAAGTAAGAATTTCATTATTTATTGTGATGCGTTTTATTCCGATTTAGGTGTAGTGCTAATGCAAGAGAAAAATGCAATTGCCTATGCTTCAAGAAAATTGAAGGTGCATGAACATAACTATCCTGCTCATGATTAAGTTGGATATGATTGTATTTGCATTGAAGTAGTAAATACCTTATTTCTATATGGTCAAATCTGAAGTGTATATGGATCGTCACCATTCACAACACATGTTTACTCAAAAAGATTTAAATTTGAGATAGAGGAGTTATAAAGAATTAATAAAACACTATGATGTAATTATTCTTTATCACCTAAGAAAAGCTAATATTGTGGTTGATTCGTTGAGCAGTTAAGTAGGGAGCAGGGAGCGTTTAGCTTATTTGCAGGTTTCTATACACCTGTTGTCTAGAGAAGTTCAAACTCTAACTAATGACTTTATGAGGATAAAAGTAACCAACCAAGGAGAATAATCCTATGTGGAATCAATATTTTATTTCCTTAACTAGATTAAAGCAAGGAAAATTGATGATAAGAATTTGAGGTGGATTCATAATATGGTCCTATGAGAAAAGGACAAAGAGGTCTTAATTGATGAGGAAGGTGTACTAAGGATTATGGGGCAGTTATATGTGCCCATGTTGATAATATGATTCAAAATATTCTTGTAGAGGCTCACAGTTTGAGGTACTCTATACATCCAAGTGCAGCAAAAATGTATTGTTATTTGAGACAACATTATTAGCGGAGTAGAATTAAGCACGGCATTGTTGATTATTTTACCTAGTGTTTGAGTTGTTAGCAGGTAAATGAGTATCAGAGACTTGGAGGGACACTTTAGAGAATGTCCATTCCTGAATGTAAGTGGAAAAGGGTTGTAATGGACTTTCTGGTTGGTCTTTAAAAATTATTGGGTAAGTTTGATTCGATATAAGTGATTGTTGACAGTTAACTAAGTCTACACACTTCATCCAAGTCATAGTGACGTATAAAATAAAGAAGTTATCCAAACACTATATCCGCGAGATTACTCAACTATATGCAGTTTTATTTTTTACTATATCAGATAGAGGTACTAAATTTACTTATAACTTTTGGAGGACCTTACAAGTTGAGTTGGATACTAAATAGGATCTTAGTATTATTTAAACCTCAAATAAATAGATAATTTGAGTGGATAAGTGTTGAGGGATATAATTCATGCATACATGATAGATATTGGTGGTCATTGAGATCAGTTCTTACCAATAGTAGAGTTTTTATACAATAATATCTATCATTCGAGAATTGATATGGCTCCTTTTGACACATTCTATGAAAGAAAATATAAGTTTCCTATTGGTTAGTTTGATACATTTGATGTAAGACCTTGGGGAACTAATCTTTTGAAGAAATTATTAGAAAAAAATGGAATTTATTAAGAAGAAGCTTCCAGAAGCTCAAAGCAGACAGAATAAGTATGCAACTTGAAAGGTAAGGGACATGGAGTTTATAAGGGAGAGCAAGTATTGATGTTGGCTTCAGTACGAAAAGTGTGGTTAGATTTTGTAAATAAGGTAAATTCAGTCCAAAGTATATTAGGATATTTATAGTTCTTAAGCATGTGGAAGAAGTGGCATATGAATTGGCCTTGTCTCTAAATTTGTTAAGAGTCCACCTAGTGTTTTATGCAATTGTGCTAAAGAATTATTATGGTGATGAAAATTACATTATTTGCTGAAAGTCAATCTTGTCTGATGAGAATCTATATTATGATGAAGAGCCTGTAGCTATTCTAAATAAGGAGATTTGCAAGTTAAGGAAGATTACATCAATGAAGATCTAGCAAAAGACTCGCCCGATCGAAGAGTCCACTTGAAAGACTAAGGTAGATATGCACGAATAATATCAATATCTTTTCATCAAGTCAGGTTCTTTTTTACCTCACTATACTTTTGATAATTCTGGGATGAATGTTATATAAATTGGTATCCGATGCAACCAATCACTAGGTTATTTTGAACATGAAAACTATTTTGACTCTTCTCGTAAATTTTAATATGAAGTTTGAATTATTGTTTAACTATGACCATTTAGTTATTGAGCAATCTCACAATAATTATTATAATTGATGATTTGTTGACTAAGATTTAATTTATTTAATATCCGATGTCAGTTGACCCATATGAAAAACTAAATTAAGTTTTTAAAAAAGGTTTATTAATTCTTATCATAATACAAATAGAACTATTTGGCACTAAATTGCTCGGCGATAGTATGAGGACAACAATATTGCATCAGGTAAAATACTCTAACTATGTTGAAATCTTTGTGTTTGTAAATATATATAGGATTATGTTATCATTATTATATTTCTTGAGTTGTTAAATAAAAGGGACATGAAAAATTTTATTAGTATTAAATTGTTAACTTGAAGGTGAATAATGAGATTGATTTATGGATAGGATGATTACAGTCTTTTAGACCAAATTCTAGTGGATAAATATGGCATAATGATTAGCTAATGAATGAGCAAGGAATTAATAGGAGATAAGTGTATTGACCCTGAACGTTATTTTTAACTTTTTTTGATAAAATTAATATTTTACCCCTCTCATTAGTGATCTTGAGTCAAGTTTAATTGATTTGAAATGTTGATTTTGAAAATATTTATAGAGTTAAGAATTTTTCAAAGATTGGATTTTTGAGGTTTGAAGTGTCTAATTTTAAAATAGCAAGTCATTCGAAGAGTTGAGTCTCGAAGCAGAATTTCGTCGATTCTATTAGTTCTGAAATACGGAAGTAGGGCTAGAAGAGTTATTAGAATCAGATTTGGGGTGGCTATGTGAATTTTAGGTCCAACGTTGGAAATTGAGTAAAAGTTTGAGTTTGGATTGACTTTGGTCAACATTTTAAGTCGCGGTGCTCAGATTAATTTTCTTATTGTTTCAATGGTCTTGAAAGGTGATTTTAGTGATAAAAATAGCTTTACCATTTGAATGACCTGGTATATTTTTGATGTTTTAAGTGGCCTATGTTTGATTTAAAGTGCTTAATCGAGTTTCGGGTCAAGGAGGCCTCAGATTCAACTTCTAATGATTCCATTGAGTTGGGAACAACAAATTTAGTGGGGTTTCATATATGATATGTGTGTACGGAGTTTTGAACAAAACTTGAGAGTTGATTTTGGGTCTTGAAATTTGCTTGAAAAAGAGTTTTTGTTATATTCTAGTGCAGGCCTCGCTACAGCGAAGGCCTGGTCACTTTAGTGACCTCATTATAGCGAGGTGTGCTTCGCTATAGAGAAGGCTGAGTAAATAGTGAGGGCGTCTCTATATGAATACTTTTGTCGCTATAGCAACATCAAAAAGAGATTTGCATACCCCTCTACACCCATTTTTTAATATTTCTTTCATTTTCAAACTTTGAGAACTCAACTTGGAGATCCTTAGATTAATTTATTAAAGGTTTTTCATCGAAAAATGTATTTTCCACTTCCTTTATCTTTACCCATTAATTATCCCTCGATTATAATATCAAATTTAGAAGATTTTCAACTGAGAAAATTAGGGATTTGCTTGAACTTTGGAATTTTTATGAAATTGATGATTATGAGCTTGTTTCAACTCCATTTTTTTAATTGATTTTCACTGGTGGTTTCCTAATAATGAGAGGAATATTTTCATCTAAAAATTTTTAGATTTTGATATTGATTTTTAGTGATAAATTTTTAGATGATTTTGCTTTTTTTTTCTCGAATTGCTTGATTTTGATATTATTTGATTCGTAGTGTGATTGTGAATTCATTTCCAAGTATATTGTAGTGCTTTAGATTTGATTTGGAAGGGGAAGACATTGTCATTGGAGTGATTGATTGGCTAAATTGAGGCAAGTGAATTCTTATTGAACTTAGTATTTCATTTCAATGGAAATCTTAGGGATTAGTGAATTGTTTTAGTGGATATGATTTGGGTAATGGGGATGTAAAAGTGATGACATGTGTGATTTGAATTATGGACTTATGCCTAATTGTAATTGATCAAGACTTGGGAATTGATATTGTGAGTTGGGCTTATGATTTTAAATGATAATAATGTAAAAAGTATTCATGTTGTTCTACTTGTTAAACTTTGATTCATGATATATGGAATTATCCAATGAAGTACTATATGTAAAATATTGAACTAAATACATACTTGAGGCATTGTTGAATTTGTTGAGCTAAGTGTTGTGAAATGTGAATTAAATGATAAGTAGTCCTATATTATAATGACAATTTGATTATTGAAAAACATTGAGCTATAATATGATGTGATTCGTATGTAAACTGTTGATACTGGCACAATTGTTGAAAGAACGAGGAAAATGATTGATGAATATTAAATACACGATTCATGGGGACATCTTGCTTATTCTTATACTTGTGGTGGTGATAATTATGTTGTGATGATATATACTTGCTTGATGTCCCATTGACAATGAAAAGCCGAAGAAAAATGATTTCAGCTAGAAAAGAAAAACATTTAAATGAAAAGGAGAAGGGAAATATTTCTGACTAGATGATAATGATATTAATTTGAAGTGATTATTGTATATATGGATAATGTTGATTTTTGTATGCTCTCATGCCAACAAAATATGTGCTTATGTGTTGATATGCAAAGTCGAAGGGAAATGATTCTGACTAGAAAAGAAAGACAAGAAATAAAAAGTCGAAAAGAAATGGTTCCAGCTAGAAAAAGAAAAGAAATAAAAAGTTGAAGGGAAATGATTTTGGCTAGATATGAAAGTAAATGCCAAAAGAAAATGATTCCAACAGAAACATGGTCCCTAGCTGAAGGGAAATGGTTCTAGCTAAATATGAAAGTAAATGATGAAGTGTAAGGACCTGGATTTTTCGAGCGGCGTTACTGGATCTCTTGGTACAGTCCCGAGTGAACTGCCATGCATCGCTCCAAGGAATGTCCACATGGATCGTGTGAAGCCATATGGACCGTGTATCCTCTTGTGGAGGGACACTTGGTCCCGCTCACAATAGGGGCGATTTGAGATGGAGGAAATTTTGGATCAAGTGAGGGCATATGGCCACTCACATAGTGCATGTGATGTGTCACGAGCCGTGTGACCCTCCGTGTAACTTGCTATGTTAAAATTTTCTTAGTATGGAAGTACTATCTCATAACTTTGTAGTGCGGAATTATTTCAAGTACTATCGCACAGTCGATGTCACAGCCCATGTGGAGTCATACTGACCGTGAAGTCATCCGTGTGGTACCCCTTAGCCTCGAATAAATTTCCAGCATTGGCTCTGCGAAATTTATCTAAGTGACGGTTCACGGCCACTGTTCACGGTCCGTGTGACATCTCACAGACCGTGTAAGAGACCGTGTGGACCTGCGGGTTCCAATTTTTGCCCATTTCATTAATGGCGTTTATGTAATTTTGATTTACTTTAATTATGAATTATGACCTTTTACCTATCCTAAACCCCTAATTCAGCTGATATTCCTCCCCTCTTAATTCATTCTCCTAAAACCTTCTACCCCTTATAAGATCACCTCCCAAATACTCTCTACTCTCCCCTCTTAAGGTTCAAGGCTAGGGTTTAATTGAAGTTCAATTCAAGCTAATTCCTTCCCCAAATTCAGCTTATCAATCAAGGTATGAGGGATTGATTCTTGGTCCTTTCAACCCAGAAGACTCGAAAATCTTTCAATTAATTTCATGAATTTAGTTTACTTTAAATATGAGATTTCATTACTTGATTTTATTTAAATACAACTGATGTATGGGTTGTATTCTACCTATGATTTCAATTTATTTGATCACTATTATGATGCTTTACATTGAGTTATGAAGTTATGAACATGCATATCCCCATTTAAAGTTGATTTATGCATGGGTGATTTATACTGTGTTATAAATGTTGATTTAATTATGGATTTACTCATTTTAACATTGTGATATTGATTTTAACTTGAATCTATGTTACCCATGCCAACCTCACATCATGCATTGCATTTGCATTCACGCACATTGGTTTATATGGAAATTATGAAGTGGGTTAAGCCCAATTATGTTTTATGAAACTATTATGACATGATTTTGGTAAGGGATTGGTTTTGACAAGAATGTGATCACATACTTGTCTATGATTATGGCTCTTTGAGTATTTTGGGTGCTTGCACCATTTCGTATATGTAGATGAGTTATTCCTTGCATGAGCATTATGATTATGGTTCATGGTTTGGCATTTGAGCCTAAATGTGCATTGAACGGTTTGAAGTGAGCATTGTATCTCTTGAAAGCACGTATATGTATAAGTATTCACGTGGGATGTTATTGACTTAGCACCGATGGATTGGGGGCGTCAAGGCTATCCCCAAGGGTCGTCTCCCTTTCCTTGAACTATGTGCCAACATAGGAACGTTATCCATTACCAAAAAGATCGGTTCCTAAGGAATGGTTATTCGTTTATTATGTATATGTTATGATATGATATGACTATGGAAAATCCTTCTAAAAAGTGTGATCATAAGAAAGGTGATCATCCACCAAAAAGCATGGTCGTAAAGTGTGATGTAGATTACCTTTGGCAAGTAATCTTCTCCTACCAATGGGAGGTCTTTATCAAACTAATTCATGTAATAGCTCGCATTGATTTGATTTGTCAGTTATAGTCCATCCCCACTATATATGAGCATTATTGCATTTTATGCATCATAAATTTCATAGCATCTTGTATATATTTCTATTGGATATATGATTCCTTCTATATTATGTGCCCTTGTCATCTAACATTGAAATGCAGGCTAGGTAATTCATATGCATTGCATGCCCGCATACTTAGTACATTCAAACGTAGTAACGCATACTCTATGCCTACTTAATTTTATCATATAGGGGCTAAGCACTTCGAGTATCAACCATTTGACGAGTAATCCGGTTCAGAAGAGTAGTTGTGGTGAGTCCCATCCTCCAAGGACAAATCGTCTTCCTACACCTTTACTATCTTGACCACCTTTTTTATTTGAGGGTGAGCTCGGAACATGTCCTAGCCCTCGTTCCATCTTAATTAAAGGCATTTGGACAATATGTAGACTCTTTTGAAATCCGCTTGTTATGCTTTTTATTTGGCTTATGTATTTGTTGGAGTGATTCATGGGAAATTCTTATTTGGTTAAATGTATATTTTGGTGTAGAAATGTGGAAAGTCCTTAGCCCCGTATTGCCCCCATATTGTGAGTCCCATTGTCCCGCCCCTGAGAACTATATGTTGCTATTTGTATGTTTTTCTTGAATCGATGATGTGGATTTAGATACTTGAGGCTTGTTTGGGGACTCACGGGTTCCCATTCATCGTGTCACATCTAGGCCCTAGTCCCGGGTCGTGATATGAAGGAAAATGGTTTTAGTTGGATACATGGTCCCTATGTTGGCCCCATGAGTTTTGGTATGACTATATCAATGGATATGTATTGTGAGAAAGACATATATCATGATTACTTGATATTTGTACCCCATTGCTTGTATTCATAGCATTTCATTTCATTCCTTACTTGAAAGTTTATGTATGAACTAAATGTGATGGATTGATGACTTGGATCTTCTGTATTGTTGAGATTGATCATTGAAAGGTTGTGAAATGTATTGAATAACTCAAATCGTATACATTGTTTAGCTTGAAATATTGAAATATTGTGACAATTGATGAAATAAATTGAGCTTTTAGAATGTGAAGATTGGACTTTTGAGGTATTATGATATGAGATTATAATTATATATATTATCTATACTATGTATGTTGATCTTTCCTTCATGCAGATTTTGAAGTCTGGAGGTATGTGGTTGTGATAGAAGAAGTGCTTAGTTCTTAATTGTCTACTTGTGATTAGGTTTGCTTGTTGGATACTTTGGTACTCACCCTTATTTTTCTACACATGTGTGTAGGTTGTAAGCCCAGATCCTGCTGACATTCTTCATCTCCATTTGGACTGAGTTATTGACAGTTGAGAGGTATTTGCTTGTTATTCTAGCATACTCTCAAGACTATTAGATAAGTTTTATTCTATTTAAGAGAAAATGACTATTGAGACTTGTATTGTTTCTTCTTATTTTGGTGTATTAGAAGACCCTTTATGCCTTATAGCCTTGTTATTATTAATATTATGTTGATTTAGCATCTGTATTATCTTGTATTATATTTCTGTGGTTTGTTTAGACTGGTTTGTCTCGATGGGTTAAAGGCAAGTGCCATCATCCCCAATTTTGGATCATGATGATTTTGTATCAGAGCTACCCTTTATGCCTTATAGCTTTGTTATTATTAATATTATGTTGATTTAGCTTCTGTATTATCCTGTACTATGTTGTTGTGGTCTGTTTGGGCTAGTTTGTCTCAATGGGTTAAAGACAAGTGCCATCATCCCAAATTTTGGATCATGATAATTTTGTATCAAAGGTCTCACATGTATTCAAGTCCAGTTGAATAGAATCTCAAAGATCGGCATAGAGATGTTGGTTGTTTTTCTTTGAGAGGCTATGGAGAATGCAAGGAAATTTTTGTTTTACTTCTTTGAATTTAGTCATGCGTGGATTCTTGAGTTAGTGTTAAGTGTAGCGTGTTCTTTTGACAAATGTCTAGGACTAGAGCATCAGCTTCTTCTAGGCGAGAGACAACTCCCCCGTGTGTTACTAAGGCCCTCGTTCGGAGTAGGGCCATGGACAAAGCTGAAGGTCGAGTGATGTCGCTCAACACGACTACTCAAAGGAAAAATGGGAGGTCGTCATTAGCATAATAACCCAACTTTAGAGGTTGGTGTCAATCCCACAAGGAATCTTTAGTTAAGGTGGAAGCGACTCGTTGGACCAAGTAATTTTAGGATCCGGGGGGTTACAATAATCAAAATAAGAGTTCAGCTAAACAAGTTCTAAATAACGATTTAAACAGCTATTAATGAAAGATGTTGGTGATGTGCAAATATGGAAATCAATCTACCAAATAGGTATAGATACTTGACTAAATAAGTTGATATTGAGTGAATAGACTAGGATGCTTGTAATCCAAATCAATTATGATACGTGGGTGTTTCGTATTGAATCAGTTAAGAAATCATACGCGGACCGCCGAGGACATGCTTGGCCTAAGAAGTCTCAGTAAAAGCCCTAATACCTTGGCCATTGAATGGTTGTGGAATTCAACTAAAGCCCCAAGAGGTTTCCAGTCATTATATCCATTTCACACTCTAATAGTTCTGGCTAAGATAACAATCAGAGATCCAAAGCAAAACCCCGAGTTTGCAACCTTGAAATTTATAAATTAAACATAGGAACGGGTATAAATTCATCCAAATCAACTACAGATAAGTCAAGATATCAAAGACCCAACAAATAAATCAAAGACCCATATCAACAGCAGACCCCCAACATGGGGCATGCTAGAAAGTAAAGATTGAATACCATATATAGAAGCAGAAGTCATGGATAACAAGATTGAGTACAAATTAGTTGATTATCACTAGCCAATCTTCTCTAATTTGATGCCCAAAAGCTTCAAAACCCTAACTCCCCTTGTACTCTAAGAGGAAAGTTCTATGTAATACTACTACAGACTAACTGTTCTAATATGGAATGAATAGATGATGTACGATATCCTCTCTAATATCGCTTATGTACTCTATCCAAATGTGTGAGAGTTTGTGCTGTGAAATGCCATTTGGCGGTCAAGGCCCACCATCGTCGAGCACTTTGGCAATGCATCGAATGTGCACTTGACCGCTTTCCTATGCATCTTTATAAGGCTTCCTCCATTGTAACATTAGGTGATGACTCTTTGGTTTGCCTGTCCAATTTACCGATGCACCGAATTATTCATTGTATCGCCTTTCTGTCAGTGTTTTGAGGCTTTGGGTGCTACAACTTTAGGCGATCACTTGTGCAATTTTGACGGTGCACCGAGTATGCTTTACAATATCGAATATGACCGCCTTTTTTACTTGACCTGGATCTCTGGTTGCTGCAAAGATAGGCAATCTCCATGAGTGGTCGGCAGATCGCCGAGTATGTTAGCGACACCGCTTTTCACTGCCTTTCTGCACTTTTGCTCACTTTTCAAGATTTCACCAAGTCTTTTCCATTTGTACACTTTTAACTTCATTTCCTGTCATGACACATGCATATTTGTTAGAAGTTGGGATTAATAACACACTAAGGATAATATTTTCTTACAATCTATCCCCAAAATATGTTCGAAATATGGGCTCGCCGAGATAGGAGCCGAGGTCAAGGAGCAGCACCAGCCCGAGACTACGAAATGGGTATCTCCCTAGTTTTCGTTTTAAATTTTTATTCTTTTAATTATTACATTATGATTTGAATTTCGATCTATTGGTATGCATGGTTAAATATTAAGTGCATTATAATATAAATCCCATCAACCTTATATCATTTGGAAGAATTAAGACTTAATCCTAGGCTTGAGACTTAGAAAATTTATTGTAGAATCATGTTCCATGATTAATGAGTGAGTATTTTTGGTATAGTCTAGACATATAGTAATATGTGTATGTCTGGACTCATTTGCTTACAAATATTGTAAACTTGATAGATTGAAAATGTTTTGAAGCGTTGAAGAAAGGAAAAACATTGATGAATTAGTTTGTTTGACTTCATTTCTTTGATTGAAGTAGGTTATGATTTGTTCTATATGATAGAAAGACTCTTACCAGTAATTGAGAGTCATTGAGTAATATTCTAAAGTTTTCTAGGTACTTAATTATTGGAGTTTGGATCATTTATATGTTGTTGTAATTGGTCTATAATTTTAGGACCGCAAAATTCATAAATTCGAATGTGCTTTATCGCAATGAGGTCGTAAATAAAAAAGTCTTGATGAAATTCATTGATAAAGTGAAAAATGATGATAAAGAATGATGAATTAATTATATTATGGGGTCGAGTGCCATAAACTGGCATAATGTATTTGAATCGAATGCCACGAGCCAGCGCAATATTATTAAATGGGGTGTCACATTTGACACGATAATATAAAGAAAACATATTAAAATAGCTTAATATACTTAATCTCAAAGAACTCATTTTTCAAAGAACATGATGTGGAGGCTCGACACCTGATATATATACTTGATATTGTTGACTAATTATGTATTTGCTTCAATGTTGTCATTACTCATATCTATTGTTTGTTGTTTGACATATGTTAAGTCCTATAGTTGATTTTCTATTATTACTTGGTGCGTATTAGTTTCTATTTTGAGTCGACCGGTGATACCAACTCAACACATATTGTCCTGTATTGATCCCTACTTGTATTATTCTTCATTTTTTTCTTTATGAAGTGCAACGAGTATACCAAAGACTTGGACTCTTCTCAACTCTAGCTAGTCTCTAGCACATCAAATTTCATGGTGATACACTCCGTCTAGGTCATGTTGAATTCTCTCAGTCATATCATGATGTCCTTAGTTTTCAAATTCTGATGTTTAATACTCTCAGACTTAAAATTTTGAAATTAGATGTCCTTGATGTGATGACCTTCAAATTTTAGAAAACGGCATGAAATACACTCTAGTTGATTTTTATTTGTTACCTTCATTTATCATTTTTCTTCTTGAAAATAATATAATATTATTTATTATTAGAAGAAGACTAAAGGATGCCCTTAATGAATGTTAAATTATCTACACTTATAATAAGTGAAACCTTTGGTACTACCAAGGGTGTTTTAGTAAAAACACAAATGTGAAACCTTTGGTACTATCAAGGGGTGTTTTAGTAAAGAACAAATGTATCTGTACATGCATTATATTTTGTTTGCTTTCTAACGTGTTTATTCCTTACAATTCCATGTGTAATTTCATTTTGTTAGTCAACAATCTTATTCCTCTACATCTTTCCATTGTTGGGAGATACACATTGAGCTTTTTCCTGGTGTTTTCATTCTGGTTTGTTGAATTGCATGCGTTGAATTGTTGAGATAAATTAAGCGAATGGTATCGTCCAAGAAAGGAAAAGTGGATGTTTAATCGACCGTCATCTCCTTGTCTGCGATGTCTAAGCACAAGGAACAGACTCTAAATGACTTACACAAGGTGGCTTTCACTCTTTCCAAACTGAAGGCATGTTCATTTTCTATGGTTTAATCTCTAAAATTCAATTAGGGGTTTTTTTTTGTTTTTCCTGTTTTTTGGGCGTTTTGTATCTCATCAATTCATCAGTAGATGGCTTCAATTGTTGCGGTTTTGTTTCATTTTTTTAAACTGCCTCCTGAACCGTCCGTCAATCAAAAGTTTCGATTTATTTTTACTTTTTCTTTCAATCGGAATCAGTATGGAACGACATGGTTTGTGGATAAATTTCAATGCTGATTTGTTCCTGATACTTGTTTGAAGACAATTCTTTACTTCTGTGAAGGTTAGGGTTTCTCATTAGTCAAAAATAGATTTTTCTTTAATTTATTATTTCTACGTACTTTTGCTTAGCGATGTTGTGGGATTTATTCAATTCAGGTGATGTTATTGAAGTTGTTTTGCTTGGGCATGCTACATGATCTATTTGTTGTGTTGTTGTTTTCCTAGATTTTTGGATGATACTGTTTGGCTGCAACTGATAGTTTCTTTTACATTTTTAGATCACCCCTCTGTTGAGAGGACGCCATCAGATGCAAGGACCGTTTGCTGAACCTATCTGTAACTTTAACTTCCAGACAAATACAGTGAGATTACAGGGTAATTATGTTCTGTGAGCTCATTCTTCTGATTCATTATCCTCTTCCATTAATGTGATGTATATTCACTTTTTTGTGTGTTTTCCATTAATTTGTGGTGTTTTAGTCCATTTTTATTCTGGAGTGGTAACCTCTTTTGATGGTGTATTCTTTCTTTGCTGAAGATTTTAAATTATCATACATAGGAGAAGGGTGAACACTATTTCTTTTTTTTGCTGGATACTACTGACGAGTAGATACTCCCTCTTTACTCGCTTCCAATACTCGCTTGAATCCTCAAAACATTGTTTAGGTTTACTTTGTTGGCTTTCCAGAAGTTTTATTGTTTACAACAAGAGATTGTTGCCATTTATCGAGTTATCATGTCATCATTGATATTTACTAGTTGTTAGCAATGTAGAAGAAATGAATAATGTGTTGCAAGTAGATTGTGTCTGTTTTTTCTAGCTTTTGGCTTTAAACAAATGGAAGGGTATGAGAGCTTTTTTCTCACAACGGAGGGTAGGTCTCTTGTACTTGCTGCATTTTTCAGAATCAATTGCAGAGCACAACAATGGCAGGAAAGTGTATTGACTAAATACCAGTTTTGAACGTAGAATAGTTTTGGTATGATAGACTCGTGAGATTTGAGGTCAAGATTACAGGTGATCAAAGTCAGATTCAAGATTTAAATGTATCATGTTTGGTCTTTATATTTGTGTTGGTTGAACCTATTGATTATATGTTCTGTCTATGTCTGCAGGTGATCAAGAGTGGTAGGAAGCACCTCATACAGATAATTCAAGACTTGCCAAAGTCATCTTTTGAACTGTCATTGAAAGATATTGTTGATGATCAACAAAGCACAGAAGAGTCCCAACATGCTACTATAATAGAAAGGAAAAATCAGAAGGCCAGAATGCCACAACAAAGAAAATTTTTGAAGAGGAGTCAAATATCAAGAAGTGAAAGCGCGGATAGTGGGGTTTTCTTACTGAAAATATTCCTCCCTTCTTCTATAGTTAGCAAGAAGAAACTAAAGACAAAGAGAAGAACATTCAAGACTGGAACTTGATATTTATTTACCAAACAAGTTATCTATTGTTCTCAACCTTAACTCCTCCACCAAGTCTCACTAAGGAAAGAATCAACAGCGCATTAAAAAGAAGATGAGAGAAAAGAAAATAGAATAACAAGACCGAATTTCCTACATCGTATTTTAGTTGCATTTAAGGAATACTACATAAAGCACTTGATGGATCACCTGCAAAATCGGATGTTGGAAAAAAGGAGGATTCAATGTCTTGAATCAACATTAGAAAGAAATGTATCCAAGGTTCACACTTCTGATTTACTATTTATCGTTCAACTAATATGACGACTTTAACTTCAGAGAATGTGAGATAACTTACTCTTTGGGATAAAAAGATTTTGCTTTCTCTTCTCTTGTATGGGTTGTGCTTGTTGAGTAATATTTGGTGGTTTGATTTTATGGCGAGTAAGATTATGCTGTCATAAATAGTAGATTAAAGTAAAATGGCCATTAACTGCTCATATTTTGAAATTTGTTAGCTCCCTGAGCTTATGTTAGAGAGAACTTACTTAATAGAGCTAAAACACTCTTTGGTACTTATTATTATGTCTTCATAGTGTATTCGTTAAAGCAAAATATTGAGAAAATAGAAAGAATTTGGCTAATCTTTGTTTCTACTTGAATGAATGAACATCCAACTATTTATATTTTGTTAACTAATTTTTTGGAATTACTTGGTGGCTAATCTTTGGTGGCTGTGAAGTTCCAAAAAATGATTCAATTTCAAGTAAAGGTCAAAATAGTATAATCTTTATATGAGTAGTAGACTCTCATTTCATTGACTTTATGAATGCAAAAATGTATACCAAAAGTTCTATGAGAATTTCTGGATGTTCAAAACACATAGAATTTTCTCACATGTGATCAAGAAATTTATAATCAAATAGAAATTGATTGTATTGGTGTTTGACAAAAACAATATACTTTACTATTTGGTTATATTTTCTATTTGAATGTAAATCAGGAGGAGGTTTCTTCTGTAGACTAATTTATGCAGGATATTATAAGAATACATCCTTTGAGTAACTCTTAAGATATCTTTACAAAGGCATGGTAAATGTATAAAAGCAAGAAAGCTCTTAGATAATAACTTAAACCAGACATCCAAAATCATATTTTGCATTTGATATGATTGTTGATGCGGATGTTACTCAGATTTGCTTTTCTGGGCTATTGTGTGCACGTTTTCATGTGTCTGAAGCTTGAGAATGTATGTCTATAGTATGATTCAAATTTGTTATCAATAATTTTAACTATGTTATAACTCTGTCTATTCATGTTAATGCAGTTTCGTAAATAAAAGGATCAATTGACCAGCAGGTTGTGTTCCTACACTCATAACGTCCTCCTCTTCCGATAAAACACTGAATGTTATTGATAATACAGGTCAAATTGGTAAGGCATAAGGATATCCTAACACAAGTATTGTAACATTTACTGCACTCTGTTGTTCATTTTTTTTCTTCACTTTTTTCTATTGTCCTAAATCTATTTCTTTTTAAAATTCACTTGGTGTGTTATTTGGTACAACTTGTGATACTTCTTATAACAAAGTAATTAAATTCACAAGAAAAAAACAATAGCTGAGCATTAACCTTCTTTGCTGAAGTGAATGAGTTTGGGAGCTGAAGTTGAGGTGAGCCACCCAACTTATTGTAAGTTAGTTTGTTGGGGTATAATTCTACTGTGAAAGATAATGTTCAATGTGTGTGCTAGTTGTTCTAATTAATTAGGCGGAATGGCCTAATAGGCCCCTGTACTTGGTCTCGTTTGTCACCTAGGACCTTATACTTAGAACTTTGCCAACTAAACACTTGTACCCACTCAAAACCTACATTTTAAACACTTTTTTCTGACCTGGCATCCTACGTGGCATACCAGGCCTGATGCGTGAGTTTCACTCCATTTTGGAGCGTAAAAGATTTGTAAAAACCTCTTTAACAGTCATCTTCTTCCCCAAATACCCAAATATATAAATCTCCATTTTTTCTTTTCAAAATTCTTCAATTTTCTTCTTGTTTTTGTCTCTCCAAACGAAATTTCTTCTTGTTAGCCATAATTTCTTCTTGAAAAATTATTTTTCTACTAAAGTGGGTTTTGCTCTTGCTCTTGTTTTGATTCTCATTTTCTTCAAAGAACCCATACCATATATTAGTAGTCACTCCATTTATAGTCCTTTTTTCCCTATTTGTCTTCTCATCCTCTTGATTTCAAGTTCAATTTCTCATTTTCTCTCTTATCCATATCAAAAAAAATTCATCCATTTTTTTCTCAAAAAAATTTCATCCATTCTACTTTAGTTCATTCCTATAGAATTTTACATAAATGGTCTTCTTTTTCTTGATTTGGGTTTGATCTAACTAAAAAAGACAACTTTTTTTGTAATTTGGAGTTGGATTTTTGGTGGGTTTTGTTTCTTGAGTTGAATTGGAGGTGGGGGTTGAAGAAGAAAGGGGAAAATGTTGAAAATTATGAGGATTTTGACTTTTTGACAAAAAAAAAATATTGTAAAAAATAAAAAATGATGTGGCAAATCTGATCTGACAAGGAATGTGACATCAGCGTGATTAAGAGACACGATGAGTTGGAGGGGTTTAAAATGTAGGTTTTGAGTGGGTACAAGGATTTAGTTGGTAAAGTTCTAAATATAAGGTCCTAGGTGACAAACGAGACCAAGTGCAGGGGCCTATTAGGCCATTCCGCCAATTAATTAATTACAGTTGTACATTTGGTATATTTGTGGTATCTTATCAACTTTGCAATCTCTCTTTATCTTTTTCAGATTACACCTATATGCAGATGAAAACTGTGCTCGCCAGCAATGGTGCTTGAATCCACTTTTATCAACTTCGTAGAATCACTTTTTCTATTGATTAAAAAAAATTATTATACCATCCAACATGAGTAATTTTGCAACTTGTGTCTTTGTAGCAAGTTTTTCCAATGTAACAGTAATAGCTTTGCTCTCCATAACATGAAACATGTTATTATATTAATATTTGATTTGATTATACTATTTTCTTTCATTTTGTTAAAACAACACTTCTTTAACAATTAAAATAAATAAGAAAGTACCTTCTGTAAGTCACGCGACTTTTGCTTAATAACATTGAAAAAGGCCCGTCCTCAGCACGGGCACGGGCCATCTAATGTTTTTATATAGAATACAATAAATTAGTCCCCATATATCCCTAGTCGTGTCATTTATCATTTTTCTTCTTAAAAATAATATAATATTATTTATTATTACAAGAAGATTAAATGATGCCCTTAATGAATGTTAAATTATATTTATATAGAATACTATATATTAGTCCCCATTTCATGCATTTTTCCTTCTTATTTTAATGGTAGGATGAATGTTTTAAAAATCATAGATTTGGGTGACATAAGAAGAAGTAAGAACTTGGGAAGTATGCATGTGAAGTGGCGATGCATGTCAACGGGGGACAGTTTTGGGCTTGCTGTTTCTACGGGGTAACAGCTAAATGACCGTTATCAACGTCAATAAAATTCTATTCGAGGATATATACATTCATTCATTACCAATTTGTCTTTTTGAATTGAGCGTAGAAAAAGAATATAGGAATAGTCAAAACAAACAAGCATGTGTCATGCATTCTGTAATACATGATTTGACTGTTTCTACTCTGCCAAATTTAGCAAAGGTGGACTTGCCCAATTGCTTTTGGGGTCAAAGTGGCTTGGCCCAAATCCATAGCGTTCACACTCTAAAAACTAAAAAGTGAAAAGAAGAAGGTTCTTTTGAGTTTTGGAACTCTTTTAAGAAATGATTTCATGTAAAACCGACCAATCTCATGCTGGACTAAAATTCTAATTATTGCGCTATTTTTATGTCATGCTAGGCCCTACGGCTGATTAAATTTATTCGACACATTTTGCTAAACTAATCAATTATATGTGCTGCTCTCCTACAAATGAAAGCGACAACATTATCCTTTTATTTTAGGAAAAATTAAACTTGTGCTTTAAATATATCTCTTTATATTTTATGCTCTCATACTATTAAAATTTATCCCCCCTAATATTAAAATTCGCGTGCTGATATCCGCACCCACTTTGTATAATATATCAATAGGGTATACATATACTGATAGGGTATCACAGAGGATTAAATTCGGTTCTATATGATACCGATATGGTATCAATATACCAGTAGAGTACCATAAAGAATATATTTTCTACTTATTTAGAATTTAATAAATGATTTTTGTAACTTTAATAATTTTCTAGTCCTACACGATACCGAGAAGGTATAAATATACCGATGGAGTATCATAACGAATATATTTTCTACTAATTTAGAGTTTTATAAAAAAAAATTATTTGTTCCTTGTTTATTTCTTAAAATAGAAAACAGCATAATCCTACATGACATCAATTGGGTATCAATATACCGCCAGAGTATCACAGAAAATTGAATTCATTCTATATGATACTGGTATGGTATATATATATATACTGCCGGAGTATATTTCATAGTATTTATGCTGATGTCAGCATATCATCAGCATGATGTCGAAGCGAAATAAAAAAGGGGTAAATGGGGTAAGAAGGTAAATAGTTTGGAACATGGGTCCATTAAGGATAAATAATTTGTATTAGGTCTATTAAGGATAAATAGTTTCAGATTAGGTCTATTTTGTGTACTTGTCCCTTTATTTTACATTTAATAATATGGTATTACTCTCTTCGTTCATTTTTAGTTATTAAAACTATTCTAATTTAAATTTTATTTGTATTTGTCATTTTGATAAATCATAATAGGACAATTTTTTCCTACTATACCCTCAATTTCTTGTCATTGAGTTAATGACTTTGAAAATATAGTGAGTGGACCTTATCAATTAATAAGGGTAAAATAGTAAACTTACTATTAGGGATGGCAACGAGGCGGGGCAGGTACGGGACGAGTTTAGAACTATGCGGGCCGGGGTAGGTTTAACGTTATGCGGGGCGGGTGCAAGACGGGTTGGAGTAACAATTTTTAAAACTAATGCAGCGCGGGGCGGGGCGGGTTGTGGGTTTAATAAACCAAATAGGAATTCGAAGAAAATTAAATCTTTGTAATTAGAAAAAAATCAAGGGTATGAATTTTTTATATTAAACATTGACTTTAATTTTATTTTTTTTTTTAAAATTAAACTGGATATGTTTAGTAATTTTTAGTTGTTAAAATGTTAATTAGAAACTTTTAAGTAACAATTAAGAAACAATTGTTGAAATGTCAACTAAAAATAGTTAATTAGTTGTTGAGATGTTAGTTAGCGAATTTTTTTAAAAAAATATTATGAATTTTTATTTTTCATATTAAATTCAATAAAATATAAAAGAACTTAAAAATTTAAGCGGGGCGGATCTATGTGGGTGCGGTTGAAAATGAAAAAAGTCATCATGGGGGGCAGGGCGAGGCGGTTAAAAAATTTGTGGGTTGAGCTCAACCCGCCTCGCACCCGTCCCATGCCAATCCTTAATTACTATATCAATAATTATGTTTTTAATAAATGTGTCAAGTCAAAATTTTTGACAACTAAAAGTGAATATCATAATTAGTAATACAAAGTAATATCGTGATATGTTTTAAACTATAAACTTTAAAAGCTACTCTCTCTATCCTAATTTATGCAATGTAGTTTGACTTGTAATAAAATTTAAGAAATAAAGACTTTTCTGAGGAGTTCATTGAATTCATCATGGATAACATCAAACCACCCCAGCAGGGAGGATTGGATAAACCCTAGTGGACAAAAGAAACTTCTGGTGATTTCACTATTAAGTCTGCCTACAACACATTGAGGAGGAAGAAACCAAAGGTGGAATGGAGCTGTAAAATTTGGGACAGGGGTGTGCCATTTAAAATCTCATTCTTTTTATGGAAAGTACTCAAAGGGAAGATACCTACAGATGACATTCTGAAAAGAATGAGCATCACTGTGGTGTCTAAATGCTATTGTTGTGAGGATGGGGCTGAGGAGACAGTGGAACATATTTTTCTAACATCTTCTATAGCCCAAAGGCTATGAAAGTATTTTGCTTCTTGTGCAGGTAATAGAAGGCCAGAGGGACAGCTTCAACAGGTCATACAGACCTGGTGGAACAGGGAGTCTTCAACAAAGGTGAACCGAATTGTAAGAATAGTCCCCTGCTATTCTAATTTGGGAATTATGGAAGAGGAGAAATGCAAGGAGGCATGGGAATCATTTTTGCAAGTTCGTCTAAGTTGTTGCCTATTATAAGGGCGATGTGTACTAGGACCAGAAACATTGGAAGGGTTTAATTGCGACTGCACCATATTTGAACCTCCTACAGATTCTTCAGGAACGGGAGTTCCATATTTTTAGCATCTGCAATGGCTTGATCATGCAAAACGTCTAATTCACAACAATGCATTAAATAATTTTTCAAATGACCCATCCCACCCCCGTTTTCTGAAGTTTTATGGTTTAAAATATGCTTGCATTTATTACAAATTCTTTTGTTTTATCTTCGTTTTGTGTTAAAAATTGCCAAATAACATATTTTTTTACACATTCAGTCTTAGGCCTATTAGATGCCGATGGTTGTAGGGGGGAGCGGGAGCGGGAGCGAGGGGGGGAGGAGGAGTAGCAGTATATGGGGGTTGCGTTTCATCGTCATAAAAAATATCGTCGTCCTCATTAATTTCATTATCATCTTCTGCTAAATCTTCATTAAAACCAAATTTTCGTTCAAGAAATTCATGATCTAATTCGGTATTAGAATCAATATTAAAACAAGTTTTGTCAACGTGTGTAAAATCTTCCGTATCAAATCTAAGTGGTGGTTGTCTTGTAAATTTAGACAAACTACCACCGGATCTTTTACCAGTTAAAGCTTTAGTAATTCCACCAAAAAAGTATATTTTCCCTTTCATTTTCTACCGGAATCCATGTTAAATTAAATGATACAAGTAAATATTATATGAAATTAATCAAGTTATGAATATAAAAAAAATATTCAAGTAGACAAGTAGTAAAGATTAAAGAATAAAAACTAATTAGAAGAACAAATAAATTGGAACGAATGTACCAAACGTCTGTGTAAAAACAGAAGTAGAAGCCGAAGTTGATGAAACTTGAAGCTTGAATATGCTCCAAATTGATCCACCAAAATTTGCTCCAAATTGCAATTAGCCCACCAAAATTGACAAACTAATTAATACTAATTGAAAGAGTAAATAATAAATATTTATAATTAATTTGAGAGTAGTATACTAGTATAATATAATTATACATTTATAATAGTAGAGAGAATTGAGAAATGAGAGAGTTGAGAGATTTTAAGAATATTGAGAGAATTTGATTGAAAAATATTTATAGTTGAAAAAATGGAGGAATTTTTGAAAAAATAAAAATAAAAGATGCACTTTAAAAATAAAAAAGAGCCACGGCTCTTTTCAAAACTGCCAACAGCCATGTTACCGTTGATGGACCCCACCCGCGGTAACCTATTAAGTAATTTTTTTTTTACCTAAATTGGTAATACCGGTCCGGTACTGAACCGGAACTGGTAGACCGAAACCAGTATTAACCGGCAAAAAATTTGATTCCCGTCCCATTACCCTTTTTACCGCCACTACCGGTATAGTGCTGGTACAGTTTCAGAATCGGACTGGAATCGACACCTCCCATTTCGTTGCCAGCTTTACATAGGTCCTCCAACTTAGTTATATTTATAACATAGGAGAATCTAAGTAAGAACTTTAGTGTGCTAAACATCTATCATAGGTGAAGCGTATTTTGGGATTTTTGCCCATAAAATGTCTTGTTTTGAGGACGATAATTGTTAATAACCTTACATTTGATGTATATTCGTGATAATTTAGTTAAAATATTTTATTAGATGCATTTAAGATAAAAACAAGCAGAGAAAAGTACCCAAAAAGAGCTAAAATACGCAGTGTTGGAACTTAGGATCGAAGTAGGGAAGAAATTTGGACAAACCAAGCTAGAGTATTGGCTGGCGCTAGCAATTCATGAGAGTATTGGTCATTGGGGATCTCTAGAAAGCCCTTTTTATGAAATTTTTGAGAGGTCAACCGGGGTATAAATGCTTTATTTATCACTAGGTAACGATGAATACTATATGGTAGTGACAGGAAATTTAATCAATAACATTTTTCTTTATTTCCTGCTAATTTATTTGCTAATATCTATTGTTTTTACTTATCCAAAACGTCCGATGTTGCAAAGTTAAATACGATCTCTTTCCATACCTCACAAGCAACAGCTAGTTTCGGGCTCCATTTGGAAGCGTCGCGAATAATCTCATTACCTTTCCGAGCAAGATCACGTTCTTCATTTACGAGCTTTTACACATGCTTCTAGAGCTACTCAATTAACTACGACTCTGACCATCAAGTGAAATATGAATAACCCGTCCTCCTCTCTTTGAAAGATAAGGCGCTTCCGATTCTATCAGTGCTTGAAACAATTTTATCTTCTCCATGTTACTATATCTTTAGAGTCAATAACTTTATATGAGGAACTGCTGAACGCAATCACTTGCTATCATTACTCTTTAATTTTCTATTGAGGTCAATCCTGCAAAGGTACTCAAATTGGATCAATGATCGATTTCTAGGTCCCATCGTAAATCTAATTGGTTATTTCCAATTGCATAAATCAATAGTTCAATCCGCACTAAAAGATAGGGCATTTCCCATTTTTACCGGACTTTTGTACCAGAAACAATGACATCTCCAATTATAACCCCTCTGAGATGTGAAATATATCTCTTCTCACCATCACATAGTGTATGAGACAAATGTATGCATTTCGATTAGGGTCGTACTATGGTTACGATTCTACCATATATTTTTCGTTTCATCGAAAATTGATTTTTCGTATAGACACTTATGGCCTCCCTCTCTATACTGTGCGGTAATAATTTTTCCAGCATCACGACCTGTACCATAACTTTAGAAGCTGAAAAAGCACAGTGGTGGCACATTGCGTAGCGCGCCGCAGTAGTCTGACTGGAGATATAGGTGGCGCACGACGCCACAAGCTATCCGGCAAAAATTTTCTGCAAAATCAAGTCCAACATGGACTAGATCTTACTTTCTACTACTATAAATAAAACCTCTCGATGTTCTTCAATAATTGTTGATCACTTCTGAGAAAGCATAGCATAACGCAAAAGGGAGATTCCATCATTAGGTTTCTATTTTAGTTAATTCTCTTCGCATTATTTTGTACGAACAATACTTATCTTGTAGTTTTAATTAAAGCAAGAGCAACTAACCACCCTTGTTATGAGGTTATGGCTATAGCATGATTATTTAGTAGACATTTCAATCGACAAAATTTATTTATCAAGATCAGTTATTCTTAGATTCTTATGCTTAGCTAGCATTAAAATCAAATGGATTTTCTCTTTGTTAACTCAAAGACGAATCATTACATAATCAGAGGTGTATATGCAAGGAATGGATGAACTATGCTAAACATAGAAAGTGGCTACAGTGGTAGAAAAGGAAGATGGAAGCATGGTGTTGGGAGAGATGGATATGGAATACAATGAATATTCCAAAAAATAGCTTCATCTGCTGGCTATTTGGATACAAAAGCATACTCACTAGATCAAGGCTACTCAGACAATTGTGTGATACGGGATGCATAGGAAGAAACAGTCGAACATCTATTCTTCCGTCTGCCCATTCTCAGATGCATGCCTACGAATGATACTTAACAGGCTGAAAATTGGCTACAAAACATGGAACTCCAACAACAAGGAAGATAATTGGTAAGAAATGTAAGTCCTTAGTATTAGCAGAAAGCATAGACAGCATCGAACTACATCTGAAAAGCAAGGAATGAAGCATTATGGAATCAAAAGTACCACACTCAATAACTATTTGTGAGCTCATCAAAAGTGTTTTCGAGATCAAAGTTTTTAATGTAGTAATAGTATGCCAAGCTCTCGAGCCTATAGAGGTTTACATTCTCTTTATTGTTTTGTCATGGTGATTAATAAAAAAAAAAATTGTTCACCAAAAACTCTTGAGCTCCTGATCAAGATTTATAGATTTTTGTGAGGTCCTTCTGGAATTTCTTCAGGATTCTGTCATTTCACCAATTTGTAAAAGTGGCTAGCGCACGCCCTTTTCACGACAGAAAGGTGTCTCAGACGCAAGAACATACTAAAGAGTTAATATGAAGAGACTTAAACCCCTTTTAATGGGAATAACAAATATTTACAGTGTCAAGCGTTCATCTCCACATTCATTGAAACCAAAAGTGTATTGGTACAACATTTTCCTGTCCATTTTGAATAAAAGAACAATATCACAGGACAGGCAAAATAATAACACCAGAACTTTTTGGTTAACCACTTCTATAATTTCTTTGGGAAGAGGATACTGATACTCAAAATGCCATAGGTCGGCGAACCATTTTGGGCCAATACAAAGCTCTCTGCTTCACAAAGAGAAGAACCACCATCATTACCTCTTCAATATGAATGCCAAACAACTTCACAAATAGCAATTCCATCTTTTCTTCAGCTGGAAGATCAAGTAAGAGATTTGCCAGCCCATTCTCTTTCTCGTCGCTTTTGCTTGGCCATCATTTTATTGAACTTCTCTTTTCCTTTCTCCAACAAAGGATCGTGTACCACGTAATCATTGGGGTCCTCACTACGAGACATTTTGTCCTGCCGATAGAACCAACAAATTAAAAAGGCGTGAAGGTTTATGGGATTCACATTTCAAGTGAATAAGTTTGATCCCTACTAAATTCTCGCTGCCCCCCCCCCCCCCCCCCCCCCCCCAAAAGCAAGAAGCCGTCAGAAAAGCAAGCATGTAGGGTGCCTAATAATGGGGAATTGCACCATAAGGCACCAAACCGCCTTAAGAAACAAACAACTCAAACCAGAAATAACATATAAACTTCAAATACCTTTCCAGGTTCAGGAGCGAATTTTAATGTAACTGCTGCCCAGTCAGATAAGTCTTCCTCCTTTATCGCACTAGCAGATTCATTAGCTTTAGCAGAAAGTCCAGCCTTAAATTTCTCCAATTTTGCTAGCATCTAGCAGACATACAAATAATGGTTAAACTGCAGAGTGCTTAGAATAAAGAAAACTACCAGCAAGAACAGATATCCTTTCCACACAAGTCCAAAGTTATGTCGGAATCAATCCAATCAATGTCTTCTAACTATTACCATGAAAACTCAACGTGGACATTTCCCTACATATTATAATTTACTTAGAAACATGATGTCAAGTATTTTTTCCTTGGAGATGTATAAATAACATCTAAAGTATACAAGAACACCGGTAACAAAGATCATGGATAAACGTTCATCGAAAAGAATCCAATGCAAACGTATAAACTATGCCACAATTTTAAAAATAAAGCACTACATATGATGCATCAAACATAGAAAAGAAAATCAAAGAACATTTAATTTATTTTGGCCATAGTGCCATGCCAAAAATGAAACCCTCATGGGCCACATTTATCAAGAGGCACAAAACTGGAAAAAATAGCTATTGGTTCAATGCAAGAGTCAGCTTTCAGGCAAGTCGCCAAACTCTTTTTTGGGTCAGGAAGTAGAGAGGAAGGTATGTGAAAACAGAACCCTAAACACACATCTCATTCAGTGAAGCTTTTACTTAGTTCCAAATATTCCTTCTTCCATTCAGAGGGAAAAAACGATTTAAAGTGTGCATACTGGTTGGGGTGGAGGTATTTCCAATCCCTGGATATCATGTACCTTAACCAACCAGTGTCTTAAGCTCAATACACAATGCATCTTCATATGTCAGCATGTATGTGCATTCCTATAGTCTACATCCTACACATAAAGACCTTTTCTTACTTATTTCATTCTCTTTTATATTATTTTTCTTTTTTGTTCCCAATCTATAAATTTCAAAAGAGACAAGGAACGAAAATGTAACAATATTCTCTGGACAGCCAGAGAACAAGAATTAGATGCATACATCTTCTTCGTGTCCTTTTCGTCCTCTTCTCTTTTGCTTTATCAGCTGTCTTTCTCGTTCACGGCCAGACAACAACTGTAAGTCTGTATCTGCATTGGCCATACGTTCAGCTCTTGCTTCTGAGCCTATACCTTTTCTCTTCAGAGACAACTTATCCACTTTTGGCCGGTCATCATCATGTTCAGCATCAGACCTGCTAAAATCAAATTATGATCACTGCGGTGCAACTAATGAGACTCCATATATGCTGAGGGATAGAGGCAGTTTATGTTGGAAATCATTACACAGGGTTTCCTCATGAGTCATTTTTGCACCAAAAGAGAATATAAATCTGCAAATCAAACCATTCAATATATGGCAAGAGAGTGCACACAACCTAAACTAATTGAATTCAAACCACAGTTTTATTAGGGTGGCATTAATGGCTATCAACATATGAATATCAATCATGGATCCTTCGACACATAGCAAGCAACAAAATACTCAAGAAAAGTAGTGTATCAGCAAAGGAGAGATGAAAAACACCAATTATTATCTTCAATCAGATAATCTCATCCTTGACCAGATTTTCAAGTTCTAGTTTCTTTCCCCTTTTTTTTTTGGATGAGATAATTAGATTTTCAAGTTCTAGTTATTTTAACTTTTTAATCTAACTGTTCCATACAAATTATACCTCATGGTGATCAAAAGGAATGTGAGGGGGAAAATCAATAGGAATGAGCATGTGGTGATTTTTTTTTCCCATGAAATAATAATTAAACAATTCTGTGAGAAGAAACCCAGTATACAAGTGGTACACCAACTGGAATGAACCTATGCTAAAATATAATTCTCTGAAAGTAGTCTCAGTCATTTATACTGACACTTAATGGAAGCTTACAAAATTTTTTAAAAAAAAAAAAGAAGAAGAAGAAGACGACATACCCTCATTTTTATTTTGTACAAAAGCATTTTCCAACCTTTTAAAAGAAAATGCCAGCAAACAAGATTTCGCTCGATAAATAATCTCTTTTTTGATAACCAAGAAACCCATGAGGTTAATGACGCACGGTTCAAAACCTTGTGGATGATAGGTTTGTCCCTCTACCCTAGTCCACTTAAATACAAGATTTTTGTCTATGGAAGGGTTTGAACACGTGACATTTGCCCTAGCCCACACATCACGTGTTGTGCTCTTAGCACTAGGCCAAAGTCTTGGGAGCTTCCCTTAGCATACATGTAATATAGGAAAGACAAAGAGACTCACACATCTGGTGCAAAAATAAAAAAAAATAAAAATCCATCACCTCAATCAAACTTGAGGACTTTCCTCAACCATCCAATCCATTTACTCAAGTTCTCATACTTAAGCTCCAATAACTTCCTATTTCTCAACCTAATATTATCAGGTTAAGTAACCTGCTACCCCACAAACAGTATTAAGAATTTAGGAATTGCCACATATATCCTATGTTGGTCGAAGTCTCCTAAAATACTTCTGCACCCGTACTGGATCCTCCAAAAATGCACCTAATTTTGGAGGATTTGGCACACACCCTTTGGCTTTTTTAAGAATCCAAGTAACATAGCTTATATCCTTAGATTTCTGACTTGAAGACAACATCCTTCTGTTCTTAAATGCACAAAACCCCTATAAAACTAATAGACTAAATTACAACAATGGAAAAGGATCATATTTCCCCCTGTACTCATAAAAAGGTTATATTTACCCCTCATTATACCTTTTTGATATATTTGCCCTTACTATCCAACTTTGGGCATATATTTGCCCTTGGACTATTAACTCCCATGTCGCCACCCTCATTATCTTACATGGCTCAAAGTGTATATATTGTTATCCCAATTAAAATTTTCTCCCATATAAATTATAGTTCTTCGTGAATAACTAACCTAATAAACCCATTTCCTAATAATTATCACATTTATATTACAATAAGCTTACAACAGATTAGCCGGTGAAATACTGATCTTATAATCAAGCTTACAACAGATTAGCCGGTGAAATACTGATCTTATAATCCTAGTGCCTTTCATGGTATAGGTGTAGTTGTTATCATCTGGATCAAGAAGATCTGGTAATGCACTAGTAAGAGTTGCTGAGCTATTCATGATTTGGCTTATATAGTCATAATTATTTACTTTTATACTTGTGCTCCAGTCAACTGCTGCGCCTCAACGCATTTCGGGGAGAACCAGCTAGCTCTGGGTTCGAGTGGCATTTCACCCCTAACCACAACAACATGCAATTAGCATTAGTCACTCGCTGCATGCTGTGTGTTAGTTGGACAGTAAGCCTCAAAAGGTAATCCATGAGAGCCATCAAGATCAGCCACTTCATGTGGTGAACTGGAAGAGTAAAGCATCATCATTCAAAACCTTGAAATTCTGCCCATCTTGAAAGGTTGTTTTTACCAGTTCCATTGCAAAAACTTATCACCAGATGAAGTAAAAACTTAAAAGAATTAAAACCAGTCAGTCATTACTCATGACAAAATATTATTCCACCTTTTTTGGTAACCATTTGATATCTGGAGCCACTGCCCAACTATACCCCTGAACTTTCAAAAATGGTATGCATATACCCTTCGTTATGCTTTAAGTTTGTATACACTCTTACTGTCATACTTTTGGGTTTATATATCCTTGAGCCAAACGGAGGACACATGGTGTCATCTCAACAATTTATCTGATTTTATTTTATTTTTTACCCAAAATTACAAACCTACCCAACTATCCATTTATTTTACCTACTTAAGACCCGGATTAAGAAATCCGACTCAATCTAGAAATATCATTACAAAGCATTCCCAAACAAATCCTTCGATCCAATCATCGCCGATTCCTCTTTCCTTATTCTCAATAATCAAGATATCATGCATTTTTATGGTGGAAAATTCATTCAGCTAGAGAAACACATTTCATATCTTCAACAACTTTTGGCAAAGATAAAAAACAAGTTAAAGAAAATATAAATAGCTAATTATCTAGTGCACTTCACAATGTTCATTTTAATTATCTTTGCATCTCACTTCTACAGTTGATCGAACCATTGATTACAAATCCAAATTTCTGCTTTTTCCATCCATACCGTGTAATGGTATGCCCTGCAGCACAACTCAATGTTCATACGCACAATTTGAGGATGAAGTAAAAAGTTGGAATGTTGAAAGGCTCACATTAAAATGGCTCTCCAGTGACCACCAAGACTCTGCCAGAGTTTCCACATGACATTGGGTCAAGGAGACAGCACACCGTTGAGTATTGGATGCTGGCTTTGTTGTTGTACCATGAAAATGGGACACAGCAACAAGAGGTTGTTAGGGTTTTGAATCAGTGGCAGTGGCAGTCAAAAGTCAAATTCGGATGTAAGGAGAAGAGAACTTGAATTTGATGTTGGTGATTGGGTCTACTCGAAGGTTTCTCCAATGAAGGTGTGATGCTATTTGACAAGGGAAGCTTAGACCCCGATATGTGAGCCCATATCAGATTTTGAGGTGTATTGCTAAGGTGGCTTGTAATTTGGATTTGCCTTTGAATTTGGCATCGGTGCATCTGATGTTCCATGTGTCCTTGTTGAGGAAGTGTGGGTGATCCTAGTTCCATTGTGCCATTGGAGAGTGTGGGTGTTAAGGGAAGCTTGGCTTATAAGGACTTCACTGAAATTCTAGATCATCAAGTTAGGAGGTTCAGAAACAACGAAATAGTAACCTCAGGGTATTATGGAGGAATCAAGAAGTGAAAAATTCTACGTGGGAAGCAAAAGCGAATATGATGAAGCACTACCCTTACTTCTTTCCTTCCATTCCATCCCAACGTACTTAGTTATTGATGCTCAAATCCCCCAAACTCCTATGTTTCTACCCCTCAATGTTATATCATATGCAAGCATGCTCGTGAAACTGATTTTAAGTGATGAAAGGTTTGAAAATTTCATGAATTTGGCATTTAAATTCATGTTGCGTTGTCAGATATCCATTCTACTCTACTCAAGCTAGTTTTTATCTCATTGAATTCCAGATTTCTTTCAAGTATTTTCGTCCAAAGTATGTGGGTATTCGTCCATGGGTTTGCATCACCATGAAGCCCAAAGAATTCTTCACCTTTTCATCCAATTCCAAGTAGGAAATTAATGGGTTTCATGATTTACATTCAATTACATAACTTAAGATTTACACTATGATTATTCATCTATTTGTGCATAAATTTATTGTAAATTGCATGATTTCCATGGTTTACAAGTGAATCACTCCTACATGCAACCTGGGTTCATGAGATTCTATATGGGTTCTTTCAATTATGATTCTATTGATGCTATTTTACGTGATTATGCATGTTTTTCAATCCAATTTCATGATTTTAAGTCAATTACATGTGAAGTCATACTTTGCCCTAATTTTTACTTACAAATTATGATTATGGATTTACAAGTCTACCATCAAGTTGATGAAAAGGGTGACCTAAAACCCTAATAACACTCTTTAATGAGGTAGGATTCGTAATGATGGAAGGTCTATACCACATTACATGAATCACATGAAATGAGCTAATCTATGAATAAGTTTTTATGAATTAAATCGGTAGCTATTGATTGTCTTTCCCATATGTTAAGCTTTATGATCTATGACAAGTATGAACTATGATTATGACAAGTATTCCGTGGAATTTTGACTTAGCATCGAATGGATTATAAGATAGGGACTCAACTCAAGGAGCCCTTAGTAGCAATCTCTAGTCCCATAATTATGTTGCCACCGTGGGGTTATTGTCAATATGGCCTACCTAGAGGATCCACATATAACACATGTTCATGACACTCGCCCAGTAGGATAGAGTCTGCCTTGGCAAGTAGATTCCCTTTTTCCAATATATGGATAGGACATCGACATTCCATGTAATAGCTCGCATGTCTTATTGTCGGTTATGGTTGCTATCCCACATTTATATGGTTCCTTATGTCACATGTTTGCTTATATACATGAATTCATGTGTTTTTTTTATCCCACTATGCTTTCATTATATATTGACCACATCCATGATTTACTTATGATTTTAAATGGTTCCCTTATCATGCCCCTTACATTAGTTAATTGCATACATGATTTATGTTTCATTCCATTGCTCACATACATGGTGCATACAAACGTACTAATGCATACCTCTTTTCCTACATTATTTTATAATGTAGAGGAGGACACTCATCCTACTGCTCATTCACGTGGCTAGCATTAAAGTCTACTTTGAAGATTTGGTGAGTTCTCATGCTTCGAGGCGAGCCTATCACATTATACTTTTTGTCATCTTTCACTCATGTTGATACTTGAGACTATTACATTTTCTTTTGTTGAGGGTGAGCTAGGAGCATGTCTTGAGCCCCCGCCTATGTTAGTTCTAGTAGAGGCATGTTTGATGTATAGAGTTTATGTCGTCGTATTACCTCTTTTCCTATGCTATGATTCTTCAACATTTATAATTCCTTGATCATTATCCTTAATTTACCTTGAGTATGTTTGCTATGCTAAGAGGCTTTGTTGGGGTTTCCTCTGTAAACCTTAATTACTGTGTCACACCTAGGGCCTAGCTTGGGTCATGACATGTCACCAGGTACTCCTAGCCCATCTGCGAATCTCCGACAATGTGATATCTGGGATCTCCTCTGGCAGACTTCCCACCACACTCTGAGCTAGTATGTCATTCTATGTTTTTGATATGGCATTTGTAATAATCAGCATATTGCCTTTTTGTTGGATCTTGGCATCATTACAGTCTCTTGTAGTCCATTTATTACTTCTAACAGTATCAGAATATAATAAACCCTTCTCCATTTCCCTGTGTGTGGCGTTAACAGTTCTCTGAGCCTTAGCGTTAATAAAAACTGATATTTTCATTGCAATATCCATCCATCCGGAATTTAGAGACCCCTCCAGGATGAGGATCACTGCTCTTCTCCTACTTTGAATGTTAATGATGCTGATGTATTGACCATATTTGTAGAAATTTCTTGAGCAGAAGAATTCTGAAAAAAGATCCTTTTCTACCCAGTCATACCATGTATCTTCCCAAGAAATCACCCTGGTAATGTCATATGACTTGAAGCCTACCGCAAAAAAGATAGTGTCCTCTCCCATGACAACTCTGGGAGGAGAGAAAATAGAGATATAGTTAGAGAGAAGGTTGTTTCAGGTAATGGTCTGAGAGACAGGAACAGAGATTCCAATGGCCTACCCCGGGGCGGAAGAGAGAGTGACGGAAAGAAGAAAATGATAACCTAAGGAGAGATTATAGTCCCACACGCCGGCGCGTGACGACAGGATCTATGGGGGATGAAGAAGCGTGAGAATGTGTGAAGAGGTTTTTGGGGTGGGTTGCAGTGGGTTTGGAGGAAGCTTGGGAGGGGGGGGGGGGGGGGGGGGGGGGGCAGGGAGGCAATTGGAAGAAGAGGAAGAGAAGTAGAAGATTCCAGTGGTCAGAAGGACCACCTGTAGAGGTTTCGGGAGTAAGATGATTTTAAAATTGCATTGGGATTAATACCTGGGAGAAAACAGAATAGCTTTTAGAGAAGTACTACTAATTTTATTACTTTGTTTTGAGACTACAAATAGTTTGAATATGTGATTGTTAAGAAATGAAGTAGGGAAATCTCTATTTCAATTTGTTTGTCCTACTTTCCTTTTTAGTCCGTTTAAAAAAGAATGTCTCTTTCCTTTTTTTAGCGACTCTTTAGCTTCTGTCACCAAGGACATGACCTTAGATAGGAAGAAGTGGAGGTCGCGAATTAGAGTAGAAGGTTAATAGGTTAGCAAGGTTAGGTTGATGTCTAGCCGTGGGGCATTGTAAGGTAGTAGGTTTTGTCGAGTCCGTATATCATGTGTTATCTTTATCTATATTATATGTGTAAAATATATGGTATTTACATAATATCATGTGCTTTTCATTAGTAGTCGCTCTTCCTATTCCTTTCTTTTCCTTTCCTTTTTGTCATATCTAGTTTATTCTGCTTATGGGTTGTTGAGACGAGGGTTCCCAGGAAACAACCTCTCTACTTCTATGAGATAGTGGTAAGGTCTGCGTACAATCTACCTTCCCCAGACCCCACTATGGGATTCCACTGGGTATGTTGTTTGTTTAGCTTCAACCTTTTCCGTGGCATGTTTAAGACCACAAGATTAAAGGACATTTTGGTACATTCTATATATCTTTAATTTAAGACCAAAAGATAACAAGTTCTTCTTCACTTTCTTAACTCCGTGCTAAGTCAAAATAGGACAATCAAATTGACACAAAGGGAGTAGGTTGTACTCCTAACTGCATTCAAATGAATAGAGTTAACTTATCAGGCAAAAAAATGAAAAACAGTAATGGTGGAAATTCTCATTACAACTGTTAAGCATCCTCAAATTTTTCAACCAAATTTTTTTTTTTAAAAAAAAAAAAGAGAGAGAGAAAAGAACGCATATTTTCCGATGGCCTGTGTGGCTCTATTGGAAAACAAGCAACTTTATAATATGTTTTATGCAGTTCCAAGAGTGTCCTCACCACATAAACTATTTCCTGCATTCAAGTCTTAATGGCCAGATATAAACACCAACTTAAACTGATCACTTACAAGAAAGATAGTTAACAAAGAAAAAGCATATTCATGTAGTTTAACAAGTAGCACCTAGAATAAATACAGGACAAAAGCAGATGGTCAAGAAACAAGATGTCAGACACTATTTGTATGGTAATATAGCAATGTGTTAAAAGAAGAACAAAAAAATGGAGAGAAACAGGATTAGACCTACACCTTGAAGGAGATGGCGACCGATTTCTTGCATTCCCATTCTCTGAATAAACCGAAGATCAATGCAAAATGATTAAATTTCTTCTAGATAAGTGCAACCAACAACAACATTCTTGATAAGTACAAAATGAAAGAAAATTGACAAAGGTTAACAAAATAAATCCATGTGGGAAACGAATTGCATATAAATATACATGTAACGCTGTGATGTGCAAGAACTAAATAGTTGCAGACCTAATTTGCGCAATTTACATGGTGCAAACATTCTGATCGAAGAGGAGAATATTGAGAATCTACTACAGGTATTCAATTGCAAGGTTAGAGCTCTTCTGGCCCCCAATCTGAGGATGCCTCTAGGTGCATCTAAAGGACCAAGTGACATAGAATCCACTGATAGAAAGAGCAAAGAAGGCAGAAAAGATATTCGTCAAAAGAGGGAAAGGGAGTAGATTAAGAGCACACTGTCATGCATCCTCACATATTTCATGTCCCTGGTATAGATACCAGTTAGTTTAATTGCGTAACTGAAAAAACTTCAAAGCAACTTTCTATAAGATTCGACAGACAAGACAGAGAAGTTTCACTTGGTTAGTTGGGAGACTACTATTTAAAGAGTTTGGGAAGCCTCAGGTTGAAAGACCTCCATGTCTTCAACAAAGCACTAACACTGGTTATGTAAATTCAAGAGAGGAGCATGCTCTATGGAGGAAGATGATAGCAGAAAGACATGGCACTAAAAACATTCCTACCCCTTCTGTGTGCTGGTTGTGATGAACTATTATAGAGGGAGGGGAGGGGGGAAGAGTTCACCGGTAACATCACATTCAGAATCGAGGACAGGAGAGAGTCAGCTTTGGGGGTCATATTCAGTGCGGGGATAATACAGTGAGACTATTTTTCCAAATAAACCAAGTTTCTTACCAGATGGAGATGGCAGTTCAACAGATCCAGTGCAACGAAGAGAGGCTCACTGTGACCGAGGTTTTGGAGGAACCTTCAAGATTAGGAGATATCAGAATTCACTAAAGTCTACTCGAATTGCTGGAAGTGGAGGGTTTCAAGGACAAAGTACAAGAGTGGCGGATGTTATTCAATATGGAAGGCAGACCAGGCTTTATATTGGCTGAAAAAAATGAAATTATTCAAGACAAAGCTGAAGGAATGGAGTAGGGACAATAAAGGTAACTGGAAACAGAGAGAAGAAGATGTTTTGAATCAGATAGCAAGCTGGGAAACCATACAGCATTGCAAAAGACAAACCTAGATATGGAATTTGAAGAGATCCAAGATACAATGGCTGAAACAAGGTGACAAAAATTACAAAGTTTTCCATAGAATTGGCACTTCACATAAAAGAATCAATTCCAGAACAACCTGAGGTGGAAGGAAGCATGGTGAAGGATCAGGTTTTGATCAAAAAGGCAGTTCAAAATTTTTACATGAATCTATACAAAGAACCTGAAGAATTGAGGCCTTATCTAAACATTCAGAATGTTAATGTGATATCTGAGGAAGAACAAACTTGGTTACAAAGACCTTCTGAAGAGAAAGAAATTTTGGAAAGTAAGTCGACGTGTGCTAAGGAGAAGACACCAGGCCCAGATGGATTCCCTATGATTTTCTTTCCAACTCTGGGATGTATTGAAGGAAGACCTAATCAACACTGTGGCTCACTTCCACTCGAACCAGGCTTTTGAAAAGATTTTCAATGCAACATTCATAACTTTGATCCCAAAAAAGATTGGAGCCTCAGAGTTGAAGGACTATAGACCAACAAGTTTGATAACTCATAGCCAAGTTATTAGCAGAGACTGAAAAAGGTGATAAGAAAACTAGTCAACATGAATCAGATGGCTTTCATTAAAAGGAGACAGATCATCGATGCTGCAGCAATAGCTAGTGAACGCATAGACTCAAGATTGATAGGTGGAGATGCATGTGTATTATGCAAGTTGGACATCCAAAAAGCTTATGACCATGTAAATTGGTCTTTATCTGTTGAACACTCTGAGACAAATGGGATTTGGCAACAAGTCGTTGAAATGGATAGAAGTATGCATCAGATTTTCAGTCCTTGTGAATGGAGAACCAGTTGGCTTCTTCCCCTCAGAAAGAGAATTGAGACAGGTGGACCCGTTATCTCCTTTCCTCTTTATTTTAGCAATAAAAGGTTTTGATAGTATGATGAGAATAGCAACACAAAACAGATGGATTAAAGGTCTCAATATAGGGGACAGATCAGGAAGGGTAAAAGAAATTAGTCACTTACTGTATGCAGACAATACCATCATCATGTGCGAACTAAAAGCTGAACAACTGAATTTTATCAGATTGGTTTTGAACCTCTTTGGAGCAGTGTCAGGCCTAAAGGTTAACTGGCGAACATTTTGGGGTGTAAAATTACAGGATTGCCAACCACTTATTAGGGTTTAGGGAGCAAACACAAAGCACTGGAAATTTGGCATGGGATTCTAGAAAGAACAGAAAGGAACTTCGCAAGGTGGAAAGCACAATATCTCTCATTGGGGGCAGAGTGATTCTAATTAACTCTGTGCTGGACTTCCTGCCCACTTATGTTATGTCCTTGTTCCAATACCTTCTGAAGTTGTCAAGAAAATAGACAGGCTTAGAAGGAACTTTCTTTGGCAAAGGAGGGGAAGAAGGCAAGGATTACTATCTCGTGAAGTGGAATGCCGTAATGCTTAGCAAGGAAAGAGGAGTCCTGGGTATCAGAAATCTAAAAGTCTAAAATAGAACGTCTTCTAATGAAATGACTATGGAGATATATCATTGAGAATAAGGCTCTCTAAAAGGAGGTGATAACAACAAAATATAGGGAGCTGAATCCAAGGTGCACAGAGGCAGTTACAACACCATATGGATCAGACTATGGAGACAATCAGAGCATTTTGGAGCATTATCGAAGAAAATCTTATTCTCAAAGTGGGGAGCGGCAACAGTTACAAATTTTGAAGAGATGGTTGGATTGATCAGAGCCCTTTGATTGAATTATTTGCATACCTCTTTTCCATTTGCACCAATCCTGATGTCAAGGTCAATGATTGCTGGTCTACACAAAGATGGAACTTATCCTTCTTGAATTCTTCGTTTTTACAAAAACTTTACCAAAAAAAAAAAGAAAAAAAAAGGAGTAAGCTTGTGACACGTTTACTAAGAAAAATCCCTCAAAGACTTTTGAATGATTGGCAAATAGAGAGAGTGGCCTCATTGCTGGAAAAATTGAAGGTATTAGCCTTGAGACATATGCAACAGATAGGGTTATTTGGAAACACAACAAGGAGCGCAAGTTCATAGTTTAATGGTGCCTCAAAGAGAGGGAGACATGGGGGATCCAGAAGTGCTCAATATCAATGGAAGCATATTTGGAGAGGTTTAATTCCTACAAAAGTGCAATGTTTCACCTGGTTAATAATCAGGAAAGCCTGTCTAAACCAACAAGTTCTTCATAAGAAAGGAAGGACAGTAGTGCCGAGATGTTTTCTATGTAATCTAACAGGGGAAACAAACAATCACCTATTCCTACGTTGCAAGTTCACAACACAGCTTTGGGAACTTTTTCTCAACATCACCTGTCAAAGTTGGACAATGCGAAAGCACACACCTGATCTATTCCGTTGCTAGAGCAAACATGGGGGAAGCAAGACTCAGAAGAGATGGTGGAAGTTAAAACCATAATGTATATGGTGGTCGGTTTGGAGAGAAAGGAATGGAAGATGTTTTGAAGATAGATCTAATTCCATTCACAAAGTAAAATGGAATTGCTTAGTATCTTTACTTTTTTTGTGTAAATAATCATGTATAGTGGATGTAGATCAAATTGTAGAGTTGATATAAAATTTGTAATTATGCAATTAAGTTTGAAGGTGGCCAGCATATCCTAATGCTGAAGAATACAAACTTTCCATTTCTCAAAAAAAAAAGGTCTAGTCGAATTGCTTCACAAACAAGTATTCTTGGAGGTTAGGGTCGGAAGAAATGGCAGGTCCTTAGAGAAGAAATACTATAACAAGCTTTTGATTAGGGAAAAGGCAGGCAATGTACACCTTTTGGTTTGAATTCCCGGACGCCGATGAAGACATACACTTGGTTTGCAGCGACTCAAGTGATTTTAACAGTTAAGATTTTAAGATAACACATATACTAACTGGTGCTCTATATGCAAGAGCTTGGATGAAGATGTGGATCATCTCCTACCACATTGTCAGGTAACTACTTGATTGTGGTGTTACAATTTTGAGATGGTTTGGAGTTAACATGTCAATGCCAGACACTGTGAAAGAGGCATTGTTCAGCTAGGCTTTTGGAGGGATGGAAAAAAGAGGCACGACGTGGAATGTCATTCCACTAGCACACATATTGGTCAAATAAAAAGAGAAATGAGAGAAGTTATGAAGTGATAGAACATGATTTGTTACATTTGACCAATAGTCTATTATTTATAATTTCATAATGGCGCAGCCATAAGGTTCCAATTTTATATGAATGATCAGGTGGCATTCATAGCACACCATAGTTTTTGTCTAGGGTCTCTGACGCTTGGTATACCACTTGTACAGTGAAGCTTTCTCCCTCGTCAGTAAAATTTACTTTAGTTTATAAAAGTTCAGCTAACTGCAATTATCATACAAAACAACTAACAGTCCATGCAATGAAAACATACTTAACAGCACCACAAAATGCCTTTGGATTTCCAAGATAATCAAAGAAAACGCTTCGTCAAATGAGTTCTTACAAAACAAATAAAACAAGACCACGTTGTGCATTTTTAGTAGTTTTTAGCCTTCGAATTCAGATAGATGTTTTTACCACTGAGCAACTTCTGTTTGGGTGGCAGATCGCCAAGTTCTTTCCTCCGTTTTAGTATCTGCTGACGCATTCGTGCATCAAAGTCAGCCTCATCTTCATCACTGTTGTCAAGGGATTCTTGAAAACCAGCTTCTGATTCTTTACGAGATGCTTCCTTCTTTGATCCCAAAGCTTCTCTGATGGTCAACTGCACCTCCCGTGTTGATTTTCCTTCAGATGAGTCCTGCATAAGGAGTTTTTCCAATGTGTTATTTACCCTAAAACACAACAAGTATTGGGAAAAAGGTGGCCTGGTGCAGTGTACTGCCACTATGCACTGTGTTCAGACAGGCCAAACCAAAGTGAGTTAGCTTGCATAATAGACTGTTTCCATGACTTGAAACCTTAATCATATATAAATTACATATAATTGGACGAACCAAATGGAGTCTATTGTAAGTAGTTTTACCTAGCATTTTTGCAGGACACTATTTCCATGACTTGAAATCGTAACCTCTTCTGAATAATAAATATATATATATATATAGTCATACAGACAGAGAGATAGTATAATCTATGAACACATCATCAGCTTACTTAACAAAGAATGCAAAAGTAACACTGATTCAGGAGAGGACAATGACAACAAAATCCAAAAGTGCCCGCCATAATGCTGAGAGTGACACACATGATCTTACCACTCCAAGGTTTGAGATACTGAAGAGGAAGTCATTTGGAATAAAATAGGGGACAAAATTGGAATCAGCATGACAATAATGATGATTGCACCTCCATGCAAATGATTCAAATAAGATATGACATAGCGGTTGAATGTGGAACGGGAACCACAATTATTGCTTATACTTTTGGTGAACAAGGAGGATCCAAATATTAAGAGAATAGAAGTCCTGACTGCTTTCTCCCAACTCAAGGAAAACTACATGTCAACAATATCTTTCCGCAGACCGCCTTTAGATAGTTTTTAGACTTTTTCCTTTATTGGGGAACCAACTCCGGCAAGATGACCAGAGTTACAGCATCAGGGGAAAACAGCATTTACTACACTGCCAGTTCCAAGTCATATGAGATCACTAAATGCCAGTCAGGAGTAGAAGCATGGTTTGAATGGAAAGAGCGTAGCAGGAATTTAATGAGAGCTAGAGTTACTCATATGACTCTAAAATGGTTGGTGGCTGTCTTTCTTGAAGCATCAAAAATACAGGGGAATGAAATCAGAAGATGGAAGACAAAGGACCACTTCTCAGAGTTATTTTGCACCCTCAAGTTCAACGAAAAGGGGAGATACATCAGTTTCCGAGGCAAAACAAATCCATCATTATTACACCGGAGAGTTATTACAAAGGAGGGTGGGGGGACACAGCCCACAAAATTACTAACAAACACTATATTTCAAAGAAGCTTGCAACAACAGCAGATGGACAATGGAGCCTCGAGGAAGGCACATCTACGAGCAAACAAAAACAGCATCAGAATCACAGGAGATGGATCCACTTCAGAGAAGGATCTTCTGAATAGATGCCTTGTGGGAAGATTTCATATATCGACACAGGAGACCCCAGCTCTGAACGAAGTCAGGAGATGGGCCTGTAACTCCTGGAAGACAATCGGAGGAATTAATGTCTTTGCAATTGTTAGAACAGGAATAGGTCAATACAATCCTAATTAGAATAGGAATAGGAAAACAATACAACAACATACCCAGTGGAATCCCACTAGTGGGGTCTGGGGAGGGTAGAGTGTACGCAGACCTTACCACTACCTCATAGAAGTAGAGAGGTTGTTTCCTGGGAACCCTCGTCTCAACAACCCATGAGCAGAATAAACTAGATATGACAAAAAGGAAAGGAAAAGAAACTACTAATGAAAAGCACATGATATTATGTAAATACGACAAATTTAACACATATACTTCAGATAAAGACAACACATGATATACGGACTCGACACAACCTACTACCCTACAATACCCCACAGCTAGACATCATCCTAACCCTGCTAACCTATTAACCTTCTACTCTAACTCGCGACCTCCACTCCTTCCTATCTAAGGTCATGTCCTCGGTGAGATCAAGTTCCACCATATCCTATCTAATCACCTCTCCCTAGTACTTCTTCGGTCTACCTCTACTTCTCCTAGTGACTCCTAAATCCAACCTCTCGCACCTCCTTACAGGAACATTGGTACCTCTTCTCTGCACATGTCCAAACCATCGCAGTCTCGCTTCCCTCATCTTATCAGCCATCGGGGCCACCTCTAGCTTCTCCCGAATGATCACATTTCTAATCTTATCCCTCCTTGTGTACCCACACATCCATCTCAGCATCCTTATCTCTGCGACATGCATCTTTTGAACATGTGCGTTTTTTATTGGCCAACACTCCACCCCATACAGCGAAGATGGTCTAACCACCATTCTGTAAAACTTACCTTTGAGTTTAGGTGGTATCTTTTTGTCATACAATACTCCAGAGGCAAGCCTCCATTTAGACCAAGCTGCCCCAATACGGTGTGTGACATCATCATCGATATCGCCACTACTCTGGATGATGGACCCCAGGTACCTAAAGTTTTCCCTCTTGGGGATTGGAAAACAATAGTACATAGAATCCTACTTAAAAAAGGATTATATTATAGTATCCTAGTTGGAAAAAGAGTCTAATATAGTATCTATAAATATAAATAGGGTTTCAATGTAATAATGTAGACAACAATTCAATAATATTCTTCCTCAATATTTCTCACATGGTATCAGAGCTTCTACGGTCCTGGTAGAAAATCAAAGAGCTTCCGCTGCCGGCGGGCGGCTATGACTCATATATGCTACCCGTCAGGCCATTGGTTACGTTAACAAAAGTAGGGTCAATGATATATGTGCGATTCTCATTTTCAAGAGGAGAAAGCTCAGTCAAACAGGTCACAGTGCATCAATTTTCAGTGACTTTCTAGGGTTGTTTCAACCCCACATCTGTCAGTGTTTGTGTAGCACCGTGCCATCATTCCAGTGACTACTTTATTTTATATCTAATTTGTGTAAGCACCGTGCCATCTTTTCGGTGACTACTTTTTCATATTTATCATGTGTAGCACCGTGCCATCTTTTCAGTGACTACCTTTTCATGTTCGATTTGGGTAGCACGGTGCATTTCTCCAGACTACTTCTCATATTCAATTTGTGTAGTACCGTGAATTTTTCAAACTACTTTCTCATATCTGAGTTGCATAGCACCGTGTCTTTTTGGTGACTCAGATTTGATTTGTGTAGTTCCATTCGTCTTTTCGGTGACTCATCAAATCTAGTTTGCGTAGGGTCATGCCATCATTCCGACCCTATCCATACAATTTCTCTTTCGCAGTAGGGTCATGCCATCAATATAATCCTACCTATATATTTTCTATTTTCCAGTAGGTTCGTGCCATCATTCTAACTCTACCCATATAATTCTCTTTCTCAATAGGGTAGTGTCATCATTCCGACCCTACCCATATAATTTTATTTCTCAATTTGTGACCACGTTCAGCCATCAAATCTAATAATTTGGTACATAAGCAGGTTTTAACCAATTTTAAAGTGACTTTCTTAGAGTAATTTCGAGATGATCCATATTGTCATTCTCCATTGACCTTTTAATCAGTTGAACATTAAGAATGTGTTTCTCCATGATGATCTCGAGAAAGAAATCCATATGGAGCAACCACCTGATTTTGTTGTTCAGGGGGAGTTTGGTAACCTCGTATGTCAATTGTGTAAATCATTCTATGGTCTAAAACAATCTTCTCAAGCTTGGTTTGGGAAGTTTAACAATGCAATTCCGGAATTTCATGAGAAGACTAAGACATTGAGGTTGACTATTAATTTTGTGCAACCAGCAGATCAACTTGTTGATATCTCAACACGCCCGTCATCGATCGTATTAATTACATTTGTAAAAAGCTAGGTACATATGACGTGTATGCACTAACTTGAGGGAAAGTGTTAGAATAGGAATAAGTAAATACAATCCTAATTAGAATAGAAATAAGAATAACAATAGTATAAAGAATCCTACTTGAAAAAGGATTGTATTATAGTATCCTAGTTGGGAAAGGAATCTAATATAGCATCTATAAATGGGGTCTCAATTAAATAATGTAGACAACAATTCAATAATATTCTTCACCTATATTTCTCACAGCAATGAATGACGGTCTATTCTTATTTGAGCTCCCATCAAAGAGAATAGCAGAACACATCATGAATGGAACCTGGAGTTAGAAAAAGATGAATTTATCACTCGAAAGGTGGAACCCTACCATGGGCTGCTGGCCAGAAAACATCACTAGAGATTGGATGTGGGTCAGAATCTTAGAGCTTCCACTGTGTCTGTGGTCACCGAGCATCTTCAAAAAGATTGGCAATCAGTGCGGAGGATACATCAAGACAAAGGAGGAGACATCTTTGAAAAACCACTTGCACTGGACCAGAATCAAAGAGAAAGGGATGGAAAACTGATTCCGCCAGAGTTAGAAGTAACTGCAGAAGGGTTCGTCTTCTCTATCCCGATATGGGTGAAAGCGTTGGTCACTTTTAGAGCAGAGAGAGAAATCAGAAGTTGTTAGTTTGAGACCAGTGGTCAATATAGAGCAGAAACCTATTTTGGTGAAAGATTCATCTTTTGGGGAGACTAGCCATTGGATTCAGCAGAAAACAAGGACAATTTCAAAAAAAAAAGTACGTGGAGGACATGTGAAGGGAAAAGGACCTATGTGGGCCATAGATGGTCAATCAAATGAAAGTTTGGGCAAATTTGAAGGCCCAAACAACTCCAGCCTTCAGGAAATAATTATAACAGCCCACAAGAAAGACATAACAATGGATACAGAAACAAAGGCAAACATTATTTCCCATCAGAAATCTGCAAGAACGTGATGGAGCTAATTGAGGTGGAAAACAAGACCCCAGATGATCAACTTGACAATCCAACAGAAAATACAGAGGTCGAAACAAGAAGGTGATGGTGAAAGATCAACCATACAGTGACATGACTAGCTCGAGCTAGTGAATCGCATAGGGGATGAGGCTGTCCCTCTCAGAATGAAATTCCTAGCAGAAGGAATTGAACATGAAGAGGACATTGCAGAATGGATTCAAGAGTACATGATCAAGCTGAGCTCTGAATTCGAGGTGGACTAAAGGCTGTGAAGACAAGGCTCAGGAATTATTCAGAAAGGTAGATAATAACAAACAACAAAACAGTGAAGAAGGGGGCAATGGAGTTGAAAAGGATAGAACTAGCCATTCAGTTCTGGAGTTATGGGTCTTTGTGTGTGTGTGTGTGTGTGTGTGTGTGTGTGGGGGGGGGGGGGGGGGGGGGGGCTGCTGTTGTAATCAATCTATAAGAGATTTATGAATCTAAAAATAATCTCTTGGAATGTGAGGAGAATAAAATTGTGGCAGATTGATCAGAAATATGCTTAGATCTTGGGAAGTCAGATGTAGCATGCCTACAAGAGAATAAGCTGAACGGAGAAATCATTGACATAATAAAGGATGTCTGGGGAAGTAAATGGATAAATTATATCCAATTAGAAGCCAGTGAAACTGCCGGGGGGGTGGGGATAGTTATCATGTGGGAGGTTCTGGGACAGAGAAGAAAGTAGCGTGGAATGCTCTATTCCTTGTAGGACTAACTGGTAAGAACCAGAACCTTGACTGGCACTTAACAGGGGTCTACACTCCGAATGAAAGAGTAGAAAGGCTGACTCCAACACCACTAGGTACCCATCAGAGAAGAAGGGATGTCTCAGAATTAACAAAGCCATGAGAGACTTCTCAGAGTTCATATTAGACATGGATCTGATGGACCTAGAGTTGGGGGGGGGGGGGGGGGGGGGGGGGGGATACACATGGAGAAAAGGGGAGAGACAGAATATAGCAGCCAGGTTGGACAGACTCCTTATTTCAGAGGATCTGGACAGTTGCTTCAGAAACATAAAACAGTCAATCATGTAGAGGGTAACATCAGATCATTCTCCAATTATGCGACAGTGTGGTGATTGGAGGACTTCCAATTTTTATTTCAAAATTGAGAATTAGTGGCTTCAAACCGAGTGATTTAAAGAGAAGGTCAAGATCTGGTGGAACACATTCTCTAGTGTTGGAATCCTGATCTCGTTCTAGTGGCCAAGCTGAAGGCTCTGAAGACCATACTCAAGGACCGGAGTAAATCAGTTCATGGTAATTTGGGAATTCAAAAGCAGTTGCTATTGACACAATTGACAGGATTGGAAGAAATCCAAGAATGCAGAACCTTGCAAGAGGAAGTTTTGTCTAGAATGACACTTATAATTGAATTTGAAGATATTGCAAGGAAGGAAGAGATAGCTTGGAGACAAAGGTCTAGGGCGGCATGGCTAAGGGAAGGGGATAGAAATACCAACTTCTTCCATAAAACAGCAAATGCCCATAGGAGAGCCAACACAATTGATAGACTGAAAATAGGAGAGGTGATAATAGAAAATCCAGTCAAAATCAAGAAGGAACTAGTGACCTTCTATGAGAACTTATATGCTGAAACAGAAGAGTGGAGGCCTCATTTAGAGATGGAGAATTGTACTAGGATCAGTGTAGGAGACAGTTCCATGCTGAAAGCCCCTTTTGAACCACATGAGATACTCTAATTCGCAACCTCCACTCCTGCCTATCTTGATCTCACCGAGGACATGACCTTAGATAGGAAGGAGTAGAGGTCACGAATAAGAGTAGCAAGCTAATAGGTTATTAGGTTTAGGTTGATGTCTGGTCGTGGGGTATAGCAGGGTAGTGGGATTTGTCGCGTCTTTTAACCGGTGTTAACATTATTTGTCTTATATATGTTGATTGTCTCGTATTTACATACTATCATGTACTTTTTGTTAGTAGTCGTTCTTTCTGTCTCCTTTTCTCTTCCTTTCCTATTCTTCATATCTAGTTTAATCTACTTATGGGTTTTTGTGACGAGGGTCCAGAGGAAACAGCCTCTGTACCTCTATGAGGTAGTGGTAAGGTCTCCGTACATTCTACCCTCCCTAGACCCCACTTGTGGGATTCCACTGGGGACGTTGTTGTTGTTATTGTTGTTGAGATACTGGAAAGCATCAAGGCATGTGCAGGGGACAAGGCCCTAGGTGGCTTCTCCATGGAATTCTTCAAGGTGTTGGGACATTATTAATGTAGATCTTGTAGCTGCAATTCAGAATTTCCATGAAAAGTGCTTATTTGAGAGGAGCCTGAATGCAACCTTTGTTGCTTTGATTCCAAAGAAGGTGGGTGCTGAGGAACTAAAAGATTTCAAAGCCATATACCTATAGATGGCCTTCATCAAAGGAAGGCAGATCATGGATGTTGTATTAATTGCAAATGAATGTATCGAAGCCAGACAAAGAACCATAATCCAGGGATTGCCTGCGAGTTGGACATCCAGAAACCTTTTGACTACTTAAACTGGAATTTCCTTATCCAAATGTTGGAAAGAATGGGCTTTGGGGCTAAATGGATCAAGTGGATCAAACATTGCACTGGCACTGTGAGATTCTCCATCCTAATCAACAGAGCACCTACTGGATTTTTTGCTTCTTAGAGAGTATTGAGGCAGGGGGACCTATCTTCCTTCCTGTTCATTATAGCCATTGAAGGGATGAGTAACTTGATCAACACAGCAAACGGGAAAGGGTTGATCAGATTCCAAGGGTAACCCACCTCCAATATGTAGATGATACATTGGTGTTTTGTCAAGCAAAAACAGATCATATCCTGATTTTCAGGATTATTTTTATCATTTTTGAGGCAGTCTCTGGAATCCATATCAACTGGGGAAAGAGCTTTATCAATCCAATCAACCCTGTGATAGAAATCAAAAGTTTGGCTAGTATGTTAGGAGGCAAGATTGGGGAACTTCCAACAACTTACTTAGGCATGCCTCTGGGAGCTAAAAGCAAGTCCAAAGGTATATGGAATAAGGTCCTGGAAAAATGTGAAAAGAAACTCACCAACTGGAAAAGTCAGTACCTCTCCTTGGGAAGCAGACTAACTTTAATCACAGTGTCCTTGATGCATTACCATCCTATATGATGTCAGTATTTCCAATGCCTGCTAAGAGCATTGATGCCCTTAGGAGAAATTCCCTATGGCAAGGCAGTCACGACAAAAAGGTTCCACCTAGTTAAATGGGAGGAACTGATAGTGAACAAGAATGCAGGTGGCCTAGGCATCAAGAACTTAAGGAAGCAAAACCAAAGCCTCATGTTGAAGTGGCTGCAGAAATTTACCAATGAAGATCATATGCTCTGGAAGGAGGTGATCACAGCAAAGTATGGCATGGAGGTTAAGTGGATGACTAAGTGATAAACACTCCATACAACTGCACTGTATGGCCAAAAGACCTCTTTCTGGGAGGAAAAATGAAATGGAGCAACACCTATGAAACAGTAGCATCCAGAACTATACATGTTATGTCAACAACAACAGGCAACAGTGGCCACAGCGTGGACTGCTCAAGGCCGAAATTTGTTCCTAAGGAGACAGCTATATGACTGGAAATAGAGAAGGTAATTGCACTCCAAAACTCAGTAGAAAATTTCAGCAATCTTACTGAGAGGAAGGACTCACCGGTTTGGCAGAGTGACATTCATGGCAAATTCCCAGTAAATTCAGCATATCAGGTACTCAACAAGACTGCAGACCAAGAGACAAACTGCCATGGAGGATGATCTGGGAAACAAAGGTTCCCTACAAAGTAAACTACTTTTTGTGGATGCTGTCAAAAGCAGCAGTTCTGACCCATGAAACTCTTAAGAAAAGAGGATATCAATTTGCCTCTAGATGTACTCTGTGTGGAGAACAAGCAGAGACAATTAACCATCTTTTTTAGCATTGTAAGTGAACTGAGCAGCTATGCAGAATGTCCATTTTCCTGAAGGACATTAGGTGGGTGAAACCAGGAAGCATCAAAGGAGTTTTAAGTAGCTGGAAATAGGGATGGCAATACTTCAAAGGAGGAGGAGAGATAGAAGATTGTCCCAGCATGCATTTGGTGACAATTTGGAAAGAAAGGAACAATAGGAGCTTTGAGAATGTGCAGAAGAGCCTTCAAAAGATTAGAATGAATTGCTTAGCTCTTTTCTATTTTTGGTGTAAACAAGATATTTTAGCTAGAACAGAAGACATCTTTTATGTACTAAATTGTCTATAGGCATCAGTTTGATTAAGCTCAAAGCTATGTAATACTCTTTCTAAGGGGAACTACACTTTTGGTTGTAGTATACCTGTGGATAGTTATAGAGTTAAGTTACCAGCCTCGGAAAAGAAAAGGAGGATCCAATTTTAATAATAAAATATTACAAGGAATAGACAACGGATCCTAGAGTAGCTACTTGTAGTAAATCTGCAGGAAATATTTAGAACATAAAGTAGCATGATACATAAATTTGGGACTATAACAAACAAGTTAGGCGATGATGTTAGAGCAACATTATGGTAACTTTGGGGAGTTGATCGTAGTGAGACAAAGTCTAATACATCTGACACCAAATCTGACAACCATGACAGGCAGGCTAATACACAACCATCCTTGTTAAGTTCAGGCTAATACGCAAAGATCGATGAATGGTTACCACTCTCCTGTTGGGAAAGAGAACCATAGGTTATTGAGTAGAGCTTTACAATGGTGTGAATCAAATTGTGACGATGAGAGATTTAATGTTTCCTGGATGGACTTATATTAAGCATCTGCTTAGAGCAGATATTTGAGCACTTGGATGCAATCTCAGTGCTGCTTAATTAACTCCATTTAAGGAAAGCATATAATTTGAACATACAAAAAGTATTCTTGTCCAATTCCAAAAAAACAACAACAATACTAATGATGAGCTAGTAAAGGGCTGTTCTACTTGGAGGTAAAGGGGCCCCAGAAGCAAGGAAAAACTAGTAATATATCAGGTGCCTCTTTAATCCTACAACAACATAGTCGGTGTGATCCCACAAGTGGGGTTTGGGGAGGATTGGATGTACGCCGACCTTAACCCCCACTTTTTTACCTCTTTAATTCTATGCCGAAAAATTCAATTCTTCTTGGCTAATGATAGTCCTAAATGAAACTAAAATTGAGCTTCCCTTGCTTACAATGTATTAGCAGAAAAATGAGGTACAAAAAAAAATACTGAAACTTCTTTATGTACACAAGTCCCTACCAGAGACTCATATTTTTTTTTTACATTGCAACTATAAGGGTAGAGCCCTTGCCTACTTTTGTGGATAGAGATGACGCACAATTGGTATACCATGGGAAACATAGAAAAAATTATAGGCATTACCAAAGCTTGATCATGTTTTCCTTCCTTTAGAAGACGTGGATCATCCAAGACATCATGACTGCTTCTTATCCTTGCACTCACAGCTAGAAGCTCTTTCTCCTCCTCTTCTGCTTCTTCTCCAAATGAAAGCAAGTTCAACTTTCTGAGTGAAGCAGAAAAGAGCTTGGTAAAACACAAGATACTGATGAAAAGATATTTTCACTTTCTAGGTAACTGCTTCAGTCAGAACTTAGAAGTCAGGAAAAAGATCTTACTTGGTAGCTTTCTGTTTTGCATCTTTCTTCTCAGTTACAACACCAGAAGGCAAATCTTTTGCAGGCTTTACTCGTGGGACAATATCCTCAAAGGGATTCCATAATACCTACCAATGATTCAAAGAATAAGTTGAGCAATTAAGCATAAAACTGTTACCTAATTCAGTGGCAGTAGAAGAAGATCTACAAGTCTAAGACTGCCCACAAAACATTAGAACATTAAAGAAAATTTTGCAGAAAATTACATCTCTTAAGCTACATATCATTCTATCTGTTTCAACCACTTAACACATGATTCAGATTTCCAATTGATCTCCTAAGCGATGAATACATCATGTCTTTCATTTTACTACTTCTCATCATTATACAGACTGTTTGCATCTTCGTTTCCGTGCCCCCGGTCCTGCACAAGACTCATAATATCTCTATCCACCATCCCAAACGCTCTTTAATTCCCTTGCTTTGGATCCTTATTTATTCAGTTTAACAGGTAACTATAGCACAACCTACCCAGTGTAATCCCACAAAGTGTGGTCTGGGGAGGATAAAGTGTACACAAACTTTAACCCCACCTTGGAGGAGGGAGGTTATCCCTAAAACAATGTTTTTATCAATTCCTTAGACCATCTTTTCCTATGGATGATTGTAATGACCCACTAGGTAATTTTCTCTGCTCTCAAATCTTTTCGGTGTTTAGAACTTTCCTGTAGTGACCCCAAGTCATTTATGACTTGCTAGCACTAGTAGCTCGGTCGCCTGGTCGTTCGTTTCGAGGTTGTGCAGCTCCGCTTATTTGGAAGTTGGAATTAACTTATACTTTTGGAATATGACTAAGATTTCTTAACACTTTAGAAGAATGTTTTATGAAGTATTTTAAGTGTACAACGTTTGTATGTTAAGGGTGGGAGTCAAGGAAGTTGCACAATAAAAGTCGGTGGAAGTTATTGTGGATGTTGTTAAGGGATTTTCTGAAATTCTATGTTAAATGACTCAGCACTTTTCTCCAAAATTATAAAGAGTTAGAAGGCCCGTGACCCACCAAATTGAAGGTCTACGAGTCTAGTTTCTAACGCACAAAACGGTTCATTCATACGATCTCAAAATAGAGAGATATGCACGTTTTTGTGAGACTGCGCAAGTAGACACCTCGAAATGGGTCCCTCTTAGCTTTAAGTCGGTTTGGCTTTATAAGCAGTCATCTCCTTTTTTTTCCATTTAGCACAAGAAAATTAAAGAAAAGATCAACCCACCTTCCAGTACTCCATGGTCACTCAGATTCTCAACTCAAAAGTTTAACAAAAATTGCTCTACGTCGCGAGCTCATCATCATGGCATAGTTTTCTTGTTGATTTAGGCTCCAGTTGCTGTTGCTGCAAGGAGGCAGATCTCTAAGCTTTTTTTTTTTCAAGCATTTTTGTTGAGGTAACATCCTTTTTACAACCCTCCTGAGTAATCCATGTCCTAGTGTCACTTTTATGGATTTTCGAGCCATATTGTGGTGTATTTGATATGGTGGCTATGAGCAACCTCCTTTTTCTTGGTAAGTTTTGGCTATTGTTGTTGTTTATTATGATGTTAAGGTGCGGGAGATAATGGAGGTGTTGGTGTTATTTTGATATAATAGCAGGTGCCTTTTTCTGATTTTTCTGAAAAGAAATGTTATTACTTGTTGGGCTGTTTTACATTGTTTCGAGTATTGGATTGAGCCAGAATTTGAGGTACAGACTCGGATAGCTACAAGGATCATTTTACGGGGATTGTTTCGGGAGCCCAGTGTGGGTCCCTTTTCCCACTTTTTGACCCCAGAATTAGTTTAAGTCCATTTCTCATGATGTTAGTGTCGAAATGACCATATTGACACTATGATTCTATTTCTGACAGCTTGGCAGCATTATGAGATTTTTAGGAAGGGTAAAGTGCCTACAGAGTGATCAGGAGCACACACGATCGGCATCTAGGTAGGCAACGGTCTCCTTCCTTCTGGGCTGAGTTTGAATGTGTGAATCTTGTTTGGGTCGAATGAATGTTGAGCAGGGGAATAGGTTGGAGGCCATATATGCTTAGTATGATTGTACTAGTTACTATATATGACCATCAGGTATCTGTTTAGCGTGTTGTGAATACTTGTGTTTGGCATACTGACTACCTGTTGCATGCATGATTATCTGGGACTAACAAAATACCAGCTTTGTATGCTGAGGGCATCTACGACTGATATATTATTGTCTACCGCATGTTTGGTTATCTTCTGTCTGTTGGGCCTAGTCTAGGTTTAGGCTAATGACGCCCTAGACCTGCGATGGTCAGAACCGGTAGACTATTGTACTTATTCCCAATGTGACTTGAGCGACATACCCTGTAGACCGGATTAGCAAACTTGAGTCAGGTAAAGTTAGGCCTCGATTACATCCTATGCACCACCGGTGCGGACCCAAGTCGAGTCCATAGCCTACGTTGAAGTCCAGAGCATAGCCTGAGTTAAGTCCAGTGCGTAGCCTGAGTTGGAGTCTACAGCCTAGCCCGAGTTTGGAGACCAGGTTATCGTCTGAGATGAAGTCTAGGACATAGCCTGATGCTTGAAGTCCAGGCCACGGCCTGCGTTGGAGTCTAGGGTATAGTCTGAGTTAAAGTCCAGGTCATGGTGTTCCATTAAAAATGAGGTGTCACGTGCATCGGCTGGGTTACAAGCACACCTGAACTTTGACATTGCTAGATCGAAGTTCAGAGGAACTTTTCCCTACCTTTTCTTTGTGCGTGGGTGTACCTTCTGGGATTATAGGGCTCGGTTGGCGTACAGGCATAGATAGTAGGGCCTTACGCCAACGTACATCACTAAACCCTCGCGTAGCTCAGGTTATTTCAGTAGTTGTCAGCATACTGACCTGGTTCCTGTGATTAGACATTGTGGAGTTATATTCTATCTTATCCCTGCTTTATTTACTGTTCTTACTCAGTCGGCCTATGATGCCTACTGGGTACCATATTTCTGGTACTTACCCCTACTTTTTGCACCTATTCGTGATGAGGGCCTAGCACGAGCCAGCAGCGTTGATTCTTCAAGTGTAGTTGTCATATTCGAAGAATAGCGGTGAGCATTGAGCGTTCTTAGATCCTCCCAATCTCCCTCTGTATCAGCATCTGTCATTTGCTACTCAAGACTGCCTTGTACCTTGGTTTGGTTATGTATATAGTTTATAGCTCAGTTGTTATATCGTGTCTATAGTACTTCTGTATAAGTGACTTCTAGATCCTGGGAGGATGTTTTATAGTTATTATATCCAGCATCAGCTCTATTTATGTATGATTAGCTTACCAGTTGGTATCTATTGGGTCACCTATTACCTCACACCCATTACTAGCCATTCCGGTAAAGCTTAGACTTGCCTATAGAGGGGTTAAGGTAGGCACCATCATGACTGGTAAAGTCGGTCATGGCAAGTTGGTATCAGAGCCCTAGGTTCGTTCATCTCGTATGTAGAGCTACCGTCAAGTAGAGTCCTACAGATGGGTGTGGAGACGTTCGTGACTTATCTTCAGGAGGCTACAAGATGTATTAGGAAACTCCTATCATTGTATCATTTCGTGCAGTTGTCTTGTCGGTCTCGTGTAATCTTACTTGCCTACTCTTCTACATATATGCCTCGTAAAGGTCTATCTCTAGTTAGAGTCGAGAAGGTAGCACCAACCCCGAATTGGGACCCTTCTCCAGAGCCTGTTGAGGAGCGTCCGGCGTCCAGATGCCCTTATTTCCCCGCAGCCGGTGGGACCTATAATAGAGTCGCCCCTAGCCGCACCTATTATGACACTTGCAGTTCAGGCGGCTATCACGTAGTTATTTGCAGCACTTGGGGGTGTACAACAGGCACCAGCCCAAGCCCCAGCTCCAGCGCAACCAGTGCAACCTCCAGGTCCCGCCCCAGTGGAGCATGCAATCCCTGTTGCCCAGCCATATGTTGCCAAGGACACTAGGCCTTATCAGGATCAGCGAACACTTGGGTATTTTCTCAAATTAGGCCTTTCGAGATGTTCAAGAGCAGGTGGAGAGGACGCTCATGAGTTCTTGATGACTAGTCAAGAGGTTGCAGACCTTGATGTTGTAGGAGTCCAGAGGGGCAGATTTTACAGCTTATCAAATTGATGTAGCCACTAGACAGTGGTGGCGTCTTACATGGATACTAGGCCAGCTGGGTCGCCGCCAGTATCATGGATAAAGTTCTCAGATGTATTTTTAGCCAAACTTGTCCCCAGGTGTCTCAGAGATAGGCTCCATGATCAGTTTCCAGACTAGAGCAGAGGTCTGTGACAGTGTCAGAGTATGAGGCTAGATTCCATGAGCTTTACAGATATGCCACTACTATACTACAGACTAAGGAGGAGCAGATTAGGTGTTTTGTCCGAGGTTTGAGGACTCAACTTCACGTTGAGACCCAGACGCTGGTTAAAGCGGGCCGATATTTTCTGGATATTGTCAATCATGCCCATACTATTGAGCAGCTATGTCGTGAGGCCCAGGAGAGCAGCAACAAGTGGGCTCACTTTGAGGGTAGCTACAGTAGGACACGGTCTAGATTCAAAGGCCAATCTGACAACTTCCAATTGAGGTTGCAGCAAGGCCAGTCCAACCATTTTTTCCAAGCACCGTAGCGGGCTTCTGAGGACAATCGCTGGTGTTAGGTTACTTCCAGGCAAACCGGTCCTCCCTATTTTATCGAGCGGAGGCCGAGGGATAGAGATACAACGGCGTCAGGGCAGGCTGAGTCCTCGCAGCCAGCATGTCAGGGATCCAGAGTTTTTGAGATGGCAACCACAGGCCGCAGTAGTCAATGCAGTAGTACCCGCGCATTCCCAAGATGCTACGAGTGCGAAGAGCTAGATCACTGGTCCCGAGTGTGTCTCGAGTGAAGAGAGAAGTACTTGGCCTCCTAGGCAGACCAGTCACCCTGCCACCGACAACTAAAGGCAGAGATCAAGATCTAGGCCGCAGAGAGGACCAGCGAAGCTCCAGAGATTATCAACATGGTTCTAGAGGCAGCAGACCTGGTAGTAGAGGCTACGCCAGAGGATAGGCCTTCAGGCTCATTTCTACGCAACGCAAGCATGGTCAAAGACCGAGGCATCTGATGATGTCATTACAGGTATGGTTATCTTATGCTAGCAGCTAACCTCAGCCTTATTTGATCCCAAGTCTACATAGTCCTATATATCTATTTATTTTGCTTATTGATTGGGGGTGAGTCCCGAGCCTCTGTCAGTACCACTTCATGTTGCGACTTCGGTAGGAGATTCTATAGTAGTGGATCGAGTATGTAGATCATGTACAGTTACTATTTCGGGGTAGGATACCTGGGTAGATTTACCGTTGCTTGATATGCTTGACTTTGATGTTATTATGGGTATGGATTAGTTGGCCCCTTACACATCGTTCTGGATTGTTCCGCTAAGACAGTTACCTCGGCCATGCTTAATATACTTCTAGTGGTGTGGTGGAGATCCATTAGCCGCATACCGATTGACATTATTGTGTATGTTCGAGCCCGGAAATTGATTTCTACCGATTGTTTGTCATACTTAGCCATGTTCGTGATGTGTCAACCGAGGCTCCTTCTGTTGATTCAGTCCCAGTGGTTTGAATATGCAAATGTGTTTCGTGCTAGTTTGCCTGGTCTACCTCTAGAGAGGGATGTTGATTTTGCTATTGGTTTGGTGACAGGCACTAAGCCCATTTCTATTCCTCCATGTCGGAAGGCCCTTGCCGAGCTTGATGAGCTCCTTGGTAAGCTTCAAGATCTCCTAGATCAGGGTTTTATTTGGTAGAGTGTTTCTCCCTAGGGTGCTCCTGTTCTGTTTGTTAAGAAGGACGAGACTCCGCGTATGTGTATTGATTACAAGCAGCTGAATAAGGTGACAATGAAGAATTGTTATCCCTTGCCTCGTATTGATGATTTATTTGATCGGTTATAGGGAGCCGCTGTATTTTCCAAAATCGATTTGAGGTCAGGTTATCACCAGTTGAGGAACAGGGCAACAGATATTTCCTAAGACTGCCTTTGGACCCGTCATGACCATTATGAGTTCCTGGTTATGTCGTTTGGGCTCACTAATGCCCCTGCAGCTTTAATGGATCTGATGATTGTGTGTTCAAACCATATCTCGACTCCTTTGTGATAGTTTCCATTGATGACATTCTAATATACTCCTGGAGTCGTAAGCACCACGCCTAGCACCTGGGGATTGTACTTCAGACATTGAGGGATCACCGACTTTATGCTAAGTTTTTTAAATGTGAATTCTGGTTAGAGCCCGTAGCATTTTTGGGGTACATGATGTCCAAAGACGACATTATGGTGGATCCAGCTAAGATTGAGGCTATTCGTGGTTGGGATAGGCCCACATCTGTTACTAAGGTCAGGAGTTTTGTTGGTTTACCAGTTATTACAGATGGTTTGTCGATGGGTTCTCTATTATTGTTGCACTGTTGACACAGTTGACTCGCCAGGGTGTCCCATTTGTGTGGTCTGAGGAGTGCAAGCCTAGCTTCCTGAGGCTTAAGGAGCTACTGGCTACAACTCCTATTTTGACTCTTCCACATGAGGGCGGGGGATTTCCAGTATGTTGTGATGCCTCCAGGATTGGCTTGAGATGTGTTCTAATGCAACGAGGTCGAGTTATCGCTTATGCCTCTAGACAGCTGAGAGCTCATGAGCGAAACTACCCCAATCATGATTTAGAGTTGGCAACGGTAGTTTTTGCGATCAAGATATGGCAACATTACCTATGTGGAGTTCATAGTAAAATTTACACTGATCATCGTAACCTGCAGTCTAAGTTGCGTGGACTCTTCACTTTCAATTCCACACCCGTGTCGGATTCTTCGAATATACACTACTTTTGGCGAATCCAATCACCTGCCGACACTTTCAAAGAGTCCGAGCAACATAGGCCGTAGTACATTATGAGGCAGAGGGACCTGAATTCCAGACAGCGATGTCAAATCGAGTTATTAGCATATTATGATCTCTCCATTCTTTATCATCTGAGCAAGGCAAATGTAGTGGCGAATGCCTTGAGTAGAAAAGTGATCCGTATCAGTAGTCCAGCTTATTTGCCTACTGTGGAGCAACCTTTGGCTTTGGATATTCCGTCCTTAGCTAATGGAATGGTGAAATTGGATACTCTGGACTGGTATTTGCTTATGTTTGGGCCCATTCCTCTTTATTTGATCAGACCCATGCCAGACAGCACGAGGATGAGACAATAGCGGCCCTCAGAGATCAGGTTTTAGAGGTTGGTAATGGCCAAGCCACTATAGATTCAGATGGGGCCCTCAGATTTGACGGTCCATTGTGTGTTCCCAGAGTTGGGGGTTTGATACCAGTGATTCTACACGAGGCTCATAACTCCAGGTATTCTATCCACCCGAGCACAGCGAAGATGTATCGAAATTTGAGACAACATTACTGGTGGGAAGGTATGAGGAGAGATATAACTAATTATGTATCCTGTTGTCTTAGCTATCAGCAGGTTAAGGTCGAGCATCAGAGACCCGATAGAGAGTTGCAAAGACTACCCATTCCCAAATGGAAGTGGGAATAGGTCAGCATGGACTTTGTGATGGGATTGCCTCGGACTTCCATGGGTGCTGATAGCATCTGGGTCATTGTTGATCGACTAAGTCGGGTCATTTCCTTCCAGTTTGGTCTTCTTACAGTGCTGAGTGGTTAGCCTGTATATATATCAGGAAGTAGTCCGTCTTCACAAGGTACTGGAGTCCACTATATCAGATCGTGGCTCACAATTCACCCCCAGCTTCTGGAGAGCCTTTTAGAGAGAGTTGGGCACCAGGGTAGACTTGAGTACATCATTTCATCCCACACACCAATGGCCAGTCAAAGTGTACTATCTAGGTCCTTGAGAATATGTTGTGGGCCTATGCTTTATTGTTTTACGGTCAGTGGGATCAATTTTTGCTTCTAGCAGAGTTAGCATATAATAATAGCTACCGTTCCAACATTCAGATGGCACCGTTTGAGGCTTTTTACCTATTGGTTGGTTCGAATCCACCGAGCCTAGACCGTATGGCATAGACTTGCTCCAGGAGGCTCTATCCCGAGTTCATGTGACTCAGGATAGCTCAGAGTCGGCACCAGAGTTAAGCTGATTGGGGACGCCGACCTTTATATTTTGATGTTGGTGACCGAGTACTCTTGCGGGTATCACCCTTAAAAAGGGTGACAAGATTTGGCAGGCGGGGTACGCTCAGCCCCCGGTATATTGGGCCATTTGAGACTTGGAGGAGGGTCGGTGCAGTTGCCTAGGAGTTAGTCTTGCCTCTAGCGTATTTAGCTATATATCCAGTTTTTCACATTTTGATGTTGCGTCGGTATGTGCTAGATGAGTCTCATATGTTGCAGCATGATTCGATTGAGCTGGATTATCATTTGGCATTTGTTGAGAAGCCAAAACCCATATTAGCAAGGATGTCAGGCAGTTTCGCTCCAAAGTTATACCCATGGTTAAGGTCCAGTGAAAGCAGCGTCCGGCCACTTGGGAAATGTAGTGGGACATGCGGGAGCAATTCCCCAGCCTATTTGAGTCCTCAGGTACGCCCTTATCTCTACTTTTGCAGACAAGTTGTTGTAGTAGTGAATGTTGTAGCAATCCGATTTTTTCAATATTTAGCGCTTTCTTGTAGCAATCCCAGGTCATTTATGACTTGCTGGAACTGGTAGCTCAGTCGCCTGGTCGTTCGTTTGGAGGTTGTGCAGTTCCGCTTATTTGGACGTTGGAATTAACTTATTCTTTTGGAATATGACTAAGACTTCTTAACACTTTAGGAAGAATGTGTTATGAAGTATTTTAAGTGCACAATGTTCATATGATAAGGGTGGGAGTCAAGGAAGTTGCACAATAAAAGTCGGTGGAAGTTATCGTGGATGTTGTTAAGGGATTTTCTGAAATTCGGCGTTAAATGACTCAACACTTTTCTCCTAAATTATTAAGAGTTAGAAGGCTCATGACCCACCAAATTGAATGTCTACGAGTCTAGTTTCTAACGCACAAAACAATTCATTCATACGATCTCAAAATAGCGAAATATGCACCTTTTTGTAAGACTGTGTTTGTAAGACTGTGCAAGCAGGCACCTCGAAGTGGGTCTCTCTTAGCTTTAAGTCGGTTTGGCTTTATAAGCAGCCATCTCCTTTTTTTCCATTTAGAACAAGAAGAAAACCCAAAAAAAAAAAAAGGATCAACCCACCTTCCAATACTCCCTGGTCACTTAGATTCTCAACTCAAAAATTTAACAAAAATTGCTCTACTGTCGCAAGCTCATCATCGTGGTACAGTTTTCTTGTTGATTTAGGCTCTAGTTGTTGTTGTTGCAAGGAGGCAAATCTCTGAGCTTTTTTTTTCAAGCATTTTTGTTGAGGTAACATCCGTTTACAACCGTCCTTCATTATTATATGTCCTAGTGTTGCTTTTATGGATTTTCGAGCCATATTGTGGTGTATTTGATATGGTGGCTACCGGCAACCCCCTTTTTCTTGGTTAGTTTTGGCTATTGTTGTTGTTTATTATGATGTTAAGGTGCGGGAGATAATATAGGTGTTGGTGTTATTTTGATAGAATGGTTGGTGCCTTTTTTCGATCTTTCCAAAAAGAAATGTTATTACTTGTTAAGACGGTTTTACATTGTTTCGAGTATTGGATTGAACCAAAATTTGAGGTACAGGCTCGGATAGCTATAAGGATCATTTTACGAGGATTGTTTCGGGATCCCAGTGTGGGTCCCTTTTCCCACTTTTTGACCCCGGAATTAGTTTAAGTCCATTCTCATGATGTTAGGGTCGAAATGACCGTATTAACACTATGATTCTATTTCTGACAGCTTGGCGGCATTATGAGATTGTTTGGAAGGGTAAAGCACCTGCAAAGTGATCAGGACCACACGTGATCGGCATTCAGGTAAGCAACGATCTCCTTTCTTCTGGGCTGAGTTTGAATGTGTGAATCTTGTTTGGGTCGAATGAATGTTGAGCAGGGGAATAGGTTGGAGGCCATATATACTGAGTATGATTGTACTAGTTACTATATGTGAACATCGGATATCTGTTTAGCATGTTGTGAATACTTGTGTTTCGCATACTGACTGCCTGTTGTACGCATGATTATCTGGGACAGACAAAGTACTTGTTTGGTACGCTGAGGGCATCTATGATTGATATATTGCTGTCTAACGCATGTTCAGTTATATTTGTCGTCGGGCCTAGTCTAGTTTAGGCTAATGATGCCCTAGGCCTACGATGGTCAGGACCAGTAGACTACTGTACTTATTCCCAGTGTGACTTGAGAGGAATAGATCCCTGTACACCGGATTAGCAAACTTGAGTCTGGTAGAGTTAGGCCTCGATTACGTCCTAGGCACCACTGGTGCGAACCCATGTCAGGTCCACAGCCTGCGGTGAAGTCCAGAGCATAGCCTGAGTTAAGTCCAGTGTGTTGCCTGAGTTGGAGTCCATGGCCTAGCCTGAGTTAAGTCCAGTGCGTTGCCTGAGTTGGAGTCCATGGCCTAGCCTGAGTCTAGAGACCAGGTCATCGTTTGAGTTGAAGTCATAAGCTGATACTTGAAGTCCAGGCCACGACTTGCGTTGGAGTCCAGGATATTATCGTCTGAATTGAAGTCCAAGTCATGGTGTTCTATTAGAAATGAGGTGTCATGTGCAACGGCTGGGTTACAAGCGCACCTGAGCTTTGACATTGCTAGATCATAGTTCAGAGGACATTTTTCCTACCTTTTCTTTGTGCGTTGGTGTACCTTCTAGGCTTATGGGGGCCCGGTTGACATAGACATGGACAGTAGGGTCTTACACCCGCGTACATCACTACACCTTCGCCTAGCTCAAGTTATTTCATTAGTTGTCGGCACTTACCTGGTTTTTGTGATTAGACATTGTGGAGTTATATTCTATCTTATCCCTACTTTATTTACTATTCTTACTCAGTCAACCTATGATGCCTACTGGGTACCATATTTCTAGTACTCACCCCTACTGTCTGCACCCGTTTCGTGATGCAGGGTCTAGCACGAGCCAGCAATGTTGATTCTTCCGATGTAGTTGTCATATTCGGAGACTAGCGATGAGCATTGAGCGTCCTTGGATCCTCCCAGTCTCCCTCTGTACCAACAGCTGTCTTTTGCTACTTGAGACTGACTGCCTTGTACCTTGTTTTGGTTATGTATATGTATATGTATATAGGTTAGAACCCAGTTGTTGTATTGTGTCTGTGAGAAATATTGGAGAAGAATATTATTGAATTGTTGTCTACATTATTACATTGACACCCTATTTATAGATACTATATTAGACTCCTTTTCCAACTAGGATACTATAATACAATCCTTTTCCAAGTACGATTCTATATACTATTGTTGTTCCTATTTCCCATTCTAAGTATAGGATTGTATTTACCTATTCCTATTCTAACACTCCCCCTCAAGCTAGTGCATACACGTCATATGTACCTAGCTTGTTACAATTGTAATTAATACGAGGATCGATGAAGAGCTTTGTGAGATATGTGTAAGTTGATCACTCCACTTCACAAAATCGACAATCAATCTCAGTGTGCTTAGTCTTCTCATGAAATACTAAATTTGATGCACAATGTCGATAAACACAATGTGATAAGTTCTTGAATTGACAATGTTGAACTTCCCAAACCAAGCTCCAAAGACTGATTCATACCACGGAGTGACTAACACAAGCGACATACAAGGCTACCAAACTCCCTTGAGCAACAAAATCAGGTGGTTGCTCCATATAGATTTCTTCCTCGAGATGATCGCGGAGAAAAACATTCTTAATGCTCAACTGATCAGAGGTCAATGGAGAAAGACAATATGGATCATCTCAAAATTGCTCCAAGAAAGTCAACTTTAAAAATGGTTGGAACTTGCTCATGCGCCGAATTATTAAATTTGATGGCTAAAAGTGGTCATAAATTGAGAAATAAAATCATATGGATAGGGTCGAAATGATGACATGACCCTACTAAGAAAGAGAATTATATGGGTAGAGTCGGAATGACGACACAAGCCTACTAAAATGTAAAATTATATGTGTAGGGTCAGAATGACAACATGACCCTACGCAAATTAGATTTGATGAATCACCGAAAAGACACATGGAACTACACAAATCAAATCTGAGTCACCCAAAAGACACATAGTGCTATGCAACTCAGATATGAGAAGTAGTTCGAAAAATTCACGACATTACACAAATTGAATATGAGAAGTAGTTCGGCGAGATGCATGGTGCTACACAAATACGGACAAATGTGGGGTTGACACAAAACAACCCTAGAAAGTCACCGAATATTGACGCACAATGACTAGTTTGACTGAGTTTTCTTCCCTTGAATATGAGAATCATACATGTATCATTGGCGCTACTTTTGTTAAAATAACCATTGGCTAGACAGGCAGCATATATGGGTCATAGCCACCCGCCAGCAGCGGAAGCTCTTTGATTTTCTACCAAGATTGTAGAAGCACTGGTACCATGTGAGAAATATTGGAGAAGAATATTATTGAATTGTTGTCTACATTTTTACATTGAGACCCTATTTATAGATACTATATTAGACTCCTTTTCCAACTAGGATACTATAATACAATCCTTTTCCAAGTAGGGTTCTATACTATTGTTATTCCTATTCCCATTCTAAGTAGGATTGTATTTACCTAATCCTATTCTAACAGTGTCTATAGTAGTTCTGTACAGATGACCTCCAGGTCCTGGGAGCGTGTTTTATAGTTATTATGTATGTGTATATCCAACATCAGCTCTGTTTCTATATGATTAGCTTACCCGTTGGTATCTATTGGGTCACCTGTTACCTCACACCCGTTACTAGCCGTTCCGGATCAGGGTTAGGCTTCCCTATTTGAGGGTTCAGGTAGACACCATCACGACTTGTAAAGTCGGGTTGTGACAATAATCCCTTAAAATCAATGTGTTGTAACCATATGTTCTCTAGGATAGCCCCCAATTGATACCCCCACTATCTACCATTAGAGGACAAATATCTGAATATAGATTTTGACAATGCCTATTGAATATAGTCAGGAACTTCTCTTTCCAATTGCTAGAAATCAAAATTCTATTGATGTGTGAAGCCGTTTTTTGTTGCTTCATGTACACTTTGCACCCAAAACAAATCAGTGACGTCACAGTTAGACATGAATCTGGAGAAATCACTTGATATTTCCTCCAAATTCCTATGGTTATTTCTTATTTCTTTCACAAATCTAACGGTACCAACATTACCTATAATAACCCACAAAAGCCATAACTTTATAACATTTCATACCGTTCATCCCACAGATCTTATTAAGAAGTTAAAGCCTATGTAGATTCCAGAAAGTGCACCATTCAAAGTTGTTCGGATCATTCTAAGATCACAAAATAATCACTGTGTCACTTTCTTAAGCTCCTAAAATCAAATTCCATCCAATGTTCCTCTAGAGTCTACAGATGCCCATTCGACCCATCTACCTCCTCATATGCTTCGGGCTTCCTGTTCCATTATCATTACCATCTTGGCTGCAAACAAATCACAGAACGCCTCCATTTCATATTTCACTTCTTTAAGATGTATCCTCTTCTTGGGACACTTCAACCCCATCTGATCTATGCCATAATTTCTATAAGCATATCTGTAAAACTTTTCAGGCACTTTCCCTTGCACCCTCCGCTCATTCCACTTTCTTTCATCACAAGTTACAGTAGAGAAAGACGCTTTAATTCTAAATCCCTTTCTCAGCCTACATTCTTTCTCAATTTTCATCAATAACTCCAGGCTGTTTCATTCTCAGAACCTAGAAATGAAATTCCTACAAATATTCTGAGTGTCTAAAATTTTTCTTTTGACCCAGATTGTTGCCAGGTTATCATCAATTAATAAAGATCCAAGAGTAGTATGTCCAAGTTCACTCAAATTTGGACAGAGAAAGTATAGCAAGCATTACATTACCAATATGTATAAGCAAGCTTTCTAATCTGAGACCCTGAATTGCACAATATCTTCGCAGTCAGTTTTTGTCCAGAAAATGATGTCAATATTGAACACTAAACACCACTCACCCTTATACAAAGACCTCAGGTTGGTTTATGATTTTGGATATTGACGCAACCACAACATATAATTAGTTAAACCATGAGAAAATCAGAAACACATAGCAACAGATATGTGGAAAGTGCACAATATAGTCAGATAAACCACGTGAAAAATAAGTAAAATAACTGATTCCAAACACCATTAAGTAACATAGAGTATATCTAACTACTATTTAGGTTATACCACAGACGAGCAATAAATTGATGTGCCTAAAGGCAATCATGAGATGTGTAATTTAAGAGTAGCCACAACCTCAGACACAGGCAGTGAAAGAGAGCACAACAGAAATCTAGGTACCTCTACAGATAGTATTTTAGGTGGAGGATCCACAGGCCGATCATCCTTGCCAGTTTCAACTTCACCCAATGTAATAAGATTATATATTGAATCCCCAGTTACCTGCAAATAATGGAATAAAGCTTTTAATTTACAGAAGTAAGTTGAAGTTTTGATAAGATGTAGTATGCATGTTCTAAGGAGTCAAGTTGGTTACTTTTCCAAAGATTGTATGCTTCTTGTCGAGAAAGTCACAACGATCCAAAGTCATAAAAAATTGACTTGCATTTGAATTTGGTGAGCCTGCACCAGCACATGCCACCAAACCCCTATGTTTGAATCTTAAACGGGAGTGGAATTCATCAGGAAACACACCACCATATATACTTTCACCACCTGCATAAATCCATGGAATTCACCTTTACCAATGCATGCTAAAAGAAGATATACGAAACCAAACTAATGATAAATTATTGAGAGCTTTCAGTGAAGTTGACATTGTTAATTTCACTCCACACTGAAAGAAGATTTTATCAAAGACTGCAAAGGAACAGAACAGAAATAATGTGATAAGATAAGTGAGGACAAAGCATCCATTCTTGGAGCTTAATCTTTTCTCTTCAGATGGGCCAAGTGTCCACTTTTGGAGCTTAATCCTTTCTCTTCTTTTTGATAAACAAATAGGATTAATAGAACTTTATAGATTTTTTTCCATACAGTTGTATCCAGACCACCTGGCGGGCAACTAAACTATTTTATTTTATTTTTTTTGAATTGCACCGGGTGTCCGAGTCTCTTTGAGACCCAACTAATCCCGGGGGTGCACAGGTACGTGCTATCTTTAACTAGCACAGGTACCAAGTAACTCTACTAACAATGCTAAGGCAGATGAAAAGAAATCACATGGTACTTTTTCCTCTGATGGGATTTATACCCTGATCTTCAAGTTATGTACCTTCTTTATTGATTGCTAGACCACACTCTTCGTCACAGGAAGGATAAATTTATGTTAGGATGTAGTAGCTTGAGTTGGAGTGTAGAAAAGATAAAACAAGGGTTTGGACAAGGCCCAGAGTGCAACTATTTAAGCAAAGCACAACCCAAAAAGAAAAGTTGGAAGAATCGAGAATTACTTTTCCTGAATCCAAAATATTTCTCTATTTTTTCATCTATCTTCTGAAAACTAAAGAATACCACCTGCAAACAAATGAACTTGTGGAGATCAGAGACTATACGAGTTTATAGGTAGTGGTCTACTTTTTCTGTACTGATTTTTTCCAATTTTTACAAGTGAATTAAGCTGTGGTAGAAATAATATTAGCATCAATGATATCCTTCAACGGAGAGCCTTGGAGTAGCTAGTAAAGTTGTTGTCATGTGACCGGGAGGTCACGGGTTTCAAGCCTTGTAAACAGTCTCTAGCAGAAATGCAAAGTAAGACTGCGTACAATATACCTTGTGGTCGGGTCCTTCCCCAGACCCTATGCATAACGGGAGCTTTAGTGCACCGGACTTGCCCTTTTATCAATGAATCCTTCCATTTCTTTCTGAAATGGAAACTCCAACCAAAATATGCTACCCAAATTTTGGAAAAAAATGAGATATAAACATTTTATATAAGAAAATAAGTATGAAGATGTTTACCGATATTAGACAGGGAGAAAAGATCATTTCAGCCGGAAAGGCATATAACTTGGTACTGTTATGCATATCTCCTAGTATTGAGATGGTTTAATAGTTTTCTTTTTTATTAAGTAAAAGTATTGTCATTCATAAACATGGCCAAACTGGTCGTATAGAAGTAATTTTTCTTTATCAGGTGAAAGATTTCATTGATAATAACAACGCCATTATGATCATACAAAAGAGATATACCAAAAAGGAAAAACCTACGAAATATGGTTCTCTCCAAAAGACAACCAATCCTCATTACAAAGAAGAACTACATGGGTGCCCCAAAAGAAATGAAGGGATCGAAAACTACCTCTCAATTGAGCAAAGCTCATCTCCACCCCTTCAAAGCTCTCTTATCCCTCTTTTCCAAATGACCCACATTAACGAATAACACTCCACGCCTTGTGCTTTCTTTTAGCTTTGCTCTTCTAGCTAAACATCAACTCCTTAACAGATCTTGGCATTACCCCAAGAAACGCCAGACCATTCGAGTATATCCCCATAATCTCGCGGCTAAATTGCAGTGTAACAGAACATGATCCACGTCCCCGCCACCTCTTTGCAAAGGAAACACATGCTCAAACAGACAACCTTTCATTTCTTAAGATTCTCCACAATCAAAATCACTCCTCTAGTAGCTAACCACATGAAGAAACTCACCTCCCTCGGTACCTTAGGTATCGAGTCTGAACCATATGGAAACCTCTCTTCTGCCCTAACCAAGATATTCTCATAAAAGGACTTAACTGAGAACACTTGGTTATTCCCCAACTCCCAACTCAAAGTCGCATTGCTTTTAAAGTGACACTAGCAGTCTTTGAAGCTCAATCACCTCCCAGTCCTGGAAATATCTTTTGAACCTCAAATTCCAAAATGCTCATCGTGTGACTCCCTAACTTGCTAAACAGACTCATCCAAAGCCTCCCTATAATTAGGAGATGTGACAGTCTCCCACCATAGCAAGTGTAATTTCTTGCCTCATCCACAGCATCTCAAGAAAAGTTCTTTAAAGGTAGATTACCATCTATTCCTCCTCTAACACGACCACCACCTCTTTGTTGCAAGCCGCACACTTTTATCTTTTTCCTCCAAAGGAAGCTTTGGTTTGTTAGTCAATTGATGCTTATTTCGTATTCAAATCTTTCTTCATGTACTTGCAAGGATCTGGTAGGTTATTCAATCATCATGGAGTCCAAATCTCTGGACTTTACAATGACGTCAACCAAACAATTAAATCATGAACCTAAAGGTTTTATTACTTATGGAACAACTCATTCGTCCTTTAAGTCTTTGCCATATCTTTTTATTTGAATTATGTTAGCCAAAATTATTGAGATATAATCTTAAACAAGTTCAAATTTCTTATTTGCAATGACTTAAACTCCCCTTTTAAGATTTGGAGGTTGAACCTTTTTCACCAAGTTCAAACCTCTAAATGGAACTTTAGATAGTTTCCTATGCTTTCTTGCAAGTGGTTGTACTTAGCACTTGCTAACCTTCTCAAACATCTTGTCATCCAAACTTTGATGGATGAAAGTAAAAGTTTTTTGATCTTTTTTCTTTATCGCAGCAACATCAACATCTTCCTTACAATTAGTCTCAATCTTTATCAGTCCTCCCAAACATCATTGTCTTCAAGTAGAGCTTCCATTGGGATGCATCAATTTCAATAGGTATTTTTTTTAACATATAAGTAGTGAAACTTGAAGTAGAATTCCTTTAGAAGACATTTTTTCTCCAAAATATAGTTGTCCCTCAAACAAAAATAACTCTACTAATAGATGTTGGAAAATTTAGACAGCAAGACAATGGTCAAACTTACTACTAGAGAAGTGGAGGAAAGAATGATACTCTTCTTTCACAACTTGACTTGAATTAAATGGCTCTTATACATATGTTTCCGTATGTATGGAACCATACATTAATACATGCACAACCAACCCAATGAAGGGTTGTTTGGTCAAAAACAAGTTATGAAGGGTTTAGCAATGTAGGGAATAACAATATATGAGTGATTATTATTACGAGTACTATTTCTTGTACAATGTATAGTTTAAAAGATGTGTTTTGTGTTTTTTAAAAGGATTGTGTAAAACATAAGGGTTAATTGTGGTCATTTTAGTTCTTTTAAACTGGTAACTTGTCATTTTACTTGTTCTAATGTGTTACTAATCCATGTATTATTGCACCTTCTATAGAGCTGGGCATTATTTGGTTCGAACCGAAAAAACCGATCGAACCGAATTTTTTTAAATTTCGGTTTCGGTTAATCGGTTTATTCAGTCGGTTTCGGTTTTAAATTTTAAAATATTGATAATTCGGTTCGATTATCGGTTTTAATTTTTTTTATTTTGGTTAACCGAAAAACCGAAATTTTTTTTTTATGTCCAAATAAACTTCTTCTTTGAAAGAAAAATAAAAATGCTATTTAACAACCTTTGGAAGAGTGTCCTTGTATATATAAAGGATATACAGACATCCTAAGATAATATGTCTTAGAAACATCACAGCTACAGTGGCAAAATAGCTAATCTTTCTCGACAAGTCCAAAAAATATGAATACATGCATGCACATATATATATATATATATATGGATTCTTGCTATACCTTCTTGGCTAGAAATGAGATGATATTGTGGTTAAGTTCACTGAGATGATATTATGGTTAAGTTCACTGAGAATATTACAGTAGCTCCAGAGAACTCGCTTCTGCTTGACTACCTATTAGTTTTGGCTGCTTACATATGCTATAACTTATAAATGCTATACCTTCTTGGCTAGAAATGAGATGATATTGTGGTTAAGTTCACTGAGATGATATTATGGTTAAGTTCACTGAGAATATTACAGTAGCTCCAGAGAACTCGCTTCTGCTTGACTACCTATTAGTTTTGGCTGCTTACATATGCTATAACTTATAAATTATAATACATATAGTATAGGCCCAACGTGAACTGGTAATTTCCCAAGCCCAACCGGGCAACATATACTTTACTGAACGCCCAATTTCAGTTCCAAATAATATTACTTTACTTTAGTGAAAAATAAAATTCATAAATCCTAATTGCTAACGTGGAACATATATGTTAAGGAATGAAGGAATCAAATGGTAGACTTTTGATTTATAGGTTATGGCACTTCAAATAGTAATTCAATACATGTAATTGTTCACATTTTTAAATAATGGCTTCATTAATTGGTTACTAATATAAAGTATCTTATCTTTATAGAGTTGTAGTAATGTTTTCTTGTATGTAATCAATTACTTTTCATCGAAAAAAAAGAGACAGAAATAATATTCAAACTGAAAAATTAAACCGAAATAAACCGAACCGAAATTGCAAAAACCGAATTTATTTCAGTTCAGTTTCGGTTTATATTTTTCTTAAACCGAAAACCGAAAAACCAAACCGAATTTCATAAACCGAACCGAACCGACCGAATGCCCAGCCCTAACCTTCTACCAAGCATAAAACAATACATATATTCTAGCATAATTTATGCAGGTAATATTTATGTTAACAAAAGAAATTGCAACCAAACAATGTATAAGTGATGTTGCATTTTGTTCTACAACAAAAAATATAAACAAACATTCTAAAGTCGTTTCATTTGGGTTGGAGGAGATTCAATCTCCACATAAATCCAACATTAATTTGTACCATGTTTGATTGGGTTTGAGGAAATTTAATTATCACATAAAACACGACTTTAACTTATACTCATTAGATACATACTATGTTGCTTGGACTCTACAAAAATATCTTATGCATGTCGAGATCTCCATATATACACTACAAAAACAACAACAAACCAAATGAAATCTCACAAAGTAGGTCTAAGAAGGTGGAGTATATGCAGACCTTATCACTATATCTTTGAGGTAGAAAGGAAGTTTTTAAAAGACCCTCGGCTCAAGCAAATCAAAGCACTAATTAAGAGGAGCATGAAAGCTAATAGCAAAGTAGTGCTAAGCATATACGCAAGGAACCGTGACATCAACAAGAAGGTGCAGTCACCTAAACACATTATACCATATATGATAATTGGAAACCCAAAGTCAAAGACTACATGAATATGCTAATACGACCAATACATAGCTCCACCTAGCCAAAGACTCGAATATATGCTAGTATAAGAATACCTCTCAACTACCTCCTAACTTCTACCTTTATCTGTGACCTTCATACCCTCTTATCTAAAGGTCATAACCTCAACAAGTTGCAGATATATCATATCTTGCCTAATCACCTTTCATTGATACTTTTCGACCTACCTTTGCATCTCCTTGCACCTATTATATCCGATCTCTCACACCTCCTCACTAGGGCATCCATACATCTCTTCTCATGCCCAAACCATCTTAGTCTTCCTTTCCTCATTTTGTCCACCACGGAGGTCCCTCCCACTTCATCCCGAATATTGTCATTCCTAATTCTATTGCTCCTAGTATATCCACACATCCATATCAACATTCTCAATTTCGCCACTTGCATCTTTAAACATGGGACTTCTTGGTTGGCCAACACCACATCCCATATAACAAACCCGATCTAACTATTACTCCATAAAACTTATACTACTTAAGAAATCCGACACACGCTCCTCAACAATTTTTAATAGTTTGAGCAGTATAGCTTACATAAGTCATGCGAGATTTTCTGTATTAAATTATGTGGTGTAAAATGTGGAACAAAAATGCACCTTCCAGCAATACATGGATTTATACCCTAAAATGACAAAACCAACCCTCACAATAGTACAAAAACAACAACATACGCAGTGGAATCCACAAGTGGGATCTGGGGAGGATAAAATGTAGGCAGACCTTACCACTACCTCATGGAGATAGAGAGGTTGTTTTCGGAAAACCTTCGTCTCAAAAATCAAGCCCCATAAGCAGAAGATACTAGATATGGAAAAAGAAAAAGAAAACGACTAATAATGAAAAGCAAATAATAGTATGTAAATATGATAAAAGTAACAAATATAAGATGGATAATGACAACACAGGATATAAAAACATAACTACTCCTGCTAACCTTCTGTATCAAAAGTCCATACATCAACTTACCCCTACTAGCCTATTAGCCTTCTACCCTAATATGCGACCTTCACTCCTTTCTATCTAAGGTCATGTTCTCAGTGAGATGAAGTTTCGTCATATCTTGTCTAATCACCTCACCCCAATACTTCTTCCATCTACCTCCACCCATCTATGTAACCCCTAAATCCAACCTCTTGCATATCCTAACAGGGGCATCGGTACTTTCTCTCTGTACATGTCCAAACCGTCTTAATCTTGCTTTCCTCATCTTGTCAGCCACGAGGGCTACCTCTAACTTCTCCTGAATGGTCTCATTCCTAATCTTATCACTCCTGGTATGTCCACACACCCATCTCAACATCCTCATCTCCGCGACTTGCATCTTCTGAACATATAAGTTTTTAATTGGCCAGCACTCCACCCCATATAGCAGAGACGGTCTGACCACCATTCTGTAAAACTTGCTTTTAAGTTTAGGTGGTATCTTTTTATCACACAATACTCTAGAGGCAAGCCTCCATTTCGTCTATGCTGCCTAAAATAATCTGTGACATCATCGTCAATATTGCCACTACTCTGGATGATGAACCCAAGATAGTTAAAGTTTTCTCTTTTAGGAATAGGTTGAGTGGCGAGTGTCACTTCAATGACTGCCTAATCTCTCGCAAAACTGAATTTGCACTCCAAGTATTTTGTTTTGGTCCTGCTCAATTTGAACCCTTTGGATTTTAAAGTATATCTGCAAAACTCCAATCTATCATTAACTTTAGTCCGAGTCTCATCAATCGATACTATATCATCTGCAAATAGCATACACTATGAAACCTCCTCTTAGATAGACCGTGTCAACTCATCCATTATTAAGGCGAAAGAAAAAGGCTCAGCATAGATCCTTGGTGAAGTCCCATCTCAACAAAAAAATACTTTGAGATCCTCCCACCGTTCTTACCCAAGTTTTGGCTTCGTCATACATGTCCTTTATCACCCTAATATACATTATTGGAACACCTTTCGCCTCTAGACACCTCTATAGCACATCCCTCGGAACTTTGCCATAGCATATGAAGAACACCATATGGTAATACACCTATATTTTTTATTCTTCTAAAAATTGATCAAAAATATCAAGGTATATTGTCTCCAGCTTCGATTGATAAATCCGACCAAAATTAATATATTGTCAATTCAAAAAAGAGAAATGAGTTTGTATCTAATGTTGATTCAGGTGATTAAATAAGTAAACTAAATTATACATTGTATACTAATTTGTAATATAAACATAATCTCGTGATCACCAATACCTACATCAAAATCCCATGCCACTGGGTTTCGATCTTGAGACCTTGAAAGGGAGCAAATCCCAAAGCTCAAGTCAATTACCACCAGGCCAACCCATGATGATTCCATTATTAAATGGTCCTGTATTGTTTATGCAAAATTTTATGCTAGTATTATCACCAGTCATACGTGAAACCAAAGATCACTTACAATTCTAGTTCATGCACTAAATAAATGAAATGCATGAATAAAGTTTTAAGTTCCAAAGAAGCCTAACCTCCGGGTAGCCCTTATAGTAATTATCATCAAATTTTAACTATTTGAGAAGTCCAATTACACAACTAAACTCCAGTTAGCCCTAAACCGTAAATAAAATGAAATATTCACGATTTTCAAAGTCCAATTACACATAAAACTTAGGAAATTCAAAGTAAATCAAATCAAGTCGATAACTGAAAAAGAGTTATGTTTGTTACCAGTGCCAGTGCCGGTAGGGTCACCACCTTGAACAAGGAAAGATTTGATAACACGATGAAAAATGGTATTATCATAGTAACCTTCGAGACACAATTGAACAAAATTCCTTACAGCTTTTGGTGCTTCTTTTGGCCATAGTTCTATATCTAGTGGCCCGTACGTCGTGTTAAGTACGACTTTCCCCTTCGTCGGCGGTTCCAAAACGTACACTGTCGACATTTGAGGAGCTTTTCTTCTTTCTCAACTCTTTACTCCCAGAAGAGAACATCCAATGGTTGGGTGCTCAAGCCCAAATGCGTCTTCGAAACGGCGTCATTTGTTCCTGGCCTTTCTTATTCTTTAAGGTTTGTTTGGAAAGCACCTCATATTTGAAATTGGTGTAATTATTAAAATAATAATTAAGAAATAATATTAAAAATATTTTTAAATTATGTAAAATAATAAAAATATTTTTCACTTATAGAGTGATCTAAAAATATCTGTACAGTTAATATTTTGTATCAAAAATATTTTTACTATTATTTAATGGGTCAAAAATATTTCTTTTTCAAATAAATTTGTTATTTATTTTCTTTTTGAACATATTATTTTTCTAAAAATATTTTTTAATTAGCTAATATTTATCTTACTTCAATTCCGAGAAAAAATTTAAAAATAAAATATTTCTTATTTTATAATAATTATTATTATATTTATCGTTATCTAAATAAAAATTATCATTAGGTTTACTATGATCTGATATTTATTACATATATTATTTGTTACAAAGATACAATGTTCTGTTTTGATTGATAAAATGAAATTTAGAAAAAATATGTTTTTACTTTTTATTAGTTAAAATGGTTTTAAAAGAAACAAAACAATGTATTTTAAAAAATAATATATATTTATTTAAAAAGGGGCATTTTTTACTCATGTAATGACAATAAAGGCATTTATGAACCAAACTATCAACGAAAAGGGTATTTTTGGACTAACATATTGATGGCAAAGGCATTTCTAGAACAAACTATAAAGAATGACATTTTTGTTCATTTCACATAATTTAAAGGCATTTTTACCCATATAAGTGTCTTGTTTGGTCGCGCAAGTATAATTATAAGATTGTATCAGATTTTAAAAATAAAAATTAATTATCTAAAACTTAAAATTTATATTAGACAAGTAAGGGTATTTGTAAACAATATTAAATTAAATATTTAAGATATATATTATCTTTTGAAAATATATTAATTAATAAACATATATTCTTAACTAATATATTATAAATAAAATCAAGTTTTATTTTTCAAATTAGTAAATTAATCATAAAAACTAAAAATATAAACTTTATTCAAACATCGTGAAATGCAGCTTTTAACAAATATATTTAAATATTATAGATATAATATCCTAATAAAATTATTAAAATATTTAAAAATAATAATCTAACTAAAAGATAAATAGTTTGTAATGTGAAATATCAAGGCAACACTACTAAAACAAATGAAATTAAAAATATAACATAAGTTTCTCAATTCAAAATTAAAATTTAACATATTACTCTTATGTCTTCAACATAACATATTAAAAGGAAAAAAAACAGAAGTTTATAATTTTATTCAATAATAAGTTAAACTTTAATTTATAAATTAGTTTACTAATAAAATTATGGTAATAAAAAAATAGAATAAATAAGATAATATGAAAAACTACATGGAATCACATGAAATAAAGGTTAAGAATGAGAAGGAAATGAAAAATAAATATTATAAAATAAAATATAATTTTAGAAAATATTAGAATAATAAGAATAGAAATAATCTAAAATAATAGAAATTAAGAAATAAATTAAAGCAAAAAATAGAAATAGAAATAAATGAAAGAAATTTAAAGGTAACTATCTTGTAATTACACCATGTATTTACCAACAATTTACGGTCTCTCCCTGTGAAAATGGAGGGTGTAATTACACCCTGCCAATTACAATCAATTACTTGCTAACTAGATGCTCCCTCCATACATCTTTGCTTTTTCATTATACTAAAAGTAGATGTCCAATAATACTTATCTACTTTATGAATTCAAAAGATAATTTTATACTTAGTTCCTAATTTACCCTTATTATTAATTGTAATTATTTTCCCATCACATTTTCTAAGACATTGTATTTATTATATTTTCAATAGGTGGTTTGATAAAATTACTTTTATAATTTACTGCTTCTTAATCCCTATGTCAAGTAAATACTGGACAATTATTGTTGGACGGAGGGAGTAATTACCTGGCCAACCAAATAGGTCAGACAGTGTAATTACACTCAATTACACCAAATCCAATTATCAGGGGCTTTTCAAATAGGACATTTATTTTTGCCAACACATTCGATCTCATATAAAGGAAACAATTGTACAGGTAGGTGTTTTGGTTTTGGATTCTAATTTCAAATATGTGGTTATTAATGAAATTTGAAAAAAAAAATTAAAATTAAGGCAACTTATCTGGCAAATCGAACGAATAATTTCACTTAATGGTTTGACTTATTAGGTTTCAATTTTAAATTACTGATCCGCTAGCCAACCTATAAGATATCGTCTAGTTCGATAACAAATTAGCAATTATTAGACGGTTATTGGGCGTGTATCGACTAACCTCTAATCACTATAATACCTTTTTTTTCAATGAACATATAGTAAAACCTTAAAAAGATGACTTATTTTTCATTATTATTCTAAATGAAGTGAGTCAGTGGGAAGTGAAAGACAAAAAAAATAGAGACAGTGAGTAGACTTTAGAGTTTAGAATGATATAAATTAGAACGAAAATCAATAGAATAAATAGGTATCTCTATGTCTTCACCTTTTTTAAGCTTTGCCAACTTGCTCGGTATTCTTTAAGGCAATATACATGTATGATTATAAAAAAGTAACCATTTAATTATCTTTATATATGAGGGTAAAACATTTAATAAGGCTAATATATCTAAAATAAAAATGTAAGTGTGATAATATTTAACAAGTTAATAATTTACCCAATAAGAAAATTGAATAATCTGCCTTGACCAATAATCTGTTAATTATAAAAATTTAATTCATTCCCCAATCATTTATTCGATAACCTAATACCAACAAGACAATAAGCCAATTTTGCAGTTAGCTTATTGGTTACGGTTCAATTTTGAATATCCTTATTTAAAATCAATGATTATAAAGCATGAAATCCTCATAATTTTTTACAACCTTTCTAATTACAAATCTGATTATATTACAATTAATAAAATATAACCATTTTGAGAAGTAATTGACGAGTCCATATTTTGGACTCATATAGAGCTCAAAAGGGAAGAAAATATTTCCCTCAATATACTATTATTCCTCATATATTTACTAGTCTGTATGCTAGCATCGAGGATAAAAGTACATGGAAGGGCAAAACTCAACAATACAAGACAAAGGAGCAAAAATGCCTAAAAGTCGATCAAAAGCGGTGTCGCCAACTCATTCGGTGGATCGCCGAAGGGCGGCACCGACCACCTAATGTTGGCAAGTCCAACCCCTCAAGTGCAGAGCAAAAAGGTGATGCTAATAAAAGTTTGGTGGATCACCGAACAGGATCGGTGATGCACAGTCGTGCCGCTTAAAATTGCAAAGACCAAGGCCTTCATCAGTTGAATTAAAAGGCGATCAAGTGCATATTTGGGGTATCGGCCGACCTTGACTGCCCATCAGTGAAGACATGCACAAAGTCAGTAAAATTTGTACGGAGTATAAATGGATTTTATAAAGGACTAATTTGTATACATGACATTACATTGCAAAGTACACTACACCAAAAGAGAGAACATTTCATTGAGAGTACACTGAACCTTTCTTAGATAAAAAATACACTATCTTTGAGAAGAAGGGTTTGGGGAAGTTGAAGTTTGGGCAAGAGGAATTTGAGGATAAAAGAAGAGATTTTATGTAATTCTTTGTATTTTCTCTTTACCCATGAACGTGGAAGCAGACATTGTTATTGAATTCTTTTTTTTAATTATGTCTAGCTAAAATCCATAATGTTGGGTGTGTGTAATTGACATGGGAACTTGATTTATAGTTTTAGTCTTATCTATTTTGAATTTTTTGTTGTTAATTTGAGTGAGTTCATACTTATTGCTATGTTTAACTGAAAATCTTGAGGTTGCAAACTCTTGGTTATTTTTAGACCTTCAATTGTTGCATTAATTATGAATGATTGGAGTGGGCAATAAGTGTGATGGCTTAAAATCTCTCGGGGTTTTTGTTGAATGCCAAATTTTGGGTTCAATGGCTAAGGCAGTACAAGGTTTACTTATAAAATGCTTAGGCCAACCGTGTCCTATAGTGATTTTGCATGTGAAGCTGTAAAAAGTTCATGTGATACACCGCTATTGTCTGACCCGAAGTAGTGGTTACAAGCAATTCTAGCTTATTCACATCTAATTAACACATTCATTCAAGTAGTGAGACCCATTTGTTTAACTCTTGCCCCATGTTAACACACCCTTGACATCTCTCTCAATTATTTGTTTAAATTCAAATCTAGAAATCGTTTGTTCGTTATATGCTAATTACAACCACTATTTTTAACATTACAATCGTTTAGTTCAAATTAACACTTTCAAACTTGAACAACCATTCCTTGTGGTTTGACCTTGACTCCTTGTTGGGTAAATTATGTGATGACGATCGCAATACCTTCTTGATATTTTTTAGGCATATTGAGGAGACATCAAAATGGTGTTGTTGCCAAGGAACAGTGTTTTTTCTTATTAGACATGTTTGCTTAAACTAAGCTTTTATAGTTTGAACTTTCCCACTTGTTTTCTTTTCTTTTGTGTTGTTTGATTTTCTTAGGTGAAAATATGCGTACTAACGAAAGTGTGAATGGTGACAATGTTGGGAACTTAAATGATGTTAATTGGGACCAAGTGGTAGCACCAGAGCACTTAGATTGCCCCCGCTCGCGGGCAACGCTGTGTTCCATATTACGAGTACTATGCTCCAGCTGCTTCAATTGAAAAGGATTATTTGGAGGCATAGCTCATGAGGACCCACATGAGCACATCCGCAATTTTGTGGATGTATGCTTACCATTCAGCTTCAAGGGAGTGACTCAGGAGGCTATCCGGTTGAGATTATTTCCATTTTCTTTATCTGGAGAAGCCGTGAGATGGTTAGCGGAGCTACCACGGGATTCTATCACCTCTTGGGAGGAATTACTCAATGTTTTTCTTGAAATATTCTTCCTCCCTCTAAAATGATGAAACTCATAAGGAGCATAAAATTTTTTAAGAGAATTGACGGGGAATCGTTGCACGAAACGTGGTCGATCCAAAAGCTCTTACTCTAATGTCCGAATCATGGTGTCCCAGACCATCTTTTTCTTCAATATTTTTATGTGAGCCTTGATGCTCTGAATAAGGTTATTGCTAACCAATTGGTGAGAGGTGGCATAAAGAAATAATCTTTTGCTGAGGCTTTAGCTTTGTTGGATGACATGACGAAGATAAATCGAGCATGGTATACTTGTGAAGACCTCATTTCCTCTATGCCAAGGGGACCATCCAATAACAATTGGCAAAGGATCAAGAAAGAAATGAGAATATGTCCAATATGATGACTCAACTTGATCTATTGACAAAGCATGTGACGGGAGGTGGTCGTAAAAGTGTAAATGCTATTGGTAATGGTAGTAATGAACCTGTGCCTTATGATGCTTCTTATAATGAGGAGGTATACTACATGAAGAATCAAGTTATGGATTCTCGGCCAGAACTTTCCAAGGCCACCCGGGAATCAAGGTTAGAACAATAGTAATGGTTGGAGAAAAAGATAATGGCAAGATCGATCAAGAGGATAGAGAGAAAGAGAAGGTGAAGGAGATAAACACAAGCCACCTCATTATAGGACGAAGCCTAAGGAGCCTAATGTGAATCCGGAAAGCTTTCAAACCGAAGATATATTCACAAGAATTCTTAACAAAGTGGAGGCTTTGGATAAATTGCTAAAAGAGATGAGGTCAGACTTCTCCCAATTGAGTCATATAGTGACGTCCCACTCGACTTCTATCAAGCAGTTGGAAGCAAAACTAGGCATGATCTCAGCTCACCTCAATGAACAACCAAAAAGAGGCTTACCTAGTGACACAGTGGCCAATCCAAAAAGTGACAAAAATAGTGCATAGCTATTACAACACGTAGTCGCAAGGTTATTGAAGAAGATGCACCTTCACTGGATGTTGAGCTAGGAAATGGAGTCAATACCTCTTTATTTTGGGGTGATAATGATCCGTAAGTGGAAGGTGGTGATGTGATTGTGAATAAGGAAGGTAATTCTCTTAGCAATCCCAGAATTGGTAGCAATGTAAAAGTAGGGGTGATTTGATTAAGACTAAAGCGTACCTCTCCCCAATTTTTTTCTTTTTCCTCAAAGTTGAAAGCTCCCCAAGTGAGCATTGATCTTTTGTTTCCCCAAATACTAAAGAAGAAGGATGACGACACCAAAGTCCAAAAGTATCTATCTATGTTCAACTCTCTCTTTATCAATACTCTATCCATGTTCAACTCTCTCTCTATCTGTATCCCATTGGTAGAAGCCTTTGTGGAGATGCTAGGTTATGCTAAGTTTATGAAAGAGCTGGCAACCAAGAAGAGGATCCTGGAATGTGAAACAATCAAGGTATTGTACCACTGTAGTGTGATTATGACCAAGAACTTAGTTGCGAAAAAGGATGACCCAAGTGCTTTTACTATCCCATGTACGATTTTGGGTTTCTGTCTCATCTAGATTAGGTTTATCCTGATTCTCAAATTTTCTCAATTCCTCGGCAAGATGTTCGGGTACCACAACTCTTTCATCATAGTTACCAAGCTCATTGTCATCAGCTTCATTTTGTTCATCCAGCTTTTGACATGACAAGACATTGATAAGTTTAAATTTATTTATACTGAAATCCTAAACAACATAGTTAGAAATCATAAACAAAAATAGCTAGATAAAAATAATCTAAATGATAAGATGGATAGTAAGTGCAATTTAAAAATAAACAAAGGCTTTCGTTCAACTTTAAAAATATGCAAACTTTGGCCATGACCATGGGTCAATCTGCCTTTTTTTTAAACATTACTAGAGAAACTAAAGCAAGACCAAACATGGATAAAAATAAAATAAAGTAAAATAAAGGTGGGTCTCGGGCCTTCGCTGGACTGTCACCCATTTCCAAATAAACAATTAATCAAGTCTCCATCTACCAAGATGAGTGGCAAATCAACAGCGTGGTAGAGATTTCCTTCGACACTGGTTCTGCATTCTGAGTGCTTGATGCCCCAACTGTGTTATCATCATCAACTGCATCAACCTCCTCGAATAAGCCCTAGATTCCTTCCCCAAGGTCATCGCCACTGACATATTCTCGTAGTGGGAATGACTAATATAGGTGCTGTATTGGTCGGGCTAGCACTCGATCACTCTTCTGATTCTGCATTTCCCATTCATCTTCTTCCAGGATGACATATCCCAAGCTAAATTTTGACTGCTTTGTTGGCAATAGGATGGGCTCAGTAATATCCTACAAGTGCCTTCCTAGTCCACAACCAGGCTCAAACCCATTCCTCAACATGACTGTAGCTATCATCTTGTAAACAACAAGCATGGGAGGCCCGTGCATCCCATCATCTTTTGTAGCGTTCACTATCTAAATCGTGTAGAAATTAAACCCTCTGGTGACATTATGTCACGCCCTAAGCCCCATTAAGGCGGACTGACACTCGTTGCCGACAAAGCTCGGGAGAACCAACATATAACTATACCCCTGCTATGGACATTTAAGAGGTTTCCATACTCAGTATGCTGTCAAAAGAAAGTAAACTGTACTAACAAACAAAAAGTAAATGCATAAGACTAGGCCGTTGGAGCCATGATGTCTATAATACACTATTTGACCATACTTTAATTTACATAGTCTACAAAGCCTCTAAGTAAGGAACAATATCCATTTGGGTCGGGACAGGGCCCGCCTCATGGCCAACTATGCAATACAAAATACAAGTTCTAAACACATAAGCTCTGAAGCAACCTGGAGCTTAGTAATAGCAGCTGAAAGTCCTGTACTCTTACTGGGGAGATCTAGTAGCTCCTGTACCTGCAGCATGAAATGCAGGTCCCCCGTAAGGGACGTCAGTACGAGATAATGTACTGAATATGTAAGGCAGGAAATACTGTATATGCAATAAGAACTCAAATGAAATCACACACTGGTGTGTAAGGATGAAAAGACCACCTTTAGTCATACTGTGGAGTCATGTACTTTATGTCTTTTTTTTATTACTATATCTTTCTTTACTGTATAATCTGTGCACAATATATCATGTAAATGACCAGCTGATCAGTGGTAAATCTGTAATGGGATCGACCCTGGCTAGGTGATTCCTTCACCCCTCGAGCTACCACCCGTAAATGAGATCGACCCTGGCTAGGTGATTCTTCCACCCCTCGGGCTACCACCCATTTATAAGCAACTGTAAGTTATCTTTTATTTACTTTGAGATGGTTCTTTTGGTGGTCATAACCTTTAGAACTGTAGGAATATAGACATGTGACATATGAACAACCATACAAGGTAATACCATAATGGAAAGAGAGATACACAACTAATGAACCATATCGGAGATTAAACAACACATAGACTTTGTTTGGTAAGAAGGAACTCATGTATATTTAGTATTCAGGTACATATGCAGGTTGACAATGACTATGTATGGGTACATATGAACATGGTAAAAAGTGGGGACACGGTTAGCATCCATGTCGGAGTTTGTACGTGCCTTTATGTGCTAAGGAAGATTATAGATTTCATGCCAAGTAATAGGAAATCAAGTAGCCTTACATACCTCGCTGTACTATGTAAATTTTGCAAAGCATTATGCAACCTTAGTGCTAGCATTAATCTTATGTCATTGGCCATTTTTGAAGAATTGGTATTGGATATTTTTTCGCCGATGACTATGAGATTTCTTATGGGTGATCGGTCCATCAAAAGATCAGTTGGGATTTTGCACAATGTGTTGGTGAAGGTTGACAAGTTCCTTTTGCTAGCTGATTTTGTGATTCTTGACTGCAAAGTTGATGTGGGTATGCCTATCATCCTTGGTAGACTATTTTTGGATATCGGAAGGCATTAGTTGATGTAAAGAGACGAGATTTGAAGTTTAGAGTAAAGGATGAGGAGGTGGCGTTTAACATTTGCAAGGCAGTGAAGCAATTGAAGGACCTCCAAGTAGTGTTGGTGGTTGATCATTTTCGGAAAACATGATTTGAGATGGACTCCTTCGTGCCACAACGTTAAATAAGGCATTGCGTGGGAGGCAACCCAAGGTGATAGTGGTTTTTAAATAATGGATGTTACTTATGTAGGTATGTGAAATGGAGAATTTGAAGTGGATGAAAAAGGGAAACACAATGTGTCAATTGGTGGATCCCTAAGTTGGAATGACGACCACTAGTTTGACCATTTTTTGAGTCTGTTGATTACTCTTTAATTGATATCAAATTAGGCATTCAAAGTTGCAATTCGGCCAATTGCTGAAATAGTTGAATGACACAAAATTCTACCTTCTTTTGGTGCAGATGAAAATGTTTGAATCACTGTAAGAAAAGGCGGTCAAGAACACATTCGGTGGGTTAAGTTTGCATTGCCGAATTATACGCCTGATCAATCCATTTGAGGCTTTTCAAATTTTTGCACCCTTTCACCTTTCATGTTCCCCTTCTTCATTTCCTAAGCAACTGAAAACCCTTTTAGCTTATAAATCCTCTGTTTTCTTTGGGATTGTGATTGTAAAGCTCAACAAATCAATATTTGTTTATTTCATTGTCTGTGCATTGATAGAGGTATGTTTTTGAAACCCTGTTCTTAACTTGATATGATGTCCTTGAGTCGGTAGGGCTTGAATGTAGTTGTTAGAACATGTGAATCATAGTGTGAAGTTGGAAATTCGTTAAGAATTTTGTGCCATGTTGACTGTAGAACCCTAGGCACCAAGTTGTACTTGTTTTAGTTAGGTTTTTTTAATTTTAGCGATGATTGATGAAATTCATTTAGTATTTGTGATGGGTCTAACGTATACTTGATAAGTGTGGCACCTAATCATTGAATGAGATTGTGTTTTGTTCCAATTTGATCATAATGTCTTGATGAGAAGCTTTTATTGGGATGTTGAATGTGAATGTTTGATGTTATGGTTGTAAATGCATGTTTGTTAGACTTGTTTGCTTTTTGGGTTGTGGGTGAAGTCTAAGTAACCCATGAATTTGATTGAGCGACTTGAATTTGCCTGATAATAGAGTAGGCGACGTCTTTCTTAAGGGTAAAGTTGTCATTGATCAAATTTGTAGCTATGGTAAGAATGTTAGGATAAAACAGACCTATCAGCATGTGTGATATTGTGTTGGTGGGGTAGTGTGTGAATTTTCCCTCATTTTTGTGTAACGTGCTTGAATTGGACTTTTGGGAAAGTTGGACTTGCTAATCATTTTCGGCGATGGTCATTTTGACCACCAAAATTGACTCGACGATGCGCCAAATTGCCACACATACCACATTTTTTGTCTGGTTCTTAATGTTGAGTTCTATCACCTTCGGTGATGATTATTTTGATTGTCTATTTAATTCGACAAATCACCGAATGCACACATCCATCGCCGAATGTGACAGTGATTTGAGGGCTGAAAACTATAAAGAAAGGCAACAATCAATTTTTCAATGCACACATCCATCGCCAAATGACCTACACAACGCATATATCTAGTGAAAGAATGTCCAATAACATACACTTGATGTGTAATTCTTTAAAATTTAGTAATGCCAAGTACATTTGATAACTTAATTGTCAAGTATATTAAAAAAATTTACTCATTTTTCCAATTTTGTTTTTCTCTTTTAGGAGGGCACTGCACCAAAAATGCTTGTACATTATTTACCTATAAGATTTGGTATTTACTCCATCATGTACAAATTCATAAAGTTACAAAAAAAATCTAAAAGTTATTAGAAACTATGACTACTAACCACCAAAATCCCTAAATTTGACTATCTATTTTAGCACAAATGAATTAAAGAAATGCAATACTCATAACTTAACGATTGCTAAGAGTATTAACTATAGTAGGTCATTAATTTGAAATGGAAATATTGACAAATTTGTTACGTCCTATAAATTACTATACAATGATCGCACAACATGTGAAGTACTGAATTATGTACCAAAAACTTATAATACTTTTTGTAATACCTTAGAAATTTAAAAGTAAAAAATGTAGTAAGGAAGTGCAGCAAATAGTAATGGTTTAGGATCTTTGAGACATATTTACAGGTCATAGAGGCTAAACCATCTCATAGTCTCTCACTCAAGATAGTGGTGTACTTCACAACCTTGAATGAGACTCTACGCAATGGAGTATGTATAGATATCCGAGGAATATCTTAAAACCTCGTGCTCCGATATTAAGTTTGTAACGACCCGATTTAGGGGCTTAGTGTCACATGGCGAATGAGATACCCGAAAGCACCTCACCAATCCATCTAAGCATCTTAAGCATCCTTAGGCATTAAATTGAAACTTTTGCAGAAAAACATAAGGGGAAGGGGATTATGGGCCATCTTATGCAATGAAGGAATATTAAAAAGTAGTGAAATTAGAAAACATCATTTGTCCTTGAGCATATGAACGGAATCAGTATAGTTGGTTTCCATCAAATAGAAAGAAAATCTATAATAGAAAATATAGAAAGTAAAAGCGTAGCCACGAGCCAGTGGAGGAGTACCTGTCCCTACATAGTTAAATCATGCTAGCAAATATGCATTAGTACGTTTGAATATACTAAGTATGTGAGATGTAATGCACGGATGAAATTGTAATGCCATTATATTAAACATAACATATGGATATACATATGATAAAAGAGTCATGAGATAAGCTTAAACATGCACACAAAAAAAAGACTCAGGTCAATATGATACGATGCATAAGAAAACACATAAAATGAAGACAGGTCATAAAATCATATAACCTTGTGGGAATGGACCATAACTGACAGTAAGACCATGTGAGCTACTACATGGAATCCAATGAACTCCTTCTATTGGGAAAAGACCAATACACTCCTTCCATTGGGAAAAAGGGAATCTACTTTCCAAGGTAGATATCTATAACTTAATAACTTTGCAATTACATCTTTCATAACTTTTGGGCCTACATGAATCCACTAGCCTAGCCTATAAGGCTCCTATGGTGGCACATAGTTAGAGACATTGTGTTTTAGCTTCAAAGGTTCATGCCTTAACTAATGGAATGAGTCCCAATCTCTAGTCTTCTTGGTGCAAAGTCATCCCACGAAAATCTTTAAAACATACTCTTAGAATCATAAATAAAAATCATAGGAGTAGTTCGAACTTAAGAATCTTTCTTAACCATCTTTTAGGGAAATAACCATCATACAATAACTTTGGTAAACTTTAACTTTGAAACTCTTTATAAATGTTACTTTGGTAAACTTTAACTTTGAAACTCTTTATAAATGCCTCAGTCATAGTTATATCATAGGAAAATTTCATTAAAAATAAAGTGGACTTAATTGATGTATGAAACAATCATAAATTACATAAGTCTTAGGAAATTTCTTTAAAAAGGAACATCAAAATTGCCCCACCTTAATCGTATCAAAACTCATCATTGGATCATCATCATATTTCAAACATGCATATATTTTCTTAATAAAATGGTCATTGAACGTTTTGAGTATCATATAATAATATAAGAGTCATAAAATCATCATAAGCATGCACTTTAAGTTAAGGAACTTAAAGAAAAGATAAAATACGTAATAGTGGACTTTATGGGTGAAAGGGTACCCATAAATCAACTCACATACCTGGAGAACTAAAGAGAAATGAGATAGAAGCCTTTGGGAAAGAAACCTTGGAAACACCAGCCTTGTTCTTGTCTAGTCTTGCGGGCCTCTTTTGCCTTAGAGAATTTGAGAGTGAAGAATGATAGGAATTAGGGCTTGAAGGCTGAAATAGGTCCATTTCCATTCCCAAAACAACATAGTATAGGAATAAGATTGCGGGAAATGACCAAATTGTCCCTTATTAAAACTGTTAGAAGCAACTTATGGAACCCCGATTATGGGCCATAGGTTGACTTACGGGCCGTAAGTCCCCTCATATTTGATGACACTCTTGAAAATCCTGAAAACTGGTTTTTGCTGAATCAAAAACCATGATCGATAGTACGGGTCGTGGTTGGACTCGTAAAGTCCTTCTACACTTAGCCAAGTTTTCTCCTTATTCTTAACCTCGTTCCACGAAACCATATACGAGCCATATCCTAGTCCTTGAGCTATCTGATAACTCGTAAGTTACCTTCCTGAAAACTCCAAATTTTCTTCATGTCTGAGGTCCCACTCACAAACCTGTCTATGGGCCATAAGGTATCCTATGGGTTGTAACTCGATCCTCGGGTTACTCCACACTTGGAAACGTTTCTCCTTCCTGAAGTTCTATTTTAAGAGCTAAACCTACGGGTTATATGTCATCTTACAGGCTGTAAGTGGTCTCGTAACTCAAACTTCAGGTCACTTTTCAGGCCAACTTTTCTATACTCAGGGCTTCTAAATTAGGGGTTGTTACAATACCAAGTTTGTCACAACCCAAGTTTAGGATCTAGGTGAGACATGGAGAATGGGGAATCCAAAGGTTCCCCAAACATGCCTCATAGCATACATAATCACATCCTTGTTCAAGAAGAGTGATGCAACCATCACCGGGTAGTACTAAGAGGAATAGGGGATTAGAATGCACTCTATGGGACAAGGGGGCAAGGAATTCCCATCATTCAAACACAATAAGTAATTCTAAGGGAAAGGAACATGGGACACACTTTATCAAAAGTAGAGGCTTAGGAAATTCACCATCTTAATATTATCATCAAAAGAACCATCACACATGGGATAGGGACTAACGAGAAGTCTCCATAGATACATAAGTGTCGCAAAAGTCACATATAACATGTCATCTAACAATACCTCTAGTCATAGATAGAACGGGGTCCAAGACATATCCCAAGATCACCCTCAAAGTAAGTAACAAAAATATCAAAGTCAGAATCATAAGAAAGCTAGATAGAAATGGATATTGGCCTCAAAATAGAGGACCCACCACAAGCAAAGATCTTCACACATCAAGCTAGACATGAGGAGGTGGATGGGGGAGAGCTTGGGTCCCTATATGGTTAGATCATGCAGGAAAAATATATGCGTAGTACTTTGAATGTATTAAGCATACGATATGCAATGCATCAAAAAAATCATAAGCCATAATAGATGAGATGCATAATCATAGCAAAGGCAATAAGTTAAATATGAATGAATGATCAATGCCTTAATTTTTAAAACATGCATGGAAGGTAAAATATGAATTCCTAACATAGTATATACATATGTTGCAGGAGACCTTAACCAACAGTTAAAACTATGTGAGCTACCACCTATAATCCTGATGTTGCCTCCACACCAAAATTGAGTGCTTGTCATGTACCTTATGGGAGCTTACACATTTCAGTGAATAATTTACATGAACTCTACAGGAACTTACCCATTTCGGTGAACCATGCTATATGGGATCCATTAACTAATCATAAACCTATGATGGCAACGTTGTTAAGGGACAATGGTGATCTACCAAAGTCATCTCAGTGCTAAGTCAAGATCCCATGAAATACATAAAGCATAAGCATAATCTAATGCATAGTCTTGTAAATCATAATAGTCATTAAAAACTTAACTTCATAAGAAGGGCTTCATAATGATGCATAATTTTCATAGAATTCCTATGGATTCATAACATATTTGATAACCCTTAATCATTCATAATATTCATGAACTTGCATAACTTGTAAGAAAATCTTTCATCAACATAAGATGTTTCATCATACAATCTTAGTTCCAAAACATGATGGGTTTATGCATAGGGACTTAAAATCATGAAATTCAAGAGTAATATGCATGAATGAATTAAAACATGATCACTTGAAATTAATCAAACAACCCACCATAAACATTGAGAAACCCCTAGTTAGGGCATCATAAAAATCATCTCATAGTCCATAAATCTCATAGAATTTCATAGTATCATGACATGCATAGCTTAAATGTCATAAAGTATTTCATAATAACAACCCTTGAAAAAAGTTCACACATTTCAACTCAATAGATGACAATATCTATAATAAATCATGCATATAAAGAAGAATAGAAAGTACCCATAATGAAATCAATTTTAAAATTAAAGGATTGAGTTGGAAAGAGTTTCAAACTCCTTGGACGGAAGGACCGATGAATGAAGAAACCTACATACCTTAATGTTCTTGATGAAGATAAAAAAATCTTGAAGTCACCTTACAGCATGGCCTTCAATGGAGGAGTCTTGAAACTCTAAAATTTCAAGGAGAATTTGGAATAGAAGTTTTGGGGAGTTTAGAGAGGATTTATAGGAGTTTGGTGAGTGAAATAAGTTTAAAAATGATAGATATTTCTTGAATTTTTGTCTATAAGGATTCAGGGACTTTTAGTTTTGGGATGTTTAGAGAGGTTTTTTAGGAGTTTGGTGGGTGAAATAGGTTAAAAAATGAGAGATATTTCATGAATTTCCGTCTATAAGAATTCATGGATTTTTCCCAATTGCCCTTGAAAATTTTGAAATACTTTATACTACGGGGAACAAAGGCGCATCGTAGTATGGTTCCCGCATAGATCATTGTTGCACGAAGTTATGATTTTTTTTGATATGCTTGACCTTAAAATTGAATGAGACCATTTCCCCACATAATTTTGCCCCCTATCAAGAATCTTTCCTTGGATTTGCCAAAAAGAATACGGATGATGTGTTATGCAAGGAATCTATTATAAAAGGCACTCTAAGAAACTCTGAGAGGTATTATAGGTAGATTAATTTTGTGCCTTAGAATTAGACTCGTGTTTTTGGTCCTTTCTAGGTTTTTATGGCATTTGCAAGCATTTGGTTCCTATGTTACTTGGTGGCTCTATAATCAATATTGGTTTCCTAATATTGGTACTATGAAGCATGTTGGACTAAGTTAAAAACATGCTCTAGGTGCCCCGATGTCATTTCAGTGGGCTTAGATCCCTATAAAATGGCATAGAAGACTAGAGTGTGATAGTTAGGCCTTAGATAGGTAGTAACTTGCCTAAATATATACCTTATCATATGTAGTCTCGTGAGTTGACACCCTTCAGTTATGTTAGGTCTTGTTTGCTTCGGTCTTGGTTCTAATTTATGCTTGGTGGTTATAATGACTTAGTTTGTTGAGGTAGGCATTCTTCGGTGGTTTAGCATGCAGTCTGAAGAAAGGAAAGTTTGGCACCTTCGGGTACTTTTAGGCGAGCATTTCAGGTATTAGGTAGTCCTGACCCCAACCTCTCTTATAAACTAGGTAAGCATTCTAGGTATTGGGTAGTCCCGATCTTGACCCCTCTTATACTTTCAAGCAAGCATTCCAGTTATTGGGCACTCCCAGCCTCGACATCTCTTATAAACTAGGTAAGCATTTCGGGTATTGGTTAGTCCCAGCCTCTACCCCTCATATACTTTTAGTCAAGCATTCCAGATATTGGGCAATCTTAGCCTCGACCTCCCTTATAAATTGGGCGAGCATTCTGGGTATTAGAAAGCCCCGACCTCGACCCCTCTTATACTTTCAGGCAAGCATTTCATGTATTGGGTAGTCCTGGACTCGACCTCTCTTATAAAATAAGTGAGAATTATGGGTATTGGGTAGTCCCAGCCTCGACCCCTCTTATACTCAGGCGAGCTTCTGAGTAGCAGCAGTACTAGCTGACAAGTCCATATCTGACTCATTTTGGGCTTAGAATGTGAAGAAATGTTGTCCTCGATGTGTTATTATGTTCCAAATACTAACTAATAAAAATGCACGTGGACAAAACTCAATAAATCTTGAAAAATGAGCAAAAAGTACCAAAAATGTGGACAAAAGTGGCTTTCTTGACAAAGTCGGCATACCATCGAAGGCTCAGTGAGACCGCCTAATATTTCAGCAGCCAAGTCTTAAGTTAATGCCAAAAACACAATCAGAATCGATGTCACCAAACATATTAGGTGTATCACCGACTAGGCAGGGAGACAACCAATTATTCCAGAACTCAAGACCCCAAGCTCATAACAGAAGGGTGAAGTAGAAGGAACTTCGGTGAATTGCCAAACATGATCGGTGGAGTAAAGAACCATCCGCATAATCTTGCAGTGACCCAAGCCTTCAAGGAGATACAGAGGAAAGTGGTCAAGTGCATATATCACCGGACTACTCGGCGATGGTCGGCCTTGACCACCAAATGGTTATTAGTGCACAAATTCCCACTTAATTTGCAAGGACTATTTAAACCTTTTGGAAAGGGAATTGTGCATATTGTTCATATCAGGTTTTACATATAGAAAGAGAGTGAGATTAAGGTACATTGAACATTATTTCTCAATTTTACAAGGGTTAAAGGGTTTTAAGCTTGTGGAGGTACAAATTATGGAGATTTGCTAGTTTAAATCAACTTTTCTCATATAATCCTTATTACTTATGTACTCAGCTACTATATTTTGGTATTGAATCTTTATTTTTAAGCATGAGTGGCTAAAATCCGCAAGTATGGGGTTTGTAAATAATATGGGTCTTTGATTTCTATGCTGGGTCTTTGATATTTTGACTTTATTGTTGTTAATTTTAGTGTACATCCATTGCTAAGTTTCATCTATAATACTAAGGTTGCAAACTTAAGGTTTACTTCAGATCTCTAATTATTATTTTAATCGGAGTAGTTAGAGTGTGAAATAGATGTATTAGCTGAAAACTTTTCGGGGTTTCAGTTGAATACCACAACCATGGATTCAATGGCTAAGGTATTAGGTGGTTTTCTGCGATTTCTCAGGCCAGGCATGTTCTCGAGCGATCCACATATAATGTCGTAATTGAATCATATGAAACACTTTCATTGTGGTAATTAAAGATCAGGTTACCGACATCATAACCTATTCACTTATCTTTAACATAATTAGTCAAATAATTTGGACCTGGCTTAGTAGGTATACTCCCATATTTCACATCCCCAACAACTTTGTAAGTTTGTTGATTATTTTTCTAATTTAGTTATTGTTTGCTGAATCTCGATTTTAATTATTGTAACCCCCCAATTTGAACCTACAATTGCCTAATTCAATGAATTAGTTTACCTATCAAGCCACCGTTCCCTGTGGGATTCGACCCCGACGCTATTGTTGGGTAATATGATGATAATGATCGTCCTTGCTTCCATTGAGTAGTAGTATTAAGCGTTCATAAAAAATGGCACCATTGTCGGTGAATAGTGCTAGTTATTGACTGAAGTGTTTGTTGAATATAGTTCTTGTAGTTGGAGTTGTTTCATTACTTTTCTTGTTGTTTTTGCTGTTGTGAGAATAGGTTTTAATATAAAGGAAGAAGGAAATGTCCATGGTGATAGCGTCAGAGAAGTGAATGACTTTGAAGATGTCAACAGGGATCAAGTAGGGAGTACAGGAGCAATTTGTTTTCCCCCCATAGGCTTGAGGTGTTGTATTCCATATCACAAGCACCATGTTATAACTTTTTAGCTTAAGGGACTATTCGGAGGGCAATCCCATGAGGACCCTCATGACCACCTTTAGAATTTTGTTGATGTCTGTTTTCCTTTCAATTTTCGGGGATCACCCAGGAGGCCATCACGCTGAGGCTTTTCCCGTTCTCTATCACTGGAGAAGCTATGAGGTGGCTAGCTTAGCTTCTTTAGGACTGAATCACTTCATGGGAGAAGCTCTAAGATGCGTTCCTTAAAAGAATTTTCCCTCCCTCGGAGATTGTTAAGCTAAGAAGGAGTATTGAGAACTTCAAAAGAATTGATGGTAAGCCATTGCATGAGACATGGTTGCGGTTCTAGAAACTCTTTCTTCATTGCTCGAACCATAGAGTCTCGGACCACCTACTATTGCAATACTTCTACGTAAATCTTAATGCAGTCAACAAGGGTATGGATGACTAGTTTATATGAGGTGGAATCATGAAACAAACTTTTGCTGCTGCTTGTGAGCTATTGGACGACATGATGATGTCTCCCAAGCTACACCTCCTTTTTGAGGTTAAAGCGGTCATTCTCAAGATATGTAACCTAACCAAAGGTTAGTGTCAAATCCCAAAAGGAATATGGTAGACTTAGAAGAATCCAATTGCAATCTGGGGTGATTAACCAACTTATCTCCCCAAAAGGGGGGGGGGGTTTATAATAACTATTAAAAGTAATTCTAAGCTAAGATAAGTGTTAAACCAATATGAAGATTAACTAGAGTATTGTGTTCCCCATGATTTCCTAACTCAATATTACCAGATAATCGAATTCGTTTCCAGTGTATTGCATGCAGAACGGTAAATTAAGTTCACAAACCCTTTGGCCCGGGCAAGAGGCGAATTTTACTATGTGATTTAGTCCATCCCCGCAGTATGACATTACTAACTTTTACCTATTGTCCCAGTACAACCTCCCCTTGGCCCAATTCGGTTGATTAGATATGAATCATCGATCGAATCTTGTTAATTAATCTCTTTTCCTTTTCATTACTACCTTGATCCAGTCAGTAACATTAGGGGGGTTCTAATATTGACCATCATTAGAAAGCATTCAAAATGAAGAGAAGTAATTAATACATGCATACACACTTTTCAATAACTATAAATTATCCAATTTTACCTTGTTAGTTCTTCATGGTTCCCACAACCCTAATTGTGGATTTAACTACTCATAATCAGTGTAAATGCAAGAATTATGAATTTGAATAGACTAATTGAGCACTTACAGAAGAGAATTAAGCACAAGAAATCCAACTCTTCAATAAGAATCACAAGATTGAAATTAGAAGATGAAATAATGTTTTTACAAGTATTTCTCAAACTCTCTAATGTTTCTCTACTGTTCCCTCTTTGTTTTCTTCCTCGTTATCTATGAAAAATAACCTCAATAACCTACTTATAATGTTTAAAATACAAAATCAAAATGAATTATTACAATTGGATTGGCAGGCTCTACGAAGTACTTTACGGGCCGTATAGCAGTTTATGGCTCATGATCAGGCTTTCGTGAGCTATTGCTTCAATTCTAACTTGTTTTCTACGATAACCCTCTATGGCCCGTATAAGCTTCTATGGCCCGTAGGGGATTTTTGTTTGATGGAATTTTAGTAAGTTCCTATCTTCTGATCCTTAAGGTACGATACCAAGTTTACGGCCCATGAAGTCTTCTACGGCTCGTTTGGATGTTTATAGATTCAACTTCAGAAATACACCCTTCACTAGAATTGCACATAAAACCCCCTTTACGATTCATGGAATACTCTGCGGCCCATATAGGGTCTCATGGATCATCACTTTCAGCAATTTCTGCAGACTTTGCCCAAAAGATAGTATCAACCCTGAAATCCTGCAAAACAAACATAAAAACACATCAAACCCACTAACATCACATTGAGGACACACAAAATTCCAAGTTTTAAGCATCAAAACTATTGTATTTTGACAACACGTCAACACCCTCAACTTAAAATTGTTGCTTGTCCTCAAGCGATAGACTCAATCTAAGTAAGCAACACAGTAACACATAGAGCTCAATCTAATGGCATGCATCAGATCAAACTTAAGCATAGATACCCATACCACTTTCAAAAGACAATTCGATAGCTATCTAGCAAACCAACAAAGATCAATGCATGCGACAATACAACTATGACAAGCGACATAACCATCAACAAGCCATAATCACCAAATGAGTCTAATGTTAACAATACAATGCAAATGCCCTCATAGAAAGAAGTTCCATATCTCACTCACAATGATGTTTTACGGTATAACCTTGGGACTATGTAAAATCACTCACTCTCACAAAAGACATTCATATATCATGCCCAATACCATATTCTTGCCTTTATACTCATGACTAAGACCTTTGACTAGTTGCACTAGGATCACTTTAGGACTTTATTGGCTTGTAACGTTAGCTCAGGGGGCTTTGGTATGATGTTTTTGAAATATAGTGACTAAAGGCCCTCCTTGACACTGCGTTTTTCTACACTTTTGCCCTACCACCACTATTACTTTTCATTCCATTTTCCCTTTCTCCTATTCAAGCTTTTCTGAGTGCCTTCTTTTCATTTTTTTCAACTTTTTGCCTTGTATTTATGCTTCAGTTTTCTTTTTAATTTATAGCTAAGGCATCACTCTTTTTTTTTGCACCTAGTACACATTTGTTTTCTCCTTTTCCATGTATCACTAACTTCCCCCCCTCATTTTGTGTTTCACCCTTACACCAACCACCCTCAACTTAGGATTTTGGCCTGAGTTTAGGTGCACATTATCTAACCTCAGAACCAGGGCCACTTTTGATAGCCACCCTCAAGTTGAGCTTTTTGCCTTAGTCAAGGTGCACAATGTTCAAGGAAGGACCAGTGCCAATTTCAGGATTTTACATCTAATAAGGCTAGGTCACTTATGTTTTTACAAAGAAAAGGCATATATAAGGCTCAAACATTAGGATCAAGGGATTTTTCAAACATTTGGTTGGTTATTTAGGCCAAGTAGAATGTTATGAACAATGGCCTAAGATCCTTTCCCAACCAACTAACCTCCGGTCTAAATTAGAGTAACAGGGCAAGTTTTGAAATGAAACACAATACATGAATTTAGCAAAGTAAGCTCACACACTCATATCACTAATTACACTATCAACACAGACTCTCAGATCATACTTTTTAATCTCAACTTTATCCTTGCTTATCAGAATAGGCACTGTGCAACAGAATTAGACATGCATGGTTGCTATTTAGACTAACTAATCACAAATTTGGTGGGTATCATTTTTCACAAAAAAGCGTAAAAACACATATATGCCATAAATATTAGTACTCTATGCTACCAATACTACCTACACATCCTAACCATGCTGGTTCAACAGAAAATAAATATCCATGGGAAAAAAGAACACGGGTAAACAAACCCGTAGAATTCAAAATTTTGGGTAGTTATAGGCCAAGGCTACTCAGATTTCACTAAGGCCTATAACTACCCACACCCCATAGAAAAAGTGGTGCTATGTCCTTAATGCACAAAAAAATGTAAAATAAAGTACCGGAGTAAAAAAGGACATACCTGGGCGCCTAAGAGCCGGTCTCTATCCTGGGTTACCTCCCAAATAGCGCCTGATTTATTGTCGCAACACAACTAGACAACTTGGGTACTCAGACTTCGCCAAGCGTCCATGCTTCCACAATTTTTATTTCCTCCATGTTTCCAAGGTACGACTTAACTCTTTGGACATTCACCTTGAATGTCCACCCCCCCCCTCCCCCCCAATTTTTTTCTCCAACTCGATTGCCTCATAATCAAAGTCATATGCTACCCTGAGAGGTCCTAACCATCTGGATTTGAGTTTCCTAGGGAATAACTTTAGCCTGGAGTTACACAGTAGCACTAAGTCCCCTGGTGCGAATTGGCAATTTTCTATGCGTCGATCATTTTGCAGTTTCATCCTTTGTTTATATAAGGATGAGCTCTCATACGCCTTCAAGTGAAATTCATCAAACTCATTCAGTTGGCTCAACCTAGAATTTGCCGCATCATTCCAGTCTAGATTCAACTTCTTTAGCGCCCACATCACCTTATGCTCAAGCTTTACCGACAAATGACATGCTTTTCCGAAGACAAGTTGGTAAGGAGACCTTCCTATAAGGGTCTTGAATGCTATCTGGTACACCCATAACGAGTCATTAAGTTTTTGCGACTAGTCTATCCGATTTGCATTCACATTCTTAGATAGAATCTGTTTAATTTCCCTATTAGAAACCTCCATTTGCCCGCTTGTCTGAGAATTGTACAAGGTTGCCACCTGATGCTTTACCCCATATTTTTCAAGTAGGGCCTTAAATAATCTATTGCAGAAGTGAGAAACTCTATCACTAATGATCGCCCGAGAGATGCCAAACCTTGAGAAGATGTTCCTTTTAGAAATGCTGTGAAACTTTGCCATCATCGTTGGAGAGAGAAACTACCTCCACCCAAGAAGGGCCTTGAATAATCTTTCGTAGAAGTGAGAACCTCAACCGCTAATGATCCCCCGAGGGTGCCAAAACTTAAGAAGATGTTCCTTTTTAGAAATATTATGACACTGTTGCCTTCATTATCGGAGAGAGCAACTGCCTCCACCCATTTTTATACGTAATCCACATCGACCAAGATGTATTTGTTTTCATGTGAGCTAAAAAATGGGCCCGTGAAGTCTATTCCCAACACATCAATAACTCAATCACCATAATGGAGTTTAGAGGGAGCTCATGCTTGGGTGAAACACTTCCTTCTCTCTGGAACCTATCACATTATTTGGCGTAGTCGTGAGCATCTTAGTGGATGGTGGGTTAACAGTAACCACACTACAAAATCTTATGTGTTGTCCGAACTCCAATATGTTGCCCACCTACTAGCGACGAGTGACGTGCCTCGAGGATACTTATCATCTTGACCTCAGGAACACAGCGATGAATAATCTCATCTGTGCATACACAAAATAAGTATGGATCATCCCAAAAGAATTTTCTCACATCAGATATGGATTTGCGGAGCTGGTGGGTATTCAAGTCAAGCGACACAATATCACTAACCAAGTAGTTTGCAAGTTTACAAACCATAATATCAAATCATGGGATGCTTCCAACACTCTTTGGGAATGCGTCATTGATCTCCAGTCCATCATCAAACTTTGCCATGGCTCCATCTTCTAACCTGGAAAGGTGATCTGCAACCTAATTTTTGGTCCCTTTTATGTTGATGACATCGAAATCAAATTCTTAAAAAAAGAGTACCCATCTCATCAGCTTTGGCTTTTCATCCTTCTTTGCCATGAAGTACCACAGTGTTGTGAGGTCCATGTGCACCATAACTTTTGTCCCCAATAAATATGACCTAAATATTTTCGAACTTAAGGACCACTGCAAGTAGCTCTTGTTCAGTGACAATGTAGTTCTTCTGCGTTGTATTTAGGGCTTCGCTAGATAGTATATGGGATGTAATATCTTCTCTTAGCACCGTCCCTATACTATACCTAGCGCAACCCCGCTTGCATCACACATGATTTCAAAGGGCTTTGACTAGTCTTGAGCTATAATGATAGGGGCTTAAATTAGTTTCTCCTTCAATCTTTCAAAAGCTTTTAGGCATGCATTTGCACAATGAATGTGCAATTTTAGAGAAGTCTTTTATGAAATACATGTAGAACCCTGTATGCTCTAGGAAGATCCTCACACCGTTCACAGAGATGGGTGGGGGAAGTTTCTCAGTCACTCCGACTTTAACTCTATCAACCTTGATTCCTTGATGGAGATTCTATGCTCCAACACAATGCCTTTTTTACCATGAAGTGAAGCTTTTTCCAATTCAGCACCAGATGGCATTCCTCACACCTTCTCAAAATAGCATGCAAGTGTTTCAAGAAATCCTCGAATGAGTTACCAACCACACTAAATTCATCCGTGAAGACTTCAATAGTGTCCTCACCATGTCCAAGAAGATGGACATCATGTATATTTGGAATGTTGCCGGCATCCTCTTGAATGGGAAGGTGCCATAGGAACATGTGAACGTTGTCTTTTCCTGATCTATAGGAGAAGTGATGATCTTGTTGTAGCCTGAATACCTATCTAGAAAATAGTACCAGCCCTGCCCAGCCAATCGATCAAGCATTTGGTTCATGAACGGAATAAGGAAATAGTCTTTTTCTATTGGCGCATTGAGCTTCCTATAATTCATGCACACTCTCCATCTAATGACTGGCCGCTTAGGAATCAACTCATTATTAGCATTTGGGACTACAGTGATACCCCCTTTCTTCGAAACACATTGAACCGGGCTCGCCTATTCACTATCGGTGATCGGACAGATCACACCTTCATCCAACCACTAGATGATTTCCCTGCACACGACCTTTTGCATAGGGGGTTCAAGACACCTTTGGTTCTCAATACTCGACTTGTATTCCTTGACCAACTGGATTTTATATGTACATATCCCGGGAGGGATACCAATGTTATCTGCAATCATCTATCCAATTGCCTTCTTGAACTGTTAAAAGTACCTTGACAAGGGCATTCACCTGTTCGTCATTCAGCTCTGCAACAACTATGACTGGCAAGGTGTTGTTGGCTCCCAAAAATGCATATCTTGATGAACTGGAAGAGCCTTTAATTCACACCAATGATTCCTCTATGGATGGCTTGGTGGGTGGTGACTCTCGATTTTGTAAGTCCATTTCTAACTTAAGTTTAGCACCTAGGGGCGTAGGATACCCCCAACACATTCACTGTCTCCTCATAGTCTAGTATGCCATTACTATAAAAGTTCATTAGTATAACTTCCAAAGTGTCGACACCTAGTCTCACTTCAAGTGGTACTTCTGACTCAATATCATCAACATTCTAATAACAGAGACCCCCCTCAAATCATCCTCTTTCGTTGGATGTTGGCAAATGTTGAACATGACTCATCTTTTCCCAACTTGAACTTGAATTTCCCTCTCTTTATATCTACAGAGGTGCGTACAGTGGCTAAGAAGGGCCTCCCTAAGATGATAGGGACTTCAAAGTCAACCTCGCAGTCCAGGATTATAAAATCTGTGGGGAATATAACTTATCCACTTTCTCAAGTACATCATAAAGTATCCCCACAGGCTTCTTCACTATGCGATCAACCATCAACAACCGCATGCTCATCGGAGTAAGGGCCCCCAGTCCTTGCTTCTTAGAGACCGCAAGGGGCATTACATTTATGCTGGCATCAAGATCACATAATGCCCTAAGAACTCTACATCTCTAATAGTGTAGGGTATGGTAAAAGTGCCGGGATCTTCTATCCCATGTACCAAGGACCTCATAGCAATTGCATTGCTATGTTGAAGCACTTGGGAGAGCTCCTGACTCACAATACGCTTCTTCATAACCAAGTCCGTCATGAACTTCACATACCCTGGCATCTTCTCCAACGCCTTAATTAGAAGGATGCTGATGGAGAGTTGTTTCAGCATGGAGAGAAAGTGCTTGAACTTACCCTCCTCCTTCTTTTCTTAATTCTCTAAGGGAAGGGAAGAGGAGGCCTAGGAATGGGCTTCAGCTTCTGTGGCACCTCTGCAGGATCACTCACCCCATCCTTGCAACGATCATCTCCAGTATCTGTATCCTTAAACCCAACTGTCTCCTCTCAAACATCATCCTTATCTACTGGAATGAGAGGATCAATGGTACTTTTGCCACCACGACTAGGAACAACCATGCACCGCCCTTCATTCTTTGGGTTCTAAACTTTGTTGCTAGGCAATGTACCTCTCTGACGCTGGTTGAGTTGAGTTGACACTTGACCAAACTGTTGCTTAAGCTATTTGATAGCAATAGAATGAGACTCGATCTTCTGATTTATGCTGGAGATGCTAGATTTCATCCCCCTCAGAGTCTCATCCTATGTCTCAGCTTTCTTCAATAGGTGATCAAGCATCTGCTCAGCTCTAAAACTACTAGCATGGTGTCACGGTTGTGTGGTGGCACATAAGGACCATTTCTATAGCCATAGCTATAGCCCCAATCTACATCTCTATCTTAGCCTTGGTTCCTGTCATAGTACCCTCCACGGTTGTCTTTAAAATATCCATCTCGATTATAATTCTGACCTTGGTTTCCTTGACCATGGTGCCAACAGTTTTGATTGGACCCTTGGGCGTTGGTGTGGAAACCCCCCGTCTGATCAAGAATGTAGCAAGTGTCCTCCTCATAGTAGGGATCATCATACGTGGGTGCTTGTGGAGGATAATGAATGACTGCATTAACTCGTTCCTGATTCCATTTCATCATCACCTCCATACCTGTACGGATTCGAGCAAGCTCTTGCATAATCTCTTCATTTATGTTAGCTTGCTCTGAACCAATACTAATAGCGCACGAACTTTTGGTAGATAATCTCTCTTTTTGCCCCCATGCACGATATGTCTTGTCCACCCTTTCCATTATTTTAGTGGTCCTTGCAAATGGTTGATCTATGAACATGCCCTGTAATGGTATTAGCATAGGCTTATCTATTCTCATCCAAGGCGTGGTAGAAGATCTCCACCAAGGCATCATCAACTATCTTGCGGTCTAGGACACTCCTTAAGCACTTTGTAAACCGTTCCCATGTAGTACTGATCGCCTCACCAGGAGGTTGCTCAAAGTTGTTGATTTGATCTTTCAGTTGAGCGTCTTTGATCTCGAGAAGTAACTCTCCAAAAAGGCCTTCTGTAACTTAGCCTAACTGGTGATCGAACTCTGCGGGAACTCGAATAGGCCATAACGCTGCATTTCTTGTCAAAGATAATGGGAAAACATGAAGTCCCACAACATCCATAGACAGATTTTGTGTTCCCATAACACTCTTACTGGAAAAATGCAATGTTGTATAAATGACTATGAGGATCCTCTAATGGTAGGCCCGCGATAACCCATGGTTCTGCAACATCTGAAGTAACCCACTAGAAATCATCAACTCGTGTTAGCCGGTAGTGGTAGTAACACAATAGCTCCAAAAACCTCCATCACCATAGGGTTTACTCAATATTAGTTTTACTGATAAGCTTCGACATTAAAGTCCTGTGGCTATGGAGCAATGTCCTCAAGAGGAGGTGGGTTGTCATTATTTGTATTCTCATTCCAATTCAGAGCTGCATTTGTCGCGTTGTTTGCATTATCTTGGGCCATTCTTCTTAGTCTTCTCTAGATCTTTAGGTCAAACGGAGTCAAGGGTATGCCTCAACTTCATGTGTTTGGCATGCACTAAACCTATACCCTGAAAGAAAACAAAAACAACAAAAAAAAAAATGTAAAATGAGGAAAATAAGGATTAATTCTCAAATTAATTGAATTAGACAAGTCTAGCCGTATTCCCCGGCAATGGCGCCAAAATCTTGATGTCTCTTAAGCTTCACGTCTTTTTTGAGGTTAAAGTGGTCATTGTCAAGATATAACCTAACAAATGTTAAGGTTGAATCTCACAGGGAATATGGTAGACTTAGAAGAATTCAATTACGATTCGGGGTGATTAACCAACTTATCTCACCAAAGGATGGGTTTTATAATAACTAAAAAAGGTAATTCTAAGCTAAGATAAGTGTTAAACCAATGTGAGGAGAAACTAGGGTATTGTGTTCCTCATGATTCCCTAACTTAGTATTACCAGATAACCATATTTTTTTCCAGTGTGTAGCAAGCAAACCGGTAAGTTAAGTTCATCAAACCTTTTGGCCCAGGTGAGAGTCCAATTTCATTACGTGATTTGGTCCATCCCCGCAGTGTGATATTACTAACCCTTATCTGTTGTCCTAGTAAAACCTCCCCTTGGCCCAGTTCAATTGATTAGACGAGAAACATCAATCGAATCCTGTTAATTAATCTCTTTTCCTATTCATTACTACCTTGATCCAGTCAGTAACACTAGGCAGGTTCTAATGTTGGCCACCATTAAAAAGCATTCAAAACGAAGAGAATTAATTAATACATGCATGCACACTTTTCGAGAATTATGAATTATCCAATTTTACCATGTTAGTTCTTCATGGTTCCCACTACCTAATTATGGATTTAGCTACTCATGATTTGTGTAAATGCAAGACTTATGAATTTGAATAACATGATTGAGCACTTACACAAGAGAATTAAACATAAGAAATCCTTCAATAAGAATCACAAGAATTAAATTAGAAGATGAAATAATGTCGTTAGAAGTATTTCTCAAACTCTCTAATGTTTCTCTACTGTTCCCTCTTCGTTCTCTTTCTCGCTCTCTATTAAAAATAACCTAAAAATCTATTTATAGCATTTAAAATATAAAACCAAAATGAATAAGGACAACTGGGTCGGCAGGCTCTACGGGCCATACAGCAGTTTATAGCTTATGATCGGGCTTTCTTGAACTATTGCTTCAATTCTGGACTTGTCTTTTATGACACTTCTTTCTGGCTCGTATAATATTCTACGACCCATAGGTTTGTTTTACAGAATTTCAGCAAGTCCCCATCATCTGATCCTCAAGGTACGATACCAAGTCTACGGCTCATAACGTCTTCTATGGCTCATTTGGATGTTTGTAGACTCAACTTCAGTAATACACCCTTCACCAGAATTGCACATGAAACCCCCTTTACAACTCGTAAAATACTCTACGGCCCGTAAAGGGTCTCGTGGATCATCATTTTCAGCAACTTCAACACTCTTTTCCCAAAAAATAGTGTCAACCTTGAAATCCTACAAAACAAACATAAAAATAGATGAAACCCACTAATTCTGCATTGAGAACATAGAAAATTCAAAGTTTTACGAATCAAAAGTGCTTTATTTTTATAGCACATCACATGGCCAAGACTAATTGGGCTTGGTAAACAAGGGATGACCTTGTATCTTCTATGCACATGAGAACGTCCAAAGAGAAACGTGCTGAAGATAAGGATATAGATAAATACATAGCTAAAATTTTGACTAAGCTGGATCTCTTGACTAAGCATGTAATGGAAGGAGATCGGAAGGTGTTAGTGCCATAATTGCTGCTAGGATGTGGTGTATGATAATGTTCCATATGAAGGAGGATATAGTAAGAAGGTGCATTATATGGGTAATCAGGTGATGGGTTCTCGGAGGATATAATAAGGAGGTACATTATATGGGTAATCAGGCGATGGGTTCTCAACCGACTTTTCCAATGCCACCTAAGAATCAAGGTTGGAACAATGGTGTTGGATAGTGAGATAGAGCTTGGCCAGAACGACCTCAAGTTGGAGGTTTGAGAGATTGTGATGGAGCAAGAGATATGTATGTTCCACCTCATGATAGAGCAAAGGCTGCTGACCCTGTGGTGAACCTAAAAGCTTTTGGACTGAGGACATGTTAACCTGAATCTTGAAAAAGGTTGAGGCCTCTAACAAAGTTTAAAGGAGATAAAGTCTGATTTTTTAATGTCGAGTCAACTGTGACTTCACACTCATCTTCTATTAAGTACTTGGTGACTCAACTTGGTAATCTCAGCCCATTTCAACCAAAGGACGAAAGGAGGATTTCCTAGTGACACAGTGGTCATCCAAAGAGTGCGGACCAGCAGGGTTTGGCTATAATGACCCACAACAGAAAAATTGTAGAAGGTATTTAGCCTACATATGTGGTTGAAGAAGGTGAGAAAGAAGTGGAAGAAGAAAAAGGCACTGTGAGTGTCAATGATGATGATGATTTTGCTGTGAATGAAAGTGATGAGACTCTTGGGAGTAAAAAACCAGAAAGTTGGGGGTGATGTTGTCAATGCTAAAAGAGCATCCCTCAAGAATACAAATTCTGCTATTGAAGTTGAAAGCGCCTCAAGTTAAAATTGATCCTCCATTCCCTCAAATATTGAAGATGAAATATGAGCCTACCAAATTTCAAAAGTTCCTTTCTATATTCAATTCTTTATCCATCAATGTTCCATTGGTGGAGGCAATAACTAAAATGCCAGAATGCTAAATTCATGAAGGAGTTGGTAACCAAGAAAAGAACCCTAGAGTGTGAGACGATTGAGGTGTCTCACAATTGCAGTGCTATCTTAACGAAAAACTTAGTCGCTAAGAAAGAGGACATGGTGCATTCATAATTCTTTGCACCATTGGAGCTTGCAAATTTAGCAAGGGACTATGTAATTTAGGTGCAAGCATAAATCTCATACCCTCGGCTATATTTGATGAGTTAGGGCTAGACACATCTTTACTAACGAGCAGTTGCTTATAGCCGACCAGTCTATCAAAAAGATAGTTGGAATTTTTTACACGATGTTTTGGTGAAGGTTGATAAGTTCATACTACCTGTAGACTTTTTGATCTTGGATTGTGAGGTAGATGTAGATATGCCTATTATTTTAGGTAGACCATTCTTATCTACTGGAAGGGCCCTGGTGGATGTTGGGAGAGGAGACTTAAGGTTTAACCTGAATGAAAATGAGGTCGTGTTCAACATTTGCAAGACTTTGAAGTCAACAAAAACACCTCCAAGTGATATCGGTTATAGATTGATCATGGGTGACTTGAGGATAGGAGGAACTACGTCATGCGACGATGTTAACAATGGCGCTGCTTGGGAGGTAACCTAAGGTGATTAGGTAAGCTTTTCTTTCTGAATAATGGGTATTGATTTGTGCAAGTTTGAAGAGGAAGAATCTGAAGTGAAAGCTAAAAAGGCGACCAGATGGGTCTAATCGGCGAATCACCAAGTTGAGATAGCGATCGCCAATATGACCTTCTTTTTCAGTCATCTAATGACTCTTGGGGTGCTTTCAAATCAGGCTATCTAAGTTGCAATTTGACAGATCGTTGAACTTGCTAGCAATAGTCAATTTCATCCTTTTTGTGACTGGAGTAAAGATTTAATTTCTGTTAAAAAGGTGGTCACCAATACAATCGGCATACCGTTGTACATATTTGGTGGAGAATCGAATCGCCGATTCTGCATGCCTGACCAACCTATTAAAGGATTTTCAAATGCCGTGTATTTTCACTCTCTATATTCCCTCCTTTTCACTTCCCCTAAAAAGACAAATTTTTCTCTAATCTTTTGTTTGCATTTTTTCTTTGGTGTGAAGAAGTTTCATCAACAAAATCTCTTATAGAATTCTCATTGTTATTGCATCATTGTAGAGGTATATTTTTGGACCTTTGCTTTACTATGTTGTGGAAGAATGATATTGAGATGAGGGAATGATCAGGGTTTTGTGAACTCATTAATCATAGTTTGTGGTTGGAATCTTGTTAGAAATCATGTGGGTGATGTGTTTTTGTGATTCTAGGACCCTATGCTTCATGAAAGCTTAGTTTATTTGGGTCTTTGATTCTTTTAAAAAATCATGAAACTGAATGTGCACATGTTGTGGCTAAGGCTAGATTTGATGAATATGTTTCCTAGATGTTAAATGATAGAGTGCAAAATCTCAATTTTGACCTTGATCTCTTGATGGATAGCCTTAAGTTGAGATAATGCCCTGATTATATGAATGCTTTGAATGATTAAACATGCTTGTTGTGTTGCTTGTTCTTGTGGGTTGCAGGTGAAGTCTGAGTAAGGCCTAAACTCTTTTTAGCAAAGTGAACTTGCTCTATGATAGATTGGATGAAATAATTCTTAAGGCTAAGTCATCTTATTGAGTTTGTAGCCATGGTAATGATGCAAATGTAACTATAGATGAATGAGCATGTACCGATGTTAGTGGGTTAGTATGTGATTTTCTCATTGTTCATATGCAAATTGATCAAATTTTGGATATATGGGTGTTGGCCTTGCTAGTGAATTTTGGCGATGGTCATTTTGAACACGGAAGTGGACTCGGCGATACGCCGAAGTGTCACATACACTGCTGACTAATGATTGATGTTGGGTTCTGTAACTTTTGGCAATGATATTTTCCATCACCGAATTAATTTGGCAAATCACTAAATTTGCACCACCATTGGCGAAAGTAGTAGTGATTGAAAGATTGAAAATTGTGCAAAAAGGTGATGATCTATTTGACCGCCGACTCAATTCGACGGATCACCAAACATGTTTCGCAGTCAAACAAAGTTGTCCACCCAAAATGATTTTCTTATCAATGGGTTTGACTTATTTGTTCTATTATTGATGCTCATACTATGTTTTGAGCCTATTTTGAAGAAATCGGAAAGACAAAGGAACCTGTCACTCGAGGGATCCCAGACATCTTGGGGAATCACTATAGCTCTAGACTAGGTAGATCAAAGACCTTATAGTGAGGTGCGAGGTAAAGGTAAAAGGAAGGTGACTGAACACCTGAAGTCTGACAGTGACGAGGAAGGTCCTTATATGTGACTTGGACCAGTTCAGAGGATAAGGAAAAAGAGGTACAAAACCCTAAAACGTAGGCCTACTTTTAGCCAAATCCCAAAAGGCATTGATGTGAGGCTAGATCCAAAGCCCTTCACAATGCTCTCCTTTAAACATCTCATAGGATCTAGGAGACAATAGCCCAAAGATATTTATACAGACTTAGAGCAGAGGGGCACAGAACAATTCTGCAGGAGAGACAATCATTAATGCACGGAGTCATTGATATTTACCCAGAGATTCTGGATACTCTTATGTTCCATTGTTCCAAGCACAGTCCAAGAATTTATGAGGCCTATGGTAAGCCATTCTAAAACGAAAAAGCAGGGTGAAGGTTGTTCCCATACCTCCTAATGAAGTGGAAGTTTGAGGTGTGCAAGTCCCATGTAGCAAGACAGAGATAAATGATATTCTGGGATGCACATACAAATTAAAATGACCTTGATAAGATGATGAAGGTCTCGACATTTGATGACATCAATCCATGGTTGGACCCTATAATTGGAATTCTAGCTCCCTCGTGGTTATAGGAGTGAGCAATTATTGAAAAGAAGGAGATGAACATCTCGGAAAGGTTTTGGTCCAGATTAATCAGCGACAACCTAATGTCATCACAAAATGTGTCAATACTTTGACATTCCAAAGCGATATTGATTGGGTGTATCATGGACCACTGGAAGTTGAACCTTGGTGCAATCATCGCCCTAGAGATCCTCTTTATATCTAGGCAAGTGCAAGCCTCCTTTCCCTTTCCCAGCCTTGTGCAAGCAAGCTGGAGTGTCTAGAAATGAAAATACTGATGTGGAGGTCACTCCAACAGCATCTACTACTATCCAAAGAATTGAGACCGAGTTCAAAAGGGACGAAGAGGACTAGGCTAGGAAGAAGCCTACTGATAAAACACCAGTGATTAATGTGGACGCCCTCGAATCCGATGCTGTAGAGCTAGTTCTCAAGGCAGGTATATCTTTTTCCTCTCCCTCATTACCTTCGTCTTCCACTCCTCTCCTTTCCACTGAAGCACAGGCTAACCCTCGAGCTAAAGATGATTAAACCCTGATCACTAAACCAACTATGATGAGCAGTGGATGTTTGGCTAAAACGGCTGATATCTGTGCCACTCGGGTTGAATCATCCTTGCCCAAGTTGATTGAGATGATTATAGCCAATGTGTTGGATCCACATATTGAGTTCGAAAAGAAGCAAAGGGAGTTGATGGAGGAACATAAGCTGAGGATCGATAGGCTCGAGCTGATAATTGATGATTAAGGGAAATAATTGGCCAGCTTGAAAGAGAGGGTAATTGTTGTGGAGAAAATAAGCTGTGGCAGTAAAGACTCATCGGCCATAAAAGCCGACATTGACTATTTGATGAAGGAGGTGGCAGCTCTAAGGTCCACAGATTTGAGTTCCTTTTAGGATGGGCTAGAGGAGCTACCCAAAGTTGATATAAATATAGCTCTCGATGATGTTATGGATGTTGATGCTATGGGTAAAGGCGATGAGGAAGTCAATGTAGTAGGCACCCCAAAGACAGATGAAGAAGAATTGGGAGTTGAGCCTATCCAGGAGGAACATGAAGAGTTGGCATAGTTAGAAGGACAGATCATGTGCACAATGAAAAAGGTATCTCTCCAAGACACATCCATGATCGGCAAATCCGGTGTACATGAGCTCGAGCCCGAGAGGCTATTGATTGATCTAGAGAGTATACTATTGGATGAGGGAATTATGCCCCCATGACCGCTTCTTCCTCCACCACCACTATTACAGCTAGATTGATCATGTTCAGGGGGATTCTAATACTCATTCGTTCCCTTTTTATGCTTTCTTAGTGTTGTGTTTGCACACTGAGGGTAACGTTTTATTGTTAGGAAAGGGTCAGAAGTTGGATGTCTTCAATATCTTTTGACGATGATTACCCACTGTTTTGTCCTAGTTAGATGAGACAATGTTTATTTTAATTTTTGTTGATGGATGTTTCAGACAATATTTTTAGTTTATAAATAATTTTAATTTGGGTTGTAATGGATTAGCAATTGTTTTTCTATTTTAGTTTCTTCTTTTTGAGTTGAATAAAGAATGATTGCAAATGATGTCTTTAATTTGTGGCAAACTCCATGCATATGTGAAAATCCATTCAAATGCGAATATCGAGTTGCCAGTCTTTAGCAATCCGAGTATCGATAATCCATATTTTGATTCGAATGTTTCCGTGGATGGGGAACACGTACTAACTCACCAATTAGTCCTTTTCTTAATAAATCAATCCATGAATATATTTGATGCATCTTGAGTTAACTATTTGAGTGATTGTACTTGGATATGCGATGATCATAAGTTGTGAGTATATTGCCATTATTTGAATGCGAATCTATTTTTCTATTATGAGATTAGGAATTTTGTTCAAAGGCATGTTTTGCAACATTTAGAACTTTCTTGGTTTGTTTGGATGAGTGATTTGGTTGAGATTAGAAAAGGACCTTAGGCCTTCTTTGGTTTCTTTTTAGTCCACTTTGACTATAATTGACCTCCAATGACAATAAATTGATTCCTTAGTAAAACACCTTTGAACCTTGATCCATTCATTGGCAACTATGAAGCATTGGCTTGTATTTCTGAAAGAAAATTCCTTCTTGTTCCTTACCAATCCCTCCTTGAGCTTATAATGAGTAAAGTTATGGCCAAAGGCCAAAGTTGGGGGTGTTGGTAGAAAGAGAGGGTGCCTCCCAATGTAAGAGTTGAGAGAAGAAAAAGGAAAAGAAAGAAAAGTGAGGAGTCCTTGAAATGATGAAAACAAAAAAATATTTAAAACAGTTGAAAATGATGAACTGAAAAAAGAATTGTGTGGAAAAAAGAACCCTCCAAAAGAATTTGTTGAAAAATAAAGCAAAGGGGGGAGACACCTAGGATGAAAGATCATAATCAAAAGAGGTGTCAATAGGAAAGAAAGAAAAACGAGGACAAAAAGATCCATAAGCATGAAAAGAATGTGTAGAGTTCAAGGAGGGATGAACCACTAATATCCATATGCTATCTTACCCAACCTCAACCCTACATTACAACCGGAACAAAGTCCTTCGGGATCTTAGTCCAGAATGAAATCAAATAACCTCCAATTGAGAATAAGGGCAACCTTATGGGTTGAAGCTTATATGCCATTTCTTAATTGGGAGAGCGAGTGTTGAAGAGATCCTTTGAAAATGTTATTCTAATCTTGTGCGTATAGCGTCTTCTTTTGCATGAGGGAACATGGTGATGCTTTTAGGTAGTTATTAGCAGCTACATGAACAACTGTAAGCATAGCCATGTTTTGATTACTCCTTAGTCACCTCTTGAGGCTTCAAAATCACGTAAGTGATTTGTCGAAGTTCGAGGGTGGATGACAAAGGTAGAATTGTATGTGTTGCTCCCTGTGGCTCTACTGAATTAGATTGATTAATGTTTGATTTTCTTAAGGGAAAGCAAAGGCTTAAGTTGGGGGTGTTGATGAGTCCATATCTCAAACTCATTTTGAGCTTAGAGTGTGAAGGAATGTTGTTCTCACTGTGCTATTATGTTCCAAATGCTAACTAATATGTATAAGTTATGTCTAGAATGGAGCTAAAAATGCACAAGTGCATAACACTGAACAAATCTTGGAAAAGGGCCAAAAAGGTTGACAAAAGCGGCTTCGCCAACATAGTCAGTGTATCGCCTAATATTTCAGCAATCAAGTCTCAAGTTCATGCTAGAAAGCCGTTCAAAATTGAAGTCACCAAATATAGTTGGTGCATCTTGGAATGGCTAGGGAGACGGCCTATTGTTCCAGAACTCAGGACCCCAAACTCATGACAGATGGGCGACATATAAGGATCTTTGGTGAATCACCAAACATGATCAGCGGAGTAAAGAATCATCGCCTAATCTTGCAGAGACCCAAGCCCTTAAGGAGATACAGAGGAAAGTGGTCAAGTGCACATTTAGCGCATCACCGAAGTGATCGGCGTCGAATGGCTATTGGTGCACAAATTCCCCCTTGATTTGCACAAACTATTTAAACCTTTTGGAAAAGACATTATACATATTGGTCATATCAGGTTTTATAGATAGATAGAGAGAGATTAGGGTACTTAAAACATTCTTGCTCAATAATACAAGGGTTAGAGGGTTTCAAGTTTGTGGAGGCACAAATTGTAGAGATTTACTAGTTTAAATTAACTTTTCTCTTATAATACTTGTTACCCATATACTCAGCTGCTGAATTTGATATTGAATCTTTATTTTCAAGCATGAGTGGATAATACCCCTGTACTAGGGGTGTGTAAATAATATGGGTCTTTGATTTATATGTTGGGTCTTTGATATTTTGACTTTACTATTGTTAATTTGAGTGAAATTTACATCCATTACTAAGTTTCTTCTATAATTCTAAGGTTGCAAACTTGGGGTTTACTTTAGATCTCTAATTATTTTCTTCTATAATCCTAAGGTTGCAAACTTGGGGTTTACTTTAGATCTCTAATTATTGCTTTAATCGGATAATTATAGTGTGGAATAGATGTATTAGCTAGAAACCTTTCGGGGTTTCAGTTGAATTCCATAACTATGGATTCACTAGCTAAGGTATTAGGTGGTTTACTGTGATTTCTCAGTCCAGGTGTGTCCTCAAGTAATTCGCATATGATGTCGTGATTGAATCATGTGAAACACCTTCATTTTTATAATTGAAGCTCAGGTTACTAGCATCCTTGCCTATTCACTCATCTTTAACACAATTAGGTAAATATTTGGATCCAACTTAGTAGATCTACTCCCGTATTTGCACCTCCCCAACACCCCTCTAAATCTATTTTTTGTTTGCTAATTTAGTTATTGTTTGCTAAATCCGTTTTTAATTATTGTAACCCCCTGATTTGAACTTACAATTGCCTAATTCAATGAATTACTTCACCTCTCGAACCACCATTCCCTATGGGATTCGACCCCGACTCTATTGTTAGGTAATATGCTGACAACAATCATCCCTTTTTCCTTTGAGTAGTATGATTGAACATTCATCACCGGCCTTGACCATTCCTAGGATATCATGATGGAGAGGTATCATGCACTACTTTCTCATGCATAGTCATCCCTAATATATTACTTGTTGCTTGGTCACCGGATATTATGGGATGATAGTCAGGTTTTTTTTTGGTGTTTGTACCGCTAGTGATGTAGGACAATGGTTGGTTTCATTTTCTTATACCCACTCTGCTTATGTTACTATTTTGTGGTGATTCTATAGTCATGGTAGGTGTGACTTTTTTCTTTTTGGGTTGAGCATATACACCACTAGGTGTATTCAAACTAGTTTATGGGTTAATGGATTAGCTTAGACACTATATTTTCTTCGTTGTTATTGCCGTTTTATTTCATAACCTTTCTTTCATGCTAGCAGATGGTAGATCAGATCCTCCCAGGTATGCTCCCTATTTTTATTTCGTCATTTCATATCCTTAATTGCTTGTTATTCCAAGCATTATCTTATTACTTTCGCTTTACTTTCCTTATTTTCATGATATTTATACTTGCTTTATTTGTGAAGCTCAATCAACCTAAGCTTGGTGAGTACCATTTATTTGGTACTCATACCATATTCTGCCCCCTGCAGATCGTGGTTCGAGCCCATACTGTTGATTTTCATTTGTGCAGAGCAGACCAAGATCTTAGAGATCATGGCGAGCTCCTGGTGTCTGTAGTCACTGATCTCCATCTTGTTGTGTTTAGAGTAGTCTTTATTTTGTATCCGAAGATAGTCTATACTAATATTGTCTTTTGTAGAAGACTTGTACTGTTATTTATGTATTAGGCATTTGAATATGACTGACACCAAGTCTTTGGGCGGGTTTTTGTATGTTGTTCTTCCAGATTTGTACTTCTCCCTCTTGTTGTGACAACTTTTACTTCTTATATTTTTCTTTTGTAAGATAGCTTGTTGTTGAAGGCTCCCGACGATGGGATAGGCTTATCTATTGATGGGATGGACTAGGTGCTATCGTAGCCTAAGAAATCAGGTCGTAATAGTGTCAGACAAGTTTATGGAGGGTCTTTATGACCCGTAAGTACTTATGACCCATTGAAAAGCTTTTGCGGTTTCAAGCCTAAAAATTTAGTTTTTGAATCTCAAGCCACAATTGACAAGATAAGGTCGTAGATAGATTTACGACTCATAGAAGGTGATTGTAGACCCTGGGTCACTAACCCTAGATTAGAATTCCAATCTACGACAGGGCCATTTATGGCCCAAAGACTAGATTACGACTTGTAAGCGTGGTCTAGTCTGAAAGTTTACTGAGGGATAATTCTATCTTTTTCTTTCCTTTTCTAATTGAAACCTCATTGTTTTTAGATACTTTGATCCCTATAACAGTACCCCACGGCCCTTTTTCTACTTATTTACACTTAGAAAACTTTGAAAGCGAAAAGGAGAGGAGAAAAGAATTAGGGTTCAATAATGTACACTGAGTTCTTTTAGTTTTGACTGAAATCTCTATGTTTCAGGTATGTAAGGCTAACTAAAGCATGGATTTAGTTATTCCATATGGCCTACTACTTACTTGATTTGTCAAATTTGAGAGTGATTGAGTTTCCTATAATTGTATTTTTGAGAAATTTTCCTAAATTCTGATATATCCCTACATGATATTGAATGGTTGTTCATTTTTATGAGTTGAATATATTGTAACAAATATTTGGTCTTTCACTACAACTAAACTTTCCCTCTATTGAATGTCCCTATATTATGAATGATTTTTAAAGTATGAATTGTAAAAGTCATGAATGTGAAAAAGTTGAGTTTGAATATAACTTTTCTAAAACTTGAAGGTTCCTTTCTATTTTTCTCAAAATTGGACCCAAATGATCAAATAGAACTAAACGTTTCATAAATGCATAACTTTATCACTCTTAAATGATGGGATCAATTGGAAGTATGATTGATTGAAGGGTTTGATTGTGATAGAACTGATGAACCGATGAGCATCCAATGAAACTTGTTGATTGGATAGATTGAACTGATTTGGATAGAGTGTTCTTAGCATTGAATCTTGGGTGGAGTATGGAGCTCCAAATTGAGTAAAAGTAAGTAATCGCTCAAACTTAATAACTATGTAGCCAAGTGCAGGTGAAAACTAAATATAAATCAGATGAATTCCTTGTCCCTAAAGTGGACCTAATTGATTGAATGTGGATCCTTGATTGGTTGATTCATCATTTACCCTAGAAAAGTATTAAACAAACGTGGCAATGATGTAGACTCATTTTATCTCATCGACTCATAGGTGAGGATTGTCGGATAAGAGAAACTCCCTAATAGGTCTTGATAGAATGATTGGGCTGGATTATATGTGATTGATTTCTGTCTAAACCTCACTATTTCTATAGACTTATAATATTCTGATTGAGTTCCTTATTATCTGATTTGAGTATCTGAGCTAATGCTATTCAACCTTGATGCATGCTTCTTTATTCCATATTACATGCTCATATATTCTATGTACTAATGTCCATTTGGTCCTGCATCTTTTCATAATGCAAATATAAGTACTAAAGATCATCAATAGGAGCTTCATTGAAGATCTTCTCTGTATCTAGATTACTAGTAAGTCCTCCCCTATATTTAGAGGATTGCATTTTAGAGTCTTCAAGTTGGCAATTTATTTTGATTTGAGGTATTCATGAACCTGTCAGTGGCACCACTTAGATAGTAGCAATAGAGGCTTCATAGACTAGATATTGACTAGTTAGATTTTGAGATCCCTATCTTTTGATTTGTTCCTTTTAGACTATTCTCTTGATGTGGAACTAAAGTTAGATTGTTTCCCTTTGTTCCTTATCCTTTGAGTTATTGATTTTTTGTTACTTTTCTGAAGCTATTTCTTGATTTATCTGCCTTCTGTTGTTGATTGGACTAGTGATCGAGCCAAGTGGTTTGCTTGGAAATCAGAAATGGTTCTTGAGTAGCGGCCATACTAAGGGTACCCTCCTGGGGCGTGAAAAACTTGGTATCAAAGCATAAAGTTCAAGAGTTCTAGGGAATCCATCAAGCCGTGTCTAGTAAAATCTTACTTATAGCTATGTTCAGGAGTCTATAGGATATTAGGAATTATCTCACATTTTTCATATTATAAGATTCATGCTATGGAGTTAAACTCCATGACATTCACTTTCTAATACATGCGTTTACATTTTGATATTTGATCATGCCTTCAACAAGAGCTGGTGGAGCAGTAAGGGGCAAAGGACACCCAGTCAGACAGAATGTTGACTAGCCTGAACAACAAGTCCTTGAGGGGAAAGGGGGCTCCGTCGTGACTGTTGAGCAGCCACCACAGGCCGACATCTTCAATGTTGAACTATGCTAGGCCATTCAGACTTTGGCTCAACCACTAGCAACACTAGTTGCTAGACAGGGAATAGGACGACAAAATGCTCCGAATCCCTTATGAATTTTTGAGTTCCTGAGAATGAATTCACCTCAGTTCATGAGGTCTACACCTAATGAGAATCTAGAGAACTACATTCGTGAGATTCAGAAAGTGTTTCAAGTAATGAATGCGGTTGATATTGGAAGGGTTGAGTTGGTTGCCTGCCAGCTCAAAGTTGTCGTGAGTATGTGGTTTGACTAGTGGAGGAAAAAGAGAAGAGATTGCACCAATTCTATCTTGGATAATGTTTGAAGAAGCTTTCTTGGGATGCTTCTTCCCGAGAGAGTTGAGAGAGGCGAAGGTGCAATAGGTTTTGAATTTGAAATAGGGATCTATGATAGTGCAAGAGTATAGTCTCAAGTTCACGCAACTGTCCTGCTATGCTCCAAAGATGGTTGTTGATATAAGGAGTAGGATGATTTTGTATATGGTTGGACTGGGCTGATCAACCAAGAAGGAACAAAGAGGAGTAATGCTGATCATTGACATGGATATTGGTAGACTAATGACTTATGTACAACAGACTAAGGAGGAAAAGTTGCAAGACAGGGAGGAGTACAGAAATGAAAGGGACTAAACATCTAGCCATAAGGTTGGTAAGAGACTGAATGGGAGTCACTTCCAAACAGGGCCATCTGGGCCAGCCCCATCATCTACTAGTACATCTGCATCTAGAACAAAGAACAACCATAAGTCTCAGAACTACACAACCCAGGGATCTCAATCATAGGCCAGTGTGACTGAAGGTTCTAAAGCTAAGACACCATGTGAAAGTATGGCAAACATCACTTTGGAGAATTTCATGAGGGAGGTAATCAATGCTACAAGTGTAGCCAAGTGGGCTACTTCAGAAGATAATGTCCAATGTGGGCTAACAAAGCCCAATCATATATGCCATCTCCACCAACTCTAGGAAATCAGAGGGATTCTACTTCTGGCATGAGCAAATACATAAACCATTTGTATTCCATAGGTAGTCACCAAGATCATGAAAACTCCCTAGGTGTGGTTATCATATGATTTAATTTTTTCCCGTGATTATTATGTTTTGACGAATTCAAGTGCCACTTTGTTATTTGTATCTTCTTATGTAGCTAGTAGATTTGACAAAATCCTTGAATGTCTTCTTGAGCCTTTTAGCTTATCCTAGTTGAGGGACTCTATAGAGATTGTACAGTGTCAATCTATCACAAGGATACCATGGCTGGCTTAGTTGAGTTGGGTATAGTTGAATTTGAAGTGATTCTTGGCATGGACTGGCTTTATGCTTATTAAGTCTATGTTGAATGTAGGACTCGAATTATTCAGTTCAAATTCCTAAATGAGTCTGTCTTAGAATAAAAAGGTAGTCCTATTGTGCCTAAGGTTAAATTTCTTTCCTACCTTAGGGTAAAAAACTAATCTCTTAAGGATATATCTATCACATCATGCAAGTTAAAGATGGTAGGTGTGGAGTCTCCTTCTCTGGAATCAGTCTCGATTGTTAATGAGTTTCTAGAAGTCTTTCTGGAGGATTTGCCTAGAGTTCTCTCTTAAAATTGACTTTAGGATTAATGTTCTTCCTAATACTCGGCCTATCTCTATAATACCTTATAGAATGGCCCCTTCTAAGTTGAAAGAATTGAAAAAGCAATTGAAAGATTTGTTAGATAAAGGTTTTGTTTGGTTGAACGTCTCTTCTTGTGCTCCTGTCCTATTTGCGCGTAAGAAAGATGGGTCTCTTAAAATATGCATTGATTATAGGCATTTGAATAAGTTCACCATAAAAAACAAGTGTCCTCTCCCCACGATAGATAATATGTTTGACCAACTTCAGGGCATCAGTCATTTCTCAAAAATAGATCTAATATTAGGTTACTATCAGTTGAAAATGAGAGAGTGTGATGTTCTAAATATAAATTTTCAAACTCGTTTTAGAATTTTGAGTTCTTGGTCATGTCCGTTGGGTTGACTAACGCACCTCCGCTTTTATGGATCTCATGAATCGGGTGTTCAAGCCATACTTGGATATATTCATTTTTATATTTATTGATGATATCTTGGTCTACTCCAATGAGGAAGAACAGGCTTATCATATCCGATTCATCCTCTAGACTCATAAAGATAGAGAGTATGTGAAGTTCTCCAAATGCGAGTTTTTCCTTACATCAGTGGCTTTCCTAGGTCACATTATTTTTTGAGATGGTATTCGGGTTGGCACCCAAAAAATTTGAGGCAGTAAAGAATCAACCCAGGCCCATATCTCCAACTGATATAAGGAGCTTTTTGGGCTTGGCCGGCTACTATGGATGATTTATTGAAGGATTCTCATCTATATCATCACCATTGACCAAGTAGGGATGGCAATGGGGTGCGGCTGGGCGGGGATTGGGCTGGTTGAGCTCAATCCACCCCACCCTGCCTCAGATGATGTTTTTTTTTTTCATTTTCAACCCGCCTCGCTTAAATTTTTAAGTTCTTTATTTTTTAATTGAATCTAATATGAAAAATAAAAATTCGTAATTTTTTTAAAATTTTTTCGCTAATTGACATCTCAATAACTAATTAACTATTTTTAGTTAACATTTCAACAACTATTTCTTAATTGTTAATTAACCTCTAATTAATATTTCAACAACTAACAATTTACCGACATATCTAGTTAAAATTTAAAAAAAAAAAATTAAAGTCAATGTTTAATATAAAAAATTTATATCTTTAATTTTTATTAGTTACAAAGATTTAATTTTCTTTGAATCCCTATTTGGTTCTTTAAACCTGCAACCCGCCCTGCCCCACATTAGTTTTAAAAATATTTCCTTCAACCAGCCTCGCACTCGCCCTGCCCCATATAACTTTAAACTTGTCCCAACTCGCATAGCTTTAAATCCGCCCTGTACCGGCCCCGCCCTGCCCCACCCCATTGCCATCCCTATGACCAAGCTAAATCAGAAGAAGACTAAGTTCCAATGGTCACATGCATGTGAGAAAGGCGTTCAATAGTTGAGAACTAGATTGACTACCGTCGCAGTGTTGACCTTACTTGATGAGACAAAGGGTTTTGTGATATATTCTGATGCGCCTAGAGTTGGATTAGGTTGTGTACTAATGCAAAAAGGTTAGGTGATAGCTTATGTTTGCTAACAACTTAGGGTTCATGAGAGGAATTACCTAACTCATGATCTTGAGTTGGAATCTATGGTTCTTGATCTCAAAATATGGTGTCACCATTTGTATGGAGTGCACATGGACATGTTCATAGACCACTAGAGCCTACAATATGTATTAAACCAAAGGGAGCTCAACCTAAGGCTAAGAAGATAGCTAGAGTTACTCAACGATTATGACATGAGCATTCTCTATCAACCAGGTAAAGCTACAATTTTTGTTAATGTTCTTAGCAGGTTGTCTATGAGTAGTACTACCCATGTTGAAGAGGGAAATGAAGAATTGGCTAAGGAAGTACATCGATTGGACCGGTTGGGAGTTCAACTAGAGGAGTCTAATAAAGGTGGAGTTAATGTTCAAATGGGTCTGCATCTTCTTTAGTGGCTGAGATGAAGGAAAAACAAGACCAAGATTCTGTCCTACTTCAATTGGAAGAAGTTGTTCATAAACCAAAAGTGATGGTTTTCTTCGAAGGGGGAGATGGGGTGTTGAGATACCAAAGTAGACTTTGTGTCTTGAATTTTAATGGTGCTCGAGATAGGATTATGGCTGAATCCCATAGTTTAGATACTCCATTAACCATGGCTCTACAAAGATGTACCATAACTTGAGAAAAGTCTACTGGTGGAGTGGAATGAAGAGGGAGATTCTCGAATTTGTTTTCAAGTTTTCTAATTTTCAAGAAGTCAAACTTGAGCACCAAAGGCCATGTGGATTGGCACAAATCTTTGTGATTCCTGAATGAGAGTGGGAGATGATGAATATGGAGTTCATCATAGGTTTGCCTAGGTCCCAAAAGCAGCATGATTCGATATGGGTGATTGTGGATAGGATGGCAAAGTCAACTCACTTCTTGGAAGTCAAGACATCTAACGTTGCAGAAGATTATGCCGAATTGTACATTTGTGAGGTTGTCAGATTACATGGAGTTCCCTTTTCCATCATCTTAGAGAGAGGAGCTCAATTCACATCCTAATTTTGAAGGTTTTTTCATAAAGGACTAGGTTTTAAGGTGAATCCTAGTAGAACCTTATATCCTCAGAAGGATAGCTAGGCAGAGCATACAATTTAGATACTAGAGGACATGTTGAGAGCCCGTATTCTTTATTTCAAAGGTAATTAGGATGATCATTTACCTCTCATTGAGTTTGTATTTAACAATAGCTATTATACAAGTATTCAGATGGCTCCCTATGAAGCCTTGTATGGAAGGAGATGTCGATCACCAATTGGTTGGTTCAAAGTTGGTGAAGCTAAATTGATTGGGACAAATCTCATGGATCAATCTATAGATAAGGTGAGGTCATTTGAAAGAGATTGAAAATAGCACAAAGGCACCAGAAATCTTATATTGAAGTGCGAAGGAGGGATTCGGAGTTTGTCACGCCCCGGGAGGGTACCCTAGGCGTGGCCGGCACTTAGAGACTATTGCTAGCCCCCAAGCGAACCACTTAGCATTCATCACATCATTCATTATAGACATTGCGGAAGGAAATAGTAAACAATACTTTAAAATAGTGGGCCAATGGCCAAACATCAATTTGATCATCAAAACCAAGCAAGGAAATATTGCTCAGTTGTCAAAACATTCACCTTGACTACATCATTATGTCTACAAAGCCTCTAACATTCCTTAAAACGTCTAGAAAGAGGACCATGACATACCATAGCTACTCGACTCAAAAGAACAGGATAACATTCATAAATAAAGGTTTCCTCCGGAAACAAGGAGGCTCACCACAATCAGAACTTGGAAACACTTGACCTCAACGGGGCGGCTGCTGAAGTCCTCTAGCTCCTGTATCTGCATCATGAAACGATGCAGCGCCAAATGGCGTCAGTACGTGGAATGTACTGGCATGTAAAATAGCTGAAACACATTGTTAGGAATATACGAACACAACGCACATCATCATGAGACCTTAACCTTTACATCGGGAAACATTGAGATTGACCTTTTCATTAGCATTTGACCTTTACATTAGCCTTGACCTTTACATTAACATTTGACCTTTACATTAGCATTGACCTTTACATTAACATTGACCTTTACATTAACATTGAGTCTTACATTAACATTGACCTTTACATTAACATTGACCCTTGCATTGGAGTATCCTTAGGGAAACCTTTTCTAATAAGCCTAACTGGGAGTTTCTTTAACCGACAACCATCACTTATGAGCCAGTGATGATACAACGAAGCGATGCCGTTGCCACATCCATCCAATACCCTGCCCGGGGCAAAGGACATTCATTAGAAAATATTAGTCCTCATTGGGACAAGAAAGGTGCCATCCGCGTTGCGATTCAATCCTCTCTTCCTACGCGGGCCACGTAGTTAATGGATTCAGGTGGGACTCACCTTTATCCATTTCGGTGCTCAATACTCCTCCCAGGACTCGACATTGCTCATAAACATTAACATTCATTAGTCCCATAGGGACGCATTTCATCATCATTAGTCCCCATAGGGGCATAATACATTATCATTGGCATCAACATTCATTTGTCCCATAGGGACACATTACATTGTCGTTAGCATCTCCTTTTTTTGTATTAACATTAACCTCATTGTCATTCCATCTCATTAACATCAACATCATGGACTTTAGGGACACTAGTTTAGGAACTTTGACTCTCAACTTAAAGACAATCCCACATTCACATTCTCAACATTCATCATTCATTATTTTGTCATTACTCTAGACTCTACACACACACCCATGTTCATCATGCATGCTTTTCTAGAATACATATGCAATAGATATAAGGTTTTCAACTAAATGCTTTTCAAGAAAATAGTTTAAAAGGATGCATGAGGGTTTTTATGAGGGTCATCATCAATGCAGGAAAATATGTAGGTTTATGCATAAAATAATGGCATTTATTCATTACATTACATGAATTAATATGTTTCACTTCATTACCCTAACATCATTCACCATTAAACTTTAATACATTACTCAGGGGCACATGGGAGGACATTCCCATGCTTTAAGTATAGCCTTACATACCTGGAAATTTGATATCACAATCAAAATTTGATGAATAATCGTTTTCTTGGAGAAAATCCTCAACCTCGATAGTTCTTTTAGAATGGAAGAACTTGGAAAGACATTGTTGAAGAACTTCTTTTTGATTCTTGACTTCTTGACTCAAAATCTTTAGAGTTTCTTGATGAAGAACCCTAATTCATGGAAAGAAGAATCAAGGAATCCTTTCTTGGGATTCTTGAATTTGCTTTCTTGAAACCCTAGGTTAGGATTTAAGATTCTATTAGGGATTTCATGAATTGATAGAGAAATTAGCTTAAATCTTATGAAGAATAACTCACCTTGATGAAGAATCTTGAAAGTTAATCCTAACTTGATGACTTTCTTGATGATTCTTGAGCGTTTTATGTTTAGGAATGAAAGAGAGGGTTTTGACTTATGAAACTGACGTATTATGCGTTTTGGGACCTTAAATAGACCCCCAAAGGCTTTAGGGTAAAAGTACCCTCAAAATAAAATAAAGAAATGTCGGTTAGCTTATGAGTTGAAGTTATCTCTGGGGTTAGCCACTATTCATTCGGTATTTCAGGTGTCGATGTTGAAATAGGTCTTGGGAGACCCTTCATTGGTAATTCCCATTGACAGTATTGGAGTCAAAGATAACCTATCCTATGAGGATATTTTGGTCCAGATTCTTGATAGCCAGGTCTGTAAATTAAGAACCAAAGAGATTGCCTCAGTCAAAGTCTTGTGAAAGAATCAATTTGTTGAGGAAGCCACACCGAATGCAGAACAAGATATAAAGGCCAAATATATGCATCAAGTTGTGCCTTCTAATGATGATGCTAATTTCTAAAGTAACACTCCTTACTCTTACCTTTGAGTTGATGTATATTCTTGAGTTTGAGTCATATTTGAGGTATATGATGTTTCAACATTTGCGTATATGAGTTTTTGAGTATTAGATGTGTAGATGGTATTCGTGCTTGATCTCTCCTAGTTTCATCGTCATTTAAGGATGAATGATCCTAAGGGAGATATTGTAACACCTTTTAAAATTATTCCAACTAGTATGACCTTGGAAATACCAGAAAAGGCTGAGAAAAATCACTGTTGATGACTACAAAGGGTCATCTACTACCCTTAGACAACCTATACTTAGTGAAATTTTGAGTGTCAGGATCGAGTCTACGAGTTGGGTCCATAAGCCTAGATACTTCCATAACCCATAAAAGGGTCCATGGGTCTTGGACCCTAAAAATTTCTTTAAGTGTTAGATGAGTTTACAAAGGGTATTTACCCATTGAAAAGCCTTCGTGGTATCAAGCCCAAATATTTGGTTTATGAATCTCGAACCATAAGTTGACAGGATGAGCCCATAAATAAATTTACGGCCCATAGAAGGGGATCATAGAAATAGGGTCAGTAACCTTAGAATTGGAACCCCAATCTACAAAAGGGCCATTTATGGCTCATAGACTAGACTACGACCCGTAAATGGGGTTTCGTAGTTGAGTCTAACAGTTTAATGAGGGGAAAATCTATTTTCTTCTATCCTTTCTAATTGAAACGTTGTTGTTTTTGGGATACTCTGAGCCCCTTAATAGTACCCCATAACCGTTTTCTTATTATTTACACTAAGAAACCTTTGAAAGAAGAAAGGAGAGGAGAAAAGAGTTGAGGTTCAAGAGCCACTGAGTTATTCAAGTTTTGACTGAAATCTCTATGTTATAGGTATGTAACTCTAACTAAAGCATGGATTAGTTCTTCCATGTGCCTTACTACTTACTTGATTTGTTAAATTTGAGAGTGATTGAGTTTCCTATGATTGTATTCATAAGAAATTTCCCTAAATTCTAATATATCCCTACATGATATTAAATGATTGATCATTTTTATGAGTTGAATTTATTGTAATAAATGATTTGGTGTTTCACTACATGAACCCTAACTAAACTTTGCCTCTATTGAATGTCCCTATATCATGAATGAGTTTGAAAATATGAATTGTGAAAGTCGTGAATGTGAAGAGTTGAGTTTGAATATGACTTTTCTAAAACTTGAAGGTTCCTTTGTATTTTTTTCAAAATTGGATCCAAATGATTGAATAGAAATAAATGTTTCATAAATGCATAACTTTATCACTCTTGAATGATGAGATCAATTGGATATTATGATTGGTTGAAGGCTAGGGTTTTATTGTGATAAAACTGATGAACTAATGAGTGTGCACATAAGACTTGTTGATTGGATAAATTAAACTGATTTGGATAGAGTTTTATGAGCATTAAGTCTTGGAAGGAGCACCGAGCATCGAGCACCGAATTGAGTAAGAGTAAGTAATCACTCAAACTCAATAACTACGTAGCAAAACATAGGTGAGAATTAAACTGTAAAATGGATGAATTCCTTATTATCCCTAAAGTGGACTCGATTTCTTGATTGTGGATTCTTGATGATTGTTTTATTTGTCCTTTACCCTAGCAAAGTATTAGATGAATGTGGCAATCACGTCGGCTCATTGTACCTCATCGGCTCATAAGTGAGGGTTGTCGGATAAGAAAAACTCCTAGATAGGTGTTGATAGTACTCTAATGATTGGATTAGATAATATGTGATTGATCTTTATATAAACCTTACTCTTGCTTTAGATTCATAACATTTGAACTGATATTATTTGACCTTGATGCATGTTTCTTTCTGCCATATTACATACTCATACATTTCAAGCACAGACATCCATTTGGGCCTACATCTTTTCATGATACAGAGATAGATACAAGATATCATTAATAAGCACTTCATTGAGGATCTTATCTATATCCGGCTCATTGGTGTGTCCTATGCTCATTTCGAAGGATATTGTTTTAGAGTATTTGAGTTAGAATTTTATTGATTTGAGGTAGCCAGGAACCTATCATTGGAACTACTATATCATGAACCTGTCATTGGCACCCTTAGATCGTAGCAATAAAGGCTTCATAGACTAGACAATGACTATTGAATATTGAGACCTCTATCTTTGATTTTCCCTCCCAGACGATTTTCTTGATGTTGATTAGAGTTAGATTGTTGGTCTTTGGCCCAGCTCCTTTGAGTTATTGATATTGTTACTTTTCTGAAGCTATTTCTTGATTAATGAGCCTTCTACTATTGATTGGACTAGTGATCGAGCCAAGTGGTTCGTTTGGGAACCAAAAATGGTTCTTGAGTGTCAGCCACATCAAGGATACTCTTCCGAGGTATGAAATCTATAGATTTGAAAATTTAGTACGAAGGATTTTTTTTTGTATTAAAAAAATCAATTTTAAAATTTTTGAGTTTTATACTTTTTTTATCAAGATGTATTTGCATATATGTTTCATAGCATACATATATCAACTTTCAGTACCATGCATATATCAAATCTACATCTAATATGTGTATTTGTGTTGGATTGGTAATTTATACGCATGTGCATCTATGTTTCAATTTCAAATCTAATATGTGTACTAGATTTAGCCATTTAGAGAGGGGAAGAGAAACAAGCAAGATTATTTTAGAAAGAGAAAGGAGAGATGCATATATATGAATTTTGTCAATATACAAGTTATTTTACATTATGTCTGAGATACAAATTATATCTAGCATTTCTCATAAACTCTCGCTCAATTTCATCCATTTATCTCAAACTATTGCTATAGTCTATAACTACATAAACTTTAATCACTATTCATAATTATGATACAAACCATAGCTATTTATGAAAATTCTGCAATGTTTTTTTATCGAATAGGGATATGCAAAGTTTTAGAAAATTATGTGGATTTGATCCACACCCACACTGCCCATATGTTTGCTATCCTTGTTTGTGTTTATGTCTTATATCATGATCATGTCACGCCCCGAGAGGGTATCCTGGACGTGGTCGACACTCAAAAACTATTACTGGTCTCCAAGAAAAGAAGTTGGTCTCATTACTCATTCATTCGTCAGTGAAAGAATTAAATAAAAGGAAGAAGAATACTTATGTGGGCTCTCAACATAAACATCACATAAAGAATTAATCTTTAAGAACAATAGTTTAAAATAAGGTTCAATCATAGCTCTAAATCAAGAGAGATAGTCTTAAAGAAATAGATTCTAACGCATCATCTGACTATGTCTATGAAGCCTCTAATACTATCAGGTGATGCCAATGATAAGTATAACTACCTAAAAAGATAAATAAAAGTGCTCAACATCAAGAGTAAGTAGATAGATGGATTCCTCCAAGCACAAGGAGGTCTTAGCAAAGCTCTAGAAATGCATGAAATCTTCAACGGTTCGCCTATTGAGAATTTCTAACACATGTATCTATATCATAGAAACACGTAGCCCCCAACGATGTAAGTACGTAGAATATATGATATGTAAAATAGCTGGGAAGTAAGAACATACATCAAGATACTCAACTTGGGACTCAACTTAACATCGATATGATATGCAAGGTTGAAAATAACAATGATTTTAACAATTAAGAGTATGAATATTAAATATCATAAAAATGATATGTTTATTGTTTAGGGGGTTTCTCTAACTGATAACTATCACGTATGAGCAAGTGATAATACAATGAAGCAATGTCGTTTCTAAATGCATCCAATACTTTGCCTAATAGACATCAACACCATGGATCCAATCATCAAAGTCCTCTTTTGGGACAAGAGAGGTATATCCCCTACATTGGCTATATAATTTATGGTATTTGAGTTAATTATACTCTTACCCAATTCTATACTTGATACTACTCTCAAAACATGTGTTCATATTAACGTCGTCATCATCTAGCCTCTTTGGACTTCAAATATAAAACATCAAATTCATCTTAAAAAATCATCATCATCATCACCTCTCATCAATCATTATACTCTAAAACACCATTTAGATTATTATCAAAACATCTCGCTCAAAACATCATTATTACGTCTATACTTAGTTCATCAAAACTCATTAAGACATGCTTGATATTTTGAAAACAATGTTCTGGTTTATGCATGAAAAGCCATAAATCTTAATCATTTAATGCATGCATATTTAGTGACATCAACTCAGTTAGGGTTATGTGAATGAATTCATGAACATACATCTCAATCATCCTCTCAACTCATCAATATCATCAATATGCAATTAAATATAAGAAACCTCAAGAAAGTATCAATAGACTCAAGAACTCAATTCTAAAATTAGGGCAAAACTCAACTTTGAACTCAATTGTGAAGAACTAACATGAGAGGTGCATGGACGGACTCAATATGATGTTGTGAATACTTGGAACGTGGAGATTTCAGTCAAACTCAAAGAACAATGCTGTAATGCTTGATCCTTAGTCGTTTTCTCCTCTCCTTTTTGTTCTGAAATGACACCAAGTGTAAATGGGAAGAAAAGGGTCGTAGGGAACTATTAAAGGTCTTAAAGTGGCCATATAACTATAAGGTCTTAAAGGAATATAGACCCCTCTCGTACATCAGTCCAACACTTAGAAATATTTCTAGGATTTCAAGGCTAGGGTTCTACGAATCCCTTTTTATGGCTCGTGGAAAGGATTACAATTGTGAACCCATATTTTGTACTCCACTCTAAAACTCAAAATTTCACTAAGTGCCAAGGATAACCATGTAGCCCATATATGGATCATAGAACTATTTATGGGCCATAGAAGACTCTCTGTGGTCACTGACAGTGACATTATTCTCAAAACCTTTAGGATTTTATGGACATACCAAGTAGGATAATTTGGGGGGGGGGAGGGGTACAATATCTCCCCTTGGATTCATTACTCCTCGAATGAAGATTAAATGTAGATACATCAAACACAAATACCATTAACACATTGAATGCTTAGAAACTCAGATACTCAAATATCCAATGTTCTGACATTCAACTATCCAAACACAAAAATATATTTCAACTCAAAGGTAGGAATAAGGAGCATTACCTTCACATCATCATCAAAAGGCACGAATAGGTGATGGTATATGGCCTTTATATCTTTCTCAGCTTCCTATATAGATTCTTCAACAAACGAATTTCTCTATAGAACTTTGATTAATGCAACCTCCTTGGTTCTAAGCTTGTGAACCTGATCATCAAGAATTTGAATAGGAATCGCCTCATAAGGTAAATTAATCCAACACTCTAAATAAGAATAACCAAAAAAGGGTCTTCCAAACACTTCTTCAACATAGAAATATGAAACACAGGATGAATCGTCACTAACTCTGGTGGTAGCTCTAAATCATAAGCTACATTATCCATTCTCTTTACAATATAATACGGGCCAATATATCAAGGAATAAACTTCCCCTTATTCTTACTTAGTACACTCTTCATGGGTGGAACCTTCAAATTTACCCAACCATTCACCTCAAGCTCAAAATCTCTTCCCTTAACATCATGTAGGACTTTGACGACTCTAAACAATTTTTAACCTTTCTTGGATGATCTTCACCTTATACATATCTTGGTGAACCAAGTCTATCCCAATCAACTTAGCCTCACCAACGACAACCAACCAATTAGTGACCTATACCTCCTCCCATAAAAGGCCTCACTAGGGGTCATATGGACACTTGAGTGAAAGTTATTAGTATAAGAAAACTTGATAATGGGTAAGTTATCATCCTAGTTACCTTTCAAAACAATGACATAAGGTCCTAACATGTCCTCTAAAGTCTAAATAATGTGATATCTGACCATCTGTCTGAGGATGGAATGCGATGCTAATGTTCCCCTTTGAACCTAGACCTTTCTAGAAGGACTTCCGAAATTGAATAGTGAATTGGGACCCTCTATTTGAGATAAGGGACAAAGGAACATCGTAAAGTTAGATAATTTCTCAAATGTACAATCAAACATAGTCCTCTATGGTGTCAGTAGTCTTAACTGGTAAGAAGTGGATTGACTTGGTCATCCTATCCACAGTCACCCAAATCGAAACATGTTGCATATGTGATCTCAATAAGCCTACAATGAAGTCCAGGTTAATAATCTCCTACTTTCATTTTTTGATCTCTATATTCTGGGACACACTACATCACCTTTGGTGCTCAATCTTGACCTGCCAGCAGTTCGGGCATATAAAGAAAGTCTGCAATGTCCCTCTTCATACTACTCCACTAATAGATCTTTCTCAAGTAATGATATATTTTAATAGAACCAAGGTGAATGAAATACCTAGAGTTGTGAGCCTCTACCGTGATTCTATCATGAATACCATCAACATTAGGAACACACAATGTGCCTTGGTACCTCGGCACACCATCTCCCCCTTTGGCGAAAACCATCACCTTCTATTCATGCATATCCTCCTTTAACTGAAGTAAGACAAGATCTTGATCTTGTTTTTCTTTCACCTGCTCCACAAGAGATGACTCTATCCTATCTTAAACATCATAAAACTTTCACTATAGCCAACAAATCAAACTCCTAATCATAAAAGTGTAAGCACATCCTTTGCCAATTCTTTCTTCTTCTCCTCCACATGGGTAGTGCTCCCCATGAATAACCTAATAAGAGCATCAACAATAACATAGCCTATACTTAGGTGGTAGAGGATGGTCATGTCATGATCTTTGAGTAACTCAAGCCATCTTCTCTGCCTCAAGTTTAGCTCTTTCTAGGTGAATATGTATTGTAAGCTTTTATGATCAGTGAACACATCAACATGCACCCATATAAGTAGTGGCACCAAATAGCTACCAACTTGAGGTCATGAGTTAGGTAGTTCCTCTCATTAGTCTTAAGTTGTCTCGAAGCATAGGCAATGACATTACCCTTCTGCATCAATAGACATCTCATCCTTTGCCAATTCTTTCTTCTTCTCCTCCACATGGGTAGTGCTCCCCATGAATAACCTAATAAGAGCATCAACAATAACATAGCCTATACTTAGGTGGTAGAGGATGCTCATGTCATGATCTTTGAGTAACTCAAGCCATCTTCTCTGCCTCAAGTTTAGCTCTTTCTAGGTGAATATGTATTGTAAGCTTTTATGATCAGTGAACACATCAACATGCACCCATATAAGTAGTGGCACCAAATAGCTACCAACTTGAGGTCATGAGTTAGGTAGTTCCTCTCATTAGTCTTAAGTTGTCTCGAAGCATAGGCAATGACATTACCCTTCTGCATCAATAGACATCTCAACCCAACTATAGAAGCATCATAATAAATTACAAAACAATCCATTCCCTCAAGTAGGGACAATATTAGAGCCATAGTCAATATGGTTTTCAGCTCTTGAAAGCTTTTCTCACACGCATCAGGCCATTGGAACTTAGCCTTCTTCTAAGCCAATTTGATTAATGGGGATGATATGGATGAAAATCCTTTAACAAATCTCCTATAATAACTAGCCAAACCTAAGAAACTCTTTGTGTGAGTTAGGGAATTGGGTCCTTGCCAGTCCTTAAGTGTCACGCCCAAAGTCGCATTGAGGCGGATTGGCACCCCTTGCTGATAAGGCTCGAGAGAGCCAACATATAACCATGCACTTTCTATGAACATTATAAGGGATTCCCACATTCAACATGCTTTTTTAAGAAAGTAGACAGTAATGAAAAGCTAAAAGGAAATATATATGACTAGGCCGTTGGAGCTACGATGTCTAAAGTATGATACACGACCACACTTTACTTTATATAGTCTACAAATCCTTTAGATAAGAAACAATATCTATTAAGGATTAGGACAGGCCTCGCCTTATGAGCAACTATACAATACATAAATATAAGCTCTAGACACACAAAGCCCCGATGCAACTTGGAGTACAGAAACAACAGCAAGATATCCTATACTCCTACTGGGGAGATCTACTAGCTCCTGTACCTGTAACATGAAATACAGGTCCCCATGAGGGACATCAGTACGAGATAATGTACTAAATATATAAGGCAGGAAGTACTGTGTATGAAATAGGAACTCAAATAAAATCATACACTGGTGTGTAAGGATAAGAGACCACCTTTAGTCATACTGTGGAATCATGTACTTTAGGTCCTTTTTATTATTTTACCTTTCTTTACTGTATAATCTGAGCACAATATATAATACAAATGACCAGATGATCAGTAGTAAATCAATATCGGGATCGATCGATGCTAGGCTTTCTTTTCACCCATGGGATACCCCCCGTAATATGGGATCGACCCATGCTAGGTGATTCTTCCACCCCTGGGATACTACCCATCAGTAAGTAACTTTGATTTATCTTTTATTTACTTTTGAGATGATACTTTTGGTGGTCATAAAATTTAGAGCTGTAGGAATATAGACATAACATGTGACATGTAAATAAATAGGCAAGACAATACCCCAATGAAAAGAGTAGGTTACACAACTAATGAAATGTGTAGGGGATGAAACAACACGTGAACTTTATTTAGCAAAAAGGAACTCATGTATCTTGGTATCCAAAGTAGGTTTGAAGATTTGAAAATGGCTATATATGGGAATATATGAACATGTTAAATAGTATAGGCACGGTTATTAATTATGTCGGAGTTTGTAAATGCCTCTAGGTTCCAAGGAAGAACCTAGATTTCATGCCAAATAAGATGAAAATGAGTAGCCTTACATACTTCGTTGTACTACGTCGTCATTACCTCGAAGTAACCTCCTTTTCCCCCAAATATTTATCGATAGTAGGGTGGGTAATAAAACTAGTATTAGCAGCTAATAAACATGTCTTGGCAGTCCAATCTCATAAGAAAAACAACACTCGGGCGGTAAGCTTGTAATTATTAACCCTAGAGTATTCTTTCAGCCTTTCCACTTTAATCATATTTTCTAGTACAAATTCTCATGTACATGTCATATACAACTTGTTTTAGTCCCATAAAAGTGTTACAATAGCTCACAAAGCACAATACATGACAATTCTACACAATACACAAGTAGGCAGCATAATATTACGTCTTTTCGCTACATTTCGAAGTCAACCATCCCAAACCTGTTTCAACTTAAACCAAACTGTCTCCAACATATTTACCCCTAAAAATAGTCCTAAAATAGTCCTAAAGTATATGGAGGACGTGCAACAACAATTCTCAATTACCAGTCCACAAGTTCCTACGAAAAGCACAATTATGATGTCATACAAGAATTCATTTTTGCGGAAGATAAAAATGGTGCAGCAGCCTTCTTACATTACTACAGAACTAAACCTTGTTAAAGAAATAAACCGTACTTCATAATCCATCCAACCAAGAAGACAAAAGCTTCTTAATAAACAAGAAAAGTGTACAATAATCTTTGGAACACATGCTGTCCAAAATTCCAGCACAAGTATAATCAGCATACTCCTCATGTTATTCATGGAAAAATTATACTAAACCATAGGTATTTCTACTTACCTTAACCTTCAAGGATCCGGTCCTCTTCGAGAACCCTAAATGTGTGCTTTGGAAGCTTTGCAAAATCAAGAGAGAGCAAGGAGAAACTTTGGAAGAAAATCTGATTTTTGGCTTTGTTAAAATGACTTGAAGTTGCTGGTTTTAACCCCTTTTAAAGAGACAATCTTGGCTGACTTTCTCTTGTATTTTAACCCACATTTTAGCAAGGTGGTGATGCACCTGCTTGTCCCTTTCACTTGGGCCTTATTGGGATCTAATTTTATGGGCCTTGGCTGCCCATTTTTCTCTTTTCCCTTCACTTAGTTTGGGCCCAAATCGTCAAGTGGGTTGTGAATGTACTTGGCCCTTTTTTCTATTCATCTTGGGCTTAAAATATTTCCCCTTAATAATGCTAATAAATGGGCTAAAATTACACCTTTAACTTGGAATTTACTCATTATCGGACTTCAACAGATTCGGTGTTGGACCTCGTCTCTGTCTACCTAACCTATTTAAGCTAAGCACGTAGGTGACTCACCGATTAGCTTCCTAAGTCCTACAAGCACCTCACTTTTTTTCCACTTTGTTTAAGGTCGCGATCTCCTCAATTTGGCTTAAAACTTATATACACTCGCTCGTGTTAAGCATTACACGTGAATATAGCCCTCCAGTCTAACAGTTAGGCACTTTTAAAGTTGGTGCTCCTTCTACTTAATCATATCATGTTCCATATGTATAGGACTAGTACACCTGAGATGTGAGGTGTTACATTAACTGCCTCAATTTTCTAAGTATGAACTTGAATACCATCACCAAATATAATATGGCCTAGGAATGCCACATATGTGAGCAAGAACTTGCACTTCAAAAACTTAACATATAACTCCCTATCCTTGAGCGCCTGAAGGACAATTTTGATATATTTGGAATGTTCTTTCTTATTTTGGAATAGGCTAGAATATCATCGATAAACACCATCACTAATGTTTCTAGGCATGGCTTAAGTACCCGATTCGTAAGATATATGAAAGTTACATGAGCGTTAGTCAAATCAAAGGGCATAACAAAATACTAAAAATTACCATAATGGGTTTGAAAGGCCATCTTCAAGATGTCATATTATTTCACGTTCAACTGATGATAGCCTGATCTAAGGTCTATCTTAGAGAAGTAAGTGGCATCCTGAAGTTGGTCAAACAAATCATCTATCTTCAAAAAAGGATACTTTTTTTATGGTGACTTTATTAAACTGGTGGTAGTTAATACATATCCTTAAAGAACTATCTTTCTTTCGCATGAATAGAATGGGAGAGCCCCAAGGTGAGACATTAAACCTAATAAATCCCTTGTCTAGGAGGTATTTTAACTTCTCCTTTAACTCTTTTAACTCAGTGGGAGCCATTTTAAATGGCAAAATAGAGAGAGATTGCGTATCGAGAAGAACATCAATCCCAAATTTGATCTCCCGATCAGGAGGGACTCCAAGAAAATCCTCAAGAAGACTTCAGAAAACTCATTTCCAATAGGAGTTGACTCAAGGGGTATGATTTCATCATTAACATCATTGACTTAGACTATATGATAGATACGTCCTTTGGAAATTAATCATTTGGACTTAAGGTAAGAGATAACTTCATACTTAGACACTACATGACTACCCTTCCACCCTATGATAGGCTCATTCGGAAATTGAAACTTGACAATTTCAGTTCTACAATCAACAGAGGCATAACAAGTGTAAAGATAGTCCATGCAAGAATAACATCAAATTCAATCGTGTCTAACTCAACTAAGTCAACCATGGTACTTTTGTGATAGACAGACACAATATAACCTCTATAGATGCTCTCAACTAAGATAGACTCACCAATATGAGTAGACATACTAAAGGGCTTGAGAAGATGCTCAAGAGGAATCTCAAACTTATTAGCCAAGTAAGGAGTCACAAAAGACAATGTTGCTACTAGATCAAGTCATATTTGGAACATACCTGTAATAACATTAAGGGAGTTCTCTTAGTCTTGGGAACTACCCATAGGATACAGACAGTTTGTGCCTCTACCTGTACTTGAAGCAACACCTCTCTGATTACCTCTATTCTTTGGTATTGTAAAGGAAGAGTGAGCTCTACTACCTCCCTTTCCTTATTTCCTCGAAGGACATATATTTTGAAAGTGAAATGTCTGTCCACATTTATAGCAAACATTGGTGCCTTCATAGCACTCACTCAAATAAAGCTTCCCAGATCTAGTAGACAATGGCTTCCCTCTAGAGCCTTGAGTCACACTTCCCTGGGACTGAGAGCCCTGAGCTCGGGCATTCTGGTGACTCTGTAATTTCTGATCATACCTATTTTGGGGTGCTGGTGCACTTTTTGATGAAAGTGCATAATTGGAAGACCTCTTCTGAAAGAAAGACTTATTACCCTTTCCTTGCCTCTACTCATTCTTATGCCCAATAGACTTGGCCTTCTTTCTTATGTTCTCTTCTAGATCCTTTTTCTTGTCATCCTCAACCTATTGAGCATACACCATCAATCTAGAAAAATCCATTTCAAAAACTATTAGCTTTGCCCTACACTCCTTCTTCACATATTTGCCTAGGCCAAAAACAAACTTCCTCATCTTGGCCTTCATATCTCGAATCATCTATAGAGCATATTTGGATAACTAAATGAAATTCAAGTTATACTCCTTCATAGGCATACTCTCTTTCTTGAGGTTCACAAACTCCTCAACCTCTTCTTCCCTTAGCTCCTAGGGGAAGAAATGGTCAAAAAAGGCACTCTTGAACTAATGCTAGATTGCAGGCTCAACATACTCACCTTAACTCTCCTCTCTCTTGTCAAGACATACATTTTGCAACATCTTTGAGGTGATAGGAAACCAACTCAACACCCTCAACCTTAGTAGCATGCATTGCCTTCAAAATTTTGTACATCATCAATGATGTTTGAGGATCTTCATCAACCTTTGAACATATGCAGATGGGCGATTTCATTCTTAGAAAATCTAGAATCTTGGTGGTATAAGAGGATTCTTGGGAGCTAGTTCTAGGAGATGATGATCTATGGTTACCACTCAAACCAACCACTATGTCATGTCCCGGGAGGGTACCCTGGCGTGGCCGGCACTTAGAGACTATTACTAGGCCCCAAGCGAACCACTTAGCCTCATCACATCATTCAATCAATACACTCTAGTGAACAGCGAAAAGTATAAGAAAGTAAATGGGCTCATTTCCTCTAAAGTCTCAAATAAGTATATAGAAAAATAGGGGCTAGTAAAAAGAACTAGCTCAAAAGTCTCAACATCACGCTCAACCATCACCTATGAAGTCTCTAGTACTACTCATGTGGTGCCAATAGCAAACCCATGGCTATCCAAATCAAAATAAAGAAATAGTCCAATCTCTAACTCTAAAGCAAGATAAATAGATGTAGTGGGTCTTCCGGAGTAGAAGAAGCTCACTAAGTTAGCTTCGAATCCCAGATCTTCAACGAAGCGCCTATTGACGATCTCTAGTACCTGCCCCTGCATCATAAAATGATGCAGTCCAGAGTGGACTTCAGTACTTGGAATGTACTGGAATGTAAAATAGCTGAGTGCAACAGAAACAAGTAGAAAAATATGGGAACAATATCGACTCAAAGTAAACATCGAATCACATCATTAGTCAAATGTCTATCTATGAAAGAATAAAAAGTAGACAAGTGACCCATTAATAACTCAAACAAATCAATAATCTCATACTCATCTCAAAGGAGCTCACCTCCTCTCATCTCATCTCATCTCATCTCATCTCAGAGGAGCTCATCCCCCTCTCATCTCATCTAGACTCGGAGTCCTCAAGGTAGGAAATTCATGGGAGTTTCTCTTATCTGATAACAATCACTTATGAGCCATTGAATGTACAACAATCATGTTGATGTTGCCACAACTATACCAAACTTGCCAGGTAGGGAACGAATCGAAACCATATCAGCTCACCCAATATGGAGTCAGTCGTCCGTAAGTTCGCTATTATTTTAAGGACTTCTAATCAAAAGAGAACCACAATATGTGTGATGGTTCTAAGCCTCACCTACATTTGGAGACGTAGTTAATGAGTTTGAGTGGGACTCACTCTTACCTATTTCAGTGCTCGATACTCCTCCCGACTCAATGCTCATAAAACCGCCATCTCAACCAATCTCGTAGGGACTTTAACGCTGTCAGCGATCGGTATCTCATAGGGACTCTAACCCTATCATCAATCAAGCTCTTAGGGAGTTTAACCCTCCCATCAATCAATCTCATAGGGAGTTTAACCCTTTTATCAACCAATCTCATAGGGACTTTAACCCTCTCATCAATCAATCTCATCAATAACTCAAGATTTAGAACAATCATTAGGAATCAAGTGAATAGACACATCGGTAGAGTTCATTTATAGAGACTCATAAGACAATCAAACTCTATCAACTCATCATCATTCTCTCATCAAAATCACAATCACAATCAACAATCACAATCTCAACTCAAGGCTCTAGACTCAATTCTCAAGTTCATTATGCATGCTTCTCAAAATAGTCATGTAGGGTTGTGCAAATTCTCATGAAAATATTCAGTTTAAGAAAACAAATAGTATGATGATCATCAACACAGAAAACATGTAATTTCAAATCAATTTTTCAAGAAACACCATAAAAACTCATGCATATAGACTCTCCAATCATCAACTCATCTATGACCTCTATGGGGCACATGAGAGAACAATCCCATATTTTAGTTTAGCCTTACATACCTGGAATGCAGCTATCAACCAAGTACGTCAAGAGCCTCTTCTCAAATCTCTCAATTCAAGCTCTTCTCTTCTCTTCTCAAGCCCTGGCCTTAGTAATGTATTGAAATAGGACTTAGAATGGGGATTTTAGACCCTTTTCATATCGAAATGACCTTATTAGATCAGGTATAGAGTTTAGGAGGGGTGGGGAATTGACCAGAACACCCCTTATAATGATTTAAAAATTTTCAACTCAAAAAAGACACAGTCCGCAACGTGAACTAGTCGCGAACAATGTATTTTCGGAAAAGCATTTTTGAATGAGTTTTCTCCATCCTGTCATAAATTTTCAAAAGAATATAAGTGCTGGTCTGCGATGGGTGCGCAACGCGCCCCTATTGCGTACTAACACTGTTTTGTGCTTCATGTCAAGAAATTATCTTTTGATCAGCTCACTCTAAAAACTGACCGAGACTATTTTCCCTCTCAATTTCTCATGCTGATCAAAAATCCGGCCTCGAATTTGCCATATGAGCATCGAAAGATACGTTATGCGCATACCGTCACTCTAGGGGTATTTTGATAATTTTACCAGGCGTTACACACTAACTGAGTTAACATGGCGATATTTCCTAAAAGTTAGCCTCAGATGTAGGGGCAGGTTGTGTAGTGGGTGTCTAAGGGATTTCTTGAGCCCTATTCTCACTCCCATTCCCAGTCTCAACTGCATAGGCCTTTTTCATAGTCTGTACCTCAGTAGTAGGGATAACCATTTATGGTACCTTAGTAGTTTGATATGGTCATCCTCTAATTCTCAGTACAGGCGGTGAGGGTATCTCAGATGGTGAAACTCAGTGTTGTCTATGTTTCTCTAGTTGGCGGTACACTTTGGAGGCATTGCCTATAATACATAAGCACATGAATTAGAAGAGAACTTTTATAGAGTTAAAGCCTATCGCACAAACTCAGAATGTAAAGAAGTATAATAATTCCTCAATGTCCCATAGGCTCCTGACTATGAGTGTGGTTCATAACACACAAATAAGAAAGACTATACTAGACACAACTTTATATATTCCTTAAGACTCATGTACTTTGGCTCTGATACTAAGTTTTTCATGCTTTGAGAGGGTAACCTAGGTGTAGTCGGTACTCAAAAATCATTGTTGATCTCCCAGAGAACCACTTGGTCTCATCACTCATTTATTTGTCAGTAGAGGACTTCAATAAAAGTAAGAAGAATACTTATGGGGGCTCGCAACATCAATATCACAAAAAGAATTAATCTTTAAGAACAATAACTCAACATAAGGTTCAATCATAGCTCAATATCAAGAGAGATAGTCTCAAAGATATAGATTATAATGCATCATTTTACTTTGTCTATGAAACCTATAATACTATTAGGTGGTTCCAATGAATGTCCATGGCTATATGAAAAAGAGAAATAAACGTGCTCGACATCAAAAGTAAGTAAACAGATAAATTCCTTCAAGTGCAAGGAGGTATCACCATAACTCTAAAAATGCTTAAAATCTTCAATGGGTCGTTTGCTAAGGATTTCTAACACCTATATCTGCTTTGTGAAAAGATGCAGTGCCAAATGGTGTTAGTACGTGGAATATGTGATATGTAAAATAGCTAGAAAGTAAGGACACACATCAAGATACTCAACTCAGGACTCACCTTAACATCGATATGATATGCAAGGTTGAAATAACAATGATTTTATCTGTTAAAAGTATGAATATGCAACATCATGAAAATGATATATTTACTCATTAGAGATTCTCTAATTGACAACCATCACTTATGAGGCTAGTGATGATACAATGAAGCGATGTAATTACCACATCTATCTAATACCTTGTCAGGGTAATAAACATCAACATCAGTTGATCTAATCATCAAAGTCCTCTTTAGGACAAGAGAGTCATGACCTCTATCCTATATTGGCTATGTAGTTAATGAGATTTGAGTTAACTATACTCTTACCCAATTTGATACCCAATACTACTCCAAAATATGTGTTTATACTAACGTCATCATCATCTAGTCTCTTTGGACTTAAATTTAAAACATCAAATCCATCTTAAAACATCATCATCATTGTTAGGTCTCATCAATTATTATACTCTAAAATATCATTTACATTATAACCAAAACATCTCACTCAAAACATCATTATTACTTTTATACTTAGTTCATCAAAAATCAACGAGACATGCTTGTCTAGTGTTGAAAATAATGCCCAGGTTTATGCATGAAAAACCATCAATCTCAGTATCATTAAATGCATGGACATTTAGTGACATCAACTTAGTTAAGGTTCAGATAAATAAATGCATAAACAGACATCTCAATCATCCTCTCAACTTATGAACAAATCAATAATGAAATTAAATACAAGACACCTTAAGAAAGTATTAGTTGACTCAAGAACTCAATTATAAAATCATAGCTTTGAATTCAATTACAAAGAGTTAACATGTGGAGAGCGTGGACGAACTTAATCCAATGCCATGAGTATCCTTACATACCTAAAACATGGAGATTACTATCAAACTCAAAGAACAATTCTTGAATGCTTGAACCCTATCCCTTTTCTCCTTTATTTTTGTTCTCAAAGGACTCCAAGTGTAAATGGGGAGAAAAAGGTCTAGGGTACTGTTAAGGGACTCACATTGACCCTAAAATGATAAGGTTTTGATTAGAAAAGGATAAAAAAGATGAAATTACCCTTCATTAAACTACAATACTAAACCACAAAACACATTCTATGAATCGTTCTCCATTCTATGGATCAAAGATGGCCCTCTATAGAAGGTTGGAACTATTTAGGCCTAGGTCAACGACCAAGCATCTATAGGTTATAGACCCATTGAGAAGTCACAGACAAGCCTTATCCTATTAAAGGAGGGTCAAGGTTCAAAGGCTTGGTTTCTAGGCTTATAAACCATGAGACCCTAACTATGGACCGCAGATAGAATGACACATCATAGACCCCTCTCATACATCAGTCCAACACTTGGAAAAATTTCCCAAATTTCAAGGTTGGTGTAATGAACCTGTATGTCATTTTCATGTTTCTATATTGTTTATGTTGTTTTGAAATTTTGTACAAGGATCTCGGACTTAAAATGACCTGTTTGGGTGGTTTGGTTGAGATTTGTGCAAGTTTGCAGTTTAGTGAGGAGCCAAAGTTACTAAAATGAGTTTTCTCGCAAAACCCTAGTAAACAACCTCAGAATGGAATTTTGACAGTTTTGTTAGTTCAAAAATGGCCAATTTGTGCTAAAAGAGTGGTCGGTTTGAGAATGGAGGGTTCTAGTGTGATTTTGAGCCGAAAGTTGCAAAATGAGTTCAATTGGAAGCTAAAAAGGGTGTTTCAATAAAAACCCAGCTAAACGTACTCAAAACAAAAAAATTGATGGTGTGGTCAGCTCTGGAATGTCAAAAATTGTCTAAAATGACTCTGCGCCAGTTGTCAGGGTCAGTCGATTGCATTTTGACCCCCCTCAATTCTTCGAACTAAATTTGCCGGAAGGAAGTAGGGTACTCTTATTTCTGTAGGATGCTTCATTTGGAATTCTGACTGCACCATTGGATTTGGAACATTGAAATCAGTGTGGTTACACTTTTGTTTGCCTAAACAGGCATTGGGAGCCCCAAAGAAGTTTTGAGCATTACTGGTGGAAACAAAGAGAAATAACTCTTCGCGACTGCGATCGCGGAAGGCAAGGAGGCCAGACCTTTGCATTTGCGGGGCCATGTCCACATTCGTGGAAGGTAACCAGCTTCAAAGCTCTGCCTTCGCATAGAAGAAATTTGGTCTATATATATAAAGGCCAACAACACGAACTAGCTATTTTTAATAAGTTTCCAAGGCATAATTTGAGTTCTACAACTCCGATGTTGATGAATCAATGGTCCATTTGACCCGAATTTTTGCAGGAACATTGTGGTGAATTCAGATTCGAGATTCGGCATGCGTTTTGAGGTAAATTGCCCATTTTTGCTGCTGTCCTTTTCGATTTTGGTGAAAATCTATTATCTTGATTTTGTTCTCAAATCTTGATGGAATTGGACGAAATTTTTGCCTAAATTGTACTATGTTCCAAGGGGAACATGATTGTTAGCTCGGTATTGGTTGTAGTTGTCTGGTTTTTGAGAATTTAAGTCGAGAAAGTTATGGAAGAGGGATTTATCCAGTAGAAATTTTAACTCCATTTTTGGATGTTTACTCGGTCTTCTAGGACCGTTTTGGGCTGAATTTTTGGCTGTAGGCTTGAGACGTCGTGGGGGTCATTTTTTAGGTTTTGTTTGGGTTTTTGGGCATTGGGCCCACTTTTCCCATTTTGACCCATTTTTCCTAATTGCACCCATTTCTTAAGATAAGCCAAACAGGTCGTTTCGACATCGTGAATTACATTGTAATAGCTGAGAAGCTATGGGAGACTGTAAAGAAGGGAAAGAATGGCGGAACTGACTCAGAGTTGAGGCGGCATTCTCCAGGTAGGCTAGGCTTTCCCTAAACTCTAGATTGAGTGGAGTTACATGCATGTTGAGCCTGAAATATATGTAAAATGCTAGTAGCTTTTGATATGCGTAGTGTTGTGACTATTAGATTGTACCTTTAATGGTTGGCTATGAATATTATATCCTGATGCATGTATGTGTATATATATTGATACTGCTTGGCTGCAGGGATGTCTCGTAAGGGCCGTGTCTTGGCCGATGCCGTGGGCTGGTATGTATTTTGATCTGACTGATGTTTATGGGTGTATGTTGATATTGATGCGACATGATGACTGAGAGTCTACTCTTTTATTTTAGCCACATTATGACTTAATTTCCAGCATAATATGATCTTGTTGGGCCTATCTGTCATGGACACTTGTAATATCCCTATTATTACCGCTTTTTACTTTCATTTACCGGAGGTGAGATAGATTATAACTTGGTTCCCTATTGGGCCTTGTTCCACCCTGTTATATTGAGGACTACACTCTTGTGCACTATCATGAGCTGCTGGATTCATGTTTCAGCTTACATGAGATTGAGGGTGGAGGTTAGGGATATAGTGGAATACCAGTTTGAGAGCATTATTGTCTATGTTGATTTTAGGCATGACATGACTTTGGAATTATGAGTCCGGATATACTGGTTGAATAAGAGACTATTTACGTTTCATCCCAGATGACGCTCCTCGTCACTATTGAGCATCGGTGGCCACATCTGTAGAATTCGGGTCCTAGGTAACGTTCCCCGTGGACTTGTGTCTCAGTGGTTACGACTATGATACCAGGTGGTGGATGCAGATTCTGGGGATTGAGTGCCGGTAGAGTTTTGGGTTGAGGACCCCATGACTGATACTCTGTGGGGCTGGGCCCATGATTGATACTCTGATGATGAGACACTATTGATTTTGTCAAACCACTTGGCCTTGGTTGACTGCTCGACCGGAGGCCAGGTCAGAAGACCTAGGGGTTAGAGTCCTCGAGGTGATATTAGGGGTTCGAGTCCCGTGTAACACTCTTTCAAATTGGTCGAAGACTCGGTTAATATTGTTATTATGAGGGCCGGGGGCCCGACTGTTTACCCGTGGATCCACTTACCTTATCACACCTTGATTGTGCATCGGTGTACCTTCTGAGCTTATGGGGGCTCAGAGGACATTCAAGCTTAGACACTACGGCCTTACACCTACATACAACCTACCCATGACCTTATGATGTGGAGAGCAGGGCTCTGCGATGATTTCCTGGGGGTTTCAGTGATTTTGAATGAGTTATTTTGTGCTCGGGTGTACCTCCCGAGCTTATAGGGGCTCAAGTGGTGTACAAGCATAGATCTTAAGGGCCTTGCACCCATGTATACCACTATACTTCTATTTTGGTGGCCGCTATGAGATGGGTTCAACCATTTCGTTAGAGGGTGTGTTTCTTATTGCCATATTTGGGTTCAGTTTATATTTCAAAGTGCTTTGATGAGTTATTGGTTTTAGATATATTTGAGCTTCCTCATACCTTTATTTCACTCACTCAGCCGATGATGCCTATTAGGCGCCTTTTCTTGGTACTCACCCTACTTCTGCATCTTCTCATGGTATAGGTCCAGGCACTAGTCAGGGACACTGACTCTCGGAGGATTTTGGGAGCGAGGAGACTTCTTTTAGTAAGCATCGACAAATTTGATTTGTCAAAGTCTCCTTCCTTTTGATGACCGTTTTTTATTACTAAACTCTGGCCATGTGCAGTAGACTATGTATTTTTTAGCCTTTCTCGGATTGTATGTATATCTTATATTATGTTTTTGGCTATGTATCTGTTCGCCTATTGTGATTATGTACAATTGACTTTCAGAATCTGGGTAGGTTTCTATTGTTCTTATGCTATTATTATACTATTCGGATGTGACTAGATGCTAGGACATGTACCATCAGGTTGGGTTTTTAGCTTGCCTATAGGTGGTATCTAGTAGGTGTCATCATGATCGGAATGGGGTCATGACAAGTTGGTATCAGAGCCTAGGTTTACTGGTCTCAGCTATACATAGTCAGCATCTAGTAGATCTTGTGGATGGGTACGGAAACGTCTGTGTCTTATTTCTAGGAGGCTATGGGATGTTTAAGAACCTTCCAGTCTTGTTGATTTTGGTGGTGCATTTTGTTAATGATCTTTTGATTTTCGAGAATCTGACTTCATTCGTGCTTTGCAGGTATGGCTCCTAGAGTGCATCTTCGGGGCAGGGGTCGCGGGGTAGAGCTGTACTACCAGTACCAAATAGGGAGCAGACCTCTAATCCTGAGGAGCAGAGACCAGATTTACCAGCTCAGCCGCAGCCAGAGGAACCAGCTCCCCTAGCCGCTTTTGCAGTTACATCAAAGATGGGGGCAGTCAACAACACGAATCAGCCATTTCTAATAAGTTTCCGAGGCCATAATGTGAGTTCTACAACTCTGATTTTGACGAATCAAAGATCCATTTGACTCGAAGTTTTGTGAGGAACATCGTGGTGAAGTCAGATTTGGGATTTAGTGTGCGTTTCGAGGTAAATTCTCCATTTTTGTTGCTGTCCTTATCGATCTTGGTGAAAACTTTGTATCTTGATTCTGTTTCCCAATCTTGACGGAATTGGATGAAATTTTGGCCTAAAGTATTCTACGTTCCGAGGGAAACACGATGTTTAGCTAGGTGTTGGCTGTAGTTATTTGGCTTTTGAGAATTTAGGCCGAGAAAGTTATGGAAGAGGGGTTTTCCTGATAGAACTTTTAACTCTATTTTTGGACGTTTTCTCAATCTTTTGGGGGCCGTTTTGAGCCAAATTTTTGGTTGTAGGCCTGGGGCGTCGTGGGGATCATTTTTGGTATTTTTGTTTGGGTTTTTGGGCCTGGCATGCACTTTTCCCATTTTTGACCCTTTTTGCTGAATTGCACCCATTTCTTAAGATAATACTGCCGAACTGATCATTTTTGTAATGGCTGAGCAGATTTGGGAGACTATTAGGAACGGAAAAGCATGGTTGGACCGACTCAAAGTTGAGGCGACATTCTCCAGGTAGGCTAGACTTTCTTTAAACCTTAGATTGAGTTGAGTTACATGCATGTTGAACTTGAAATGTATGTAAAATGGTAGTTGCTTTTGATATACGTAGTGTTGTGATTGTTGGATTGTATTTTGCATGGTTAGTTGTGAATATTATTTCCCAATACATGTATGTGTATATATATATTGGTACTGCTAGGCTGTCGGGAGGTCTCATAAGGGTCATGTGTGGGCCGACGCCATGGGCAGGTACGTATTTTGATCTGACTAATGCCTATGGGTATATGTTGTCAGATATTGATGCGACATGATGAGTAGGAGTCTGCTCATTTATGACTTAATCTCCGACATAATATGATCTTGTTGGGCCTATCTGTCATGGACACTTGTGATATCCCTGTTATTACCACTTTTTACTTTCAGTTACTAGAGGTGAGCTACATTATAAGATGGTTCCCTATTGGGCCTGGTTCCACCCTGTTATACAGAGGTCTGTGCTTTTGTGCACTGTCATGAGCTTCTGGATTCGTGTTCTTTTTACATGAGATTGAGGTTGGAGGTTAGGGATGTTGTGGGATACCCGTTTGATAGCATTGTTGTCTACGTTGACTCTGGGCATGACATGACTTTGGAATTCTAGATCTAGATATGCTGGTTGAGTGAGAGACTATTGACATTTAGTCCCAGATGATGCTCCTCATCACCGTTAAGCACCGGTGATCACGTATGTAGAGTCTGGGTCCTGGGTGACACTACCCGTGGACTTGTGTCCTGTTGGCCGCGACTGTGATGGCAGGTGGCGGATGCAAATTCTGAGAACTGACCAATGGGTCAGTTTTGCGTCGAGGACCGATTCTGAGTATTGACTGTTGGACTTGTACTTTTTTAGTGGCTCTATGCTCGAGAGATTTCAATTCATTAAGTATATATTTTGGTTTCTCCTTTTTATTTATATTATATTATTATTCTGTTGTTTAGTTTAGCCCATATACCTATTAGTAGTTGTTTTGAACTTTCAGATTGGCTTACCTTCTGGTGGGATGTAATAGGTGTCATCATGGCTTGAGGAATAGAGCTGTGACACGACTCTTTTGGAAGAATGTCATTTCTTAATAAGAGAACTAAAATAATAATTATTTTAAAAAATTAATGTAAGACATATTAATTACACCCTATGTTTAAAAAAGAATGACATACTTTCCTTTGTAGTCTGTTTCAAAAAGAATGATTCCTTTTCTTTTTTAGCGAAATTTCAATTTGAACTTTTCACATGGGAATTTTAAGGCTATAGGATTAAAGGGCATTTTGGTGCATTTGACATAACATAATTTAGAACCATAAGATTGAAAAATCATCTTATTTTCTTAAACTTTGTGCTAAGTCAAACTAGATCACTCTTTTGAAATAGGGAGAATATAATCTAGGGGTATTTACATAAATAATACATTATATAACATTAATTATCAATTTTAACACATGTTTTAATTTTGACAAAAACAGCTATATATTTGTTACCCGAAACACGAAAAAATAAAAACATTTCTCTCTTCTATTCCTTTCCCTCTCTTCCTCCTCTTTTCTTTTTTGTGGCCCTTTCCTTTCTCTTCTAGTTTCTCTTTTTTACTCATTCTCTTTCTCTCTCTCTTTCTTTTAAAAATATTAATTAATATTCTATTCTTTAAACTAGTTTTTTTATGTAAATACATACATAATGCATTGACACAATTTTAATATATTAACATATAAACTAATTTAAATAATATTTTAATATTTGAAATTCAGATATACTATCTTTTGACACCATTAATAAAAATACACAAATAAAAACTACAATTGTAATACATTTTGTATTCAATACTTCATATGTATTATAGACATTTTCAATGCACGTGGAGAGTATAAGTGATATATTTTTAATATAATAATTATTTTAACATCATTAATAAGAGAAAATAATAAAAAATAATTATAATACATTTTAAATTCAGTAAATAATACATATTATAAGCATCTTTCAATGCCAAAGGTGATTCTATAACTAAAATAATTTTACATAATTGTATTATATTTATTGAAATAATAATAATAATAATCACAACAATGTATAATATTAAAGGTGAGAAGTTTAATGAGGAGGGAGATGAGAAATTGGAATAGGAAGAGAGAAAAGGAAAAAAAAAAAGAAAAAAGATGCCCGGAAAAGAAGAGAAGAAAGAGAAAGAGAAGGAGAGGGAGAGGAAGAAAGAGAAGGAGAGGGAGAGGAAGAAAGAGAAGGGTATTCTTGTAATTTATTGATAAAATATGATATAGACCGTAATAAAAAAAATACCCTAAAAAGGGTAATATTTGATATATAATGTATTATTTATATAAATAGTCCTATAATCTACTAGAGGAATCAGGCCCATTCAAAAATAGTTAAAGGTATGAAAAATTTTCATTTAGAAATTCATTTTATCTTAGATTTAAGCAAAAATTTGAATTTATGACGGAAGAATCTTTTATAGGGAAAAGGTCAAAATAGCCCGAACTATTTGAAATAGAGCAAAAATACTTCTCTGTTAGGTTTTGGCTCAAAAATACCCCATAATTAAATTTTTGGCTCAAACAATATGTATCTGTCTAACAGATATGGAAAAGGCCAAAAGTATCCCGGAACCATAAAAAATGGAGCAAAAATATCCTTCATTAGTTTTGAACTCAAAAGTACCCCTCCGTTAAAATTTTAAATTATCATTTAAAATATCCCTCTTTCATTAAAAATTTGACCCCAACTCATCTTCAAATAAATTTTTGTCAAAAATTTGAGTAGTACATATTCTTATTATATTAAAAAATAGCTTTTGTTCATAGATGTAATGATTCTGAAGATCATTTCTCATATTTTTAGAAAAAATATTATTTACCCTCTCGATAGTTGACTTGAGTATTTTTTATTGATTTTGAAAGTTGGCTTCTGAAAATTCTGCAAAAAGTTGAGTTTTAAAGGCTTAAATTGCTTAATTTTGAGATTTGAAAGCATTTGAAGATTTGAGTATCATCACAGAATTTGGTCAATTCCATCAGTTCTCGAATGTGGAAATTAATCTAGGAGAGTTGTTGGAATCAAATTTGGAGTTGTTATGCAGATTTGAGGTCCGAAGTTGGAAATTGAGTTGAAATTTGACTTAGGTTTGACTTTGGTCAATATTTGGAGCCTAGGTGCTTGGACTGGAATTCTGATAGTTCCATTGGTTCCGGGAGGTAATTTTAGCTATAGAACGAGCCTTGGTATAATTTTTGGGTGTTTTTCTAGCATTTTGATATTTTGAGTGCCTTAATTTAGTTTAGTTGTGGCTTATCAGATTTCTGGGTTACGGAGACCTTTGATTCAATTTTTGATATTTTCATTGACTCTAAAATGTCAACTATAGTGGGGTTGCATATATGTTTTCTGTGTGCATGTTTCAAACAAGTCCTGAGGGGGTATTCCGTATTTTATACCTTAAAAGGCCTTTTGGTAGAGTGCATTGGCAAAAATAATGCATGCATTAACTTTTTGTATTAGTCTTGCATTAGTAATACACTCTATTATATATTAGTCTTGCATTAGTTATACACTCTATTATATATTAAGGTGTGCATTACTAATACCGTTGATTTCTAGGTATTAATAATACAATATTTTTTATGTATGCATTAGCATGATTAAACACCTACTGCCCCTCAAAGTTTTTCACATATTTTCCGACCATAATTGTGGAGGGTATTTGTAATAAAGTTTTTATGCAATGCATGATATTTTTAAAGAATCAAACCAAGCAATGCATAAAAATATTTTATGTATAATTAATGTATAGATAACTAATACATGCATTACTAATGCAAGCAATATTATTACTGTCACGACCCAAGCCTAGGGCCTAGACGTGACACGTGAATGGGGGGGCCCAAAAGAACCCTAAGGAAGACTCTAAGACTAAGTAGGTCATCCTTGGTTGCGGAAGCATAATTAAAGATCAATCAAATAATTCTAGGGGAAGCGAGACTTTGAACTCAAGCTATGGGGATGATAGAGGGAAGAGAATTAGCATGAACACATAGCAAATAAAGACCAAGAGGCAGGTAAGTATGACTCATACTATGGAGGCAATACGGACTTAAGACTTCCACATCATATCAACAACATGCATCGACACATAGAAAGGGGATAAGGACTAAGGAAAGTCTTCCATAATTACATAAGCATAATAGGAGTCAACCTCATAACATACATATTCATATCCAATAACACCTCTATCATGAGTGGAACAGGAAATAAGACATCTCCTTAGCTCACCCTCAAAAGTAAAAATCCAAATGTAAGCAATTTTTAATAAAGATGAAAGGAAATGCACGACAAATCCATTTTAACTTAAAATGTTTCATCAAAGTCAAAATAAAGAACCATTTTTCTTTCCTTCGAGGCTCTGGGATGAAGATACAATTTTTATAAAAAATTGTTAAAAAATGCAATTTATGTTTGCAAAAATAACATTCCCTTCTTTTTCTAATATTTTTCAGTTGATATTGTCCTCGAAGTGGAGGACTCACCAAAGGCAATCTTCAACAATCTGTCTAGCCACGTGGAGGAGAATGAATTGGAGCTCCAGTTAGATCATGTAGGCTAAAGTATGCATTAGTACTTGAAATGTACTAAGTATATAGGGTGCAATGCATGAAGGAACATAAGTCATAATTAAACAATATGCATAATCATAATCAATAGATATAAGATCAATATGATACGTATGATCAATTGCTTAAGTCAAAACATGCATGGAAATAGTCAAACTTGCATAATATATCATACATATGTGTGAGGAGACCTTAACCAACATATAAAACCATGTGAGCTACTACATGAAATCCCAATGTTGACTCCACCACAAAAAAAAAAGGAGTGATCTACTTGCCAAGGTGTACCATATACCACCTTAGTGGGTAATTTGTCCTAGTTGAATCCACTAGTAAAAGCCAATATAAGGAAATAACATTAACCTATGGTGGTACATAGTTAAGAGACCAAGAGTTTATATAAGGACCTCTAGGGTCGATCCCCCACCTTAAGCCTCTTTCAGTGCTAAGTCTAGTCCCACAGAATACTTAACATAATTGTAAGTGTAATCCTAACTTGAATAACTTGTAAAAACATGTTAACATAGTAAGAGTAGATATTTCATGAACTTGACCCCTTCGAGTGAGTATTAGATTGTACATGAGGGTAAAACACTTATCATACTTGACCTCTTCATGTAGACATTATTCATTCACAAAAGGGCAGAGACATAACACAAGCGCTCAAATTCTTATTTATCAATCATAGGAACTTTTCATGAGTTCAATACATGCTTAGAAGTCCATAATTTATTATATCATACTTATCTTGCAAAACATGCAATAATCTTTCATCGACGTAAGAATCCTTATCATGTAAAATTTAGTCAAACATCATGGGTGTATGTAATTAGACTTCAAATCATGAAATACGTGAGAATTGGACATGGATGAAGTAAACAAGATCATTAGAAAGGTATTCGAAACAACCCACCAACATAAGAGTAAAGCCCTCAATTGAGTGTCATGAAATTCATCTTAAAAATCCATAATCTTTCATAGATTCCATAGCTCATATCATGCATAGCTTCAACAGTCACAAAATAAATCGTAGAATAGCCTTGAATAGATATTCATGCATAATCATATCAATACTTGATGAAATCAAACATAATTCATGTTCATGATGCATAATACGAATTACCCATGAAGTATTACACCTTTAAATTATGAAAGTTTCATAAAAAGGGAGAGTTGGGCTCCCATGGGTTGAAGAACCCATTGATGAAGACCCACATACCTCAAACTTGAAATTTCTTGACAGAAACTTGAAGAAGACTTGGGGCTTCACTTTAATTCTTGAAATCGAAAGAGAGTTCTTGAGTGTCTTGAATTTAATTGAGGGATTTAGTGAAGATTGGAGAGGATTTAAGGAGAGATTTAGGACTTAGAATTCTGAACAATGAAGGATTCCTGTCTATGTGGGTGTTGGATTATTACCCAATTGCCCTCAGCCGGAACAGAGAAAGTTCAACAAATTTTAACCTATAGTGAACCATGTCCGCGACGCAGACTTATTCCCATCAAGGTTTTTTTTTGCAAAGTTCAATTTTTCCCTATTTTGGCCTAAGAATGAGTTTAGGCCATTTTTGTACTATGAAGGACTAAGTACGCAACGGATTGGTCCCATACTCTTCTTTTTAAGCCCCAAATCACCCAAAAAATTATTTTTCAATATGGGTAACCTAAAAATCGAAGACCACCCCTTTCCTACATAATTTTGCCTCCAGATCATCCGAAAAATTATTTTTCAGTATGGGTGACCTAAAAATCGAAGACCATCCCTTTTCTACACAATCTTGCCTCCTAAAAAGGAATACGAAGTTCATTTTGCAAAGTCACACATGGATTTCAAGATATTCAAGAAATACACTATAAAGCATTTTTTGAGTAGCGTAAGAGGTGTTACAAATACACTCTATTTAGCGTTAATTTTATAAATTCTACCAAACGAACCCTAAGGGGATTGTTGATATCTGGTGTACTCCTCCCTGTATTTTGCGTCCGCAGGACCTGTTTCACATTCGTGGAGGGTCACCTTGATGACCTCCGTATACGCGAGGAGGAGGTCACATTTGCGGAGCACACAATAGTTGGCCTCTGCATTTACGACATTAGGCTCGTATTCATAGAGGGTTGACTTGTTTGTCCTCCACATTCATGGAGTTAGTGACCGTGTTAGCAGAGTACAAAATATGCCTGAATTGTAATTAATTTTTAAATGATGAATTTTAATAATTTTCTTTATTTTTTGACTTTGGGAGCTCGGTTTAGGCAATTTTCAAGTGATTTCTCAAGGGGATTCTATTGGATAAGTTATTTTGAGATAAACTCTTCATTATCCATTTATTATTTATTGTTTGTAAAACATCAAATTGAGGACTTTAAATTGGAAAATTGGGAGTTTTGTTTATGAGCTCAGATTTTACAAAAATGATGATTATGAATTGATTTTGACTCCATCTTTTAAAAGATTTTCTCTAATGGATTTTTAATGTCATAAGGAACATTTTCATGTAAAAAAATTAGATCTCCTGCTCATTTTCTGGTATTGAATTTTTGAACCATTTTGCCTTTTTCTTTAAATTTCATAATTCTGGCATTTGTTAGATTTGAAATTTAATTTTGAACCATTATTTGAATAGATTAATGTAATTTGGATATGAATTGAAAGGGGAAGGCTCTGTTGTTGGATTAATTTCATGACTTCATCAAAGCAAGTGGATTTCTAAATCTTGTTGAGTTTAATTAAATTGTGTATCTTCCTTCTTTGTGTGTTGAGGAGTATTGAAGGTACATAATTGGGTGAATTATTCATGAAACAACTTAATTAATGTAATGGGGTAATAAAATGGCTATGTAATAATATGTGAAGCTTGACTCTTGATTTGGTATATATGTGTTTGTGATATTAATCCTTTAATTTGAGAACATTAATTGATTACATGATTTCTATTGTTGTGGTTTGTAAATTGCTTATATTGACTCAAGTGTGTTGAGCATTGTTTCATGCTATTGCGGAAATGACTATTTGAAGCATTATAAATATGATATTAGGCAAGTATTGTATAATCTTGATATTATGGTGAAATGGTTAAGAAATATTAAAACAATGTTGATTCTGTTGATCAATATAGTTGATTGATGATAGAAAGTGGATATATTGGAAATTTACGAAATGATATGACTTTACTATCGAATGACCCGCTTGGTGACGATTTTATTGTTGAAAGAATGATGAGATTCATTGCTTGATCATTGAATGTATAAATTATGTGGACTCTTTGCATACTCTCATGCTTATTTGAAAGTGATTATTGTGTTGAGATGAAATATTGATTGAATTCCACTATTGATAAAAGGCCGAGGAGAAATAGTTATAGTTATAAATAATAAAAATATCGAAGAGAAATTATTTTGACAAGTGATAAAAAATTTGAAGGAAAATTATTTCGGCTAGAGATGAAAGATAAATGTCAAAGGAAAAAGTTTCTACAAATACATGGTTCATGTGAGGCTCCCATAAATTCTGATCTGAATATCAGTGGATATGTATCGTAGGACATATATGCATTATGATTATTTGACATTGCATTGTCTCATTTGCATTTCATGGCATCCTATTTCATTTCACTCATTGTTTTAATGTGAATACCTATATAAAGTGTGATATGATGATCAACTCTTTACTTGTATATTATTGAAATCTATCCATTGATATGTTGTATACTTTTATTGTGTGTATATGTATGTTGGCCTTCTTGAGTGCAGATGTAGTTTTGGAGGTTCAGTTGGAGTGAAAGGACAACCTATATTTTTTATTCTCTACTCGTGTTTAGATATTCTTGTTGGGTATCGTATAGGTTGGTATGCACCTCTTGCTTTTACACTTATGTATAGGTTGTGAGCCTAATTGTAATGACCTGGTTGGTCATTTTTCCTTATCAGTGAATTTTACTATTTTATTCTTTCTTAAGTTGCTTTGGGCTTAATTTGAACTATTTTAATGGTTGGAATTAAAATTCTGAGTTTTAAAAGTTGAAAAAATGAATTTTGGCATTTTTGAAAGCTTAAGTTAGTGGAAAAGTGAGTTTTTATGTCATACTGAGTTTCGAAGGTCAGATCGGAGATCCATCAATTCATTAGCTCCAGAATGTCGAAACTGAACTACAGAAAGTTTCAGAACTGAATTTGGAGTTAAAATGAGGTTTTAGGCCCAAAGTTATGATTTTAGTCGTTTCCAGAACCAAAGTTTGACTTTGGTCAACATTCAGAGTTGGGAATTTTGGATCAAAATTCCGACAATTCCAATAGTTTTGGATGGTAAAACTAATGCTAGAAATGATTTTGAAATAATTTTTGGAGTTTCCGACGACAGTTTTGATATTTTGATGCTTTAAACTAGTTTTATTAATTTGAATTGGTAAATGTGGCGAGGAGGTCTTGAAACTAATTTCTGATGATTTTGTTGAGTCTGGATCACTATTTCTTGTAGGGATACATATACAATTTGTGAAATTTTGAAGTCGGATGAGTTTTGGGGGTCCATTCCGAGTAGGGAAATTAGACTTAGGTTGTTGATTTTGCTGATATCTAGTGCAAGTAGCCTTCTTCTCCATGATCACACGGTAGCCTCCACATTAATGAAGGTGTGGGTCTGCTGAGCTCCGCCTTAGCGGAGTTGAAGCCTCTTGGTTCCACGTTCGGGAGATGGACTCCGCGATTGCCGGAGTAGTTTTTATACCTGGACAGTCTTAAACTCGTGAAACACCATTTTCAAACATCTAAGCTTTTATGGGGAGATTGTGAAGAAAGTTCTTCGAAGATTCTTGTTGGGTAAGTGTTTCTAACACTAGACTAATCATTTTCTATGAGTTTTACTTGATTTTATCTTCGATTTCATGAAATTACACACCCGAAATTGGGAATTTTTAGACTATATTTTTCAAACTGTAACTATTGAATGCTCATTCAATTTGAGCTTGATCTTAATGGGATTTTTCCCCATAAACTCTATTTTTCGAGTAGAACATGATTTCAAAATCAATTTCTAGATTTAAGACTTTTGAATTTTAACCCTAATTTTGACTATTTTGACCCTAAGTCTAAATTATGCTAATATGGGTATCAAAATGCTTCTCTTGGTGAGTAGTAACTATTGTAGATAGTGGTTGATCGAATTGGAGAATCAATTTGAGGATTTGGGTTAATTAAAAGTTTGTTCGAGTGTGGTTTTGGCATCGAGGTAGGTTCTACTAATCTTTTGGGACTGGATTTGAGTTATTGATCTTGTCACATGATAATTGTGAGATTTAGATGGATAATTATGCAATTGAGTTATTGTTTTGAAATGATGAGGGAAAGTGATTCCAGTTGAGCCGAATTGTCATAATCTTGTTCTGTTATGATGAAATGATAAGGATTTGAGATAGAATGTGATTAAATGAGACTCATGAGACCAATTGGGACGAGTAAGGTCTGGTAATATTGATATACTTGAATTGTTGGGACGAGTTAGGTTTGGTATTATTATCATACTTGCGTATTTGGGACGAGTTAGGTCCGGTAATACTGATACTATTGCATATGTGGGATGAGCAAGGTCTGGTATTATTGACACTCTTGATTATTGATATAATTATGATTATCTAAAATATGATGATGGTTTGGACATTAACTGTGACACTTGATCTTGCTCCTTGAGTGTATATGATTATTGTGCGTTTCATGCATTGAAATTCCTGTTGTAATGCTATACCATGTTTACAAGCATATTGGATTGCACTGTTGATTTGCATCTATTGTGCGTGTGGCTTGTAACATCCCTTGACCCGAGTAAGAGGCAAAGGCATTATGATTCACATTGTACCACCTCCTTGACCCGGGTAGGAGGCAAGGGTGAGATTCATACTTCATATACTTAACCACGAGCAGGTCAAGGTTATGGCGTTCTGATACTACTTGACCAGGGCGGGTGGCAATGTTGTGTTATTTTGATATTACTTGACTATAGGCAGGTCGCAAGGCTGTAACACCCTTCGTATTTGGCATGATGAGTTGCACATCATATTTTTACTGTGGTTATATGGCATCATGGATTCTTGAGGAAATATTAGCTCATTATTATTGTATATATTATCATCTTATGCTAACCTTTTTGGATGCATGGATAGGGTTCTTCGTTATATTACATACTTGATTCAATTCTCTTACCTAGTCGGTTGAACCTGTTGGGTACATTCCAGTGTACTCACCCCTACTTTATTTCCTCCCTATAGATCATGCACAGGGTACAGGACTGGATAGTTGATATTTTCATCTGAGTGTTATCATTACCATCACGATCTCAGTGGTAAGGCTCAGACTTCGAGTTATCGTGGATCTTTAGATCTTTTATTATTTATGTTCTCTTAGACTATGTATTGGATGTTACGAGACAGTCTTGTATTTTGTTTTGGGATAGTTGTATTTACTCTTCAGTACTATTTTAGATGCTCTTGTACTCGTGACTCCAGAGTTTAGGAGAGTTCTTATGACATATGAATCGTTTCCGCTTTATTTATCTTTCTTTAGTTGCAATTCGTTTTGGGTCGTGACATTGATTCTGGTTGACGCTTCTTTTTCATTTTTTGACTGAGCTTGAGATAGTTTGAGATGCAACAACTTGTTCATTTCGGTAGACTTCTCAGACTTTTATTTATTTACTTTTTTTCGTTCTATTCGAGAATCAAAGACATTGACACTAGTATAAAGTTTCTTTCTAATTCAGTTGTAGTAGAGACTTGTACAAGTGACACCAGTCTTAGGTTGGTTTTTAGACTATAGTTTCCGTCCCTTGTTTCTTATTCTTAAATATTTACACCACTATTTTTGCTTTATCTTCTGCATTATTTTGTTATATTCTATTTAGACTGACTTGTCTAGGTGGGTTAAAGTCATGTGTTATCACAACCAATTTTGATTCGCGACAATAGTTGCAGTTGATGTTTTCCTTTAAAATAATAACTTATGTTGATTGTATAGCATTTGTAATAGAATCATAACTTCTTTGCAAGCTTCATAGGTTCAAAAAATTTGCATAGTAATCCTATTAAACTCGATAACTCAATGCTCAAAAATGAAGATGAAGTATCAATTTTTCGAGACATTTACAAGTTTTTATACCAAAATTGTCTTAAACACGTGAAACACCAAATTAATCCATTTTTTAACTTCTAAGTTGTTTGGGGCGATTTTGAAGAAAGGTTTTCGAAGATTCTTATTGGGTAAGTGTTTTTAATACTAAACTAATCATTTTCTATAAGTTTTATCTTGATTATATCTTTGATTTCATGAAATTACACACCCAAAATCGGGGATTTTTAGACTATATTTCCAAACTTTAACTATTGATTACTCATTCAATTTGACCTTGATCTTAATGGGATTTTAGCCCATGAACTCTATTTTTCAGTAGAACATGATTCTGAAGTCAATTTTCAGATTTGAGACTTTTGAATTTTAGCCATAATTTTAACTATTTTACCCCTAAGCCTAAATTATGTTAATATGGGTATCAAAATGCTGCTCTTGATGAGTAGTAACTATTATATATAGTGGTCGATAGAATTGGAGGATCAATTTGAGGATTTGGGTTGATTAAAAGCTTGTCCGAGTGTGGTTTCGACATTGAGGTAGATTCGGCTAACCTTTTGGGACTGGATTTGAGTTATTGATCTTGTCATGTGATTATTGAGAGATTCAGATGGATAATTGTGCAATTGAGTTTTGATGCTGAAATATTGATGGAAAGTGATTCTAATTGAGCCGGATTGTGGTATAATCTTGATCCTACTGATGATCCGAGTGGAATTATGACGAATGATAAGGATTTGTGATTGAATGTGATTAAATGAGACTTGTGAGACTGACTGGGACGAGTAAGGTCCGATACTATTGATATACTTGTATTGTTGGGATGAGTCAAGTCTGGTATCATGATCGTACTTGCGCTTTTTTACAAGTTAGGTCTTGTAATACTGATACTATTGCATATTTGGGATGAGTAAGGTCTGGTATTATTGACACTGTTGATTATTGATATAATTATGATGATCTAAAATATGATGATGGTTTGGACATTAATTGTGAGGCTTGATATTGCTCCTTGAGTGCATATGATTACTATGGGTTTCATGCATTGATATTCTTGTTGTAAGGCTATCCCATGTTTACATGCATAATGGATTGCACTGTTGATTTACATCTATTATGTGTATGGCTCGTAATATCCCTGGACCCGAGTAGCAAGTAAGGGCATTATGATTCAGATTGTAACACTCCCTCGGCCTGGGTAAGAGGCAAGGGTGAGATTCATACTTCATATACTTAACCACGGGCAGGTGGAAAGGTTGTGGCATTCTGACAATACTTGACCACGGATAGGTGGCAAGGTTTCAGTATTTTAATAATACTTGACCACGGCCAGGTGGCAAAGCTGTAACACGCTTGGTATTTGGCATGATGTGTTCTGCATTTTTTTATTGTGGTTATATGGCATCATGGATTCTTGAGGACATTTTAGCTCATTATTATTGCATAAATTATCATCTTGTGCTAAACTTTTTGGATGCAGGTATGGGGTTCTTCGTTATTACATACTTGATTCGATCTCTCTTACCCAGTAGGTTGAACTTGTTGGGTACAATTCGGGGTACTCACCCCTACTTTTTTTCCTCCCTACAAATCATGCATAGGGTACAGGACCGGGTAGTTGATCTTTTCATCTACGTCCTATCATTACCATCCAGATCTCAGCGGGGAGGCTCAAACCCCGAGTCGCCGTGGATCTTATAATCCTCTATTATTTCTATTCTCTCAGACTATGTATTGGGTGTTATGAGACAGTCTTGTATTTTCTTTTGAGACAGTTATATTTACTCTTTAGTACTGTTTTAATGCTATTCTACTCATAACTCGAGATTTTGGGAGATTTCTTATGACATATGAGTTATTTTTCTTTATTTGTCTATCTTTAGTTGTGATTCGTTTTGGGTCATTACAAGTTTGGTACCAGAGCTCTTAGTTCGTTGGGCTCATGAGTCAAGAGTAGCATGTCTAGTCAAATCTCATGGATAGGTGTCTAAACGTCTACACCCATATTTGGGAGGCCACGGGATATTCGATAGGAATATTTTTCACATCTTGCTTTTATTTGTGTGATTCTTTATGTTACTCACTTTGAAAGTGTCTAATCTACTCCTTTTGCGCAAATTACAGTTACTCGATCCCGTCACTCAGTGGGAGAGCTCAAATCAGCTGATGTGACTCCGCTCGAGGTTTAGGTAGAGCTCATGATAGGGCCAAGGGCCGAAAGATATCATGGGGCAGCTCCGTCCAGGGGACAGACTCGATTGACTTCTCCAGAGCCTACTATGGTGCTATAGGGTCCAACTAATTCTATTCCACCTCCTTCAGCTCCATCCTCTACACCATAATTTCAGGAGTTACTTCTGAGGTTATTGGCTAGATTATAGGGAGCTCTTCTAGCCCCAGCTACTATTGATATACCAATTTCTTCCACACCGGTTGATCCTTAGAGTTCACTCCACCTGAGCCGGCTATGATTCATGTTGGTCCATCTTCAACTCCAGTGGACCTTCCTGTGACTGTTATTACTCCACCTCAAACATCTAGATCGAGCTCAGGTACTCTACTTCAGCGTTTGGCTGTTGCTCCATCTATTGCACCTCCCTTCTTTATGGTGCCACCATCTTGTGCCAGCCCATCAATGTCTACAGCAGAGAAGAAGAGTTTGGAGAGGTTTGTATGGTTGGCTCCGCCGCGTTTTGATGGCACTCCTAGAGATAGAGCTTATGCATTTCTATCAAAGTGCCAAGACCAATTGTGTAACCTAGCTATTCTTGAGTCGCATGAGGTTTCCTATACTTCATACCAGTACACCAACCTTGCCAAGGAGTGGTAGAGGTCAATTCTCGCTCGTCAGCTTGTTAGATCTCTGATTATGACTCGAGGGGTACTTCACCGAGATGTGTTTAGAGAGGTTTGTGCCAGCCTTCGAGACAGCCTTAGAGATGAGTTTGATTGACTCCAGCAGGGCTCCATGTCAGTTTTTGATCATGAGGCTCGTTTCTATGCCTTATCCAGATATGCTATGTCTAGTATTACTTCTGAGTTCGAGAGGATTCGACGGTTTTCCAAAGGTTTAGAAGGGAATCTTCAGGAGGCTACAGCTTCTCTAGTGTTGATGGGAGGCACTTTTTAGAGCATTGTAGATCATGCTCGTATGATAGAGCGCATCACGCACAAGAAGAAGGGTGGCGGGAAGAGACTTTATTAGCATGGTCAGTTTGGTGGATACCCGCCACATGATAGGGGGTTTCAAAGGCAGGGCCAGGCAGTCCAGGTAGCTTTTCTAGCATCTAACAGTGTTGACAGATCTAGGCCTACACGGACAGGCCGTGAGGGTTCCCTTGGTTTAGCTAGACGTGGTGATTTTTCATCATAGTCATCTCAGGGATGATGTCACGTCCTAAGCCCCATTAAGGCGGACTGGCACCCATTGCCGACAAGGCTCGGGAGAACCAACATATAACTATGCACCTGCTATGAACATTTAAGAGGCTTCCATACTCAATATGCTGTCAAAAGAAAGTAAATTGTACTAACAAACCAAAAGTAAATGCATAAGACTAGGCCGTTGGAGCCACGATGTCTATAATACACTATTTGACCACACTTTAATTCACATTGTCTACAAAGCCTCTAGGTAAGGTACAATATCCATATGGGTTGGGACAGGCCCCGCCTCATGACCAATTATACAATACAAAATACAAGTTCCAAACATACAAGCCCCGAAGCAACCTGGAGCTTAGTAATAGCAGCTGAAAGTCCTGTACTCTTACTGGGGAGATCTAGTAACTCTTGTACCTGCAGCATAAAATGCAGGTCCCCCATAAGGGACGTTAGTACGAGATAATGTACTGTAAGGCAGGAAATACTGTATATGCAATATGAACTCAAATGAAATCACACACTGGTGTGTAAGGATGAAAAGACCACCTTTAGTCATACTGTGTAATCATGTACTTTATGTCTTTTTATTACTATATCTTTCTTTACTGTATAATCTGTGCACAATATATCATGTAAATGACCAACTGATCAGTGGTAAATCTGTAATGGGATCGACCCTGGCTAGGTGATTCCTTCACCCCTCGGGTTACCACCCGTAAATGAGATCGACCCTGGCTAGGTGATTCTTCCACCCCTTGGGTTACCACCCATTTATAAGCAACTGTAAGTTATCTTTTTATTTACTTTGAGATGGTTCTTTTGGTGGTCATAACCTTTAGAATTGTAGGAATATAGACATGCGACATATAAACAACCATACAAGATAATACCACAATGAAAAGAGAGATACACAACTAATGAATCGTATCGAAGATTAAACAACACATGGACTTTGTTTAGTAACAAGGAACTCATGTATATTTGGTATCCAAGTACATATGCAGGTTTGACAATGGCTGTGTATGGGTACATATGAACATGGTAGAGAGTGGAGACACAATTATTAGTGATGTCGGACTTTGGATGTGCCTTTATGTGCTAAGGAAGAACTTAGGCTTCATGCCAAGTAATAGGGAATCAAGTTGCCTTACATACCTCGCTGTACTATGTCGTTATTACCTCGGAGTAGTATCCCTTTCCTCCAAACACTTATCTACAATATATCAGGTGATAAAACTAGTGTTAGAAGCTAGTAAGCACATCTTAGTAATCCAATTTCACCCAAAAATGATACCCGGGCAGCAAGCTCGAAATTAGCAACCCAAAGAGTATTTTTTCAACATTTCCACTCCTAATCGTATTTTCTAATACACATTTCCATATACATGTCATATCCAGCTATTTTTAGTCCCATAACAGCATTATAACAACTCATACAGTACAACATACAACAACTCTATACAACACGCAAGTAGACAACACAACATTGCGTCCTTCCGCTACATTTCAACATCAACCATTCCAAATCCGTTTTAACCTCAACCAAACTGTCAACATACTTACACACAATTACAGTCCTAAATCAGTCTAAAAACAGTCCCTAAGTAGATGGAAAACATGAGACAACAATTCCAAAAACAGTCCATGAATTCATACTAATGAGCGGAATTAAGACATCATTTAAGAACTTATTTTTGCGGAAGATAAAAGTGGTCCAGCAGCCTTCTTACATCATTACAGACCCAAGACTTGTTAAAAACATACACATTACTTCATACTCAGCCAACCAACAAGATAAAAGTCTCTTATTTAACAAGAACAGTGAACCACAATGTTTGGAACACATGCTGTCCCAAAATTCCTGCACAATACAACCAGCATACTCTTCATATTTTTCATGGAAAAATTACACCAAACCATAGGTATTTTTACTTACCTTAGCCCTCAAGATTTAGGTTCTCTTCAAGAACCCTAGAGGTGTGTCTTGTCTGCTTTAGTAAATGAGGAGAGAGCAAGAAGAAACTTAGAGAGAAATCTGAAATTTTGGCTTGAGAAAATGACTAAAAGTTGCTGCTTGTTTCTCCCTTTTATAGGCCACTTTTGGCCGACTTTCTTTTGGGTTTTCAACCTTATTTTATTAAGGTTATGGGTCAGAAACTTGGCCTTTTCATTTGGGCCTTATTGGGCTTCAAATGGGATGGGCTTTGTTGCAAACATTTCTTCCTTAAGCCCACTTAGTTTGGGCCCTAATTTTGAATTGGATTGTAATTGTAATTTGGCCCATTTCCTATCCATCTTGGGCTGCAAATGTTGTCCTTTTATGATGCTAAACCATGGGCCCAAATGACATCCTTAACTCGGGGTTTATTCTTTATCGGACTTGAACAAATTCGGTGTTGGGCCTTGTCTCCGTTTACCGAGCTTATTTAAGCTAAGCACGTAGGTGACTCACCCACTAGCTTCCTAAGTCCCACAAGCACCTCAATTATTTTACTTCATTTAAGGTCACACTCTCCTTAACTTGACTTAAAAATTATATACGCTCGGTCATCTTAAGCATTAGACGTACATATAGCCCTTTAATCTAACATTCACGCACTTTTAAAAATATGTGCAGACTTGACCCTGCCATATAATGTTTCATCTGCGTTGGACTAGTACATGTAAGATGTGGGGTGTTACATCCTCCTCCCCTTAGTAACATTCGTCCCCAAATGTAAAAATAATTGAATAGGTTAAACAAGTTCGAACTTCCGTGTAAACAAACTTTTGTAAACATAATAAGAATTTATATTCACGTACCTACTACTCCTTCAACTCTGTATCTTGGACTTCCTCTTCAGCCCCAAATAAATAAGGGTAGTTAGACCTCATTGCTTCCTCCGCCTCCCACGTCATCTCTTCTACCTGCTGGTTCCTCCAAAACACCTTTACTGAAGGTATTTCCTTATTCCTTAGCTTTCTAACTTGACGATCTAGGATAGCAATAGGTACCTCATCATAGGTGAGATCTTCCGTAACCTGCATATCTTCAATAAGAGTAATACGAGATGGGTCACCTATGCATTTTCGAAGCATTGAGACATGAAAAACTGGATGAACCATTGAAAGCTCCTGGGGTAGCTCCAATTCATATGCAACCTGTCCAAACCTTTTAATAATCTTATATGGCCCAATATAACATGGGCTTAGTTTCCCTTTCTTACCAAATCTCATAACACCTTTCATTGGAGACACCTTTAAGAACACCCAATCTCCTACTGAGAATTCCAGTCCTATTCTTCTAGCATCTGCATATGATTTGTGACGACTTTGGGCTGTTTCTAGCCGTTGTCGTATTACCTTGACTTTTTCCATGGCTTGTTGGACTAGATCTGTACCAAGCAAGGTGGTTTCACCCACTTCAAACCATCCTACTGGTGATCTACATTTCCTTCCATACAAAGCTTCATACGGTGCCATCTTGATGCTTGAATGGTAGCTATTATTATAGGCAAATTCAATAAGTGGCAAATGGTCCACCCAACTACCTTTGAAGTCTAATGCACAAGCCCGTAACATATCTTCAAGTATTTGAATGGTGCGTTCTGCTTGCTCATCTGTGTGCGGGTGGAAAGCTGTACTTAAATTCACTTGTGTCCCCAAGCTCTTCTGGAAGGATTTCCAGAACTTTGCGGTGAATTGAGCTCCCCGATCAGATATAATGGAGATTGGGACCCCATGTACCCTAACTATCTCCTTGAGGTATAACTTTGCATACTCTTCAGCCGTATAGTCACTCTTAACTGGCAAGAAGTGTGATGACTTTGTAAGTCTATCAACTATCACCCATATGGAGTCAAACTTCTGAAATGAGCGAGGCAACCCAGTAACAAAATCCATATTAATCATATCCCACTTCCATGTTGGAAGCTCTATACATTGCATATAACCCCCGGTTTTCGGTGCTCTACCTTAACTTGTTGGCAATTCGGACACTGGGACACAAATTCTGCAAGGTCCTTTTTCATGCCTTCCCACCAAAACATTCCCTTCAAGTCATGATACATCTTAGTTGATCCTAGATGATACATCTTAATTGTTCCTAGTGGATAGAATATCTTGAATGATGGGCTTCTTCCATTATCCTCCTTTTTAGTCCATTTATATTAGGAACACATGATCTATTTTGGCAATAAAGTACTCCATTTTGGGTAAGTTCAAAGCCCTTCATTGTGCCTTGACTCACCTTCTCTTTAAGTTGCTGTAGAATAGGATCTTTGAACTGTTTTTCTCTTACCTCTGTTACCAATGAAGACTCTGCAACATTATGCACAACAACCCCTTCCTTTGGAGTTTCAATCAGGCGAACCCCCAAATTGGCTAGTTGATGCAGATCCTTAGCGACTCCTTAACTTACCACGGTCTGATCATCTATATTCACAATTTTCTTGCGGCTCAAAGCATCGGCTACCACATTTGCTTTCCATGGATGGTATAGTATATCAACATCGTAATCCTTTATTAGCTCTAGCCACTTTCGTTGCCTTAAATTTAGGTCTTTCAGCTTAAATATGTACTGTAGGCTCTTATGATCAGTATATATGTCAACGTGGACTCCATACAAATAATGGCGCCATATTTTCAAGGCAAACACAACAGCTGCTAGCTCAAGGTCATGTGTCGGCTAGTTTTTCTCATGTGGCCGCAGTTGTCTCGAGGCATAAGCAATCACCCTACCATGTTGTGTCAGTACACACCCTAAGCCAACCCCCGAAGCATCACAATACACCGCATACCCCTCTGTGCCTTCAGGAAGCACTAATACAGGTGCAGAAGTTAGCCTGCTTTTCAACTCTTGAAAGCTCTTTTCACATGCATCATTCCATTGAAATTTGGTCGCCTTATGTGTCAACTTTGTTAAAGGTGCAGAAATAGAAGAAAAACCTTCAATAAATCTTCTGTAATAACCTGCCAACCCTAAGAAGCTTCGAACTTCTGTGGGTGTTGTTGGCCTTGGCCAATCTTTCACTGCCTCTATCTTTTGTAAATCAACCCTTATTCCTTCATCGGATACAATATGACCCAAGAATGCCACTGATTTCAACTAAAATTCACATTTGGAAAACTTGGCATACAATAGAACTTGCAATACCTGTCGTAAGTGATTTGCATGGTCCGCTTCTGATCTTGAATACACCAAAATGTCATCTATAAATACTATCACAAAGATATCCAAGAATGGCTTGAATACCTTGTTCATTAAGTCCATAAAAACTGCTGGTGCATTTGTCAGCCCAAATGACATAACAAGAAATTCAAAGTGACCATAGCGTGTCCTAAAGGCTGTCTTGGGTATATCTTTCTCCTTCACCCTCACTTGGTGATACCCTGACCTCAAGTCAATTTTCGAAAAGCATTTGGCACCCTGTAACTGATCAAACAAATCATCAATTATGGGGAGGGGGTATTTGTTTTTAATTGTCACCTTATTCAATTGCCGATAGTCAATACACATTCTCAAGGTGCCATCCTTTTTACGTACAAATAGCACTGGTGCATCCCAAGGGGACACACTAGATCTTATAAAACCCTTCTCTAGCAAATCTTTTAATTGTTCCTTTAATTCATGTAATTCTGCCGGGGCCATTCTATATGGAGGGATAGAAATAGGTTGAGTACCTGGAAGTAAATCAATGCCAAAATCTATTTCTCATTCTGGAGGTAAACCTGAAAGCTCTTCGGGAAACACATCAACAAATTCATTCACTACGGGAACAGATTGAAGAGTTGGTGATTCAGCCTCCATATCCCTTACTCTAACTAGATGACATATATACCCCTTTGACATCATCTTCCTTGCCTTAAAATAGGAAATAAACTTCCCCTTTGGTGCCCCAACATTACCTTCCCATTCAAGGACTGCCTCATTTGGAAAGTGGAAATACACCCTCTTAGTTCGGCAATCCACAGTAGCATAGCAAGAAGCTAACTAATCCATACCCATTATAACATCAAACTCCACCATATCTAACTCAACAAGGTCCGCCAATGTGTCACGGTCACAAACAGTTACGACACAATTATAATAGACCCTTCTAGCTATAATAGATTCACCAGTTGGTGTAGAAACTTCAAATGGCTCATTCAATAATTTAGGTGTGCTTTTAAGCTTCCCAGCCACTAGTGGAGTGATATATGATAATGTAGAACCAGGGTCAATTAAGGCATACACATTATGTGAAAAGATGGAAAATGTACCTGTGACCACATCGGGTGAAGCTTCTAAATTCTACCGACTCCCCAGAGCATAAGTGCGATTATGGGCTCCGCCGGAGCTAGCTGCTCCTCTACCACCTCTACCACGACCTGTAGGCATTTGCTGACCCCTACTGAAGGGAGGAACTGACGATGATGATGCAACAGCTGAACCAGCAGGTTGTGCTATATCACCCATACGTCTTCTTGGGCAATCTCTTATCATATGCCCTAGTACACCACACCAATAACAGGCATCTGTCCCCACACGACATATACCTGAATGACTCCTCCCACATTATTTGCAAGACTGCCTAGGAGGAATCTGCTGGCTGGCCGAATATCCTGTTGTCCGTGCACCTTCTCCCTCACTTCTTTGATTAAACTGATTACCTCTAGGCCCTTGAAGTTGCGGTGGAGCACTGACTGCAGAATAGGAGGATGATGGTCTAGGTGGTTTACTAGGAAATTGGGGCCTAACATCACCTTGGGGCAGTACAAACTGCCTGTAGATCTGGCCCTCTTGGACTGGCCCCTTTCTATCTCTTGTGTCCTTCTCCTTTGCCTCTGATCCTCTAGTTTCTGTGCAAATGCTTGTATCCTCGCTATATCCATGTCTTTATTCAATGAAGCAATGGTACAGTCTCTTACCAGATACGTATCCAACCTATCCACATACCGATGAACCATATCTGCCATAGTAGCAACTACATTAGGAGCATACCTGGCCAAGGAGGTAAACTAGAGGCTATACTCCCTCACGCTCATACCTTTTGGTGGAGATTCAGAAACTGATCTGCCCAAACCTCTTGGATCTCGTATGGCAAGTAATGGTCAAGAAATGCCTCTTTGAACTCCTTCCAGTTAGTTGGAGGTACATCTATACCCTTAGATTGCTTCCAAGCTTCATACCACAATATAGCCACACCCTTCAATCTATATGCTGCCAATTCTACAACTTCTGTACCACTTACATGCATAACATCCAAAGTATGTTGTATCTGGTCTATAAAGTTTTGTGGATCTTTATTAGAATCTGACCCGGTGAAAGCTGGAGGGTCCAAATTAAGAAAGTCATGTATCCTCGTGCTAGCTGCCCTACCCACACCACCTGCACCTACAATGGGCCTTCTTGTCTTTGGCTTTGGCTAGCAACTATGCGGGTTAATAATTGGACCGCATTTCTCAGATCCTGCACAGTAGCATCGGCAGGTGGTTCTGGGGGAGTTTCACTACGACCTGGTTCATCAGGAGCTGGAGGAGTTGGAGATGTTTGGGACAGAGACTTATCTTGGGCCTCATCTCGTCGTCTCACCCGACTGGGCATACCAATTTCCACTTCCACCTCCTTCCCTTTGCATTTGCTTTTCCTTGTTTCAGGCATGCTTACTGTACAAAATGATTTAGAGGTTAGAAATAATCAACCCACAACACTTGGCTCTATGGCACGATCTAAGGAATGAAAAGAAAGTGAAAACTCCTAAATGCCACGTAGCCTCCTGCTTATAAATGTGGTGCACAACACATCCATAAACAAGACTCTACATAGACACGGCTTTGTAAACTCCCTAGGACAACCCGCTCTGATACTACTTCTGTCACGCCCTAAGCCCCATTAAGGCGGACTGGCACCCATTGCCGACAAAGCTCGGGAGAACCAACATATAACTATGCACCTGCTATGAACATTTAATAGGTTTCCATACTGAATATACTGTCAAAAGAAAGTAAATTGTACTAACAAACCAAAAGTAAATGAATAAGACTAGGCCGTTGGAGCCACGATGTCTATAATACACTATTTGACCACACTTTAATTTACATTGTCTATAAAGCCTCTAGGTAAGGAACAATATCCATATGGGTCAGGACAGGCCCCGCCTCATGACCAACTATACAATACAAAATACAAGTTCCAAACATACAAGCCCCGAAGCAACCTGGAGCTTAGTAATAGCAGCTGAAAGTCCTGTACTCTTACTGGGGAGATCTAGTAACTCCTGTACCTGCAGCATGAAATGCAGGTCCCCCATAAGGGACGTCAGTACGATATAATGTACTGAATATGTAAGGCAGGAAATATTGTATATGCAATATGAACTCAAATTAAATCACACACTGGTGTGTAAGGATGAAAAGACCACCTTTAGTCATACTGTAGAATCATGTACTTTATGTCTTTTTATTACTATATCTTTCTTTACTGTATAATTTGTGCACAATATATCATGTGACCGCTGATCAGTGGTAAATCTGTAATGGGATCGACCCTAGCTAGGTGATTCCTTCACCCCTCGGGTTACCACCCGTAAATGAGATCGACCCTGGCTAGGTGATTCTTCCACCCCTCGGGTTACCACCCATTTATAAGCAACTGTAAGTTATCTTTTTATTTACTTTGAGATGGTTCTTTTGGTGGTCATAACCTTTAGAACTGTAGGATTATAGACATGTGACATATGAACAACCATACAAGATAATACCACAATGAAAAGAGAGATACACAACTAATGAATCGTATCGAAGATTAAACAACACATGCACTTTGTTTAGTAACAAGGAACTCATGTATATTTGGTATCCAAGTACATATGCAGGTTTGACAATGGTTGTGTATGGGTACATATGAACATGGTAGAGAGTGGAGACACAATTATTAGTGATGTCGGACTTTGTATGTGCCTTTATGTGCTAAGGAAGAACTTAGATTTCATGCCAAGTAATAGGGAATCAAGTTGCCTTACATACCTCGCTGTACTATGTCGTTATTACCTCGGAGTAGTATCCTTTTCCTCCAAACACTTATCTACAATATATCAGGTGATACAACTAGTGTTAGAAGCTAGTAAGCACATCTTAATAATCCAATTTCACCCAAAAATGATACCCGGGCAGCAAGCTCGGAATTAGCAACCCAAAGAGTATTCTTTCAACATTTCCACTCCTAATCGTATTTTCTAATACACATTCCCATATACATGTCATATCCAGCTATTTTTAGTCCCATAACAGCATTACAACAACTCATACAGTACAACATACAACAATTCTATACAACACGCAAGTAGACAACGCAACATTGCGTCCTTCCGCTACATTTCGACGTCAACCATTCCAAATCCATTTTAACCTCAACCAAACTGTCCTCAACATACTTACACACAATTACAGTCCTAAAACAGTCCCTAAGTAGATGGAAAACATGAGACAACAATTCCAAAAACAGTCCACGAATTCTTACTAATGAGCGAAATTAAGACATCATTTAAGAACTTATTTTTGCGGAAGATAAAAGTGGTCCAGCAGCCTTCTTACATCATTACAGACCCAAGACTTGTTAAAAACATACATATTACTTCATACTCAGCCAACCAACAAGATAAAAGTCTCTTATTTAATAAGAAAAGTGAACCACAATGTTTGGAACACATGCTGTCCCAAAATTCCTGCACAATACAACCAACATACTCTTCATGTTTTTCATGGAAATATTACACCAAACTATAGGTATTTTTACTTACCTTAGCCCTCAAGGTTTAGGTTCTCTTCAAGAACCCTAGAGGTGTGTCTTGGCTGCTTTAGAAAATGAGGAGAGAGCAAGAAGAAACTTAGAGAGAAATCTGAAATTTTGGCTTGAGAAAATGACTAAATGTTGCTGCTTGTTGCTCCATTTTATAGGCCACTTTTGGCCGACTTTCTTTTGGGTTTTCAACCTTATTTTATTAAGGTTATGGGTCAGCAACTTGGCCTTTTCATTTGGGCCTTATTGGGCTTCAAATGGGATGGGCTTTGTTGCAAACATTTCTCCCTTAAGCCCACTTAGTTTGGGCCCTAGTTTTGAATTGGATTGTAATTGTAATTTGGCCCTTTTCCTATCCATCTTGGGCTGCAAATGTTGTCCTTTTATGATGCTAAACCATGGGCCCAAATGAAATCCTTAACTCTGGGTTTATTCTTTATCGGACTTGAACAAATTCGGTGTTGGGCCTTGTCTCCGTTTACCAAGCTTATTTAAGCTAAGCACGTAGGTGACTCACTTACTAGCTTCCTAAGTCCCACAAGCACCTCAATTATTTTACTTCATTTAAGGTCACACTCTTCTTAACTTGACTTAAAAATTATATACGCTCGGTCATCTTAAGCATTAGACGTACATATAGCCCTTTAATCTAAAATTCACGCACTTTTAAAAATATGTGCAGACTTGACCCTGCCATATAATGTTTCATCTGCGTTGGACTAGTACAGGTAAGATGTGGGGTGTTACAGGTGAGACCCCAAGGCTTGTTATATTTGTGATAAGGTTGGGCACTTCGCCAACCATTGTCCACATCGGGTGCTTCCTACTCAGAGTTCAAGACCTCAGGCAGCAGCCAGAGATACCTCTCAAGGCACGATAGGTGGTGCTAAAAGAGGTTGTCATATAGGGAGATGTAGTACTCGTGGAGACCCACAGGCTAGTGGTCGTAGAGTTTGCTATGTCATTCCTATTAGGGCTGAGGTAGAGGCTTCAGATGTAGTCATCACAGGTATGGTTCTAGTGTTTGACCATTCAGCTTCAGTTTTATTTAATCCAAGCTCAACTTATTCATATGTGTCAGCCTATTTTGCTTCTGATATTGACATTATGTGTAAGTCACTTGCCGAGCCTATATGTGTATCTACACCAATAGGTGAATCATTAGTGGTGAATAGGTTTATCAGGGTTGTGTTGTGACTTTTATGGGGAGAGATATAGTTGTTGATTTGAATATGTTGGATATGGTAGATTTTGTTGTGATCTTGGGTATGGATTAGATATCGCCTTATCATGTTATTCTTGACTTACATGCGAAGACCATGACCGTATCTTGCACCAATTTGCCTCAGTTGATATGGACTGGAGCACTTAGTTCCTATCCTAAGGGTGTTATTTCTTATATGCATGTTTGTCGATTGATGGGGAAGGGGTTTTGGCTTATTTAGCTCATGTTCGGGCCGTTTCTCAAGAGTCCCCATCATTGGAGACTATCGGGGTTGCTAGACAGTTTATGGATGTATTTTCGACTGATTTACTTGGTGTTCCTCCATATCATGACATTGACTTTGCTATTGACATGGAGTCAGGCACTAAGCCCATATCTATTTTTCCTTATCGGATGACTTCAGCTGAATTGAAGGAGTCGAAGGAGTAGTTAGAAGATCTATTGAAGAAGGCTTTATCTATTCGAGTGTATCTCATTGTTTTGAAGAAGAAGGATGGCACTATGCATGTGTATTAACTATCGTCAGCATAACAAAGTGACCATCAAGAACAAATACCTTGCCTCATATTGATGATCTATTTGACCAGTTGCAAGGAGTCTCGTTGTTCTCCAAGATTGACTTGAGGTCCAATTACCCTCAATTGAGAGTTCGGGAGTCTGATATCATGAAGACCGCTTTAAGGATCTGTTATGGGCATTATGAGTTCGTGGTCATGTCACTCGGGTTGACTAATGCCCTGACTGCTTTTATGCAGTTGATGAACCGAGTGTCCACACCCTATTTAGAAATCTTTATGATTGTGTTCATAGATGATATCTTGGTTTACTCCAAGAGTGAGGCAAATCATGTTCAGCACTTGAATATTATACTCCAGAGATTGAAGGAAGAGAAATTGTATGCTAAGTTCTCAAAGTGCGAGTTTTGCCTTGAGTTTGTTGCATTTCTTGGCCATGTTATGTCAAAAAAAGGTATTATGGTAAATCCGGCCAAGGTAGCATCTATTCACAAGTGTGTTAGGCCTACTTCGATGACCGAGATTTAGAGTTTTCTTGGTTTGGTAGGGTATTATCGGTATTTTGTTAAGGGTTTTTCATCTGTAACATCCCCGTTGACTAGATTGACTCAGAAGGCTATAGCTTTAAAGTGGTCGGATGACTGTGAGGCGGGCTTCCAAAAGCTCAAGAATTTGTTGACTTCAGCACCTATTCTTGTTTTACCCGAGAAGAGAGTTCCATTTTTGGTATATTAGGATGCTTCAGGTGTGGGTTGGGTGGTGTATTGATAGAAAGGGAGAAGGTGATAACATGTGCTTCTTGACAACTGAAGGTGCATGAGAAAAACTACCCTACCCATGACTTGGAGTAGACTGCAGTTGTATCTGTGTTAAAGTTATGGTGATATTATCTTTATGGGGTACATTGTGAGATCTTTATCAATCATCAGAGTCTCAAATACATCTTTACTCAGCCAAATCTAAACATGAGATAGTGTAGATGGTTGGAGTTGGTAAAAGATTCTGATATATCTATTCTATATAACGTCGAGAAGTCCAATGTGGTGACAGATACTTTAAGTTGGAAGGCTACTAGTATGGGGAGTTTGGCATTCTTGAGGGCTGAGGAGAGACCCTTAGCTCTAGAGATTCAGTCACTTGCTAGGCAGATGGTTCGTTTGGACATTTCTCCTCCCTAGAGTATTTTGGCCTTTATTGAGGCTAGATTTTCCTTGCTTGATCAGATATGTGCTCACCAATTTGAGGATCCTAGATTATGCATTATTCGTGAAAAAGTGTTGAGAGGTAAAGCCAAGGTGGCTATTATTGATTCTAATGGTGCTTTGAGGGTTAATGGTAGAGTTTGTGAGCCTAAAGTTGGATTGGGTGAAATTAATATTCAAGGAAGTACATTGTGCTAGATATTTCATTCATTCAGGTGTGGCTAAGATGTACAATGATCTTAAACAGCATCATTGATGATTTTGCATGAGGAGAGACATAGTCAAGTTTGTGGCAAAGTGTTTGAATTGTCAATAGGTGAATATGAGCATCAAAAGCCCAGTGGATCGATGCAAAGGATGCCCATTCCCGAGCAAAAGTAGGAGAGAGTGACTATGGACTTTGTTACAGGTATGCCTATGGCCTTGGGCAAGTTTGATTCAATTTGGGTGGTTGTTGATCGATTAGCCAAGTCGGCACACTTCATACCGGTGAAGACTAGCTATGTTGTGGAACAATTGGCTAGATTGTATATCTGGGTCATTGTAAAATTTCATGGGGTGCCAGTGTCTATAGTATCGGATAGAAGGTCTGTGTTCACTTCTCACTTTTGGTGGGTTGTACAATGTGGTTTGGGTGCTAGAGTGGATTTAAGTTCAGCCTTTCGTCCTGATAATGATGGTCAGTCAAAGCACACTATTCAAGTATTGGAGGACATGCTAGGGCCTGTGTTATTGATTTTTGGGCCCGGTGGGACCAACACTTACCACTAGCAGAGTTTGCATATAACAACAGTTACCATTCCAGCATCCAGATGAAACCGTTTGAGGCCTTGTATGGCTGGAGGTGTAGATCACCCATCGGATGGTTTGGTTCAGGTCGGTTGAGATGTTGGGTGTTGATTTTATTTAAGATGCCATAGACCATCTCCGACTAATTCATAGTAGACTTTTAACAGCCCAGAGTCACAAGAAGAGTTATGATGATAAGAGGGTTAGGTCTCTTGAGTTCTCTATTGGTGACAGTGTTTGGCTAAAGGTTTCACCCATGAAGGGTGTCATGAGATTCTGAAAAAGGGGCAAACTTAGTCCCAGATTCATTATCCCTTTTGAGATTTTGAGGAGATTTAGTGAGGTAGCCTATCAGTTGGCTTTACCATCGAGATTATCTTTTGTTCATCCTATTTTTCGTGTTTCTACGCTCCGCCAGTACATTCCAGATGAGTTTCATGTGATTTCCTATAACTCTATTGAGTTGGGTCCAAATTTGTCCTTTGAAGAGGAGCCTATCGCTATATTGGACAAGCAAATCCATAGATAGAGATCTAAAGAAATACCTTATGTGAAGGTTCAAGGGCGGCACCATTTTGTTGATAAGGCCACTTGGGAGTTGGAGCCTGACATGCGGGCCAGATATCACAGCCTTTTTAGGCTTCTGGTACTCCTTTTATCCTTATGTTCGAGTACAAATATTCTTTTTAGTGGTGAATGATGTAATGACCTGGTTGATCATTTTTTGGCCTTGTCTGTGAATTTTACTATTTTACCCTTTCGTAAGTTGCTTTGGGCCTAATTTATTATTTGAATGGTTGAAATTGAAATCCTGAGTTTTAAAAGTTGAAAAGATGAATTTTGGCATTTTTTGATTTTTAAGTTAGTGAAAACGTGAGTTTTTATATCATTCTGAGTTTCAGAGGTTGCATCAGGAATCCGTCGATTCCATTAGCTCTAGAATATTGAAACCCGAACTATAGGAAGTTGCAGAACTAAATTTAGAGTTAAAACGAGGTTTTTAGGCTCAAAGTTGTGATTTTAGTCATTTTCGAAACCAAAGTTTGACTATGGTCAACATTTAAACTTCAAAAGCTCGATCAAAATTCTAACAGCAATAGTTTTGGATGATGAAACTAATGCCAGAAATGGCCTCGGAATAATTTTAGAGTTTCCAAGGGCAGTTTCGGTATTTTGATGTTTTACAAGTTTTATTGACTTGAATTGATAAATGTTACGAGGTCGCCTTAAAACTAATTTTTGATGATCTCTTTGAGTTCAGATCGTTGTTTATGGTATGAATACATATAAAGTTTGTGAAATTTTAAATTCAGATGAGTTTCGGGGTCCATTTCGAGTAGGGAAATTGGACTTAAGTTGCTGATTTTGCTGATATTTGGTGCAGGCAGCCTTCTTCTCCGCATTCACGGGAAGTCTCCGCGTTCGCGGAGGTGTGGGTCTGCTAAGCTCCACGTTTGTGGACTGGTTCATGCATTTGTGGAGTTGAAGCCTCTTGGTCTCTGCCATTGTGGAGTAGTTTTTATACCTGGACTGTCTTAAACTCAAGAAATGCCATTTTCAATCTATTTTCGAACTTCTAAGCTTTTTAGGTGATTTTGAAGAAAGGTTTTCGAAGATTCCTGTTGGATAAGTGTTTCTAACACTAAACTAATCATTTTCTATGAGTCTTATCTTGATTTTATCTTTGATTTCACGAATCCAATCTTTAACTATTGGTTTCTCATTCAATTTGACCTTAATCTTAATAGGATTTTTGCCCATGAACTCTCTTTTTCGAGTAGAACATGATTCCAAAATCAACCAAACTTGAGACATTGGAATTTTAGCCCTAATTTTTACTATTTTGAGCCTAAGCTTAAATTATGCCAATATGGGTATCAAAATGCTTCTCTTGATGAGTTGTAACTATTGTAGATAGTTGTTGATCTAATTCGAGGATTAATTTGACGATTTTGGGTTGATTGAAAGCTTGTCCGAGTGTGGTTTCGACATTGAGGTAGGTTCAGCTAACCTTTTGGCGCTGGGCTTGAGTTATTGATCTTGTCATGTGATAATTGTGAGATTTAAATGGATAATTCAGCAATTGAGTTGTTATGCTGAAATGATGATGGAAAGTGATTCCGGTTGAGTCAAATTATGGTATAATCTTGATCCTACTGATGATCTGAGTCAAATTATGATGAAATGATGAGGATTTGAGATAGAATGTGATTAAATGAGACTTGTAAGACCAAATAAGATGAATAAGGTCTGGTACTATTGATATACTTGTATTATTGGGACGAGTAGGTCCGGTATTATGGTCATACTTGTGTATTTGGGAAGCGTTGGGTCCAGTAATACTGATACTATTGCATATTTGGGACGAGTAAGGTCCGGTATTATTAACACTCTTGATTATTGATATAATTATCATAATCTAAAATATGATGATGGTTTGGACATTAACTATGACACTTGATATTGCTCCTTGAGTGCATATGATTATTATGAGTTCCATGCATTAATATTCCTGTTATAATGCTATCCTATGTTTACATGCATATTGGATTGCACTATTGATTTACATCTGTTTTGTGTGTGACTTGTAACATCCATTGACCCGAGTAGGAGGCAAGGGCATTATGATTCACATTGTACCACCCCCTTGACCTATGAAAGAGGCCAGGGTGAGATTCATACATCATACACTAGACCACGGGTAGGTGGCAAGGTTGTGGCATTGTGATATTACTTGACCACGAGAAGGTGGCAAGGTTGTGGCATTTTGATATTACTTGACCACGTAGGTGTCTAGGCTGTAACACCCTTGGTATTTGGCATGATGAGTTATGAATTATATTTTTATTGTGGTTATATGGTATCATTGGTTCTTGAGGACATTACAGCTCATTATTATTGTATGAATTATCATCTTGTGCTAACCTTTATGGATGCAGGGATGGGGTTCTTCGTTATTACATACTTGATTCGATTTCTCTTACCCAGTCGATTGAACCTACTGGGTACATTTTGGGGTACTTACCTGTAATGCCCGGTGAAATTACCAAACCCCTAAGAGAAGAGAGGTGTGCATATCGCGTATTCCGATGCTCGGATAGAAAATTCGAGACTGAATTTTTGAGCAGCGTGAAAAATTTAGTGGGGGAAAGGTCTCAATCGATTTTTAGAGCGACCGAGTCAAAAGATAATTTTTCGTTCCGAGATACAAAACAGTGAGGATCCGCGACAGAGCCGCATCGTAGACCCATCATGGAGGATAACTTATGTTTTTCCATAATTTTTCGACGGGGTTGAGAAAACTCATTCAGGAAAATTTTTGCTAAAAATGAACTATTCGCGACTAGTTCGCGTCACGAACTATGTTATTTTGCGTCTGGAGAATTTCTTAAAGAATTCAAGGGGCATTCTGGTCCATTCCTAACACCTTCTAAAACCCATGTGCGACTAATATATGTTGTTTTCACGAAGAAAGGGTTCCAAAACCCATCTTACAATCCCCTTCCTAGCAAATCATCAAGTTAGGGCATGAGAAGAGTTGAGCTTTAAGAGTCAAGAGACAGTTCCAAGGGATTTGTGTTGTTAGCAATCATCCCAAGTATGTAAGGCTAACCTAAAGCATAGGATTGTTCTTCGATGTGCCCCCTTTGAGTAAATTGAGTCTATGATTGAAGATGATGAGTTATATGTAAAAGTACTTGAGTATTCTACTGAGATTCTTCTTAATTCATGTATTTTTCTTAAATTGATGATCATCATAAACTGGATAAGTTATTTTCATGAATGATTTTAAAACAAAATCTATGTCTATTTTACTAAAGAATGCAAGAATAAACTTGGGGGGTGAGTTTAGAGCCTTAATGATGATGAAGTTTGTGATGTTGTGATTGTGGTCCAAATTGTTGAGAGTCTTGATGATGATGTTGATGAGAATGATGCTCATGATTCTTAAAAACTTGAAACTAAATTCTAAAAGAATGTTTCGAGTCCATGATGTTGATGTTAATGTTGATGATATGAGTTGATGTTGATGATAGGAGTTCATGTTGATGTACTATGTCCCTATGGGGCCGATGATGAGAAATCTTGATGATGATATTTTATGAGCATGTCGCATTTTGGGAGGAGTATTGAGTACCGAAATGGGTGAGAGTGAGTCCCACTCAAATTCATTAACTACGTGGCCTGGTAGGAGAGGATCAAACCATAATACGGATGCTGCTTTTGCCAAAAGAGGATTGATCTTATTTCTTATGGATCCATTGACGGTGATGTCCTTTACCCCGGGTAGGGTACTAGAAAGATATGGCAACGATATCGCTTCGTTGTATCATCACCAACTCATAGGTGATGTATGGCGGTTAGAGAAACTCCCAGCTAAGTTCCATACTAATAGAACTCTGATGTTGATGTGATGGTATGAGTCTTGATGGATATTGATGTTTTACTATCTACCCTTTATCCTTGTCCTAGACGGGCATGAGTCCTTCAAGTTGAGTTGAGTCGAGTCGAGTCGAGTTTTCTTGAGATGAGTCTGATGTTTTGATGATGTATTGATGAGATGTTGATGGGTCATTTGTCTACTCTTTATTCCTTCTTTAGATAGACATTTGACATTTTGAAGGAGTATGATGTTGAGTTGATGTTATCCCTATACTGTTCTCTTTGTACTATTATATTCAGCCATCTTATATACTGTACATTTCACGTACTGATGTCACTCGGCGCTATGTTGTTTCATGATGCAGATACAAGAGGTAAAGGACTTCAGCAGATGTATCGTTGAGGTTCGAAGATTTTGATTTCTGTCATTAGTGAGCCCTCCTTGCTATCTGGGGGATCCCTCTTTCCTTTACCTGTTATTTTATTTATTGAGTTGGGTAGCCATGGCCTGTCATGGTACCCTCTTAGACTGTGTAATTGAGTTAAAGGCTTCATAGACATGAGTTGAGGTTTGATGTTGAGGTCTTTTCCCCTTTTGAGTGTTAGAATTTACATTTTCTTACCATTGATGTTGAGACTAAGTGTTGGCCATTGGCCCTCCTTATTGATGTAGACCGATTGATGTAGCTCACTTCTTTTATCTTGTTATTCCACTATGCTTGATGATGAGTAACTGCTCTGAGATCGAGTGGTTTGCTTGGGGACTAGCAATAGTCTCTGGGTGTCGGCCACGCCTAGGGTACCCTCCCTGGGCATGATAAACTTGATATCAAAGCACAGAGTTCAAGAGTCCCAGGGAGTCTATGAAATCGTGTCTAGTAGAGTCCTTTTTATGTGTGTGTTGTGCACCATACTTCATAAATAGGAGGCTATAGGACATTAGGAATGGTTACACTTCTTTGATATTTTGAGTTCATGCGATCGAGTTTGACTCTATGAAACTCTCTTCTAATTCGTGTGTTATGCGTTTGCAGATCATGCCTTTTAAACGTACTTCTGCCCAAAGATATGCCTCAACCCCAAATGCTAAGAATCCCCCACCAGAGGTCCCTACCCAGACTAAGACGAGGAGACAGGGTTGACCTGCCGAGTTACTGAGGTTCCACAAGCACCACCTACTCAGTCAGCCTCCACTTTGAAAGCAAACTTCAGGGGAGCCATTGCTATGCTCACTCAGTTGGTGGCCTCCCAGAGTAATAGCCAAGGTCCCGAGGCCCCTAGCTCCAGCTCCTTAGAGCCTACAGCTGAAACTAGGCTCAGAGATTTCTTGAGGATGAACCCGCCAGTCTATACAGGGTCTAAGGTTGAGGAGGACCCGCAAAAATTTATTAATAAGATATGCAAGATTTTGAGGACTTTGCATGTGAATGAGGTTGAGGGAGTCGAGCTTATCTCCTATCAGCTTAAGGATGTTAATGACAATGGGAATATGGTAGAGGTGAAGATGTTGAACCTGCTGAGTAGGAGGAGTTTGAGAGTGCTTTCCTCGACCATTTCTTCCCCAAGAGTTGAGAGAGGTGAAAGTTGAGGAGTTCATGAACCTGAAGCAAGAGGGGTTGGCTGTCAAAGAGTACAGCGTTAAGTTCATTTAGCTATCCCGATATGCCCTAGAGATGGTTTTGGATATGAGGGCGAGGATAAGAAATTTGTGTCTGGATTGGGCAGGCATGTAAAGAGGGAGTGTAAGGCAGTATTGTTGATTCCAGGTATGGACATCTCTAGACTTATGGTCTTTGCCCAGCAAACTGAGGAGGACAAGAAGAAGGATAGGGAAGAGCAGCAGAGTGAAAAGGCCAAATCGATAGGGGATGAGCCTAGCCAACAGAAGCAGAATATGGGTGATAGAACTTACTTTTAGAAGCGATCTATAAGCTATGCACCCTCGGTGGCAAGTACGCATGTTCAGCAAAACAAGTATGATTAGAAATCTTATGGTCACCAAAATTTCAGAGCTCAGGGTACTTAGTCCCAATCTAGAGTGACCCAAGGCCCGAGAGGAAAGCCACCTTGTGGTAGATGTGGCAAACTTCACCTTGGTGCATTCCATGAGGGAATAAATGCTTGTTATTCATGCGGACAACCTGGCCATTTTCAGGGTGAGTGTCCTATAAGGAGATGGGAGTAACAAAGCTTAGTCTTCTTCAGCGCCCCCTGCGGGCAGTCATCAGAAGGCTACTACTGCGGGTGCAGGAGGTGGGTTAAACTGTCTGTATGCGATGGGTGATTGATAGGATCAGGAGGTTGCACCAGATGTTGTTACGGGTATGCTTCGAGTCTTTTCTCACAATTGTTATGCATTTCTTGACGCGGCTGCCAGTTTATATTTTGTGACTCCCTATGTGGCCAATAAATTTGAGATTTTTCCAGAGTGTTTGTTTAAGCCTTATACTATTTCTACTCCTACTGGTGAGTCTATTCTAGCTGAGAGGGTCTATAGAGATTGTGTGGTATCCATCTATCATAGAAATACTTTGGCTGACTTGGTAGAGTTAGAGATGGTTGACTTTGATGTAATCTATGGTATGGATTAGCTCCATGCCTGTTATGCCTCAATAGATTGTAAGACCCGAGTTTTCAAATTCCAATTTCTGAATGAACCGGTCCTAGAGTGGAAGGGAAGTTATGTTGCACCCAAGGGTAAGTTTATTTCCTACCTAAGGGCTAGAAAGCTAATTTCTAAAGGTTGTATTTATCACCTCGTGCGAGTTAAATCTGAGGATATCGAGTCCCCTACTCTTGAGTTAGTTCCGATTGTGAATGAGTTCCTTGAGGTGTTCCTTAAGGATTTACCTAGAGTCCCTCCTGATAGGCAGATCGACTTCAGGATTGATGTTCTTCCCGATACACAGCCTATTTTAATTCCCCCATCTAGAATGGCCCCCGTTGAGTTGAAGGAGTTGAAAGAGCAGTTGAAGGATTTGTTAGAGAAGGGCTTTATTAGGCCAAGTGTTTCTCCTTGGGGTACTCCCGTTCTATTTGTACGAAAGAAGGATAGTTCTCTTGGGATGTGCATAGAATAGACTATAGGCAACTGAACAAGGTCACGATCAAGAGTAAATATCCTCTCCCCAGGATAGATGATTTGTTTGACCAACTTCAGGTGCCTCATGCTTTTCAAAGATAGACCTCAGATCGGGTTACCACCAGTTAAAAGTGAGAGAATGTGATGTTCCAAAGACAGCCTTCAGGACTAGATATGGCCACTTTGAGTTGTTGGTCATGTCCTTTGGGTTGACGAACACACCTGCAGCTTTCATGGACTTGGTGAATAGGGTGTTCAGACCCTACCTTGACATGTTTGTAATCGTGTTCATTGATGATATATTAGAGTATTTGAAGGATAAGGAGGAGCATGCCAAACACCTTAAAATTGTCCTTCAAATTCTTAAGGACCACGAATTGTATGCAAAGTTCTCAAAGTGTGAGTTTGGGCTCAAGTCAGTGGCTTTCCTAGGCCATGTTGTTTCGGGTGAGGAAATTCGAATGGATGCCCAGAAGATTGAAGTGGTTAAGAATTGGCCAAGACTGACCTCTCCAACTAACATAAGAAGTTTCTTGGGGTTGGTAGGCTACTACCGCAGATTCTTTGATGGATTTTCTTTCCTATCCGCATCATTGACCAAGCTGACTTAGGAAAAGGTCAAGTTTCGGTGATCTAAGGAATGTGAGAAGAGATTCCAAGAGTTGAAGACTAGATTGACCACCGCACTTATTTTGACGTTGGCCGATGGGACGGAAGATTTTGTGATATATTGTGATACATCAAGAGTTGGGTTGGGTTATGTATTGATGCAGAGAGGGAAGGTGATAGCCTATGCTTCCAGGCAGCTTAAAGTTCATGAGAGGAACTATCTGACCCATGATCTTGAGTTGGCGGTGATAGTGTTTGCACTTAAAATTTGGTGTCACTACTTGTATGGAGTGCAGGTGGATGTGTTCACTGACCACAAGAGCTTGCAGTATGTCTTCAGTCAGAGAGAGTTCAACCTGCGACAAAGGAGATGGTTGGATTTGCTCAAGTATTATGACATGAGCATCCTATACCACCCTGGTAAATCTAACATTGTTGTTGATGCTCTTAGCAAGTTGTCAATGGGTAGCACAGCCCATGTTGGGGAAGAGAAGAAAGAGCTAGTGAAGGAAGTGCATAGGTTGGCTTGATTGGGAGTCCAACTCGAGGAGAATGACGAGGGAGGAATCAATGTTCAGAGTAGGTCTACATCATCCCTAGTAGCAGAAGTAAAAGAGAAGCAAGATTGAGATCCTATCATACTCTAATTTAGGGAGGTTGTCCACAAACAAAGTGATGGTCTTCTCCAAAGGGGGTGATGGGGTGTTGAGATACCAGAATAGGTTGTGTGTTCCTAATATTGATGGTGTTCGAGAGAGGATCATGGCTGAAGCCCACAGTACTAGATACTCCATTCATCCAGTCTCCACCAAGATGTACCACAACTTAAAAGAAGTCTATTATTGGAGTGGAATGAAGAGGGACATTGCTGAGTTTGTTTCAAAGTGTCCGAATTGCCAGCAAGTGAAGGTTGAGCATCAAAGGCCAAGTGGCTTGGCTCAAAAATTTGAGATTCCAGAGTGGAAGTGGGAGATGGTTAACATGGACTTCATCACCGGCCTACAGAGATCTCAGAGATAGCATGATTCCATATAGGTGATTGTAGACCGGATGACTAAATCAGCACACTTCTTGGAAGTCAAGACAACTAATACTGCAGAGGAGTATGCCAAGATGTACATCCAAGAGATTGTGAGGTTGCATGGAGTTTCCTTGTCCATCATTTCGGATAGAGGAGCCCAGTTTACTTCTCACTTCTGGAGGTCTTTCTAGAAGGGATTAGGTACTAAGGTAAATCTAAGTACAGCCTTTCATCCACAGATGGATGGTCAAGCGAAGCGCCCTATTTAGACGGTAAAAGATATGTTGAGATCCTACGTCCTTGACTTCAAAGGAATTGGGATAACCATCTACCACTAATTGAATTTGCATATAACAATAGTTATCATGCGAGCATTCAAATGGCCCTCTATGAGGCCTTGTATGGGAGGAGGTGTAGACCACCCATTAGGTGGTTTGAAGTTGGAGAAGTTGAGTTGATTGGGCCTGACCTTGTCTACCAATCCATGGAGAAGCTGAAGATTATTAAAAAGAGGTTAAAGATTGCACAGAGCCGTCAGAAGTCTTACACCGATGTGAGGAGAAGGGACTTAGAGTTCGAGGTGAGCGATTGGGTATACCTGAAGGTATCACCATGAAGGGTGTCATGAGGTTTGGGAAGAAGGGGAAATTAAGTCCTCGCTATGTCGGCCCTTATCAGATTGTGAGGAGAACTGGGAAGGTTGCTTATGAGCTAGAGTTACCTTCTGAGTTAGATGGAATCCATCTGTTGTTCCACATTTCTATGTTGAAGAAGTGTTTGGGAGATCCTACCTTGGTGATCCCTGTTGAGAGCACTAGAGTCAAAGATAGCTTTCCTGTGAGGAAATTCTAGTCCAAATCCTTGACTGACAGGTTCGCAAACTAAGATACAAAGAGATAGCCTCCATTAAAGTTTTTTAGACGAATCAATTTGTTGAGGAAGCCATGTGGCAAGCTAAGAAAGAGATAAGAGCCAAATACCTGCACTTATTTGTGCCTGATGACAAGAATATCGAAAGTAATATTCTTATTCTTAACTACAATTGATGATTTTATCCTAAGTTGATGTGTTTATTCTTGATGTTCTAACAGAGTTATTAAGGTCGATGAAGAGTTAAGAAGTTGAGTTGTTAAGCGAGTATTGAGATGAGTCTTGAGTTTATTTGTGCCATAATACTGCTCCTACTCATCATTCGAGGATGAATGATCCCAAGGGGGAGATGATGTAACACTCGGTAAAATTACCAAAATACCCCTAAAGGAGAGAGGTGTTTATAACACGTCTTCCAATGCTCAGATGGTAAATCCGAGGCTGGATTTGCGATCATTGCAAAACGTTGAATGGGGAAAAGGTCTCGGTTGATTTTTAGAGCAACCAAGTCAAAAGATAATTCTTCATTCCGAGACACAAAATAGTGAGGATCCGCAACAGAGCCGCGTCGCGGACCCATCACGGGGGTAAATTATATTTTTCCATAATTTTTTGACGGTATTGAGAAAACTCGTTCATGAAAATTTTTACCAAAAATGAATTGTTCGCAACCATTCCACGTCGCGGACTAGGTTATTTCGCAGCTGGAGAATTTCTAAAAATATTCGAGGGGCATTTTGGTCCATTCCTAACACCTTCTAAAACCCCTATGCGACTAATATATGTTGTTTTCACGAAGAAAGGGTTCAAAAACCCATCTTACAATCCCCTTCCTAGCAAATCATCAAGTTAGGGCTTGAGAAAAGTTGAGATTTAAGAGTAAAGAGGAAGTTCCAAGGGATTTGTGTTGTTAGCAATCAACCTAGGTATGTAAGGCTAACCTAAAGCATGGGATTGCTCTTCCATGTGCCCCTTTTGAGTAAATTGAGTCTATGATTGAAGATGATGAGTTATATATGAAAATCCTTGAGTATTCTATTGAGATTCTTCTTAATTCATGTATTTTTCTTAAATTGATGATCATCATAAACTTGATTTACTGCATAAATTGTTTTCATGAATGATTTTACGAAAAAATCTATGTCTATTTTACTAAAGAATGCAAGAATGAACTTACGGGGTGAGTTTAGAGCCTTAATGGTGATGATATTTGTGATGTTGTGGTTGTGGTCTAAATTATTGAGAGCCTTGATGATGATGTTGATGAGGTTGATGTTCATAATTCTTAAAAACTTGAAACTAAATTCTAAAAGAATGTTTCGAGTCCATGATGTTTATGTTGATGATATGAGTTGATGTTGATGATACGAGTTGATATTGATGTATTATGTCCCTATGGGACCGATGATGAGAAATCTTGATGATGATGTTTTATGAGCATGTCGAGTTCTAGGAGGAGTATTGAGCACCAAAATGGATGAGAGTGAGTCCCACTCGAACTCATTAATTACGTGGCCCGCGTAGGAGAGAATCGTAATACTAATACGGATGTTTTCTTTGTTCCAAAAGAGGACTGATGTTATTTCTTATGGATCCACTGACGGTGAGGTCCTTTACCCCGGTCAGCGTACTGAATGGATATGACAACGACATCACCTTGTTGTATTATCACCGGCCCATAGGTGATGATTGTCGGTTAGAGAAAATCCCAACTAGGTTCCATACTGATTGAATTCTTATATTGATGTGATGGTATGAGTCTTGATGGATGTTGATGTTATATTATCTACCCTTCATCCTTGTCTTAGACGAGCATGAGTCCTTCAAGTTGAGTTGAGTCGAGTTTCTTTGAGATGAGTCTGATGTATTGATGATGTATTGATGAGATGTTGATGGGTCATTTGTCTACTCTTTATTCTTGGTTTAGATGGACATTTGACATTCTGACGGAGTATGATGTTGAGTTAATGTTATCCCTATATTGTTCTACCTTCACTGTTATATTCAGCCATTTACATAAGGTACATTCCACGTACTAACCCCACTCTGCACTGCATTATTTCATGATGCAGATACATGAGGTAGAGGACTTCAACAGACGCATCGTTGAGGTTTGGAGGTTATGATTTCAGTCATTGGTAAGACCTCCTTGCTATTTGAAGGAGCCCTCTTTCCTTTGCCTATTATTTTATTTATTGAGTTGGGTAGCGATGGCCTGTCATGGTACCCTCTTAGACTGTGTAGTTGAGTTAGAGGCTTCATAGACATGAGTTGAGGTTTGAAGTTGAGGTCTTTTCCCCTTTTGAGTTGAGTTAGCATTTACATTTGCTTACCATTGATGTTGAGACTGAGTGTTGTCCATTGACCCTCCTTATTAATGTAGCTCACTTCTTTTATCTTATTATTCTGCTATGCTTGATGTTGAGTGATTGTCCTGAGATCGAGTGGTTCACTTGGGGACTAGCAATAGTCTCTAGGTGCCGGCCACGCCTAGGGTACCCTCCTGGGGTGTGACATTACCCCTGCTTTGTTTCCTCCTTACAAATCATGCATAGGATACAAGACCGGGTAGTTAATATTTTCATCCAAGTGCTATCGTTACCATCCAGATCTCAGCAGTGAGGCTCATACCCCAAGTCGTCGTGGATCTTTAGATCCTCCATTCTTTCAATTCTCTCAGAGTATGTATCGAATGTTATGAGATAGTTGTATTTACTCTCCAATATTGTTTTAGATGCTCTTGTACTCATGACTCTAGATTTAGTTGGATTTCTTATGACATATGAGTTGTTTCCGCTTTATTTTCTTTCTTTAGTTGTGATTCATTTAGGGTCGTGACACTAATTCTGGCATATGCTTCTTTTTCATTTTTTGACCAAGCTTGAGTTAGTTTATGAGGCAACAACTTGTTCATTTTGGAAGACTTCTCAGACTTTTACTTATTTACTTTTTTTGTTCTCGAGAATCAAAGACACTGATACTATTATAAATTTTCTTTCTAATTCAGTTGTAATAGAAACTTGTACATGTTACACCAGTCTAAGGTTGGTTTTTAGACTATAATTCCCATCTCTTGTGTCTTATCCTTAAATGTTTAGATTGTTATTTCGCTTTATCTTCTGCATTATTGTTTTACATTTTATTTAGGCTGACTTGTCTAGGTGGGTTAAAGGCAAGTGTTATAACAACCAATTTTTATTCGTGACAACAGTTGCAATGGAACTTTTCTTTAAAAATAGTAACTTATGTTGACTGTATAGCATTTGTAACAGAAGCACAACAACTTCTTTGCGAGTTTTATAGGTTCAAAAAAATTGCAGAGTGATCCTATTGAACTCAAGAACCCAATGCTCAAAGATGAACATGAAGAATCAATTTTTTGATATATTTACAAGTGAAGTTACAGTCCTTTTCAATATGCAAAGGATAGTCCGGGGCCTAATATCTAAGTAAAAAAACTCTTGGGTCCCTAAATAGGGTTCTAGTGGACTGATCATATGACACTTATTGTCCATGTGGCACTCATGGTGTCATTTTTATTAGATATATAGAGGGATATTTTTTATAGAATGTTAACGAAGGGGTATTTTTAACAAAAAATTGACAAAGCGATACCTTTGCTCCATTTATGATAGTTTGAGAGTACTCTTGGCCCTTTTTTGTTTTTGTTAAAGAGGGAGGTATTTTTTAGCCAAAAATTATAACTGAAGGGTATCTTTGAGTCAAAACCTAATGGAGGGGTATTTTTGCTCCATTTCAAACTGTTCGGGGGTATTTTTGGCCCTTTTTCCTTTTTTATAATAACTAAGAAAATTCCTTATGAGGTTTTCATTTATCATTTCATTCTAAAACTCATGTTGTAAGTTATTATCAAACTTCCGAGTACCAAATTAACTGGTTCATGCTTCATCTCAAAACAAAACAGTAGATTTAGTACATTACTAGACTTGGATTTACACACCCAAAAGAACAAAATATGTCACCAAACTTAAGTTATCATCCATGGTGTCATAATCAAACCAACCTTCCAAATTACGTATAAATGTGTAACACATGGATCATATATAAGTCCTAAGACACTTACTAAATATAAATGTCTATATGCAAATCTAATATTTCTTAAAGCTCCTAAAAAGTCTTTTATCAGTATCCAACTTTAAGCACCACCCAAACATTCCCTACGATGGAAATAACTGTCACTAAGCATAAAGCTTAGTGGTGCAAAAACTAGAGGATAGGAGCCATTATATTCCCTAATTTACCTTTCTTATGTTGTGAGCAGCACATGTGAAATATATATAAGTAAATCAAGTAAATAAATATTCTAAAAGTATCAATTCAATATTTAAAATTTAAGTGTCAAAAAGCTGATAGAACCATTACACAGGAGATCAATAACAAGTTTCTCCCAATTGTTGACACCCAATTTTGACCCTCCACAGTACAAATTAATCATCGAGCTATTAATTTTAACGATTTGAATTAATTAGCTTTCAAAATGCAAGAAATATTTTTTTCAAGTAACTCTAGATTTAAATATTTGAATTTTCAATTTTATTAGGTTTATATGTTGCTTATTATATATATTTGTCTTAAAATACTTTACTTTATGTGTTCGTATTATATTATCGTGTATTACTTTACTTTACTTTTTTCATATTATATGAATTTCGTGTTTACATATATCGCGTATTATATAAATCTTTTAATTTTTTGTTATGTTTAAAATATTTTCTTAAATAGATTCTATCTTTAATACTTTACTTTGTTCTTGAGTCGTTAATATTTTAAAAGCTCCTTAATTAATTTATATTAGTTCATGTCGTGGTCGAATTAATTGATTAATTTTAAACGGGTCAAGTCGGTATTTTTAATTGGCTAATTCTTAATTTTTCCTAATTCTTTTAATTTCTAAATTACCCCAAATCCCAAACCCCTTCCCAAATCCGGCCCAACCTTTTTTCCCTACCCGCCCCTTTTAAATTAAATCCAGCCCAACCCCTTCCCAAACCCGGCCCAACCCCTCATTAAACCCTAACCCGCCCCCTTTCCCCTTTACTCTCTCTCCCGCCCCTTGTCCTCTTCTTCCTCGTCCAAGATCGCAAAACCAGAGATGGCAGCCAAGAATCAGCCGTCTCCAGTGCTTTTTCTTGGCAAAATGCCAAGACCCATTAACTCCCTAACCCACGCGTTCCCTCTCCCCATAAACCCCTAAACCCGAAGCGAAAAACCAAAGAGAAACAGCCCGAAGCCAGAAATGGCAGCAGCCATACAGTGGCCGTTTTGGCCCTTTTTTTTGGTCAAATACCTGCTCTCCTCATCTTTTCTTCGTCCTTGCGCGTCAGGGACCTCCTACGTGTCTCACATCTGAGCCGTTGATTCAAATCGACGGCTAAGATGTGAGCCTCGTAAGAGGTTCCATTTTGAATTTTTCGTGGCTGTATATAGCCCCTTGTGTGGACTGCCGAAGGGGTTCGGATTTTTGGGGTGGAAATTTTCGGATTGGGAGAGAAAATAGAGTTCATTGTTAAGAGCTATTCAAACCTTTAAGATATATAGATTAAATTCAGAGTTTGTTTTTTTTTAGGGAAAAGATTTGGAGAAGGTCGGTCGAATCCAAGTTCGGAGTCCCGGATTTGAAGTCGACAGAGTCTCGACTTTGGTAGCGTCGAAGTTCCTTCTCGAGCTCGTCTTGTCCCGTTCGCTGCCCCTTGCGAGGTAATGGCTTGATTTCTCATTTGAACTTTGCGAATAAGCATAGATTTTAACAATCGCTTACATATCGAGCTTAGTACGTGTTTTGTTCGGATGTTTTCCTTGTGTTTTGCTGTCCAAAATGTTCTATTGGTTTGGTGCATCGATTCTTTTCTGTTGGTTTGAAATCATTAACATATCGGATTTATCTTTTTGCTGTGACGTTGTTGGGTATACATATTGCATATGAATATGTATATGTATATACAGAATATATGTGTGTGTGGATATAGAACTTGAAGGGTGATTGAGTACATATGTTGTTTTGGTGGTTGTTTACTGTGTATTTATGTATATGGGGATATATATACGCGTATACATGTGCAAAATTTGAAGAATGGTTGAGTATATATTAGTTTGGATGGCTGTATATTGCTGTATATCTGTGTATATATGTCCAAAACTTGAAGATGGTTGAGTATATGTTAGTTTAGATGCTGTATATCTGTGTATATATGTCCAAAACTTGAAGATAGTTGAGTATATGTTAGTTTAGATGTTGTATATCTCTATATATCTATATATATATGTCCAAAGCTCGAAGATGGTTGGGTATATGTTAGTTTAGATGCTGTATATCTACGTATACATGTATAAAACTTGAAGAATGTTTAAATATATGTTTGTTTTGGCGGTTGTTTGCTGTATATCTATGTATATGAAGATATATATATGTATATGTATGTATAAAACTTGAAGAATGTTTGAATATACGTGTTGGTTCGTTGGTTATCTTGCTGTATATTATGTATATATCAGCATACACATGTATATGTATGTATAACCTGGAGAGTTGTTTGGTTATATGGTAAGTATAGTCGTATCACAGTGTATATGCAGCTGTATACACGCACATATACATGAATATCTACATATATATATATCCATATAAGCTTGTATCTACACTTAATGTTGACCGTTTGTTTGTTGGGCTGCCATATCTATGAATATACATACAAATAATGTGTATTTCTAAATGTATGTATACAAATGTATATAAGTTGAAAGTTTGTTATTTGTTTAGTTATATAGTGGTATTACAATGTCTATGTATTTATATATACACCTATATACATATATACATAATGCATATACATGAATGTATTTATGAAACTTGAAGATTGTTTGGTCGTATTGTCGTTTTGAAGTGGCTTATATCTACATATATGTTATGTATTGCATTACCTATGTGCCTATGCATCTTTATACACCTATATATATATATAGATACACATTTATATTATATGCGGTTGTCTTAATTTGTACAATTTCTTTTCTCATAAGTCTTAAGGTCTTTTTAGTAGTATTTGATTTGTGTTGTCATGCAAGTTGTGAATTGCATATCACTTGTGAAATATAATATTTCTTATTATTCATTCCTTATCTTTATTTTCTTTGCATGTAATGTTGTACCGAGTCTATTTTTGACTCCTCCTTGCATTTCGTTGAGTGTCGGGTCAATCTCGGCCTATGTCCGGCTACTCGGAACTGCGGATGTTTTATTTTTTGAAGTGGCAACGCACCTATATGCAGCAATATACACTATATACACTGGTATACAACCAGTGTATACAACAGGGTCAAAACTCAAAGGAAGAGGGCCAAAAGCCCAACTTTTTCTTGCAGCAGAAATATGGGCCAAAGGCCCAATTGGGCAGCATCCTTTAAAAGGGCTTGGCAGGCCCACTATTTAAATTATTGCAGGCTTTGAGAATTGGGCCTGCCAAAGCCCAATCCTATTTTAATTTATCTTGTTTACTTATTTTTTTTAATTATTTGCGTAATATATTTGTTTTAATTATTTTTACCGTTAATTTTAATCTATGTTGTTTTGTCACATTTTAGCTTAATTAAATTCCCCGAGTTAGCCATTTACGTCATTTTATGATCTTGACTATAAAAATCGCCTTTAGGAAATTAAATTCTTTTAAAATACTTTTCTTAAAATATTTCAAACACCTTTTTTCCTTAAAATATTTTTGAAAAATATATGCACATAGATTTCAAAATTCTAATTAGTTGATTAAATCCATCAACTCCGTTTAATTAAATAAAATTAGTTAGATTTTAATATTAGATTTTCTTTAACTAGTTTATTTAATTAAATCTAATTGATTAAAATATAAGTAAAAAACGTAAATTTTTCATTTCCTAAAATATGTTGTCTAAACTTTCAAAATTATTAATATAAAATAACACTATTTCAAAGTTAGTCAAAATATTTAATCGTCGGATAACCGCACGTTAGCGGATGTTTCGGGTGCGTAAAACCTTCCCGAAATAGAAAATATGAATCCGAACCCTTTTCTTTGGATTTTAAAAGATTTTTTCTGTTGAGTCTTTTAAAATAATTTGATTGGTTTTCTTAATTTTTCCTAAAAATTAAGTGGCGACTCTATTTATTTAAAGATTCGGTTTTACTTAAATCAATTAAGTCTTAAATCGAATTTTTAAAACCGAAAGTCATTTTCCGACGTAACAGAAATGGCGACTCTGCTGGGGATATTTAATTAGGTTCAAACCAAAAGATTGAATTTTTGACTAACTTTGTTAATCGGTTTTATTTATCATTATTTGTCCGTATGTTTTAATTGTTTGTTTTAATTTAAATTATTAAGCTGTCATACATGCATAGCATTTTCCGCCACTTGACATTTTTTATTTTTCATAAAACGAAGGTTATGCGAGTCGCAGCCGTTTAGTCCAAATTTTTCCATCGGGGTACCCTGACGAATTGAGTCGATCTTGCGGGGGTCGACGGTCGTTAATTTCCCCAGCCCGGGTTGTCCGCTCGGGTCACCTTTCCACAGTCAAAAATAAACCCAATCTTAGATGCCTAGGATAGAACGAAACCAAAACCCTGTAGGTGCATTGGCCTAAGTTGACCCGATACGTAAGGCGTATCGGGCCCATTAGTAGCCCACCTTGAGTTCAAAGTGGCCTCCGGCCCGACTGAACGATCATTTTGTCTGTTTTGAAGGATGTATACGTTTTTAAATAAATCGTTGTTCGTGGGCCCGGGGGGTTGTTTTTATTTTTCTAAAATGTAATTTCTTCTTGTAGATGACTACTCCATTTCCAGAATTTGACATGGTTACCAAGAATCCGGATCTTCTCCGTGTATGGTGGAGTAATCTTAGTGAATACGCACAGGATCAAGTTACGACACATCTAGGGCATTTACCTTCATTAATGGACTTCCCGGCATACCCTTCATTTACTAAAGTTATTACACGATTCTGGGATGATAAGAGAATGGTGTTCCGGTTTGGGGATGTCGAGTTGACACCTACGATCGAAGAGATTCGGGATTGCTTAGAGTCTAGGGGGTTGTATGAAAAAGGGAAGAAATACCCCGACCACAATATTTTGGTACCGAGCAGACCGACTAGTAGGAAAATGAAGGGTATGCTTTTCCTAGTGCAAGCCGAGTGGTTAGATACCCCGAGGATCCCATTTTTAAGATTCTTCCAACGTTGGGGACATACGAGTTATTTTGGAAACTTTCCTAACGAGTTTCATGATTACGGCACTTGGATTAGCACCCAAGCCCTAGCCTTTTCCATATGCCTCTTAGGAACCATGGTATTTCCCCATGACCAGACAAATACCATAGATTCCCGAGTTGTCATGGTTACCCACACTATCTTCTATGGCCTTGGTAGGGACGGCCAAAAGAAGTACTGTGATTTGGCACCGGTCATCGTAGCTGATATCTACCGATCTCTTAGGATGTGCAAGAATGGGTATAGGTTTTTCCAAGGGTGTAATTTGTTGTTACAATGGTGGATGTCACTACACTTGGCCACGAAAATCGAGAAGTGGAAGCAAGATTCGAGACGGCATGATGGAAGAGATGCCTTGGCCCACCACGAACTTCTGTTGACTATTCGGAACTTCAAAATGAGAAGGTCAAAAGAAGGATGGGCACAAGTTCTTTACGATTTGAAGGAAGATAACATTTCGTGGATGTTTGACAACTTTATGTCCGAAAGGGTGGCGATACAAGGAAGGCGGTTTCCCTTTTTGGTCCTTATGGGTATTCGGGGTATGAGACCTTATCTTCCGAACCGGGTAATGAGACAGTTTGGGAGGAAGCAAGTCGAGCCGAAGACCGGGGATACTAGTCAGTATATTATCGACTACGAGGATCGAGAAAAGGTACCCTTCGTGGATGACATTCTCAAAGAATAGTCCGCGTGTAGTTTCTTGAAAAAGGAAAGCATTGCCGAGGATAGGTATGATGCAGGTTACGAGGCAGGGTACAAAGATTGGTTGAAGGCCGATTTAAGTGGAGACATCATCCCGGGGCCCCACCTTAATCCCCGAGTAGAAGATATAGAAGCAAGGGTCCAGGTCCAAAGGCGTCTTTTCCAGCAACAGTGGGATGATAGGGAGCGGGAATTCCAACAAAGGGAACAAGAATTCCGGCAGAGGGAGCAACACTATCTACAAAGAGAGCAAGAATTCCAACAAAGGGAACACGAGCTTTATAGAGTTATGGCCGCTCAGACACAAGAACTAGCCGACGCGAGAGCATGCTTGGTTCAGTTAGATCAGAATTTAGAAAGACAGATTGGCACTCTTCAGCAAACACCAGTTTCCGGTCGGGCCCTACTAGCGGAACCTTTCTTGATGCTGCATTAACGCCAAATCCGAGGAGAAGTGGACAAAGCCAGAAGTTCAACGGGACCTTCTTCCATTTAGTTTATCCCCTGCGTGGGAAGTTTTTGTACTTTTCGCATTTTTTCCCCTTTTCTCCCCGAAAAATGTATCCCCATTTGGTTAATGTTTGTAATATTTTTATCTATCTATGAAGTTTATTTCGGGGGAACAACGAAATATTTAAAATGACGTATACATCCTTCAAATCGATAGGCCAACCCTTGGCATAAAAGGGTCACATGCTCTCTAGGACGCGCAATAACTGTTTCTGTGATATTTATTATTTATTTGATCTATGTGATAATGTTGTTTATTCAGAAAATTCTAGCCCACTTCTTACCAAAATAAATATGTATATCAAATAAGCCGTCAAAACGAACCCCGATCACTGTCAGAAATACAACCAAATATTCTTCAAGTCCAGATTTCTCGATAAAGTTCAATCGCAAAATACCTCTTACCTTTCCCAACTCGGAAAAATCACACAGACAAAAAAGAAAAACCCAGAATACTGAGATACACCATCAAAGTCTTGCTTGTATACCATGTATCCCGGACCAGTGGGCTAGTCTTTTCCGATTAAAACAACAACTGTTTGCTTGCTGACTTGTATGTGATACCTTGTATTACTTGTTAATCCGGGAGCACTAATATCTTTGCCTTTGAGTAATTCTTGTACAGGTGATAAGAATCGGTCTGTGTTGATAAACTGGCCGATCACCCCTACTTCACCAGATCTAAAGCCCACAAAGATTCCTTCCCCAGTCAAAGCCGTTTAAACAGTGCAGGTACAATGGCAGAAAATCGTGATGATATGAGCCGGGCTGAGGTTCCAGTTACGGATTCGGTCATTACTGAGCAGAATAAGTTGATCGCACAGTTGATGCAACAGATCGGGGAAATGAAAATGGAGATGAAGAAGACCCAGGACTTGGCTAATCTGGCCATCGCTACTAATCTTCCTGGTCATGATGACGGGAGACCTCCGTTCCACTTGCCTACTCCTCATTCGTCACACCAACCCATTCCTCTATCAACCAACCCACCTGTCACCCCTGTCCAAACCGCTTCCCTTATCGATTTAACTGCCCCAAACGTCGTCCAGTCCAATTCATCACATCAAGCCCCCCCTCCACTGCAAAATTCAAATGCCAACAACGTCCAAGCCTTTAGCTCCTCTCTCACCCCTAACAACGCCTACCCTCAAACAACCCATCCAGAGACCCACGCTCCAGAACCATACAACTTGCCCACGGTCCAAACTCCACTCCCCAAAGTTCCCTTCCATGTCCCAGTTCTTACAAAACCCCAGATTCCCCATACTACATATTCCGAAATAGACCACTATGAGGAGAAGGAAAGGGAATGGAGGGCTCGAGAGGAAATAGCCAAACAAGGGATAAAGGAAGAAGTAGCGAAGGCGCTGAAGCAGTACCATATCACTCCAAACATCGCCGGTTTAAGCTATGAGGACTTGTGCATTCGCCCTGACCTGGACCTCCCGGAGGGATTTAAGATCCCGAAATTCGACACCTTTGCCGGAACCGGGAACCCGTTAACCCATCTAAGGGCTTATTGTGACCTGCTTGTGGGTGTCGGGAGAAACAAAGCTTTGTTGATGAGACTTTTTAGCCGGAGCCTCAGTGGAGAGGCCTTAGATTGGTTCACATCGCAGGAAGTGAACCAATGGGCCGGATGGAATGCAATGGCTAAGCACTTCGTAGAAAGATTCGCTTATAACGTAGAGGTTGTTCCAGATCGGTACTCGCTGGAAAAGATAAGGCAAAGATCCACAGAGAGCTATCGCGGTATGCCTATCGGTGGAGAAAGGAGGCGGCTAAAGTTCAACCTCCTATGTCAGAAAAAGAAATTGTTGAAGTATTTGTGCGCTCGCAAGAGCAGGAGTTCTATGAAAGAATGATATTGCTCATCGGAGCAAAATTTGCAGACATCATCAGAATTGGTGAGACCATCGAGGATGGCCTCAAGACAGGAAAGGTGACCCGTGTGATGAGTTCAGCCGGGTCTTCAGGGTTAGTGAAAAAGAGAAGAGAAGATGTGTCAGCTATCTCCGGCTTTCCAGACAAGAGGAGAACACCCGCTTACAATCCCAGAAAAACCACACCTCCTCAAAATCATCCCCAATTCACTCTGAGTCCACTCCCAATGTACCACCCCCAAACCTCATCCCCAAACTACCAAACTCCTTCCCCTCAATATCTCACTCCCCAATACCCGAGTGTCCATCCAAATTACCAACTTCAACCCCCGAGTTGTGCCTACGTCCAACCCGTCCACCAAACTCCTCCTACTAGCTACCAAAATCCATCTCCAAGCTATCATACCCCGTCATACCCGAGACCCCGAATTCCTACTCCTCTTCGCCAAAACCCTCCAACCTATCATCAAGTACCTCCACCTCCAAAAAACAGCTACAACCCTCCCCGTCCAAGCTTAGATAAGAAACCTCCCAGGGTGTTCACACCACTTGCTGAGAGCCGGACGAAGCTGTTTGAAAGGTTATCCGCTGCAGGGTTGATCCAGCCTGTTCCTCCGAAAGTAGTGGATGTTAGTTCTCGCTTCTACAGGAATGATCAAACTTGTGCGTACCACTCCAATGGTATCGGACATAACACTGAGGAGTGCAAAAACTTGAAGCATAAGATCCAGGATCTAATTGATCGCGATATGGTCGTTCTCCAGACTGTCGCTCCTAATGTTAGCAGCAACCCTTTGCCGAACCACGGAGAAAACAGTGCCCACATGATTGAAAAAGAGGAAGACTGGTGTGCACCCAAAATGATAGTTCCGGACAGCGCTTCTGGTTTAGAGAAAAGTGTGGCATCTTTGAGCATCACCGAAAAGCCGAAAGTTGTCCTTTTGACGCCCCTCGAGGTGGTCGCTGCAGGGCCGAAAAGTGTCTCCGCTAACAAGGTCGTAATCAGAACTATTGGTACCGGGAGACCAGTCCAAGGAGTAAGCAAAGGAGATCAGGGCAAGAGGCAGATAAGTGAAGCCGAGGCGGAAGAATTCTGGAGAAGAATGCGGCCGGAAGAGTACTCCATTGTGAAGCACTTGGAAAAAATACCTGCGTAGATCTCAGTGTGAGCATTATTGATGAATTCGCAGCGTCATAGACAAGCGTTGATGGGAGCGTTGGAGGACACGTATGTGCTGGTGGGAACTAATAGTGATGACTTGGCGGCTATGGTAAGCCGGGTTACCCAAGGACACCGCATCAGCTTTGGTGATGACGAGTTGCCATTTGAGGGGTCAATGCACAACAAGGCACTTCATGTTACTATTAAGTGTCGGGACATGGTTGTGAACCGCGTGTTGATTGATGATGGGTCGGGTTTGAACATATGTCCGTTGTCTACTCTCAGGCAGTTGAATTTTGATGTCGGGAAAATTTGTCAAAGTCAAGTCAATGTAAGAGCGTTTGACGGTAGTCGGAGAGACACCCTAGGATCGGTGAACCTAGGGATTCAGGTGGGGCCCGCTGAGTTCATGGTCGAGTTTCAAGTGATGGATATCACTACCAGTTACAACATGCTATTGGGAAGGCCTTGGATCCATATGGCAGGAGCTGTACCATCTACCCTCCACCAGATGATGAAGTTCATTTCGAATGAACGAGAAGTTGTTATTTATGGTGAGGGAAGCCATTCGAATGTGCATGCACCTATTGTTGACAACGTCACCAGAGGGTCCGATTTCTACACAGTTGAGATAGTGAACGCCACGGAAGATGGTGGGATGTCTGGACCTCCCATGCCTACTGTTTACAAGATGATGGCTGCGGTTATGATAAGAAATGGGTTTGAGCCAGGTTATGGGCTAGGAAAGCATTTGCAAGGTATAGCTGAGCCCATTCCGTTGCCAACGAAGCAGTCAAGGTATGGTTTAGGGTATGCCGTCCGGGAAGAAGATGAGTGGGAGACGCCGAAGCAGAAGGGTGATTGGACACTAGCTCGACCTATACAGCATCTATACCAGTCATTTCCAGTACGAGAACACGTCAATGTCGATGGCCTTGGGGAAGGAATCTGGGCTTTGTTCGAGGAAGTTGATGCGGTCGATGACAATGATGCAGAAACAGTGTCGAAGGAGATAACTACCCGCTGATCATTTCCCACCCATCTTGGTAGATGGAAAGTTGTTTGTTTTTGAAGTGGTGATGGCTCGGCGGAGGCCCGAAACCCACCCTTCTATTATTTTGTTTGTTTTTATCCATGTTTAATCTTGTTTTAATTCCCTTTGTGATGTTAGAAAAGGCAGAATGACCCTGGGTCATGGCCAAAGTTTGCATTTTTCTTTAAATTGAATGAAAACCTCCATTTCTGTTTTCATATTGCACTCGCTGGCTATTTCATCATTTCAATTGCTTTTACCAAATTATTTTTATGAGTTCTAACTGTTTGTTTATGATCCCAGTATAAATAAATTTAAATTTGCCAACATCATGTCATGTCAAAAGCTGGACGAACAAAATGAAGTGGATGACAGTGAACTTGGTATCTGTGACGAAAGGACCTTGGTCCACGAACATCTTGCCGAAGAACTGAGACAATTTGAGAATCGGGATAAGCCTAATATGGATGAGACAGAAGTAGTGAATTTGGGAGATGAAGAATGTGTCAAAGAGACCAAAATCAGTGTTCATATGACGGATACTCAGAAAAGAGAACTCACTATTTTGCTCGAAGAATACATGGACATATTTGCATGGTCTTACGAAGATATGCCTGGTTTGAGTACAGATATCGTCTCTCATAAACTGCCAATCAATCCAGAGTTTGGTCCGGTGAAACAGAAAACGAGGAAGTTTAAGCCAGAGTTGAGTCTGAAGATCAAAGAAGAAGTTACTAAGCAGATACAATCTAAGGTGGTGGAGGTAACGCAATATCCCACTTGGTTAGCCAACATCGTTCCAGTACCTAAGAAGGATGGAAAGATCAGAATCTGCGTCGATTACAGGGATCTCAACAAAGCTAGCCCTAAGGATGATTTTCCATTTCCAAACATTCATATCCTCATTGACAATTGTGCCAAGCATGAAATACAGTCGTTCGTGGATTGCTTCGCCGGATATCATCAAATACTAATGGATAGAGAAGATGCAGAAAAGACAGCCTTCATCACGCCATGGGGTGTGTATCATTATCGGGTGATGCCATTCGGTCTCAAGAACGCTGAGGCTACTTATATGAGAGCCATGACGACTCTCTTTCACGACATGATTCACAAAGAGATCGAGGTGTATGTGGATGATGTCATCATCAAGTCCCGCGAGAGTTCGGATCATTTGACGCACTTGAGGAAGTTCTTCGATCGTCTACGCCGGTATAATCTAAAATTGAATCCCGCTAAATGTGCTTTCGGGGTGCCGGCCGGTAAATTGTTTGGATTCATTGTCAGTAGAAGAGGTATCGAGCTAGACCCTTCTAAGATCAAAGCGATTCAGGATTTGCCTCCTCCAAAGACGAAGAAAGAGGTCATGAGTTTCTTAGGAAGGTTGAATTACATCAGTCGATTCATAGCTCAATCTACGTTGATTTGTGATCCTATCTTTAAGTTGTTGAGGAAAGACGCAATGACCAAATGGACAGAAGAATGTCAAAATGCTTTCGACACCATCAAGAGTTATTTGTCTAATCCACCTGTATTGGTCCCTCCACGAGAAGGAAGTCCGTTGTTGTTATACTTGTCTGTCTCTGACAATGCATTCGGGTGTGTGTTAGGCCAACATGATGAGACCGGGAAGAAAGAGCGAGCAATTTACTATTTGAGTAAAAAGTTCACTCCATATGAAGCCCGATATACTTATTTGGAGAAAACTTGTTGTGCTTTGACTTGGGTTTCTCAAAAGTTGAGGCATTATCTGTCTTCGTACACTACGTACCTCATTTCGAAGATGGACCCGTTGAGGTACATTTTTCAGAAAGCAATGCCCACTGGGAAGTTAGCTAAATGGCAAATGTTGTTGAGCGAGTTCGACATTGTATATATAACTCAGAAAGCAATCAAAGGACAGGCTTTAGCTGATCATCTCGCAGAAAATCCGGTTGACGATGGCTATGAACCACTTAAGACCTACTTTCCAGATGAAGAGGTCTCCTTTGCGGGAGAAGACATCTCCGAAGCATACCCTGGTTGGCGAATGTTTTTCGACGGAGCTGTGAATAGCCAAGGTAGCGGTATTGGAGCGGTTTTGATATCAGAATCAGGTCAGCACTATCCGGTGCCAGCAAAACTTCGATTTCGTTGCACTAACAACATGGCTGAGTATGAAGCTTGCATTTTGGGGATAAAAGTGGCCATAGATATGGATGTCCAAGAGCTTTTGGTTATTGGGGATTCAGATCTATTGATTCATCAGGTCCAAGGAGAATGGGCAGTAAAAAATCCAAAGATCGTACCGTATGTGCAACTAGTGCAGAGGTTGTGTAAAAGATTTCGAAAGATCGAGTTTAAACATACGCCAAGGGTACAGAATGAGTTCGCCGATGCCCTTGCCACCATTTCCTCAATGATTCAACATCCGGACATAGTGTATATTAATCCCTTGGAGATAGAGTTGAAGAAGCAACCCGCTCATTGTTCTCATGTCGAGATAGAACCAGAAGGAAAACCATGGTACTTTGACATAAAGAAGTATTTGGAGACCGGGACTTATCCCGAAAATGCCACTTCCAATCAGAAGAAAGCTATACGCCGAATGGCCAACAACTTTTTTCCAAGTGGGGAAATTCTTTATAGAAGGACCCCAGATCTGAGCCTCCTTAAATGTGTCGATACCGCGAAGCTATGAAACTTCTCGAACAAGTGCATGCGGGAGTCTGCGGTACCCATATGAATGGCCTTACCTTGGCAAAGAAGATTCTCCAAGCCGGTTATTTCCGGATGACCATGGAACACGACTGTTGTAAATTTGTGCAGAGATGCCATAAGTGTCAGATACATGGTGATTTGATTCGTGTCCCTCCTCACGAACTCAAGGCCATGGGCTCTCCTTGGCCATTCGTAGCTTGGGGCGTGGATGTCATTGGCCCAATAGAGCCGGCAGCCTCTAATGGTCACCGATTTATTTTGGTTGCAATTGATTACTTTACTAAGTGGGTAGAGGCATTTTCCTACAAGTCTGTGACGAAGAAAGTGGTAGCCGATTTTGTGCGTGAATACCTAATCTGCCGATTTGGGATACCAGATTCTATCATCACCAATAATGGGGTAAATCTCAATAGTAATTTGCTGAAAGAGGTATGTGAACAGTTCCAGATTACTCATAAAAATTCGACAGCATATCGTCCTCAAATGAATGGAGTTGTAGAAGCCGCCAATAAGAATATCAAGAAGATTTTAAGGAAAATGATTGACAAACATCGAGGATGGCATGAGATGTTACCCTATGCCCTATTGGGTTATCGCACAACTGTCAGAACATCAATTGGGGCAACTCCGTATTTGTTGGTATATGGAACAGAAGCAGTAATACCCGCTGAAGTTGAAATACCATCATTGAGAGTTATTCAGGAAGCTGAGTTAAGCGATGCCGACTGGATTCGTAATCGGATTGAACATTTAGCCTTGATCGACGAGAAAAGGATGACAGCCGTTTGTCACGGTCAATTATATCAACAGAGAATACTTCGTGCTTTCAACAAAAGAGTAAGACCACGAACGTTCGAGGTAGGGCAACTAGTTCTCAAGCGTATCTTTCCTGACCAAGATGAGTATAAAGGAAAATTCTCACCTAATTGGCAAGTGCCGTACATGGTTCGCAAAGTTCTGTCAGGAGGAGCATTAATCTTGTCAGAGATGGATGGTCAAGAGTGGCCGAAACCAATCAATTCGGATGCTGTCAAAAGATACTACGTTTGAAGATGTAAAATTTTCTGTTTCTTTCCTTGTAATCGTACTATTTTACTTGTATTCGTTTCTGTGTTTAGTTTGAAGTTATTCGTCCCTTTTGTAATGAACTACGTTTGACCTGAATTCTCAAGAATGAGATACGTAGGCGGCCTATGTCGGCCTCGGTCATCCCCTTATCCCTTTTTATTTTTCCCCTTTTGTATTTGAACTACGTTTGACCTGAATTCTCAAGAATGAGATACGTAGGCGGCCTATGTCGGCCTCGGTCATTTCCTTAGTAAAATTTGTATTTTTCCCTATTTCCCAAGAGGGGAACTACGTTTGACCTGATTCCTGCTTCAACGGGATACGTAGGCGCCACAACGGTTCGGTCATATTCCCATGAAGGATTGGGACAGAATTTTTGAAAGGAATTCAAAAATTCTAAACGAGAAGACCTGCCTCCGACAAGATAGGATCTAAAGTGTCAGAATTTCAACTTGGGACAGAATTTTTGAGATCTTCTCAAAAATTCTCTAGGTTTTCCTAACAAGTTAGTGATTTGGCACGACATGTAACTGGGACAGAAATTTTTGAGATCATCCTCAAAAATTTCATCGAATGCCGTTTAAAAATTTGAGTACAACCTCGGAAATTTCAACCCGATCAGAAATTCAAAGACGATTGTGATACGTCACAGGGGCCGTGTCAGAAACTGAATGTGTTCGTCTAAGATTTTCATGACATGACAATTTGGCAATGGCATTTTCTTCCAAAGATTTCTTTTCTAACTTTGTCATTTTTAAGGGTTTTGTTTATCAAATATCTTGTCAAGTGTATATTTTATTTTCCTTTTTCTGTCTACCAAAAGGTGGGAGATCGGAGCGGTCCAACAAAGTCAAGGCGGAGAACGGACAATCGGAAGATCAACACAGATCAATTCATTTTAAAACTAAGGAATTTTCTGTGGATGCAGGGAAATATTGTAGGTATTATTCATAAGGAAACTACCGGGACATCAACAACTCTATCACGCTCGAGTCACCAATGATTCATCGCGCTTTATTTTCCGGTTTGTCAAGAAGGTTATTTTATCTTATTTTATTTATTTCAAACCGCCAAGAGGGCCGTTGTATATTCAACGCCGAGAAGGCCATTTTATTTTCAAATCGCCGAGAAGGCCATCACATATACTCATCGCCAAGAAGGCTATTTTATATTCATCGCCAAGAGGGCCATCACATATACTCATCGCCGAGAAGGCCATAACATATTCATCGCCGAGAAGGCCATCGCATATATTAATCACCGAGAGGGCCATTTTATTTTCAAGCCGCCAAGAGGGCCATTGCATATATTAATCGCCGAGAGGGCCATTTTATTTTCAAGTCGCCAAGAGGGCCATCGCATATTCAACGCCAAGAAGGCCGTTTTATTTTCAAGTCGCCAAGAGGGCCATTGCATATATTAATCGCTGAGAGGGCCATTTTATTTTCAAGTCGCCAAGAGGGCCATCGCATATTTAACGCCAAGAAGGCCGTTGCATATTCAACGCCGAGAAGGCCATTTTATTTTCAAATCGCCGAGAAGGCCATCACATATTCATCGCCGAGAAGGCCATCACATGTACATCGCCATTGCATATATTCATCGCCGAAGAGGCCACCGCATGCTCAGTCGCCGAGAAGGCTATTTATTTTCAAGTTATCGAGAAAGCTATTTTATTTTCACATTGTCGAGAGGGCCATTGCATTATTCATCGCCAAAAGGCCATTATCATACCACGCCGTATCAACTTATTATCTTTACATTGAAAGAAAGAACATATCGAACATGGTAAAAGATATCATCTCCGTAATTACGATTATTTACTAACAGTTTTATGAGTTATATCGAGAGCATCCGAAAGGATGAATTCTCAAAACGAATCACAGGTGTGGACGTCATCAAATGGGACGCAGCACAACGTGGAACTTTGCCTTAGCAGCGAACCGGGACATAGTCACTTGTGAATTGCATATCACTTGTGAAATATAATATTTCTTATTATTCATTCCTTATCTTTATTTTCTTTGCATGTAATGTTGTACCGAGTCTATTTTTGACTCCTCCTTGCATTTCGTTGAGTGTCGGGTTAATCTCGGCCTATGTCCAGCTACTCGGAACTGCGGATGTTTTATTTTTTGAAGTGGCAACGCACCTATATGTAGCAATATACACTATATACACTGGTATACAACCAGTGTATACAATGGGGTCAAAACTCAAAGGAAGAGGGCCAAAAGCCCAACTTTTTCTTGCAGCAGAAATATGGGCCAAAGGCCCAATTGGGCAGCATCTTTTAAAAGGGCTTGGCAGGCCCACTATTTAAATTATTGCAGGCTTTGAGAATTGGGCCTGCCAAAGCCCAATCCTATTTTAATTTATCTTGTTTACTTTTTTTTTTTATTATTTGCGTAATATATTTGTTTTAATTATTTTTACCGTTAATTTTAATCTATGTTGTTTTGTCACATTTTAGCTTAATTAAATTCCTCGAGTTAGCCATTTACGTCATTTTATGATCTTGACTATAAAAATCGCCTTTAGGAAATTAAATTCTTTTAAAATACTTTTCTTAAAATATTTCAAACACCTTTTTTCCTTAAAATATTTTTGGAAAATATATGCACATAGATTTCAAAATTCTAATTAGTTGATTAAATCCGTCAACTCCGTTTAATTAAATAAAATTAGTTAGATTTTAATATTAGATTTTCTTTAACTAGTCTATTTAATTAAATCTAATTGATTAAAATATAAGTAAAAAACGTAAATTTTTCATTTCCTAAAATATGTTGTCTAAACTTTCAAAATTATTAATATAAAATAACACTATTTCAAAGTTAGTCAAAATATTTAATCGTCGGATAACCGCACGTTAGCGGATGTTTCGGGTGCGTAAAACCTTCCCGAAATAGAAAATATAAACCCGAACCCTTTTCTTTGGATTTTAAAAGATTTTTTCTGTTGAGTCTTTTAAAATAATTTGATTGGTTTTCTTAATTTTTCCTAAAAATTAAGTGGCGACTCTATTTATTTAAAAATTCGGTTTTACTTAAATCAATTAAGTCTTAAATCGAATTTTTAAAACCGAAAGTCATTTTCCGACGTAACACCAATATATACATTATGTCGTCAAAGAATGATCAAAGCTTTATATCAAGAAGGGTCAAATTCAATAATCAGGAGAACCAAGAATCATATTAGAAATGGCTCTCCAGTACGTACCTAAAACCGACAACTTCCATTCTTAAGAAGAACCAAAAATTCAGAATCACAATGGAAAAATATTCGAATCGACAGGCCTCCTACCAATAATGACAAAGTCACCTCCACAAAAAGGACAAAATTTTAATAAGAATGCTAAGTGATCAAGCAATTTGTATCGGTGGACAAGCTAAACAAGTATCTGGCAAGTTCTAAAGGATATGAATACGACAATATAAGGTGAAAAGAAGTAATCAAAATACCAAGATAAACTTTTAAATATATAACTAATACAAAAGTACAAGCACAAGTTTATAAACAAACTGAATCTGGCCAAGAAATGGAAAAATAGTCTCGTCATTCATCCCTATATGGTTAGATCATGTGAATAAAGAAGTATATGCTAGTACTGGAATATACTAAGTCTGTAGGTACGTTATGCACCAAGGAACATCATAACATAATATCAATATGCATAATCATAATCAATAGAGTAAGGACGCAATATGTATGGGAAATGCATGTTTAAACCATGAGTAGAAGCATCATAAGACCTTTCATCACCTAGTATATATATGTGGAAATAAAATCATAACCGACAATAAGACCATGTGAACTATTACATGAAATCCTGATGTTCCCTCTACATCGAGCAAAAGAGGAGTCTACTTTGCTAAGATAGACTCGATCCTCACCCTATAGGCTCTATCCTAGTATGGTGAGAATCACGTGTAAATAAAAGCCTCACCCCTTAGAATCTATCCTAGCATGGTGAGTATCACTTGAACATAAAGCTATGGATAAAATAGCGAGCCTTATAGGCACATAATCATCAACCTACGGTAGCACGTAGTTATGAGACTGATGATTTATGTAAGGATCCTTGGGGATAGTCCCCCTCACACAATATCATTTGGTGCTTAACCATATCCAATAAAATACATAATCATGAATATACATACCTTTAAACATAATTCATAATTTATTAAAATCATACTTTCATAGCTTGTAAAATAGACGTCATAACATCATAAAAGTATCTCATATCATAGGAATAGTCCATCTACATAACTTTCATATAGTGTGGGTGTACTCCCCATCTTATCATCATCTCATCAACATTAGGGTCTTAAATCACCCTCATCATCATATCATCATCGATGTTGTCATCATCATTAAGATATATTTTTCATACTTAGGATCATAATTCATAGGAAATTAGAGCCATGTGTGGGTTCATAAGCAATTGAAATTAAATCATGCAATAAGATGAAAATCATGTAGTAATCATGCAATTGAAATCAATTTGGATCATTAGTAAAGGAACACACATCAATTCACCAAGCCCTAATCATCATATACTTAAAATCACTTTAATTCACTTGAAAATTATAGAATCATGAAATTCATCATAATTCATGCATAAATATGTACAATAATCATGTAGTAATCATAATATAACCATTTGGAATGTCTTCATAAAAACCCATAGAAATTCATGCTTAAACTTTGAGAAAAGGGGAGAATTGAATTAGGTTTCATGGATGAATCTAGTCCATGAATAAAGCCCTAGATACCTCAAGTGAGAATCCCTAAATTTGAAGAAGAAAATTCCAGAAATTCCTTAGCCAAACCTTTACACCCTAGCATCGATAGAGAGAATCCTTAGAGAGAGAACTTTTTTGAGAACTTTGGAGAGGGTTATGAGATTAAATGAATTAGGAATAGGTTTTAAGTTAGTTTGGAGGGTCAAAATGACGTAGTTTAGGAGTTAAATGGATTGAAATGACCAAAAAGTCCTTCATTTAAAAACTGGTGGACCCATCCACGAAACTCCTTTCACGGCCCATAAACCATTCCACGTCATGCTTTGGTTCATGCATGGTCCGAAAAAATTGAGCTACTGAAAATTGCATTTGCAAACCATGAAACCTTATGTACGGTACGGGGTTCCATTTACGGATCATAGAATCCTTCTGTAGAATGCTTCCAAACTTAGAAAATTTTCTTCTCTCAAGGTCCCATCCTCGACTCAGTCTATGAGTCATAAAATAGAGTGTGACCCATCTTGTTCCTCGTGAAGTGAATTCTAGTGACCAAAATATTTACCAACTTTCTGGACTTTATTCCACGAGACTTGTCGACGACCCATGGTCCAATCCACGAGTTATAGATTGGCTCGTATAACTAGTCCTACTTAAAAATTTTGCAACTTTCCATTTTCTAGGCTTTCCAACATGTAGGGTGTTATAATATATCCCCCTTAGGATCATTTCGTCCTCAAATGAGATAGAAACAAGCTTGATTAGAGTAGAAACATAGCCATCAACCCCTCATGAATGCAAAAATGCAACATAAACATCACTTTTCATAAAATCATTAAACTTATGCATTAAATATCATTTAAAAATAGTCTCATGATCATGAATGCATGCAATATGACAAGGAAACATGTATTGGTGAAAATTGGAAGAAAGTAGATCATATGAGTACCTTAAGCTTGAATAGAAGGAAAGAGATACGAATATCATTTCATCATGTCCGCCTCCATTTCCCAAGTAATATTCTCAACTTGTTGGTTCCTTCGTAACACATTGAAGCTACACACTTCCTTATTTCTCAATTTCTTCACTTGCCGATCCCAAATCTCAACCGATACTTTTTCATAGGCCAAATCTCATAGGCCAAATCCTCCTCAATGGTCACATACTTCAACAATAGAATTAGGATCACCCATGAATTTTCTCAACACGGACACATGTAATACCATATTAACCATAGGTAACTCCATAGGCAAATCTAGCTCATAATCTACCTTCTCAATTCTCTTAATAATCTCATAAGGTCTCACATATCTAGGACTTAATTTGCCATTTTTTCCAAAATGCATTACTCCTTTCATAGATAAAACCTTTAAATACACCTAATCATCTTCCTTAAACTCAAGGTCTCTTCTTCTAACATCGTCTTGTGACTTTTGGCGACTTTGAGCAGCCTTCAACCTTTCCCTTATGACCATCACGTTCTCTATAGCATCAAGTACCAAATCCTATCCAATCAAGGACATCTCTGTCACTTTAAACCATCCCACCAGGGACCTACATTGTCTACCATACAAAGCTTCAAACGGTGTTATCTCAATACTTGAGTGAAAACTATTGTTATAAGCAAATTAAATAAAAGGTAAGTACTCATCCCAACCACCTTTGAAATCAAACACACATTCCCTCAACATAACTTCAAACGTTTGGATTGTCCTTATAGATTACCCATCCATTTGACAAGGTCTTTTTGGAAAGACCTCCAAAAATGAGAAGTAAATTAAGCACCATAATCCGATATTATAGCCAATAGCACCCCATGCAATCTCACCAATTCTTGAATGGAAACCTTAGAATAATCTTTGGCACCATAAGAAGCCTTCACCGGCAAAAAAGTGGGTTGTTTTCATCATTCTATCAATTACCACCCATATAAAGTCAAACTGTTTTCTAGTCTTTGGCAAATCCGTAATGAAATCCATAATTACTTCCTCCCATTTCCATGTAGGTATCACAATATCTTGAGCCAAACCGCCCGGTCTTTGGTGTTTCACCTTCACTTGTTGGAAATTTGCACACCCCATTACACACTTTGCTATGTTTTTCTTCATACCATTCCACCAATACACCTCTCTCAAATCTCTATACATTTTGGTGGATTCTGGATACATAGAAAACTAAGAATTATGAGACTCGTTAAGTATTTTTCCCTTAGGCTATCAACATTAGGGACAACATAACCGTCCTTGGAAACGAATCTCCTCCTTGTGAGAAGACCTCAACCTTCTTATTAACCTCCAACTTCTTCAATTCAATCAAAGTAGGATCCATGTTTTGTCTTGCTTAAATTTCCTCTATCAAAGATGATTCCGCCCATTTTGCACAAGTACACCACCATTATTCAAGCCATTCAATCTCACGCCCAAATGAGCCAAAGGGTGCACTTTTTTAACTAACTCTTTGTTTCCATTCTCAACTTATGCATTACTGACCATAAAAATTCTACTCAATGCATCGACCACAACATTTGATTTATTGGGTGATATATCACACTTATATCATAGTCCTTTCGAAGCTCCAACCACCCCTTTTACCTTATTTCAAATCCCTTTGGTTAAACATATATTGCAAACTCTTGTGGTCGGTGAATATATCAACATAAACGCCAAGAGATAGTGGCATGAAATCTTCAATGCAAATACAACAACAAGTAATTCAATATTATGAGTTGGATAATTCCTTTCATGCACCTTCAATTCTCTTGAGGCATAGGTAATGAATTTTCCATGTTACATCAACACACACCCCAAGCCTATATGTAAGGCATCATAATATACAACAAAACCATCTGGACCTTTGGGAAATGTCAAATAGTGGCTAAAGTAAGAGGATCTTTCAACATTTGAAAACTTCTCTTACATTCATCAAACCATTGAAATTTCACCTTCTTTTAGGTCAACTTAGTCAAAGGAGAGGCAATAGAAGAAAATCCTTACATAGATCTTCTATAATATCCGGCCAAATCTAAAAAGCTCCTAATATCGAATGGAGACAATGGTCTAGGTCAATTCTTCGCTACCTTTGTGTTCTTTCGATCATCTCTAATGCCATCACCCAAAATGATGTGGCCAAGAAAAGCCACCTCTCTTATCCAAAACTCACACTTACTAAACTTAGCAAAAAGTTTTCTGTCTCTCAATTTTTACAACACAATCCTAAAATGATCCTCATGCTCCCTTGAATCCCGTGAATAGAGCAATATATCATCTATGAACACCACTACAAACATATCCAATTATGGTTTAAAGATTTCATTTATCAAATCCATGAAGGCGACGGGAGCATTTCTTAGTCCAAATGACATAATTAAGAATTTAAAATGACCATACCGAGTTCTAAATTCCATCTTTGGAGTTTCATCCTTCTTCACCTTCAATTGATGATACCTGGATCAAAGATCAATCTTAGATAAGTAGTTTTCACCTTGTGGTTGGTTAAACAGATCATCAATTCTCGGTAGTGGATATTTGCTTTTTATAGTCACTTTCTTCAATTGCCGATAATCCACACTCATCTTAAGTGAATCATCCTTCTTCTTTATAAACCATAAGGGAACACCCTATTGAGACACACTAGGCCTAATCAACCATTCATCAAGCAAGTCGCTTAATTGTTTCATCAATATCTTCAACTTAGTCGGGGCAATTCGATATAGAGGTATAGAATAGGTTGGGCGTCAGGTAAAAGATTAATGTCAAAGTAAATTTTCCTTTTGGGAGGAATACCGGGGAAGTCATCGGGAGAGACATGGGGAAACTCATTAACTATAAGAACCGAATCAAGAGTAAGAAGTTTGAACTCAACATCCATGACTTGGAAAACATGATATATGCAACCTTGGGCAATCATTTCCATAGCCTTTACAAACAAACTCACCCTTTAACACTGAATTTGTTCCCTTCCACTCAAGGATGGACTCATTAGGAACTTGGAATGTGACCCTACGGGTTCTACAAAATCAATAGAAGCATAAGATGTATGCAACTGATCCATAACAAGAATAAAATCAAAATCAGTCATATCAAGTTCAACAATGTCATATAGAAAGACTATATGCAAGACTGACAAGGGACAACTTCTATAGACTTTCTTGGCTAGGAACAACTTACTAATAAGAGTAGAGACTAAATAAGGTTCTAAAAATACTTCGGGAGACACATCAAACTTAATATAAGACATATTAGCACTGGGGTCAAGAAAAGTATATACATCATGATCAAAGACTCTTAAACCCATAACCACATCAAGTGACTCCTCAACCACTTATGTAGCCTGCAAACCATATAATCAATTACCATGTTGTCCACCTTCTTGAGCTTGGGAACCTTATTGAAATTGCTCTCTTTGAACCGTTCGGCCTTGTGGATGCCCTTTTTTTACCTTTGTTAGTCACATTAGAACACTCATAGACCTTGTGCCCCATCTTTCCACAACCAAAGCAAGAACCCGTTCCTCTTAAGAAATCACCAGAATGGTTCCTCCCACACTTGGGACACCTAAGAGGAATAGCACCACACTTTACCACATCATCTTGAGCCTTAGGGTTAGGCATTCTCTCTTTATCAAACCTTTGAGGAGAACTTTTGGACGACCCTTGGCCTTATTGAAAGCAACCACCACCGGACTCAGAATGTGAAAATCCACCATCAAAACAGACCTTTTTGGTCTGCCTCGTCCTTATCTTTTGAAGTTTCCCACTCTCCACTTGTTAAACATATGTCATGAGTTATGAAATATTCATCTCCTTGATAAGCATCGCGGCTTTACATTCCATCTTCACCAAGCCGAACATACCCAAGGTGAACTTGTTCATACGGCCCTAGATTTGGCCACCAAAGAAGGTGCATACTTGGATAACTTTTGAACTTGAGGGCATACTCCCTCACGGTCATGCCACCTTGCCTCAAATTTATGAACTCCATCACCTTAGCTTCCCTTAGTTCAAGTGGGAAGAAACAATCAAGGAAAATGACCTTAAACATCTCGCAATCAATATAATCTTCTTCAACTCTTTTGGACTTCCATTTTGTGAACCAAACTTAAGCAACACCCTTAAGTAGATAAGCCTCCAATTTGGCCTTCTCCGAAAGATACCCTCATAATCTCCACTACCCTGTAAACCTCATCAATGAACTCTTGTGGATCCTCATCCAGCTTAGAACCATAGAACTCTAGGGGATTCATTCTAGCAAAATCTCTTATCCTAGAAATCGGAGTAGGAGTCTTTCGAGAAGCAACAACTTGAGCCAACATAGTAATAGTGACCCTAAACTCATCATTAGTAACTTGGTCAGCTTGCGAGCCTTAAGGAATTTGAGGAGCCAAAGGAACTTGATCCTCATTAACATCAACTCCCCTAGGCAATGGAGCACGTCGTAAAGGCATTTTTTGAAAATATCAAAAGACAAGCGTTAGGGAATGAGAGTCTTGAGGGCACGACATAGATCACAAAAGAAGCAAAGATTTTCTAACATCTCATATCCTCTCGCTTATAGATGTGGCGTGTTTCACAACCATGAACAAGACTCTACAAGACGAGGCATGTTGGACTCCCTAAGATGATTTCAAACTTTGTGCTCTGATACCAATTTTTTTCATGACTCAAACCTAGAGCCTAGTCGTGACACAATGAATGCGACACCCGAAGGCATCCCATCCAAGCCTCTTAATCATATCATAAGAATATATAAGGTAAAGTAAGCAATTCAAAGAGAGTAAGCAAGCAGAACATACAACATAAGAGTCAAATATTTCCCTTGGGGAAATTATGTCAACCATGGACCAATATATGCCTCTACATAAAGATCTTGACATGACCTAGCATTTAGTTCACTAACTCACCCTCGAGATGTAATATCAAGAGAAGTTATAAAATCTCAACATACGAAAAACATCATATTAAAGGGATTGTTCCCAAAGCATGGGAACTCACCAACAAGTCTTCAAAGCTCAAATTCGAATGTAGCGGTAAAATGGAAGAATAGTCTCGTCATTTGTCCCTACATGGTTAGATCATGTAAGCAAAGAAGTATGTGTTAGTATGTGAAATGTATAAGTATGTAGGTATGCCATGCATCAAGGAACATCATAACATAATGTCAATATGCATAATCATAATCATAATCAATAGAGTAAGGACACAATATGTATGAGTAATGCATGTTTAAACCCTGAGTAGAAGCATCATAAAACCTTTTATCACCTAGTATATATATGTGGAAATAAGATCATAACAGACAATAAGACCATCTAGACTATTACATAGAATCTCGAGGTTCTCTACAAACCGAGCAAGAGAGGAGTCTACTTTGCCAAGGTAGACTTAATCCTCATTCTATAGGCTCTATCCTAGCATGGTGAGAATCCTATGTACACAAATACCTCACTTTTAGGCTCTATCCTAGCACGGTGAGTATCACTTGAACATAAAGCTAAATGGATCCAATAGCTTATCTTATAGGAACATAATCATCAATCTACGGTAGCACATAGTTATGAGACTTGAAAATTTGTTTAAGGACTCTTGGGGATTGTCGCTCTCACATAAGCTTATTTGGTGCTTAGTCATATCCCATGGAATACATAATCATGCGTATCTATAGCTTTCAACATAATTTGTACTTTATTAAAATTAGACTTTCATAGTTTGTAAAATAGACGTCATAGATTCATAAAATTATCTCATATTATATGAATAGTCCATATACATAACTTTCATATAGTGTGGGTGCACTCCCCTCATCATTGTCACTATTAAAACATATTTTTCATATTTATGATTATAATTCATGAAAATCATAACTTATCATAGAAAATTAGGTTCATGCGGGTTCATGAGTAATTAATCTCAAGGAATCATGCATTTGAAATCAATTTGGATCATTAGTAAAGGAACAGATATCAACTCACCAAGCCCTAATCATTATATACTTGAAATCACTTTAATTCACTTGGAAATCATAGAAATCATGTAAATTATTCATAATTCATCCATAAATAGGCATAATATTCATGTAATAATCTTAATCCAACCATTTGGAATATCTTCATAAAAACCTATAGAAAGTCATGCTTAAAGTTTGAAAAAAGGGAGAATTGAGTTAGGCTTCATGAATGAATCTAGTCCATGAATGAAGCTCTACATACGTCAAGTGAGAATCCCTAAATTTGAAGAAGAAAATTTAGAAAATTCCTTAGCCAAATCTTCCAAACCTAGCTTCAATGGAGAGAATCCTTAGAGAGAGAAATTTTTTGAGAACTTTAGAGAGGGTTATGAGAATAAATAAATTAGAATGAAATAGGAATAGGTTTTATAGGAGCTAGGTCTATTATATTAGTTAGGATGGTCAAGAAGACCGAGTTTAGGAGTTAAACAGATTGGAAATAGCCAAAAAGTTCTTCATTATCCACGAAACCCTTTTTACGGCCCATAAACCATTTCACAAGTCGTGCTTTGGTTCATGCTTGGCATGGTCCCAAAAATTTAGCTACTGGAAACTACACTTGCAAATCACGAAACCCCATGTACAGTCTGTAATTCCATTTACGGACCATAAAAGCCTTTCGTAGAATGCATCCAGACTTAGAAAAAATTTCTCTCTCAAGGTCCCATCGAACTCAGTCTACGAGCCGTAAAAAAGAGTATGCCCCATATTGTTCCTCATAAAGTGAATTTCAATGACCAAAATTTTTACCAACTTTCTGGACTTCAATCCACAAGACCTTTCTACGACCCATGGTCTAATCCACAAGTCGTAGATTAGCTCATAGAACCAGTCCTGCTCAAAAATTTTGCAGTATTCTATTTTTCAGGCTTTCTAACATGTAGGGTGTTACAAAAAGTAAGTCTAGTTAATGTAAATAATACTATGTTCCCAAGAAAGTAAATATGGCTAGTTTGGTACCTCATGTTGTAACTTAGTTCTGGAAAGGCAAACAAAAAAACTTATGTCCTTCGTGAAAAATGTAAGATATCTTTAGATTGCAAAGAATAAACAATAAATGCAAAATATATTTTGCGTAAAAAGATATAATCAAAACACTAACAGTTGAACATAGGAGATTTCTAAAGAGGAGAGTTGGACAAAACTTGTCCTATATTGCACACCATTTTATAAATGCATAATCGAAAAACTAGACTTTGACATAAACATAATAGTTGTAGGTGTACATGTTATCTTTTCAAAATATATTTATACATTGAAAACAAAGTTGTACAAAATAATATATATATATATATATATATATATATATATATATATATATATATATATATATATATTGTAATCATCTGACCATGTTGTTATGGGTAGGTTAATGGAAAAGAAAATCAGGCCAGAAATGTTTTGAATAGTAGATTGAAAATTTTGATCCATGGTCAAATTTAGATGAAAACTGACTCATGCGAGGTCTAGGATAATCCGACAATGAATTAGGAGTTGGTTGTAAATTTGATTATTCGAGTGGATAGCCATGATGATAAGGATCATGTATGGCTTTATCCAATTGAATTCAGGCGAGTAGAACTCCCTAATTGACTTTGGCACTAAGAGTACATTTTGGAACGTCATGATTTGAAAGTGTATTGTAAAACGCGAGTTTACAAAATTCTATTTCCGTACAATCTGCTATGGCGAGGTAAGCAGCCACCATGGCAGGATAGACACGTGTTTTAAGTTAGAAAAGTGTCACATTCATTTTTTATTTCTCTTATTTCATTCTTGAGAGAACAAAAACAACCTAAGACTATTTCTCTTCAGTGTTCCACCATTTCTATTGTTAAAGGTAAGTAATCCTAACTTTTATTTTAATTCCTAAACCTTAAATTCTAGAAAAAATTGACATTGGAAAAGATTTAGACCTGTAATTAATTATGGGTAAAAGCCCTAGTTAGGGGAGATGGTCGTGAAAATGGCCAAAGGTTAGAATTTTGCTATAATTCGGATAAATTAGGCCATTATTGTTGATTATGTGTATTTTCTTGATTGTTTATAGACCAAGAACGAGCTAGGACTTTGGAAAAGCGGAAAACTCCGTTCTGTAGAGTTCAAGGCTTGAATAGAGGCAGATAATAGTTTAATATTATCATTTGTTATATATGCATGTTAACTATTTTATAATACTTCTTGCATGTATATGGAAAGAGGAATAATGACAAACTAATTGATAATCTCTCATAATTTAATTATGTGCAATGAACCATTTTGAATTTGGTCAGTTGTACATTATTTATTGTGGACATGATTGTGATTGTGATTATGGATCGGTGTCAGCTTTTGCACATTATTAGATCGGGGGGGTGTTCCAATACATTATTGGATCAGGTGTCACTTCTGATATATTATTGGATCAGATGTCGTGTTCTAATATTGGATGGATGTCACATTACGGCACATGACTTGTTTGGGTTTAGGTCCCTTGAGAGGACTATAATTGAAATTGCATTGAGTTGATAAATTGAAATTGGTATATGAGTATGACTTGTGAACACTGTACTGTTTTCAGTATGTGTATGATTTACTATGCTTTTTAGTTGCTTGCTTCATACTTCACTTATTGGCCTAGCCGCGTGATTTTACTAGTACATTATTGTTATGTGTACTGATACTGCACTTGTTCTTTTGTTTTGATGAGTACAGAACATCTTAGGGCGACTGCGGATAGACCTCAGTTAGGCAATTAACTGACTCTAGAATTCAAGGGTGAGCCAATATATTTCAAGTCGTTTAATGGATTCATTCGTTATTGATTCCAGATTCAAACTCCCTTTATTTATTTGATGGTTTTAGTTTCAGGGTTATATCCCCTTTTTTCAGACTTGTAGTTAAAGTTTTAGTACAATAACTTTTCGTTCTTGGGTAGATTTTCACACTGTTAAGTTTATGAAAACTCAACTAGTTTTGTCATTTTAGCTTATTCCATAACTTCAAAATCGATATCTATACTATATTAAAAGTGTGAAGGCTCTTAGAAAAGTTGTTTGAACTTTTTGTCCTTTATTAAAAGACTTTATTTTAGACAAAATCGTCTTTTCACCTTTTTTCAATTATTATATCATTATTTTAATAGTATTAAATATTAATTATAATAAACATAACAAAAATTGAATAGAGAAGATTTTATCAAATTTCTATAGAGAGAAATTTTTTTCCACAACTAAAATAGACTTGATTAAAAAACATAGCCAAAAGTTTAAAAAATATCACAAAATATAGGCCAAAAAAAAAGGTCCCCGAAAAAGGTTTTTTTAAAAAGGAAAAATAAAGGGGGGGGGGGGGGCAAAAGAAACAATCCCAAAAGGATTTAAGAATAGGGAAAAAAAAGTTGTGCAAAAACGTGAAAAAACAAACAAACAAAAGAAGTCCAAAAAAAAGCAAAAAATATATTATATTATGAAAGTAAAAAACAATACAAAGAATAAAGTAACTGAGAAGAGAGAAGATTTCTTATAGCTCTTGAAAAATATTGAAGTGTCTAGTACAATGAAGGTAACCTTATATTTATAGGAAAAAACTGACTTGGTCTCTAAGTAAAAAACTGAATTGGTCTTCAAGTAGAATTCTTAACTCTTAAAGGATTCCACATAATAGACATTCACTACAAATAAAATATATTAATACACTCCCCCTTGAATTTCTATTTGCTATCTTATGTGCCTCGTAAAAAACTTACTAGATAAAACCCCGTGGAAAAAAATTCTAGTGAAGGAAAAATAATACACATGTCTAATAATATGCATTTTGGATGTCTCATTAAAAATCTTACAAGGAAAACCCATGGGACAAAACCTTGTGAAGAAAAAAGAGTACATCGCGTATTAACTCCCCCTAATGAGAATATTAGTCCAAAGACTTGAATCATCACATTCCAAGCCTGTGTACCATCTTCTTGAAAGTTGCAGTTGACACTTGGTGAACAAATCAGCCACATAGTCACTTGAACGAATCTGTTGCACATTTACATCGCCATACTTTTGGAGCTCATGTGTGTAGAAAAATTTTGGCGAAATGTGCTTTATTCTATCTCCTTTTATGAATCCCCCCAGGATAAAAGAGTTTTGCAAGTTCCTCACTTTAACTTCTTTAAGCAAACAATATATTGCCTTTTGAAAAATCATCAGGAGTATCAATTCAAGTTATCAACTTGCATAACAATATGAAAGATTCTTGATTTATTTTAATCAATATGAGAATTATAAACAAGTTTCTCAAAAACTTGTATATGCTTCATGCATTTTAAATTCTTCGAATACTTTCAATCTTTAATATCAATTTTGTCCAGTGACAGTATTCAATATTAAATGCACGACAATTTTTCTAGTGTCTAGATTGCAAGTTAAATAAGTTTTGCGCTTACCAAGATGCATCATTCCACTTGATAATTAGAGCATTCTTTAATATACCATAGAATTTAGATCCTCGAAATCTTTTACAATATTGCGTTATATTGTATCAAAGATATCATTGACAAAATATCCTTTTGTCAATATGCAATACAACATAACTTATTGAGATCTCATCACTTTATTATTTTCAGGTAGCTACCCCTCTCATGAGGTTTTATGAAGTGTTATGTCGTAAGCTTTTCAAGAGCACATTGCGTCTTAATTATAACCATTTTGATCATTTGCTCTTTTCCTTTCAAGAATTATCTTATTTGGGATCAATTGCATGTTTCATGCATATCATAAATTGTATCCTTTAGGGACATTCAATAAGAGCATTTCAACACTTAGTTCTTATTACCCCTCATTATGTTAGACAAACTAACATATATTTCAATCTATCTTGGAGAATCCATCTTTTATGCATCATGGTGTATTTACTAATTATATACCGCACATCAAAATTATTGGATGAAAAATATATGGACCTTGACCATATACCAATTCAAGGGGAAGTTGATCATAATGATGTATTGGATCGATGCATATCTTTGTCTATAATTTGTCATATTTTAGACCCTGAAGTTTGTTCTCATAAGCAATGATTGACCATTTATCTAGGGCATTTAGTGTCAATCAGTTTGGATATTTATCAATATTATCAAGATGAACTGTCTTGATTATGGTTCAAAGTTGTGCTCTTAATTCAATTATCTTGCACAAACAATTTCGCAAATGTCAAACTTTAGGTCGACAATAAATGCACGTGTGATTATCCTATAGATGCATTCATTTAAAATATCACATGACGGTGAACGGGCGTCCCAACATTAGTTGATCCAATCAACTTATCATGAGAACAAACAATCTTGAAAAATCTTTTATTTCTTCAATATATGTCTAATGAGTAAACTTCATGTTTGCTATGACATGTGTCTTTGGCTATAGTAAATTTCTCATTTACTATTACATAAACAAATTTCAAATTTCTTACTTGGGGAGTAAATTTCAACTTTTGTCATGCCCCGAGAATAGGGTCTAGATGTGACACGGCGAATAGGAACCCGAGAGTCCCCAAACAAGCCTCGAAGTATCCAAATTCACATCATCGGTTCGGAAACGCAATCAAATAATAAACACATAATACTAAGGGATGGTTTAGTAGGACTCACGCTACGGGGGCAAACGGGACTTAGGACCTTCCACATTTCCATACCAAACATGCAAACATAACATATGTCTGTAATCTATCCATAATAGCCATTTCCAAAGGTAACTAATAACATAAGCTCTAAATACATCACATAGCATATATATATATATATATATATATATATATATATATATAATTTATGGGAGTTTACAAGATGTCCAACAATGTCTCTAGCCACAAGATGGAATGGAGGCCAAGACGTGTCCTGGGCTGACCCTCAAATAAGAAAGTAGACATAGGATAACATAGATAGAGGAAGGTAGTGTGTCCTTGGAAGATGGGACTCACCACAAGTTCAACCTTCGAAATTTGAGCTACTCGTCAAACGATAGATGGTCGTAGCGCTCAGCCTCTACATGGTAAAATTATGTAGGCATAGAGTATGCGTTAGTATATTTGAACGTACTAAGTATGCGGGCATGCAACGCATATGACTTATCAAACCTGCATTTCAATGTCAGATGACAAGGGCACATAATATAGGAAGAATTATATATCAAAGGAAGAAGTATACGATATGCCATGAAATTTGTGATGCATGAATGCAATGATGTTCATAATTAGCAGGGATGTGACCTCTACCGACAAGAGTAAGACCAAGTGAGCTAGTACTTGGAATCCCGATGAAATCCCCTCACCAGTACAAAGGTGGTCTACTTGCCAAAGGTAAACCGTACTTCACCTTACGGGAACATATCCCATTTCGTATGAAGCAACCCCCTTATGGGAACATATCCAATTTTGGAAAGAGTTTTTTCATATCATATCATAATACTTCACATTACGAGAACATATCCCATTTTGTATGAAGCAACCTTCCTTACGGGAATATATCTCATTTTAGATAGGATTCTCATAACATATGATAGGCACATAGTTCGAGAAATGGGAGAGGACCCTTAGGGATAGCTCTGATGCCCCCAATCCATCAGTGCTAAGTCAACATCCCAAGAGAATACATATAGCATATATATGCATACTTTCAAAAGGCAATAGTCATTTCAAATCCAATCAATGCACATTTAGGCTCAAATGCCAAATCATAGCTTGTAGTTATAATATTCATGTGTGGGACTAGTTCGATTACAAATATGGAATGGTGCAAGTACCCAAAATGCTCAAAATCCATAATCATTGACATATATGTGATCACATTCTTGTCATAACCAATATCTTATCAAAAATCATTTCATGAAACATAATTGGGCTTAATCCACTTCATAATTTCCTTAAAGACCAATATTCATGAATGCAAATGCAATGTATGATGTGAGAGTAACATGAGTAATATGGATTCAAGCTAAAATCAACATTATAATATGAAATTGAAGTAAATCCATAATTAAATCCACCTTCAAATCATCATATAAATCACTCATGCATAAATCAAGCTTTAAAGGGGACATGCATGTTCATAACTTCATAACTTCAATATAAATCATCATAATAGGGATTAAAGTAATTCAAAATCATAGATAAATTATGATCAATACATCAATTGGATTTAATAAGATCAAATAATGAAAACTCACATTTAAAGTAAGCAAAATTCCATAAAAATCAATTAAAAAGATTTTGAGTCTTCTTGGTTGAAAGGGACCAAGAATCAATCCCACATATAAATTAGAGAAGAATTTAGCTTGAAGTTGAATCCCCTAATTGAACCTTAGCTTGAGTCTTGGGAGTAGGACTTAGAGAGTATTTTGGGAGTTGATTTTAGTGTGAGAGTATTTTCAATGAGAATGAATTAGAATAGAAGGGTCTAGGTTAGGCCAAAAGGTCATAAAACACAATTAAAATAAGTCGTAATTACGTAAAAGCCATTAATGAAATGGATGGAAAATGGACCATCGCGGCTTCACTGGCACCTACACAGTCCGTGAGTCACTTCACGGCCCGTGAACGGTGCCTGTGAGGTGACACTTACACAAATTTCACGATGCTCAACACTTAGAATTTTTTCGAAGTAATGGGATACCATACAGATGGCTACACGGCCCGTGTGACTCTATATGGGTCGTGTCAAGAGCCGTGTGATGACACTTAGAAAAATTTTGCACGAAAAAATTACGAGACGGTAATTTCGTACTTAGAAAAATTTTGCGTTGCGAGCTATACGGTGGGCCACACGGCCCGTAACCCACCACACGACCCGTGTGGGTGGCCGTGTGCCTTCACTTAGTCTGAAACTCTCTGTCGAATTCCTGTAATCGAAATTATGTCCAAGTACCTCTCCACTGAGGGTCATACAGTCCGTGTAGCTTCATACTAGCCGTGTGGGCCTCCCATGGAGCGACACTTGGTCAAATTTTCTCCCGGTCCAACATTGTGAGATCCGATAAAGTCGTTTGAAAACTCGGCTCTTTACAACTTTATTTCTTCTCAACTACTCTACTTCTCGTAGAGGTGAGTCGTGATCCTTTTTAAATCTATAAATGCATTTGGCATTTGATTTGTAATTTTTGCATGTGAATAATCTTTGTACTTCTTCCTCACAAATAAAAGCACGTGGATCAAGATAAGACAATAGATAGATTTTTTCACAAAATTTCTCTTTTGATATCATTATTTTCTCCCCCTAATTTTTAAAAAGTGTCTCATCAAATCGACAGTCTGCAAATCAAGCAGTAAACATATCTCCCGTTAATGGTGCAAGATAGCGAATAATTGAGGGTGATTCGAACCCAACATATATTCCTAATCTTTTTTGGGATCCCATTTTTGTGTGATGTAGTGGTGTCACAGGCACATATGCAGCACATCTAAAAATTCTTAGATGGGATATATTAGGTTCTTGACCATAACTAGTTACAACGGAGAATGCTTATGATAATTTGGCAGTCCGAGATGGATAAGTGTTGCCGCATGCAAAATTACATGTCCCCATATAGAAAACGGGAAATCTAATTTTCAGAAGCAATGGCATCTTTCTATCAATTGCAAGCGTTTAATTAATGACTCGATAAGACTATTTTTAGTATCAACATGAGCAACAGAGTGTTCAACTCTTATACCAATGAATCAACAATAGTCATTAAATGTTTGGGATGAAAACTCTGCAGCATTATCAAGGCGAATGAACTTAATTTGATTATCAGGAAATTGTGCCTGTAATCGTATTATTTGTGCCAATAATTTTGCAAATGCCAAATTACGAGATAACAATTGGCACACATGAGACCATCTAGATGAAGAATCTATTAGGACCATAAAATATCTAAACGTCCCATTAGGTGGGTCAATAGGTCCACAAACATCCCCATGTATACGTTCCAGAAATGCAGGGGACTCAATCCTAACTTTCGTTGGCGATGGCCTCACAACCAACTTGCCTTGATAACAAGCATTACAAGAAAATTCACCATTTAAAAGAATCTTTAGGTTCTTTAATGGATGTTCATTTGAATTTTCTTTAATTTAAATCATTATCAAAAGTTCTCATTCTTCATGAATGGAACATAATCATCTTCGCCTATCAGTTTATGATAGCTTAGTACCTCATTCCATGTTCACATGCATTATTCAATCATTAATCTTTTCAGACATTACGCACTGCTACCACATTCACTTTAGAGATTGGAGCATTTTAATGGAATATTTTATGACTTTTCATCAAAAGCACATTATTTTGCTTTAGTCATCATTATATCATTAATATGTTGTATAGGGACTTGAACCAAATGTCTTATCCATATAAGGGCGTCTTACGCCATGAATTGATGGAGCTTGAACCCAATATCTTTAACTGTGAGATATTCATATTTTCAAAATTTCATCAAGATGATGACACAAGAATATCATTACTTTGACACCGTTTCATTTTTTATGTTGTACTTTTATTCTAAATAGTATCTCCAAGACCCATAGCATCCAACACCCATGAAGGGTAGTTCTTGCGCAAATTATGAAGGGCAACGAACTCAAGTTTCTTAAAGTTAGTCATATCGATAAAGACAACATAAATAAATAAATAAATAAATAAATAAATAATACCTTAACCTTGAAACTTAACCTTCATTCTTCAAGACGGTAGAGTCTCGTGTCGATAATGTTTATGAAAATAAAATAATACAAAGAATAAAGTAGGGAGAAGGGAGAAAATTTCTAATTGCTCTTGAATAATATTGAAGTGTCTATTCAATGAAGGAAACCTTATATCTATAGGAAAAAACTGACTTGGTCCCCAAGTAAAAAACTGAATTGATCTTCAAGTAGGATTCTTAACTCTTAAAAAAATTTACATAATAGACATTCACTACAAATAAAATATAATTATAACAAATTTAAAAACGGTTCTAAAAATAGGGGGGAAAACATTAAAAAAAGTCCAAAAAATAAAAAATCCAAAAAGAGTCCCTAAAAAATAGGCAAAAACATATCCACTAACAAAATTATCATTTATGAATTTGTTAAATAAGTATTACTGTAATTATTATCTTAATACTTTTAACAAAAAATTGAGATTTCTAACAATTACTTTATCAATTCTAAAGGGGCAATAAGAATACTTCAAATAAAATCTTCTCATCATTGTTGTTCAACTATTATATAATTATAATATTAAATATTAATTATAATAAACACAATAACATTAAACAAAGACGATTTTGTCAAATTCCTATACAGAGATTCTTTTTCCAACTAAAATCGACTTGATTAAAAAAAATAGTATTAGAAATATTATTTGAAATTTTTGCCCACCATTAAAAGACTACTCTTTAGACAAAATAGTCTTTTCACCATTTTTTTTTAATTATTACTAATATAATATAAAAAATTATATACAATTAAATTTGTAGACCTAAATTATATAGAAAGACGGTTAATTAAATTTTTTTTATATATACATGCATGCATGCATACATATATATATATATATATATATACATATATGGTGTGTGATCACAATGCTATAAATTTATGCTGGCAGCGTAAACCTAAATTGGTATGCTTTGTCTCTTAGCCTACTTTTCTTACAACAACAACATACCCAGTGGAATCCCACAAGTGGGGTCTAGGGAGGGTAGAATGTACGCAGACCTTACCACTATCTCATAGAAATAGAGAGATTGTTTCCTAGAAACCCTCGTTTAAAAAATTCATAAGCAGTTAGCCTACTTTTCTTACTGTTATATAATTAAAATATGCATGTATTATATTATTATGTATCTTTGTATACTAATTGTTATTTGTTATGGTATAAACAAACAACAACAATTATGCTTCTTAGCTATTTAAATGTGTTGAGGTATTGATTTTATTTTTGTCAGTTATTGTTGTAAGTATACGCCCTAATTATTAGCTTAGGCCTTATTCCATTTCTCAATCTAATGAATAGATTTATAAAATATATGCAATTACAATTAGTTAGAATACTGTTCACTGGTTTGTGTGCAATGTAAACTGAAAACAATTAAAACTTGTACTGTTCACTGGTTTGTGTGCAATGTAAACTGAAAACAATTAAAACTTGAGTATTACAAATTTGCTTATATGAATTATGTACAATAGAAAAAAACTGACAAAAAATTATTACTTTAGAATTCAACACCCATCACTTTAAGTTTAGAAGTTTTTTACCAATTAATGTTACTTTTACTATTTTTCTTGAATTTTATATTTTTTTAACAGGACGCTCAGATGGTGTTCATGATTGCAAAGGCCAAATTTACTTGTGATTTTTAAATTTATTTTTGAATTGTGAAATATTAAACTATAATCAATCTTGATAGGCAAATACATTTAACAAAATCAAAAATTTACTAAATTTAGAAAAGAAAATGGTACTAAAAAAATTATTTTACATCTATATCTATCTTGTATAGTCTACTAAAAGTGTGAAGGTCCTTAATAATGTTATTTTAATTTTTTTGTCCTTTATTAAAAAGCTTCACTTTAACAAAATCGTGTTTTCACCATGTGATATTAAATAGTATTATAATAAATATAATAGAAACTAAATGGAGAATGTTATGAAATAAAAACTAATAACCAATACAAAGCAACTAGGTTAAGAAGAGTAAGAAAAAAGGGGTAATAGTAAGAGGAGTAGAGGGAGAAACTTAGCTTTTCTTTCATCCATTCATATTCTATAATGCACCCTCTGTATTCTGTATATATCCATATTACAAAGGAGTAAGGTGATATATATAGGCTATATTATAGAGCTTCCTTTATAAGCTAAGCAAAGAGCTTCCTCAATAAGCTAAGGGGAGAACTTCCTCTGTAAGCTAAGGGGGGAGCTTCCTCTATAAGCTACATGGACTTCTAATACATATATTATTATTTATAACATTCCCCCGTAGAAGTTCATCTTATTCCAAATACGCATCATTTGTTGCCTCATTAAAAACCTTACCAGGAAAATCCCATGGGATAAAACCTTGGTTAAAGAAAAAAGAGTACAACGCGTATTCTACTTCCCTGATAAACACCATGATCCAAGTGATGGAGTCTTCGCATTCTAATCTTGTGTACCATTTTATCAAGGGTTGACGCTGACAAAGATTTGGTGAATAAATCTGCTGGATAATTACTTTTTTATGAAGCCTCCCTTTAATTGAGCTATGCAGGTAACATTGTCTTCAAATATAACCGTGGGCACTTTCACATCATTCTCCAAGGCACATCTTTCTTTAATGAACTATATCATTTATCTTAACCACACACATTCCCTTCTTTATTCATGTATCGCAATTAACTCAAATGACTTGAAGAAGTAGCAATAATGGACTGCTTCGTAGATCGTCATGATATAGCAGTCCCTCTACAAGTGAATAGATAACCCATTTGAGATCGAGCTTTATATAGGTTTGATAAATAACTTGTATCTAATAATCAATAAGATCTACACAATTTTTGTTAGAATAAAATAGGTCCCCTTTAAATATCATTGAATATGCTTGATACCATTTCAATGTCTTCGCATTGGGGAAGAGTTGAATATGCTTGATACCATTTCAATGTCTTCGCATTGGGGAAGAGTTATACTTTGCTAGAAAATTAACAAAAAATATTATATCAGGTCTACTGTTTAAGATAAATACATAATTGCACTGCACTAAGATATGACACTTTAGGACCAAGAAGTTTCTCCATCTCTTCTGGAGATTGGAATGGGTCTTTATTCATTTCAAGTGATCGAACAACCATTGGAGTACTTAATAGATGTACTTTGCCTATGTAAAATCATTTTTGCACAAAATCCATTTATAGCCAACTAATTTTATACCATTAGGGGTTTGGACTACTAGTTCAAAAACTTCACGTTTAGTGAGTGAATTGAATTCTAATTGAATTGCCTCTTGTCATTTTGGCCAATCACATCTCGGTCGACATTATTTGATAGATTTAGGCTCAAGATCCTCACTGTCTTGCATGAGTTCAAGCGCAATATCCCTTTTGTTGGTTAGTAATGTGACATAACTTGTTAAGATCTCATCACTTTATTATTTTCAGGTAGCTATCCCTCTCATGAGGTTTCATGAAGTGTCATGTCATAAGCTCTTTAGGAGCATATTGCCTCTTAATTATGACTATTTTGATCATCTAATCCTTCCTTTTTTAAGGATTATTTTACTTGGGATCAATAGCATGTCATAAACTTGTTCCTTCAAGAGCATTCAATAAGAAAATTTTAACTCTTAGTTTATTTGTTCTCTCCCTTATGTTAGACAAACCAACATATATTTCAATTTGTCTTTGGAGATTCAGTTTTATGCATCATCATAATTTATTAGATTGATGCATATCTTTATTTATAATTTATTTTCAGACCATGAAGCCTTGTTCTCATAAGCAATGATTGACCATTTATCTAAGGCATTTAGTGTCAATCAACAAGGATATTTATTAATATTATCAAGATGAATTGTCTTGATTACATATTCTGATTGTGCTCCTAACTTAATTATCTGACACAAATAATCTTGTGAATGTCAAACTTCAGGTTGACAATAAATACACATATGATTATCTTATAGATGCATCTATTTCACATATCATATGATCGTGAACGGGCCCATAATCACCTTTTATACTTTCAGAATTCAGGAGAATTAAGCCCCAACATTAGTTGATCCCATCAACTTATTATGAGAATAAGCAATTCAAAGAATTCTTGAAGAATCTTTTATTTCTTCATGAGGTTCTTTTATAGTATCATCTATATCATTTCTCATGCTTCTTTTTCTAGGATTTTTATCCCGTGAACTCAATGGTCTACCACACTTCAGGCGTGTTTGGGATTCAGAAGTTATGACACTAGTAGATGGTCCTTTTAGGACATCAATCCAGATAAGCACATTCAATGCAGGGATATGTGGTTTAGTTATCCATTTCAAATCAATAAATGCATATGGCATTTGATTTGCTATTTTTTGTAAATGAATGATCTTCTGGACCTCCTACTCTCATATATGGGCATGTGGATCAAAATGAGATAGTGATAAAACTTTCCATGCAATTCTTCTTTTGGGGTCCTTTCGCTCCCCACCCAATTATGGAAAAGTTATTTCATCAAATCAACAATCTGCAAATCGAGTAGTGAATAAGTCATTTCTCAACAATTCAAGGTAACAAATTATAGAAGGGAATCAAACCCAATATATATTCCTAACTTCAGTTGACGGCCCATCTTAGTACGTTGTGGTGGTACTATAGGCACATATACCGCACAACTAAAGATTCATAGATGAGCTATATTTAGCTCATGACCAAATACTAATTATGATGGAGAGTATTTATTATAATTAGTCGGTTTAAGGTGAACAAGTCTTGCTGCATGCAAGATAGCATGACCCCAAATAGTAGTGGGTATTTTTGTTTTCATAAGCAATTGTCTTGCTATCAATTGTAGGCGCTTAATAAATGACTCTGCAAAGCCAACATGACCAACAGAATGTTTAACTTTTATTCCAATTGATAAACAATAATCATCAATAGTTTGGGATGTAAATTCTCCAGCATTATGGAGGCGAATAGCCTTAATGGGATAATCTGGGAATCACGCCCTTAATTTTATTATTTGTGTCAATAACTTCGCAAACTCAAGGTTGCGAGATGATAAAAGACACACATGAGACCACCTTGATGATGCATCTAATAAGACCATAAAATATCTGAATAATCCACTAGTGGATGAATAGACATACATATATTCCCGTGTATATGTTCTAAAAGTTAGGGGATTCAATTCTAACCTTCAGGGTTGATTGCCTGGCAATTAATTTGCCTTGATAACAAGCAACAAATGAAAATTCATCATTAGTAAGAATCTTTAGTTTCTTTAATAGATGTCCATTTGAATTTTCAAGAATTCGTATAACGAGCCCTAGTTTAGGAGCCCCGAGTACAGAAAAGTTGGCCTAAAAAATGACCTGAAGTCTGATTTATGGGGCAACTTATGGCCCATAAGTTTACATACGGCCTATAGGTTTCATCCTTAAACATAGAACTTTAGAAAAGGGAAAAGTTTCCAAGTGTGGGGTAACCCACGAACCAAGTGACTGCCCGCAGATGGTTTCGTGAGTGGGACCCCAAACATAAAGGAAATTTGGAGTGTTCAAGAAAGTGACTTACAAGTAATTAGATGGCTCATCGAATGATTTATGGCCCGTAGAATCTTTTCATGGTAAGGCCAAGGAAATGAGGAAAAATGGTCAAGTGTAGAAGAGCTCTACAAGTCCAACCACGGCTTGTAAGATGTTTGCATCGTTATTTTGAGTCCAGTAAAGTCATTTTCAGGATTTTCAGATGTGTTATCAGATGAAGGGACTTATGGCTTGTAATCTGGATCTCATAGGTCGATCCCATCAGTTTTAACGAAAGATGTCATTTCCGTCCTTTTATTTCTAAACTATCTCATTATGGGGACAGAAAAGGGGCCCTATATAAGTCTATAAGCCGTAATCCCTTCATTCATTCCTCATTCTTTACTCTAAGAAATTCTAAGGCAAGAAAAAGGCTCTCAAGGCAAGGCAAGGCTAGAACTAGGGTTTCCAAGATTTATTCCTCAATCCTACAAGTTTGTTTCTCTCTAGTTCTTCCAAGGTATACAAGTTGATTTATGGGTACCTTTCACCCATAAAGTTTCCTATTAAGTATTTAACCTTTTCTTTAAGTTCCTCAAGTTAATATGCATGCTTATGATAATTTCATGATATTATGTTATTCTATGATACATATGAAGTTAGTAATTACCTTGTTAAGTAAATATATGCATATTGGAAAGAGGATGTTAATTCCATGATGATTTTTGATATAATTGAGGTTGAGCGTTTTTTATGTTCTTTTTAAAGAAATTTCCATGACTTATGTGATTTATGATTGTTCCATGATAAATTTAAGCCTACCAAGTTTTCAAGTAAAGCTTTCTATGATTTATAATTATGATTAGGGCATTAATGAAGCGTTTCAAAGTTAAGTTTATCAAAGATATGAGTTTGATGTTAATTGCCCTAAAAGATGTTTAAGAAAGGTCCCCAAGATGAAAAGACAATTCTCATTTGGTGGTTTCTAAGTTCTAGCTACTCCTATGATTGCTACTTATGATTCTAAGTTGAACTTTAAAGATTCCATGGGATGACTTAGCACTGAATGTGACTTTGTGGTGAGGTTCGGTAAGGGAACCTTAGAAGCAACCCTTTGTCACATTAACTATGTGCCACCATAGGTTACCTTGTAGGCTAGTCTAGTGGATCCACATAGGCCATTTATGTCATTATGATGCATGCTAAGATTGACGGAGCTCTACTCGACAAGTGGTCTCCCCGTACCAACTTAGGGGGTTATGTTGAATTCCACGTAATAGCTCACATGATCTTATATGTCGATTAAGGTCTATTCCCATAAGCTTATGGTCTTATGCTACGTTTTCACTTTATGTGCTTTCTTATGCATTGTCTCATATTAATCTTGCGCCATATACCTTGTGCATGTTTAAACTCACTTATGTATCATTTAATGTATATATATCCTAATATGTTAAGTTTAATAATGATGATCCATGCATTGCATCTCACATACATAGTATATTCAAATGTACTAACACATATTTTACCTACATGATTTAACCATATGGGGACAGGCACTTCTCCACCGGTTCGAGACTAGTTTTCGGCGTCCAAGACTAGTAGTATATGTGGTGAATCCTTAGTTTAGGACTCCTCCACTTTTTCTTCTATCTTGTATCTTTGCTTTGTTTAAGACAATGTATTTGTAGTCCTTCTGAGGCTTTTAAGTTCTATGTTGCACTGTTATCGACTTCTTTTTATTTGATGGAGATTGGCCGATACCGATCCCATCAGTTTATGATGTAGATGGTATGTATATGGACAAATAAGTTGATCGTAGTATTTTTACTGCTTTTTAATGTTGCTTCGTTGTCAAATTGACCCTTATCCGCTTTTCCCATACTTTTTTCATAAAAGTTTTACTTAATGCCTATGAATGCTTAAGATGCTAGAGATGACTTGGATGAGGTGCCTTCAAGTATCTTATTCGTCGTGTGATGACTAGGCCCCTAGGTTGGGTCGTTATAATTCGCCTCATCATTATTCATCCAGGATGACCTATTTGGTCATGTCATAGCAAAAACATATTTAAATCAACAAACTTCTGTGTTTCAATTGTACTTATTTCTGCATAATATAGGCCATAAGACAAGGTTGGTATCTTCTCCAAAATATATTTTTTGGCCTAAGACGCTTTTGATTATACCTTACTAAGGTATTCAATATTCATTTCATTCAGTGTCTCGACATGGTATCCATTTCGGCGAATATTTTTGAAACTTGACAAGTGTCTCGAGGATTTAGAAGAGAAAAATATTTCTTCTGTAATAAGTTTTGTCCCCTTAGGCAGAATTATAATAGCTCTTCTGGGGCCCTCAATTAATTTTGGGGTATATCTATATTTTCTTAAAAAACAAAATAAAGTAAACATTACTATTAAATAGAGACATCATACATACTTTATTTATTTGCATGAACTTAGAGAAATATAAACATACCAACTAGCACAAACAAGCAGAAACGAAAATTATCTAGATTATAGCAGGCTAATCACTGATCAGCTCCCCTTCTAGGAGATCAAAGAAGTTAGTTACATCTAGATGCATGGGCTCAATATTATCTTCAGAGATAAAGTTTGTCTCAAGATTATTATAGCTCCTTTTTAAGGATGTCTGATAGAGCTGAACCAAACACTTTGATGATCAACAAGTATGTGATTAGAGTTCCATTCCTCCACATCTATGGCGTATACTTTCTGATTTTTCCTTTGCACAGGTTTCTATTTTTCACCTTTTCTTTCTATGTTGTCGGTCATTTTTTGGTGTAAGGCGACCATCATGATTATGATTTTTTTTTCGACCACGGCTACGACCACCACTAGGGCCACAACCTTTTTCTCGTTAGTGATAATTTGCTTGATTCACTTCAGGGAGTGACAAAGAACCAACAAGCCGACTATCATGATTTTTCGTTAATGGGCCGTTATGATGTTCAACAATAAGAAGATGTGAAAGTAATTCAGAATATTTTTTAAAGTCCATCTCCGTATATTGCTATTGCAGGAGCACATTCGCGGGAAAAAATGTGGAGTATGTTTTCTCAAGCTTATTATGTTCATTGACATCTTCTCCTTATAAGTTTAAATGTGATGTAATTATATACATGGAAGAATTATATTTAGTTATACTTTTTAGATTCCAACAACCACAGTTTAAACCATTCTTGACGTGCTTGTGAAAGGATGACCAACTTCAAGTGGTCATATCAACCTTTAAGATTCTTCCACGACATAAAGGGATTTTTCAGAATGAGATATTGCATTTTCAATCCCTCGTCAAGATGGTGGCGGAGGAATATCATAGCTTTGGCAAGCTCTTGGTTGGATGACTGGTTCTTTTCTTTGATGGTGCCTACCAGACTCATCGCATCCAGGTGGATTTCAGTATCTAGTGCCCATGACGAATAGCCTTTGCCCGATATATCCAAGGCAACAAATTCAAGTTTAGAAATATTAGACATTTTAGGAAAATAAAATCCTTACTCATTTTTACCTATTTAAGGTAGCTTGAAATGAGCAGAGCTTCGTGTTGATAACATGTTATGAAATAAAAATTAATAACCAATACAAAGCAACTAGGTTATGAAGAGTAAGGAAAAATAGTAACAAAAGTAGAGGGAGAAACTTAGCTTTTTTCTCTTTCATTCATATTATGTATATGCATCACCTGTATTCTGTATATATCCATATTACGAAGGACTAAGGCCATATATATAGGCTACATTATAGAGCTTCCTCTATAAGCTAAGCAAAAAAATTCCTCTATAAGCTAAGGGAAGTGCTTCCTCTATAAGCTATATGGACTTCTAATACATATATTTTAATTTATAACAGAGAATACTTTCTTAGTATGGATAAGTTTTTACGTGGAGAATCTTTTTCAACTAAATTAAGGCTTGATTAAGAAAAATAGTCAAGAAAACTTCACAAATAATCGGCAAAAAGTTTATTTTTAAAAAGGTACAAAAATAGGCCAAAAAAAGTTCCACAAAAGCATTGTAAGAGAAAATTATAGTTTAAAAATTAAGAAGTCCTAAAATATATGATAAAAGGTATTAATTAAGGGTCCTAAATTTATGAAAAAGTTATGCCCACATCTTATAAAATAGTTTTAAAATACACTCCCATTGATAATCAAGGAAACAAATAATATTCTAATTAAAATAGTAAAAACACAAGTTGTCACGCCCCGAGAGGGTACCCGAGGCGTGGCCAGTACCCAGAGACTATTTCTAGTCCCCAAGCGTACCACTTGGCCTCATCACATCCATTCAATCCAACAACTCGATAGATCAGCGGAAGTAAATAAAGCAAATGGGCTAATCTCATCTAATGTCTCAAATAACAATAGATTAGTAATAAAGGCTAGTAGGAAGAACTAATCTCAACATCAACGTTCGACTATCATCTATGAAGCCTCTATCACCAATCAAGCGGTGTCAATGACAGACCCATGACGACTGAAATCAAAATATAAGACTAGTCTAGTCTAGCTCAAAAGCATGATGAAATAAATAATAATGGATCCTCTGGAGTAGAGGAGGCTCACCAATAAGCTGAACATCCTGGATCTTCACCAATGCGCTTGTAGACGATCCCTAATCCTTGTATCTGTATCATAAAATGATGCAGCACCGAGTGGCATCAGTACGTAGAATGTACAGTATGTAAATAGTTGAATGAAACAGAAACAGGTAGAATAATATGATGCGACATCGACTCAGAATAGTAAACAATCAACATGTCAAGTGTCTATTCTAAAGCAAGAATAAAGAGTAGACAAGTAACCCATCAACCAATCAACCTCATCAATTGAATCGGATTCATCATAAGGGAACTCATCTTATCACATCTCATCTCATCTTATCGCGACTCAGAATACTCAAGCTAGGAACTTTCTAGGAGTTTCTCTTATCCGACAACAATCACTTATGAGCCAATGATTGTACAAAATCCTGCCGGTGTTGCCACGGCCATTCTATACTTGCCAGTGGAGAACGAATCGAATCCACTAGGGAAACTACAATCAACAAGTCCTATATTGTTTCAGGGACTCTCTCAAGAGGGAATTACAATGTAATATGATGGTTCTAATCCTCACCTACATTTAGCGACGTAGTTTGATGAGTTTGAGTTGGACTAACTTTCACTCTTTTGGTGCTCGATACTTCTCCCAAGACTCAATGCTCATAAGACCTCCTTCTCAACCAATCTCATAGGGACTTTAACCCCGTCATCGATCAGTATCTCATAGGGACTAACCCTATCATCAATCAAACTCATAGGGACTTTAACCCTTTCATCAATCAAGCTCAATCAATAACTCAAGGCTTGGAACAATCATTAGGGAACAATCTAATAGACCATCATTAGAGTTCATTTATGGAGACTCATAAGACTATCAAGCTCTATCAACTCATAATCATTCTCTCACCATAATCACAATCACAATCAACAATCTCACGTCAAAGCTCTAGACTCAACCCCTAGATTCATTCATGCATACTTTCAAAAGTTAACATGTAAAGTTTATGCAATTTCTCATGAAAATATCCAATTCAAGAAAATAAGTTTATGATGTTCATCAACATATGGAGTTACATGCAATTAGATATAATTTGTGAGAAAACATTCAAGAATCAATCCAAGAAATATATATGAGGACTCATGGACACTCGACTCCTCTATGACCATCTATGGAGCACATGAAAGGATAATCTCATTCTTTTTGTTTAGTCTTACATACCTGGGATGAACCTCTCAACAATCACTTCAAGGATTTCCTCTTGAATTCCTCAATCTTAAGCTCTTCTCCTTTTTCCTCAAGCCCTAGTCTTGTTAGATTATTAGAAAATGAGTTAAAATGGGGGTTTAGACCCTTTTTACGTCAAAATGACCTAATTAGATAGTGTATTGAGTTTAAGAGAGGTTGGGAATTGACCAGAATGCCTCTCACAAAATTTAGAAATTTTTCAATTTTGGAATAACTCAGTCTGGGACGCAGACTAGTCGAGTACAGTGTATTTTTCTCTAAAAAGTTTCTGAACGAGTTTTACCAATCCCGTCGAAAAATTTTGAAAAAAAATAAGTGTGGGTTCGCTACAGGGGCACGAGGTGCCTCCGTCGCGCACCAGCACTATTTTGGTTTTGAGGTCGAAAAATTATCTTTTGATTTGGTCGCTCTAAAAATCGACCGAGACTATTTTCCCACTCAATTTTTTATGCTGATCACAAATCCGGTCTTGAATTTTCCATACGAGTATTGGAGGATGCGTTATACGCATACCCCCTGCTCTAGAGGTATTTTGGTGATTTTACCGGGCATTACATCATCTCCCCCTTGGGATCATTCGTCCTCGAATGATGAGTAAGGGTGGATATTAAGGCACGAATAGAGTCAAGACTCATCTCAGCACTCACCTCAACCAATAAAACTCTCGACTCCTCCTCAACCTCAATCAACTCTACTCGGGCTCAAGAATAGACAATCAACTCAAGAATAGATCAATTAATTTATTCAATGGTGAGAAATTTACCTTTGACGTTCTCATCATTTGGCACGAATAGGTGCGGATATTTGGCCTTCATTTCTTCCTCAGCTTCCCATGTGGCTTCCTCAATGAATTGATTTCTCCATAAGACTTTGACTAAGGCTATCTCTTTGATTCTCAACTTACGAATCTGACGATCAAGGATTTAAACCAGAATCACTTCATAGGACAAACTATCCTTCACTCCAATGATATCAACATGGATAACTAAGGTAGGATCTCCCAAGCACTTCTTCAACATCGACAAATGGAATACTAGTTGAATTCCATCTAACTCGGAAGGCAACTCTAACTCATAAGTAACCTTCCCAATCCTCTTCACAATTTGATATGGTCCCACATAGCGTGGAATCAACTTTCCCTTCTTCCCAAATCTCATGACACCCTTCATAGATGACACTTTCAACTATATCCAATCATTTACCTCGAACTCTAAGTCTCTTCTCCTCACGTCAGTATAAGATTTCTGGCGACTCTTGGCACTCTTCAATCTCTCTCTAACGACCTTAACCTTCTCCATCGATTGGTGGACTCAAGCCCAATCAATTCTGCTTCTCTAACCTCAAACCACCCAATTGGTGATCTGCGTCTCCTTCCATACAAGGCTTCGTAGGGAGCCATTTGAATGCTTGCATGATAACTATTGTTATTTGCGAATTCAATCAATGGTGGGTGATCATCCCGATTTCCCTTGAAATCAAGAACACAGGCTCCCAACATATCCTCTAATATCTGATTTGTGCGCTCTGCCTGACCATCTATCTATGGATGAAAGGTTGTACTCAGGTTCACTTTAGTACCTAATCCCTTCTGGAACGATCTCTAAAATTGGGAGGTGAATTGAGCTCCTCTGTCTGAGATGATGGACAAGGGAACCCCATGCAACCTCACAATCTCCTAGATGTACAACTTGGCGTACTCCTCCGCAGTGTTGGTCATCTTAACTGCTAAGAAGTGAGCCGATTTTGACATCCTATCTACAATCACCCATATCGAATAGTGTTGCTTTCGAGACCTTGGTAGACCAGTAATGAAGTCCATATTGAGGATCTCCCATTTCCATTCAGGAATCTCAAAGTATTGAGCCAATCCACTTGGCTTTTGATGCTCAACTTTCACTTGCTAGTGATTTAGGCACTTTGAAACGAACTCAGCAATATCCCTCTTCATTCCACTCCACCAATAGACTTCTCTCAAGTCGTGGTACATCTTGGTGGAGTCAGGATGAATGGAATATCTAGTGTTATGGGCTTCACCCATGATTCTATCTCGAATATCATCTACATTCAGAACACACAATCTACTCTGGTATCTCAACACTCCATCTCCCCTTCTGGAGAAAACCATCACTTTCTGTTTGTGGACAATCTTCTTTAATTGGAGTATGACAGGATCTTGGTCTTGCTTTTCATTCACCTCAGAATTAAAGATGAAGCAGACCCATCCTGAACATTAACTCCTCCCTCATTGTTCTCCTCAACTTGAACTCCCAATCGAGCCAATCGATGCACTTCTTTAGCTAGCTCCTTCTTTCCCTCCTCAACATGGGCTGTGTTACCCATTGACAACCTGCTAAGAGCGTCAGCAACAATGTTAGATTTACCTAGGTGGTAGAGAATGCACATCTCATAATCCTTGAGCAACTCCAACCATCTCTCCTAGTGCAAGTTGAGCTCTTTCTGACTGAAGACAAATTACAAGCTCTTGTGGTCAGTGAACACATCCACATGTACTCCATATACGTAGTGGCGCCAGATTTTTAAGTGCAAACAATACCGCTGCCAACTCAAGATCATAGGTTGGATAGTTCCTCATGAACCTTGAGTTGCCTGGAAACATAGGCTATCACTTTCCGCCTTCTGCATCAGCACACATCCCAATCCAACCCTCAAAGCATCACAATAAATTACAAAGTCCTCTGTCCCATCGAGTAAGGTTAGAACCGGCGCAGTATTCAGTCTCGTCTCCTATAAAATTTGAAGTTATTAAAATACAAAATTCCAAGTTATATTTAGTGGCTTTTAAGTATTTTTTTAAAATTTTTTTGAAAGTGTTTGAGAAAGTGAAAAGTTAAAAATAGAGGGTTCCAATTAGAGAAAATCAACGCAGGTCTAGTTATCAAAGAATTATTGCATTAAGGAGTCGTTTGGTACAAAATGAATAATGCATGGATTAGTAATGCAGCGATTAGTTATGCAGGGATTAGTAATGCTGAAATTATTTTTCATCCCATGTTTGGTTTATTGCTTTCCATTTAATTTTATGCTTGGTTTAAAATTCTATAAAATGTTTCTTTCCAATTATGCCCTTGAACTTTTATGAGATTTTCTATATCATGTAATTAGATCAAAGTAGATTATTTTTTTATGACTTGTAACTAGTTAGGAAAATAATAATTTGTCATTATGTTTATTATTTCTCACTTGAATTATTTGAGAATAAATAATTATAATTTTAATAAATTCATCACTAATAAAATGTCAATCTTTAATTTAATAAAGACAGATCATCTATTATTAAAATAGAAAAGATGGTAAACAATTGTAAAATAGACAATCTATATTTACACATAAAAAGTTGTAATTTTAATATAGTGTTTATATCTTACGATGTTACTCAACTTTGAGAATATATTTAACATCATTGGACTTTATATTGTATCAATAAAATCACTCAACTAGAATTAGTTATTAAAAAAAAAATTGACATGTCAAAATATTTTTGTGTATTATACCATGATATTAACTAATACCATGGATTAATTATACATGGTTCAAAAATCCAACCAAGCATTACCTAATAATACATGACATGAATTATTTTGTCCAAAAATACATGCATTACCTAAGTGAGAGTCTGCCGCAAATTAGTCGGGCCTTTTTGAACCTCCATTGCCTTTTGTTTTTTGAGTCTCCATTGTTAGCTTCCCAAAAAAAATCACTCCTACCCTAGAAGAAAACCCCAAATCTTGACGGCAAAAGGATATTCTCCTAGTTATAGACTTGCCGTGTTTGGAATGGAGGAAAAGAAGCAGCCACCAGCACAAAAGATACAGATATACCCCACCTCCACTGGTGAAATATCTCCTTTCTGGAGAGGTTTTACTTTCTCTATCTCTGTCTCTCTCTGTTCTCGATTGGGTTATTTGGATCACCGTTTTTCTTAATTTGTAGCTTGGATTTGTACCATTTTCTTTTACTGTGACAGAGAAGTACGAAAGAGATGCAAAGAAGTACTGGGATATCTTTTACAAGCGTCATCAAGACAAAGTAAATTTCTTTTATTATCTAATAGACCCTTTGATCTGGATTTGCTTCTGTAACTATCATATTCAATTTCCACTTTTTTGCCTACTGTCCACTTGTTAAACTTGCTCAGTGTCTGAATTTTGCTACTTCTTGAGTCGTGAACTGATGTTATTTTGTTGTTTTCTTTCTTTTTCTGTTGTGTTTTTCCTTCCAAACAGTTCTTTAAAGACAGGCATTACCTGGACAAGGAATGGGGTCAATACTTCTCTGTGAGTGATCTAGACAATGGATATTATGAGTTCTGTTCTGAAACATATGTTCATTTAACGAGGATGGTAATTAATAACAATATGTTCCTGTTCTTACTCTTTCCAGGGGACTGACAGGAAAGTCGTTCTTGAGGTAATTTAAGTTTAATTTTGCGTTTGTTCTTTTTTATCCTTCAGATATTCTGAGCCCATCTTATTGAGGTAATTAATGATCATCTCAGTAATTCTTTCAGCATAATTTTGTGACTGTATGTTTTTCTTTTCAATATTTTCTACATCTATGTACTTTCCTGTCTATTTTCAGTTTACGGTTGTTATGTCCTGTATTTTCTTAAGAGCTCTATTAGCTACCATCATTTTACTTTTGGTGTCCATCAAGAGAATTATATTTTTCTTATTGCCTTCTTCCAGCAATCAAATGAGTGCTGTTGAAAGTGTTCATAGCTTTTTCAAGCTGTAGGTTACCTTTCTTCTCATGGGATGGCAATCTAACAGATATTTATGTTATATTTGTTAAAGGAACTAGTTCAACTGTTCTCTTGTCACACATGTACTGATGAAATATTGCTGATTACAGGTTGGGTGCGGGGCTGGGAATACCATCTTTCCTTTGCTTGCTACAATACCAAACATATTCGTCCATGCCTGCGATTTTTCACCTCGAGCTGTGAACTTAGTTAAGGTATATATTTAGTTCGTGTCAGTGGCCGCTGAAAGTAACAATTGAAGAAAGTATTTGCCCTTTAGTTTTTTAAATGTGATCTGAAATGACTGGAGCTTGGGAATATTCCAGCTTTCTAGCAGGCCTATTTTGCAAAAGTTGCAGCAAGATATTTCTAAGGAATCATTGACGATATTTTGTTATCTTGCTGCTTGTGTTGGATATGCATTCTTTTTTATTTGCTTGAGTAGTATTTATCGTATGAGATTCTTTATGTTTTGGTTCTTTTATTTTTCAAAAAATTATGTACATTGGCATGCTTTATTGTTTGTACAGCCAAAGCTCATTAGGATGCCTTAGAATCCATTATCTGTGGGTCTTTAAAGCTTATGTTGCAAATACGTCAATTTTGAAATGTCTAGAGAGAGAGGCCCTTATATCTAGAATCAAGAATGCTGGAACCAAGGTCTTTCAAGGAGACTTTAGAATGGCCAGTATTAGAACTAGGGGGAAGATCTACAAGGTGGAGTCAGATAGGGAACCTCATTTTTCTCTACCTAGTGAATATGTCCAAAGGGAAAACTTTCTTAAAGACTTGCTTATCAGGGACTTCCCCAACATGGGTAGGCTCATTGAATGGGTAGGCTTATTGGGTAGGATACTTGTATCAGTGGTGGTAAAAGCACTATTATCAAAGACAAAAAGTGCAAAAAGCGTGGACACTAATAAAAAAGGCGCAAAGGGAGAAACAAATACAAACCCTTACAGTTTGTTTGGATGGTGGTTTTTCATGGTATGGTATGGTATGGTTACTAAGAGAACGACGTTTGTTTTGATTGTTTCATTAATTGTATGGTATGGTATGGTCTAGTTTCATGGTTCTGTAACCATGAAATCCCTCACTTTTTAAAACCACCAATTTGGTGGTATCCCATGGTTTTCTTATTTTTTTTCCAATTATACCCTTTTATAAATCTAAATAGTTCTAATTTATCCTTTATTCTTTATTAAACTCTACCCTAATATATATATTGTTTTTGTTTACTTATTTTCCTCCGCATCAACTTTTGAAACTTTTTTTTCGCCTCGCCTTTTTTCTTTCACGTTTTAATCTATTTTTTGAGGTTTTTTTTTAAAATTTCGTACTTTTTTTTATTTTCTTACGTTGTTTGTATGGTTTGGAGATATATTAGCTTGTATGTTTCCCTACTTGATTCTGTGTATTTTTTTTAAAAACAATATTGATAAATTTAATATTTATACTAATTAAGGATATTTTTGTAAATTTATAAGTTACGATACAATACCATACAGTCAAATCAAACAACAAATTATCATTAAACAGTAGCAATCCATACAATCTATCCAAACATCGTATGGTATTGTACTGTACGATACCATACCATACAGTACCATATATTATGAAACCATGACAAACCACCATCCAGACAAGCTGTTAGGGGTTGGCCTGGTGGCAATTGACTTGAGCCTTGGGGTACTAGATGCAAACAATTTCGGATGGCCACCAGACTTGGTAAAAGCTGAATTAACCGTGGTGCACTTGCAGGAAATTCCTTGTTGAGGGCCTGTGCACCCCCGGGATTAGTCGGGGCTCAAAGAGACTCGGACACCCGGTAACAACAACATACTCAGTGGAATCCCACAAGTGGGGTCTAGGAAGGGTAGAATGTATGCAGACCTTACCACTACCTCATAGAGGTAGAGAGGCTGTTTCTTGAGAACCCTCGTCACAAAATCCAATACATATTTGAAAAAGTTAACAACTACCCAAACACAAATATGTCAACATATAAACATAGCCATTACAATAAGCCCAGTGGATTTGTTATGTTTCAAAAATAAACAATAATTACATTCATGAGGTACACATGCAAACACAGTAACCTTTGATTTTCTTGAAACATTGATTGGCTAACTATACAAAATACCTAACAGAGAGCTTGCATTCCATATCCAAATTGAGGGAGCTCCAAGAAAACACCCGGAAAATTCATTTCAACAACACACCCTGGACTTGGAGGACTAGAGGAGCTTTCAAGGACAGTAGTACTGTAATAGCATATAAACTATACCTCTGCACAATGATAAATGGGCAAACACGGATTTGCATTCTAAATGGCTCATTTTCAATATGAAAAAACAAAAAAAATGAGAACCACTAAAAGAAAAAACCCTGGAATCAATTCTCATAATAATGACAGTCTGCAATTTTAGAAATAATTTGTCAACCTAAATTTTAGAATATAGTGCGATACAAATATAAGAGGCAAACACAAAAAGAAAACAAAAGTAGCTGGTGTACCAGTTACAGAACGTCAACGAACTTGGAACTCTCGGTAAGAAGACCCGTCAGCTAGTGCTGCGATGGCTGGTTGCAAGAAGTAAAAAGGGCTTAGGGTTTATAAACCAAGAGTGAAAGAGAAAAGAGAAGGAGTAACAATAGAAAATCTTCGCCGTAAGAGCAACGACGAAGGGAGAGCGATGTATTCGCCGGGAGAAAGAAATGGAGGGTGTTGTAGTAGTGAACACCCAGTGCAAATTAATAAAAAGGGAGAAAAAAATACAAATATATTTTAGTTCAAAATTAATAATTGTGAGAAATATTAGAGAAGAATATTATTGAATTGTTGTCTACATTATTACATTGAGACCCTATTTATAGATACTATATTAGACTCCTTTTCCAACTAGGTTACTATAATAGAATCCTTTTCCAAATAGGATTCTATATACTATTGTAATTCCTATTCCTATTCTAAGTAGAATTGTATTTACCTATTTCTATTCTAACACTCCCCCTCAAGCTAGTGCATACACATCATATGTACTTAGCTTGTTACAAATGTAATTAATACAAGGATCGGTGACGGGCGTGTTGAGATATCATCAAGTTGATCTTCCAGCTTCACAAAATTACCAGTCAACCTCAATGTCTTAGTCTTCTCATGCAATTCCGGGATTGCATTGTTAAATTTCCCAAACCAAGCTTGAGAAGACTATTTTAGACCATAAAATGATTTACACAACCGACATACAAGGTTATCAGACTCCCCCTGAGCAACAAAATCAGGTGGATGCTCCATATAGACTTCTTCCTCGAGATCATCATAGAGAAAAGCACTCTTAATGTTCAATTGATTAAAAGGTCAATTGAGAATGACAATGTGGATCATCTCAAAATTACTCTAAGAAAGTCACTTTAAAACTTCTCAAGACCGGCTTATGCACCAAATTATTAGATTTGATGGCTGAAAATGGTCACAAATTGAGAAATAAAATTATATGAGAAGGGTTGGAATGATGACACGACCCTACAGAGAAGAGAATTATATGGGTAGGGTCGCAATGATGACACAACCCTACTGGAAAATAGAAATTATATAGGTAGGATCATATTGACGACATGACCCTATTGCAAAAGAAAAATTGTATGGGTAGGGTCGGAATGATGGCACGACTCTACGCAAACTAGATTTGATGAGTCACCGAAAAGACGAATGGAACTACGCAAATCAAATCTGAGTCACCAAAAAAGACACAGTGCTATGCAACTCAGATATGAGAAAGTAGTTCGAAAAATTCATGGTACTACACAAATTGAATATGAGTAGTCCGGAGAGATGCACGGTGCTACACAAATCAAATATGAGAAAGTAGTCACCGGAAAGATGGTACGGTGCTACACATGATAAATATGAAAAAACAGTCACCGAAAAGATGATACGGTGCTACCCAAATTAGATATAAAAAAAGTAGTCACCGGAATGATGGCGGTGCTACACAGACACTGAAAGATGTGGGGTTGACACAAAACAACCCTAGAAAGACCGAAAATTGACGACTTGTTTGATTGAATTTGTTTCCCTTGAATATGAGAATCATATATATATATCACTAACCCTACTTTGTTAACATAACTACTGGCCAGACGGGCAGCATATGTAGGTCATAGCCGCCCGCTGCGAGCGGAAGCGGAAGCTCTTTGAATTTCTACCAAGACCGTAGAAGCTCTGATACCATGTGAGAAATATTGAAGAAGAATATTATTGAATTGTTGTCTACATTATTACATTGAGACCCTATTTATAGATACTATATTAGACTCCTTTTCCAACTACGATACTATAATAGAATCCTTTTCCAAATAGGATTCTATATACTATTGTAATTCCTATTCCTATTTTAAGTAGAATTGTATTTACCTAATTCTATTCTAACAATAATTATAAATATGAATGACAAATATATGACCAAAAAAATTGATTTTTTTTGTTTAAGTGAAGTATCAATTGTTTAGTGCCACTTTTTCAGAAGAGGCTCATTGCCAAGGAAAAGTTTGCCTTGGAGCCTTGATGATGAAACTGAAGTGCACATAAAGCGAGACGAAGCGGTCAACACGTTTTGAGCCTCGCTTCAGGGCTTAAGCGCGACTTTGACTACATTGCGTAAAAGAGGAAAGGCTAGTTTCAAATATGCTTGCACCTTGAGATTTGACCAATGATATTGGCAATGTCATTAGCGTTTAGGATGGGGAAGCAATGGAGTTTGTTCGTAGGGAAGGAAGTAGAGGGGGAGGAATGGTTGGGAATAGGTTGTCGGAAAAGTTTCAAAGCCTGTAATGTACGAGACTAGGGTTTTCAATGGGAGATTCGAATTTGGGGAAAGAAACTAATTTGTAAGGAGGATAAAAAGACATACATGCCCTTGGATTAGTGAACCAACTTGTTGGAAGAATGTACCAGTTCACTAGAAATAAGGCCTTGGTTCAAGGAATTTTTAATGAATTTTGTGAGAAATATTGGAGGAAGAATGTTATTGAATTGTTGTCTCTACATTATTACATTGATAACCTATTTATAGATACTATATTAGACTCCTTTTCCAAGCAGAATACTATAATACAATCCTTTTCCAAGTAGAATTCTGTATACTATTCCTGTTCCTATTTCTATTCTAAGTAAGATTGTAGATATTATTCTTGGTCCTAATCCTGTTCTAATACTTCCCCTCAAGCTGGTGTATACAAGTCATATGTACCTAGCTTGTTACAAATGTAGTTAATATAACCGATGAAGAGCTTAGTAAGATATTTGCTAGTTGATCACTCAACTTTACAAAATTGACAATCAATCTCAATGTGTTTAGTCTTTTCATGAAATGCTGATTTTGATGCATAATGCCAGTCAATCTCAATGTGCTTGGTCTTCTTATGAAATACTAAATTTGATGCATAATGTTGATAAAACGCAGAGTAATAAATTCCTGAATTGTAGTGTTGAACTTTTCAAACCAAGTTCCAAAGACTATTTCATACCATAGAGTGACTTACACAATCGATATACAAGGCTACTAGACTCCCCCTGAGCAACAAAATCAAGTGGTTGTTCCATATAGATTACTCCCTCGAGATCATCATGAAGAAAAGCATTCTTAATGTTCAAAAGGTCCATGGAGAATGACAATATGGATCATCTCGAAATTGCTCCAAAGAGTCACTTTAAAACTGGTTGGAACTTGCTCATGCATCAAATTATTAGATTTGATGGCTGAAAATGGTAACAAAGTGAGAAATAAAACTATATGGATAGGGTCGCAATGATGACGCGACCTTACTGAGAAAGAGAATTATATGGGTAGGGTTGTATTGATAGCACAACCCTATTGAAAAAGAGAAATTGTATGGTTAGGATTGGAACGCTGTCACGACCCAATACAAATAAGAAAGTAGTCACCGGAAAGATGGCACGATGCTACACAAATTGAATATGAAAAAACTAGTCATTGAAATGATGGCACGGTGCTATACAAATTGGATATGAGAACGTAGTTACCGAAAAGATGCACGGTGCTATGCAAATTAGATATGAGAAAATAGTCACTAAAAAGATACATGGTGGCCTAATTTTTTGATAACATAATCATTGGCCAGACGAGCGGTATATATGGGGTCATAGCCACTCACCTATAGTGAAAGCTCTTTGATTCTCTACTAGGACCGTAGAAGATCTGATACTGCGTGAGAAATATTGGAGAAGAATATTATTGAATTGTTGTCTCTACATTTATTACATTGAGACCCTATTTATAGATACTATATTAGACTCTTTTTTCCAACTAGGATACTATAATACAATCCTTTTTCAAGTAGAATTCTATATACTATTCCTGTTCCTATTTTAAGTAGGATTGTAGATATTAATCTTGGTCCTATTCCTATTCTAACAAATTTAATTGAAAAAACTCCTTGCTCCACTCTAACATTGTGTATGACCAATTCCTAATGGAAAAAAATTCGAATTTTCTCGATGAATATAGTTGCAATGATTGCAAAGATGGGTTTTGAGGGTCTTAATGTTTCCAAAGCTCCTTTTGAAGGTTGCGTAGATCGGGGAAGGAAAATTTCATGCCTTACGATTTTTTAATTGCAAAAAATTGAGGCTTTAAAAAAGAATGGAGCACAAACCATCATTGTAGGGGTAGGAAGGGCTCAAGCTTGGAGTTTCTTCTTCTAAATCTAAACAACCTAGAAAGTGGTTTGTTCCCATCTACGATGTTGAACAAGTGGCAGAAGCTATAGGCAACATCTTAAGCAAATGGATTTTGAGCTCTAATGAGATCATTTCAAGAAGAAAAGATAGGGCTGGGGGTTGGAATCTCCAGGGAAAGGGCAGAGGTTTCGATGAGGCTCAAAATGACATCTCTTAAAGCTCCTACTATAGTTCCATCAATTCGGCTATCCTGCTGATTTGTGGAAATTTTTTCATAAAAGGCTGGGATGCTTGTTTGCGTTCCATCTGGGTTGGAACTTATTGGGAAAGGAGGGAAAATATGTGAAAGTAGTCTGTTGAAGAATGACAAGTCCCACATGGATGGTTAATGAGATGAGTGGACTTCTTATAAGGCTTTGACAATCCTCCTCCCTTTGAGCTAGCTTTTGGGGTGTGAGTTAGGCCCAAAACCTACTTTTACATGGTATTAGAGCAGGATCTATCTCACCCAATGTTGGGCCCTTAAAAAATTTAAGAATGCCCACGCATCAGATGCTAAGTACCAGACGTGAGGTGGGGTATTGAAGAATGACAAAAGGCTCACATTGGTGGTTAATAAGATGGGTGGACTCCTTATAAGGCTTAAGCAATCCTCCTCCCTTTGAGCTAGTTTTGTGGTGTGAGTGAAGCCCAAGACCTAATTTTACATAATCATAAGAGTAACTTTTTCAAGGAGGAATTTCTATAGAATCTATGGAACTTGTAACTTGGAAGAGACTATTCTACGGTTGTCTACCATTACTAATCAGGGTGATCTGAGATAGAGAGATGAGGCACAACCTTTATCATTCATAGAAGGGGATAAGAGATGTCCAATTGGGTAAGGGAGAAGTACTTAAATTTTGGAAATTTTTTGGGTATTTCTTTTGAAGGAAAGGAAGACAGAGTTCAAAATTGTTAATGAAGGAAGAACAACAAATGACACGAGTATGTGGGGTAGAGCAAAGAGATGGCAAAGTGGGATGGGCAATATGTTAGAATCACAAAAGGGTCTGTGATTTTTGGGTCTTATCTCAAGAGGTGCAGTGACTAGTGAAGATGGGGTGGTATGGACAGGGATAGGGGGAATGTGAAGATCATTACCTATGAAAGTTAAAATAATATCATGGAATGTGAGTGGGATGAATGATCTAAACAAAATGGCCATCATAAAAGTGGGAGTTAGAGTGTGGGGGGAGGACTTGTTATATTTTCAAGAGACTGATGGAGGTTATCTCAGACATGATTGTGATAAGTGTTTGGTGTGGAAGATGGGTGAAATATGATTGGATTCCTACAATTTAGGGAAAGGGGGCATTTTAATAATGTGGGATGAAAGGGAAGTAGAATTTTCGGAGGTTAAAAATGGGCATTTCACACTAGCAGTATCGATAAAGGATAAGAGGAGAGGAGTGGAATGGGAATTTAGGGGGAGTGTATAGACCAATACTAGAAGGGCCTAAATGGTGTTTTGGGAGGTGATGACGAATATTGTGGTGTCTTGGATATCCCATGGGTGTTAGGAGGAAACTTATAATAATATGATTTCCGAAGGAGAGGTTGGGGTGCAGGATAATGTCTCGGGCTATGGAGCAATCCTCGAAGTTCATTAACAATTATTGTTGATTTCCTTGGACAGGTGAATGATTCACATGAGCTAGACCGGAGGTTTCAATTCAAATTAAAATTGGATAGATTCATGGCAACCATTAGTTCGTAGGAGCTAGCGCCAAATGTGTTGCAAATCCCGTTGCCTAGACTGATCTCAAACTATATGCCCATCTGGTTAGATGAAAGCAGGAGAAGATGTCCTCGTGCACCATTCCACTTTGAGAACACGTGACTTAAGATGACAAATTTTGGTGATAGAGTTAAGGATCGGTGGTCAAGATATTAAGTCCCTGGTTTACCTTCTTTTCGGCTTGCAAGAAAGTTAAAATTACTAAAGGAAGATATACAATAGCAAGGGGTCTTTGGTAGGGTAGAGGTAAATTTGAAAACATTAATGAACTAGTTGGGGGTTTTTGAGAGAGGGGAAGGTTTGAGGGAGTTAGAGGAATGAGAGAAGATAGGCATGGGGAAGTGAAGAGGGAGAGTGATGAGTTAGCAATACATGTGAGACTAGTTGGAGGCAGAAATCAAGGACGTTGTGGTTTAAAGTGAGGGATTATAATGCTAATTCTTCCATTGGGTAGTTGTTGCGAATTGTAGGAGAAACTTTGTAGAGTCCTTGGATGTGAATGGGGAGGGGGATCGGGTAGAGCTGGAGATACAAGGGAAATTGCAGTTTTTTTTTTATGACAAGGGGAACCTGCAATCCCTACCTTTTGGGTGCGCATGGGGTAAACCCCTGCTCCCATGCAATTGCTCGCAAACCACATAGGAGAGGTAACCAGCACTAGGCAAGTCCAGTGCTATAAGCTCAACCTAGAAGACAAACCTTTGCTTTTGCTGGCAAGAGATTTCAAACTTGAGACCTCCAACATGGAAGCCCCAAGCCCAAACCACTGGGCCACCTCAAAGGGTAGGGGAAATTGCAGGTTTTTGTGAGCATTTGTATGAGGAAGTGAGTTGGAGCCCAAAATTGTGGGGTGGGGGTGGGGGGTTTGTCTTTAATCTAATAGGGAAGACAGAGTGAGTGGTTGGAGAGGACTTTTAGGGAAGAGGAGGTAAGGTAGGTGGTTGTGATTGTGTGGGAGATAAATCCATTGGCCTTTACGGCTCCACATTTGCTTTCTTTCAGCAATATTGGAGCACAGTGAAAGGAGAGTTGATGGAGGCTATTGGGGCTTTCCATGATCCCTGAGAATTTAAGAGTAGCCTCAACAATTCTTTCATAGCTATTGTGCTGAAAAAGAAGGGAATGTCTTGTATTAAAGACTGGAGACCTATTAGTTTAGTGAGAAACATTTACAAGATATCATCTAAGGTGCTTTTCAATAAACTTAAAAAAGTCTTAGATGAACCGTGTCTGCCCTTAGAATGCTTTTGTTGAAGGGTGGCAAATTTTTGGATTAGTTTTTGGTGGCTAATGAAGTTATGGACTTTAGAAGGAAATAAGGGAGAACCAAACATCTTGTTCAACTTGGACCCAAAGAAAGCTTTTGACTATGTCAACTAGGAGTTCCTTGACTAATTAATGGTGCAGATGAGTTTTGAAGTTAAATGGATGAGACGGGTTAGAATGTGGATTCCCATTGTCACATTCTCTGTCCTTGTTGATGGTGGCCCTTGTCGGTTTTTTGGGTGTTTAAGGGGTCTCAAACAAGGGAACCCTCTATTCCCATGTTTTTTTTTTATTTTTGTGATGGAAGCTCTAAGATGATGGATAAGGCGATAAATGTAAATTACTTGATTGGATTCATGGGCTCACTTGGGACAATGTAATGTAAGGGTCTCAAACTTACTCTTTGTAGATGACACTATTTTTTTGTGCTGTAGATTTGGGTCAGTTAACACACTTAAAGCAGGTTTTGATGTGGTTCTAGATCATGTCATGGCTCAAAATCAACCTCAACAAGTGTAAGATTTTCCTTATGGGTTAGATGGAAAATATTGAAGGGCTAGCTCAAATGCTCATGTGCAGGGTGGGCTTTGTTCCTTCTACTTACTTAGGCTTGCCATTAGGTACCTTGCATAAGGACCTCGCGGTGTGGAATCCTATTATTGAAAGGGTTGAGAAGAGACTAGTAGTTTGGCAAAAGTGGTACTTGTCAAAGGTTGGCAAGGAAGTATTCATAAAAAATATATTATCGAGAATCCCTACCTACTGCTTGTCTTTCATTTAAGCACCTATGTGAGTTACAGTAAACAATAAGGCTTCAAAGAAACTTTTTATGGGACGCAACAGATGGAACTAGAAAAATTCATTTGGTTAACTAGGAGGTTGTTACGACTCCAAAATAGTGGGTTGGTCTAGGAGGGAAAGATGTTAGGGTTTTCAATAGAATTTTACTAGGGAAATGGCCACGGAGATTTGGGGTCGAAGAGAAAGCCTTATGAGGGAGGTATTGTAGAAAAGTATGGCTCATCCGAAGGAGGGTGGCGGACTCGAGCTATTACTGCGTCGTTTGGCTGTGACATGTGGAGGAGCATTATGAAGGGTGGGAATACTTCGATGGTCACATTACCTTTAGAGAAGGAGACAGAAGAAGATTAGTTTTTGGAATTCCAAATGGTGTGGGGATAACCTGTTGAGGTTGGCTTTCCCAAATATATATAGACTTTCAAACCAGAGGGGGTCGACAGTCCTTTAGATCCACGGAAAGCATGAAGGGGAAGTTCCTTGGAACCTCACATCTAGGAGAAATCTTCAAAACTGGTAGATGGAATAGTCTCAAAGGCTTTTGGAGTTACTCTACAAACAAATCAGGCACAATCTTAGTGATTTATGGAGGTGGGCCTTGAGTACCGATGATTTGTTCAATGTCAAATCTCTGTATGAAAGCTTGTTCATTATAGATGAGTTGTCTTTTCAATCTCTTAATTTGGATCCTTAGGACACTCAGGAAGGTGTGCTTTTTTGGGATGGTTGGCAGCAAGGGGAGCGATTTTGACAACTGATAACTTAAGAGAATATCACTGATGTTAGCTGGTATTTTATGTGCAAGTGTTTTGGTGAAGAAGTTGTTCATCTCTTGGTGCATTGCAAAGTGGTGTCGATTTTATGGAGGGTGTTTTTGAATTATTTTGATGTACAGTGGGTAATGTTAGGTACTGTTAGAGATGTTCTACGTAGTTAGGCTGGAAGACGTATCTGTGGAAGGCAAAAGGCTTGGAAGGTTGCTCCATTAGCACTTATGTTGTCATATGGAAAGAGAGAAATATGAGAGCTTTTGAAGGGATCAAAATTGAGTTTGCACACAAGAGAAATAACCTTTTGATTGCTTTTTGGTGCACCATCGTAGTTCCTTCTTGTATAGATGATTAGATGTCATTTGTAGAGGATCATATTTTTATGTAGATTCTCCACTTTTGAATTTGTTAATAATATCACTTATCTTATCAAAAAGCTTACATTGCATTTCTTTCATTTTGATGCTCTCACCACATCACAACGTTTCTATAACACTTGCCAGAAGCCTAGAACTAATGTTTTCACAAATGCAGAAGTTGATATATCAAAGAAAGTTTTCCAGTTCTCTAAAGGTTTTCCTTGAGCATCAGATTGGATTCTATTAAGAATATATATATATATATATATATATAGATAAAGAGTGTATACCATGTAAATATGGAAAGATCTACCATTCCTATAGTGTGTGATTTAGAAGTTAACTGGTATGCACTTTTATGTTCTTTTCTTTTGAGATAATTATAAAGTCTATTTTTAAATCCCAACAAGCTAGAGGCTCTAGTCAGGTCATTCATCCTCAAAATCACTTCTTTTTATGATGTCAAACCTTACTTGATCTATCTGTATTCTTGGTTACTCAATGTTGCACCATATTCTTTCTTATCTCGTTTGGTTTGAGATCCTAATCTATTTCTGTTTTTCTCATGATATGATATATATCCATTTTTATTACCTCGGATGACAAACACTGCTTTCTATATGGAATGTCAAAAAGATCTGTAAAGACAGATCGGGCGTTCACAATTTAGAGTAGAAGGATTTGAATGTTCACAATTACCACAACTAGAAAGCCACCCCCTAGGGCGTCATAGAATGTTACCCCGTGGCCAACTCGAAGAGGCTAAGCATGACTTTCTTTTTCTTTTTTCCTGCAGTATCCCCTTGTTGCGTAAGAACTTTTAGTGGCATTTTTTGAAGCACGTAATCCCATAATGGTATCGTTGCAGAAGAAAGGTATAATGCTTTGGGAACTCGAATATGATTAAGCCTCATTATCCGTGGCTGCAAGGATTGCGAAGTAACAATGTGCCCACGTAACCCATATCGAGCGAAGCCCATGCAAAGAGAAGAAAAAAGAAAATAGGAGAATAGCTAACTAAACCTCTAATTTATGACAATCCAAGGTTGGAACCAAGCCCTAAATTTGAGACTTTAGATAACTGCTTCATTTTTGTTGTCTACATTCCAGATGTTCAGTTTTGAGAGTGTGTCGGGGGAGTGTTAGAGTCTTCCATGTTGGTTGAGGGATTGAGTTGTTGTTTTCTTATATGTTCTTGGACAATGCTTAGCTAATGAGCTAGTTTTTGAGGTTGTGTATGGCAAAAGGTTCATTTTCTTGATAAGTTGCGTGTAAGTTTGTGGTTGATGCCAGGAGTAAGTTCTTGTTTAGGATGTGATGCAAAAGTGAAATACATACAGCGATTTGTGTCAAAAGTTTATTGTGTTATTGCAGTCGCACAAGGATTTTGATGATGCTCGGCTGAATGCATTTGTCTGTGATCCAACAGTGGATGACCTGATCCAGCATATTTCTTCTTCATCAGTGGATGTTGTTACCATGGTACTGGACAAGTTCTCTTCTATGTGGCCTTACCCACTTGCATGGACAAATTTTCTGCATAACAATCATGTTCTCCTGTAATCATTTACTTAAAGCATGCCTTCTTGAATGTTTGTTTTTGTTCCAAATTTAGTTAGACTGTGCAGCATATATTTACTTAAACAAATAAGCTGACTTGTTAAACAGATATTTGTTCTATCTGCAGTATCCCCTGAGAAGATGCCTCTGATGTTACAAAACATCAGGAAAGTTCTGAAGGTACAGATTCAGGTTCTTCATTTCGTTGATTGTGCTGTTTGATTTCCTTTTAATGACTCTTATACCTTTTTCCTTTCCAGAAAGATGGCTGTGTCTTATTTCGGGACTATGCGACTGGTGACCTTGCTCAGGTTTAAACTTCACCATAAAGTACCGTAATCTATTTCTTGTCCCATATTGCACGAACTTATTGATTTTGTGCTCCCTCTATCCCAATTTATGCGACACCATTTGACTAGGCTAGGCACAAAGTTTAAAAGAAAAAGGAAGACTTTTGAAATTTGTGGACTAAAACAAACTTTAAACATTTGTATAGCTATAAATTATTTCATTAAGGATAAAAAGGGATTTAAAGTTACGTTGCTTCTAATCATAGAAATGTGACACTCTTTTTAGGACAGACTTAATAGGAAGTGTGTCACATAAATTGGGATGGAGGGACTAATAACTTTAGATTTACTTAATTGCCTTTGTATGTTGCGTGATATGTGATTTCGGATGGCTACCTTTGAATTTAATTTGATTAAGTTTGGGTTGCAATATCAGCTTTTTGTTATTTAATCTTTAGACTGACTGAAAATGTGGCATATCTGGAAATGATGTATACTCACAGCGAAGGTTTGTATTACCAGGAAAGGCTTACCTCCAAGGAACAAAAAATCAGTGATAACTTCTATGTCCGGGGTGATGGGACTGTAAGTTCTACTGTTACAAAATGATATTTCTCATAGAATGGGACGTATATTATTGATGAGCATCTTATTGATGCTTATTTCTGTCAACAGCGTGCTTTCTATTTTTCTGATGAGTTTTTATTGAATCTCTTCAATGAAAATGGTTTTGGTGCTGAGGAGCACATCTTGTGTTTCAAGAAAGTGGAAAATCGGTCAAGGGAGTTGGTGATGAATAGGTATATGATCAATCTTTCGATTTGTTACTTCCTGCATTCTATTGTGTGTGATGGTATTTGATTGGATACATAATAAGATGTTAGTTTTGACTTACATATAAGACTAGTAATATTGAAAAAGAAAGAAAAAATAATGTAGTTGTGAAAATTGTTTGAATGTGAAATATCACTTCAATGTTCAAAATCTGAATAGATTAACTAGTTTGAATTTTTGAAAGTTGTTAAAGCTGTATAAAATTGAGATGTCAAACATATTTTAACGTATCAAACTCTTAACTGTCATATAAATTGTATAAACTGATAGAGAATATCGCATCCATGTCAAAATTTTAATAAATAAATGAATTTGAATAATTATAACACTAGCAATGTTATATGAGAGTGAATGTTGGGACACTAAAGTATAACACATTAAAGAGATGAGTGTTGTCAAAAGGTAGATGTTAAGATGGATGTGCGGTCATGCAAGATTAGAAAAGATTATAAATGACCACTTTCTTTAAAAGGTGCAAGTAGCACACATTGAGGATAAAATTAGAGGTTGCTTGAGATGATCTGGTCTTTGCCTTGGGTGACATCCAGGTGTACTAGCCTATAGATGTGATATCATGTGCAGTAAAGGTGTTAAAGAGGAGATGAGATGTAAAATCACATGGAAAAAAGTTGTCTCGAAAGGCGTGTTATCTCTTGGAATCCATGCAAACTTAGCCAAAAGATAAGACACAATGGAGAAAATAGATTTATATAAGAGATCCTAATTAGTTGAGAATAATGTTTTAGACCTGTCAATACATTTTGCTTGAGGTTGTAGGACTTTTAGGACTCTTCTAACTCTATTAGATATTTTTGTTATGGTAGAAAATATAGAGAACTTCTAGTACTTTTTATTTGTATTTTGTATATTGATGGCCTGGAATGAATTTAAATGGAGAAATATGGTCAGTGAGGATTCATAGAGTTGACCCAACGTATTTTGGATTGAAGCATGTTCGTATAGTTGTTGTTTGTAATTAATGAATTTGGAAATTTGAATATTATGAAATTTTTATAAGAATTAAGATGTCAAATATCTGAACATCCCAAAATAAAAAGAATGTCAATTGAACTGAGTAAGTGTTATCTGCATTCTCTGGTAGATTTGAATATGCTTTTCATTATTAATCTGTGGTGTCTTTTGTTTATGAGCTCTAGGTAGATTGGCCATGCATTATTGGACATTTGAAATTTTTACATCTTATATCTCAACTTTCATGTAACAGTGATTCCACATTTGGTTTGACCTGCAAAAACCTTAGTTTCCCATTTGAATTAACATCTGTCTCAGCATAAATACTGGAAGTAGCGTTTACAGTAAGCTGGATATCTTATTATTTTTGAACGTCTGACATCATTAGTATCCTAATGTTATACTTTAACCCAAGTAAAGTTTCTTTGATTATTGTCTACCCAGTTTCGAACCACGAGCCAGGTGGCTCTTAGGGATTCCTTGCTTTAAAGAAAGTTTCTTCTTCTACCCTTCGGGTGCCCAGTAGTTTATTCTTGGGACTTCCATGTTGTAGGTCTCAAGTTCGAAACCGTGCCTTTTGGGTTGAGCTCGTCGCACTGGGCTTGCCGAGTGCGGGTTACCTCTCCTGTGCAGTTTGTGAGCTATTGCGTAGGAGCAGGGTTTTACCCTGTGCGCACCCAAAGTGTAGCAACTACAGGTTTCCCTTGTCATCAGGAAAAAAAGATTCTTCTTCTATGGCATATTATGTTGGGCGGAACGTTCAAATCTCTAGAATGGTGAAAGATATGTACAGTAGTTGGCCAATTTTTGTCTTGTCAGATGACTTGTTGATGTCTTATATTTGATCAGCAGATCATCTTGAGCTACATTAATGGTGGAGTAGGAGGTAAAAGGTTGACTAAATACCCCTAACTTGTTGAAAGTGATAGTTCTCTTCCTGGTTATGGTCTCATTCAAACCTAAATCAGTTTCTTCACCAAGTTAAATGGGATTCATAATGTGAAGAAGGAATACATTTGAAGAATCCTTCTCGTAATCCTTATTTAGATTGGTTCTCCCCACTTAATTCCTTTGCTTGACATGTAAAAAAGAATGCAATATTCCTTCTCCAAGCTGTGAACTGGCCCTTATAGCAGTCCATAATTATCATTCTTTTGACCCTTGCCTACCTCCCAAGTTAGCCATTGTCCAATTCTTGCTTGTTGAATTTTTCCCTTTGTGTTCAGTTCCCTCATCGGAGGTTTGCGAAAGATTTTAGAATTGTTCCGGGAGTTTTTCCTGTCCCCTCCAACCTTCATCTCAAGTACATTGCATTCTTCCCACGAGCTGGATGCAACTTGTAGGGGACGGTGCAGGTCTTTCTTATCATGGAAACTTGATATTGCTCAGAGCCAACATGGCTCTTTCAGTGCTTAAATTTATTGGGTTTGTGGTGTGGGTTCAACTCCCATGGTGGTGATATCAAAACCTACTTTTACAGATCAGAGGTTTGTCGCTGAAGTTGTAGAAAGATATTCTAGCATTTCAGAATAGACAAGGGAAGGGTAGTGCACAAAAAGCAAGGACATCAGTGATTTGAACAAATAACTTGGACAAGACCAAAAATGAGTAAATTCTAGTACTCCTGGACAGGCGTGCATAATGCACTTAAAAGGTTCATCCGAAAGCATATGATCCTAACCATAATTCGAAGTTCATGGGAGGGGACAGGAAACAAGTTAATTGGTGTTGCTGTGAATTTTACAAAATAGGTCATAAGATAGATGAGTAATATTGCATACTTGTGGCTGATTTGATCTTCTTTTGAACACAGTGGAAGCTAAGTTATCTTATCACGATTATTATTAATTGGGCACTTAGAATGCAAAAGCTGCAAAGCCAAAAATATTTTGGGGATGTAGAGGTGACAGTTTGGAGAACAAATGCAGTGACAGGTGATTTAAAATTTCCTAAAACTGATGTATGTTACTTTGTGGAACCTTACTTCATTAGGCACACACTACTAAGAATCTGATGGTTTTGGATGAAGATCAATGCTAGAGTGTGTAATGCATTAATAATACTATCTTGAAATGGGGTTTCCCCCTACATCTCATATCCATTTTTTGGTGTACATTTGGTGTATTAGATAAAAACATACTTTAGTGCTGTGCTTTCAGGCGCTGGGTTCAAGCAGTATTCCGTGTTGGCAGTGGAATATCTGGAGGGAAAACCGAAAGCAAGGTGAAATTTCTTGGTAAGGATAATGATGTGCCTGAAATACCAAAAATTATCCTTGAAGACTCTGCAAATGAGACAGAAGTTGACATATCTGAGGGGATGGCTCTTGAAATGTTTGGTATTTCATCTCCTAAGGAGGAGGTATGAATTTTCATTCAGTTCTAGTGCTAATTCCTTCATGTCACGGGAGATACATAAATTGCGAGGATAATAATAGAGAATAGTTCCAGAAGGCAGTATGACTAATACCTGTGGTCATATGCATTAAAACTGACATTACAGTTGTGTAATCATGACTATACATATATGTAATGCTCTGCTCATGTATTAATCCAAGATTGACATGTATTTCCTTTTTATTATTCAGATAAACCAACTGTGCTGTATCTCATCAAATTTATTTTATGGACCTGATCTGAGTTTATAAATGCAGGTTCTGATTAAATAGTAATTTCCCTTTTTCAAAGGTTGATACTTTAGTCAAGTAGAATTAGGGATATGAACCAGGTGGTTAGTCGTAATTGACTCAGAAATATGAAGTTGGGGTCGCTTGATCCTCCATAAAAGCTTGTATAAAGTAATTTTTAAATGTTCCAAAATTTTGTCCACCAGTCACTGACTTGCATACTCATTGCCAATATTCTAGATTCTTGATGTCATCTCCAGGCACTATTCTTTCAAGATAAAGGTCCTCTCAAAAGAGTATCAGCATACCTGCAAATCAACTGGCTTAATGTTATGGGAATCAGCTCGGCTTATGGCTTCTGTGCTGGCTGCTAACCAGACCATTGTTTCAGGGAGACGTGTTCTAGAGCTGGGTTGTGGATGTGCGGGCATTTGCTCCATGGTTGCTGCTAGATCTGCTAACCTTGTGGTTGCCACTGATGGAGACACAAAAGCACTTGATCTGTTAAACCAAAATCTCACTTTGAATATCCAACCACCAACTCTTGCAAGTCTAATGACAAAAAAGCTTGTGTGGGGAAACAGAGATGATGTAGAGTCCATGAAGAGGCTAAATGATAGCGGTTTCGATGTTATAATAGGCACAGATGTCACTTATATTGCTGAAGCAATCTCTCCTTTGTTTGCAACTGCAAAAGAGCTGATCAGATCTGTCAGAGGCGATGAGGAGGATAGTACACCAGCTCTGATCCTTTGTCATGTCCTGCGCAGAGTTGATGAACCATCTATACTTTCAGCAGCGTCTGAATTTGGTTTCAGGTTGGTGGATAGGTGGCCTAATGCTCCAACATCAACTAGTACGTTTCAGAACATAATCCAAAGTTGGTTCTCTGATGGCAGCCTTGAAACTTGTGTTCCTACAACTGCACTGAATATTCTGTATTTCCACAAGTTGTAGGTTTAGATCTTGGAGGATTTTTGTTATCTGCATCCAGGGAAAGGGGAAATGTTTCAGAAAGCTGGTCCAGGGTTCTTTGTTCCTTGTTCTTGGACCTTCAAGGCTTCAACCGTTGAATCAGTGTTTCGTGTTAGTGCATTACTTATATATGCAAATTGATTTGCTTATTGCCAAATTGCTATTATCGTCGTTTGGAAGTTGAAGCTGTTCTTTTAGAAAGGGTAATGAACCGTTCTCTCTTGGATGCATGTTTTCCCGTGTCCCAAATATTTACAAGATTCAAAAAGTTTTTAGTTGGCCAAAATGAGTCGTGTATACTTGATATTGGTGAGTTATAGTGATGAATGTATTCAGGCACCTTTTCATTGACCAAAACGAGCATGCATAATACTTTATGACGCTGCAATTTAATGTATGCATCTTTTTTTTTTTCTACAAAACAAATTCTATGAGCAGAGTTTCAAATATACAATTGCATGCTTGGCAAGATCCCTTCTTCTTGGTAATGAAGGTCAACATAGACGTGGCAAATTTTAGAACAAATAAATTCTGGAGGTTGTGGCTCAAGAAAATAACATGTTGAGATCAAATCACGTCATGTATGAAGAGAGAGCTTACCTCTAGGAGTATATTACATGACCAACTAGCTTTCAAGGCTGGTCATGCAATATTCCTTCCCGTCATATCTTTTTTTAGCAATTCACTTTGTTTTACTATTATTTACATGCCAATTTCAAATTTTCGCATACCCTAAGACTCGCTTAATGATGGACTAATTTAGAAACTAATTAAGGAGAGACATCCTCGAGAAACTACACATGACATTACGACTCATGTGCGTGTTGAATATATTACGTGTTAGGATGATATTATTTTTCAAAATGTTGTCCATAGTTTTAGGTGATTGTATACAAGTTAACTTGTTTGCAAAATAGAATAAGCAAACACAAAGAGAGTGTTCAGTTAATACATAAAATAAAGGAGATGTATTGTTGTTTCTTATCGTAACAAACCAAAGCCTCATGCACGCATTGCCTTTTACCTACCTAATTAATTTTCTCTATTAAAACCAACAATTCTACCCCTAAACACAACAAAGGCCAGATTTTTCAGTTCAAAGGGGAAGTCTGTTTCAATTCCCTTTTTTTTGTTTATTTAAAAATTAAATCCCCATAGTTTCTGTTTATTGAAAATTTGCTGAAACGTTTGATTATGAAAACATCAGTTAAACATAGCTATCAGCTGAAGTTAATTTGTATGGTATCTTTTGCTTTTTTACTTTTTTGCTTTCAATTTAGTATGACTTTTGTTGTCATCCTTGTTTCCTTTTGTTTTGTTCAGTTAAAAGGAGAAACATGATCTATATATTTCTCATTCCTTGTTTCTTTCTTTTTGTTTTGAGCTGTCTACATTTACTTGAAAAAGACTGACTTAATGATTTTATTTGTGGGAAGAGGACAAACACTTTTCACTTTAGATTATTTTTTTTGATCCGCTGATGAGAATGTACTCTTTTGCTAAATCATTTGGTCCTATTATAATCTTTGTTGTTTTTCTCCCAAATAGGAAACGTGGAACTAATGCATCTAATGGAGAGGCTTAGGCCTATTATGGGGTTAAAAAGCTGGGATTACTGTGTTTTATGGAAGTTGAGTGAAGATCAAAGGTAATCTGGATTTAGAGTTTGTGAGTCAGAACACAGTATAATTTTATTATATGTATTCTTTTTAAATGCTTTATTGCATCTGTACACATAGTACGGGCGCTGAATCCACTCTAGATCCGCCTCTTCCTCTTATCCAACCACACTGGCCAAACAAAAAGGGGAAGAAAAAAAAACCTTGTGTAATTATGTAAGTCATGCAGGTTTCTTGAATGGATTTGTTGCTGCTGTGGTGGAGCTGAGAGAAATATGCATAGCTGTGAGCAAGAGATATTTTTCCCTGATTCTTCCACTTCAACTTGTAGAGATGTTATGTTTCAACATCCACCAACCACTGCTTGTGATTTACTGGCTCAGGTCCCGCCTTCTGTGGCACTAGACTGCGGGTACATGTTTGGCCTATACCTTCCTCCTTTCTTTTACGAGAAATATTTTGGGTAGTTTTGTGCATTAAACTCCGACTATCACGGGGTCTGAAAAAGTGCTGGACCATATATCTATTGTACATAGACTGCAAGTGTCAAGTTTTCAATAATCTCTAACTCTTTGATGTAAAACCGCAGAATTTATGCACAGGCCTTATTATCTAATCAAGCAAAATGGATGAACTTCATACCTTTCTCGGAATCAAATGCGTCTAATGTAAGAATTACGTTGTTATTGTCGATTTTCATTGAATAATTAATCTTCATTGAAAAATACCTTCTTTCTCTATATAATTTTTTTTTTGATGTTAATTACAGGACATAATGGGAACCAGAGCTTTGATTCCATCTCCTCTTGGATTGCTCGAATTGTTCAGTACTCAACAAGTAAAACATATACTTTCTTCCCTCTTATTAGCATTAATTCCAAGAACATTATGTCAAAAGGTACAATTACTGCCTACTCTATAGTAAAGTTAAAAATGAGAGCAATAAGCACAGGCAACATGTGACCACGTACATAAGGAAGGTAAAGGGTGATCATGTAGAATGATTAAGTAGTGGTAAAAAATATTCATAGAATTAAATAATTTGATGTTACATATTATATACGACTTGAAGCCTAAAACAAACACCATAACAAATTTTACAGCTAGCAGAAGATGAGAAAGTCATAGAATTTGTGTCAGCTCAATGCAATATCTACTTGGAGCAACAAGCTGTCACGAATTCAAGTTTCTCAAATGGGGTTCAAGAGAACACATCAAAGCCTTTCCCAGCAGAAGGAGACGACCATATAAAAGATTCCCAAAATCATTACCAGCAGACAGTCTCCCCTGCAGCAACATCAGATCACTTATCATTTGATTTCCCACTTAAACGAAAACAATTGGATACTTGTTCGATGAACTTCCTTCCACCATTCAGTACTTACAGCACACCAGAAGTCGATAACAACACAGGAGGGAACATGTTGTTTGATCAGAGCACAAGTGATGTGACACATTTCTCGGAGACTAGGTACATGAGTGAGATGGATGCTTATTTACAGAAGCCAATGATGAGAAGTAGTGGTACTCAAGCTGGAATTGAAGATGAATCTGCCAAACATGATAACGGAAGGTCCAATTCGGGATCAGATAGTGATCAAAATGAGGAAGAAGATAATCCTAAGTATAGAAGGAGAAACGGAAAGGGTCCTCAATCCAAGAACCTTATGGCTGAGAGGAAAAGAAGGAAGAAACTAAATGAAAGGCTCTATGCTCTTAGAGCCTTGGTTCCCAACATTTCCAAGGTAATGATCTTACTCCTTCTCTCTCAATTTTATATGACTGACTTTCTTTTTATACAAAAACAATGACATATTTTCTTATTTGACAAATATTTAATGACCTTATCAACAATCTACCCATGTTGGGTCTCACTTATTTGACAAAAAGTCCACAAGTGGTTACACTTTCTAAGGGTAGTTTTCAATATTGCAAAACCTTCTATATTTCTTAAACTCTATCACATAAATGGGACGGAAAGAATACATAATTAAAAAGCGCACGCATATATATATTTACACTTCTCTCTTCTTATTGTTTTATGACAATTCCTTGTCATCATTATGAATACATGCAACAAGCTATGTATTTTCAGAATTATTAGCGCCATACAAATTCTGTAACTAAACGACACAATCCAAATGGATTATCACAAAATTCTATTAGCTACAATCAAATTCCTGATTGGCTAATCATTATAGCTGAAATTATGTACAGTTGGATAGAGCTTCTATCCTTGGAGATGCTATTGAATATGTGATGGAATTGGAAAAGCAAGTGAAAGATCTGCAGCTTGAGCTTGAAGAACATTCAGATGACGACGGTGGAGGAAGGAATCAGGACCAGATCCACCCTAACGTTTTAACCCATAATGGAACTAAAAGCATGCCTACAGAAAATGGCAAACTTTCAATTGGAAGCCATACAGAATTATCCAATAATTCTAATGGCAGTACCGAACCTTCCAGAAAAAATCAAGAGGTAGAAGAGAGTGACAAATTGCAGCAAATGGAGGTACAACTTGTTCTATTTATAGTATGGATTTAACTTATAAACACGGGTGACAATTGGATGAGTTGTGTTAAATTTGAGCGGGTTATAATGGGTCAAGACCCCACCCAACTCAAATTTGCTTGTGTCAAAACGGATTGAGTAATGGGTTATAGAGCGGGTCAAGACTCAACTCGATCCAACTTTTACTAAGTTTTACTTACTTTGTTTATTGTTTTTCAATGTTTTAGTACTTAAATTATATTTTTCTTTATTTTGACTATATAAAACATATCAAATTAATAAAAAATATTTTAGAAATATTTTGACAAGATCTTTCTCGAATCAATTCGGGTTGAATATCAACCCAATTTTAAATGGGTTGAAATGGGTTGGGTTGAGCTAGCAATAACCCGCCAAAACATCAACGAATTGAACGGATTAAGCGGGTTGGGTTTAATTTTGCCACCGCCCGTTTGAGTTACTAGTTCCACATTTTATTAACGACTAGATGTACTCTTTGTTTAACACTTGTCGTGTACACAATTTAAAATCGAGTTTCTTTTCAATCCCCAGAGTGACATGTATGTTTGATATATTTATTAAACTGTAGCCACAAGTGGAAGTTGCACAATTAGATGGGAATGAGTTCTTTGTGAAGGTGTTTCGTGAGCACAAGACTGGGGGATTTGTGAGGACCTTGGAGGCTTTGAACTCTTTGGGCTTGGAGGTTACCAATGTCAATGCAACTAGGCATACTTGTCTGGTGTCAAGTATCTTCAAAGTTGAAGTAAGTCAAAATTTCTTCAACCATTCTTGCCCCCCACACCCTAATTAATGACAAAATAATTTCTTGAAATTATATGAAAACCTAAATGACATACACCCCTCCCCACAGCTCTTACCTTTGATAACTTGAAAGGTGGAGGCTGCCACTTGTCCAAATGACTTTCCTTCACATCTTTGGAGTCTGAAGTTGTCTTTCTGTTTCTTGTTTTAATTCATTGACTATGAATAATAATTTTTATGTTAGCAGAAAAGGGATAATGAGATGGTTCAAGCTGATCATGTGAGGGACACTTTGCTAGAGCTGACAAGAAACCCTAGTAGAGGTTGGTCTGAAATGGCTAGAGCATCATCAGATAATAATGCCAATGGCACCACAGATTATCATCACCATCACCATCACCATCATCATCATGACCATCACCTAGACAACAATAATCACCACAAGCAACCCAATTCTCATCATTTTCACAGACACCACCATCACTAACATGTTTTATTTTAACTACTACTTGTAATATTAACGCACATCTGCTTTTCTCTTACCTAAGTAATCCTTATTGAATTTGCAAAATAAGATACATGTGTGAGATCTTGTTGCCTTTAAACCTAATATAAAGTTGCTATCAACTTCATGTTTCACCTTAGATTTCACTTTTTAATAATATCCTATGATTTTACCGTATTACACTTATTTTTATTTCATATGAAAATCGTTTTAAGTTATTTATCATTATTTAAAAATAATTACAATCCCACCAATTTACCCTTTCCTACATTTTTGTAGCTGCATGGTGTTACTAATAATTACAACCTTACCAATAACGAATGCTTCAAAGCTCTCTTCATGTGTCAAGGAAGAATAAAGCTCTATAACACTTTTTGAAATTCAGATAAAAGAATTATTACATTGGTTTGAAAATTCAATTTAGTACATGGGTTTCAAGAGGGTCAACCTAGAGTTGAGAAGATTTGTTTTTGTTTTCTTGAATTGTATATGGATGTAATATTTAAATTTATTTTTAATACCTTATACTCTTTATTTGTATGTTACGATCCAAATCTAGCACTTAAGCTGTGACAAGACGAGCATACAACCCATAAGATGAATCCTTCTAAGCTAAACATGCATAAAAGAAGAATTTTACCAAAATCATAAATATATAGATACATGCGGAAGCATAATACAAATACAATGTCAGTGTTTGAAAAAATAATAAATCCACTTAGAATAATATCCATGCTAATAGCAATAAAGGAAAGTAACAACTCCATCAAATATTACAAGAGAGTAAATATAATACAATAATAATGATGACTATTTTGTAGTGTCAAAAGATGAATACTCTTTATTAAACAATATTTTTTTATTTCACACAACTTAATATAATTTTACTTTTACACTATTTTTCTCACAAACTAAGAAATAGCTTGTGGATTACTCCTCACTTCTTTTTATTGCTCTCTTTTATTTTGGTGTGTCCTTATAATGAGTATAGGTGCTCCCTTTATAAGAAAAAAAATTCCCCAATTTGATGTCACTAATGACATCAATAGGAAATAACAATTCAAAGTGTGGGTAAACAAACCTAATCTTTTTTTGACATTGCTGCAAGTTTGCAGAAATTAAAGACCTTTGTTGTTGGTTTGTTGCAGTAAAAGAAGACTTCAAATGAATGGATCTTACAATTCTCTCCCTCAATTTTGATTTTTTTTTTTATTTCAAGGCTTGATCTCAATTTATGAAAATTTTTAAATTTGAGAGGCTTTGTGAAGATATCCGTAACTTGATCGTGAGATTTCACATACTTGAGCTCTACCTCTTTCTTGGCAATGCATTCTCAGATAAAGTGGTATCTTGTGTCTTTGTGCTTGCTTCGATAATTAAATTCTTGGAAAGTACTTGCATAGATTTATTATCAACATAAATCATTGTGGATACAATTTATGGAATATTGAGTTCCTTCAACAATCTTCTCAACCAAATAGCATGACATGCACATGATATCGTGCCATATATTCAGCTTCACAAGTCGAGAGAGTAATAATGGATTATTTCTTTAAACTCCAAGAAATAGCACAGTCACCCAAGAAAAATATAAATCCAAATGTGCTTTTTCTCTCATCAACATCTCCCATATAATTACCATCATAATATCCCACAAAATTAAAATCATTAGAAGGAGAGTAAAATGGCCTTAAGGCAATTGTACCTTTTAAGAAATGAAGAATTCTTCTAGCTGGCAACCTTCAATTGAATGGAGGTAGGAGTTTCCATGAAGTAACTTACTACTCCAACTGCAAAGAATATATCTAGTCTAGTACATGTCAGGTATCTCAAAGTTCCCACGACACTTTTGAACAGAATTGAGTCCACCTTTTCTCCCTCATCAAAAGTTGAAAATTTTATTCCACTTTCCATTAAGGTGTTCACAGAGTTACAATTGCACATGTTGAGCTTTTTCAAAATATCCTTTGTATAGCATTCTTAAGATATGAAGATGCCTTCCTCCATTTGCTTCACTTCTAGGCCCAAGTAATATGACATGAGTGTTGCTTCCCTAGCATACGCAAGTGTACATTGTCTACTCAAGTAATATAGTGACTATAAAAGAGACGGGATATCGAATCCAAATAACTTCAAGTAACTTTCAATTATTATCCAAAGGAAGACTATGAAATGCGTGTTGTTCCAGAAAAGATAATTATCATTTATTTATACTAAAAATACTAAAATTAAACTACTATTACGATCAAATATTGTACTAAGGAGTTATCAAATTAAGTGAGATTCCAAGACTGTAACCGTTTCGACAAATGCTCTAGCTTCAATACCTATGATTATTCATGGATTTTCTAATTACTGATTTACAAGGTTTAATTCACCAATCATGGTTTCTAACCTCTACTGGCCTATTGTCATTGACAGCCTAACTGCATCATTGAGCGGGATTAAACATGATCAATGAAAATGCATTAAAGTTATTTTTCTGTTTTATAAACCAAGCAAGGTATACCGGTAGGTGTCACAAGTCTACCATACACCAATTATCCTAGTTTCCTATAACAAACAAGCTCTCTATACCCTGTATTCTATCCCTTTAACATCTTTCAAATCTAAGGTAGACAATGTCACGGCCGGGACCTAGGGCCAAGATGTGACACGGCGAATGGGAACCCGAGAGTCCCCAACAAGCCTAAAAGTATATAAATCCACATCATCGGTTCGGAAGCACATTCAAATAGTAAACACATAGTTCTAAGGGATGGGAAAGTAGGACTCACACTATGGGGGCAATACGGGGCTTAGGATCTTCCACATTTCCACATGAAAAATACATACATATCATAATTCCCATAATCAATCCATGCTAGCCATATCCAATAGATAACCGAAATCATAAACTTCAAATACAACACACAACATATAGAATCTACGAGAGTCTACAAGATGTCCAACAATGCCTCTAGTCATAAGATGAGACGGGGTCCAAGACATATCCCGGGCTCACCCTCAATTAAGAAGATAAACATAAAACAACATAGGTAGAAGGAAGGTGGTTTGTGCTTGGAAGATAGGACTCACCACAATATCAATTCTCCGAATTCAAGCTACCCGTCAAGCGGTGGATGATCGTAACACATGGTCCCTACATGGTAAAATCATGTAGGCATAGAGTATGCATTAGTACGTTTGAATGTACTATGTATGCGGGCATGCAATGCATATGAATTATCAACCTGCATTAGAACGTTAGATGACAAGGGCACATAATATAGAAAGAATCATATATCCAAGGAAGAAATATACAAGATGCCATGAAATTCATGATGCATGAAATGCAACAATGCTCATATATAGTGGGGATGAACTATAACTGACAAATCAAATCTATGCAAGCTATTACATGTATCAGCCCGATAAAGACCTCCCATCTGTAGGAGAGGACTACTTGCCAAAGGTGATCTACATCATACCTTATGGAAATCACCATTTCGATGGATGGTCACCCTCCTTACGGAACTCACCATTTCGAAAGGATTTTCAGAATCATACAAAACATATCAGAATCATACAAAACATATCAGAATCATATACATATAACCATTTCTTACGACCCAGTCATTTCGGTAATAGCTTACATTCCTATGTTGGCACATAGTTCAAGGAAAAGGAGAAGGCCCCTGGGGATAGCTCTAACACTCCCAATCTATCGGTGCTAAGTCAATAATATTCCACTTGAGTACTTATACATATACGTGCTTCCAGGAAATGCAATGTTTATTTCAAACCATTCAATATACATTTAGGCTCAAAAGCCAAATCATAGTTCATAATCGTAATGCTCATGCAGGAAATAGCTCATTCACATATAAAGAATGGTGCAAGCATCCTAAATACTCAATGAGCCAAAATCATAGACATATCGGTGATCACCTTTTTTGTCATAACCAATATTTTATTAGAATCATATCATAATCATTTTAGAAAACATAGTTGGGCTTAACCTACTTCATAATTTCCATATATCAATATTCACGAATGCAATGCAATGCATGATGTGAGGATAACATGGGTAACCTAGATCCAAGTTAAAAATCAATATCACAAATATGAAATTGAGTAAATCCATAATTAAATCCACATGTAAATCGTAGTATAGATTACCCATGCATAAATCAATTTTAAAAAAAATCTACATGCATGTTCATACTTTATAACTCAATGTAAATCATCATGATGGTGATCAAAGTGAATTGAAATCATAGGTAAAATACAACCCATACATCAATTAGATTTGGTAAAATCAAGTAATGAAATCTCATGTTTAAAGTAACTAAAATTCATAAAATAAATTGAAAGATCTTTGGGTCTTCTTGGTTGAAAGGGACCAAGAATCAATCCAACATACCTTGATTAGGAAGATGAATTTGAGAAGAATTTAGCTTGAATTTGAAACCCCAATTGAATCCTAGCTTGAATCTTGAAGATGAGACTTGGAGAGAATTTTGAGAGTCTAATTCTAGAAACTAAGTGTTTGTCTTGAATGAGGGTTTAGAATTAGTGTCGGAGAAGTTTAGGAATATAAAGAGGGGTTAAAAAGTCTTAAAAGCCTTGGGGATGGGTCAAAATATCAAAATACCTCAATAAAACGCTCCTTTAAATTTTTAACTGCACTTGACACGGTTGGCTTCACGGTCCGTGAAGGCCTCCCATCTAGCCTAAACAAATTCTACAAAAAAGGGCATAACTTCTTGCTCCGAACTCGTAATGGGGTGAGACAAATACGTCGGAAAGATAATTCAAAGAGCTTCAATTTCATAGGTCGTGGGCCACCCATGTTCCTTTTGTGCTAAGAGATATGACCATTTAAAGTTGACCTTTCTATCGGTACTTGTGAAAAACTTAGCCAATGGAATTCCTTTGAACTTGACTTGATGTAGGAGACGCATGATGGCCTTAAGCAACATTTATAAGCTTGAATTTAAGGCTTGAAAGTGAACTTAGCTTGAGGATGAAGATCCCATACTTAGAATTTTTCAACGAAGTCATCTTCACGGGAGGTTACACGGACTGTGTAGTGTCACACAGGCCGTGACATTACCCTTACCCCTCTCCTTAGAAAATTCAACAATCAAGTTACGAGATGGTGATTCCATACTTAGAAAAATTTTACTCCGGAAGCTTTACAGATTGCCTCACGAGCTGTGCCACCCTACACGAGCCGTGAACTTGGCCGTGGAACCATACTTTGTCCCAAAGCTATTGGATTTCAAGCCAAGGCCATCACACGACCCACCACACGGTCTGTGAATTGTCACATGGACCGTAAAGGGTCCAAGTGTGGTGTGCCTTAGTTTAAAACACTACATTTAAGGGACAAACATCCTCCATGGGCCACTTCGTGGAGGCTCCACACGGGCCGTGTGACCTCATAGGGACCATGATGGCTCCCATGAAGTGTCATTTTGGTCCAAAACTTTTCTGAAACCAAATTTTCATGCTTCATTGAGGTCATACAAAATTCTAGGGTCTTACATCATCTCCCTCTTGGGAACATTCATCCTTGAATGTGGTGGAATTAGGCTTGAAATGCTTGACTTAGAACATTAAACATCCAAACACAAGGTACCATGCATAGCTCATCATTTGAAAATCATAAATCCTTTAAAACCCATATTAAAATGTATTCAAATCATTCAAAACATCATAAAAATTATTCCCGTGCACATGTATGCATGTCATGAAACTCAAGAGTGAAAGAATAAGGACCATTGAGAATAGGAAGAACCTAATATCATAGGCTTGAGTGGATTGGAAAGGATAAATGTATCGTCGCATCATACTTGCTTCCACTCCCCACATAGAACTTTCCACATGTTGATTTCTCCAAAATACGTTAACCGAAGCCACATCCTTGTTATGAAGCCGCTTCACTTGTCTTATCAAAAATCTCAACCGGAGCTTCCTCCATAAGAAAAGTTCTTCTCAACCTCAACACCTTCCAACGGAAAAATAACACTAGTATCACCAACAACTCCCTCAACATAGATATATGCAAAACCGAGTGACTAGAGCTCAATTTTGAAGGCAAGTCCAACCTATAAGGTACATTCCCAATCCGCTTCAACAATCTCATAAGGACCTACATACCGGGGATTTAGCTTTCCCTCCTTCCCGAAATGCACCACACCCTTCATAAGTGAGACCTTCACATACAATCAATTACCAACACGAAGCTCAAGGTCCCTCTTTCCAACCTCTAAATAAGACTTTTGATGACTTCGAACCATTTTCAACCTTTCCTTAATCAATTTCACTCATTTGTAGCCTCCAACAATAAATCCACGCCTATAGAAGTCATTTCATCTTAACTCAAACCACTTCCAAGTAGAGATCTCAATGTCGTAAGCCACACCACCGGGCCTTTGGTGCTCTACCTTTACTTATTGACAACTCGAGCACTCGGGTACAAATTCGACTATGTCCTTCTTCATACCATGCCACCAATACATCTCCTTCAAATCCCGACACATCTTAGTAGATTCTGGGTGAATCAAATAATGAGAGTTATGGGCTCCACTCATGATCATTATTTCCCTAAGATCACCCACATCCGGAATACATAACTGACTTTGATACCGACATGCACCATCTCCCCCTTAGGAGGAAGCCTCTATCTCATTATTTTGGCAACCAACCTCTTCAATTCAACTAATGATAGATCTAGATCTTGCTTAGCCTTAACATCAACAACCACAACCCAAATCGAAAAGCGTCACAATACACCACCAACCTATCTAAGCCATCCGGTAATGCCAAACCGAAGTTGATGTAAGCCAACCTTTTAAGGCATGAGAACTCACCTCACACTCATCCGACCATACAACTTGGCCTTCTTTCTAGTTAACTTGATCAACGGAGATGCAATAGATGAGAAACCTTAAAAAAACTTTCCATCATAACTAGCCAACCCAAGAAAACTTTGAATACCCAAAGAAGCAAACATGTCAAATAGTGCACATTCTTCACCAACTCCCTATTGGACCTCATCTATAAGATCGCTACAACATCTTCCTCCCCTGGATCACATTACAAGCTTAAGGTAACTCTTTCTATTCGATAGGGAGGGATGGAGATAATAAATCTTAAGACACGCACCATGGCACGATTAGAATCATGAAAAGTGAAATATTTCTTAAAATGCCTTGTAGCCTCCTACCCATAGATGTGGCACGCTTCACACCCATGAATAAGACTCTTCTTGACGCGGCATGTTAGACTCCGAGAACCATTTATAAACCTAGTGCTCTTATACCATCTTTGTCATGACCCGAACTTAGGGCCTAGATGTGAAACGGCGAATGGGAACCCGAGAGTCCCCAAACAAGCCTCAAAGTATCCAAATCCACATCATCGGTTTGGAAGAACATTCAAAAAGTAAACACATAGTTCTAAGGGATGGAAAAGTAGGACTCACGCTATGGGGGCAATACGGGGCTTAAGATCTTTCACATTTCCACATCAAACATACATACATATCACAATTCCCATAATCAATCCATGCTAGCCATATCCAATAGATAATCAAAATCATAAACTTCAATTACAATACACAACATATAAAATCTATGAGAGTCTACAAGATGTCCAACAATGCCTCTAGTCATAAGATGGGACAAGGGCCAAGACATATCCTGGGCTCACCCTCAATTAAGAAGATAAACATAAAACAACATAGGTAGAAGGAAGGTGGTTTGTCATTGGAAGATAAGACTCACCACAATATCAATTCTCCGAATTCGAGCTACCCGTCAAGCAGTGGATGATTGTAATACACGGTCCCTACATGGTAAAATCATGTAGGCATAGAGTATGCGTTAGTATGTTTGAATATAATATGTATGCAGGCATGCAATGCATATGACTTATTAACCTGCATTTAAATGTTAAATGACAAGGGCACATAATATAGAAAGAATCATATATCCAAGGAAGAAATATACAAGATGCCATGAAATTCATGATGCATGAAATGCAACAATGCTCATATATAGTGGGGATGGACTATAACCGACAAAGTCCGATAAAGGCCTCCCATCAAGGAGAAGACTACTTGCCAAAGGTAATCTACATCACACCTTACGGAAATCACCATTTTGGTGAATGGTCACCCTTCTTACTGAACTAACCATTTCGGAAGGATTTTCAGAATCATACAAAATATTTCAGAATCAAATACATATAACCATTCCTTATGACCCAGTCATTTCGATAATGGCTTACATTCCTATGTTGGCATATAGTTCAAGGAAAGAGAGAGGGCCCTTGGGGATAGCCCTAACAACCCCAATCCATCGGTGCTAAGTCAATAACATTCCACTTGAATACTTATAAATATACGTGCTTCCAGGAAATGCAATGTTCATTTCAAACAGTTCAATACACATTTAGGCTCAAATGCCAAATCATAGTTCATAATGGTAATGCTCATGCAGGAAATAGCTCATTCACATATACAGAATGATGCAAGCACCTAGAATGCTCAATAAGCCAGAATCATAGACATATTGGTGATCATCTTTTTGTCATAACCAATATCTTATCAGAATCATATCATAATCATTTTAGAAAACATAGTTGGGCTTAACCTACTTCATAATTTCTATATATCAATGTTCACGAATGCAATGCAATGCATGATGTAAGGATAGCATGGGTGACCTAGATCCAAGTTAAAAATCAATATCACAAATATGAAATTGAGTAAATCCATAATTAATCCACATGTAAATTGTAGTATAGATTACCCATGCATAAATCAACTTTTAAAAAAAGGGACATGTATGTTTATACTTTATAACTTAATGTGAATCATCATGATAGTGATCAAAGTGAATTGGAATCATAGGTAAAGTACAACCCATACATCAATTAGATTTGGTAAAATCAAGTAATGAAATCTCATGTTTAAAGCAACTAAAATTCATGAAATAGATTGAAAGATCTTTGGATCTTCTTGGTTGAAAGGGACCAAGAATCAATCCAACATACCTTAATTAGGAAGATGAATTTGAGAAGAATTTAGCTTGAATTTGAAACCCCAATTGAATCCTAGCTTGAATCTTGAAGATGAGACTTGGATAGAATTTTGAGTGTCTAATTCTAGAAATTAAGTGTTTGTCTTGAATGAAGGTTTAGAATTAGTGTAGGAGAAGTTCAAGAATATAAGGGGGGGGGGGGTTAAAAAGGTCTTAAAAGCCTTGGGGATGGGTCAAAATATCAAAAATACCTTAATAAAATGCCTTTTTAAATTTTTAACTGCACCTGATACGGTTGGCTTCATGGTTCGTGAAGGCCTCCCGTCTATCCCAGACAGATTCTATGAAAAAGGACATAACTTCTTTCTCCAAACTCGGAATGAGGTGAGACGAGATGAGTTTGAAAGATAATTCAAAAAGCTTTAATTTGATAGGTCGTGGGCCACCCATGTCCATTTGTGCTAAGAGATATGATATTTAAAGTTGACCTTTCTATCGGTACTTGTGAAAAACTTAGCCAATGGAATTCCTTTAAACTTGAGTTGATGTAGGAGACCCATAATGGCCTTAAACAACATTAATAAGCTTGAATTATGGCTTGAATGTGAACTTATCTTGAGCATGAAGATCCCATACGTAGAATTTTTCAACGAAGTCACTTTCACAGGAGGCTACACGGACCGTGTAGTGTCACACAGGCCATGTAGTGACACACGGGCCGTGACACCGCCCGTTCCCCTCTCCGTAGAAAATTCCACGATCAAGTTACGAGATAGTGGTTCCATAATTAGAAAAATTTTACTTCGGAAGCTTTACAGATTGCCTCACGGGCCGTGCCATCCCACACGGGCCGCGAACTTGGCCGTGGAACCATACTTGGTCCCAAAGCTGTGGGATTTCAAGCCAAGATCATAACATGGCCCGCCACACGGTCTGTGAAGTATCACACGGACCGTGAGGGGTCCAAGTGTGGTGTGCCTTAGTTTAAAACACCATGTTTAAGGGCCAAATATCCTCCAGGGCCAAGGGACACTTCGTGGAGGCTCCTGACGGGCCGTGCGACCTCACATGGACCGTGATGGCTCCTATGAATTGTTACCTTGGTCCAAAAATTTTTTGAAACCAAATTTTCTTGCTTCATTGAGGTCGTACAAAATTTCGGGTCCTTACAGACAACAAGTATATTCCACGGTTGGCCAAACTATGAAATATAGGTAAAGGGAATATATAGGAGTAATTATATGGAAAACCATTCATAAATCATAGAAAGCAAAGTCTAGAATATAATCTATGGCTACAATCCCATAATATGAAAAATTAGCAACTCATTAGTCGCATACCTTCAGTGGTTTGGATACCCATTTTTCAATATTTTATTTTGTTTCAATACCAAGGCTTGTCCTCGGGGGGGGGGGGGGGGGGAGGGTACCTTTTCATCTTAATTGTCTTCATCTTTTCCATGCTAAAATGCTCAGGATATTAGGATTAAAATCACAGTTTGAGAAAGAAATGAATTCAACTTATAACGTGGTTTTCCAAAGAACAAAGCTAAGGCTCAAAAGGGCAAACTAAGAATGAATACGCTAAGGTAGGTTCAACAGAAGGTCTAAAATTAAGTTACCAAAGAAATTCCTAGATCCTATCCTCCAAGTCCTACTTCTACTTAGTCTAGTCCACAAATAGGGAAAGTTCTAGCAATTATAAACCTAGACACGCAATTTAGCTCGCATTCTCGTGGCACATTTTCATCAAAGGATTAAATCAATATAAGCCTCACATACATTCCCATGAATTCATACATTAAGCATATATACATGGATCAAAATTAAAACTGTGGGCCATTCAATATTTTTTAATTTTTTTCCAAGACTAAGCCCACTACCCAACATCGCACCATTAACATCTACCAACAACTATATGAGACACGGATTTGATGAATACTCTTATGGCGGTTGTCATCCATCTATCATAGGACACTGTCACTCAACTATGACTAATAAAAAATAAGATATCAACATGCAAACATCCATCACAATATGCAAAACCATTCAACATTAACTGCTAACATTAATTAATATCATGCCATGATCTAATTATTTACAACCTAATCAAATTTAATAATAGAATTAAAAATTGTCTTGACTAAACATAGGAGAAACAAAAAATAATACATAGAATTTATACATAGATGGAATAAAAAAATAGCAACATAATCATCAGAACAACCCCCATCCCGCACTTAAATGATAACATTGTCCCCAATGCCCAAAAATATCAATACATGTGATGATGAGAGTCAAGTGCTCACTTCCCCATCTCATGCCTGGTAAGCTGCAAGGCTCCATAGACGTAAAAAGGCGGCTCCTCAACTGGTTCATCATTAGTATTTGAATCGGAAGTCATCTTGGCATGCTTTGGGTCCAAGGGGATGTCATCATCCACTGGCTCAAAGAAAGGAGGTCCAATCCCCAGGAACACTTTAGCATGGTCATTGAGGGGGTACTGGACCTCAACATGTCGGAGCTTAGCATCAGCGGAGATTCAGCCGCAAGTCTTGTGGCTCAACATCTGTAACCCATACATGCAAATGGTAATAAAATCATCTCTATACAAATGGTAATCAAATCATCTCTGTGGGCCCTCTTCTGGGTGGTCAGCACAGGCCCAAAAGAGACATCAGGCTCCTTTATGTTAGTAACATAGGGTGATGCGTCAATCTAGGGCATGTAGTCTAGTGGCTCCTCAAGTACCACCAACACACATGCACAACTCAGTAATTAAGCCACCAAATATATACCTGCGTCCTTTATGAACTTGAGCCTTTCTCATAGATGATTTCAGCACAACGCCAAAGTTCACATCCTCACCAACCGTCAAGACAAAAATCAAGCAAGCCCGACCACTAGTGATCTCTGTGAAGTGTAGGCTAGTTATGACAAAATGCATCACTATCTTCATCCAGAACCTAGCCACCCTGTTCATGTGGACAAACAGGAAGGCCAAATGGAAGCCCCTATACCCATGCCTGATCCAGCAGGTTGTGGAAATAGGGCTAGCAATAGTGTGCCAAATGGCCTGGTAGGGAGGCCTAATATGAGCTCAGTCAGAGGAGCAGATAGCACGTCCAAGGTCCTTATGATGGCATTGATGGCCATCAGTGATATATTCACTTCAACCCCCCGCACCATTACAATTTGAGTTTTTCCCCTTGCCAGGAGGTTGACATAAAACTCTCGTACCATGCTAAGGTTGTGCTCCTATATGTCAGCGAACACGAATCCCATCTTGTACTGTAGCATCTCATAGATGGAAGGGGAGTCCCAGTAAATGATCTCCACATCAATCAGGATGATAGGAAAGTATTTGGTCTCTAGATGGCTCTTATACCACCTTTTCCTGTGTTGGATAACCACACTGAGCCCAAACCTGGGGTATTTACCCCGTGGTAGTGGGGGAGAGGGGGCTGGGGGTACACTGGGGACACCCTTATCCCTCTTTCTACTGCTAGAAGTACCATCTCCACATCCCCTACCTCCTCTAGTTGCTATTCAATTCGTAAACCAAAAATAACAATGGTGCCTACACCTAAGTCCGACCCAACAACCTAACTCCATTTATATCATGGGGGTGAGAAAGGTAGACTTCCCCTTTGATCCCATGGCTTTCATCACCGGAATGCAAATTCATTCCCTTTTTAGACAACTGGGGTGCCAAACACACCCACCCCACACTTATTTTCAACACCACACTTATCTCACAATTTGTCAATACACAACTATCAGTGAATTTCAATATAAATTGAATCAAACAACCACCCAACAACTGAAACACAACAACCTCATATGATACAATGTCTATTTGTTCACACACTCGGGCATACATATACAATTTACAAGCAAGTCATTACCCTAGAACTACCAAACCCAGTGAAAAGTATGTATACCACATATAATGGGCAAAACAACAACCAATCAGAGGAATTACACCATAATTTTGCCTAAATTTTGTCCTAGGGTTTCACACATGAGTCCCCATACACAAATTCAACCAATTTTTTATGATTAAGCCCAAGAATTCAACACCCATAGCAAGAATTTCTAATTAAACCCAAGGAAACTTGTAAAAACAAGTAAACCCACACAAGGACACATGAACAACAAAAATTTCAAGCCTATAGTGTAAGAAAACACATGGTAACTGAGATTGGATAAGAAATCTGATTAGAACTTGACTAGAGCAGCTATGCGACACAGATTTGTTAGAAACTTTTGGGAATAGGGTGAAAGATTTGGGGGAACATTGGAAGGCAATGAGGGAGTGGGGTGAAAAATGGGTTTGGGGTCATAAAAATAAAATTTAAAATGGGTGGGGGTAAGGTAAAAAGGACTTGGGCCGGGGTAAAAATCACTAAAAATAACATTGGTTCGCGACAAGTTTACGATGAGGACTGGTCGCAGACATACACTTTTATTTTTTTAAAATATTTTTGCATTTTAAGGCTTACCTGAAAATGACCTGGTCCACGACATGGACTGGTCATGGACCCTACTAGATAAGAAATTTCTTGCGGCCCAGAAAATTTTATTTTTCGACTGTCGGACCTCGAAAAAATTTCCAAAAACCTGAATATGTATGCTAAAACATGAAACAAGTTAGTCCAGCCAAGAAAAATCCAAAAATACTCAATGAATCAATGGGAATTGAAAATGACCAAGAACTACACACAAAGTTACTAAGTTTTCGATGCAGACTTGTCATAGACTTGCTCTTTGTGTCAGATGACACTTTTTCAATGGTGATTTTCTTGTTCCTACGCTAATAATTAAAAATGTAAAATTAAAAATACCTTACCATGAGGTTTCCTCCCATGCAACACCTGATTTACTATCGCAGCATGACTCAACATCATTTTATCATTCATTGACCAAATCAATAACCTCTTCTTCACGGTCCATGTCAACACAATAACAGTGTTGAGTCTTTGACCATTTATTAAGAATAAGGACATCTTGGTCTCATCCCAGAGTTCAACTGCACCATGTGGCATCATGCACACCACCTCGTATGGTCCGCTCCAATTTTACCTCAACTTCCCTAGGAAAAGTTTCAAATGAGAGTTAAAAAGAAGTACCTTTTGCCCAGGTTTGAAGGTGCTTGACGATGTGGTGATCATGCTATTTTCTTATATTCTCTTTGTAGAGTTTGGCATTCATATATACCTGGAGTCTGAACTCATCTAGCTCCTCCAATTGTTCTAATCTCTTGTGCCCTACGAGCTTTGGGTCAAGATTGAGTTTTTTTGATTGCCTAATACGCCTAATGTTCTAGCTCGACTGTGAGGTGACAAGATTTTCCAAAGACCATCCTGTATGGTGAAGTGCCAATTGGAGTCTTGTATGCTGTCCTATATGCCTTCAGCTTCATCCAGCTACAGTGCCCAATCCTTTCTCATAGTATTGACAGTTTTTTGTAGAATCTTCTTGACCTCACGATTAGACATCTCAATCTGTTTGCTTGTTTGTGGGTGATAGGCGATGGCTACTTTGTGTCTAAGTCCATACTTTGCAAGTAGGTTCTTCACGGTCTGGTTGATGAAGTGCGTCTCTCCATCACTAATGATAGCTCGTAGAGTTCCAAACCTCATGAAGATATGCTTCTTCAGGAATTTACTCACTACTTTGGAGTCATTGGTGGTTATAGGCACAACCTCTACCCATTTGGACACGTAGTCCATAACTATAAGTATATACTGGTTGTTCAAAAATGGTGGGAATGGTCCTATGAAATCCATCCCTCAGACATCAAAGATCTCAATCTCCAGAATGTTATTAAGAGACATCTCATGCCTTTTGTATATTGACCCCTTACTTCGGCATGCATCACAGTTCTTCACAAAATTGATAGTATCTCTAAAAAGAGTAGGCCAGAAAAAACCGTATTGCAATACCTTATGGACAGTTCTCTCTCCTCCCTGGTGCCCTCCCTGTGGTGAAGCATGGAAACACTTAAGCACCTGGAATGTCTCAACCTCTAGTACACATCTTCTCACTATTCTGTCTGTTCTAGTTGAAGAGATTTGGCTCATCCCATATATAGTACTTTGCATCATGAGCCAGTCTCTTTTTTCACTGACTGGTTGCATTAGATGGGAACACCCTACTCACGAACTAGTTCACAATATCAACATACCATGATAACTCCACAATCTTGAAAGCCAAGAGTTGCTCGTGTGAAAACTCCTCCCTTATTTTCCCTTGCTTCCCAATATGGGTGTCATCTTCTAATCTGGACAAGTAGTCTGCAATATAATTTTCATACTCTTTCTTGCCCTTGATTTCGATGTCAAACTCTTGTAGTAAGAGGATCCATCAAATAAGCCTAGGGGTCACATCCTTCTTATTGAAGAGGTGCCTCAAGGCTGCATGATCAGTAAATACTATCACCTTGGTACCCACCAAGTAGGAACAAAACTTGTAAAAGGCAAATACCAGTGCCAGCATCTCCTTCTCTGTGACTATATAATTACACTGTGCTGGATCCAAGGTTTTTCTGGCATAGTTTATAAATGGAAGATCTTATCCTTGCACTAGCCCAAGACTGCTCCCACTAATGTATTACTTGCATCACACATTAGTTTAAACAGGAGCTCCCAATTTGGAGCCATCAGAATAGGTTTTTCCACCAACCTTTTCTTCAAGGTCTCAAAAGCCTGCAAACAAGTAACATTAAAGCCAAACTTTACCTCTTTTTCCAGTAGTGTGCACAAAGGCTTTGAGATCTTGGAGAAGTCTTTAATGAATCATCGATAGAATCTTGCGTGTCCCAGAAAGCTTCTAACCCCTCTGACTAAAAGGGGTGGAGGTTGCTTCTCAATCACTTCTGTTTTAGCTCTTTCAACCTCCAAGTGTTGTTTAGAAACCTTGTGACCCAATATTATCCCTTCCTTTACTAGGAAATGATACTTTCCCCAGTTTAGGATGAGATTAGTCTCTTCACAGCGGGCTAATACCTTGTCCAGAGTTTCTAAGCAGACATCAAATGACTCCCCAAACACAAAGAAGTCATCTATGAATATCTCCACAAAATCCTCCGCCATGTTATGGAAAATAACCATCATGCACCTCTGGAATGTGGCAGGTGCATTGCACAAACCAAAGGGCATTCATTTGAATACATATGTTCCATAAGGACATGTGAAAGTTGTTTTCTCTTGTCCTTAGGAGCAATGCGATGTGATTATATCCCGAGTTACCATCGAGAAAGCAATAATACTCTTGCCTAGCCAACCTGTCTAGTATTTGATCAATGAAAGGTACCAAGTATTGACCTTTCCTTGTGGAATCATTGAATTTTTGATAATCCATATAGATACACCACCTAGTGATCGTCCTAGTAGGGATAAGCTCATTCTTTTCATTAGTAACCAAAGTCATCCCACTTTTTTGGGACGTACCAAAGTGGGTTCACCCACTTGCTATCTGCGATAGGATAAGATACATGATCCCAGCATCCATCCACTCGATTATTTTCTTTTTCCCAACTTCCTTCATGATGGGATTTAGTCATCTCTATGGCTGGGCTACCGGTTTGTGACCCTCCTCCATGAATATCGTGTGCATGCATAGGTCTGGGCTAATTCCATTAAGGTCAGATATCTGCCAGCCCATAGCCCTCTTCCTTCTTTTCAAGATAGAAATACAAGCTTCAACCTGGGCTGTAGACAAGGAGGCAGACAAGATTACAGTTAATGTATTATTTTCACCAAGAAAAATATACTTGAGATGGGAGGGAAGTGGCTTCAACTCCAACTGAGGAGCCTCCTTAATGGATGGCTTGTATGAAGGACCCAACACCCTATCCAATGGTTCCACCAACTTCTTTAGCATGCTGACATTTGGGCTGTTCGGCACACTTACTATTTCTTTGGCCTCAAGGTCGCCCTCTAGCTCTTGATTGAGCAATACTTTTGCTAGAGGGTCCTTGGCCTCAATCTTCTGGATTGTCACCTTTGCATTAAACCCTGTGATGACTACCAAATCTTTATATATAACAGGCCATTTTAAAGCTTGGTAGATGTCAAATACCTCTAGCTTGTCATAAGTGCACATAGTCAAGCACCCGGCCACAACATCGATCAACGCCCCTCCTATTGCCAAAAGTGGGTGCCCCAGAATGATTGGAACTTCTGGGTCTGGCTCAAATTCAAGGATGAAAAAGTCTATGAAGAATATAAGAGATCCTACTTGGACCATGATATCCTCTATAATCCCATCTGGTCTAGCCACCAAACGATCTGCAAGTAGGAGAAAGATTGCAGTTGTTTTGGGGTCTCGAAGACCCAACTTCTTGAACATAGATCTGGGCATCAGATTGATTCTTGCACCTAGATCACACAATCCCCTTGCATTGAGATATCTTCCAATGTTAACTTGGATAGTAAAGCTCCTAGGATCTTTCAGTTTGGTAGGCAACTTCACTTTATTTAAGATCCTGGAACTACACTCTTTAGTAAGTTCAATTGTCTCATATTCAGCCAACCCGCTTTTGTTGGCCATAATATCCTTTACGTACTCGACATATTTCGGGATCCCCTTCAAAACATCAACTAAGGGTTAGTTAATGTGTACCTATTTCAGAGCTCGATGAATTTTTGAAAGCACTCATCCTGCTTCTTCTTGTTGCACTTTTGAGTAAATGGAAGATGAGGCTTTTTGTAATGAACCACATCTTAGGAGCCTAAGAGCATAGAAAAAGTTGGGTTAAAATGACCTGGAGTCAAGTTTACAAGGGTGACTTACGGCCCGTAGATGGTATTCCAACTCATAGGTTTAGCCCTTAAACATGAATTTTAGAAAAGGAAAAAACTTTTCAAGTGTGGGGTAACCCATGTGTAAACCCCTCAACGTAGTTTGGAAAGACCCTACTTAAAATCTGTGCATTATTTTGCAAATCCAACTTCTTATTCTTGTTCAGAAGGCAAAACTAAGTGAGAAAACTATTATCCACAAGGTAAAGGTTTCTTATGTCAGAAAATAATTTTTTGATGAAATAGCGCAAACTAGTAGGCTCCTTGACAAGTCCGCTTCGTGGACGTGCCGCGCCATAGGTCAAAAATTCTGAAAGTGTTATTTTTTAGCTGAGGGAAATTGGGTAATAACCCAACACCCACATAGATGAGATTCTCTCATTATTCAGCCATTTTAAGCCTAAAATCACACAAAAACCCTCTCTAGTCTTCACCAAATTCTTTATCCAACTTCAAGGCTCTAAAGAATCTTCTTAGGATTTCAAGAATACAAGTGAAGCCCCAAGTCTTTCTCAAGTTTCCTTCAAGAAATCTCTAGTTTAAGGCATGTGGGTCTTCATCCATGGGTTCTTCCACCCATGGAGCCCCAAAACTTATTTTTTGTACAAACTCCATCAAATTAAATGTTGATTTCTTATGAGTTCTTTCTAATTCTTCTATTAAGCATGGATTATGTTGAAATTCTTCAATTATTGCATGAATTAATTTTAAGGCTTTTGTACTATGATCTATTTTATATATTTAAAGTTATGGAAATTATGACACTATGATGATATGACAAAATTGATGATTTTATGAGATGAATTACATCACTCTATGTTTAATGTTCAAAGATGATATGCATGATTGTATGGATTTTTTTAAGGATGATTTTAATTGATGAATTATGCTATTTACATGCGTTATCCTCTTTATTTTACATGACCTAATGTTACATGTATGAGCCTATCCAATTACTACATTGAGTTTTCTAATGATGAATGAATTCTTTTGATGAGGGTTCAATAGTGAAGTTTCTTATGTATATTTATGTTCATGAATGTAATGAAGGATGAAGTATATCAAATATATTGTGGAATTTGTTGAAATCTTATGAAATCTATGTACTATCGTAAAGCCATCTTTATGATGTTATGTAGACAAGTTGTGTATGTCATGGTTAACCTCATGTTTATTTGTCCAATGAGACTAGTCTTATGAAGTTTAGAATGAATATATAATTGAGGTATGAGTCCTCCACCTAGTGAAGATTATGAAATAATGATAGGCCGATAACAAAGGTATAAACTAGATTTAGGAGCTATCCTTATGATGATGATCTATGTTCGAAAGTCTTCTAGAATTGGTTAGTAGAATATCTCTCTATTGTTTCAATAGGCTTATGGGATAGTTTAGTAGAATTCCTCTCCATTCTGTCTAAATGTTTATGGGATGGGTTAGTAGAATACCTCTCCATACTAGATGATTCTGTGATTCATGTCTTTGGTTATTCTGTGAGAGTCACACTTAACATCGAGTGAACCTTGAGATAACTGTGAATACTCCCCATAGCCAGGGCAAGAGACTATTAGTAGAATTCGATTTTCCTATAATTACGTGCCACCATAGGAAATAGGGGTCACCGGTAGTAGAGGATGGCTTCTAGACAAACCATTATTAGAGGTTGCTTAATAATAGATTTAATGGATCCATTTAGGCATCTTAGGAGATCGCCTTGGCAAGTGACTTCCCCTTCCTTCTAGTGTAGAGAAAACATTGGGACTCCATGGCTTAGCTCACATGGTTTATGTCAGTTAAAGGTTGCTCTCACACATGTTCAAGTTCTCCTTATGGTCCCATGTTATCCCTCATATGATGATTATGATGGTTCCTTTATGTCATGTCCAAGGGCGTCTTAAAGTTGTATAACTCATAGTCTCTAAAGTTCAAATGGTTTTCTTCACACATGCCATGGTTCCTTGTTATTGGAAATGGTATTTATCATAAAAGTATATAACCTTCTTTCCAAGTATGTATGATATCCTTCATTATTACTACAAGAGTTTCTTTTACACTAGGTGGTTCTTTCTTTGACGTAAAAACAATAGTTTATCAAAGGGTATGGCTATTTTACTTATGCATGATTACTTATGTCCCTCATTATCCTATGTTTTATGGTTCAAGTGATGTTTTTAAATGATCATGTTGTTCTTTGGGTTTATGACTCATGTTTTGCGCATTGCATGCCCACATACAAGTACATTCAAATTACTAATGCATACGTTTTGCCTACTTGATTTAACCATATAGAGAACGTCGCTCTTTGATATCCTCCATGTGGCTAGCATTTGGATCATAGAAGATTTTGCTTGTGGTGAGTCCTCTAGTTCAGGGACACTATCCGATTTCTATCTTGCTTATGTTGAGACTTTATTCCACTTTATTTTCTAGTTTCAGGGTGAGCCTGGGACATGTCTTGGCCCCCGTCCTATTCGTACTTAGAGGTGTTGTTTGATACTTATGCTATGTACCTATGTTGAGATGTTGAGCTTTTATTAAGACTTATCCCTTAGACCCTATCCCTTATGTGATGCTATTTGGTGTTATTGATAGTGATGGAAAGTGATGAAAGTCCTAAGTCTCTATTTTCCCATAGCTTGAGTCCTACTTACCCTCCCCTTGGTACTTACTTGTTATGTGATTCTTGCAAATGTCTTTCCCCTATCTATCAACATAGCGTGATGTTAAATGTTTGTTTTATTTTCGCAACCAAGGATCTGCAAATGATATGCTAAGAGGCTTGTTTGGGTTGCCTTCAAGTTTTCCATTCAACGTGTCATGTCTAGGCCCTAGGCTTGGGTCATGACACCATGGATCCAATGACGATTCATAGAAAGGACGACGGTCCGTAGATAGGGTCGTGGATGGGACTATCAGACATGAAGAAAATTTAGAGCTTGCTAGAAAGTGATCTATGAGTTAAAAACTAGACCGTAAATCTTTATACGACCCGTAGAGTCTATTCATGAATATGTCTAAGAAAAAGAGAAAAATGGCTATGTATGAAAGGACTTTACGAGTCCAACCATGAGGCATAGATCAAAGGACGACCCATAAGGTGGTTTTGTAGTTTTGAGTTCAACAAGTAAGTTTTAGGAATTTTGGAAAAGTTAATACAACGGACAATACGTACAACTTGTGGTTCAAACCACGACCTGTAGACGAGCTTTCGTCGGTGGATTTCTAATAGTTTTAATGAAGGGAAGTTTTATCATTTTTATCAATTCCAATCCTAAACTATGCCATTTTTGGGATCAAAAGGGGGACTAAACTATCCCTTAAAGCATTAGGTCCCTTAGTTGATTTCTCATTCTTCCACTCTAAATTTTCCTAAGGCACAAGAACTCTCTCTAAATGGGCAAGGCAAAGTTTCTTCTCAAGGATTTAAGATTCGTTTTTCCTAATGTTTTTAAGGTATGTGAGTTTAATTTGTGGGTATCCTTTCACCCGCAAAGTCTTTATTAATGTATTTTACCTTTTTTTTAAATTCTTCAAGTTAATATGCATGCTTATGATGATTTCAGGAAACTTTATGTTATTAAATAGTATTAATGATGTTTTATGATATTTTACTATGCATATGCATGTATTTAAGTTATTGATGAGGACTCCAATGATGAGTTTGGTTGTTGACAAGGTGTGGGTTGTTTTACATGTCTTTAAAAAAAGTATATTCTCATGATTTATGTGTTATAATTTTTTCGTTTAAAGCTTAGCCCACCTAGTTTCCAAGTAATGTTTTACATGATTTATGATGATGATTAAGGAATTAAAATTAGGTTTTAAAGTTTTGATTTGTCAAAGATATAAGAATGCTGACAATTTCCCTAAAGATGTTTATGAAGGTACTCAAGATGAAAGGATAATACTCCCTTGGTGGTTCCTTAAGTTTGAGCTACTCCTATGATTACCACTTATGATTCTAAGTGTCATTGATTTGACTAAGTTATGTTTGAAAGATTCCGTGGGATGACTTAGCACCGAATGTGACATGAGTGTAAAGTACAAACAATAATAACATACCCAGTGAAATCCCACAAGTGGGGTCTGGGGAGGGTGGAATGTACGCATACTTTACCACTACCTCATAGCGGTAGGACATGAGTGTAAAGTATCACCCAAAAAAATCCAATGTGGTAGATGACTTCCTGGGTAGTGTGTCTCACATTGAAGGTGATGGAAAATGAAAGTTGGTCAAAGATGTTCATAGGTTGGCTAGATTGGGAGTGAGATTGAGTGAATCCGAAAATGGTGGTGCAATGATGTTTCATAGGTCTAGATCATCCTTGATTGATGATGTTAAGGTCAAGCAATATCTTGATTCTGCCACAGTGGAGTTAAACTCCGTAGTGAAGGAAGGAAAGATAGAGGTTTTCTCACAAGGGGGAGATGGTACACTTTGGTATCAAAGGAGGCTGTGTGTACCAAATGATGGTGAGTTGAAGAAATTGATAATGCAAGAAGCTCATAACTCCTCCTGTTCCATCCACCTTGGTACTACGAAGATGTATAGATACTTAAGGGCGATCAATTGGTAGAATAGGATGAAGAAGGACATTGCCCAATTTGTGTCCGAATGTACAAATTTCCAACAAGTCAAGGTTGAACATCAAAGGCTGGGTGTCCTAGCGCAAGACATTGATATTTCCACCTGGAAGTGGGAAGAGATCAACATGGACTTCGTAGCAGGTTAGCCAAAGACCAAAAAGCATTTTGATTCTAAGGCACAACAACTGTCTCTAAAAGGGCAAGGCAAAACTAGGGTTTCTAAGGTTCTTCTCAAGGCTTCAAGATTCATTTTCCCTAAGGTTTCTAAGGTATGTGAATTTGATTTATGGGTATCTTTTTATCCACAATGTCCTTACTAATAGATTTTACCTTTTTTTAAGTTCCTCAAGTTAATATGCATGCTTATGTTGATTTCATGATACTTTATGCTATTACATGATATTAATGATTTCTTATGATATTTTATTATGTATATTTATGTATTTAAGTTATTGAACATGATCCCAATGATGCATTTCGTTGTTGACAAGGTGTGGTTTGTATTACATATCCTTAAAAGAGTATATTCTCATGATTTATGTGATTTATGATTGTTCCATTTAAAATCTTAGCCCACCTAGTTTCTAAGTAAAGTTTTACATAATTTATGATGATGATAAGGGCATTAAAGTTAAGTTTTAAAGTTATGATTTGTTAAAGATATAAGCATGTCGACAATTTCCCTAAAGATGTTTGAGAAGGTCGCCAAGATTAAAGGACAACACTTTTTTGGTGGTTCCTTAAGTTTGAGATATTGCTATGATTATCCCTTATGATTCTAAGTTTCATTTATTTTACCAAGTTATGTTTGAAAGTTTTGGTGGGAGATTCAGCACCGAATGTGACATTGTGGTGGGGTTCGGTAAGAGAACTTTAGTAGCAACCCTTTGTCTTATTAACTATGTGCCACCATAGAAGCCTTTGTAGGCTAGACTAGTGGGTCCATGTAAGCCATTTATGTTATAAAGATGCATGCTAAGTTGACAGAGTTTCACCCGGCAAGTGGGCTCCCCGTGCTAATGTAGGGGGTTATACTGGATTCCAGGTAGTAGTTCACATGGTCTTATATGTCGGCTAAGGTCTTCTCCCATAAGAGTATGACTCTATGATATGGTTTCATTACTTATGTTTTCTCATGAATTTGCTCTCATTCATATTGAGCGATATCCCTTTATTCATGTATGAGTTTACATTAAGCATTCTACCTTATATATATGTATGTGTATGTGTGTTTCACTTATAAATGATGACATTACAATTTTATACATTGCGTTGTACCTCACATACATAGTACATTCCAAAAGTACTAACATATATTTTGCTTGCATGAGTTAACCATGTAGGGACAGGTACTCCTCTACTAGCTTGTGGCTAGTTTTTGGAATTCATGATGAGTGATTTTATTTTGGTGAGCCATTAGTTTAGGACTCTATCGTTTTCTGTTCTAGCTTGCATTTTATTTTGAGACAATGTATATATTGGCCTATGAGGCTTTTATATTTTATGTTGTCTTTGTATGAATTCTTTTCTAGTTGATAGAAATCGATCAATACCGGTTCCGTCCATCGATGTAGTAGTTGGTATGCTTTATGGACAAAATATGTTAGTTATTCATACTTTTTAATGTTGCTTCATTGTCTTTAAAAGGCCCATAACCCCTTCCCCACATTACTTTCCCATGTTAATTCCACATTTCTTTATGTTTAATGCCTATTAATGCCGATGTTATTTAAGATGGCTAAGGTAAGGTGTCCTCGGGTATCTCATTCACCGTGTACCAACTAGGCCCCTAGGTCGGGTCATTACACTTTTGCTGTGGTTCAACCTCAACATTTGGAGGGTTAGGATTTCTAGCCCCAACTTCTTTCTCTATATTTAGGTTGTCCCCACTCTTCTTCTTTGGGATTAACTCTTCCATAGGTTACTACTCCTTGTGCTAACTGTATTCACCTACTTTAGGTTTGGATCAGTGTCACTTGGCAAACCACCTTGTGGTCTAGAATCGTGTGCACTTGCCAGTTGCCCAAATTTCCTTTCAAGATTCTGAATGGCAAGCTGATTCTGGTGAACATTTGCAACCATCTTAGCTCATTCTTCGTCCTGCTTCTGCTGGTTCGCTAGAATCTATCTCGAAAAGTCATCCGCTCGAACCTGCAGGCTTTGCGGGCTGGTGTCCTCGCTGATTGTATAGCTACCAACCATCCTGTGGTCTATATTGAAGGGTCCTTGATTTTGCTTGTTACCTCCCAAGACAAGTTAGGTTAATTTCTCCAATTAGGGTTGTAAATGTTGCTAAATCATTAGGGGCTTCCTCCTCTATTTGCATTACCCACAAAGTTGGCGTATCCTGGATTTGAACCATAATACTCAACCGTATGGTCCCCACTACCACATACTTCACACTATGAAGACTACTGCGGTTGGACCATATTTATTTAAGGTTTTTTCTATCCCAAAGCCAGGTAGTTGAAGTGACTAGTTAGCATATTCTGCATCGCTGACACTTAGGCCTGTAGAGCTGTCATTGCATCCACTTCCAATACACCTTCTTACTTTTGTACACAGGTCTACTTGATCCACCACTCCACTCTGGATTTCCTTGCACAATACGATCTAATAAAATATAAAGCTTATCATGTATTTTTCCAAAGCCTGTCCACCTGCAACAGAGTCAAATAAGATCTTTATATTGGGTTCCAACCCTTCAGTGAAGGTATGAACCAACACCTTATTAGCTTGGTAGTGATATGGGTTGTTTATAAGCAATGGTTTGAATATATCCCAGGCTTGCTACAAGTTCTCCCCTAGCTTTTGTTTGAAACTCAGGAATTCATTCCTAAGCTTAGCTGTCTTCCCAGATGAAAAGAATCTTATCAAGAACTTCCTATACAAGTCATCCTAAGAAGTAATAGAATTAGGTGGCTTAGACTACAACTACCTTCTTGCTTCCCCAAGTAGTGAGAAGGGAAACAAGGTCAACCTCACATAATCAGAAGATACCTTATGAGTAATGTAGGTGTCATTGATCTCCAAGAAATTCTGAAGATGAACTTAGGGATTTTCATGTGTCAATCATGTGAATTGTCGGGTAGAGTGCAAATGTTGCACCATATTCTGCTTGAGCTCCTATCTACTACTGAGAGGTCATTTCTGGATGCTATTAGTAACAATAGTAGCCTATGGGATTGCCACATATCAAACTGGTCTAGCCACTATTAGTTCAGGAATAAGGTCAATAACTGGGTCTACCATTTCCTTATTGCCTTGCTGCTCTTCTTGTTCGATGAGGGCAATGGGTGGAATTCAATTTAAAAGTCCTGCAGCCCTCCTACTTTGCCAAAAAGTGGATCAAACTGAATTCCTACAACAAAAACATGGCTAAGATCAAGTGTGGTAGACACTACAAAACAAATCAACTTTTGAAAAATAACTAATTGATAACTTAAAGTCCTAGCAACGGCACCAAAAACTTGTTGCTTCTTTAGCACACACAAGTGTATGTAGTCTACTCAAGTAATATAGTGACTCTAAAAGAGCCAGGATATCGAACCCAAAAGACTTCAAGTAACTTTCGATTATTATCCAAAAGAATACTATGAAATGCGTATTGTTCCAAAAAAGATGATTATTATTTATTTCTACTAAAAAATATTGAAATTAATCTAGTACTACAATCAAATGTTGTGCCGAGGAGTTACCAAATTAAGCGAGATTTTAGGACTGTAACCGTTTCCACATATGCTCAACCTTAATTCCTATGATTATTCAAAGGTTTTCTAGTTATTGATTTACATGGTTTAATTTACCAAGCATGGTCCCTAACCTCTACCGACCAATTCTCATTGACAACCTAACTACATCGTTGATCGGGATAAGTACGATCAATGAAAATACATTAAAGTTATCTTTCTGTTTTATTAACCAAGCAAGGTGTATGGGTAGGTATCACAAGTCTCCCACACACGAATCATCCTAGTTTCCTAGAACAAACAAGCTCACTATACCCTGTGTTCTATCCCCTCAACATCTTTTGAATTCAAGGTAGACAATAAGTATATTTCACGGTTGGCCAGACTATGAAATATAGATAAAAGGAAATATAGGAGCAATTATATGAAAATCCATTCATAAATCATATAAAGTAAAGTCTAGAACATAGTCTATGTCTACAATCCCAGAATATGAAAAGTTAGCCACTCATTGTTCATTTCAAACACAAAAGTAGTCTAAGAAACATTCAAAGAATGGATTAAAAGAAGAAAAGATAAAAGAAATAATCCCAGGTTGAAGTTCTTCGTCTCTTCTCTCTATCCCAACAAAAATTAGATTCTAAAATAATGACTAAAAATTATATTTAAACTTAAGAAATCTTATTTTCCGACTTTCTCTATGCAACTTCAAAGTACACGACACAAACTTGTTCCGACATAGTGTATTTTGCACTTCTAGATCATCCGGCAAATTTTGAACTATCCTGAACCCAGTCCACGATGCAGACTTGTTTCTCTGTAGTTGTTTTACACTTTTTTTTCTTCTTTTCAAATTCTAACTTCTTCAACACTAATCCACGATGTGGACTTACTCCTTTTAAGTACTAGTTGAATTTTAATACTTTCTTTTTTCGGTTGTATCCTTCCTTATTTTTCAACTATGAACCTGGACATGCACATCTATTAAAAAAACACAACCAAAGAGCTCTCTCCGCCAAGTATTAGTGTGAAATAATAAAATTACTCTAAAAACGACTTAGACTCTATTGATTTGTCCTCTAAAGGCTATGAACATGGGTAAATTTTGCTAGTTGGCATATAAATATGCCTAAGATCAATGACCCCTATGTCCGTCATCTCAAACTCAAGGGACATAACTTTCTTGACAACTTCAAACAAAACTAGGTTTTATTTTCGTTAGAATAAGATCATCAACACAAAGACAAATAAAAAGAATATCTCTATTAGTATGGACTTTAATGCAAAGGGCGTACTCATGAAGGCAACAAATAAATTCATTTTTTCGAAAGTACTTATCAATGTGACTATTCCATGCTTGTGGAGCTTGCTTCAATCCATATAAGGCTTTATTCAACCTCAACGCCTTATCTTCATGATTTTTGACCACACAACCTAATGGTTACACAACATAGACTTCTTCTTCAAGATATCTATTAAAGAATGCTGATTTAACATCTAATTAATATATTTTCCACTTCATTTGAGATGCTAAAGATTCTAGCAGACGAATCATCTTCATGCGGGCAACAAGTGCATATACTTTCTTATAGCCGATGCCATGCCTTTTTTTTTTGTAGCCTTTGGCCACAAGTCTTGCTTTGTATCTCTCCACCTCTTCATGAGCATTTTTCTTTGCCTTGTATTCCTAATTAACTCTAATTGCTCAATGATCCTTAGGAAGAGTTGTTAACTCCCAAGTGTTGTTCTTCTGTATTGATTGAATTTTCTCCTTCATGGCTTATCTCCACCTTTTATCTGTAATAGCTTTATCATAATTCATTGGTTTACTATTAGCAAAGAGATAATACAAATAATAAAAAAATTAGTAATTTCTTCTACTTTATCTTAGAGTTCTCGGATGCTTTTCTTCTGTGCAACCTTTGACTTGAACTCTCTTGAGTAGATGGAGATATAACACCTGCTGATGAAGAAGGTGTAAAAAAGGTGGGGTTGTATCTTGTGTAGGTATCATGATCTCTAGTTCTTCTTTATCTCCAAAGTATGGAAGAAAATCATATGTTCGTTCTTCCTAAGCCTCCCAATTCTATGCTGCTTCTTCATCAAATTCAACATTACAATTTGCCACCACCTTGTTATTATTTGGGTTATATAACTTGTAGAATTTTGAGATTGCATCATAGCCAACAAATACGTACTTGACACTTAGATAGTAGAGTTTAGCTCTCCCTCAATGTGGAACATGAGCATAGGCTATGCTCCCAAGTATTCTCAAGTACTTGATACATGGATTTTCTTCCACTCTATACTTCTTAAGGCATTTGATATCTCAAATTTCTTGTTGGGGACATGCTACTTAAATCAACTGCACAAGAAACAACCTCGGTCCGAAATTCTTTTGGTATACTTTTAGCTTTCAACAAACATCTATCCATATTAAGGATTCTTCTATTCTTTCTTTCTACAACTTCATTTTGTTGGGGGCGAGTAAGATACCGTCAAAGGATGACGAATTTTATGATACTGACAAAATTTATTAAATTCTTTTGAAGTAAATTTTCCTCCTCTATTGGACCTTAATGCCTTAATTTCACTACCGCTTTCATTTTCTACAAGTGTTTTGAAATTTGTAAAAGTAACAAAAGCTTCAGATTTTTGTTTTAAGAAGTATACAAAAATCATTAATAAAGAGCAAGAAGTATTTACTTTTATCAAAATAAAGTGGATCGATTGGACCACACACATTGATGGGAACAATCTGGAGCGGCTTAATTTTTCTTAATGTAGTATCCTTTGAAAAACTCCACCTTGCATGTTTTCCAACCAGCTTCACACAACTGATTAGGATGATTGATTGACAGAATTCCATTAATCATGTTCTTATTTCTCATTGATCTGAGCACTTCCATATTGAAGTGCCTAAATCGCATGTGTCAATACCCTGAGTCATCTTGTACACTAGACTTCAAACACATTGTATCTATAATATGATGAGTTAAAGAGAACAACTTATTCTTTGCCATATGTACTTTAGTGATTAAGTTGTTACTTGAATCTCTAAGCCAAAGATGCATATTTATCATATGAATATCATATTCTTTTTCAAAAAGTTGACCCAATCTCAAAATATTACTTTTCAATTTTGGTACATAGTAAAGCTCATTAATCAATTTATGGCCACCATCTTTATAGAATATTTCAGTTTGAATCTTTGAGGTATCCCCAAAAAATACATTACCTTTCACCATCTTCTTTATCTCCACAAATATGTCTTTGTGTCCACACATATGATTTCTTGTTCCATTGTCAAGATATCACGAACTACAATAATCCGTATCTTCTTCTTTGAGTGCAGTTAACAATGCTCATTCATCTTCATCTGTGTTGCTGTCAATGAGGATAACTTTCTATTCAACATTACTAAGATATTCCCAAGAATAATATTCAAATTTATGACAATTGTTGCACTTAATTTTAGATTTGTGATACCTCATTTCATTGTTACCTTGATAAGATCTATGTTGTAACGACTTGGCTCAACACTGTGAAGTATTGTTCGCTCTTGGGCCTAGTCCAACACGGATTTGTCCCTTAGGGCTCACCCCAAAAGACGCCTCACAGTATATAGACTAGTTATTTACTTAAATAGCCAAGGTATCTCCCTCTATTTTTCGATGTAGGATTTTCCTAAGTGAGCCAGGCATTACGTATCGCCGTCCCTGCACTCATCCCCATAAGGACTTAGTGTCCTTGCTGAGGTTTGACCCACCACCATACTAGTCGAGAATATGATTTGATACTACTTGTAATGACTTGGCCCAACATTGTGAAGTATTGTCCGCTCTTGGGCCTAGCTCATCATGGATTTGTCCCTTTTGGGGTGAGACCAAAGGGACAAATTCATGATGGGTTGGTCCTAAGAGCGGAAAATACTTCACAATGTTGAGCCTAGTCATTATAGAGATGCAGATGGACGTGGTGATGTATTGAGTCAAATCGGCGCACTAATAGTAAATCGCTAAACATTTAGAAATTTCTGTGAGATTAGCCACAAAAGATGAAAGATGCAACTATAAAGGATGATATGCCAACAAGGTCAGTGAGCTTGAAGGAACTAGTCAAATGACAATACAACACGAACGACCTAGAATTCAATGTCAAAATGCATACACATATTAATTTAAGCAATCAATCCTTAAGTAAATAGCAATGCAAGGCATCCATAACACCTATGTACTTAGACTTCACTAGGATTTTAAATAACATATAGGTAATGATAATATAGATTTTAAGTGAGTTTTCACTAATCCATCATAAGGCCAAATCATTCATTTCTCAAATCCCAAAGGCTACTCAGACTTCACCTATTCATAGAGATAATCAAAACCAATCGATCCGATTAGCACAAGTGCAACCAAAATTAAAAAAACCCAACAATAAATTGGAATAAAAAATAGGTAAAACCCTAACTACTATGGACATACTTTCATTAACTTTGAACCTATTATTCATAGCACATTGATTAGAAAGAAAAAGAAAGCACACACATTACAATGAATAAAAATGTAATGGCTGTCTAGGTCATTACAGTGTAACTGCATATTATGCGTCGATTAGAGCATTTTTATAGCGACCCCAATTCATTTGTGACTTGTTGGTGCTGATAGTTCAGTCACTTGTCTGTTCATTTAGAAGATATTCAACTTTCCGTGTTAAAGGCTTATTTAAAGTTGGAAAATGAGTTTAACAATAAAGTCTGAGTAAATGGCTTCAAAAAAGGATTCTAACAGTTCCATCAACTTTGGAATGACTGAATTAGGCTAGAAAAATGATTAACTTAAGACTCGAGGCTTTTGATATGATTTTAAATTATTTTTAGCATTTTAGATTTGGAAACCAACTAATAGTTGACTTTCGTCAACATTCCTAGTAAACTTGCTTGGATGGAAATTCTGACACCAAAGTTAACTTTGGAACGTCAACTTTGGGCTCTAGAATAACCTTTTGTTCAGTACCTGAGTCTTCCAAATGTATTTAATCCCCTTGGACGATTTTAATATCGGTAAGTGGGACCCATATTTGATCCGAATGACCTTTGATGGGAATTTTGACTGCACAGTTGAGTCAAGAATATTGTTTTCAATTAGATTACTTATGCAATTTGTGTTTTATTGACTCTAAATGTTTCTAGAGCATCAAAATCAAGGTTTTGATGGTTACTAAAATTTTGTGTGCAATGGCGACATGGCACCACGTGGAAATAGTGTGGCATAGTATATAATTGAGAAAATTTTCTAGATTTTGTTCATGAAGAAGTGCAAAACTTTCTTCAGTGATAAATTTATCATTTAATATCCGATTTCAATGATTCACAACGCCAAACTGTTTGTAATTACATAAGGAACATCTAAGAGGTGTCAAAAATTATAGTGGCATGTCATTTAATGTAACTATCATTGTTTCGGGAGTGTTGTAGTAAAATTTTATCAAAAACTTTAGATATTGATATTTTTGTCATTCGAAATGAAATTCAGTGAAACTTTAGTCCTAATTGAATTACTTTCCGAGATGAACATCATGGTGTTATCGAATTCTCCAAATTGTTTTGCACTTTGAGGTAAATTGATGAAGTACTTGCTGTTCTACCTTAATTTATCGATAAGAAATATCATCTTTACCATTGATTGTTTCATATGTTTTAGATCTTAGATTGGATACTAATTTGAAGTGTGAGCTCCGGTAATTATAAAGATCATTATACTGGAGTTGTTTTGTTTCCAATGCAGATACCACCTTTTCCTTCTTTTTAGTCTTGAACTTGATTTAAATCTATTTTCTATGATTTTAATGTCAAAACAACCGTATTGGTGCTGTGATTATATTTTTGATGGTTTGACAGCATTCTGAGATTGTTTGAAAAGTTCAAGCATGGAAAAGTGATCAAAAGATTGCATGATCGACATAGAGGTAGGCTACCGTCTGCCATCTTCTAGATCGAGTAGAATATGAAAATCTTGAGTGGATAAAGTGATTGTTTTATGGGGAATTCATTGGACGTGTCATGTGTATTGTAACTTCTGCATGACTGATTTGGGGGTCGATAGATAATTAAATTATATTGTACTATATTCTTCACTTATTGTATATCACCTGGGATTAAGTTGTTGAGAATTGTGGTTGAGTGTGTGATATATATATATATATATATATATATATATATATGTGTGTGTGTGTGTGTGTGTGTGTGTGTGTGTGTAGAAGTATGTGACATGCTTGTGATGGGTATACTGATTTTCTATTATGTTCCTAATTGTTTAGGTTTCGCACGGTAGCAATTGACATGTTTGGACTCCTAATAGTTGTTATACTGATTATCTGTTATACAATTGTGATACTTTGACTGACTTGTTCACTATCTACTATACATATGATTGTCTTTTATTGTTGGGCCTTAGTTTAAGCTTTCTCTACTGATGCCCTAGACCTATATTGTTCAGGATCGACAGATTACTATATCTGATGTGAATTGAGAGTTGTAGATCCCTATAGACTAGATTAAAAGACTTGGGTCTGGTAGAAAAATACCTCTGTTACATCTTATGTACCATCGGTGCGACCTCCTATTGGGTTCATAGCCTATATTGAAGTCAAGAGCATACTCTAAGTTGGAGTCCAGAGCATAACTTGAGTTAAAATCCAGTGCGTAGCCTGTGTAGAGTCCAAGACATAGCTTGATGCTTGAAGTCCAAGCCAGAACATGCATTGGAGTCTAGGGTATTGTCTGAGTAGAAGTCCATCCCATGGGCTTTGTTATGCGCGAGTGTACCCATTGGGCTTTTATGAGCACGACAGGCATATAAGGTTTGAGTAGATAGTATCTTACACCTGCATACCCACCTGTCCTAAATTGTTCTATTCGATACTTCTCGGTTCTGCTCTGTATCATTATTGTGGAATTTTAATTAGATGGTTCTATCAGAGTTGAGGTTAGGCATACATGATTGGGTTATGAGTATAGTTCAGACTTGACACCCTGAACCTTATACCTATGCACCCTTCATTGTGTGTGGGTGTACCTTTTGGGCTTATAGGGGCTCGATTGGTGTACAGGCATAGGTAGCAGGGCTTTACACCCACGTACATCACTACACCCTTGCCTAGCTAGGGCTATTTCAGTAGTTGTCAACATATTAAACACTTGTTAAGTTATGTTCTATCTTATCCCTGCCTTATTTACTATTCTTACTCAGTTGGCCTATGATGCCTACTGGGTACCACATCCCTAGTGCTCACCCTTATTTTTTGCATCTATTTCATGATGCACATCCTAGCATGAGCCAACAATGCTGATTGTAGCAAGAAATGAGACTAATGGTGAGTGTTGGATGTCCTTGGATCCTTCTACTCTCCATATGTATCAATGGCTCTCTTTTGTTATCTAAGATATTGTATATTGGTCTATTTCTGTATATATATATATAGAGGTGTATTATGGTTCAGTATATTGTGTCATGTCTATATTAGTTCTTTATAGTTGATTTTCAGGTCTTGGGAGAGGTGTTTCGTGGTTATTATATTATATATCCTATACTAGTTTGGTCTTATGTTAGCTATTTATCAAGCTATTTTTGTCATGCCTGTTACTAGTTGTTCCGGGCTAGGATTAGGCTTGCCTATCGATGGTAAGATAAGCGCCATCATAACTTGTAATGTTGGGATCGTGACAAGTTGGTACTAGAGCCCTATGCTTACTAGTGTCACCTGTAAAGAGATACTATCTAGTAGAGTCTTGTGAACGGGTGCGGAGATGCTCGTGACTTATCTTTGATAGGCTACAAAATGTATTTGGAATCTCCTCTTAATTGTATCGCTTTGTGCATTCTGTTGTTTCTCTTCTGGAAACTCTTTTGGCTCATTTTAGGTCGACCTTCGGGTAGAGATAGGGATGCAACACCCACCATAGACTGGGATCCTTCTCCTAAGCATATTGATGAGCGTACTAATGTCGTTACTACCCTGCAGCTAGAGGGACCTACAATAGTACAACCCTTAGTCGTACTAGTTATGACTCCCGCACTTCAGGTGGCTATTGCACAACTACTTGCAGCTCTTGGGGTGTATATCAGGCACTAACCCCAACTCTTGAGCTAGCTTTAGTGCAACCAATGTAGCTCCCAACTCTTGCTCTAGCAGAGCATGCAACCCCTACAATTCATCCTGATGTTGTATAGGGTGCTACACCCTATGAGGATTAGTGGGTGCTTGGTTTTTTCCTCAGATTAGGTCCTCTAAGGGTTTCAAAGACAATTGGAGGGGACTCCCACGGGTTTATAACGACCTGTCCAGAAAGGTAAAGAACCAGAGATTGCAAGAGTCCAAAGGGGAAAATTTTACCATATATCAGCTTGATGGATGGTGTGCTCATATGGGAACTACGCCGGCTGGGTCACCACCAATTTCTTGGACATAGTTCTTAGAGGAATTTCTAGCTAAATTTGTCCCTAAGAGTCTTATAGATGGGCTCCGTGATTAGTTTTCCAAACTAGAGCAAAGGTCCATGATAGTGTTGGAGTATGAACCTAAGTTTCATGATCTTTCCAGGTATGCCATTGTTATATTGCCTACCAAGGAGGAGCGGATCAAATATTTTTGGCTGGTAACTAAGGACGCAGTTGAGGATTAAGACCCAGTCATTGGTTACAACTGGTTGTTCTTTCCTTGATATTATAGATCATGTCCATACTATTGAGCATCTTCGTTGCGATTCTTATGAGGAAAGCGTAAACAGGCCTTCCATGAGGGCTGCTATAGTAAGACTTGGTACAGGTACTGGGAGCATCACGATCAATCTCAGCAGAGGTCCCAAACTAGGCCGTCTTATTCAGCCAGTCAGAGCTTTAGAACCTTGGAGGTTGATACCATGAGCCATAACAATTGATGCAGTAGAGCCTAAGCTTCCCCAAGGTGTGGCGAGTGTAGGGATCTACATCACTAGTCCTGAGAGTGCCTCGTGCAGAGAGAGATGTACTTGGCCTCCCAAGTAGGTCAGTCAACCTCACCATTAACAGTTAGAGGCAGCGATCAGGATCAAGGTTGTAGAGATGACCTGTATAGGTCCAGAGATGATGTTATCCCAGGTATGATTACTTTATGTCAGCAACGCTTTTATGTATTTCGAATCACGTAAGAGGCATCTTTTCTTTTGTAGTAGTGCATCATTGTGGTACTGGACTTATATTTGTTATTTTGGCAAAGTAGTATGGTAATTAGTGCTTGATTCGTTTGCCCTATTTAACCTTCCATTTTGGCTTTCTTGTTATGCTTAGTTTTGATGTTTATTCCTTGGTACTGTCGTTGCTAGCTGAAGTAAGTTTGTTGTTGAGAGTAGGGTGATAAAGAGAGTGGTTTCATAAGTTTTCCTAGTTAAAGTTGTGGTTGATTTCACCTATTAGTAAGGATAGATATTTCAGATGGTCAAGTTATCGAGGTCCCCTATGGCTTTGCATTGTTTACCATGTGGTTTCAGTATGTATTTGGTCTCTTAGGTAATTCTGATAGTTTCAGCTCGAGTAATTGGGAGCGGATGCTAAGAGAGGAATTGAGGAAAGTCTTGGTAGTTTGAAGTAAGTTGAGTTCTACTTCTAGATTGGAGTACTACTTTAGTGTTGCTTGTTCTGTAAAGGCGCTAGTGGGTCTAGCAGAGCATGTGAACCCTACATCTTTGTCCTTTTATGCTTAAAACTGTAATTTTTCTTGACTTTCGCAAATAAAAGTATTTGTAGTAGTGGATGTTGTAATGGTCCTCTAGGTCATTATAATATTGTAATTGCATATTTTACACTAGTTAGAGCATTTCTATAGTGACCCCAAGTCATTTGTGATTTGTTGGCACTGATTGTTCGGTTGCTGGTTGTTTGTTTCGAAGATATGCAATTTTTCATGTTAAAGGCCTATATAAAGTTTAAAAATGAGTTTAGCAGTAAAATCTGAGTAAATAGACTTGGAATGGGATTCTTACAATTCTATCAACTCCAGAATGCCCAAATTAGGCTAGAAGCATGTTAAATCGAGACCCAAGGCTTTGAATGCAAGTTTAATTCATATTTAGGTTTTAGCTTTAAAAATCGACTAATAATTGACTTTAGTCAATATCTTGATAAACATGCTCAGATGGGAATTCTAACAATGCGGTTAGCTCTAAAATATCGAGTTTGGTCTAGAACGACCTTTTGTTCGATATTCGAGGCTTTCAGATATGTTTTAACCCCTTTGGTAGATTTTGATATTGGAAAGTGAGACCCATAATTGGTTGTAATTGTAATGACCCAAGCCTAGGACCTAGCCATCACACGACGAAAGAGACACCCGTAGGCACCTCACCCAAACCATCTTAGAATGTCAAGTGTTCATAGGCATAAACTCGTACATTTATGGAAGTAAATAACATATGGTCTAAGGGATAATTTTAGTCATAAAAACATCATCTTAAAACATATATAATATCCACAAACATAACATCTAGAATATGAATAAGTGGGAATTGGTAACAGTCGATTTCTTTCAAATAGAAAAGATTCCAAATTTGAACATAGAAAGTAAAACCCTCTAGTTTAAAATCCACAAAATACATCATTTCCAAAATACATAGCAAGAAAGGAAAATAGATTGAGTCCCGAACTAATGGCTTGCCACAATAAAACTAGTCTTGGAGCGTCTGAAGAACTAGCCATGAGCCAGGGGAGGAGCGCCTGTCCCTACATGGTAATGTCATGTAGGCAAAATATGTGTTAGCACTTTTGGAATGTACTAAGTATGTGAGATGCAAGGCTAGTATGAAATTTTAATGCCATCATTTATAAGAGAAAGACTTTAATACATGAAACGGTAAAGGTAACCTTCATATGAGCTTAAGCATGCACAAGGAATTACGTTCAATATAAGTGAAAGTAATTTATAAATGAAACACATGTGATGAAATGAAGACATCAATACCATACTTTTATGGGTATGGACTGTAACCGACATGTATGACCATGTGAGCTATTACATGGAATCCAACATAACTACCTATGTTAGCACGAGGAGACCACTTGCCGAATGGAACTCCTTCACATAGAGTGTATCATCATATATCATAAATGGACTATATAGATTCAGTAGCCTAGCCTACAAGGGCTCTTATGGTAGCACAAAGTTAGTGGAGAAAAAGGGTTGCTTCTAGGGTTCCCTTATCAAACCCCACCTCAATGCCTCATTCAGTGCTAAGTCATCCCACTGAATCTTTAAAACATATACTTAGTCAAATTATGACACTTAGAATCATAAGTAGCAATCTCAAGAGTAGCTTGAAACTTAAGGAACCACCAAGTTAGAATTGTCTTTTCATCTTGAGGACCATCATAAACATCATTTAGGTTATTGATAACATGCTTATATCTATGACAAATCATCAATTTAAAACCTTTCTTTTATACCCTATTCATCATCATATAACATGCAAGGGTTGATTTCAAACTTAGTGGGCCATATAATTAGTTAGGAAAAACTAATAAATTATAAGAATCATGCATGATCATGGGAGAATTATGCTTATATAAAACATGCATTATTAGCGTACTCTTCTTCATTCAAAACTGAAATCATTGGGGTCATCACTATCAACTTTAAACACATGAGAAATACTTAGTAAAACATCAAATGGTAATATTAATGGTATGTTATAACATAAAAGATCATGAAATCATTATTAGCATGCATGGTCGTATTTAAGGAACTTAAAGAAAAGGTAAAAGCTTTTAATGTAGGACTTTATGGGTGAAAGAAGACCCACAAATCAATTCATACACCTTGGGAAAGCCTATGAAAAAGGAATTTGTTGTTATGGAAGAAGTCTCTTGAAAATCCTAGCCTCCTTGCCTTATTCTTGGAGTGGATGAATACCTTATAATTTGTGAAAAAGTGGAAGAATGAAAAAGGAATGGGAATCTAGGGCTTTAAGGTCATTTTTTAGGTCCCCAAAAGCATCACAAAATGACATCGTTTAGCTTTAGGGTTAGCGGAAAGAAAAAAATTACCCTTCATTAAAACTGCCGGACAAATATCATAAGACCCTGATTACGGTCTGTGGATGGAACCATGATTGTTGTTCTTGTCATCCTGTTCTCATTTTTCAATCTTCAGAAACTGGTTACCAACCACCAAATACCATATCCCTGTTCACGAGCAATACCTCAATCCATGAGTTAGGATGGCCTCGTGGAGTACTTCCATACTTGGTGAAATTTCCATCTTCTGGACCTCATTTATGAAGTCTAACCACAGACCATGCAAGGGACTACAAGTTGTCCTATTAGTTGTGGGTTACCTTCTAGAAACTCAAATTTCCTTCACATCTACAATTCACACCTATGATATTACCCACGGTCTGTGTTTCCTTCCATGGGCTATTAATGTTCATCGTGGATCGCTTTGTACTTGGGAAAAGTTTCAACTTCCTGAGGCTCTAATCATGAGCCTAGTCTATGGCTCGTGGTCTAAACCATGGGCCGTGAACTCGACTTCATGGAATGAGCCCTGTGCATTTCCAGCCTAACTTTTCTATACTTTCTAGGCTCCTAACTTGATGGTCTTTACAATAACGACCTCTTATGGGACTTTGACTACACCTTTGAGTCTGAAATGTCATTTCCAATAAGAATTTATAAATGGTTTGTGCTTTTCCAACTTCGAATGAGTCTGGAGCATTGAAATCAAGGTTTGGATGGTTGCTAAAATTTGGTATACGATGCTGACATGGCACCATGTGGCACTAGTGTGACATAGTATATAATTGGTAAATATTTTTAGATTTCATCCATGAAGAGGTGCAAAACTTTCTCCAGCAATTAATTGATCATTTTTATTTGAATTAGTGATTCCAAAGGCCAAATTATGTGGAATTGTGTGAGAAACATTATGGAGGTGTTGAAAATTGTGAGTGGCATATCGTTCAAGGTAATTGTTGCTATTTCACAATTGTTATAGTAAATATTTTTCAGAAATTTTTCATGTTGATATCTTCATCATTCAGAATCAAAATTTAGTGAAATTTTAGTCCAAATAGAAGAGCTTTCTGGGTCGAACATCATAGTGTTATTGAATTCTCTAGATTTTGTTGTGTTATGAGGTAAATTGATGAAATAGCTGCTTCTCTATCTTAATTTTCCTATATGAAATGTCACCTTTACTATTGATTATTTTGTATTGTTTCGGAGATCTAATAAGGCTTTAATTTAAGGTGTAAACTCGAGTAGCTATAAAGATCATTGCACGAGAGTTGTTTTGGAGTTTCAACTATAGGTCCTACTTTTTCCCACTTTTTAAGCCCTAGACTTGGTTTAAGTCTATTTTCTATGATTTTATTGTCGAAATGACCATATTGAAGCTGTGATTCTATTTCTAATAATTTGGCAACATTTTTGAGATTGTTCAGAAGGGTAAAGAATTAGTAAAGTGATTAAGAGCAAGTGTGATTGGCATACAAGTAGGCTACAATCTCCCTTTTTTAGATCGAGTAAAATATGTAAATCTTGTATGGATACAGTAAATTTTGTATGAGGAATTTGTTGGTCGTGTCATGTGTAATGTAACTTCTGCCTAGCTAATTTAGGAGCCGGTGGATAATTGAATTGTATTGTACTATCTTATTCGCTTGTTGTATCTCTCCTGAGATTGAGTTTTTGAGGATTGCGGCTAAGAGCGTGATATAAATGTATGTACATGTGCGGAAGTATGTGAGCCTTCTTGTGATAGGTATTCTAATTGTCTGTTATGTTCTTGGTTGTCTGGGTTTGCTAGGGTAGTGATTGACATGTCGAGACTACAAATGGTTGTTATATAGATTATTTGTTATATAATTATGATACTTTGACTAACATGTTCACTATTTACTGTATATATGATTGTCTATTATTGTTGGGCCTTAGTCTAGGCTTAGGCTATTGATGCCCTAGTCCAATATTGTGGATTACTGTGTATGCTTCTGGTATGACTTGAGAGTCATAGATCTTTGTAGATCAGATTTAGCAGACTTGGACCTGGTAGAGTAATGCATCCTATGCACCATTGGTGCGAGCCCATGATTGGTCCATAGCCTGTGTTGAAGTACAAAACATAGTTTGAGTTAGAGTCTAGAGCATAGCTTGAGTTGAAGTTCATTGCGTAGACTGTGTTGGGGTCCAGGACATAGCCTGATGCTTCAAGTCCAGGCCGTGACCTGCATTGGAGTCCATGGCATTGTCTGAGTTCAAGTCCAAAACATGGGGTTCTATCGAAGATGAGACGATTCTAGCAGAATTGTGATTCTGCGTATAAGATTGGGGTAAGCACATTTGGCTATCTAGGGTAGATAGTATCTTACACTCACGTACCTGCCTGTCCTATATTGTTTGATTCAACTATTCTGATTTCTGCTCTGTATCATTATTATGGCATTTTAGTTAGATGGTTTTATCAGAGTTGTAGTTACGTGTACATGACTGGTTTACAGTGCAGTTTAGACTTCATATACTGAACCTTACACCTATTCACCCTTCAACGTGCGTGGTTGGACATTTTGGGCTTATGGAGTTCCGATAGGCATATATCATAGATAGTAGGACCTTACACCTGCATACATCACTACCCCCTTACCTAGGTTGGCTACTTTAGTAGTTGTCTGCATACTTATCTGGTTTTGGTGATTAGATACTTGTGAAGTTATGTTCTATCTTATTCCTACCTTATTTACTATTCTTAATCAGTCGGCCTATGATGGATATTGGGTACCATATCCCTGATACTCACCTCTACTTTCTAAATGTGTTTCTTGGTACAGGTCCTAGTACGAGCCAACAACATTGATTCTAGCCGGTAGTAGAATTTTTAGAGACTAGTGGTGATCATTAGATGTCCTTAGATCCTTTCAGTCTCCATTTGTATCCCTGTTTGTCCTTCTTTATCAAAGATTTTCCTTGTATATTATTTTAGTTCTGTATATGTATATAGAGGTGTATTATGGTTCAATGTACTGTATCATGTCTATAGTAGTTCTGTACAGGTGACTTTCAGGTTTTGGGAAGGGTGTTTCGTGGTTATTGTGTTTATGTATCCAATAGTAGTTTGGTCTTATGTTAGCTATTTATTAAGCTTTTTCTATCGTACCTGTTACTATCTATTCGGGGCCAAGGTTAGTCTTGTCTATTAATGGTTAGTTTGGTGTCATCATAACCTGTAAAGTCAGATCATGAAATAAAACTACCAATTAAAAAAACACAAAAAGAAACTAACCTCAATAGCAACACAAAACTAGATGAAATATAAAGAGGGATTGAGATAAAAATGGATTGTATAGACAGATGAAATCAACTTTAAAGCAAGAAATAAGCTACTATAGAGTGAGAAGAGTGATAGGGATGAGAGATAAAGAATTTGAAAAAGTGAGCATTTAAATGAGCTAAAGCCCCTTTACTATCCTTTGGCAGTTCAAAATCAGTGAGTAGACATAACATTTCTTTCGGGTTCCTCATTTATCGTGTTATGACTAGGCCCTAGGCTTGGTTCGTGATAGTGCATTGCTCTTAATACACTAGATCATATATAAAATCAAGGGATAGGGTTTATAAAACATACCTATGGCACCTAAGGGCCAGGTCTTGCTATGTAGACTCACCTGTACATTTTGGGTGACCTTATTTGATATGGATGATGAGGGTCCAACACCTTTGGCTTGCTGCTGCTCTCTCTCTTCAGTTTGAGTTACTCATCTAAAATCGAGCCCATCTAGATATCTCAGAGGTACTATCACTAGATCACGGTCTTTTCGTGGAGGCCGATACATGGGCATCGTCTATGAATAAATCTAGCACCATTGGCGTTAGGATGGGTAGTATGAGAAGTGATACTGGTGTCGATACTAGTATTGCAACTATGTCCGTCCTTAACTGCTGAATCTCTAATCTGATCTCAACCATGTCCAGGATCGAAATTGTCCTAAAGTAATCCTCCATCCTCCATTCAAAGGTATCAATTTGGTTGTGAATACGATGATCTCTCTCATCAATCTAGCTCAGTGCCTCTATGGCATGCGCTTCTCAGACTCTACCATAGCCTTTTAAGCTCAAGGCTTAAGCTGCTGAAGTGACTGAGTCAACTGCGACTAAGTTTGTGCCTGTCATTGTACTAGTGTCTATAGTTACTTAGCTAAGAAGTAAATCATTTCCACAGAGGGTGTGAAGGTATAATTACTAGTATTGAGGTAGATGTGGGGCTGGTCTCAGTTGACTCTATAATATGTGGCTCCTTCTCTAAAGTAGCATGATCGGATTCCTACGAATCGGCTAGACCTATGAATATCTTTGGTTATTGGAAAGTAGGTTGGGGTGCTCGATGGACTGTCAGAAGGCTCACTCGTGAATCTCCTCAAGTATGCAACGAGCAATATCAATGTTGTAACAACGATGATGCTGGCTATGAAATTAGCATAGTCCAGGGTTAAGGTGTTGTTCGCCGTCATTGGACATAAGAAGGATTTAAACATGGCCCACCAGAACTTGGCCACAAAATTTAGGGTAGTCTTCTTGATCGGGACCTGGCCAGCCACCCCTCAACATCAACACCTTGCTTAGCTATGTGCCCTACCACCCATATCAATAGATTGAACCTCTTAACTATATCTCACATGATATTATGGTCTCGTTGAAGTCACATGCGGCGATCAAACTCTACTATGGAAGCTTGTCGTTAGGAATTTAATATGCATAGTAGGCACCAAATAGTGTGCTCAAATACATTAATCAGTATCTATCAAACTAAGGTACTCTGTAGTAGAGATTGTGTGATCTCCTTGGCCTTCTAGGGTTTGTGTTATAGACTGTGCTGCATAGGAGGCAAAGAACACTTGGACAATTTTTGGACTGTATTTTCCAGATGGGACAACCAAAAACTCAAAATTATGTCAAGAAAATAAATTCCAAATCTTAGGGATTGCGTCAGGACCCAATGTCAGAATTCGAGGCTCCTCTGTAATGGCTTATGTAAACTTGCCCTTGTTATTTTGCATGACGTTGTCGTTGTATATCTCAAACATCCTGGTCATGCACCATCTATGAGGCTACTCGGATACTTGTACTTGCTGTCCTCAGGCTAGTTAGAAGAATTAAATCAAGATTCTGAGTCAGAGCTGGCATCAGAGCTGGAGTTGGACTGCGACCCCGCCTTGGATCCTTACTCGCTGAACTAAATACTCCTGATCTTATCAGCCTCAAAGTCACATCCCTTGTTAGACAAGGGAGGTGGTACTATGCTTATCAGTGTCTCTCTTAGTTTAATTTGTTTGGACTATTGTTTCACCTATCAAGGCTTAACTTCCTCATCTAGGCTAACATCTAATTGCTCCTTGAATCCACTTTTCTCATCTTCCGAGGCCTCATGGATAAGCCGTTGGTGAAGGGCTCGAGCCTCAGCTTATCTTCGACCAATTCATTTTAGTGACATTATACTTGAAAAATATACTGTTAGTATATAATATAGACCAAAATTAAAAACTGAAAGTGCAACAAATAATTTTGGATTTTCTGATTTATGAACTATGAATGGTTATTTACTACTTCTTATATCTATGAACCTTAAATACCACTCGTAGTTGCAGGGTGCCCTTTTTTTGGTTTTTGGAATCTAAACTATGGATGCCTTTCATGAGTCATAGATTAAATTATAATTTGTAAAAAGGATTCGCAGTTGTAGGGTCCCTAATTGTATTTGTAGGAATCAAAGTACGAATTGTATCTATAACTCATAGAATGAACTATGGATAGTACATAGGTTTCTTCTTGTTGAACATTAGAATAAGTATTTCTGATGTCGTATTACAAAGGACAATTATGGGTCGTGGATGAAACCACAATCCATGAAAGACCTTCATAATTTTGTATTTTCAAGACCAGTTTAAACTTAAGCATCCCATTCAATTTTAATATCTGTAATCCCATTTTAAGCACAATTAAAATCCAAAAGTTTCTACTAACCCCAAACCTAATAAATTTCCTTAGTCTTACATCCTAAATTTGCATTACTATCAACTAAATGATGTATCTCCTCTCTAAAACATACACAAACCCTAGCCATTTTTAGTTTGAACAACTGTGGCATACACATAATGTCAGGATTTCAAACCATACAGAGTAGAATCATAATTTTGCGCTGGTTAGGGTTGACTTTTTTCAACCTTAAGCTGATAGTACTGATTAGGATACCAAGATGATCGAATGTGAGTGAAATTTAGGTGGTGTAATCGAAATTGAGTGAAAAAGGTTCAGGGTAGTCATGTTTTAAGAAATATTTCAAGGGGAAATTTTAATTTTCCTAATTTAAATATTAGAAGAAAACTGGGTCAGGTTTGATTGACTCAGGTATGCCATCCATGAAATCCTGATTTTGGGTCGTAGTCTTGATTATGGCTTGTAATAAGAGGTTTCGTGGATGAGTTTCACACTTGTTAAAATTGGCATTCATGAAAGCCAGTCTACAGACCATGTTTTTAAGTACGACCCAAAATAAGGTTTTGTAGATGTCTTTGGCACTTAGAAAATTTTAGACCTTACCTAGGATCTACGAACTAAGATTATGAGCAATCATTTATTTTATGGGTCGTAAAGATAGTTCAAAGAGCTAAAACCTATTTGCAATTCATATTGTAAGGCCCCACAAGTTACAAAGTGTAAAAGTGCAAGAAATCTAAAAAAGAAAAATTTGTAGGTCAATATACGAGCCACATTTACGACTCGTGGCCTAGACTATGAGTCCTAGGTGTTACACGCTGTAGGCCTAGAAAATGGGAAGGTTGACTTTTTTTTAAATGGGCTGATGTTACGAGCCAATCATGGCTCATGGATTGAACCATGGGTCATAGACAAGTTTCATATTTCGATGCACAGAAGTTGGTAAAATTCTAGTTGCTGAAAGTCATTCCATGAGGGACTCCATGAGTTGTATCAAGGAATACGGTCTATAAATTGAGTCGTGAATGGGACCCTGAAGTATGAAAATTATTCTATGTCTGGAAGGCTTCTACAAAGGGATCTGTAGTCTATAAAAGGAACTACGAATTACATTGTTGGCTCATTGTTTGAGAGGTGCAATTTCCAATAGCTAAAATTTTGTAGCATTCAAAGCATGAATGCCAAGTATGACCCATACTTCATTCGATGGCTCGTAGATGGGTTCAATGGTTTTTAAATGAAGGGCTTTTTGGTCATTTCTTATTCGTTTAACTCCTAAACTATGCCATGTTGACCCTCCTAACTAACTCAACCCACTCAATTCCTATATAACATATTCCTAGTTCATTCTATTTTATTCACTGTCAAAATCCTATCCCAAATTCCAAATTTTCTCTCTCTAAGCAAGGACTCCATTAGAGTATGGGTCCAAGCTTTTGCTAAGGATTTCAAGTTCTATTCATCTTAATTTCTTAGGATTCTCACTTGAGATATGTAGGTCTTCATTCATGGACTAGATTCATCCATAAAGCTTAACTTAAATCTCTCTTTTTAAAAAGCTAAGCATGGATTTATGTGGATTTTCATGATTTCATTTCAAATGATTGGATTATGATTATTACATGATTGTTATACGTAATTATGCATGAACTATGAAGAATTACATGATTTCTAAATGAATTTAAGTGATTTCAAGTGTTGACACCCAATTTTAGCGTAACTTTTTAAAATTCACACTTTTATATTATTAGTTTTAGTTTTTGTTAAATCATTATTTTGTGTTAAATTACATGTTTTTGCTTATTTTATTTATTTTTATTTTTATTTATTTATCGTTGATTATAATTGTTTCATTCATTTTAATATTTTTAATATAGTGTAATAATTTATTTTTCTTATCCAGATAAAATCATACGCGAATAGGTCTAATTGGCCTATAATTTAGGTCCATCAAGTTTTGAAGTGTGTATATAAACTCTACATCATTACAAAATAAAGTAGACATTTAATTTAGAAAATCCTATAAAATATCTCCTCTTTCCCTTTTTGTTTACAACCATCGCCACTGAAATCCGGCAAAACCTCACCGAGAAACCTCCATTGCCAGCCCCTCTCCCTCTAGTCCCTCCTCTCTAGAACCACCACGCAGACCTACCGGCAAAGCATGCAAGAAAAATCAAGAAAGAACCCTAAAACCTCCCTTGTCCTGCCAGCAAAAACCCCATAACCACCCAAAAACCACCGCCATAGCAACCACATACTCCTCCAAACCACCAGCCCCATTTCCGCCACCAAATAACCACCTAACCCATCGAAAAACCACCCAAAACCCCATGAAAATGCCTCACAAAACCCACACGAATCTTCATCCATACCCCACCATAAAACAACTATCAAAAACCTATTTCACTTTTCCCCTTTCCAACCTTAACCACTCGCAAATCAGCCATCAAACCCCCATGAGAACACCCTGCAAACTAGCTCCGAATCCAGCCGGCGCCACCAGCAATTAAACAACAACAATAATAGTTTTTACCTCTCACAAATCCTCTCCGATGAACCGGATTCCTAAACGAGAGGGCTTCGAGCTTTATTTTGGTTTCCCGTAACTTATGTATATGGTTTCGAATTAGGTGACTCACTCATTGCCTTTATTTTTAGCACTTTGTTAAGTTTTTGTTATGGTTTATATTTGTTATTGAGTATTTTATTTTGCGATTGATTTTATTATTTTCGGGTATTCTCCAGTGATGTTAGATTTCTTTGGTTGTTTTTACTTGATTAATTGATGATTAGTTATTATAGTTAGTTTTTGATTAATTTCTATGGTTATCTATGTTTTTTTCATCTTTATTGATATATTTTGCTGGTCATTAATTTTTTATTATTAATAAATGTTGTCAAGGATGATTTTTCATTAATTCTTTACTTTTTCTGTTAGCTTTTAAGAATTTCATGACAATTTTGCTTCGGTTATTGTTATTTTGTTATTATTATGGTATATTTCAAATGACTTTGTCTTTTACATTTTTAGTCAGTTCTACTTAAGTCATTAATTAAGATTGGCTAATGACGGATCTATGCATCGGATTTCGAGGCCACCCCATTCAAAAAGACAAAAAAGTTAGGTTATATTTATATTTGTTACATGTTAAAATTCAACTCTATTAGTTTAAGTTCATTACTTGTTAAATTGTCCAATGACGAATCTATTCATTGGATTCTGAAGGGTGCTTATACCTTTCCTTCGGAATAACTTGAACTTTTACCTTAAAGTTTTGGTTTGCAGACTATTTTGTAAATAACTAACTAGTTTCCTAATTATCCTTAAAATTAGGTGGCGACTTTAAATTAAATTATTTTTTCTACAAATTCTTTTATATCTAATTACTTTTACGAGTTTTCATGATGTTGCTCCTTCGGGATGTCAACATCAAGTATATGATGATTAGGGCTTATTAAATTAATGTGGGTTCTTTTACTAATGTTCCAAATTGATCTAATGAAGATATGATGATAAGGGCGACTTAAGACCCTAATATTTATGAAATGATGATAAGATGGGGAATATAACCATACTATATGCAAAGTTATGTAGATGAACTATTCCTATGATATAAGATATTTTTATAAAGTTATGATGCCTATTTTACAAGCTATGAAAGTATGATTTCGGTAAATTATGAATTATGTTGAAAGCTATGTATATGCATGATTATGTATTCTGTGATTTGACTTAATACCGAATGAGCTTGTTTAAGGGGGACTATCCCCAAGGGTCCTTATAGAAATCCTCAAGTTTCATTACTACGTGCCACCATAGGTTTATGATTATGTGCCTATAAGGTTGGCTAATGGATCCATTTAGCATTATATTCATGTGATACTCACCATGCTAAGGTTAAGACTAAAGGGTGAGATCTTTACATTCATGTGATACTCACCGTGGTAGGGTTAAGCCTAAAACATGGGGTTGGGTCTCCTTTGGCAAAATAGATTCCTCTTTCGCTTGGTGTAGAGAGAACATTGGGATTTCATGTAGTAGTCCTCATGGTCTAGTTATCAGTTATGATCATATTCCCACATATGTATATACACGTTATTAAAGGTTTTATGATGCTTCCGTTCATGGTTTTAAACATGCATTGATCGTTCATATCTTGTGCTTATTCGTTGCTATGATTATGCATATTACTATTATGTTATGATGTTACTTGATGCATAGCATACTTACATACTTAGTACATTCCACGTACTAACACATACTCTTTGCCTAAATGATCTAACAATATAGGGACGGGCGATGATGAGACTATTCCACCAATTCATGGCTAGAGTTGGACTGTGTGTTGAAGATTGTTCGTGAGTTCTCATGCTTTTGGGATAGGCCTTGTTTATTATATGCATTGATATGTTGAGACCTTATGATTGTATTTGTTATTCTATCTTGAGGGTTAACTAGTAGCATGTTCTAGATCCTACTAAGATCTATGATGTAGAGGCATATTTTGGACTTTATGATATTGTAATTCCCCTAAAGGAAATTGTGACTATGATGTTGCTATGTTCCACTTTCTTACTCTCTTATGAATTTTTTATTTTACCTTATGTATACTGATGATATGAACAAGACTTAGATGCGGCATCTTGGAGTGTCACATTTCGTGTCATAACTAGGCCCTAGGTTTGGGTCATGACAGTAGACAAGGCTTAGGGAATTTTGGTTAAGTGTGGGGCTAGTCTACGAGGGATGGTTACTATCCATAAAAGAAACTATGGACTGTATAAGGTGTTCATGGTTTGGGGTCTGAGTTGGTGAAAATTTTGGATTTCTAGATCTTGGTTTATGAATAAGCAAGGCATTTCATGGTTTAGTTTACAAGCCATAGAATGGTCTGATGGTTTGGTTCCTGAGAAGGTGAAATATTTTCCTAGTATGGTTCTGGTTCACGAGGGGGTTCTACGACCCATCTGTTATTTTACAAACCATAAATAAGATCATACTTTGACTATTGATTTGGAAATATCTTCTAAGTATGGGATAGTTTTACGAGGGATCTTTACGACCCATGGATGAAATTATGAACTGTTAAAGGTGTTCATATATTGAGTTTTATAAAATGTTTTAAAGGCCCAAAAACTGTAAACTGGATGAAACCTCCAGTGTAACACTCGTAGATCAATATATGCCCCATAGATAGGGTCCATAGATTGATCCCACCAGTTTTTAATAAAGGTAATTTCGATCTTTTTGCATCTTAAGCCTAATATTATGTCTTTTTAAGCCTAATTCTACCCATATCAGTCCCTAACGCTACCATAAATTCTCATTCACTCTCCACTCCAACTTTCCCTCATTTCCTAAAGGCTATTCTCCTCTCAAGGCTCAAAAGGCAGTTAGGGGTTTTCAAGTCTCCTTCTTCAAGCTTTAATCCTTTTCTTAGCCTTCTTAATCAAGGTATGAGGGGTTCATTCATGGGTTTCTTTAACCCATGAAGCCCATATCTTCTCTACTAATTTCTCCTAATTCAAATGGAACTTCATGGGGCTTTTCTTGTTATGGTTCCAAATGCATGGATTATGAGATAATTGATGTTGTTTACCTATAGTGATATAAATAGACTCGCAATTGCATGAAATTATTGGTTTATTAAATATTCCTATGTCAAGGTATGTTAGGTCTTTGAAATGTATGATGGGTTGTTTGGATTATGATTTAAATTGATGAAACTCATGGTGTTTATGCATAATTTCATTGAAGTACGTGATTTAAAGATGGGTTGACTTGAACCCACCTAATTTATTCTATTTTCAATGAAACTATGATTTAAATGTCAAAGGCTCCAATTAAATGTTTATGAAGTCTATGGTTTATGTATATGGGAGTCCTTTGAATGACAAATGAATATTAATGAAAGGTTTTCTCACCCCACATGATGGATTCATTATGTGAAAGTATAGTTCTCACATACTTGAATCACTAAAAGTTTTAATGAGCTACTTTAAATGCATGAAGTCTTGAAAAGTTTCAAACCATGATTATTATTGAATATATGAATGCATGACTAGTATATTTGCATGTTTATGTATTTTATGGGGTTTGGCTTATCATCAAATAAGGCTTGAGGTGGGGGTTGACCAAAGTAATCTAGTCTCACGACTACGTGCCACCTATGTTGCCAGGATGGCTTAGCTATTGGATCCACATATTGCATCATGTTCATGACACCCACCTAGTGGGGGTAGAGTTCTACCTTGGAAAGTAAACTCCTCCTACTCTAGTGTGCAGGTAACATCAAGATTTCATGTAGTAGCTCACTTGGTCTTAAAAGTTTGTTATGGTCTACTCCTATATAGATGTGTATATGATGTTTGTTATGATTATGTTACTACAAATCATGTTTCAAATGATGCATAGATCATTCGTCACATATTAAGCTTTACTCTTTGATTATGATTATGAATATTGCTTATTATAATATATGATTCATTTTTGCATTGTATCTCACATACCTAGTACATTCCATAGTACTAACACATATTTTGCCTACATGATATCACCATGTACAGTCCGGAGATCATCCTCTTTATCACGCTCTTGGTTGACTTATGTATTGATTACTTTGCTTTATTGGTGAGTCCTCTAGCCCGGGGATAATAGCCTTACTAACTAGCTTGATACTATAAGACCATGACATCTTTTCCACTTTATATACATTTGAGGGTGAGCCTGGTATATGTCTAAGTCCCCACCCTATCCATGACTTAGAAGTATTTTTAGATACATGGATGAGTATATATTTGCTATGATTTTAGTTGTTATGTTTATGTTAGTTATCCTTTAGACCCTACCCCTTAGTTTCTGCTTATGTTATTGTCTATATTAATGATGTGCTTAATTAATGCTATAAGACTTGTTTGAGGTGCCTTCGGGTTCCTCATTCGCCATGTCTTATTGAGGTCCTAGGCTTGAATCGTGACAAGCTTGGTATCAGAGCACTAGGTTGTAATACGGTCCTTCGAAGTCCAACATATCGTGTGGAATAGTGTCTTGTACTTGGCTTTGTGAAGCACACCACAACTATAACTAGGAGGCTTTAAGGTATCTAGGAAATGACTCACCTCTTGCATACTCTATCTCATGCCTTAGAACTTATCCTAAGATTTTTTACTTCTAACGACTTGTTCTTTGCATTTCTAGATCAAGCCTCCTAGAAGAGTACCTCCTCCAAGGGCTCTCATCCCCAATGAGGACCAAGTTCCTTTAGCGCCACAAGCTCCCAAAGAAGAAGGGGTCCCTCATGCTGAGTATCGGAGTGACACCACCATGTTAGTCTAAGCCAAGGCCAACCAAGTCCACCAAGGAGCCCAAGCTCCTTACGCTCCTAGTTTGGCCTCAAGGGTGAGGGATTTCACTAGGATGAACCCTCAGAAATTTCATGGTTTAAAAGTGGAGGAAGACCCTCAAGAATTCATTGATGAGCTGTGCAATGTCTTGGACATTATGGGGGTAACATCGAAAGAGAAAGTAGAGTTGGTGGCTTACAAACTCAAGGATATTGTGCAAATATGATTCACCCAATGGAAGATGGATGGGGTGGATGATGGTCCCACCCCTTGGAAGGAATTCAAAGGTGCCTTCTTTGATTTCTTCGTCCCTATTGAATTAAGGGAAGCCAAGATGATGGAGTTTATGAATCTCAAATAAGGCTCTATGAGTGTGAGAGGGTATTCCCTCAAATTCATCAATCTCTCAAACTATGCTCCTACCTTGATCATTGATCCCTAGGCTAAGATGAACAAGATTTTATTGGGGGTGTCCGACCTGATTAATAAAGAATATGAAACTTCCATGGTTGTACGGGAAATAGACATATATCGGCTCATGACATGTCACACAAAATGAGAGATAGAAGCTTAGAAAGAAGAGTATGGGGGAGTCCAAGCTTGCTTATTTTGGAGGCAGTTTCAAGGTGCTAAGAGTGGTAGAAGTGGTCATTTTCAACAAAGCCAAAACTTCCAAGGCCAAGGGTCGTCTCATGCTCAAACTCAAAGGTTTTCTAATGATAGGATGTGAAACCCTAAAGTTCAAGGTGATGGTGGTAGTGATGGACCAACCTTCTCTGGGTGTTCAAAGTATGAGAAGAATCATGTTGGTAAATGCTTGAGGGATTCAGGTGCTTTCTATGGGTGTGGCAAGATGGGCCACAAGCTTGTCGATTGTCCAAGTATTCCTAATAGAGGTTGAGATAGCCATCCCCAAGGACATAGTACTCATGGAGGTCGAGAGTCTCAATACAATGACTTTACCTAGGGTCCTACTCGTCACATGGAAAATGAGATACCTGAAGTCACCTTACCCTATCTATCTTTAATATTTTAAGCATTCATAGGCATCAAGTTAAACTTTTCAGAATTAAAATGGGGAAACGGTCTATAGGAAATTTTTGACAATGAAGAAATATTAAAAAGCATATAAGACCAACATATATTTGTTAATAAAGCATACTAAGTAATACATAGATGGACGGAAACGGTAATAGTCAGTTTCCATCAAATAGAAAAGACTTAGTGATGTGCTACCAAAATAAAACACTTTTGATGCTTAAAACTTGGAATTTTGTGTGTTCTCAATGGGATGTTAGTTGTTTTTATATGTGTTTTGTGTTTATATTTGCAGGATTATGGGTTGGCCTTCATTTTGGGAAAAAGTGCAGAAGTTGCTGATTTTGCCATTATACGAGACCCATTTCGGGCCATCGATCGTTCTATGGGTTGTCGGGTGGTTTTGTGAATAATTCCAGTGAGGGGCTGTTTTCTAAAGCTTACTCTACGAACATGCAGATGAGCCGTAGAAGGTTTTACGAGTCATAGATAATTGTTCGTGCCTTGAGGATCAGAGATTGAGACTTTCTGAAGTTCATCAGACAAAATTGCCTTCATCATAAATCACTTTACGAGTCATAGAGGGGTGTTGTAGAGTTAAAGGCTAAATTTCTAGCAGCAGAGTACAAGACCCCAATTATGGGCCATGGAATACAATACAACCCGTAAACCCCTTTCGTATGGCGTGCCAACCAGTTATCCTATTTCAGTTAGGACTTGTATTTTACTTATTATAAATAGGTGTTTTAGGTTATTTTTTTGGGAGATTCGATAGTTTGTGCTCAGTTTTCATCTAGTACTGCAGAAAAAGAGGGAAAATTGTAAGATCAATTTGGAGAGTCTTTGAGAACACTTGTGTTTGAATTTCATCTTTAAGCTTGTGATTCTTATTGAAGTTGGATTTGCTTGTTCTTAATTCTATTGTATACGTGTTCAATTATGTTTTCAATATACATAATTCTTGCATCTAGACAAAGCATGAGTAGCTAAATCTACAACTAGGGTTGTGGGAACCATGAAGAACTAACAAAGTAAAACCGAATAATTCATAATTCTTGCAAGGTGTATATGCATGTATTGATAAATTCTCTTCGTTTTACATGTTTTGTAATGGTGGCCAACATTAGAACTCGCCCAGTGTTACTGACTGGACCAAGGTAGTAATGAATAAGAAAATAGATTAATTAACAAGATTCGATTGATGTGTGCTCGTCTAATCAACCAAACTGGGTTAAGGGGAGGTTGTACCGTGACTAATAGGTAAGGGTTACTAATGCACACTATGGAGATGGGCCAAGTCACATAGCAAAATCCACCTCTCACCTTTGACCGAAGGGCTTAGTGAACATAATACCGTCCTGCATGCCACATACTAAAAAAGAATTATGTTATCTGGTGATACTTAGTTGGAGAATCATGGGGAACACAATACCATAGTTTCTCTTCATATTGGCTTCTCTCTTGTGTTAGTTTATTTGTAGTTTTTATCTATTATTGCAAGACCCCCCTCCCTCGAGGAAGTTAGTCGATTAACTATTCGAATTGTGATCGATGAAATCTCTTGAGCCTATGTATTCCATGTGGGTTCGATCCTAACCTTTGCTAGATTCCATTTCTTGTCAACGATAGTTTTATCCTCTAAAAAAGAGGTGTAACTTGGGCGGCATCAAAATTTCGTTATCGTTGCTAGGAAATATGGCAAAACTTAGTGAATTCATAAGTAATTTGGGTGTTAATCCTTTGTTCCCTTATTTTACTTCTATTTGTTAGTTTTATTCTTTTTCAAGGTGTAAGTGTAGTATATGCGCAACACCCGTTGTCAAGGCAATCCCTTAGCTCTGTTTGACCCATAGATGCACAAAACATTGAGGAGAATGGCCTAAGACAATGCCAATAATGCGGCTAATGCAGCTCTGAACAGGAGCAAGAATGATGATGCAGAGAATGAGAACCCACCTCCTTTAGAGGACATTACTCCACAGCCTCAGGATTTCAATACCAATGCTTACCAGTGGAATCAATATATGCTGAATCCTATGGCTAAAGAGGTGACTGGAGCTATAGTGTTGACACCACTATCGACAGAAACAAAGTTCACAGTCTCGAGTGGGTTACTACAAATGCTGCAGAACTATGGACTATTTGTGGGTTTACTACCGGAGGATCCTCATAGCACCCTACATAATGTGGCATTCGTCTGCTAGAGTGTAATGGGAACATAGATACAATCTGTGGATGATGTGGGACTTCGAGTCTTCCCATTGTTTTTTAATAAGCAATGCAACATTATAGCTATCTGAGCTCCCGCAGAGTTCGATCATCAGTTGGGTAGAATTGCAGAGGGCCTTCATGGCAATGTACTTTCTTACACGAAAGAGATTCAAGTTGGAGGACCAAATCATCAAATTTAAGCAACTTCCTGGTGACTCGATCAATACCATGTAAGAGCGGTTCAATAAATGCTTAATTGGTGCACCGACCATAAGATTGCGGACAAGCTCTGGAGGCAAATAGTCAAGGATATGTTGCCACCCTCTTGGGAGGTTTTCTTTTAGACCAACCATTTGCAGATATTGCTGAGCAGCTAGACGTGGTGGCTAAATTGAACCACATGTGGAGGCCCATGAATAAACATCCAACTAATCGCGTGGGTACTGCTGGTATAAGCCCTGAGCAAGCAAATATAAATGCGGAGTTTATTAGGATGCTTGCTCAAAACAATGCCAATCTAGAGATGCTAATGAAGCAGACATAAGAACTAGCTAACGCAAGAAACATTCAGGAAAGCCACCACACCAAGCATGAGAAAAACAAGGACGAAAGTAGGAGCAGCCGTTACGTACCCCACCACAATCATAACATGGGGATTGGGAATCACAGAGTTGAGGAGATGTTGGGCCAGTTGTTAAAAAGGGCCGACACACAAGATGAGACCCTGAGGCAGATTAAGTCCGACATTTCCAACATAAATAAAAAAGTTGAACATCACTCTATCATAATCAAGCAGCTCAATCATCAGTTTGGACATGTGTCAGCCCAATTAAATCAGATTCATAGAGACATGATGGCCGACACCATAGCTCAAAACCCAAAGGACACTAATGGGTACACTATGAAGACAAATGATGGTGAGGGGAGAACCCACGAACATGTTACAGATAGTGACAAGGGAGCACAAGATCTTGAGGAAGTTTGAGTACTCAAGCCAATTATGTCATGCCACAACAATAAATCAGGCGCTGCTTGGGAGGCAACCCAAGGTTTAGGGTGTACACAGGCTATTAGGTGCATACGTATTTTTTTGACCTCTAGATGTTTTACTTTTCTTTGGTTTTGTGCATTAGGGACAATGCACATCTTTTTCGATGGGGTGTGGGTAATTATAGTCCTAAGTGAAGTCCAAGTATCTTGGGTTCATAACTACCCCAATTTTTGATCCTAGGGTTTTCTTGTCTATGTTTATTCCCCGTGGATATTTAATTTCTATTGAATTGACTTGTTTAGGATGTTTAGGTAGTATTTGTAGTATATAGTACCAATACTTGTGGCATATAACATGTTTGTTGTGTTTTGTTTGAAAAATAATACCCAGCAAACATTTATTTTGATTAGTAGTTAGATAGCAACAATGCATGTATAGGTGTGTGACGATGTTTGTTCTGATAAGTGAGGATAAAGTGGGATAAGAAACATGTCTTTTGTTGATAATGTACGTAGTGCAATGTGAGTGTGAGCTTAATTTTCTAGATTTATGTATTTTGTCCTAATTCAGAATTTTCCCTATTACTCTAAGTTAAATGGTAGATTAATTGGATTAGGAAAGGATCTTAGGCCATTGTTGTTAATAGTCCACTTAGCCTGAAATGGCCAACCAAAACTATGATATATCCCTTGTTCCTAATGTTTGAGCTTGACATGTACCTTTTCTTTGAAACCACTAGGTTAACCTAGCCTTGTTAGTTGTAAAATCCTGAAATTAGCCCTAGTCTTTCCTTGAACATTGTGCACCTTGACTCAGGCAAAAAGCCTAAGTTGAGGGTGGCTACCAAAAGTGGCCCTGGTTCTGAGGACGAATATTGTGTATCTCAACACAAGCCAAAAGCCTAAGTTGAGGGTAGCTGGTGTAAGAGTGAGACATATAAATGAGGGGGTGAATAAGTGATATAGAAGAGTAATGCAATGGGTGCAAGAAAAAGAAGTGATGCCTGAGTTGTGAGCTAAAAAGCAAAATAAAGTGTAGAAATAAGGCAAATATCTGAAAAATAAAAAGAAAGCACCCAGAAAAGCTTGAAAATATGAAAAAGGGAGAATATGGCAAAAATAACAGAGTTGGTAGGGTAAAAGTGTAGAAAAATGCAGTGTTAAGGAGGGACTTTAGTCACTATGTTCCCATAATGCCATACCAAAGTCCCTCGAGCCTACGTTACAAGCCTAGGAAGTCCTAAAGTTATCATAGTCCAATTAGTTGAAAGTCTTAATCATGAGTATAGGGGCAAGCCTATGGTATTAGGATTATGCATGAATATATTTGTGAGAGTGAATGATTTTGCATAATCCCAAGGTTATACATGAAAACATCATTGAGTGTCAGATATGTGACTTCTTTCTGTGAGGGTACTTGCATAACATTATTATCACTAGATTGGTTCAGTGATTGTGAATTGTTGATACTACCTCGCTTGTTATAGTTATGCTGTCACATGAACCGATTTGTATTGGTTTGCTAGATAGCTATCTGATCCTATTTTGAATGGTTGTGTAGGTAACTGAGTTTGAGATTTATGTGATGTATGCTATGGGGTTGAGATTTGTGTGTTACTGTATTATCTATCTAGATTGAGTACGTCACTTGAGGACAAACAACAACTTTAAGTTGAGGGTGTTGATGTGCTGCCAAAATATAGAAGTTTTGATGCTTAAAACTTGGAATTTTGTGTGTTCTCAATGCGATATATGTTGGTTTTATGTATATTTGTGTTTATATTTGTAGGATTACAGGTTGGCCTTCATTTTGGAAAAAGTGCAGAAGTTGCTGATTTTTGCTGTTATACGAGACCCATTACAGGCCGTAGGGTGGTTTTGTGAACAATTCTAGTGAGAGGCTATTTTCTAAAGTTTATTCTGCGCAGATGCAGACGAGCCGTAGAAAGGTTTACGAGTTGTAGATGATGGTTCATTCCATGAGGATCAGAGATTCGGACTTTCTGAAGTTCATTAGACGAAACCCCCTTAACGGGTCATAAATCACTTAAGTCATAGAGGGGTGTCCTAGAGTTGAAGTACGAATTTCCAGCAGCAGAGTATGAGACCTTGATTATAGACCGTGGAATACAATACGACCCGTAAACCCTTTTCATATGACGTGCTGACCAGTTATCCTATTTCCGTTGGGACTTGTATTTTACTTATTATAAATAGGTTTTTAGGTTATTTTTTCAGGAGAGCCAGTAGTTTTTGCTACGTTTTCATCAGTACTATAGGAAAAGAGAGAAAATTGTGAGATCAATTTTGAGAGTCTTGGAGAACACTTGTGTTTGAGTTTCATCTTTAAGCTTGTTATACTTATTGAAGTTGGATTTGCTTGTTCTTAATCCTATTGTGTAAGTGCTCAATTATATTTTGTGGGAACTATGAAGAACTAACGAAGTAAAATTGGATAATTCATAATTCTTGAAAGGTGTAGATGCATGTATTGATCAAATCTCTTCGTTTTGCATGTTTTCTAATGGTGGCCAACATTAGAATCTGCCTAGTGTTATTGACTGGACTAAGGTAGTAATGAATAGGAAAAGAGATTAATTAACTGGACTCAATTGATGTGTTCTCGTCTAATCAACCAAACTAGGCCAAGGGGAGGTTTTACTGGAACTAATATGTAAGGGTTAGTAATGGACACTATGGAGATGGACCACGTCACATAGTGAAATGCACCTCTCACCATTGACCAAAGGGTTTGGTGAACATAACTTACCATCCTGCATGCTATATACTAGAAAAAATTAGGTTATCCGGTGATATTGAGTTGGGGAATCATGGGGAACACAATACCCTAGTTTCTCTCCATATTGACTTCTCTCTTGTGTTAGTTAGTTTATTTGTAGTTTTTATCGATTATTGCAAGACCCCCTCTTCGGGGAAGTAAGTCGGTTAACTATTTGAATTGCGATTATTGAATTCTCTTGAGTCTACGTATTCCCTGTAGGTTCGACACTAACCTTTGTTAGGTTCTATTTCTTGACAACGACTGTTTTATCCTCTAAAAAGCTAGTGTAACTTGGGCAATATCATTCAGCAATTAAACAACATATAATTTAAAAGCCTCAAAAGGGAAACATATACATTATGTCTCAAATAAAATACAAGCTAGAAGGGAAAATGATAGAGTCCCGAACTAAGGGCTCACCACAACAAAAACACCAGTCTTGAACGCTGTAAAACTAGCCACGAGCTGGTGGAGGAGTACTTTTCCCTACATGGTTAAATCATGTAGGAAAAATATGTGTTAGCACTTTTAGAATGTACTAAATATGTGAGATGCATTGTGAGCATGAAATTGTAATTCCATCATTCATAAGTAAAACATATAAATATACATGAGGAAGTAAGGTACATAAATATGAACTTAGTCATGCACAAGGAATATCACTCAATATGCATGGGAGTCAATTCATAGGAAAATTACATGTAACAGAGTCATATCATAGAATTGTTAACTTGTGGGAGAAGACCTTAACCGACATATATGACCATGTGAGCTACAACAAGGAATCCAACATAAACCCCTACATTGGCACGAGGAGACCACTTGTTAGGTGGAACCCCTTTACTTCTCATGCATTTTTATACATCATAAATGACCTATGTGGATCCACTATCCAAGCCTACAAAGGCTCCTATCGTGGCCCATAGTTAACGAGACAAAGGGTTGCTAATAAGGTTCCCTTATCGAAACCCACCTCAATATCACATTCGGTGCTAAGTCATCCCATGGAATTTTTAAAACTTAGCTTAGTCAAATTATGACACTTTGAATCATAAGAGTAGCTCAAACTTAAGGAACCACCAATTGAGTATTGTCCTTTCATCTTGGGGACCTTATTAATATCTTTTATGGCAATTGTCAACATGCTTATATCTTTGACAAATCATTACTTTAAAACTTAACTTTAATGCCCTAATGTTTGTAATAAAACATGCAAATACTTGTCTTCTAAGTAGGTGGGATAGGATTTTAAATTGGAATAATAAAAAATCACAAACCATGCATAAGTTATGAAAATATACCCATTTAAAACATGTAAACAACCCACACTCCGTCATTAACACAATCCATCATTGGGGTCATCATCCATAACTTAAATACATGTAAATACTTAGTAAAACATCGTAGGATATCATGAAGATCATTTAGTGACATAAAACATCATGAAATCATGATAATCATGCATATTAAATTGAAGGGACTTAAAAAAAAGGTAAAATACATTATTAAGAACTTTTTGGGTGAAAGAAGACCCGCAAATCAAACTTTTATACCTTAGTAAACATGGAGAAATGAACTTAAAGCCTTTAGGAAGAACCATGAAACTCTAGCCTTGCGTTAACCTATTTTAGAGAGAGTATTTGCCTTAGGAAAGTTTAAGATAAGGAAGAATAAAAGGAATGGGAGTTCCTTAGGGTTTAAACTCTAATTTAGGCCTTTTAAATCCTAAAAATGATATAGTATAGGGATAGGATTTGGAGAAATGACAAAACTTCCCTTCGTTAAAACTATCGAAAGAAGTCTACAGAAGCCCAATTACGGGCTGTGGTTTGAACCACGGATCGCAGTCCTGTCCGTCTGGTTAACTTTTCCCAAACTTCAAAACCACTTTGCTAACCCAAACTATGACACCATCTTTTACGTGTTGTCCTTGGTCCTACAACCTATGGTTTTACTCGTAGACTCCTTCCACACTTAGCTATTTTCTTACTTTTTCTGAGATTCATCTATGAAGGGTTTCGATGGGTCGTATAATGGTCTATGGACCTTCCTGTTAATCGTAGGTCACTTTCTAGCAACTTCTAAATTTTCTTCATGATTGAGGCTCTTATCCACGAACCCATCTACGTCTCATCACTATTTCTATGTCATTTGGTACGTGAGTTACAACACACTTAGAAACGTTTTCCATTTCTTGAAGTTCATGTTTAAGGAGTAGACCTATGGGCTATAACTCCATCTACAGGCCATACATTTGCCTAGTAAAACTGACCTAGGTCATTTTCAATCTAACATTTTTAGCACTCTTAGGCTCCTAAACTAGGGGTCACTACACTCAATGATGTCAACAAAATGGTGCTCCGTGTCACAACTAATTCTATGCTCTTTAAGGGAGGCAAGGGGTAGATGAGGTGCTCGATGTGTTCATTGGTATGCTCGAGGTTTTGTATAATGATATGTATGCTTTGTTAGATCTAGGTGCCACCTTGTCTTTTATTATCCCATTCCTTGTTAATAGGTTTTGATGTATGTGCTGAGATATTATGTGAACTTTTTTTGGTGTCTTTTGCCAATAATGAGTTGTCACGACCCGAGGTTAGGGCATCAATGTGACACGATGAATGGGAACCCGAGAGTCCCCAAACAAGCCTCAAGTATCTGTAACCACATAATTGGTTCAAGAATATGCTCCAATAGAAACACATAGTTCTAAGAGAAGGGGAAATAAGACTCATGCAATGGGGGGAGGGGAACGGGGAATTTGGGACTTTCCACACCAAAACATACATATAGTCAAATAGGAATTTTCCTATAAATAACTCCAACAATACATAAGCAAGATACCGGTCATAACAAACAGATGTCTTAGGAGTCTACATAATGTCCAACAAATGCCTCTTAGTCAAACGGAAACGGGGGCCGAGACAAGTTTCGGGCTTACCCTCAATAGGGAAGAACGTTCTGAAATAACATAAAATAAGGCAGTTGACTCGTCCTTGGAAGATGGGACTCATTACAGTAACCTCTAGGATTGGAATATTCGTCGAACAGTTGGTAATCAAAGTTCTCGGCCCCTACATGGTAAAATCTTGTAGGCATAGAGTATGCGTTAGTACATTCGAATGTACTAAGTATGCGGGCATGCAATGCATATGGCTTACCAAACCTGCATTTCAATTTTAGATGACAAGGGCACATAATATAGAAAGAATCATATATTCAATGGAAATATATACAAGATGCTGTGAAATTTATGATGCATAAAATGCAACAATGCTCATATATAGTAGGGATGGACTATAACCAACAAATCTAATCCATGCGAGCTATTACATGAATTAGTCCGATAAAGACCTCCCATCGGTAGGAGAGGACTACTTGCCAAAGGTAATCTACATCATACCTTATGGAACTCACCATTTCGGTGGATGGTCACCTTCCTTACAGAACTCGCCATTTTGGAAGGATTTTCCAGAATCATACATAACATATCATAATCATAAACGAATAACCATTCCTTACGACTTGGTCATTTCAGTGATGTTTAACGTCCCTATGTTGGCAAATAGTTCAAGGAATGAGAAGGCCCTTGGGGATAGCCCTAACGCCCCCAATCCATCGGAGCTAAGTCAATAACATCCCATATGAATACTTATACATATACATTCTTTCAAGAGATACAATGCTCATTTCAAACCATTCAATACACATTTAGGCTCAAATGCCAAATCATAAAACATAATCGTAATGCTCATGCAAGGAATAGCTCATCCACATATATGCAAACACCCAGAATGCTCAAAGAGCTAGTTTCATAGAAATGTATATGATCACATTCTTGTCATAACCAATATCTTATCAGAATCATTTCATAAAACATAATTGGACTTAACCCACTTCATAATTTCCATATAAACCAATTTGCATGAATGCAAATGCAATGCATGATGTGAGGTTGGCATGGGTAACATAGATTCAAGTTAAAATCGATATCATAACATTAATTGAGTAAATCCATAATTAAATCAACATCTAAAATATAGTATAAGTCACCTATGCATAAATCAACTTTAAAAGGGGACATGCATGTTAATAACTTCATAACTCAATGTGAATCATCATAACAATAATCAAAGTGAATCGAAATCATAGGTATAATACAGCCCATACATCAATTGGATTTAATAAAATCAAATAATAAAAACCCTTATTCAAGTAAACTAAAATTCATGAAATCAATTGAAAAGACGTTTGGGACTTCGTGGTTGAAAGGGACCAAGAATCAATCCCACATACCTTGATTGAGGAGCTGAATTTGAGGGAAGAACTTAGCTTGATTAGGACCTCAATTAAACCCTTGCTTTGAACCTTGAGAGGGGGGAGTAGAGAGGAATGGGGAGGTGATCTTATGAGGAGTAGAAGGTTTTAGGAGAATAAATTAAGAGGGGAGGGATAACAATTGAATTAGGGGTTTAGAATAGGTAAAGGTCATAATTCATAATTAAAATAAACCGAAATTACATAAACACCATAAATGAAATGGGAAAAAATTAGAACCGTCAGGCCTACACGGTCCACTACACAGTCCGTGAGATGTCACACATACCGTGAACCATCACTTAGAAATTTCGCAGAGGGAATTTATTCGGAGCTAAGGGGTACCACACGGATGACTACAAGGTCTATGTGATTCCACACGGGTCGTGACACCGACTATGTGTTAGCACTTGAAATAATTTTCGCATGACAAAGTTACGAGATGGTACATCCATACTTAGAAAACTTTTACGTAATGAGTGATACGGAGGACCACATGGCCCATGACACATCACATGGACTGTATGAGTGGTTGTGTGCCCTCACATGGTCAAAAATCTCCTTCGTCTTAACACTTCCTCTGCCGTGAACTGGACCAAGTATCCCTCCACGGGAGGCCTGGCAGTTCACACGCAATAATTCCAAGAGATTTAGGAACGCCACTCGCAAAAATCATGGTCCTTACATGAGTTGATGTTTTCTAGAAGGATCTATAGGGGTTTCCCCTTGTCCATTTTGCATAAAATATTTCTTTGTAATTTCGTTGAACTTGAGATGGTAGATTTTGATATTATTGTTCGGATGGATCGGTTGCATGCATCTCATGCCTCTATTAATTGTACAACCCATAGGGCTAGGTTCCAATTTTCTAATAACCCATTCTTGAGAAGAAAGGTCATGATTCAATAGTTAAGGGTAGGTTCCTTTCTAGTCTTAAAGCTTGGAAATTAATTGGTAAGGGTTGTATTTGACAACTTGTGAGGGTTAGGGATGTTGATTCTGAAATTTCTTCCATTGAGTCGGTCCCCATGGTTAATAAGTTTCCCAATGCCTTTTCTAATGATCTTTCTGGTATTCCTCCCTAAAGGGAAATTAATTTTGGTATAGATCTCCTTTAGGATACCTAATCTATCTCCATTCCTCCGTACCATATGGTCCCGATGGAGTTAAAAAAGCTAACAGAGCAATTAAAGGATTTTTTAGGAAAAGGTTTCATAAGTCCTAGCACGTCACCTCTGGCTGCTATGGTTTTATGTAACACCCCTCATATTTTTAGGCTTAGGAAACTGAAGAAGGTTTGATCCTACAAGCTAGCCTATGACCTATAGAGAAAACCATGGGTCATAGATGGGTTCGTAGAAAGTGCCCAGTGAAAATGCGAAATTTAAGGGTTTCTGAAAGTTGAGTTACATGTTACCAGACGGGACGTATAAGTAACCCCGACCCATTGACAAGTGTCGTAAGAAGAGGTCCTGAGGAACGTAAATTTCTCTAAGTATGGAACTATATCTACGTAAGGACCTACAGCCCATAAGTGAGTACATAGGTCATTCTACATGTTCATAGGTTGGAAGCTGCAATTTTAGAAACTTGGCTTTTATGACACAAGGTTCTAAAGACTGATGTACGAACCGTATATTGCTTCATGGCCCATAGGAAGGCTTTTGTTGACGGTTTTGGCAGTTTTTAATAAAGGATATTTTTGACACGTCTAATTCGCCTAGGTCCTAAAGTACATCATTTTGGCTACCCTAACGGACTTAACTGACCTAATCTTTGTAACTCTTATTCCTAATTCATTCAAAGCCTTGAATTTCTCTCAAGAATTCTCAATACTTCTTTCTCTAAGTCAAGGGTTCCATTGAAACTAAAGCGTGAAAGTTAGACTAAGGATTTCTAGATTTTCTTCTTCAAATCTAAGGATTCCACTTGATGTATATAGGGATTCAATCATGGATTAGATTCATTCATAAATCCCAATCCAAAATTTTCTTTTTATCAAAATTTCATGGTGATTTTCTATGAGCTTTTAAGCTATGATTTCTAATGCATGGATTATGATTCCTATATGACGATTATGACTAATTATGCATAAATTATGATGAATTTCATGATATATATGATTTTCTAATAAAAATATGTAATTTCAAGGTGTGCGTGATTAGGGCTTAATGACTTGATGTGGGTTCCTTTATCAATGATCCAATATGATTTTAATTGCATGTTTTCTCTATGAATTTTATTCGCTTACATGATTTTGACTCAATTATCCATGTACTCACACTTAACCCTAGTCTTCTACGATGAAATTATGGAATTTCATGGTTATGATATCAAGTATGTAAAAGCATATTTTTTGACAATTATGATGTTATGAAAGCTATGATGATGTTATGATAAAGAGGGTGATGAAAACCCACATGTTTATGATGATGTTAAGGTAGGAATGTCTACCCACACTATGATTAAAACTAAAGTAGATGGACTTTTCATATGATTTGATGTTTTCTCGAGAGTTGTGATGACTAATTATGAATTATGAAAGTATGATTTAATGAAGTATGAATTATGTTGAAAGTTATGTATATGTGTGATTTATGTATCCCATGGGATATGACTTAGCATTGAGAAGGATTTGGTAGAATCCATAGTCCCATAACTATGTGCACCATAGGAATGATGTTCATGTTTTTATACCTTAAAGATGTACTAATGGATCCATATAACTTTTAATGAACACTCACCGTGCTAGGATAGAGCCTAAAAGGTAGGGGTGGGATTATGGTTCTCACTGTGCTAAGATAGATCCTATAGGGTGAGGATCGAGTTTACCTTGGCAAAGTAGACTCTTCTTAGCTCGATGTAGAGTGAACATTGGGATTCTATGTAATAGTTCACATGGTCTAATGAATGTGTTTTATGGTCTTATTCCTACATATGGATGTTAAGGTTATGAAAGAAATTTATGATGTTTCTCCTCATGATTTTTAAATTGCATGTTCACACATATTGTGCCCTCATCCTATTGATTATGATTATGCATATTAATTTTATTGTTATATCCTTTGATTCATGGATACCTATATATTTAGTATGTTCTACATACTAATACACACTTCTTTGCCTACTGACCTAACCATATAGGGATGGGCAATAAGATGACTAATCCATTCCGTGGCTAGATTTGGATTTGAAGCTTGAAGACTTGTTGGTGAGTTCCCATGCTTTGGGAATAAGACCTTTTTATGTTTTTATTTATGTTGAGACTCATATCATTGTCTTCCTTTGATGTATATCTTGAGGGTGATCTAGTGGGCTATGTGTTAGACCCTGCCAAGATCTATGATATAGAGGCATGATTTGGATTTAATGGATTGATGTACATTCCCTCATGAGAACTATGGCTTTCTTACTTTTATGTTCTTTTTCTTGGTTATTCTATTATGTATGCTTATTTTACCTTATGAATGCTTATAAAATGAACACGAGGCTTGGATGGGTTGCCCTTGGGTGTCACATTAGCCGTGTCACGACTAGGCCTCAGGTCCAGGTCATGACAAAAGTGGTATCGAAGCACAAGGTTTGAAAGTGTCCTAGGGAGTCTGTATGTTATGTCAAGTAGGGTTTTGTTAATTAGTGTGAAGCGCACCACATCTATGAATAGGAGGCTATGAGACGTTTTACGAAACAAAACTTCACTTCTTTTGTACTCCATGCAGTGCCTTCAAAGCTTCTGTATCCTAATGTTTGTTCCTTGGTGTTTTCAGAAAATGGATCTATGACGTGCTCCATTACCAAGGGAAATGATGTTGATGCAAACCAAGTTCCCCCGGTTCTCAAGCTCCTCAAGTCCCTCAAGTAGACCAAGTGTCTAATGATGAGTTTAGAGTCGCAATCACTATGTTACTTCAAGTCATGGCTTCTCCAATGATTCCTACTCCGACTTCAAGGATAAGAGACTTTGCTACAATGAATCCCCTAGAGTTTCATGGTTCAATGGTAAATGAGGATCCACAAGAGTTTATTGATAAGGTGCATAAGGTGGTGGAAATTATGCGAGTGTCATCCAAAGAGAAGGTCCAATTGGCGGCTTATCAACTTAAAGAAGTGGCTCAAGTTTGGTTCACTCAATAGAAGCCTGAGAGGGTTGATGAAATTGCTTTTGATTTTGAGATGGTTAAGGCTGCTTTTCTTGATTGTTTCTTCCCACTTGTGCTAAGGGAAACTAAGGTGATGGAATTCATGAACGTAAAACAATGTGGCTGGGTGTGAGGGAGTATGCCCTCAAGTTTACCAAGTTATCCAAATTTTCTCCTACCTTGGTGGTCGACTCAAGGGCCCGCATGAATAAATTCACTTTGGGTGTGTCCGACTTCGTAAAAATGGAGTGCAAGTTTGCCATTGTTATTAAGGAAATGGATATCTCTAGACTTATGTCATATGCCGAACAAGTGAAGAGTGAGAAACTCCAAAAGATATGACAGGACCTGAGCTTAGGGCCTAGGAGTGACATGGAGATGGGAACCTACGAGTCCTTAAACAAGCCTCATAGCATCCATGTACACATCATCGGTTCATAAGAATTTAAACAAGAGATAAACACATAGTTTTAAGGGATGGGAAAGTATGACTCGTGCTATGGTGATGTCATAGAGGTAGGGATTTGCATGGATTCACACAACACGTAGCACTTAGGAACTAAGGGGTGGGTAAGTATGACTCACGCTATGGGGATAGAATGGACTTAGGACTTACCATAATTCCTATCTCATAATAAATATATCATCATGTCATGAAAATCAAAGGAATAACCATAGTCACAACTCCATAAGCAGATAACATAACATAACACGAATCCGTATATGGAGCTTACATGTTGTCCAACAATACCTCTAAGTCATAGAATAGGATGGGGGCAAAGATATGTCCAGGGCTCACCCTCAAAGTAAAAACATAAGGGAATAGCATAATAGGTAGATAGAAGGTAGCATGTCCTAGGATGATACTCACCACAAGCAACTATCACAAATCCAAGATAACCATTAAAAGATGGATTAAGATAGTCTCCGATCCCTACATTGTTAGATCATATAGGCAAAGAGTATGCATTAGTATGTTTGAATGCACTAAGTATGCGAGCATGCAATGCATATAATCTTATTAAACCTGCATTCAATGTTAGATGGCAAGGGTATATACAAAAAAAAGTATATAAGAAAGAATAATATATTGATATTCCATGAAATCCATGAGGCATGAATTTCAAAATAAATTGTACATAATGGGGATGGGATCATAACTGACATAAGACCAAGTGAGCTATAACTTGGAACTCCGTCATCTTCCCCACAATGGATAAAGAGGTAACTACTTGACAAACGTAGATCTATTACCATTGATCATCCCTTAAAAGGGCATAAACATGAACCTATGTTTGAGACAGTTATGAGAAAGGAGTAAGGACCCTTCGAGATAGCCCTCCTCACCTCCAACCCCATTCAGTGCTAAGTCATTCTCCCACGAGAATACATATACATATACGTGCTTGTAAAAGAGGCATAAGTCTTGTCAAATCATAACAATGCATACTTAGACTTAAAAGCCAAACATACTTCATAATCATGCATACTTGGACTAAAAATCCAAATCATACTTCACGTCATACTTTCATGCATAGGAATAGCTCCTTCATACTGATACATTTTGTGTAAAAAAACCCATCATTGCTCAAAGAGCCATATCACAGACAATATGTGATCACATTCTTGTCATACCTATACTTTCTTTGAAAACATAGACATCATCATAATTGGGACTTAGCCCACATCATAAACTTCATAAAAAACAATGTTCATGTATGCATATGCCATCAATGATTAGAGAATAGAATGGGGAATAGAGATTCATACTTAAATCAATAGTGTAATATAAAATACAAGTAAATCCATTAGTAAATTCACATTTAAATTACACTTTAGATCACCCATGCTTAAATCAACATTTAAAGGGGAAATTTATACTTAAACCTTCATAATATCAATGTGATTCAACATATTAGGGATTAACTCACTTTAAAAACATCAATTAAACATAGCTCATATCTCAATTGAATCAAATAAACAATAATCTTAAAGATCTATATTCAAAGTAAGCTTAATTTCATAAATCAAGAAGTAAAAGAGTTTGGGGTCTTCATGGTTGAAAGGGACCATGAATCAATCCCACATACCTTGTCTAATTAGAAAAATCAAGAAGAAATTAATTGAAGAAGAAGACTGTTCCTTAAGCTCCAAGTTAATCCTCTAATGCCACACTTGAGAGGAGTTCTTTAGATGAGAGAATATGAATATTCTAAGTGTATAGAATGAATTTGAATAGGAATAGAGGAGTATAGGTCTTGTAAGGGGTTTAGAATAGGTTAGAAAGTAATAAACGACCCTTAGAAATAGCCAAAATTACAAGAAAGCCATAACAAAATGTGTTTCAAAAAGCTGCCAGGGTTCCCATCAAGAAGCCTCATGGCTCGTGAGAAGTCACACGGACCGTATAGTTGCCCATGAGACAAAATTTGAAAAATTTCCACTGGCCAAGTTCTAAAAGGGTGATTCCATACTTAGAAAACTTTTAGTCCAAAACCCTCACATGACCCGACACGACCTGTGTGGTACTACATGACCCGTGTAGGGGTTCGTATGTTAGGTGCCCTAGCCAAAAAGTGGTTTTCAAGCCCAAGGCTCCTACCATGAGCCACTTCACGGCCAGTAGTGAGCCCCATAAGCTGTAAAGGGCTTAGTGGAGGGTCGCTTAGTCATAAACTCCACCATAAGCCCAAGCACACTACATATAAGGCCAAGGGCCACCTCAAGGCACCTTCACACAGCTCACAGACTGCTCCATGGCTCGTGGACTGCTCTATGGCTTTTGGAGGTGGTCTTGTGGCAACACCTTGTTCAAAACTTCCTAGAACCAAATTTCCATGCGCTAAGGCCTTACAAAGTCCGGGTCCTTACATCATCACCCCCTTGGGAACTTTCATCTTCGAATGAGCTAGAACATGGCTAGAAAAGCTTGATTTGAACATGAAACATTCCAACATGAAATCTTTAAAACTCATGTCAAAACATCCTTTATATCATTTTTGTGCACATGTATGGATATCATGTCATGGAACATAAGAGTGAAAGAATTAGGACCATTTATAATAGGAGGAACCTAATACCTTAGGCTTGAGTAGATTAAAAAAGATAGGGTTATCGCCTCATCATGTCCATCTCTATCTCCTATGTAGCACTCTCCACATGTTGATTTCTCTAAAGCACTTTAACCGAAGCCACATCCTGGCCGTGAAGCCACTTTACTTGCTTATCTAAGATCTCAACTGGAACTTCCTCAGATGACATTTTCCTTCACTTACATACCTTCCAAAGGCACAATGGAACTAGGATCACCAATACCCTCAACATGGACACATGGAAAACCGGGTGGATAGAACTCAAATCTGGAGGCAAAGCCAACCTATAAGCTACATTCCCAATCTGTTTCACAATCTTATAAGGACCTATATATCGGGGACTTAGTTTTACCTTTTTACCAAAATGCATTACATCCTTCATAGGTGAAAGCTTTACAGACACCCAATCACTAACAAGAAACTCAAGATCCTTCTTCCTAAATAAGACTTTTGGCGACTTTGAGCTTTTCTTAACCTCTGCCTAATCAACTTCACCTTTTCCATGGCCTCCAACACCAATTTTGGGCCAATCAAAGCCATCTCTCCAAACTTAAAAACCCCATGGGACATCTACACCTTCTCCTATACAAGGCCTCTAACGGTGCCATACCAATGCTAGCATGAAAGCTATTGTTGTAAGAAAACTCAATAAGTGGTAGATGATCATCCCTATTACCCTTAAATTCCAACTTACAAGCCTTCAACATGTCCTCCAAAGTTTTGTCCTCTCGGCTTATCCATCTGTTTAAGGATGAAAAACGGTACTTCACCTTAGTGCCAAGCCCTCTTTGAAATAGTTTCCAAAAGTGAGGTAAATCGGGTACCATGATCCACTATGATGGATATTGGCACACCATACAACCTTACCAGCTCTTAGACATACAACCTTGCATAATATTTGGCATTGAAGGTAGTCTTGACAAGTAGGAAATGAGCCAATTTAGTCATCCTATCAACGATAACCCAAATTGAATCAAATTGTTTTCGGGTCCAGGGAAACCTAACCACAAAATCCATGTTCACATCTTCCCACTTCCAATAGGGGATCTAAATATCTTGAGCCAAACCACCGGGCCTTTGATGTTCCACCTTCACTTGTTAACAACTAGGACACTCGAATACAAACTTGGCTATGTTTTTCTTCATACCATGCCACCAATACACTTCCCTTAAATCCCAACACATTTTGGTAGATCTCGGATCTATGGAACAATGAGAGTATGAGCTTCGCTCATGATCACCTTTCTAAGGCCATCAACATCTGGAACACACAACTGATCTTGATACCGAAGCACACTATCTCCCCCTTGGGAGAAAACCTAAACCTTCTTTTCCACAACCAACTTTGTTAACTCAACTAATGATGGGTCCAAATCTTGTTTTGTCTTTACATCAACAACCGCAGTAGACTCAGCCCCATTCCGAACATGAATACCACCATCATTAGAGTCAGCCAATCTAATACCTAACCTAGATAAATGGTGAATATATTTTACCAATTCCTTCTTCCAACATGGGTCGCACTCCCCATAGCTAGCCTACTAAGAGTATCGGCTGCAATATTTGCCTTGTCGGGATGATGTTGAACATTAATGTCATAATCCTTAAGAAGTTCCAACCACCTTCTCTGCCTTAAGTTAAGATCCCTTAAGGTGAACACATATTGCAAGCTCTTACTATCGGTGAACACATCTACATGAAACCTATATAATAGTGTCTCCACATCTTCAAAGCAAACACCACAGCCGCTAACTCAAGTTCATGAGTCACATTATTATGCTCATGCATCTTCAATTGTCTGGATGCATAAGCTATCACCTTACCATGTTTCATAAGCACACAAGCCAACCGATCCGAGAAGCATCACAATACACCATAAACCCATCTAAGCCATCAGGTAGAGTCAAAATAGAAGTCAATGTAAGTCGGTCTTTCCAAGTCTGAAAACTCTTCTCACACTCATCCTACCATACAAACTTGGCATTATTTTGAGTCAACTTAGTCAATTGAGATGCAATGGATGAGAAACCTTCAGCAAATCTCCTATAATAACCAGCCAACCCAAGGAAGTTTCAAATATCCTAAAGAGTCAATGGTTTAGGCTAATTCTTTATGGCCTCAGTATTTTTTGGGTCAACATAAATACCATCACCAGACACCACATGACCAAGAAAGGCTACTTCACCCAACCAAAACTCACATTTGTTGAACTTGGCATATGACTGCTTCTCCCTCAAAGTCTTGAGATCCATCCTGAAATGATCCATATGCTCCGCCTCACTTCAGGAATAAATCAAAATATCATCGATGAAGACAACCACAAAACTATCAAGAAATGGCTTGAACACCCAATTCATAAGATCCATAAACACAGCCGGAGCATTAGTCAAACCAAAATACATCTCCACAAGTTCAAAATGCCAATATCTAGTATGGGAAGGCTATTTTGGGAATGTCACACTCTCTAACCCTCAATTGATGATAATCGGAATAGAGATCAATCTTTGAGAAATGGGTGGACCCTTGAAGTTGATCAAAAAGGTTATCGATCCTTAGCTATGGGTATTTATTCTTGATAGTTACCTTATTTAATTACCTATAATCAATGCCATCCATAGAGACCCATCATTTTTTCTTACAAATAATACTGGAGCACTCCATAATGATATACTTGGTCTAATAAAATCCTTCTCCTATAAGTCTTTTAATTAGTCCTTCAACTTTTTCAATTCAGCCGGTGCCATACTATAAGGAGGAATAAAGATAGATTGAGTATTCGGGAGGAGATCTATGCCAAAGTCCACTTCGCTTGGAGGAGTATTGGCAAATCTTTAGAGAAAACATTCGGAAACTCATTAACCATCGAAACATATTCAAGAGTAGGTGGTTCAAACTCCACATCTCCAAGCCGTAAAATATGGTAAATACAACCCTTAGAAATCATCTTTTGGGCTTTGAGATAAGAGATAAACTGACCCTTAATAGTAGAATCACTACCCTTCCACTCAAGAATAGGCTCACCTAAAAATTGGAAGTTGACTTTTCGTGTTCTACAATCTGCAGAGACATATGACGCATGGAACCAATTGATCCTGAGAATAATATCAAAATCAAACATCTTAAGTTCCACAAGATCACATAGAAGGACTTTATGCAAGACAGAGACATGACAATCCCGTTAAGACTCTTTGGGCAAAAATAGATTAACCCATGGGAGTATAAACTGAAAAGGGATCCCTCAAGATTTTAGGGCTCAAACCAAACTTAACAGCTAAAAGATTAATCACAAAAGATAATTTACATGGATTACGCAAAGCACAAGCATCAAAATCAAAGACTTTTGACATATCAGTCAGCACATCTAGATCGTCCTCTACTTCCTGTCGAGCATGCAAAGCATAGAACCTATTGTTTCTGAGGGCATAACCTTGAGAAACTCTTGGTTGAACTTGATCATCTTGAGCTATCTGGCCTTTCTTTGGTGCTTTTGGGAAATAAGTAATCTTGTGGCTTATCTCACCACATCCAAAGCAAGCATCCAATCCTCACAAGCACTTCCCATTGGGACTCTTTCCACACTTGTCATAAAGAGGAGGCAATGGTTTAGACATGTGCCTTGGGAGGAGGCACCCTAGCATTGGAAAACCTTGCATTTGAACCGTGGCACAGTGAGAAGTGACCATTTCCACCATCACTCTTAAAGTTGGAGAACCCACCATCATAACAGGCTCTTTTAGAATCATTCATCCTCCACTCTTTGAGCTTCTACCCTTCAATCTATTTAGCATAAGTCATGACCCTAGATGTCCTTGTCCCAAATAAGCATAACCGTGTGACATTCTTTCATAACCAAACCAAAGATCTCAGAAATAAACTTGTGCATTCTTGCACGGGGTCAGCCACTACATTGGAGCATACTTTGAGAGCCTTGTGAACTTGAGGGCATATTCGCTCACACTCATACCACCTTGTCTGAGATTGATAAATTCTATCATTTGGCCTTCCTAAGTTCAAGATAAAATAATTGGTCTAGAAAGGCGAACTTGAACTCTTCCTAACAAACCTCATCATCACCAATCCTCTCCATCAACCATTGAGTGTACTAAACCTGAGCCACACCTTTCAACTGATAGGCAGCTTTCACTTCTAAAGTCACCCCCATGATAGTCAACATTTTAGAGAGTTCATTAATGAAGCCTTGAGCATCCTCATCAGCCATTGACCCACAAAACTCCAGAAGATTCACCCAACTAAAATATCTCACTCTAGCAGCCAGAGTGGGAACATGTGGAGGAGGATTAGCCCACCTAGCTTGGCTGGTCACCACATGGGCAAGTATGGAAAAGGTAGTCCGAAATTCATTTTAAGTAACAAACTCTCCCATAGGCTCTTGAGGCACTTGGTCCTCATTAACTAGGGCTTGTCTTGGTAGAGGGGCTCTTTGTGGGGGCATCTTATGAAAGGCATCAAGGACATCATGAAAGTTAGGGAGTCTTAAGACACAGTTCAAAGCATGACATAATACATGAAGAAGTGAGACGATTCTTAGAACACCATCATAGCCTCCCACTCATAGGTATGGTGCACTTCACACCCATGAATAAGACTCTATTCGACGTGACATGTTGGACACCAGGATCATTTATAAACCTAGCACTCTGATACTGAGCTTGTCATGAATAGAGCCTAGAGCCTAGGAGTGACATGACGAATGAGAACCTAAAAGTCCCTAAATCAACCGCATGCATCCACAAATATATCATCAGTTCAGGATCGTTTAAACAAGAGATAAACACATAGTTCTAAGGAATGGGAAAGTATGACTCATGTTATGGGGATGTCATAGGGGTAGGGATTTATATGGATTCACAAAGCACATATGAAATAGGAGGTGGGTAAGTATGACTCACTCTATGGGGATAGAAGAGACTTAGGAATTTCCACATTTTCTATCTCATTATAAACACATCATCATATCATTAACATCAAGGGATAACCATTGTCAGAACTCCATAGGCAGATAACATAACATAACAAAAATCTATATATAGATTTACATATTCTAAGTCATAGAATAAGACAGGGGCCAAGACATGTCCAGGACTCACCCACAAAGTAAAAACATAAGTGAATAGCATAATAGGCAGATAGAAGGCGGCTTGTCCTTAGATAATACTCACCACAAGAAACTCTTACAAATCCAAGCTAACTGTTAAGAGGTGGATGAAGATAGTCTCCAATCCTTACATGGTTAGATCATGTAGGCAAAGAGTATGGATTAGTACGTTTAAATGCACTAAGTATGTGGGTATGCAATGCATATGATCTCATTAAACCTTCATTCAATGTTAAATGGCAAGGGCACATATAAAAAAAAATATATAAGAAAGAATAATATATCGATATGCCATAAAATTCATTATGCATGAATGTCACAACACTTTGTACATAACGGGGATAGGACCTCAACTGACATAACACCAAGTGAGCTATAACTTGGAACTATATCAACTTTCCCACAATGGATAAAGAGATGACTTACTTGCCAAAGGTAGATGCATTAACATTTAGCATCCCTTAAAGAGGCATAAACAGGAACCTATGTTTGGCACATAGTTATGAAAACAGAATAAGGACCCTTGGGGATAGCCTTTCCTACCTCCAACCTCATTTGGTGCTAAATAATCATCCCATGGGAATACATATACATATACATGCTTGTAAAAGAGGTATAAGTCTTGTCAAATCATAACAACGCATACTTAGACGCCAAACATACTTCTTAATCATGCATTCTTAGGCTAAAAAGCCAAATTATACTTTATGTAATACTTTCATACATAGAAATAGCTCCTTCATACTAATACATTTGGTGTAAAACTCCCACCATTGCTTAAAGAGTCATATCATAGACATTATGTGATCACATTCTTGTCATACTTATACTTTCCTTGAAAACATAGACATCATCATAATTGGGACTTAGCCCATGTCATAAACTTCATGAAAAACAATGTTCATGTATACATATGCCATGAATGATTCGAGAATAACATGGGAAATGGAGATTCATACTTAAATCAACAATACAAGTAAATCCATGAGTAAATTCACATTTAAATCACACTTTAGATCACCTATTCTTAAATCAACATTTAAAGGGGACATGCATATCCAACCATTCATAATATCAATGCAATTCAATATATTAGGGCTTAAAACACTTTTGAAATATCAATTAAACATAACCATATCTCAAATGAATTAAATAAACAATAATCTGAAAGACCCTTATTCAAAGTAAGCTTAATTTCATGAATCAAGGAGTAAAAGAGTTTGGGGTCTGCCTAGTTGAAAGGGACCATAAATCAATCCTACATACCTTAGCTAATTAGAACAATCAAGAAGAAATTGATTGAAGAAACAACCATTTCTTATGCTCCAAGTTAATCCTCTAATGGAACACTTGATAAGAGTTCTTTAGATGAGAGAATTGTAATATTCTAAGTGTGCGTAATGAATTTGAATAGGAATAGAGGAGTATAGGTCTTTCCACAGGTTAGGATATGTTAAAAAGTCATAAACGACCCTTAGAAGTAGCCACAATTAAAAAAACCATCAACGAGATGAGTTTCAAAAAGTTACCAAGGGTCCCATCAAGAAGCCTCACAGTTCGTGTGAAGTCACACGGACTATACGACTGCATGTGAGACAATACTGAAAAAAATTCCACTGACCAAGTTCCAAGACAGTGATTCTATACTTAGAAAATTTTTAGTCTAACACCCTCATAGGACCGACACGATTAGTGTGGTGCTATACAATCCATGTAGGGGTTCATGTGTGAGGTTTCATAGCCAAAAAATAGTTTTTAAGCCCAAGGCTCCGACCATGAGCCACTTCACGGCTAGTAGTGAGCCCACGAGTCGTGAAGAGCTCAGTGGAGGGTCACTTAGTCTTGAAATCAATTGTAAGCCCAAGGACACTATACACAAGGCCAAGGGCCACCTCAAGGCACCTTCACACGGCTCATGGAGGTGGTCTTGTGGCGACACCTTAGTCAAAACTTCCCTAAACAAAATTTTTATTCATTGTTAAGGCCTTACAAGGTTTGGGTCCTTACAAGATGAGGAAAAGGGTGTCCAAGAGAGCTCATTATCATGGTGGATTTTATTATTGTATGCCCGATGGTGGCCGATTCCAACAAGGCCAAGGGTCTTCAAAAGGTGCTACCCTGAGGTTTGACCAAGAGAAATAAGCCAACCCCAAGGCTCAAGGTGATATTGCAAAAGGTGGTGCCATTCTTCCTAGGTGCCCAACTATGAGAGGAACCATGTTGGTGAATACTTGAGAAGTGCCAATGCATGCTTCAATTATGGGAAGATGGGATATAAGACCGTCGAGTGTCCTAATGTGGCTAATAAGGGTAAAGAAGGGCGTCTACAAGGTCAAGTAGCCTAAAGAGGAAAAGTGCAACAAGGTGACTAAGCTCAAGGTCGTGGTACGCGTGGTAATCATTTCTATACTTTGCATTCTAGATAAGAGGTTAATGAGGACCCCGATGTGGTTACCAGTGTGTTAAAAGTCTTTGATCATGATATGTATGCTTTGCTTGACCCCGGTGCCAATATGTCTTTTGTTAGTCCTTATGTTGCCATAATGTTTGACGTATCTCCTGAAATTTTGTTAGACACTTATTTAGTCTATACTCCTATTTGTGAGTCAATCTTAGCCAAGAAAGTCTATAGAAATTGTCACGTGTTGGTCTTACATAAAGTCTTCTCATATGATCTAGTTGAGCTTGATATGACCAATTTTAATGTCATTCTTGGTATGGATTGGTTGTATGCATCCAATGCTTCTATTGATTGTAGAATACGTAAGTTCACATTCCATGTCCCTAATGAGCCTATTCTTGAATAAAGGGGAACTAGTTTTGTGTTTAAAGGAAAGTTTGACTCTTATATGTAATCTATGAAAATGATTTCCAAAGGTTGCCTATATCATGTTGTCCGAATCATGGAAGTTGAGTCTTATGTTCCTACTCTTGATACATTCCCTATAATAAATGAGTTCCCCAATGTCTTTCCTGATGACTTGCTCGGTATTCCTCCCATAAGGGAAATTGATTTTGGAATTGATCTCTTGTTCGACACTTAACTTATTTATATAAATCTATACCACATGGCCCTGACAGAATTGAATGAATTGGAGGAATAATTAAAGGATTTGCTTGATAAAGGATTCATGAGGCCTAGTGTGTCACCATGAGGTGCTCCTATGTTTTTTGTGACGAAGAAGGATGGTTCACTTTGTATGTGTTTGGATTATCAACAATTGAATAATGTAATTGTCAAAAACATGTATCCACTTCCAAGGATTGATGACCTCTTTGATCAACTATAAGGTTTCAAATACTGATCTCTAGTTTGGATATCACCAACTGAGGTGAAGGAAGATGACATTCCAAAGATGGAGTTTATAACTTGGTATGGTCATTTTGAATTTTTGGTTATGTCAATTGGACTAATAAATGCTCCTGCCACATTATTGGATTTGATGAACAGGGTCTTCAAACCATATTTAGATATATTTATGGTGGTGTTCATAGATGATATACTGGTGTACTCACGGAATGTAAAGGACCATGAAGACCATTTGAGGATTATGTTGCAAACATTGAGGGATAAACATTTTTTTGCCAATTTTAGCAAGTGTGAATTTTGTCTAAGAGGTGGATTTTCATAGTCACATCATTTTGGGTAATGGTATTTGAGTTGATCCAAAGAAAATGGAGGTGGTAAATAATTGGCCTAGACCATTGTCTCCATTCTATATCAAAAGCTTCTTCGCTTTGGTCGAATATTATAGGAGCTTTGTTGAGCGATTTTCCTCAATTGCTTCTCCTTTGACAAGGTTGACACAAAAGAAGGTAAAATTCCAATGGTCCGATGAATGTAACAAGAGTTTCCAATTGTTGAAGGATCATCTTATTTCGGCCCATATTTTGACATTGCTCAAAGGATCAGATAGTTTTGTTATGTATTGTAATGCCTCACATAGGCTTGGGTTGTGTATTGATGCAACATGGAAAGGTCATTGCCTATGCTTTGAGGCAATTGAAAGTGCACAAAAAGAACTATCTGACATATGATCTTGAGTTGTTGGTTATTGTGTTTGCATTGAAAATGTGGTGATATTACATCTATGAGTTACATGTTGACATATTCACCGGCTACAAGAGTTGACAATATGTATTTAGCCAAAGGGATTTGAATTTAAGGCAAAGAAGATGGTTGTAACTTTTAAAGGATTATGACAAGACTAATGTTATGGTCGACGCATTGAGTAGAGTGTTTATAGGAAGCATAGCACATATTGAAAGTGAAAATAAAGAATTGGTCAAAGAATTGTATCGTTTAGCTTGTTTGGGTGTGAAAACAAATAGCTTGAGTAATAGTTTATGTTGACACCAAATAGGGCAAAATCATATTTGATGGAAGAAGTTAAAGCAAAGCAAGACATGGACCTTACTTTGGTTGAATTTAAGAAGTTAGTAACAGATAAGAAGGTAGAGTTCTTTTCACAAGGGGGAGATAGATTTTTGAGTTACCAAGGGCGATTATGTTTTCTTAATATAGATGGACTAAGGGAGAAGTGATGTGCTATCAAAATACAACACTTTTGATGTTTAAAACTTGACATTTTGTGTGTTCTCAATGCGATGTTGGTTGATTTTATGTGTTTTTGTGTTATATTTGTAGGAATCATGGGTTGGCCTTGATTTTGGGAAGAAATACATAAATTTCTGATTTTTTATGCAGCAAGAGACCCATTACGCGTCGTAGAGTGATTTCGTGGACAATTTGAGTAAGGCGTTAATTTTCTGAAGTTGGTTCAATGAACTTGTAGGCAAGTCGTGGAATGATTTATGAGTCATAGAACATGGCTCGTACCCTGAGGATCAGAGATTGGGACATTCTAAAAATTCATCAGACGAAACAACCCTACAGGCTATAAACCACTTTACAGGTTATAGAGTGTGTGTCGTAGACTTGAAGTCCAGAATTTCAGCAGTTTTGTACGAGACCTCGATTACGAACCATGGAATGTAAAACAACCCGTAAACTAGTTCGTGAGGCGTGCCGGCCCAGCTATCTTATATCATTTAGGACATATATTTTAAATATTATAAATAGGTTTTTTAGGTTATTTTTCTGTAGTTTTTGAATAGTACATAGAAAACTCAGTAATTAGAGAGAGAAAATAGTGAGATTACATTAGAGAGTATTGACAACACTTGTACTTTGCTTTCATGTTTAATCTTCTAATTGTCTTTGAAGTGGGATTCACTTGTTCTTAATTCAATTGTGTAAGTGGTCTATTTTGTTGTTCCAATTCATAAGTCATGCATCTACGCAAAGTATGAGTAGCTAAATCCACAACTAGGTTGTGGGAATCATGAAAAACTAACAAGGTAAAACCAAATAATTCATAATTCTTGAAAAGTTTACGTGCATGTATTAATTAACTCTCTTTGTTTTGCATGTTTTCTAGTGGTGGCTAACATTAGAACTCACCTAGTGTTACTGACTATACTAAGGTGATAATGAATAGGAAAAGAGATTAATTAACAGGATTCGGTTGATATGTTCTCATCTAATCAACAAAACTGGGCCAGGGGGTTATACTGGGACTAAAGGTAAGGGTTAGTAATGCACAGTATGGAGATGGGCCAAGTCACATAGTGAAATTCGCTCTCACCTTTGATCAAAGGGATTGGTGAAGTTAACTTATTGTCCTGCATACTACATACTAGAAGAGAATGAGGTTATCTAGTGATACTAAGTTAGGGAATCATGGGAAACACAATACCCTAGTTTCTCTCCATATTGATTTCACTCTTGTATTAGTTAATTTTATTTATCCATTGATTATTGTGATGCCCTCCTTTGGGGAAGTAAGTCAATTAACTACTCAAATTATAATCATTGAATTCTCTTGAGTCTACATATCACCTTGGGTTCGACCATAACCTTGGTTAGGTTCTATTTCTTGACAATGACCACTTTATCCTAAAAAAGGAGGTGTAACTTGGGAGACATCAAGAAGATACTTGATGAAACTCATAATTCAAAGTACTCTATTCATCTGAGATCCTCCAAGGAATATAGGGATTTGGGAGAGATGTATTGGTGGAATGTCATGAAGAAAGACATAGCAAAGTATGTGATGGAATGTCCAAATTGTCAACAAGTGAAGGTGGAACATCACAGACCCGGTAGTTTCACTCAAGATATTAAGATACCAACAAGGAAATAGGATATAGTAAATATAGATTTTATCATAAGTTTGCAAAAGACTATAAAGAAACTAAACTCAATATGGATGGTTGTGGATAAAATGATGAAAATAACCCACTTTTCGCTGGTAAAAACTTCATATGGTGCCGAAGATTATGTTAAGGTTTATATCTAGGAGTTGGTAAAGTTTCATGGGTACCATTGCCCATTATATCAAATAGAGGTTCTCAATTTACTTCTCATTTTTGGAATTCATTCCAAAAAGGGCTTGGTATGAAGGTGAAGTTAAGTACCATATTTTATCCTCAAACAGATGGATAAGGCATAGGGACAATACAAATGTTGTAGAATATGTTTAGGGCTTGTGTGCTTGATTTCGAAGGAAGTTGGGATGATCGCTTACCTCTTATTGAATTTGCTTATAACAATAGTTTTCATTCAAGTATTGATATGGCTCATTTTGAAGCATTGTACGGTAGATGGTGTAGATCATAAATGGGATGGTTTGAGGTTGGAGAGATATCCTTAATTGGACCAGATTTGGTACTTGATGCTTTGGAGAAGGTGAAAGTCATAAGAGAAAGGTTGAAGGCTGCCCATAGTAGTCAAAAGTCATACGCCGATGTTAGGAGGAGAACTAGAATTTGATGAACGTGATTGGGTGTGTTTGAAGATTTTCCCAATGAAAGGGGTGATGTATTTTGGTAAGGAAGGCAAATTAAGTTCTAGATATGTGGGACCTTATAAGATAGTGAAGATAATTAGGAAAGTAGCCTGTGAATTTTATTTTCCCATAGAATTAGCTATGGGTCATCCGGTGTTTCATATTTCCATGCTAAAAAATGCTTGGGTGAGCCTAATTTTATTGTTCCATTAAAAGATGTGTATGTTGAAGAAGATTTGACTTATGAAGAAGTGTCAGTTGAGATTTTTGACAGACAAGTGAAGAAGTTGAGAAATGAAGAGGTTGCATCCGTCAAGGTGTTATGGAGAAATCAACAAGTTGAAAGTGCTACTCGGGAGGCTGGGGCAGACATGATGAAATGATATCCTTATCTTTTCCCTTATATTCAATACTAAGGTACTTAGTATGATCCATTTCTTTAAAATTCTCACGAATATGTATCTCTTGATAACGTATCTCATGATAAGTTGCATGCATGTATGATTATGAAAGTATTTTTAAATGATATTTGATGTATAAGTTTGATGATTTTATGAAAATGATGGTTAAGTCGCATTTTTGCATTTTTGCTATGATGATGACTATGTTCCTACTCTATTTAAGTGTATTTCTTTCTCATTCGAGGAAGAATGGTCCAAAGGGAGAGATATTGTAACACCTCCCATGTTTTTAGGCTTGGGAAATTGAAAGATAGGAGTTTTACTGAAGGTTTGATCCTACAAGCTAGTCTATTGCCCGTAAAGAGAACCATGGGTCCTAGATGGATTTGTAGAAAGTGCCCAGTGAAAATGGAAAATTTTTAGAATTTATGGAAGTTAACTTACGTGTTACCAAATGGGCCATATGAGTAACCACGACCGGTCAACAGGTCCCGTAAGAGGCCTTAAGGAACCTAAATTTCTCTAAGTCTGGAACAATATCTGCGGAAGGACCTATGGCCTGTAAGTGAGTACATGGGTCATTTTGCATGTTTGTAGGTTGGAAGCTACAATTACAGAAACTTGGTTTTTGTGACACAAGGTTCTACGGACTGACATGTGGACTGTATGTTGATTCACGGTCCATAGGAAGGCTCTTGTGGACTGTTCAGACAGTTTTTAATAAAGGGCATTTTTAACATTTCCAATTCTCCTAGGTCCTAAACTATGTCGTTTGGGCTATCCTAACTGATTTAATCGACCTAATCTCTATAAGTCTTATTCCTAATTCATTCAAAGCCTTGAATTTCTCAAAATGTCTCTCAAGGATTCTCAGTACATCTCTATCTAAGTCAAGGGTTCCATTGAAGCTAAAGTTAGAAAGTTTGACTATAGATTTCCATATTTTCTTCTTCAAATCTAAGGATTCCACTTAAGTTATGTAGAGATTCATTCACGGATTAGATTCATCCTTGAAGCCCAATCCAAAATCTTCTTTTTATCAAAATGTCATGGTGATTTCTATGGTGTTTTAAACTATGATTTCTAATGCATGGATTATAATTCCCAATTGATGATTATGACTAATTATGCATCAATTATGTTAAATATCATGATGGATATGATTTTCAAGCAAAAGTATGTGATTCAAGGTGTGCATGATTAGCGCTAAATGACTTGATGTGGGTTCCTTTATAAATGATCCAATTTGACTTTAATTGCACGTTTTCTCTATGAATCCTATTCGATTTCATGATTTTGACTCAACTGTTTATGGACCATATTTATCCCTAGTCTCTTATGATGAAGTTATGGAATTATATGGTTATGATCTCAAGTATGTAAAAGCATGTTTTATGAAAATGATGATGTATTGAAAGCTACGATGATGCTATGATAAATAAGGTGATGAAAACCCAAATATTTATGATGATAATAACATGGGAATGTCTACCCACACTATGATTAAAAGTAAAGTAGATGGACTATTCTTATGAATTGATGTTTTCACGAAAGCTATGATGACTAATTATGAATTATGACAGCATGATTTTAATAAAGTATGAATTGTATTTAAAGTTATGTATATACATGATTTATATATTCCGTGGGATATGACTTAGCACAGAGAGGGCTTTGGTAGAATCCATATTCATACCTATGTGCCACCATAGGAATGATGTTCATGTTTTTATACCTTAAAGGTGTGCTAATGGATCCATATAGGTTTAATGGACACTCACCGTGCTAGGATAGAGCCTAAAGGGTGGGGTCATATGATGGTTCTCACCATGCTAGGATAGAGCCTATAGGGTGAGGAATAAGTTTACCTTAGCAAAGTAGACCCCTCTTAGCTCGATATAGAGTGAACATTGAGATTCCATGTAATAGTCTGCATGGTCTTATAAATGTCGGTTATGATCTTATTTCCACATATGTGTGTTAAGGTTATGAAAAGATTTTATTATGCTCTTTCTCATGATTTTTAAATTGCATGTTCACACATATTATGTCCTTATCCTATTGATTTTGATTATGCATATTCATATTATTGTGATATCGTTTGATTCACGCCATACCTATATACGTAGTAAGTTCCACATACTAACGCATACTTCTTTGCCTACATGATCTAACTATGTAGGGATGGACGATGAGATGACTATTCTATTCCATGGCTAGATTCAGATTTGAAGCTTAAAGACTTGTTGGTGAGTTCCCATGCTTCGGGAACAAGCCCTTTTTATTATTTCCTTTATGTTGAGAGTTTATCATTTTTCTTTCTTCGATGTATATCTTGAGGGTGAGCTATGTGCTAGACCCTGCTACACTCTATGATGTAGAGGAATGATTTGGACTTAATGGATTGATGTACATTCCCTCACGGGAACTATGACATTCTTACTTTTATGTTCTTTTGCTTGCTTATTTTCTTATGTAAGCTTATTTTACCTAATGAATATTTATGATATGAACACGAGGCTTGGATGGGATGCCTTCAGATGTCACATTCGTCGTGTCATGGCTAGGCCTTAGGTTTGTGTTAAGATATTTTGTTTGTGAGGAAAAGGCTGGTTCACTCAAAATGTGCATCAACTACCGACAATTCAATAAGGTTCGGATAAAAAATAAGCATCCACTTCGGAGAATTCACGATTTGTTTGACCAATTGGAAGGGGCTAATCACTTCTCTAAGATTGGTCTTGGGTTCGGTTATCATCAATTAAGGGTTAGAGAGTGTGACATTCCCAAGATAGGTCTTCAAACAAGGTATGAATATTTTGAATTTGTTGCAATGTCTTTTGATTTGACCAATGCACAAAAATATTTTTGGACCTCATAAATAGGATATGCAAACTATACCTTGATATGTTTGATGTAGTATTCATCAATGATATTTTGATCTATTCCAAGTTTAGCAAATGCGAGTTTTGGTGAGAGAGGTCATATGCCTTGGGTATGTAAGTTCGGTGATGGGATTAAAGTAGATCCCAAGAAGATCGAGATGGTGAGAAATTGACCTAGGCTCTTGACTCCTTCAGATATTATGAGCTTTTTGGGCTTAGCGGGGTACTATTGGAAATTCATAGAGGGATTTTCTTTAATTGCATCTCCTTTGACAAAATTGACATAAAAGAAGATAAAGTTTCATTAGACTGACGAATGTAAGAAAAGCTTTCAAACCTTGAAAGATAGGCTTACCTCCTCTCATGTGTTGACTCTACCAAAAGGGTTAGAAGGATTTGTTTTTTATTGTGATTATTCAAGGGTCAGATTTGGGTGTGTGTTGATGCAAATTGGCAAGGTCGTTGCCTATGCTTCTAGGAAACTAAAAGTGTATGAGCGTAATTATCCTACACATGATCTTGAGTCGGTGGTCATGGTATTTGCTTTGAATATTTGGCTTCATTACATTTATGGGGATCATGTAGATGTCTTCATCGATCACAAAAGCTGCAACTATGTGTTCACTCAAGAGGATCTCAACTTGAAGAGAAGAAGGTGGTTGGAGCTCTTTAAGGACTATAATATGAATGTGTGTTACAACCTAGGCAAGGCCAACGTTGTGGTCGCACATAGTAGGGTGTCTATGAGGAGCATGTCTTACATTAATGATGGGGGAAAGGAGTTGGCAAGGGAAGTTCATAGGTTGTCAAGGTTGGGAGTTTGATTGAGCGAGGCTAAAAATAGTGCTATGGTGGTGCTATGTGGTTTTGAATCTTCATTGGTTATGGAAAACCAATCTAAGCAGGATCTTGATCTCACTTTGATTAAATTAAAAACATTGATAAAAGAAGGAAAAGTAGAGGTTTTCTCCCTAGGGGGAGATGGTGTGTTTAGATATCAAGGTAGATTGTGTGTGTCGAATGTTGATGGGTTGAGAAGTTTGATCTTGAATGAGGCATAATTTGTCCTATTCTATTCATCCAAATTCTACAAAGATGCATATAGATTTGAGGAAAGTATATTGGTGGGGTGGTATGAAGAAATCATTGTAAAGTTTGTGGTTGAATGCCTCGATCATTGACAAGTTAAAGTTGAGCATCAAAGGTTGGGTGGCCTAGCCCAGGAAAGAGAGATCCTTACTTGGAAGTTGTAAGAGATCAACATGTATTTTTTGGTTGGTTTTCCTAGGACTGAAAAGGATGTTGACTCTGTTTGGGTTATTATTGATAGAATGAAAAAGTCAGCTCATTTCCTACTGGTCAAGATGACCAAGGTGCCGATGTCTTTGTTAAGTTGTACATCCATGAGTTTGTTAGGTTACATGGGGTCCCATTGTCAATCATTTTGCATCTTGGTTCCCAATTCACTTCTCACTTCAAAGATCCTTCCAAAGAAGTCGTAGTAATAAATTCAAGCTTAGCACAACGTTTCATTAACAAATAGATGATCAAGATGAGAGGACCATTCAAACCCTTAAGTATATGCTAAAGGTTGTGTGTTGGAGTTCAAAGGCAGTTGAGATGATCATCTCCTACTCATTGAGTTTGCTCACAATAATAGTGACCACTCCGATATTGAGAAGGCATCATTTGAGGCCTTGTATGGGAGCGATATAGATCCCCGTTATGGTGGTTTGAAATGAGGTAGATGGATTTGGTAGGTTTAAATTTGGTTTTCGAAGCTTTGGACAAGGTTAGGTTCTAGATACTTAAAATTCAGCAAAAGTCTTATTCCAACATTAGGAGGAGAGATCTTGAGTTCAAGGCTGATGATTAGGTGTATTTGAAGGTCTAACCATAAAGGGTGTGGTTCGGTTTGGCAAAAAGGAAAAGTTGAGCCATAGGTATGTAGGGCCGATAGATTTTGAGACGGGTTGGAATGATTGATTATGAGTTCCTCTAATTTTCATGTGTTCATGTTGAGGAAGCGTGTAGGTGACCCAAGTTCCATTGTGCCTTTAGAGATGGTAAATGTGGAAGAAGGACCTATGAAGAAGTCCCGGTTGAAATATTTGATAGGCATGTCAAGAGATTGAGGAACAAAGAGATTGCATTCGTCAAGGTCCTTTGGAGAAATCAACTAGTTGAAAGTGCCAGATGAGAACTAAAAGTAGATATAAACAAACGGTACCCTCAAATCTTTCACTCTATTCAAGCCTAAGGTAGTAAGTTATTCTTTTACAAAGACCCCAAATTTCATATATTTGAGTTTTCATATCATTTATGTACATTTACATGTATTGAGACAGTATTTGAATGATATTTGAAGTATGAGTTTGAAATTTTTATGTAAAAGATGTTTAAATGGTATTTTGCATTCCTGCTAGGTTGTTAGTTGTTTCTTTACTCCTTTAAAGCTTGCATTTAGTACATTCAGGGGTGAATGTTCCTGAGAGGGGAGATATTGTAAGGCCTCACAAGTTAGAAAGTGTAAAAGTGTAGGAAATGCAAAATTTGAAAAATTTCAGGTCAATGTAAGAGCCTCATTTACGGCTCGTGGACCAAACCACAAGTCGTAGACAAGGCTTATGGATTGGGTCAGTAAGGAAAACGTTTGGTTAAGTGTGGGTATTGTAAGTGCCCACTTATGAAAGGCATGAAAAGTGAAAGGAAATGGATTCTGAAAAAAAATTTAGAGTGTCAATGGTTGCCACGACGGGTCTTGTGGGTCGTATGTTGATGTACAAGTCGTACAGTGGCCCATAGGTTCTACGTGTGCATTATAGTAGCTCGAGTTTGGAAGTACACTGATGTATGAAGGCTTCTACGGGTCGTAAGTTCCTCCACGGGCTGTAACTCCTGCTCGTGGAATGATGGCCATACCTTGTGAAATTTGGGATTTTCAGGGGTTCAATGTACGAGGTAACAAACGGCCCATACCTTGACTTATAAGCCATAAGTCCTGTTGTAGGTTGAGGATCTGGGGCAATTTCTAAGGATTGAAAATTTTATTAGATTAAAACCATTTCTTATGACCCATAGACTAGACCACGACCCATAATCAGCGTCTCGTGGTCTCGTTTGATAGACTTTTAAAAAGAGAAATTTCGGCCTTTCTTAATTTCCTAAACTATACCACGTCTTTTTAAGCCCAAATAAGCCTCTCTGTCCTTAAACAGCCCTATACAACCTTATTCACACTCACTCTCAAACACACCAAGTTCGAAACTCCTCCCAAAAACATTCCCAAGTTCCTCACGGCACTCAAGGATAAGGTACAAGCTAGGGTTCGAGTTTCTCTGTAATTTCCTCAAGGTTCCTATCTCCAATCACACAAGCTATATGCTTTTTGATTTGTGGAGACCTTTCCTACACTAAGCTCAACCATTCCCTCTCCTTTATGATTTTCTCAAGTTATGGTAATAAATGATGATGTTATTAACTCTTCCACATGAAGTACTTTATGATGGTTTACCCTTGTATACTATTATGGAATGATATATCATGTGAAATCTTATTTTCAAAATGAGGGTTTGATGATGTTTTAACTAAGTTATCTTATGTTTTAGGATTTTATTTTACTCCACTCATGGCATTCATTTATGAATTGCATAATTTCAAGCTTATGTACATGTACCCACCATGATTAGATTAAAGATGCATGCCAGGTTCTTAAGTCATGAATGCCTTGTGGCAAGATATTTATTTTAAGCATGTTGAGACTAATAAGAGGGCTAATACGTATGTTATGAGCTCATGAGCATGACATGAATGACAAGAATCATATGTTATGTGAAGCCCTAACTTGATGCTATAAGCTATGTTTGATAAGCTACTCCAAGAATCATATTTTGATGTTTTGAGACTATGCAAGATACGACTATAACTATGTTTCAAGTATTTCATGGGATTGTGTCCTAGTACCGAAAAGACCTTGGTAGTCTCCCATTGTCCTTAAATATGTGCCGCCATAGATATGATATCGATCCCCCATATAGGCTTGTACCAAACGAAAAGGCAGTGCCGTAAGGTAAAGATATTTATTGAACGTACCGATAAGGCTATGTTGTAAGGTGTGAATATCATATGAAACACACCGAAAAGCCTATGTTGTAAGGTGGTGGCACTTTTTATAAAGGCCATGGCATAGAATAGTGTTTTGTCTACCTTGGCAAAGTAGACCACTCCTTGTCTGATGAGGAGTGAAAATCGAGATTCCATATAGTAGCTCACTTGGTCTTATATTTTGATTATGGTCCCTTTCCACTATGTATATGATGTCATGTGATTTGATGATTTTTATTGCATGTTCAACTAAGAATTTACCATTCATGAAATATTTAGTCTATATTCATTGTTTATGATTATGCATATTGTTTAATTATGACTTATGTTTCTTGATGCTTTTGCAGCCTACATACTTAGTACATTCCAAGTACAAACACATATATTTTTGCCTACATGATCTAACCATGTAAGGACTAGAGCTCCTTTCTATCCTCCTCCTCCACATGGCTAAGCGGTTCGATTGAAAATTTGCTATTGGTGAGTCCTGTGCTTCCGAGGACAATATCTACACACTTTCATGCTTTATTTAGAACTTGTCTAATTTTTGGATACTATCTTTTGAGGGTGAGCTCGGGAGATGTCTTAGTCCTCATCCCATTCATGACTAGAGGTGTGTTGGATATGGTTATCTGATATGCATTATGACTCTTATGCTTTGTAATTATGGAAGAATCCCTTAGTCCCTTATTCCCATCTATGTGTTGAATGCTTGTTGTATTGATGAGATGAAAGTCCTATACTTACCCGTGCCTTTCACTTTATTTGCTATGTGATTCATGCTAATCCTCTTCCCTATAACATCCCCATAGCATGAGTTCAAAGTCCCGCTTCCCCTGGAACTATTTGCTACTTGTTGATTATGGTTCTAAAACCAAGGATGTGTTATGCATTCTTAGGGAGGATTGTTTGCAGCCTCTTCGGGTTCCCCATTCGTCATGTCACATCTATGCCTTAGGCTTGGATTATGACAAACTTTCTTTCAAAGCACTAGGTTTGTAAATTATCCTCAGAAATCCAACACACCGCATGGTGTAGTGTTTTGATCATGGTTGTGAAGTGTGTCACAACAATGAATTCGAGACTATGAGGCATTTTAGGAAATGAATCGCTTCTTTATACTCTATGTCATGCTATAGATTTGAAATGTGGTTTTCTATTTCTAATAGGTGATCTTTTCTCTTCTAGATCATGCCACCAAGACGAATGGCACAAAAAGTAGCCACCCCCGAGGGTGAACCGGCCCCACAATCTCCCTCAGCACAAGAAGAAGGAGTCACTCATGCCAAGTACCGGAATGTGGTTACTCTATTAGCAAGGGTCGTGGCCAACAAAGGAGTTCAAGTTCCCCTTGCTCCTACTCCAGCTTCAAGGTTGAGGGATTTCACAAGGATAAATCCCCCGGAATTCTATGGCCCAAAGGTGGAAGAAGACCCCCAAGAGTTCATCGATGAAGTGTATAAAGTCTTGGCTATCATGGGGGTAAGTTTTGAAGAGAGAAAAATTAGCAGCCTACCAACTCAAGGGCCTTGCTCAAACATGGTACAACCAATGAAAGATGGAGAGGGCGAATGATGAGCCCATTCCTTGAAAGGAATTCAAAGTAGCTTTCCTTGAAAGCTTCTTCTCAATTGAACTAAGGGAAGCAAAGATGACGGAGTTCATGAACCTCAAGTAAGGTTTTATGAGTGTTATGGAGTATATCATTAAATTTAATGATCCCTCAAAGTATGATCCTCACTTGGTTGCCAATCCTAGGGCAAGGATGCATTGTGTCTGATTTGATCAATGAAAAGTGTCGTACCACCATGATAAGAGGGGATATGGACATATCTTGACTTATGATACATGCAAAACAACTTGAGGGGGATAAGCTTAGGAAGAAAAAGAAGAGGGAGACCAAGAGGAATAGAATTGACGGAGGTTTTCAGGGCACAAAAGGTCGTCATTTTCAACAAGGCAACAAATTTCTAGGCCAAGGGTCCTCCAATGCCCAAGGCCAAAGGTTAGTTAATGATAGGCTGCCCAACCCTAAATCTCAAGAAAGAAACGGTGGGATGACTCTTCCAAGGTGCTCAGAGTATGGAAGGAATCATAATGGTACATGCTTGATGAACACGGGTTCTTGCTTCAAGTGTGGCAAGATGGGCCACAAGGTTGCAAATTATCCAAACAACGGTAGAGATGGCCAATCTCAAGGAAAAGGTACTCATAGAGATCAAAGAGCACAAGGTGCCCACCAAGGAGGTGCTTCATGCCATAACCAGTTTTATGCTCTTCAAGGGAAGTAAGGGGTGGATGAGGCACCCAATGTTATTACCAATATGCTAAAGGTTTGTGATTTTGATGTGTGCTTTATTGGATCTAGGTTCCACTCTTTCTTTCATTACTCCATACTAATAGGCTTCATGTGTGTCTCGAATTATTATGTGAAACCTTTAAAGTGTCTACCCCATCAGTGAGTCCATTCTTGCGAAAAGAGTCTAAAGAAGTTGTCCCGTGTCTATATTGCATAAAGTGCCTTTTGATTTTGTTAAACTTGACATGGTGGACTTTGACATTATTCTTGGGATAGGCCGGTTAGATGCATACCATGCTACCATTGATTGTAGAACTCATAAGGTTAGATTCCAATAACCCAATCATTTATCCTTGAATGGGAAGCTCATGATCCATTGGTCAAGGGTAGGATCATCTCTTGTCATAAGGCTCAAAAGTTGATTTCCAAGGGTTGCATTAACTATCTTATACTGGTTAGGGATGTCGAGTCTGAGGTCCCTTCTATTGAGTTAGTTTCTGTGGCCAATGAGTTCCTTGATGTCTTTCCCGATGAACTACCTAACATTCCTCCCGAAAGGAAAATAGACTTTAGTATAGACCTCCTCCCCGACTCCATTACCGCTTACTGCATGGCCCTGACAGAGTTGAAGGACCAATTAAAAGAATTGTTGGAGAAAGGTTTCATAAGGCCTAGCAAGTCACCTTAGAATGTGCCGGTGTTGTTTATGAGGAAGAATGATGGTTTACTTAGAATGTGCATTGACTACCGACAACTCAACAAGCTCACAGGTGAAGAAGTATCCCTTTCCGAGGATAGATGACCTGTTTGATCAACTAAAAGGGGCTAGAATTTTCTCAAAGATCAATCTGATCTGGGTATTATCAATTGAGGGTGAGGGAGTGTTACATTCCTAAAATGGCTTTCCAAAAACGATATGGGAATTTTTTGAGTTTGTGGTGATGTCCTTCAGCCTAATCAATGCTTCAAAAATATTATGGATCTCATTAATAGGGTCTTTCAACCCTACCTCGATATGTTTATGGTGGTATTCATTGACAATATTTTAATTTATTCTCAGAGTGAAGAGGAGCATGCTAAGTATCTAAGGGTAATGTTTCAAACATTGAGGGAAGAAAGGTTATTTGCCAAGTTCGACAAAAATAAATTTTAGTTGAAGGAAGTTGCATTCTTAGGGCATGTGGTGTCAGGTGAAGGGATCAACGTCGATCCAAAGAAGATGAAATTAATAAGGAATTGGCATGGACCCTTAAATCTGACAGATATTACGAGTTTCTTTGGTTTGGCAAGATACTGCCAGAGAATTGTGAATGGTTTCTGCTCAATTGCTTCTCATTTGAAAAAGTTGACACAAAAAGAAAATTTTGTATGGACTGAAGAATGTGAAAGGAAATTTCAAACATTGAAACACAAGCTTACATCTGCTCTTATCTTGGCTCTACTGAAAGGGTTGGAAGGGTTTGTGGTGTATTGGGATGCTTCAAGAATTGGTTTGGGATGCATATTGATGGAAAATTGCAAAGTCATTGTCTATGCTTCTAGGAAACTAAAGGTGTGTGAGTGTCATTATCCTACCCATGACCTTGAGCTAACCTCCGTGGTATTTTCTTTGAAAATATGGTGTTATTATTTGTATGGAGTTCATGTAGATGTATTCACCGACCACAGGAGTCTCCAATACGTGTTCACCCAAACAAATCTTAATTTGAGGCAAATAATGTAGTTGAATTTCCATAAGGATTATGACATAGCATGGATTACCAACCGGGCAAATCTAATGTTGTGGCCGATGCCCTAAGTATTGTGTCTATAGAGAGTTTTTCTCAAGTTAAAGATAACAAGAAACAATTGGCAATGGAGGTCCATCAGTTGGCTAGGTTGGGAGTAAGATTGAATGAAGCCGAACATGGTGGTAGATGGTTCCAAGTCTTCCTTGATTGAAGAAGTCAAATACAAGCAATACCTTGACCCTATTTTGGTGAACTAAAGTCATTGGTGAAGGATGTCAAGGGAAAGGTTTTCTCCTAAGGGGGAGATGGTGTTCTTAGGTACCAAGGTAGGCTATGTCTGCTTGATGTTGATGAGTTAAGAGATTTAATCTTGAAAGAGGCACATAATTCATCCTATTCTGTTCACCCCGACTCTACCAAGATGTATAAAGATTTGAGGGAAGTGTATCGGCAGGGTGGTATGAAAAACGATATTGCCAAATTTGTAGCTGGTCACCATAATTGCCAACAAGTCAAGGCCAAACATCACAGGTCGGGTGGCCTAGCATAAGACATCGATATCCCTACTTGGGGGTGGAAAGAGATCAACATGGACTTATTGATTGGCTTGCCTAAGACTGGCATATTGATTCTATTTGGGTTATTGTTGATAAAATGATAGAATCAGTTCACTTACTACCAGTCAAGATGACCTGTGGTGCCGAAGATTATTCCAAATTATACATTCATGAGTTTGTTAGATTACATAGGTTTCCAATGGCTATCACCTTCGAATTGTAGTGCTTAATTTACTTTGCACTTTTGGAGTTCCTTTCAAAAGGGCCTTGGCACTAAAGTCAAGCTTAGCACGACATTTCACCCACAAATGGATTGTCAAGCTGAGAGAACCATTCAAACTCTTGAGGATATGCTTAGGGCTTGTGTCTTGGTGTTTAAGCGTAGTGGGATGAACATCTTCAACTCATAGAGTTTACTTATAATAATATCTATCACTCTACCATAGAATGGTTCCCTTTGAAGCTATATATGGGAGGCATTGTAAATCTCCTATTGGGTTGTTTGAAGTAGAGGAGATGGCTTTGTTGGGTCTGAACTTGGTTATGAAAGCTTTAGAGAAGGTGAGGATGATAAGGGAGATATTGAAGATGGCTCAACATCAGCAAGAGGATGATAAGGGAGAGATTGATGACGGCTCAATGTCGGCAGAAGTCTTATGCCGACACTAGAAGGAGAGACCTTGAATTTAAAGTTGATGATTGGGTGTACTTGAAGGTTTCCCCAATGAAGGTTGTTAGTCCATTTTTGCACAAAAGGGAAGCTGAGCCCTAGGTATGTAGGGCCTTACCGAATTTTAAGACATGTTGGTAAAGTTTCCTATAGAGATGAGTATGGTTCTTTCAGTTTTCAATGTTTCCATGTTGAGGAAGTGTATTGGGGACCCTAGTTCCATTGTACCCTTGGAAGTGGTGAATTTTAGTGAGAACCTAAGTTATGAGGATGTTCCGGTAGAAATCTTGGGTAGTCAAGTGAAAAGGTTGAGAAATACATATGTTGCATCCATCAAAGTCCTTTAGAGGAACCAACAAGTCGAAAGTGCTACTTGGGAAGATGAAGTGGATATGAAAAAGTGATACCCCTAACTCCCTAATTCTACTCAAGCTTAAGGTACTATGAATTTTCCTCATTAAGAGCCTCTTTTCCTTGCATATTATTTTCATATCATCTATACATGAATATGCGATTTTGGGTTGCACTGTAAATATTATCTGAAGCATGATTTAAAGATTTTCAAGACGCATATGTTGAATGTTTGAAATATGATGCATATATTCCATTCCTTAAAGCTTTCCTTTAGCACAACCAAGGATGAATGTTCCCAAGGGGGATATATTTTAAGGCCCCACCTACGAAAAGCATGAAAAGTTCAAAGGAAATGAATTGTAAAATTTTTTTAGTATCAGTGATTGCCACGAGGGGTCTTACAGGACGTATGTTGATGTATGAGTTGTAAAGTGGCCTGTGGGTTCTAAGTGTGCAGTTTCAATAGCTTGAGTTTGGAAGATCACTAATGTCCGAAGGCTTCTACAGGCCATAAGTTCCTCTATGAGCCATAACTCTTGCTCATGGAATGATGGCCAGACTTGATGAAATATGGGATTGTTAGGGGTTCAATGTATGAGGTAACATGTAAAGACCCAGACCTCATAAGACTTTATTGAGGCTTAAAATCAAGTTTCTAGAGGTGTGTGACCTATAGGGGATGCTTTTGCAAGGCTTAGTGTGTTTTGAGAAAGGATTTTAGGCTTGGTGGCCCTCGAAGTAACCTCCCATGAGCCATGGTCCTCACCACTAGCCGTGAATGGGGCACTTGGTAGGAGCCCCAACCTTCAAGCCGAGAATTGGCTAGGGCCGCCACCAAAGGGCCCTTGCAAAGGTCGTGCAACCCACCACGAGCCGTTGTGGGGTCTCGTGGAACTCATCAGAAGCCATAGTATGGTGTTTCATGAAGCCGTTGTCCTAAAATATGGTTCTAAATATAACATTATCGTCTTAGAACTTAGGTCATTTGTACAGACCATTGTAGGTTAAGTGCACCTTTGAATGGACCATGAACCATTAGTGGAAAAGACCTTAGTCTGAAATTTGGTTAAGTGTCTAAAGAACCTTACCATGGACCCTTGTACGGTTCTTGGTGTGTTGTACGGACTATGTTACCCTTTCACGGGCCACCTGGGCACTTTTTAGTGCTCGTTTCATTAATAACTTTCTCATAATTTTGGTGATTTCTAAGAGTTATTTTTTACCTTCTAACCTATCCTAAAACCCTAAAAAGACCTATACTCCTTAATTCTTATTCAAATTCATTCAGTACACTTAGGACATTAAAATTTTATCTTCTAAGAACTCCCCTTAAGTGTGCCATTGAAGATTCAACTTGGAGCACAAGGAAGTATCTTCTTCTCAAATCATTTTTTTCTTAATTCTTCTAGATATCTATAGTATGTGGGATTGATTCATCATTCCTTTCAACCATGAAGATCCCAAACACTTTTTACTCCTTGATTTATGAATTTTAAGCTTACTTTGAGTATGGGTCTTTTAAATTAATGTTAATTTGATTCAATTGAGATATGGGTTATATTTAATTGATATTTTTAAAGTGATTTTAGCCCTAATATGTTGAATTTAATTGATATTATGAAGGTTTGAATATGCATGTCCCTTTAGTGACCTCAAGTATACTTTAAATGTGAATTTCTTCATGGATTTACTTGGATTTCATCTTATATTGATATTTTAAGCATGAATCTCTATTGCCCATTCTATTCTCTCATTATTTATGGCATGTTCATACATGAGCATTGATTTTTAGTGAAGATTATGAAGTGGGTTAAGACCCAATTATGTTGATGAATATGATTTCAAGGAAAGTATAATTATGACATGTTAGTGATCACGTAATGTCTATGATATGGATCTTTGAGCAATTATTAGTGTTTACACCAACAATGTACAAGTATGAATGAACTATTTCTTTGCATAAAAGTATGACATGAGGTATGATTTTGGCTCTTTAGCCCAAGTATGCATGAATATGAGGTATGATTTGGCTCTTTAGCCAAGTATGCGTGATTACTAAGTATGTTTGGCTTTTAAGCCTAAGTATGCATGGAAATTATTTGAAAATACTTATTTCTCTTTTGAAAGAACATATATGTATATGTATTCTCGTGGGATAATGACTTAGCACCGAGCGGACTTTTGGGAGAGGGGCTATCTCCAAGGGTCCAGTACCTAAGTCCCAAAACTACATCCTAGCCATGTTGATACCCCTTTAAGGGCTGATTGTGATTACGTTATGTAAATCCTTATGAAAAGATAAGTTCGTATGAAAGGTGGCTATCACATTGAAAAGATGAGTTCGTAAGATGTAGTGTAGGTTGATCTTGGCAAGTAGTCTACTCTCATCCGATGGGAGGTTGTCATTGTTCGATTCATGTAATAGCTAGAACAGATTTGTTTAAGGTCACATCCCCGCTATATTTAAGGTATTATGGTATTTCATGCATCATAGATTTCATGGAATATTGATATATTGCTCTTCTTTGTATATATACTTCTTTTTACATATGTGCTCTTGTCATCTAACATTGAATGCAGGTTTAATGCGTTCACATGCATTGCATGCCCACATACTTAGTACATTCAAACATACTAACACATACTCTTTGCCTACATGATCTAACCATATAGGGACCGAAGACTATATTCATCTACCTCTTGACGATTAGCTTGGATTGTGAGAAGTTGCTTATGGTGAGCCCTATCAATCAAGGACAAACCACCTTCTATTTTTCTATTTAGGCTGAGCCTGGGACATGTCTTGGCCCCTGTTCTAACCTAGGACTTAGAGGCATTGTCGGACATCATGTAAACTCTTTATGTGAGATTGTGTTATGTCATGGTACTTGCTATAGAGATTATGATTATGGTTATTTCTTGATGTTGATGAGATGATGATATGTTCATGATGAGAAGTGGAAAGGTGTAAAGTCCTAAGTCCCTTCTATCCCCATTGCATGAGGCATATTTACCCGCCCCTTAGTGCTTATGTGCTATCTGTTATGTGAATCCATGGAAATTTCTATCTTTATGACATCCCCATAGCATGAGTCATACTTTCCTGTCCCTTAGAACTATGTGTTTATTATCTTATAATGCGCTCCAAATTGATGATCTGTATATAGGTGCTATGAGACATGTTTGGGGACTCTCGGGTTCCCATTCGCCATGTCACTCTTAGGCCCTAGGCCCGGGTCATGATACAACAGACTGTTCGTACCTTGGCCTACGAGTTGTAAGTCTTGTTGTAGGTTGAGGGTTAGGGGCAGTTTCTGAGGATTGAAAATGTTATCAAATGAAATCCTACTTCTTACGCTGGTAGACTGGACCACGGCCCATAATCGAGGTCTTGTGGTCCCGTCTGACAGACTTTTAAAGAGGGTAATTTTGACCTTTCCTAATTCCTAAGCCTATACCACGTCGTTTTAAGCATCAAATGAGCCCCTCCAAAATTATACAACCCTAGACAACCTTAATCCAATTCACTCTCAAACACTCTTAAGTCTCAAACTCCTCCAAAAACACTCCAAAGTTCCTCATGGCACTAAATAAAAATGTACACGCTAGGGTTTTGGGTTTCTCTTCAATTTCCTCAAGGTTTCTAACTCCAATCACACGAGGTATGTAGGTTTTGATTAGTGGAGACCTTTCCTCCACTAAGCTCAACCATTCTCTCTTATTTATGATTTTCTCAAGTTATGGTAATACATGATGATTTTATGTACTCTTTCATATGAAGTTAATATGAAGCACTTTATGATGGTTTACCCTTGTATATTATTATGGAATAACATAACATGTGGAATCTATGTTAATGAGGGGTTGATAATGTCTTAACTAAGTTCTCTAATGTTTTTGGTGGGTTATTATGAATAGTGTTTAAGGATTTTATTTTACTCCACTCGTGGCATTTATTTATGAATTGCACGATTTCAAGTTTATGTACATATACCCACCATGATTTGATTAAAGATGCATGCCAAATGTTTAAGTCATGACGACTTTGTGGCAAGATATGTATGTTAAGCATGTTGAGACTAATAAGAGGGCTAATAAGTATGCTATGAGCTCATGAGCATGACGTGAATGACAAGAATTATGTGAAGCCCTAACTAGATGTTATAAGCTTTGTTTGATAAGCTACTCCAAGAATCGTATTATGATATTTTGAAACTATCCATGCTATGATATAATTATATTTCAACTATTCTGTGGGATTGTGTCCTAGCAACAAGAGGACCTTGTTAGTTTCCCATTGTCCCTAACTATGTACCCCATAGGTATGGTATTGATCCCCAATATGGGCTTGTACCTACCGAAAAGACAATGTCGTAAGGTAAGGATATTTGTTAAACTTGCCGAAAAGGTCATGCCGTAAGATGTGTATGTCATATGAAACCCACCGAAAAGGCAATGCCTAAGGTGGTGGAAATTTCTAAAAAGGCCATGCAGTAAGGATAGTGTTTGGTCTACCTTGGTAAAGTAGAGCACTCCTTGTCTGATGCGAAGTGAAATCAAGATTCCAAGTAGTAGCTCACTTAGTCTTATATGTTAGTTATGGTCCCTTCCCACTATGTATAGGATCTCATGTGATTTCATGATTCTTCTTGTGTGTTCAGCTAAGCGTTTGGCATTCATGACATATTTCATTTTTTATGATTATGTATATTATTTAATTATGGCTTATCTTCCTTGATGTATTTTCACCCTGCATACTTAGTACATTCCAAGTACTAACACATACTTTTTTTACCTACATAATTTAACCATGTAGGTACCATATCTTCTTTCCATCCTCCTCATCCACGTTGCTAAGAGGTTTGATTGAAGATTTGCTATTGGTGAGTCCTCCACTTTCGAGGAAAATATCCAAACACTTCATGCTTTATTTAGAACTTGTCTAATTTTTGGATATTATCTTTTGAGGGTGAGCTCGAGATATGTCTTGGCCCCCATCCTATTTATGACTAGAGGTGTTGTTGGATATGGTTATGTTATGTACATTATGAGTTTGACTCTTATGCTTTGTAATTTTGGAAGATTCCCTTATTCCCTTATTCCCGTCTTTGTATTGAATGCTTGTTGTATTGATGAGATGGAAGTCCTAAATCCCTCAGATCCAGAGAGGAAGTGTCATGGCTGCTCCACTCCTATTGCCCCCATAGCATGAGTTATACTTACCCACTCCTTAGACTTTATTTTCTATGTGATTCATGGTAATCCCCTTCCCTATAACATCTCCATAGAGAGTCCAAAGTCCCGCTTCCCCTAGAACTATTTGCTACGTGTTTGCTTATTTATTATGCTTCTGCAACCAAGCATGTGTTATGCATTCTTAGGAAGGCTTGTTTGGGGACCCTTAGAGTTCCCTATTTATTGTATCACATCCAGGCACTCGGCTTGAGTCGTGACAAGGATAGAACTTGGGTCCATATAAGGTGTTCGTGGTTTGGGGTATGAGTTGGTGAAAATTTTAGGTTTCTGGATATTAGTTTATAAACAAGTAGTATGAGTGATGTTTTAGTTTACGAGACGTAGAATAGTCTTGTGGTTTAGGTCCTGAGAAGGTAGGAATTTTTCTAAGTGTGGGCCAAGTTCATGAGTAGGGTCTCTACCTGTCTGTTATTTTATAGACGATAAATAAGATACTGGGGAAACACATAGCCTGACAACATCCATTAACAAGTTTTGATTTCCCTTTATACTTTTGCAAACGAACACAACATTGTGTAAATGAGCATATGGGTTCTCAAATGGAAACCTCAAAAACAACCCTCTATTCTGTAGCATCTACAACAATCCACTCAAAAAAGTAAACTTTGAATCAAGTGGTAGTGATGGTAACACAATGGTGCATGTGACATCCAACATATTTAAATCAAGCCCAAAGTTATTCCATGCACAAACCCTGGCTGTCTATCAGGTAGACGATTGCCCTGTTCAGGCGAGTTTTGTCACCCATTAAAAAGTTTGTTATTGTGCACATGGTCTTCTTCTATCCTGAGTTGGTCAATTGTGTCATCCATTTCACATGCAGGGAAGTCGCGAGCCATTCTTAGCAATGTTCTCTGTAACTCTGGATCATAAGGAGTCAAGGGACTACCTCTATTTCGCATATATGACATACATTATACCTAAGCATGGAGAAAGAACCAAACAACTAAAGAATTGTAAAATTAGGAAGTAAAAAACTAATAGTCAAACCACTAAATTAATCTAATCCAAAAGTTGCATTTCTCGGTAATAGCGCCAAAATTTGGTATGCCCAAATTACACCTCCCGAAAGAAGTATAAAGTGGTCGTTTTCAATTGTATAACCTTTGTAACTAACTAAGATAAGGTCGATCCCATGAGGAATATGGTTCAAACTTAGTCTAATTGTTGTGAATTCAAGCTATTTGTCCAACTTATTCCCTAGGTAGGAGATTTATGATTAAATTAAAATAGTAAATAAAAAGCCCATTATATAATCAATTTGCATACAAGTGTTGGAAAATCAATGACAATACGCAACTAGGGTATTATGTTTCCCATGAATTCATAATTTAGTTTAACCTTAAAATAGTAACCTTTTCTAGTGTGTAACACACAAAACTAGTAAGTTATGTTTACCTAAGTTCTTGATCTAATAAATAGAGGAATTTCACCATGCAACTTGGTTCGTCTACAGGTGTATGCATTACTAACCCTTAACGTGGTCCCAATTTAGCTATACCTTGGACCGTTCAGGCTAATTAGATGAGTGTAATCATGTGAAAATCTTTGTTAATTGTTTATTTCTTTTTCCATTCTTTACCTGCTTGGTCCAGCAAGTAAGAATAAGACGAGTTCTAATGTAAGCCTCCACTACAAAATAATTGAAATGAAGAGATAAATAATACACATATACACACTATCCTAGGATTACTAATTATTAGGTTTTATTTTATTTATTCTCCATGGTTCCCACAATCGTAGTTGTGGGGTAAGATAATGATTGGTGATTTATGTTAAAATCATAATCATAAACTTACAATTAAAGTACACAAAAATAAAAAACCTTCGACTGAAATTCAAACTTAAGGTCACCAAAAATATGGACAATCAAAAGCTAAGGTTTCATGATGAGTTCTAGATTTCCACTCATATTTGAGCTTAAATGGGGCATAATATTGTCCTCAATGCATCATTTTACCTTGGAATCTAACTTAGGTTAATGATAAATAAAAAGTTTGGTATCAAAGAAGGATTCAAGGACAATTCAATGCAAAACAAAAAAAAAAGGGAAAAAGGTGCAAAAGGAGATCAAAATGGGTGTTGCCTCGCCCAATGTTACGATGAATGGACCTTTAAGGAGTGTCACAAGTGGGTGATAAAGTCACATTTTGGTGCATCGCTGAAAGTGTTTGGTGCGCTAACATGAGTTTGTCGAATATTACAAAACCTAGCGAGAGTAGAAGGGTTTGGTGCGACTTAGTTCAATAGTGGTAAGGGAACTCGGCACATCATCCATTTGATTTGGTAGGCTCAAAGGGCATCACCAAATATTGCAGAACTGACTAGAAGGAAAATTGAGTGACAACTTAGCGATGGTGCTATAAGTTGGCGCATCATCGAACATGTGGACAATGCCCTATGAACCTCGTCGAGTGGGATTTCGGGGTTGACTTCAAGAGAGTATTTAAACATTTTTGAAGGATTTTTGGAGTACAATTCTAAATAAATTCCTATATACAATTTTACTTTCACTCTTTAGTATATAGATTTTTGGGAAGAAGCTCTTCGTACGTGATTCGAAGAAGGATTGTAAACAATTACTTATATTTTTCAATTTCAATTCAAGCTTGCAATTATGGATAAACATCTTGGTATATTTTTATTTTTTGTCATGTGTGACTAAAAAAACCCTTATGCTTATGGTGTGCAATGTAGTTGAATGCTTAAATATTGTAGTAGCTCTTTCATTTCTTGACTAATTGTGCTTTAATTTATATGGGTTTTTGTTTTCTGCTATGTATAATTGAAAGCCTGAGGTTGCAAGCCCAGGTTTTATATGTAGACCTTCCATTGTTGCATAATTTTGAGTACTTGGAGTGGGTAGATTACATAATAGTCATGGGTATTTGCTGATTGGGTTGGAGTCCTTGATGGGGGTTCAACCGACTTAGTTATTAGATAGATTTGCTAATTAATTACATGGGTTACTTAGATTTTGCATGTAATTTGGGGTGTGAGACTTATTTAGGTTCATATGGATACATCACTCTCGGTTTAATAGCGATTGTAACTACCAGCATCTAATCAGGGTGCAATGCTAATTATTAAGAATTGAGACTCACTTACATGTTTCATATTCAACTACGCACATCCCAATCATGTTTATTTTATTGAGTTCAAATTCAAACAATGTCTGTTTAATTTTAGTTAAGTTGTTGCAAATAATACTTAGTTAATCTGTTATATCATTTTCTATGCCTACTACTAATTAGAACAAGTTCTACTTCAAGTCATGAATCATAACAATGTTCCCTATGGAATTGACCTCAACTCTTTGTTGGGTAACTTATATTGACAATGACCATTGTATTCCTTACTAATTTTGGGATATACTTGAGCGTTATCAAAATGGCACCCTTGCCAGGGAATGGTATGTTAATTCTAACACTAATTTCTTGTAGTTGAAGACTTACTTTTGTTTCCTTTTTATTCTTGATTTCTAATCATAGGTGAAGATATGAATGTGCAAGGATGTGTGTTTGCTGAAGATGTTGGTAACTTAAATGATGTTAATGTGGATCAATTAGGGAGTATCCATGTTGTTCGTTTGCCCCCGATTGTGGGCAATGTTACTTTCCATGTCGTGGGTACTAAGCTTCAATTGCTTCAACTAAAGGGATTCTTTGGAAGCCTCACGAACAAGGATCCTCATTAGCAAATTCACAATTTTTAGATGTATGTGCCCTATTTACATCCAAGAATATTTCACAAGACTCCATAAGGCTGAGGTTGTTCCTATTTTCTATTGTGGGAAAGGTAACATGGTGGTTGGATGAGATACTAAGAGGTTCAATAACTTTTTCGGATGAATTGACCGGTGTTTTCTTTGAGATCATTTTTCCTCCACCTAAGATGCTGAAAAATCATGATAGCATCAAAAATTTCAAATACATTAAGGGGGAGCCACTTCATGAAACTTGGTTAAGGTTTCATAAGTTATTGCTTCAATGTCCTAACCATGGATTGTTGACCACTTGTTGTTGCAATATTTTTACCGGAGACTTGATGTTGTGAACAATGGTATTATGGATCAATTTGTTCATGGTGGTATTATAAGGTAAACCTTTATTTCTACCTCTGTTTTGCTTGATAATATGACAAAGATAACTCTAGCTTAGTATACGAGGGATGACCTAGTGACTCTACTCACCCTGGGCGAAATGAAGGAGCAACTTGAGAAAGATCATGAGTATGATGAGAACATGGCTAATATCATGACCCGAATTGAATTATTGACAAAACATGTCATGGGGGATAGCCGAAAATGTTTTAATGCTATATATGCTAGTGGGAGTGTTCATACATATGATGCTAACTTTGAGGTAATATACAATGAAGAGGCGCAATATGTGGGAACCAAGTGGAGGGGGGGGGGGTTCTCAGCCTACCTTTCAAAAGTAAGATGGGAATCAAGGTTGGACAAATGATTGTGATAGGAATTGGTGTGATCAAGATTGGGGAGATATAAATGGTGGGAGGCATTACTATGAAAGAGATCGTGACAGATATGTACCACTACTTGATCATGCCAAATCAAAAGAACCTACTGCCAACCCGAAAAATTTCTTAATTGACGATATGCTTGCTTGTATTCTCAACAAAGTTGAGGGGAACGACAAGGTGATTAAAGAATTGTAGTTTGACTTCTCATCCTTGAAACAAATATTGACTTCTCATTCTACTTCAATTAAGCAATTGAAGACTCAACTTGAAAACATTTTGGCTCGTCTTGATCAAAGGCAAATTGGTGATTTTTCAATTGATACTGTCATGAACCCGAAGAATGATCCTTCATAATGCATGTTTATCACCTCTAAGAGTAATAAAGTTATGGGTGATGAGAAACCTAGATATCAAAGGAACTCAAGGTTTAAAGGAAGGCTTCTATAGTTGTTGATAATAAAGAAATCAAAGATGTTAAAGATGATATGCTTGATGTGAAAGATCTTACTCTTGGCAATCCTCGGAGTGAATGTAAGCTAAAGGCTAGGGATGGGTCTTTAAGCAAGACCAAACCTTCCTAAAACTATTCCTTTGAGGTGAAAGCTCCACAAGCTACGATCAAACCACCTTTCCTTAATGATTGAGGAAGCAAAATGATGAAGCAAAATTCCAATTCTATATTCAACACTCTCTCGATCAACATTCCATTGGTATAAACTCTTCTTGAAATGTCAGGTCTATGCTAAGTTCATGAAGGAGTTGGTCATGAATAATAGGAATTTTGGAGTTTTAAACTATTGAGGTGTCAAACAATTATAGTGATATCATGTCAAATAACTTGGTTGTGAAAGATGCCCTGGGAGCATATACAATCCTGTGTACTATTAGTATGTTTCACTTTTGCTAAAGCCCTATGTGATCTTGGGGCAAGTATTAATCTCATGTCTCTTCTATCTTCAAGCAAGTGGGCTTGGGAGTTCCATCACTAACAACCATACGGTTTCTCATGGCAAATCATTTGATCAAAAAGACAGTGGGAATTCTCTATGATATTTTGGTAAAAGTTGATAAATTTACCTTTCCTAGAAATTTTTTGATAATTGATTGTGAGTTAGATGTTGAAATATCAATCATCTTGAGGAGACTATTTTTGGCTACCTATAGAGCACTGGTGGATGTTGAGTATGGGGAACTTAAATTTAGGGTGAATGATGAAGAGGTAACTTTCAATATAGGTAAGTCCATGAAACAAACCCAAGGAGTACTATATTTTCTCATATATTGATATTGTTAAGGAAGTTGTGGCAAGTGTTGAAGAAGTGTTCAGTTTAGGTGAATCTCTTGTTGCGGTATTGCTCAATTATCATTGTGAAGTAGTTGAAAATTATTCTGAAGTTGTAGTTGTTCTTGATATTGTGGGTTCATATTATAAGAATCCAAAAAAGCTTGGTATTGACTTGCAAAATAATGAGACTCCTTCGGCCAAACCATCTATTAAGGAGTATCCTACACTTGAGTTCAAGGCTCTCCCCTGTTCATTCGAAGTATGCCTTTTTGGGGAGTAGTGAGACACTTCCAGTGATTGTGGTGGCTGATTTGTTAGGTCACCAAGTATTGGCATTGACTAGTGTTTTGTCTAGGTTCATCAAGTCAATTAGGTGGACCATAGTGGACATCATAGGGATACCTCAAGGTACTTGTTCTTATAAAATAATCTTTTTCAAGAATTGCAAAACTAGTATTGAGAATCAAAGATTATTGAACTCATCGATGCAAGAAACAGTGAAGAAGAAAATTATAAAGTGGTTGAACGCCTGAGTTGTCTATCTGATATTGGATAGTAGTTGGGTGAGTCTAGTACAATGTGTACCAAGGAAGGGTGGTCTCAAGATAGTGAAAAATGAGAAGAACCAACTTGTTTCAACAAGACTGATGACCAGATGGTGTATGTGTATGAATTATCGGTGCTTGAATTCATGGATGGAGAAAGATCATTTTTCTATCTTGTTCAAGGAGCAAATGTTGGATTGTCCTATAGATAGAGGTTGGTGTTGTTTCTTGAATTATTATTTAGGGTACAAACTAATTTCCATATCCCTCGAAGACCAAGATAATACCATATTTATGTGTTTTTATGGCATGTTTGCTTTCAAGAGGATGCCCTTCAGTTTATGTAATGCACCGGGAACCTCCAAAGATGTATGCTCTTCAATTTTGCCGATGTAGTGGAGGAGTCCATGGAAGTCTTCATGCTCGGCCATAGAATCTCTAGAGATGGGTTTCAATTGGATTAGGTGATGAGGTAATTTCTAAACTCCCTCCTTTTATTTCTGGTAAAATCGTAAGAAGTTTTCTTGGGCATGCCAGATTTTATCAGTATTTCATTAAGGACTTTGCTAAAATTGCTCACCCTATGTGTAATTTTCTTAAGAAAGGTTGTCCTTTTGTGTTTGATGAATCTTGTATGAAGGCATTTGAGTGACTTAAAGAAAAGGTTGTCTTGGATCCGATTATGATGTCTCCTGATTGGAGTTTGCCTTTTGAAGTGATATGTGATTTAAGAGAAGTTACTTTGGAGGTTGTTTTGGGTCAATGAAAGGGGATGTTGTTCCATCTAGTGTATTATGCATTAAAATTATTTAACACATCCCAAAATAACTATATGGTGACTGACTGAAAACTCCTTGTAGTTTATGCATTTGTGAAATTTCAAGCATACCGATTGGGGTCCGAAGTTTCCATTCATACGGACCATGCTGCTATTATATATATGATGGCCAAAAATAAAGCTAAGTCAAGGTTGATTAGGTGGATCTTGTTGCTTCAAGATTTTGAATTTGAGGTGAATGATCAGAAAGGGTGAGAAAATCAAGTTGCTAACTATCTTTCCCACCATGAATCAAATGTTAGGGGTGTTGGTGAGAGTGATGTTGATGGATACTTTCCAAATCAACCATTGAGGGTTGTGGCACGTAGCCAAACACCATGGTATGCTGATTTTTCTAATTAATTTGTGTGTGGAGTTGTTTTGGAGGTAGGAATCAAAGGAGAAACTTCTTGTTTGATGTGAAACGGTAATACTAGAATGAGACCTACTTGTTCTAGGAATATGCAGATAATATCATAAGGAAATGCGTCCTGCAGTCATTGATGAAAGAAATTTTTAAACAAAGACATGTGTCTCCCACAGGTGGTTACTATGGAGGCATTTACATATCCTTTAAAGTGTTGCACCGCGGCTATTTCTCATTAGTGCTACATCATGATACATACATCCTTATCAATGCATGCCCTCAATGTCAAATGCAAGGTAACATTGCTAGGATGCATGAATTTCCCCTTATTCTTATCCTTAAGGTGGAAATATTTGATATGTGGTGTATTGATTTCATGGGACTATTTATGAGTTTGTATGGGAACCATTACATCTTGGTAACGGTAGGTTATGTGTCCAAGTGGATTAAAGTAGTGACATTGCCTATAAATGACAGTAAAGGTATGGTCAATTTCTTGAAGAAGAAAATATTAACTCAATTAGGTACACCTCATGTCATAATCAGTGATGGTGGTTCACATTTTTGCAATAAGATTCTTGGATATTTCTTAGAAAATATAGGATAAAGCATTAGAGCAACCTCAAATCATCCTCAAACAAATGGTCAAGTGGAGGCGTCAAATAGGGAGATCAAGAGTATACTTGCCAAGATGATGAATTGTAATCAGGCTCATTGGTCAATGAAACTTGATAATATGTTACGGGCCTACGTACAATATATAAGACCTCTATTGGGATGTCTCTATATCAGCTTGTGTTTGAAAAGACTTGTCATCTATCGGTGGAGCTTGAACATCGAGCATTATAGGCATTGAAGAAGTTGAACTTTGACAAGGATGATGCTATCAATGAACGTTTGGCCCAACTTCACTTGGTGGATGCGTTTAGAGGAAGAGCTTATGAGAGTTCGTCCTTGTACAAAAAGAAAATGAAATATGAAATGACTTGAAGATTTTTCAAAGAGACTTTAAAGTTGGAGAGCCAGACTTGTTGTTGATGTGTTATGAAAATACAACACTTTTGATGCTTAAAATATGAAATTTTGTGTATTCTCAAAGCAATGTTAGTGAATTTGATGTGTTTTTATGTTTATTTTGTAGTATTACAGGGTTTTTGCATGATTTTGGGCAAAATTCTGTAGAATTGGTGTTTTTGAGGATTTACGGGCTACTCTACATTCCGTGGTTCAATCCACGAGCTGTAGAGTAGTTTTGTGAGTCAGAGCCAGTGAAGGTCCAAGTTTGGGATGTCACATCTACGAGTTGTTAGACGAATCATAGAAGTTTTCACGACTTATAGATTAGGATCGTGCCTGGAGGAGTTTGAAAAGTTTCAGAAAAGCTGTCAAACGAAACCCTCCACGGGCGGTAGATTAGAACACATCCCATAAGAATGTCTCGTGGAATTGAAGTCAGTTCTTGGAAGTTGCAAAGCATGCAACCCAAGTACGGGTCGTGGTTCCTTATACGGCCTATAACCCAATAATTAGAAGCTGTTGAATCAATCTTTTCCTATTTCATTTTGGATTTGTATTTTACTTATTATAAATAGGTTTTTTTAGGGTTTTTAGCATAGTGACATGCGAGAGGATAGAGAAACACTTTTTAGACTTCATATTTTGTGATTTTTAAATTGAAAACATTACATGTGATTTCTTATAGAGAACTTTGGATTTCTTGTTCTTCATTTCATCATTGTAAGTGTTTAATTATGTTATTCAATAACATGATTCTTTCATCTATAATGATTATGCATAGCTAAATCTACAACTACAGTTATGGGAACCATAAGGAACTAATAAGGTAAAACTGAATAATTTGTAATTCTTAGAAAGTGTGGATGTATGTATTAATTAATTCTCTTTGTTATGAATGCTTTTTAATAGTGGCCAATATTAGGCCCCGCCTAATTCGTACTGACTGGATCAAGGTAGTAATGAATAGGAAAAGAGATTAATTAACAAGATTTTATGTGATCCCTCTTGTCTAATCAACCAAATTGGATCAAGGGATGGTTGTAATGGAACAAAAGGTAAGGGTTATTAATGTCCCACTGCGGGGATGGACCAAATCACGTAGTGAAATTTACCTCTCATCTGGATCAAAGGGTTTGGTTCACTTAACTTACCAGCTCTGCATGCACTAGAAAAGATTACAATTATCTCGTGATACTAAGTTAGGAATTCATGGGGAACACAATACCCTAGTTAATTCTTTCACTGGTTTCACAACACTTGCTCTTAGTTTAGGTTTCCTTACTATATTTACACAAATCCCCCCCCCTCCGCACCCATTCGGGAGATAAGTAGGTTAATTCATTTAACCTGCTCGTAATTACTCCGGTCTAGACTATATTCCCTGTGGGATTGACCCTAACCTAGTTTAGGTTATATATTTTGACAACGACCACTTATACTTTCAAACAAGGGGTGTAGTTTGGTGACATCAAAATTTTGGCGCAGTTGCCGGGGAATACAGCTTTTAGGCTGGTTTAATTTGAGTAATTCAGGAATTAATCCTTATTTTTCTCATTTTATGTTTCTTGTTGTTTTTGTTTTGTTTCAGCGTATAGCTGTATTGTATACACAACACTCGTAGTCGAGGCAATCCCTTGACTCCGTTTGATCTCGAAATCTAGAAGATACTAAGAACAATGGCCCAAAACAATGTGAACAATGTTGCAAATGATGTCGTTAATGTATCACTAATTGCAAATAATAATAATAACACATCACAACTTGAGGATGTGAATCCACCACAATAGGATCTTCAAGATACGGCTAACATGTGGAATCAATATAGGCTTGACCCTTGGTGACGAATATCACCAGAGCTATTGTGTTACCTCCATTACCAGATGACACAAAATTTGTAGTCTCGAGTGGGTTTATTCAAATGCTACTAAAGGGTTGTTCGCGGGCTTACCATCAAAGGATTCACATAACCATCTACACAACATTTTCTTTATCTGCAAAAGTACGATGAGGAGTCAGAATTTTTCCATGGATGTGATTGGAATTTGTGTTTTCCCATTGTCTCTAACAGGCAAAGTGACACTATGGTTATCCGAGCTCCCATAGAGTTCAATCACCAAATAGGCAGAAATGCAGAAGGCCTTTTTGGAGAAGTTCTTCCCTAGGTCAAAGGAGCTGAAGTTGAAGGATCTAATCAACAACTTTGAGCGATTCTCTGGTGATTCGATTAACCCTACGTGGGAACGATTTACAAAGTGACTAAGGAGTATTCTTGACCACAAGATCATTGATAATGCCTTCGTGGAAATCTTCTACCGAGCCTTAGATGAAAATAGCCAAACTACTGAACACTATCATGGGAGGCTCGTTTTTAGATTGTCCATTTTCGGTTATAGATGAGCCATTGGAGAAAGTAGTTAAAACGAACCATGCATGGAGGACGCGAGAGAAGTTGATAACTAAGAGCTCTTTCTCTTTCTCAATTACTACTAATTCTGAGCAGGCAAAAAAATGAGGAGATGATGCAAGAACTTGCTCGAATTAGCACTAATATGGGGTTGTTGATGAAGCAAAGCAAGAAGCGTGTCAATGCAGTCAATCATCTGCCTCTATGATCACCCATGTATGAGGATCCCTACTACGAGGAGGACTCTTGCTTTGTCACTAATTAGATGGGGGGTTTCCAGACCAACGCCCAAGGGTCCAATCAAGACTATTTACGCTAAGGTTAAGGAAACTAAGGACGGAACTTCAAAAGAGACAGCACTTTTAGAGACAACAGTTGAGGTGGGTACTATGACTGGAATAGGGGTCAAGACAGAGATGCGAATTGGGGATGAAGAGATAGGTACAGTGGTCCGTATATGCCATCACACAATCACAACTCTAGGGCTAGTAGTTCAAGAATTGAGGAGATCTTTGACAAACTGTTAAAGAAGGCTGATGCTCAGGATGAGACTTTGAAGGGGATGAAATCTGATATCTCCAGCATTAATCAGAAAATCGAGTCTCATAATATTGCTATCAAGCAGCTGGAGCAATAGTTTTGTCAGAGGTTGACTCAGTTGAACCAGCATCAAAAAAGTACATTGCCCAGCAACGCGTTGCAGAATCCAAAGAATGAGGGGCAATTAATGGCAGTGATAACATGTGATGGAAAACAAACCTTTTATCTACCGGTGCCAGTTGATGATGATGAGGTTCATGAGAAGATGGTTGATAGCTAGGATTTAGAGACTGGAGATGCTAGCTCCAAGGATGGGGTGAGTGATGAGGTAGTGACGCCACAAAAGTTGAAATCGATACCTAGACTTCCCCCTCCTTTCACTCAGAGACTCAAAAAGAAGGAGGAGAAAGGTGAGTTTCAGCACTTCGTCTCCATGTTGAAGCAGTTTTGAATCAACATCCCTCTCATTGAGGCATTGGAGAAGATGCCCGTGTACGCAAAATTCATGAAGGACTTGGTGATGAAAAAGAGGATTATGAGCCAAGAGCTCTCTCAAAAGCTTCAGCATTGCAGTGTGATAGCAACAAGGTCCTTGGTATAAAAGAGAGAACATCCTAGGGCATTCACCATACCCTGCACCATTGGAGATGTCGAATTTGCATAGGCATTATGTGACTTAGGTTCCATCATCAATTTAATGCCTCTTGCAGTATTCAAGAAGTTAGGCTTAGGAACCCCTACTCCAATAAACATGTTGTTGATGGCTGACAAGACGGTGAAGAAGCTTGTAGGGATACTGTATGACATTCTCGTCAAAGTGAAATAATTCATATTCCCCATAAACTTCATGATCCTAGATTGCAAAGTTGACTTCAAAGTTCCAATCATCTGGGGAAGGCCCTTCCTAGCCACTGGGCGAACACTGGTGGATATAGAATCAGGCTAACTCAAGTTTTGATTGAATGATGAAGAAGTTGTCTTCAATATTTGTCAGTTTATGAAGAGGCCCCAAGATCTGAAGATGGAAGTTTGGGAACTTGGTGAAGTTTAAGTAACCCAGTTGTCCAAGTCATGTCACGATAATACCTCAGGCACTACTTGGGAGGTAGCCAAAGATATCTGATGTATCATTTGTGTTTTGTTTTATTTTTAGCTTCCTAGACTAGTAGGTAGTTTAAATTTTCTTGTTTAGTTGTAATTTTGGACTCAAGGACTAGTGGCTTATAGGGTAACAATTTGTTCTATGAAGGACATGCATGAAAAAGTCTTAGTTAGCAAACTAGTGCTAAAAAGTAAGCGAAGATGATTCTACGACCAGTTCTACAAGTTGTGGTTCATACCATGACTCGTACACTGACTCGTAAAAATACTTCCAGGAAGCAAAGCTATGTGCACTCCAGTCTACGAGCCAACATTACGGCACATACATAAAACTACAGGTCATGAATAGGGCTTGTGGATCACATGTAATTTTTCTGAAAACTTGCTAAGTGTTGGGGAATTCTATGATCCAACATACGGGTCGTATGTCTATGTATGCCTCATAGATAGATCTGTGGTGCCAATCTTCTTAACTAGGGTTTAGGCAAACTATGGGACCATAACCTACGGGTCGTAGTTTCTCGTGCGGTCTGTAGTTGGTGTTTTGTGGGACCATCACCAAATTTTAACTCGACCTGGTCAATCATTTAAAAGATGGGTTATTCTTCCTTATTTTCCCGAAATACCCTAATCTTCTCTTCTCATCCAAGTCTTCGACCACCTCCATATTTTTTGGCTAATTTTTGGCTACTCGCCGTCGCACCTAGGGTTCCTTTTCTTGGCTACCTCTTGCAATTTCTCAGCTTCTTGATCAAATTCTGCTATGTTCTTGACTTGATTCTCAATATGTTATCGAAAATTGTGTCAATAGGTTGAAATATTATTAGGAATGATATTCCAAGGTTTATGATTCTAATAATGGGTGTCATGTATTCATGAGAAATATTACATGTTTGGAACTAATTGTTTAGTTGCCTTTGAAATTGAACCATGTATAAGCCAGAACAATGTAATTAATGTAATTGTCCATGAAGTGTTTGTATTCCATTGTTTGAAATCGCGCAGTCACTTGTCATCAAAATTAGATTGAACTATTTGATTGAAAATTGGCATGTGATTGCGTGTGTGTGAATGATAACATGAACATAAGTTGTCCAATGGTGGTTGAAATGTTATGTGAATGATGAATTGTTAGTTACGGGGTGGTTTTATGGTTTTCACATGTGGGGTGTTGGGTAACTTGGTGAAAATGTATTGAATGCTTGAATTCTTGCTTCGATGCTACTTCAAATTGACATGCCTTGTTGTTGGTTGTGATTTTTTGTATTATTGTGATTAATGGAATTCGTTTGATGAGCATAGAAAACCAAGATTGCAATATTCTTACAACACGAGGGTCTTCTACGGTGTGTGGATTAATCCATGGACCATAGTTGCCCCACGTAAGTAAGTCCAACAACTTGGGTTTTTTGGAATCTCATCAAATGAAACCATTTATGCGATGTAGTTTAGACTACGGCTCGTAACCTGGTCTCGTAGGCTTCATGCCCCCAGATGTTGATTCTAGAATTACACCTGCGACTCAATCTATGGCCGGTAGTTAAGGCTACACGTCGTACCTAGTCTCATAGGTGCATTTCCAGTGACCTAAATTACTATACCCTGCCAACTACGAATGTCTTCTACGGCCCATAGTTTTTCCAATGGCTCATATACAAGCCTTCATAGGTTCTGCCATTCATTTCTATGACTTTTAAATTTTCTTGCCTGTACTAATGGGACTAATTTGTGTGTTAATGGTATGAATTTCAAGCATGATGGTTCTAAAATCTAAAAAAAGTGAGATTCTGGTCCTGTAGACCTAATTACGAGATGAGTCATCAGACACCCTGGTCGCTCCAGAGGCAATTGGGTCCATAGAGGATCTCGGCGTCTAGCTAGATGTAGGCATCGAGTGACCACACACACGGGCGGATTCCACACAGATAGTACCGCCCCAGACTGATGTGTTGTCATAATACAGCACTTTCGATACTTAAAACTTTGAATTTTGTGTGTTCTCAAAGTGATGTTTGCAGATTTGATGTGTTATTATGTTTGTTTTGCAGCATTACAGGATTTGGCATGATTTTGTTCTAAGTGCGCAGAAGTTGAAATTTTTACTATTCTATAACATCCTTTATGGTTCATGGAAGTTTCCACAGGCCGCGGAGTTGGTTTCACAGAAAAATCTACTAAAGGGGTGATTTTTTGAAGTTGAATCTACAAACATGCAGACGAGCCGTAGAAAGAAGCACGAGTCGTAGATGATGTTTCGTGCCCGAAGGATCAAAAAGTGGGGAGAATCTGAAAGTTCATCAGACGAAACCCTATACGGGCCATAAGTCTGAATATGGCCCATAAAAAGGTCTCATAGAAGTGTAGCCCAAAATTGAAGATGAAGTTCACAAAGCCTCGATTACGAGCCCGTAGAAACTTTATACAACCTGTAGAGATGCCCGTAGTGCCTACCAAACCTAGTTCTCCTATTTTGATTTGGCTTTTTATATCAAATACTATAAATAGGTATTTTAGGCTATTTGCAGTAGGCAATCATTGTGCAACTAGTAAAGAACGTGAGGAAGATTGAGAAACACATGCAAACAGTATTTTGTGATCTTAATTCATACTTTGTGATTTCCATTGAAGAGCTTGAATTTCTTGTTCTTAATCTCATTCGTGTAAGTGCTTAATTATGTTAATCTATATCATGATTCTTACATCTACAATGAATATGAGTAGCTAAATCTACAACGAGGATTGTGGAAACCATGAAGAATCAACAAGGTAAAATTAGATAATTTGTAATTCTTGGAAAGTGTGCATACATGTGTTAATTAATTCTCTTTATTTTGATTACTTTTCAATGATGACCAACATTAGAACTCGCCTAGTGTTACTAACTGGAACAAGGCCCAATTGATGTTTCTCATATAGTCAACCGAACTGGATCAAGGGGATGTTGTACTGGAACAATAGGTAAGGGTTAGTAATGTCACATTGCGGGGATGGATCAAATCACATAGTGAAATTTACCTTGTGCCTAGAATAAAGGGTCTGGTAAACTTAACTTATTGTTATGCATGCTACACACTAGAAACGAATACGATTATCTGGTAATACCAAGTTAGGGAATCATGGCGGACATAATACCCTAGTTACTCTTTGTATTGGTTTCACATATTTGTCTTAGTTTAGGATCTTGTCTACAATTTTACAAACCCCGCCCCTTTTGGGGAGATAAGTAGGTTAATCAACTCGAATTGCTTGAAATTACTCTACGTATACCATATTCCCTGTGGATTCGACCCTAACCTTGGTTAGGTTATATATCTTGACAACAACCACCTTAACCTTCAAAAATGAGGTGTAGCTTGGGCTACATCAAGATTTTGGCACCATTGGTGGGGAATACGGTTAGACTTATTTTATTTGAGTAGTTCGAGAATTAATACTTATTTCCCTTGTTTTATGTTTTTGTTTGTTTCAGCGTGTAGGTGCAGTGTGTGTACAACACTCATAGTTGAGGCATTCCCTTCACTCCATTTGACTCAGAGATCCAAAAGACGCTGAGAAGAATGGCCAGGACAATGCAAACAATGTTGTAAATAACGAAGTGAATGTAGTGAACTAGAACCAGAACCAGAATAAGATTGATAATATCCCACCTTTGCTTGAGGATATTGATCTACAACCGCGGGTGCTTAACGTCGAAACTCATATATGGAATCAATATTAGCTTAATCCTATAGCGATCGATGTCAATGGAGCTATTATGTTACCACCACTACCAGATGACATAATATTCATTGTTTCGAGTGGGTTACTTCTAATGCTGCAGAATCGCAGGTTGTTCACGGGCCTACCATTAGAGGATATGCATAGCTATCTACATAACAATGTCTTTGTCTGTAAAAGTGTGATGGAAACCAGAATCTATCCTTGGATATCATTAGGCTCCGTGTCTTCCTATTGTCTCTAATAGGCAATGCAATACTATGGCTATATGAGCTCCCACAAAGTTTGATCACCAACTGGGCTGAATTGTAGAAGGCCTTTTTGGATATGTTCTTCTCAAGATCAAAAAAGATGTAGTTGAAAGACCAAATCAACAACTTTGAGAAACTTCTTGGTGATTCGATTAGTACCTCATGAGAGAGGTTCACAAAGGTCTGAGGAGTGTCCCTGATCACAAGATTGTTGATAATGCCTTAGTTTAGATCTTCTACCGAGCCCTGCCTTAAAAAAATATCCAAGCATGTGTTGATACCATCATGGGTAGCATGTTTCTAGATAAGCCATTTTTAAGGATTGTTGAGAAGTTAGAAAAGGTTGTCAAGACAAATCATGCATGGGGAACGAGGGATAAGTCGACAACAAAGAGCTCGTGTGCAATCAATACTAATTCAACACAAGCAAAAATAAATGAGGAGATGATGCAAGAGCTTTCTCGGATTAGTACCAACGTGGAGTTATTGATAAAGCAAAACTAGGAACGTGTTAATGTAGTTTCTCATCAGCCTCCATGAGCACCTATGTACGAGCAGCCTTACTATGAGGAGGACACATGCATCATCACAGAGTATATGGGGATCTCTGTCGGACCAACGCCCAAGGGTCTAATCAGGACTATTGTCACCAAGGTCAAAGAAACCAAGGTCGAAACTATAACAGGGATAGTGCCTTTAGAGACAACAATCGAGAAGGCTACTATGACAGAAATAGGGGCCAGGAGGTAGATGCGGATTGTGGACGCAAAAATAGTTATAGGATTAGTCTATATGTGCCACCACAAAATCGGGGTTCAGGTGCTGGTAGCTCTAGAGTTGAGGAGATATTTGATCGTCTATTAAAGAAGGTTGACACACAGGATAACACCTTAGGGGGATGATGTCTGACATCTCCAGCATTAGTCAGAAGATTGAGTCTCATTCTTTTGCTATCAAGCAACTGGAACAATAGTTCGGTCAAATATCAACTCAACTTAACCAGGGACAGAAAGGTACATTGGCCAGCAATATAGTTCAAAATCGAGAAAAAGAGGGGAAGTGTATGGCGGTGACTACCCGTGGTGGCAAAACAACTCTCCATCAACATTTCTCTCATTGAGGCATTGAAGAAGATTCTAGGGTATGCAAAGTTCATGAAGGACTTGGTCACGAAGAAGCGGACTATAAGCCTGGAGCTATCCTAAGAGCTTTAACATTGTAGTGCAATTGCTACACGGTCCTTGGTGCAAAAGTGAGAATATCTCGGCGCATTCACTATACCATACATTATCAGAGTGGAGTTTGTAAGGGTATTATGTGATTTTGGTGCCAGTATATATCTGATGCCCCTTGCGGTCTTCAAGAAACTAAGACTGGGAGCATCTACTCCTATAAGCATGCAATTGTTAATGGCTGACCGAACGGTGAAAAAGCCTGTAGGGATACTATATGAATTCCTTGACAAAATAGAGAAATTCATATTCCCTGCAGACTTTTTGATCCTTGATCATGAAGTTGACTTCAAAGTCCCAATCATCTTAGAAAGGCCCTTCCTAGCCACTAGGAGAATACTAGTGGATATGGAAGCCCGCTAACCCAAATTTCTATTGAATGATGAAGAATTTATCTTCAATATCTGTTAGTCGATGAAGATGTCAAATGACTTGAAGATGGATGTTTGGGAACTTGGTGAAGTCTAAGTAACCAAGTTGTCTAAGTCGTGCACTAAATTAGGCATTGCTTAGGGGGCAACCCAAGGTAGAGATCGGTGCTTAGGCGCCAAAGTATGTTTTCGACCCCTATTCTTTACTCTTATATTTTGTGCATTGAGAACAATACAAAGCTTTTTTGATGGGGTATGGGCAGTTATAGGCCTTAGTGAAGTCTGAGTAACCTTGGCGTATAACTATCTCAAATTTTGAATCAGAGGGGGTTTTCTTGCCTTAGTGAAGTCCTTTGTTTTGCAGGATTACAGGGTTTGGCATGATTTTGGGCTAAGTGCACAAAAGTTGAAGTTTTTACTATTTTACGACACCTTTTACGGGCCGTGGAAGTTTCCATAGGCTTTAGAGTTGGTTTCATAGTAAAATCTCGTGAAGGGGTGATTTTTTAAAGTTGAATATATGAATATACAGACTAGCCATAGAATGAAGCATGAGTCGTAGATGATGTTTCGTGCCCTGAGGATCAAAAAGTAGGGAGTTGCTGAAAAGTCATCAAATGAAATCCTATATGAGCCATAAGTCTGAATATGGCCCATAGAAAGGTCTCGTAGAAGTGCAACCTAGAATTGAAGATGAAGTTCACGAAGCCCCAATTACGGGCCGTAGAACTTTAGACGACTCGTAGAGATACTCGTAATGCCTACCGAACCCGATTTTCCTATTTTGATTTGATTTTGTATTTTAAATACTATAAATAGGTTTTTAGGTTATTTTCAGTAGCAATCATTGTGTAACCAGTAGAGAATGTGAGGGACATTGAGAAACACGTGGAAACAATATTTTGTGATCTTAATTCATACTTTGTGATTTCCATTGTAGAGCTTGGATTTCTTGTTCTTAATTATATTCGTGTAAGTGCTTAATTATGGTATTCTATATCATAATTCTTGCATTTACAGTGAATTGAGTAGCTAAATCTACAACTAGAGTTGTGGGAATCATAAAGAACTAACGAGGTAAAAACGAATAATTCGTAGTTCTTTGAAAGTGTGCATGCATGTATTTATTAATTCACTTTGTTTTGATTGCTTTTTAATGGTGGCCAACGTTATAATTCGCCTAGTGTTACTGACTGGATCAAGGTAGTAATGAATAGGAAAAGACATTAATTAATAGGATTCGATTGATATTTCTCATCTAATCAACCGAACTGGATCAAGGGGAGGTCGTACTGAAATAACTTTGGCTAACCTTTATCTTGCAACTTTCTTGATTCAAAAACTTAATGTATGACCTATGTGCTATTAAAATAACTTAAAGAAATCCATTATTAGCAAATTATAAACTTTTAGTCCCATCCGAAAAGTGAAACCTAATTTAAACCTTCCCAAAAGGGAGAAGTGTCACTCGGGTCATTTCTTTAATCTCGAACGTGCATTTAGGGTATTTCCTTTGGCTTAAAACTTTAGGCCCTTGACATTACCACTTATTGGCAGACTTATTATCCCAAGGTGCTAAAAAAAATCTTATATAACGCCACATTATTTATATAATGGAAGAGTAGAAACAGGGGTCTCACAGTCTCCCCCCCCTTAAGAACATTCGTCCGCGAATGTGTCTAGACAACGTCTTGGTTGCACTATTAACTCTTGATATGTGACTTTTAAGGATGGATCAAATCACATAGTGAAATTTACCTCTCGCCTGGATCAAAGGATTTGGTAAACTTAACTTACCGTTTTTCATATTGCACTAGAAAAAAATACAATTATCTTATAATACCAAGTTAGGGAATCATGGGGTACACAATACCCTAGTTACTCTTCTTACTAGTTTCACACACTTGTCTTAATTTAGGATTTCTTTCTTCAATTTTACAACCCTCTCCCTCCTTTGAGGAGATAAGTAGTTAATCAACTCGAATTGCTTGAAATTACTCTAAGTATATCACATTCTCGTTGGATTCAACCCTAACCTTGGTTAGGATATATATCTTGACAATGAACGCTTTAACCTTCAAAAAGGAGGTGTAGCTTGGGTGATATCATAGACTCAGGCCATAGTGGTATGACCTCCCCATTCTGATGAGGGAGGTGAAAGGAAAAGCAGCTCCATCTAAATGACTTCCTCCAAAGAGGGCTCTGAGTGCGGATCTGGAGAGGAGTTAGAGTCTGAGTCTACTTCAGCACCTCCAGCACCACCGTCACCCCCAGATGCATTAACTAGTAGGTGATGTTTGTGGGGCATACAGCAAATATACAGGGATGACCTCCGACTTGATAAGCAGCGCCAACAGGCTCATACTATATATGAGGAGCCCTTGATCATCACTTCTAGGCTTGATAGTGTCCCTAGGACTCTGGGACACCATAGCCTGCTACAACTTGGAGTGGTTGGCAGCTCCGTCGGGGAAGTACTCCTCGGCGATGGTTCCCACTATTATAGAGTCGACCCTAAAGGGAAAGATATACCTTTCTCAAATCCTTTTTTACGCAAGATGGTGAGAGGAGTTCTAGTTGACTTATCTTAGACCACCATCCGGTGTTTTCTTTTTGGTCTCGCGTATCTGGCCCCTAGGATCACAAATGAGTATGATCACAGATTGGGGAAGACCAGGGACAAAGTGTTGATAAGAGATCCAGCCTGAAACACCGCCCTTATGAGATGGACCACCGACCACGTTGGAGAGCAGGGCCAGGACCTTAAGTGGGTTTTAACATCATCGGCGGTGATAGTGAAGGCATCACTCAACTTCACCAGCAAGTTTTGGTGGGTTGTAGTTCGATCACGGATCTGGCCATCCCATGTAGATAACACCTTGACACTGGATCATGCAGTGTTGGTTTTCAGCATCATTACTATCTATGATATTTATTGGGCTTGCCTAATAGCAGAACAGATGCATGAGGCGGCCATGAAGAGGTCCAACTCTTTCCCCTTTCTATGCTTGATATATCACTTATGTATAGTGGCAGGGGTAGATTCTTCATCATCTTTACACTATGATCAAAGTTTGAAGGACATTGTACACCAGTCTGTTAAAGGTTGATGAGAATCTAGTGGCCCTCCAGCGAGCACCACAACCTCCAATCCACTTAGTAGAGATGTTCACCGCAGCACCACCATCTGATCGTTCTTCTTCTTCTACTATTGTTGCTTCTGATTCTAAGGGTCCCCCACAAACTGAAGCTGAGAGAGTGAGGAGGCCCATTACTACTTCTACACCTGCTCCAGAGGTCGTGCCCATACAGCCTTCCCCCGCTGGCATGGTATACGTCTTTACAACATCTATCTAGGCCCTTGCACGGCGACAGGCTCGCACTGAGTCCTAGTTGACTTAGTTGCTACAACAGATTAGGCCTTGGGTTCGCCAGGCCATTTAAGGCTGAGCCATGGGTTAAGTCACACTTTGTGGCCACCCTTGCATAGCGGCTTACATCGATACATAGACACATAGATGCGTTTGAGAGGTGAGTGGAGCAGGGCCTCAGTTTAGCCTATCCTGTTGACTTAATAGCCATTCGGGAGGAGATCCAGTAGCTCTAGACTGAGATAAGGGAAACAACATTAGAACCTCTTGTGTTTCCTTCATCTAACACTACTGAGACTATTGTTGATTTGTTTCTCCCGAGGAGATACCACTCTACCCCCTAGGGAAGAGGCCTTGTCTAGAGGATGACAATCCAGATGCTATGAGATGAGAGAGAGTTAAGTAAGATAGAGCAGTTTGAGGCTACTAGACTTGGCTCCATTACACATGAGGAGGCCCAACTGGCACGTGAGCTAGAGAGGATGAGGGGTGCTAGACCCTCCGGGCATACTCCAGATACTAAGGAGAACACCAAGCAGGTTGAGGGTGGTCAGACACAGCTAGATATTAGCACTTGACACCCAAGTATGCTCCTTTTGACCCCTGTGGTTTGATTCAGTTATATTTTGTTGCATTGAGGATAATGCAAAAATATTTCGATGGGGTGTAGGTAATTATAGCTCAGTGAAGTCTGAGTAACCATGGCCTATACCTATCCCAAATTTTGAGTATGGGGGGTTTTCTTTCCTATGTTCTTTCCCTAAGGACATTTATTTTTTGTTGAACCAGCATATTTAGGATGTGTAAGTATTATTAGTAGCATATTATACAAAAATTGGTGGCATATGTTAGTTTTGTGAAAAAATGATACCCATCAGAATTTTTGTGTTTGGTAGTTTTGATAACAACTGCTTATGGGTTGTTGAGACAAGGGTTCCATGAAATACTTCTCTACTCCTATGAGGTAATGGTAAGGTCTGCGTACATTCCACCCTCCCCAGACCCACTTATGGGATTTCACTGGGTATGTTGTTGTTGTAGTAGTTTTGATAACAACCATGTGAAATCAATGATTGACAATGCTTTTTCTAATAAGTTAAGGTCTAACTATGATAAGCATGATCTGAGAGTCTGTGTTAATAGTGTAATTAATGCCAAGTGTGTGTGAGCTTCTTTGCAGAATTCGTATGTTGTGTTTCGATTCAAAACTTGCCCTGTTACTTTGACTAAGACTCTAGGTTAGTTGGTTAGAAAAGGATCTTAGGTTATTCATATTAGCCCACTTAGCCTGAATAACTAACCAAATGCTTGATGTATCCCTTAGTCCTAATATTTGGGCTTTACATGTACCCTTTTCTTTGGAAACACCTAAGTAACCAAGCCTTTTTTTAATGTGAAATCCTAAATTTGTCCCTTGTCCTTCCATAAATATTGTGCATCTTGACTCAGGCAAAAAGCCTAAGTTGAGGGTTCCTACCAAAAGTGGCCTTGGTTCATAGTTTAGATGTTGTGCACCTTAGCTCAGGCCAAAAGAATTAGTTGAGGGTGGATGGTTTAAGGGGAATCACACTAACTAGGGTAGAAGCTAGTGATACATGAAATAAGGGGAAAATGTGCTATCGGTGCAAAAAAAATGAATAGATGCCTAAATAATAAGCTAAAAATAAAAAGAATCTGAAAAATAAAAGGCAGTGAGCTTAAAAGTTTGAGTAAGGCACCCAGAAAGGTTTGAGATAAGAGAAGGGAAGAAGTAATTCAAAAATGACAGTGTTGGTAGGGCAAGAGTGTAAAATAATGCAGTGTCAAGGAGGTCCATTAGTCACTATGTTCCTAAAACATCATACCAAACCCTCTAAGCCTACATTACAAGCCTAGAAAGTCCTATAGTGATCCTAGCCCAAGTACTTCATGGTCATAGTCATGATTAAATGGGAAAGCATATGGTATTGAGCATAGTATTTGAATATTTGTTGGGAATGTGAGTGATTTTTGCTAGTTCCGAGCATCAAATCTAAAAATACTATCATGAGTGAAATATGGGACTTCTTTTGTGAGGGCACTTGAATTGCACTATTAATTCTAATCTATTTCAGTGATTATTGCTTATCTGTGGTTACTCTTACTTCTCATAGTTGCACTCTCATATATATTGATCTGCATTGATTTGTTTGATGACTATCTGGTATGCTGATATATTAGTTGCGTATCTTTGAGTGATTTAGAGATGATGTATGTCATTAGATTGAGGTCTATGTGTTACTATACTGCTTATGTAGATTGTGTCTGTCGCTTGAGCACCAGCAACAAATTTCAGTTAAGAGTCTTGATATTCTGCCAAAATACAGCACTTTTGATGTTTAAAACTTGGAATTTTATGTGTTCTCAAAGCGATGTTAGTGGATTTGATATGTTTTAATGTTTATTTTGTAGGATTACAAAGTTCGGCATGATTTTGGGAAAAATTCTGCAGAATTGGAGTTTTTGAGGATTTACAAGCTACTCTACGGGCCATGTTTCAAGCCACAAGCCGTAGAGCGGTTTTGTGATTCAAATCTAGTGAAGGGCCAATATTTAGATATTGCATACACGAATTGACAGACGAGCCATAGATGTTTTCATGAGTCATGGATTAGGGTCGTGCCTGGAGGATCAGAGTTTGAAGAGTTTCATAAAAGTTTTCAGGCGAAACCCTCCACGGGTCGTAGATCAAAAGACAGCCTGTAAGAAGGTCTCGTGGAATTGAAGTCAGTTTTTGGAAGTTGCAGAGTATGGAGCCCAGGTATGGGTCATAGTTCCTTATACGGCCCGTAATCTAGATTATAGAAGCTGCCAAATCCAGTTTTTGTATTTTGTTTTTAATTTATATTTACTTATTATAAATAGGTTTTTTAGGTCTTTTTAGCAAATAGACACATGAGAAGACAGAGAAATACTTTGGAGACTTCATATTTTGTGATTTGTACATTGGAAACATTACATTGTGATTTTTTGTGGAGAACTTTGGATTTCTTGTTCTTAATTTCATCATTATAAGTTTCTAATTATGCTATTCAATAACATGATTCTTTCATCTACAATGATTATGCATAGATAAATCCACAACTAGGATTGTGGGAACCATGAAGAACTAACAAGGTCAAATCAGATAATATGTAATTCTTGGAAAGTGCACGCATGTATGTATTAATTAATCATCTTTGTTATGCATGCTTTTTAATGGAGGCCAATGTTAGGATCTGCCTAATTCTTACTGACTTGATCAAGGTAGTAATGAATAGAAAATGAGATTACTTAACATGATTCGATGTGATCCTCTCGTCTAATCTACTAAACTAGATCAAGGGGTGGTTGTACTGGAACAAAATGCAAATGTTAGTAATGTCACATTGCGGGGATGGATCAAATTATGTAGTGAAAATTACCTCTCGTCTGGATAAAAGGGTTTGGTAAAATTAGCTTACAAATTTTATATACTACACATTAGAAAAGATTACAATTATCTAGTGATACTAACTTAAGAATTCATGGGGAACACAATATCCTAGTTACTTCTCTCACTGATTTCACAACACTTGCTTCTAGTTTAGGTTTACTTACTGCAATTGCATAAATTTCCTTCTTTTGGGAGATAAGTAGGTTAATTCATACTCTAGGTTTAGACCATATTCCCTGTGGGATCGACCCTAACCTCGATTTGATTATATATTTTGACAATGAACTCTTATACCTTCAAAAAGGGGTTGTAGTTTGGGCAACATTAATTGTATAATTCACGTTGAGGTTGTTTCTGGGTAAATTAAAGTCTAGGTGGTCTGGGCCATTCAAAGTGAGCAACTTTTGAGTAGGGATGCCATAGAAGTTGACAATGCTAGGGGAATGATTCAAAGTGAATAGGCAACGTTTGAAGATGTATTTTGTAAAACCACCAAGTGACCAAGTGGTGGAGATCTTATAAATTGATGAACTTTGATGGTAATGGACTCCATCGTGCCACGATATTAAATATGGTGCTACTTGGGAGGCAACCCGAAGTGTTAGTGATTATTTAATAACGTTTGTTGATTTTTTAGGCAGACAGAGAAAAGTGAGAAAATGTTACGATTTGGGGGATTATTACCACTCGGCGCATTGTTGAGTATGATCAACAATCCAAGATACCATTTCCTTTTGACACAAAATTGGTACCTAGGGTTACTAAAATATTCAGCGGGCTTTGCACATTCGGCGCATCACCGAAGGTGTTCGACGATGGCTAGTGAGCCTGACTTTTTTCTCATAGAAGCCCTTAGGACACTATAAGTTCGGCAATGAGGAACACATTTGGTGCATCGCTAAATGTGTTTGGCGAGGTATGGTAGGCATTGCTGACTCACGTCACCCGCTGCTTCAACATTTATAAAACATCTTCCTTCTTTCCTTTTTCTTTCCTCTTTTAATTTCTTCACACATAGGTAACTTTTTACTCTTAAAATGATTGTCACCATTGTCCGTGCATCAATTCTAGTTATCACTTCACTCTCCTCTACTACACACTATTATTGAAGGTATCTTCTTAGCCCTTACTCTTCATTTTCAAGTGTTTTTACTCGTGTTTTTGAGAAATTGATAGTTGATTGGGTATGTGCATGCATTTAATTGAAGTTTGGGATTGTTTACAACGTGCAGAACTTGTTGTTACATGCAAATTTGATAAAACCATAATGATTGAGTGATTGTTGAAATTTTTTTGAAATTCAAATGGGTTTGCTGAATTGCCACTTGTTGATGTTTGTCCCTTGAATTTATTCATATATATCTTTTTTAGGGATTTGATATTAGAATTTTCCGACTATGTGAAATTTTGACAAAGTTCATTCTTAATTATTAGCAGTCGAGCATTGAGTTTGGGAGATTGGAATTGAGCTATGATTTTTAGACCAATGATTGTAATGTCATAATCCTTTATCCATGTGTGATTGTTGTAGGCCTCTTTTGTGTTCGATTGATGTTCAATGTGCGAATAATTATTTGACGCTCATTGGTCAAATTATTTTGTTGTGGGTTTCCTTGATTGGATTGGTAAATGAATCAAATTAGTGGTATCATAATTTTAATGTGATTGTTGGGTTGTGTAAGGGTGAAGTCTGAGTAACCCATTTTTGATTGAATAACTTGGATTTGCCCAATGATAGAGTGGTGACATCTTTCTTAAGTGTTAAGTTGTCATTTTTCTAGATTCTTAAGGGTTATGGAAAGCCTGAGTAATGTAAGACATATATTGACTTTGAATAATTAGGCATGATTTTTGATTTTATGATTAGAATGATATAGATTATATGTTTGTTAGGTTGAAGGATTGGGTGCGCGATTTGGCGAAGCACCATTCAACTTCGACAAGCTAACTTTAGCCCACCTAAGTGATTTGACTCATCGTGGAGTTCTAACGCCATCACCTAAATACACAGGCTTGGGTGAACAAGTCTCTGTCACTTTTGGCGATGTCAAGTAGGCCCACTGAAGTGATTCAATGATTCACTGATTTTTCACAACAATCGCGGAATGTGATAGGACTTGGGACCCCTTCTTCTGTCACTTTCGGCAATGGCTACCCAGCTCACTAAATCACTTCAACGATGAACTTAATTGATTGAGCAAGCTCATTGACAATGTTTTCAAGCCAATTTTTTCAAGTCATATCATGCATATTTCTTACAACATACCCTTCGTTCATATGTCATTTTTTGTTGCATTTGCAAGATGTCGAAGCATTTCTTAAGAAAGACAGACCTGAGAAAAAAGGGTATTATTTTATATGAAGAACCACAACCACAACAACCCATATGACCCCAAAGAGAGCATCAGGGTAGGGAAAGCGGAAAATTAGCGGATAATGGGGGGATGGGCCAGTAGTGACACCGAAAGTTCACTCGAAGTATAGTAGATTGAATTAGAAAGTAAGGAGGAGGGGTCCAAGACCCCTGTACATATCCCAACCACTCGTGAACCAACTCCTAAGTGGCAATGAACAGAAGAGTGCTCCAAAGCGGCTCACGGCCCCCTCGATAAAGTAGTGAGAAGTACCATTGTACCTCGAGTTTGAACAGATTAAGAGTTGTGGGGTTAAGGACAATACTTGCGGGGAAGCGATTTCCATTGATGGTGTTATTAACAACTACTCTGAAGTGTAGGATACTCTTAAATTCCACAACTTTTAGATATTCACCAGACTTCGAGATCTATATATTCCACCATGGGTTCGAGAATTTTATGTGACATATGCATTTTTCGTACCCGAAAGTAGAGACGGGGTGAAGATTGTGCCCAAACCAATTGATGCAGTGGAATGTATAGGGAAGTTGTTCTATTGTAGTGAGACCGAGGTCAATGACTATTTTTGTTGCACAATGAAGGGTCACGATGACATAACTAAGAATACCGATAACAACACTTTTGATGATTTGAAAGCATGGTTGGCCCAAATATTGAGCGGTACAGCGACTTTGTGGCTTGTTGAGGGGGCTCAAATTGAAAAAAGAGATTTGGATATGCCAGCTCAGTATTAGTTTGGCTTTATCAACAACAATTTGATGCCATCTGAAGTTGAATCCATCCTTTGGCATCCAAAAGCTACGATGGTAGGTTGAATCATAGATAGGAGGTGATTGAACTTATGTGCCATTATTTCCCCAGAGACGTTCATGGGGGGAAAGAAGTAGCACGCCTCTTTACCATTCCTAGTGTTGATCATAGCTTTAGGTTATTATGCAGGTATGCCCTTTGATTGCAAGACTAATGTTAAGATTACTCCATCGTCTTCTACTCATATATGTAGGATTGAGGTTAGTACCGATCTAAAGAGGAAGAGAAGGCTAGAAGGGTTGATCACACTCAAATTACACCTTCCAATCAAGGTATAAGAGGTCGTTGTTCAAATATAGAACCTAATGATGATTAGGGTTGATCCACAGGGAATATGGTCTAGACTTGGAGTAATTAAAGCAATTTTGATGAATTAATAGACTTACTTCTAAAAAAAGAGAGGTTTCGGAGTAAAATATAATTATTCAAACCTAAACTATGAACAATAGTCAATGCAAGTATTACTAATTCAGTGAGAGAGGTATCTAGGGTATTATGTTCCCTATGAATTTCTAATGTAGTATAACCTAATAATTATAACCTTTTTAGTGTGTAGCATGGAGAACTGGTAAGTTATGTTCACCTAATTCCTTGGGCTGGCAACTAGGCAAATTTAACCACGCAACTTGGGTTGTCTACAGGTATCGCATTACTAACCCTCACACTGGTCCTAGTACAACCATCCCTTGGGCTATTCAGATTGATTGGATGAGTGTGCTCACATCGAATCCTATTATTTATTCCTTTTTCCATTCACTACCTCTTTGAGCCGACGAGTAAGAATAAGGTGAATTATAATGTTGACCACCATTAAAAATCTTTCAAAATGAAGAGATAAATAATACATGCATGCAAACTTTCTAAGGATAACAAATTATTTGGTTTTTACTTTGTTTGTTCTTCATGGTTCCCACAACCCTAGTTGTGGATATAGCTACTCATATTCGTGTAGATGAAGAAATCATGTTATATATTTGTTTAATTAAATATTTACAATGAAGAATTGAAGAACACAAAATCCAAAATCTCTACGTAAAATACAAGATCAAGATCCAAATATAGGTGCAATTAGTATCAACTAAAGTCTCCAAGAAAAATCCAAAAGAGAATAATAATATGTGTTCTAAAGTTCTATACGTTCAAAAATAATTAAAAACCCTATATATAATAAAAGAAAACTAAATGCTAAACCAATTAGGAAAATTGGATTCAGGACCTTCCATAAGCCAATTTATGGGTCGTGGCTTTGTTTACGGCTCGTGGAAGGGCTTCGTAGACTACCTCTTCAAAAAATGGTCATCTATGTACAAGGGGCATAGATCGTACAAGGGGTCGTAGACTCCTCCATCCTATTGACTTTCAGAAACTTAGCGAATCTCTGGTCATTCTATCCATGAACAAGTCTATAGGCCATGGAATGAACAATGACCCATCCTGTTAATCGTAATTGCCACAACAGAAAATATTACCATCACTGGTTCAGGACCACGAACCCCCACCTACGGCTCATAGATCAAACCATGGCCCGCCGGTGGTCTTCGTACATCACCAAATAGATGCAAATTCTGCAATCTTTACAAAAACTTACCAAAACCTGCAATCCTGCAAAATCAATATAAAAACACATCAAATCTACTAACATCACTTAGAGAACGCATGAAATTCTAAGTTTTAAAGTATTAAAAGTGTCGTATCAAGGGTTCCCGTTGATACAACATTGTTGGCTGAGATCGAGAAGCTTGAGGCGGGGTTGGTAGAGCATATACATGTCTCAAAGATGCCTACTATCTCATTACCTCCTATTTCTCCTACTCCTACATTGGCTCCTACTTCTACTCCTACTCCTACACCATAATTGAGCTAGGCTTTCAATCTCTATATAGGATGATTAGACCAAGTAGCCATTGTTTGCTCAGCCCGGGTTAAGGCTTCAGTAGCATGATTTTGTTAAGGTCGCACTCGCACCAATTTATAAGGGTATAGACATCTATGGAAAGCTATTGGAGGAGTATGGTTTTAGACTTGAAGGTTGACCGTCATAGTTGAAGATGTTGAGAACTGATCTAGTGCTCTGAATGAGCTAGAGGCCTTAAACGCCAATATGGTGAGTTTGAGGCAAGATGTGAGCTCATTTAAGTTTACTGATATTGAGTATCTTTGGGGGCAGATTGATATCCCTACCATTGATACTAGGTTAGAGGCTGACCCTTTGGGAGTTGGGGTGACAGAGTCGATTGACATAGTAATCACCCAAAGACCGGTGATAAGGCATTGACATCTACAAAATCGTCGGGAGACTTTTAGCCCATGGGATAAGTTGTCGATTCTAGAGGATTCTATGGTAGCAGTTATTCTTGAGCAGTCGCATCACGACATTTCTATGATTGGATCTAGTAGATATGGTCCATCCTTAGAGCCACCACCAGCAGCCCTAAAGTCTTGGATTCTCATCTATCCATCCACAGCACCATCAGTTTAGGTTATTTCTACTCCATATAGCTCACCTTTAGAGGTGGGCGGTGGACAGCTTCCGGGCACTGATGCCCTGGTTGATCCTTCTTTAGCTCCACCACCTTTGTCTTCTTAACCCCGGGGGATTTCTCACACTCTCTTCCCTTTATTCCTATCAGTCTTTTTTTTCATTGCATTGAGGATAATGCATCTTTTGTTTTGGGGGGAGGGGGTGTTTGATGGTAGTGCACTAGTGTGTTAGTTAATTTTTGTTTGAATAGTTGATGTTCATGTATATTTTGTACAATAGGTGACATGGTTAGTTTTTAAATATTTTTATTTTGGTTTGTAATAGTTAGTGTTTGTTTACTACTTGCATGTGATGATGTTTGGTTTTGCTTCATGTTCTTCTTTTGTTTGAATACCAATTTTGCAAAATCAAACCCAAAGCATATTTAAAAAACCTAGCACTTTCTTAGCTCTTGAAGTAATTCAAGTATTGATCGTCAATATCTTTGACTCGAATAGTGCCTTGGATGAGAAATGTGTAGTGACTCACTGATTAGTCTAATTCAAGTTAAAATGATCCATTCATGGATTATAAGTATCTTGATGTGAATAAGTGAGTGTTGAGCTTGAATATGTTATAATCGTTCTTTGCAAACTAGCATTATTGAGTTTATGTTTAAACTTGTATTCCATTGTGACATGTGTGGTGAACTATACTTGGAAGTTGTGTGTATGATTGTTGAGACTTGCCTTAATAGTCTTTTGATTAGGTATCCATCGAAACTAATTTGGGAGATCATCAAAGGCCATTTTTGTGATACCCACTTAAGCCAAAACCTGACCAAATTTGTGAATGATATCCTTAGTGTCCCTATTTGAGCCTAAAGCTATTTCATTGGCACCCATCTCATGAGCTACTCCTTTTTTATTCTTTCTTTGATCACGAATTCATATTTGAACCCTATCCTCCTTGATTTGCTAGAAGTGAGGTCAAAGGCCTAAGTTGGGGGTATTAGGAACTCTTTATGATGATTGAATGAATGTTGGTAATGGAAAGTGTTCCCTCATGTGAGGAAAACCAAAAAAGAGAAGGATTGAGCAGTTAAAATGAAAGAAAAATCTTGAGAAAAATCCTTCAAGTGCATAAAAGAAAGAAAGAGCTTGAGTTGTGGGCATCGAGAAATCGAGAGGTTAGAGGAACAATAGAAAATATGTGAAATATGTAGGTTTGAAATGAGAAAAGAAAATAGGACAAGGCTAAGGCAAATTATAGAGGGTTAAGTCACTCTTGTCCAAAATGTACCTACTCATCACTTAGCCAACATTACAAGTCATTAGCAAGTCCTTGTGATCCCAAGTTAGGCCCCGAGGAGGCTTTGATTAATTGAAAATAAGGGCAAGCCTATGGACAAGAACATGCATGCCATCGGTCTTTTGTGAGCATGAGCATTGCAAATTCCTCTACACTTAAGAAAATTGTGTGTGTTTTGTGAGAATGGGGAATTTCCTTTGTTGTGGGGGAACTTGGAATTTTTTTAAGCATGAGATTATAACCATGTGAGGAATTGTGAACATAATCTTGTCTTGTTACCTTTTTGTCACCTCTTAAGGCTTCAAAATTGTATAAGTGGTTTGTGGAAGCTTGGGGACAGGGAAAAAAAGGGGTGTCATATACATATTACTCTCTTTGGACCCTGTTTAAAGGCAATATGTGTTGGGAACTCAGTGTTTGATTTGCTTTAGGGAAAGCAAAAAGGTAAGTTGGGGATGTTGATAAGTCCTAGTTTTGGACTCATATTTGAGCTTAAATAGAGCATAATATTGTCCTCAATGCATTATTTTATCTTGGAATCCAACTTAAGTTATTGATAATTGATAAGTTTAGTGTCCAAGAAGGATTCAAGGACAATTGAATGAAAAACAAAGAAAAAGAGGCAAAAGGGTGCAAAAGATGATCAAAATAGGTGTCGCCATTGCAATTTGGTGCATCATCAAACTACCATGGTAATCGCCCAATGTTACAGCGAATGGACCCTTGAGTAGTGTCACAATACGGCGGATCATTGAATATGTTCGATAGGCGAACATGAACTCGCCGAATGTCACAGAACCTGACAAGGGTAGAAGGATTGGTACGTCTCAACTCGGTGATGTTGAGGGAATTCGACGCATTACCGATTTGATTCTATATGCTCAAAGAGAATCGCCAATGTTGCAGAATCGGCTTGAAGAAAAAGTGAGTGAAAACTCAGCGATGGTGTCACAAGTCAGCGCATCACCGAACATTTCGGCGATGCCAGACTAACCTCGCCGAGTGGAATTTTGGGGCTAACTTCAAGAGAGTATTTAAGGATCTTTGGTGTACAATTCTGAACATATTCTTACGTGTAATTTATACTTACACTCTTGAATACTTAATTTTTGGGGAAGAAGCTCTTGGTACTTGATTTGGAAAGAAGGATTGTACACAAGTACTTTTGTTTTAGAACTTCAATTCAAGCTTGCAATTATTGATGAACATCTTGGTATAATTTCTTCTTCTTTTATCATGTGTGGCTTAGGGGTATGCAATGTAGTTGAATGCTTGAATCTTGTAGTGGGTCTTTGATTTTTTGACTAATTGTGTATTAATTGATGTGGGTTTATATTTTCTACTATCTATAATTGAAATCCTGAGGTTGCAAACTCAGGGTTTATGTATAGATGCTACATAATTTTGAGTATTTGGAGTGGGTAGATTACATGATAGTCATGGGTATTTGTTGATTATGCTGGAGTCCTTGATTGGGCTCAATCGACTAAGGTATTAGATAGATTTGTTAATTAATTGCATGGGTTACTTAGATTTCACATGTAATTGGGGTGAGAGACTTATTTATGTTCACATCGATATGCCACTCTCGGTCTTATAGCAATTGTGATTACCAACAATCTAGCCTACCCACATATATGTTAACTATAAAAATTTGAGTCCCACTTACATGCTTCATGTTCAACTACGCACACCCCTAGCATGTCCCTTTTATTGAGTTCAAATTCGAACAATCTCCCTTTAATTTTACTTAAGTAGTTGCAAATTGTACTTAGTTAATCTGTTAAATTATTTTCTATGCCTACAACTAATAAGAACAAGTTCTACTTCAAGCCATGAATCATAACAATGCTTTCTGTGAGATCGACCCAAACTCCTAGTTGAATAATTATATTAACAATGATTGTTGTATTCCTTACTAGTTTTGGGATACACTTGAGCATTACCATTTCATAATGTTAAATCAAATGCGGCATAACATGTAAAGAAAAAACCTATATATAAACATCAAAAATCCAATTCGAAAAGAACTAGGAAAATAGGATCCGGCAACTTTCACGAGCCCGTTTATGAGTCTTAAATTGGTTTACAGGCTCATGGTCTACGAACTGACTTTTTATGGCTCGTAAATGGTTTCACGAGTTGTGGTTTGAGGTTTCGTAGATGCTTGACTGGGGAACTGTAGCACTTGAACCTCCAATCTATGGTCCGTAGTAACATCCATGAGTTGTACTATAGGCTCGTAGTTTTTATTTTTCTATGTACTGTCTTCAATCTGCGGATGTTGTCTACAGCTCGTGAACATAATTACGACTCGTACTTTGACTCATAAATTTTCAAAATCAGTCTGCAGTTCTGAACTTCAACAAATATCATGTTGAATCTCGATTTTCTGCAAAAATAGGACAGACACACATCAAACATAACAAAATGTACCAGAGAACTTACAAAAATCCTAAGTTTTAAGTATAAAAAATTTTATATTTTGACGACACATCAAGAATCATGAAAAACATTTTAAATGGCTTAAAGGCAAACAAATCGGAAGCTTTAAACTTTTGGATAATACTTGGTACTTTCTTTATTGAAAGTCTATTCTACTGATTTTTGTAAGATGCAAAGGTATTAATATATTTCATAAGAAACTAGTTTGAGATGCAAAATTGTTTCACTCTTTTTATATGAAATTTTTATTTTATTTTTATAAATATATAATACTCCTTCCGCTTCAATTAGTTTGTATAATTTTAACTTCACATGGAGGTTAAGTCTAATAAAAATTGTAAAATGACTTTTGAAATTAAACTAAAAATTGAAATGGATAATACAATTTAGTTTTACTTTCCAAATACCGCTAATAATTTCATTATTATTAAAAAATGAGGCGCATCAAATTTAGAGATGTAAGGGAAATACTTTATTTTGTTAGGCGTAGAGTGACCCTTCGCTTCTTGACAACATATTCACTTGAAATGTGTGCTTTCAAGCCAAAGATGAATTCCACTTTTTTTAAAAAAAGTATTTTTATCTTAATTTATTTCTCTTACTTTCTTTTTTAATTCATTATATAGTTAAAAATTTAAAAATGTTATGAATTTTAATAATTAACAATTTAAAATATTCTATCGTATATGTTAATAATTACATAAAAAGTACTGTAAATTATAACAATCAACAACTTAAAATATTATGATATCTAGTAAGAGGCTACAAGTGTGCAACCCTTAACAATACATTATATTGTACAAAATTACATGAAAATAACAATAAATTATAGTTATTAACAACCTAAAATATTTTATTATATTTAAAAATAATTTTTAAAATATATAAAAATTTTGATTGAATCTCGAAATTCTATTGATGAAACATAAATTATAACAAATAAAATGACATATATATTAAAAAATCACATAAAAAATACTATCAATCACAATAATTTATAATTGAAAGTATTCAAAATATTTTATAAGAAATTTGACTGACTCTCTGATTTCATATGTATTAATTAATCCTAACAAATAGAGTAATATATATTAATTTAAAATAAAGTATTAAAAATTATAAGAATTAATAACTTAAAATATTTTTTAAAATATAAAAAAAAATTAATTAACTCTCAAAATTATATTGAGATGACCTTATGCTGGAACTACCCCTATATATCATATAAAAAAAAAAATATACAGACTCACCGTCTGTTCTCCAATTACAACATCTTTTCTTTAGAAAAAAGGGATACAACAAGTCCTGCAACTTTACTTTTGTTTTAAAATATCCAAAAAAGTAGAGCACTTTTATGTATTCAATATTTATGTATAACATTGCGCCGGAAAAGCAACAGTGGTAACTGATTGGATGGAAAGAATATGTTAAAATAGGTAAAGCAACTAACTTTAATGATGAAACAAATAATAAACAACCGACCATATATAATTATGAAGTAAATGGCAGTATGGTTCCCTAATAAGAGATCTTCGAAAATGGTTGTTTTTTCCGTTGAGACAGCAAAAACACAAGGGCACTATATCTTCCTGCATGTGCCTACCAACATGCCTCAAATCTAAAGAACATGGACATCTGGTTATCCCAAACAGGACCTCAATGAGTATACCACTTTTAGACTACAATATCACAATTAAGTAATAGTTTGGGCTCACTATTTTTATACTGTTTAATAAGTAATTATAGTAGCCTTCTATTTATTTTGTTATGTCATTTATATTCTTATAATTGACATGAGCCAACATTATTATATCCATATTTTATCTTATTTTTATCATTTTATTATTGAATATTTCAAAGTCTTTCAAACAATCAAGTGTTTTACTTTTTACAAAATCTATTGTTGTCTGTTTACAAAAAGAACAAAAATTGTCTTTTAGCGTCTTCTTCAAAATTTCAAACATTACAACAAGTTATCGTAATAATGAAGCAACACAATAGTATTCCATAGCATTCTCAAATTCTACCCGCATGGACATTTTCTAGAGGTTGGGAAGTGGGTCTCCTATGTGGGAGATCTGGAATTGAATTCAGCCTCCTTTTACTATCCAATCATGAGCTCGCCGCTTGCTTAGTGCAATTTATATCTCTTGTATGATTTGTGAAATATTGCACATTGAGTACGTTACAACAAATGCTCACCCAAAAGGCAGAGACTATCTTTTTCAAAAAAAAAATAATAAAAACTTCTCATATTCTAGAATCAAATTGTATATTATTCTTAATTTATGTTATAAATTTCATTGAAAGTTTGCATTATTTATATTGTTATTTTATAAAATTTATGTATATTTTTCTTTTCAAGACTCCATTCATAAAATAACACTGCATATATTATTGTTATTATTTTATTTATATAATATCAACTAAAAAAATTAAAATATCCTTATAAAATTGGGCGAATTTCATATACATATACAATAAAAGAATTTGTTTACATAAAATGTAGCTCACTTTTTATTTACATAAAAAATAGCCAAAATCGGCCCATCTATTAAAATTAAGATCAAACCACATCATAGGCCCAATTACATAGCTGGGCCCAGCTACCTTTTTCTTCCTTTCTTTTTCTTTCTTATTTTTTCTTCCTCTCCAACATTGAATTTATTTATTTTTAATTATTTTTTACTGCATTTTGTAAAATAAAAAATATTTTTGAAGAACTCTTTTCAATATCTTTTTACTGTGTATATATAATATATTGATATTGTATAAATACTTATGTGGTGTATATGTACTATATCGATATTATATAAATGTGTATGAATTTGTATTATTATTGTATAGATAGTTATGTAATACATCAACACTGTATAGATTGTGTATTAGCATGTATCAATATTATATAAATAGTGTGTAAATGTGTATCGATATTGTATAAATTATATATAAACATATTCCAATATTATATAAATAAGTATGTGATGTATCAATATTACATAAATGGTGCATAATCGTGTATCGATATTGTATATATAATTATGTAATGGATCGATATCCATATTTATTTGACTAACATGCATTCTCATCTTAATAAAATAAAGAATAAACTAGAGATAATAAAATGGCAAAAAAAATCACAAAAGAAGTGAAATAATTAAAAAAAATTAAAAAGAGTTATTTTTAAAAAGAAAATAATTTAACAAGCACAATTAAAAAAATAAAAAAGATTTATTTTTAAAAATCAGAAAGAAAAAGACCAAATTAATAGAGTCAAACTATGAGACAAAAAGAAAAATTAAAAAAAAAAATAAAAATCTGAAAGAAAAAGACCAAAGAAAAAAAAATAAATAAAAAAAAATACAAAAGGCCGAATGGCCAATTTGAAATGAAAAAAGAAAAGAAAAGCCTAATGGCCACTTCACTAGAAGAAAAGAACAAAAAAAAAAAAAAAGGAAAGGCCGAATGGTCATTTGAACGAAAACTGCATAATCCTAAAGGGGAACTATATTGTAAATGATATTTCGTCATATTATAAGAAATATTATCAGAAATATGATTTTTTAAAAAAGAAATCCTGTCTGGAGAATTAGACAAATTAAGGTAATACTACGACTTTTCTTCAAAGAAAAGTAAAACTCAAATGTGATTAAAACATAAGACAAAATTCTAACAATTCTCACCTTTTTATCCTGCATTTTCTGGGCAAAACTTAATTTTCCTTCTTTATTATATGTGCGATTTCTATCCCAGCTCTTTGTTTGACATAGAAAAAACAATTGGGTGGTACGGAGCTGGTGCAGGATAGGTTAAATTTATCTCATAAATTTTTTAAATCGTCCCGTCTTGCATGACAAGTTTTTTCATTTTCGACTCTCCCTGCCTCATATAGATTCACCTCACATAAATTTATCCTGCATAAATTTTTAAGTTCTTTTCTTTTTTTATTGAGTTTAATATGGAAAATAAAATTTATGATTTTTTTTTTTTTGTTTTTCAGTAACTAAAATCTCAACAAGCAATTAATTTATTCCTATTTAACATTTCGGTACTCATTTTTTAGTTGTTAATTATCTGTTTCTATTTAACATTTCAATAACTAATAAATTAATGGACATATCTAGTTTAAATTTTAGAAAAGAAGTTAAAATTAAAGTCAAAGTTTAATATGAAAAGTTTATATCTTTGATTTTTTACTTATTACAAAAATTTAATTTTCTGTTGGCTCATATTTGGTACCTTAAACCCGCAATTGCCTTGTCCATCATTAATTTTAAAAGTAATTACTTCAACCTGCCTTGCAATGACCTCCCCGCGCATAACTTTAAACCCACCTCACATAACTTTAAACTTATTTCCTACCCGCCCCACATAACTCTAAACTCATCCTATATCTACTCTCCTTTGCTCTACTCTGCTCTATTCTATTACCATTCCTACTTTTACATTTTTAAAATGAAGCACTTGCGAATTAAAAATAGTGATGCGCTTGCTCGTTGGAAATATTGAAGCCCTTTCGGATTATAAATGGACCCTATGCAAGAATAAGAGTATTTGAGCCCTTTCAGATAAAATGAGCCCTTTGTATGGTCAGAAGTATTAAAGAAATGTACTCGTTGTTATGAAACTATATAAAACAATACAAAGAATAAAGTAAGGAGAAGAGAGACTACTTCTTATTCATGTTGAAGAATATTCAGATGTTTATTACAAATAAGAAAAACATTATATTTATATAGAAAAAACTGATTCGGTCTCCAAGTAAGAAACTGACTTGGTCTCCGAGTAGGATTTCCAACTCTTAAAGGAATGCACATAATAGACATTCACTATAACTCAAATATGTTTATAACACTCCCCCTTGAATGTCTATTTGATAGATTATGTGCCTTGTTAAAACCTTGATAGATAAAACCCAGTGGGGAAAAAATTCTAATGAAGGAAAAAGAGTACACATATCTAATAATACGCATTTTGGATGCCTCATTAAAAACCTTACAAGAAAAACACAATGGGACAAAATCCTGTGAAGGAAAAACAGTACATCGTATATTAACTCCCCCTAATCAAAATATCAATCCAAAGACTTGAATCTTCGCATTCCAATCTTGTGTACCATCTTTTTGAAAGTTATAGTTGGTAGAGATTTGGTGAACAAATCATTCACATTGTTACTTGAACGAATCTGTTGCACATTTATATCACCATTCTTTTGGAGCTTATTTGTGTAGAAAATCTTTTGTGAAATGTTCTTTGTTCTATCTCTTTTTATGAATCCTCCCTTGGATCAAAGAGTTTTGCAAGTTCATCACTTCAACTTCATTAAGTAAACAATCTATTATATTTTGAAAACTCTTCAAGAGTTTTAATTCAAATTATCAACTTGCATAACAATATGAAAGATTCTTTATTGATTTTAATTCATATGAGGATTATAAACAAGTTCTTTAAAGAACTTGCGTATACTTCATGCATTTTAAATCCTTCAAATACTCTCATATCAATTTTGTACAGTGATAATATTTAATATTAAATGCGTGACGTTTTCTAGTGTTTAGATTGCAAGTCAAATAAGTTTTACGTACGCTTACCAAGATGCATCATTTTACTTGATAATTAGAACATGCTTTAATATACTGTAGAATTAAGATCTTCATAATCTTTTACAATATTATTTTATATTGTATCAACTTTATCATCGATAAAATATCTTTTTTCTCGGTTTGCAATGTGACATAACTTGTTGAGATCTCATCATTTCATTATTTTTTACCCCTCTCATGAGGTTTCATGAAGTGTTATGTCATAATCTCTTCAAGAACATATTGCCTCTTAATTATAATCAATTTGATCATTTACACATTGCCTTTTCAAGAATTATCTTATTTGGGATCAATTGCATGTTTCATGCATGTCATAGACTCTGTCCTTCAGGGACGTTAAGAGTATTTTAACTTTTAGTTTCTTATTATTTTCCCCTTATGTTAGACAAACTAACATATATTTCAATCTACCTTAGAGAATCCATCTTGTATGCATCATGGTGTATTTATTAATTATATACTGCATATCAAAAATACTAGATAAAAATTATATGATCTCTGATCATAAATCAATTGAGGAAAATTTGATCATAATGTGTATTAGACCGATGTGTATCTTTGTCTACAATTTATCATATTTCAGACCATGAAGTTTTACTCTCATAAGTAATGATTGACCATTTATCTGAGTCATTTAGTGTCAATCATCTTTGATATTTATCAATATGAATTGTCTTGATTACGTATTCTGAAAGTTGTGCTTTTAACTCAATTATCTTACACAAACAATTTTGTGAATGTCAAACTTCATGTTGACAATAAATGCACATGTGATCATCTTGTAGATGCATCTATTTCACATATCACATGACCATGAACAAGCTCATATTCACCCTTTATACTTTCGGAATTTAGGGGATTTAGTCCTAATATTAGTTGATCCAATTAACTTATTATAAGAACAAGCAATCTTGAAGAATCTTTTATTTCTTCAATATATGTCTAATAAGTAAACTCCAAGATTACCATGACACATGTCTTTTGCTTTAGTAAATTTCTGATTTACTATTACATGAGTAAATTTTAAATTTATTACTTAAGAGTCATTTTAATATTTATTTCTTCTCAATTACTCTATCTCTCTTCTGGAGATTAGTCATGATCCTATCACAATAAAGTGCACATTCATATTGAAAAGTCTTATTGAATACTATCACATTCAGTTCAGAGAATAGATCTGTATCTGTAGCATTTATCAAAAAGTTCGCATTCTTAAACACAATAATCTTAGTATATCAATTTATGATAACTTAGTACCTCATTCTATGTTCACGTGCATTGTTCAATCACTATTCTTCTTCCAAACATTATGCACTGCTATCACACTTACTTTAGAGAATTGAACATATTTTATGACTTTTTTCACCAAAAGCACATTATTTTGTTTTAATCATTAGTATATCATTAATATAGTGCATTGAGACTTACCCCAGGGCCTTATCCATATAAAGGCATCTTACAAAATAAATTGATGAGTTTTGAACCCAACATTTATCATCATGCTTTTGGATGTATCACCATCTTCAAGTGATCATATTTTTTTTAGGCTTTTCCACAAAACAAGTGGATCTTTAACTGTGAGATATTCAAATTTTCAAAATCTCATCAAGATGATGACACAAGAATATTATAACTTTAACACAATTTTATTTTGATACTTTACATTCATTCTTCATGGTGTCTCTAAAGAACCACAACATCCAATACCCATGAAGGGTAGTTTTTGCCAAACTATGAAGGACAACGAACTCAAATTTCTCAAGATTAGCAATATTAAAAAGGAGGAAAATAAATAGTACCTTAGCCTTCAAACTTAATCTTTCCTCTTTAATACGGTAGAGTCTAGTTTTGATTACGTGTTATGAAACTAAGTAAAATAATACAAAGAATAAAGTAGGGAGAAGAGAGAAGATTTTCTTACTCATGTTGAAGAATATTCAAATGTATATTACAATTAAGAAAAACTCTTATATTTATAGGGAAGACACTGACTTGATCTTCAAGTAAGAAATTGACTTGGTCTCCAAATAGGACTCCTTACTCTTAAGAGAATCTAAATAATAGACATTCATTATAATTTAAATATATTTATAACTTTGAAAATATAATTGAAAATTGTTTGCACATATAGTATTTTGGACTGTTTTGTGACTAAAATCTTTTTACTGTTAAATTAATTAAAACTTTGACTTGAACTCGTCTTAGACCTATCGTCAATCTGAATTATCGATTGTGATACCATTTATTGATATCAAAATAATAGAACATCATGTGTAAGCTAACTAAAAAATTTCGTATAATAATAAATTAAAGAATAAAATAATATACTAAAAACGCATCATACTTTAATATTGTTTGGTCAATTCACCTTCATATGAGAAACAATTATAATTGAAAATTTTAAAATCATATGGAAATGTCTCCCTTTAAACAAAGCTCTCCATTCCTAAAAGGGACTATATTGTTGACCGGATACTATCTATGTTACGGCATAAGAAGAAGAATATTGGAATTACTTATAGCTATAAAATTTTATTATTTTAATTGCCACAATTTTAGATAACTTTATTTAGCTATAATATAAAAAGTACTACTATTATAATAAATTTTAATTCAAGAATTAATACTTGGCTATAAATTTTATCTAGCCCAAATTGTGTGATTATTTAATTTAGGGTGGATTTCAAAAATGCCTTTTTGGGGTTATGAAATTACAAGGCATTACCAAGTTTATTTATATTACCAATTTTATACCAACTTTTATTAAAAAGTAGGAAAGAGAGTATTTTTTTTTATGATAAAGTTGATTAAAGTGTGATGTGATATGTGGTGAAAAGGAAGAATAAATTAATGATATTTAAAAGATTTAGAAATTGGTGTTGTTGATGGGTTTCTTGTTTATTTTTTATTTTTTTTATAATAATTGACAAAAAAGTAGTATGTTCTTCCCAATTGGAGAATAAAATTTTCAATTTATAAACGTAATGTAAAGCGTAAAATGTTGGTATGCATCATGGTATGCAATTAGTATGCAATTGGTTGGGATGCATCATGGTATTGTCATTTTTATGTTGGCATGTTATTTGGTATTTAGGATTGGCTTGTTGCATGGTTGCTGTTTTTTGGTATTTATATAGGTATTCGATTGGTATTTTTTTGGGAGCATGAAATTGGTATGCAATTGGTATGTTGTTGTGGTTGAAATTTAAACAATGTTGCATTAATGGCTCATTTAATGAGCCGCCTGACCGCATTTAATGCGGGTCAGATCAGCCGCCTGACCGCATTTAATGCGGGTCAGATCAGGCCATCAAAAAGGAAAAAAAAAAAGGAAAAATCATTATTTTAATGGAAAAGTCAAATTTTTGGATTTGGTAAAAATGTAAATTAATTGGTAAAAAAGTAAATAAATTGGTAAATGTAATTTAAGGGGTCAAAGTTGTATATTTTCTTAAAAGTTTTCTTTAATTTAACTGTTGCTACATTGTTTCTATAGCTGGATTAAAAAATATTTATTTAGTTATAATATTTTATTTCAAATAATTTAGTATAATTTAAAAGATTAATATTGTTACGATAATTTTTATTGCGTAAAATATTACAAATCGCGACTAAATTTTACTGTAGTAATAAAGTTAAAGCTATTTAGATGGCAATAAGATGGTTGATCACCTCAGTTAGGGATAAAAAAAAATTTGATGTTGAAAAATTTCTTTTTGCTTTATACAATTAAACTCTTCTCTTAGGTGAGAATTCACTCAATTTCTTTTTAAACTTTCACAAAACTCTTCTTTTTAGAGTGAGTTGATTTTGAATGAAAGCATACTTTGTTTAGACTTTCATCAGGGACAGGTAAATTTGTAATACCCAGAAAGTTAAAAAAAATGAAATAAGGAGGAAATGCCAAATAAAAATTATTGGTGCAAGAATTTATGAGCTACTCTACGGTCCATAAATAATTTCACGAGTAATGAAGTGTGTCCATAAACTTATTGGAGAATCAAAGAAAACAAAGGGTGAGTGTATGAGGGGCGTTACGGTCGTGGTTATGCTTATGGTTCGTCAAATGATTTTGCCAAAAAGGGGCCCAAAGTACAAGCCTTAGTATTTAAACGACGACCGAGCAGTGGGATGTGCTGTAAAGGGATCTATGACCCATAGATCTTGGTTCTAGGACCCACTGGGACTCGGAATTATTTTGGAGCAAACAAAAGAAGAACAAATAGGCCTTAAGACCAGTAGAAATATTGATGAATCGTAGAATTGTGTGCGTAGAAGCAAAGATGGAGTAGTTCGAAGAGGGATTGCAGGATCTATTCTATGGATGAGTACGGTCCGTAAAATATGGGTCATAGACCCCAACTTCAGAGATCCAATTTTAACCCAGTTTCATGAGACTAGTTGTATGACCCATACAAGGATCTACGATCTGTAGATTCTTGTATGTGGTTCACCCCGATAAAATCTAATCAAAAGTATTTTGGACTTTTTCTATCCTCCTAACCCCTAAACTATGTCGTTTTAGCCCTATAAATCATCCTATAACCATTTTTATACTACAATTTCACCCCATTCCAAATTATTCTTTCAATTTCACAATTTTTTCTCAAGTGTCTTTTCCTACAAGACTTCATTGAAGCAAACTAGTGTTCTTCCAAGTCTGCCATCAATTTCTCAGATTTTTTTAAGGAATTTTATTCAAAGTATGCATGTGGGCATTCATCCGTGGTTCCAAATCTCATTTTTTTTTTCTACTAAATTCAAGTATAATTTAAAATTATGCACTTTTTGATGATTTCTCATTGAATGTTATGAATTATGTTTTATATCATGAATAATAATCTAATTATGCATTAATCACTATTAATACACGATTTCACAAATTTTCATGCAAATTCCTCTACATATTACTTAGGGTTCATGAAATTGGTTATTGATTCTTTGAATTATGATTTCGATTGATCTAATTTTACATGATTATGTATGACTTTATTCAAACTACACTATTTTAAATTGATGACATGTGAACCAATACTTTTGTCCCTAATCTTCATTACAAGTTAGGATCATGAATTAATAAGTCTTTCAAGCAAACTTATGAAAAGGGTGAATTAAGACCCAATGACACAACTCAAAGAGGTAAGATTCGTAATGATGGAAAGTCTACACCTACATTACATTAATCCCAAGAAATGAGTTACTTTATGAACAAGTTCATATGAATTGAATTGGTAGTTATAGATTACCTTTCTACATGTTAAGCTCCACGATCTATGACATGTATGAGCTATAATTTAATTATGACAAGCTTTATGAATTATGATAAACAGACAAGTATTTCATGAGATTTTGACTTAGCACCGAGTGAAATTTTAGTTGAGGACTTGACCTAAGGGGTTCTTCCTATAAATCTCTGGTCCCGTAAGCACGTGCCATCATAGGATTATTGCCTTTGTAGCCTAACCAATGGATCCGCTTATACCACATGCTCATGACATATTTGCTTTGTGGGTATAGTCTTTCTTGGCTAGTAGGCTCCCTTTTTTCCATTGTATGAAGAGACATCGGGATTCCATATAATAGCTCATGGTCTCATTATTAATTATGGTTTCTATTTCACATATGATATGACTTTTATGATACATGTTTTAACTCTTCATGATTTGTGCCCTTCTATGATTTTTATTATGATCTTATTATGCATTGACCACACACATGTTTACTTATGTTTTATTGACTCTCTTATCATACTATTTACATTGTTCAATTACATATCATGATTCATGACTTATTGTATTACTCACATACTTAGTACATTTGAAATATTAATACATACTTTTTTTGCTTACATTGTATCAAATATAGAGATTGACGATCACGCTCCTACTTCTCGAGGTTAGTTTTGGATTCCAAGATTTGAAGTGGTCACATGACCCGAGGAAACATCTTATGATTTTCTTGTTTGACTATCCTACTTTTTTCTAGTTCATTTTGGACTTTGAGTTAGTTATGTCTTATCCTAGTAACTCTTATATAATTATAGGTTTCTCAACAAAATATAAAGAGTCTATGTTGTCTACTTATTTGTCTATCCTATAGTGATTCCTAGACTTTTCACTATTATTTTCGCATTCATATGTTGTCTTTTTTTAACCTTGTGTATTCTTGATATGTTAAGAGGTTTGGATGAAATTTTTTCAAGAAATCTAATTACCATATCACATCTAGGGTCTAACTTAAACATGTACAAAATTAGAGTCACAATTGTTAACAATTGTATCAAAAATAAGAAATTGGCATTGCCAATTTAAATAACAATTGTTAGACTAAGTAATTATACGAACTTTTTTTACAGATATACCTAGATAAATATATAGCCATTTTTATAGATATGCGAATTACAGGTGTTTCCTAAAAAGAAAAATGATAAACAATTGAAAAAGCCTTTGCTTCCCTAAATCACAGTTCACTTTCCAACAGATTGTTCATAAAATTAGTAATTTAAATTTGGCATGTATAATTTAAGTAGACTCCATGAAAAGGCGCGGTGAACTGGTTCAACCTGTGGACTGACATTTTCCCTAGATCAGCCTGAGAAAACAAATACCATTCATCTTAGGACCACACTATTCTATTGAGGCAAATATAATTTAAAGTGATTTAACTGAAGTAAGGATACATCCTCTTCCTAGTTCAATTTTTAATTTATGACACTGTGATAATAAGATGGTAATTTGAAGAGGGAAAAAGAATGTACACTCATTTTAATCACTCTTAACCTGATAAAGGAAAACAGCCCATCTCTAATTGGATGATCTCGGGTATATGATTATGAAAGTCATGTACATACATAAAATTGTAGGAAATTGTATATATATGGACAGTCGTGGCAAAAGTTAAATACAAACAGAATTTTAGACACTATATACGAAGGTTTTTTCTGAATGCTAGCTAGGGAAATTAACGGGTGATTTGACCTTTATTTATAGAGTTTCTACCCATGATCACAGGCCAATATTTATTGAACCGTGTTTATTAATTTAAAACACAGAGTCAAATTATTAAGGAAGACCATTAATTTTATTTTGTCCAATAATTGGACTACAACATTGTCCTTTTGAAATTATAACTCATTAGCGTATGTCCAAATTCCAATAAAATTAACCATATTGTAACAATTCAGGCTAGAAATGTCTGCACAAAAATATAAATTGTAACTTGATGAAAAAGCACCAAAAGTTGTACCTATCGAACACAGGATCTTGATTATGATGGACTGATTCAGAATCCAAATACTGAAAACGTCTTGATAAAATTTGGGATATTGAATATACTGGGATTAATATGTGTTGAGAATCACAGATCAGCTATGGATGGGAGAAATCAAATGAGCTAGATTCAAGATTGAGTTAGGCCCAAGATTCATTTCTTTAGGTAGTCCGACTTAAAAATCCAACTGGCGCAAATATACTAACAGATTGATTGAGGATTTTTCAGTGAAGTGTATTGATTGGAAGGTTTGTTAATTTGTTGGATGTCAAAATCCATAATTTGAATTCACTATCCCAAAAGAAGAAGAAGAAGATGATGACATGTCTACATCAGCCACGCCACTTATTGTTGAGCAGCACATACTACAAGTCAAATAGAACAGCTAAAATAAAACCACCTCAACTTTGTTTGTGGCCTTATGGTTTGTTCTTGGACACTTTTAGATCATTGTGGAAGGCACCAAGACATGCATGTCCCAGTTACCCTTACCCTACAATCCTAAGTGGCAATTTCAGGATTTCATAAAACACTGTACCCACTTGTACATGTTGTCAATTGCATTTTTAATACTACCTTCCATCTATATCAACTGTCTTTCAAGTTATTTTTTACATCCTTTAATAAAAAATTTTAGTAATCTTAAAATTATATACTTCTTCTTAAATATCACTTGCTAATTGAAATAGGGTAGATTTGAAAGAGAAATTTTCTAAAATGCAAAAACTCTCAAAGTAAAGTCATTTTGCTAAAACGACGATATTCTAGAACGAATATAATAATCAATTAATCGAAAAATTAAGATGAAAGACATTAAACCTTCTTGAGAAAATAACAAAAGCTGAAGGATTAGGAGTCCAATTGATTTAGAAAGACAGAATTTAAACGGTGAAAACAGCCAAAAGAACGAACTTACCAGTGTTACCATCTGTGAACTGGCCTGCACCATAAACTCCTTCAGCCCAAGTAATCAATTAAGGACAAACAGAGAAATATATATGAGATGAATCAATGATAATTTTTTAAAAAATTAAGAATAACTGCACAAATTGCAAGACATTTCACAACCTAATAGTACCCAAAAGTATACAAATATGCAAATAAACAAGGAAATTTTGCCAGTTATCAGATCCAGTGTATTTTTACATTCTTAGAAGACAGGCTGAAATTTTACCCCAGCCAAGGATTCAAAAGAGTTCACAATCTGATCTATGAGGTGTTAATCCTCATAGGGCGGCTAAAAATGTTTATCTTTGAAACTACATCCCATCCTCGAACGCTTCACCATATGAATCAAATATGATGAGTACACATGTAGTAAATAAATGGAGATAGAGATAGAGAAAGTGATGGGGGTGACAGATAGAGCAGTGAGCACACATAACTTCAAGCATATAAACATCATGCTTGAAAACATCATGTGTGCTCACTCTCTTCTGTCACCTCCCTTTTCTTTTAATATTTACCCCTTTTAGCCTCATGAATCTTGAATTCAATTGTGTCCACCCTGCACAAAACATGAGGAGAAACCCTAGATTTGAAAGACTAGAAGTTACTGTTTTATTAGAAAGGAAGAAAGCTCATTTTGGTGTGTGAGAAATGATGGGCAAGTATGATGCCCTTTATATAGGAAGAGGACCACAGTGGCATCACGTAAGGAATAAATGTGTGCCTATCTCTATCTCTTTGCCCTTTCTTTATATGTCTACCCCCCCAACCACTAATGTGGTATCTTCAAACGAGTCTTTTATCTCTTTCATACTTTCCCCCTACATCTTTATTTGTTTATATTTAATTTAATAAAAAAATTATATTATTTTTATTAAATTAAGTATAAACAAATAAAGATGTATCTCCTTTATATGTCTATCCCCAACCACTAATGTGGTATCTTCAAAGTAGTCTTTTATCTTATTGATATTTTCTACGTATATCCTTATTTGTTTATATTTAATTTAATTTAATATACTTTTTAATTATTATATTATATGTATTAATTATAAATATTTAAATATTAAAAAATAAATAACATTTAATAGTAAAAATAAAATGAATATTAAATAATAAATTATTTTTTAATTTTTTAAAATAAACAAATAAATACTATTTTAGCATATTTTCAACAAATAAAAATGAAACAGGAAACATATACGATAACTATTTGTGAAGGTGCCAAATCTTGTTTTTTTTTTTTAGAAAAAGAAAATGGGGTTGGGGAGGGAAAATGATGGAAGGAATTAATGGCGGGGTTAACTTTTCTTTAATAAGGTTCAAAATTTAGAGAAATAAATACACAAATTAATTAAAAGGAATATTATATTTATTATATGAATATAAAAAATAATTTTAATTATATATAAATAGTATAACTTTTTATTGATCAGATAAATCTTCTAATCCTAAAAAAAAATTATTATAAAATAACAAATTAAATCTTTATTGATAAAATAAAATTTAAATAATCAACCAACTAACTAAGCTTCTAATAATCAAACACGACAAAAAAGTCAATCAATAATACTAGAATGATATGTATTCCCTACATTCACCTATACTAGTATGATATGTACTTCCTCCATTTACCTTTACTCATACAATTTGAATTTTACTTGTCTTTTAAAAAATAATAATTAACATAAATATTATCATAATGTTATTATAATATTTACATTAATTGATATGTTTTGTTTTTTCTTGGGAATAGATTTTGATAATAAGTGCATAATTAATGTTGAAGATAAAAATGAAAAGATAGAATGTATTTACTTTAATTATACTCATTCTCTTTCTGGCTAATTTTGCTTGTCGAGTATTGATGTTAAATCTTTCTTAAAAAGTAATAAATTATATAATAATTTTATATATCACTCTTTTAGTATAAAAAATTTAAATATTTCAAAAAATAAGTATATTTAATAATAAAAATATATTAAATTTCTAGTCATTTGGTGTGAGATATAAGATATAATAATCTCGAAATAAAATGTAAGATTATTTTATCATATATTTGATTGAAGGTATTAGGTAGTCCTTATTTTGTTTATATCCACAATTTATAATATAGTATATAGAATATATTATTCCCTGTACACGATGCAATAACTTATTTATGAAACAATCAATATACAGTGATAGAATAAGTTATTCACTATACACAATGCAACAACTTATTCTAAAACAATCAATCTCGTAATAACTTGTTTTCAATTAAATAAAGTGATATTGTAATAGAAAAAAAATAAATATAAAATATAAAATTATATTTTTAATATAATAAATAAATAAAAATAAAAAAGAGATATTATCCTTGTGCATAAAAAAATCAGTAAAATAAAAGAGATGCGATATATGAGACCGATAGAGAGACATAGGATACTAGCAATTGATTAATTTTCGATCATCTTTACGTTTTTTCCCTCAAAAATATTCTTAACCAACTTACCAGTGACCTCCATAAATTCAAATTACTCCTACCGATGCTTCTCGTAATTCTAAATATCTTTTACTTTATCTGATCCATTTAGTTCTGAAAAATTGATCCATAGTAATAAACATCACTTCACGAAACTAAAAGCATTAAATATTACTACCTTGTTCCATTATGTGGCATTATTTTAATTTTTAGAGATTATTTTTTGAATTTTTAAGTATACAGTAGAACTAGAAATTTTTAAAATAAAATTTATATATATAAAAAATTATATAAAAACATCTTAAATTATAATATTTAATAATATAAAATAATTATAAAGCATACGAAAAAATGAAGAAAATGTTAAGTATGAATTGTTATAAGGAAAAGTCAACAATTGTGATTTCTTATTCTCAAGGCTTTAGTAGTCTATATCAGTGGCTACCATTGCCATATATATATGCCTTCATTCAGAATGTTGGCGATATAGATCAGTGAAAGAAAAAATACACTGCTATATATTATTCTTTCTTCTCCTCAGTTTTAAGCTTTTGATTCTCCTTACATTTATTATAGTTAATTCTAGATTTATTTTATAACACGTTATCAGCATGAAGCTCTGCCCATTTCAAGCTATTGCAAACAGTATGGATATGCCTCAAATTTTGTTTGGATCAATAATCAATCGCGAAGATATTTGTGTTATTGACAGTGGAACGACTCATGCAATTTTTAAGGACGAGAAATATTTTTCTTCTTTACTTAAAAGAAAGGCAAATGTTACTACAATATCTGGCAGTGCAAAAATAATTGAAGGCTCCGGAAGAGCTACTATATTTCTGCCTAAGGGGACAAAAATCTTTATAGAAGATGCATTGTTCTCTTCTAAATCCCCAAGAAATTTGCTAAATTTTAAATATATCCGCAAAAATGGATATCATGTTGTACACTAAATGAAATTAATATTGAATACCTTGGTATAACCAAGAGTGTCTCAGGCCATAAATATATTTTAGAAAAATTACCAACTTTATTGTCTGGTCTATATTATACAAAAATTAGTGCAATTGAAGCACATTCGATCGTAAACCAGAAGTTTACTGATCCAAAAACTTTTGTGCTATGGCATGATCGAGTAGGTCATCCTGGATCAATAATGATGAGACGAATTCTTGAAAATTCAAGCGGTCATCCATTAAAGAACCTGATGATTCTTATGAATTGACAAATTTTCATGTGTTGCTTGTCATCACAAGGCAAATTAATTGCCAGACCATCGACCTTGAAGGTTGGCATTGAATCCCCAAAATTTTTGAAACGTATACATGGGGACATATGTGGACCTATTCACCCACCTAGTGGAGTGTTTAGATATTTTATGGTCCTAGTAGATTCATCATCAAGATGGTCTCACATGTGCCTTTTATCATCCCGCAACCTGGAGTTTGCGAGGCTACTGGCACAAATAATAAGATTAAGGGCGCAATTCCTAGATTATCCAATTAAATCCATTCGTTTGGATAATGCTGGAGAATTTACATCCCAAGATTTTGATGATTATTGCATATCAATTGGGATAAAAATTGGATATCCGGCAGCTCATGTTCATACTCAAAATGGCCTTGCAGAGTCATTTATTAAGCGCCTGCAATTGATAGCTAGACCACTGCTCATGAAATCAAGATTACCCATTGACGTGTGGGGTCATGCTATCTTACATGCAGCAGCATTTGTACGTCTTAGACCGACTAATTATCATAAATATTCTCCATCATAATTGGTATTTGGTCATGAACCAAATATAGCTCATCTACAAATTTTTGGATGTGCGATATACGTGCCTGTAGCACCATCGCAACGCACTAAGATGAGCCATCAACGGAGGTTAGGTATATATGTTGGGTTCGACTCACCCTCCATAATTCGCTATCTCGAACCGTTGACAGGAGATTTATTTACTGCCAGATCTGCAGATTGTCGGTTTGATGAAACAATTTTTTCGCAATTAGGGGGAGAGAAAAAGGAACCCTAGAGAGAAATTGGAGAAATGAAAGTTTCATCACTATCTCATTTTGATCCATGAACACGCACATGTGAACAAGAGGTCCAGAAGATCACACATTTGCAGACAATAGCAAATCAAAGGCCAGATGTATTTACTGATTTGAAACGGATAACTAAGTCACATATCCCTGCAATGAATGTGCCTATCCGGATCGAAGTCCCAAAGGGACCAACTGCCAGTATCACAACTTCTGAATCCCAAACACGCCTAAAGCGTGGTAGACCAGTGGGTTCAAAGGATAAAAATCCTAGAAAGAGAAGTATAAGGAATAATAAAAATGATACTACAAAAAGACTTCCCGAAGAAGATCCAGACTTGAGAAATCCTGATATTCCTGAAGAAATCAGTGAACTGAGACTCAAGTGAATAAAGAACTTCCAATTGGTGATGAGATAAGTTTAGATCGATCAAAAATTACAGTAGATAATGTTTTTGCATATAATGTTGCACTTAGCCTCATGCAAGATAGTGAAAGTCTTGGGCCTAAATCCGTCGAAGAATGTCGACACAGAGATGATTGGCCAAAACAGAGAGAAGCTATTCAATCTGAATTGAATCCACTCTCTAATCGTGAGGTATTTGGACCTGTAGTCCAAACCCCTGATGGTGTAAGACCAGTTGGCTATAAATAGGTTTTTGTGCAAAAGCAAAATGAGAGAAATGATATTGTAAGATAGAAGGCACGCCTTATTGCACAAGGATTCTCTCAGAAGCCCGGTGTCAACTATGAGAAAACATATTCTCCTGTTATGGATGGAATAACCTTTCTGTCACGCTCCAAAAAGAGAGGAGGCGCGACTGGCACCCGATACCGTTATTGGCCGGGTAAGCCACTAAACATACTAGTTAACTAAACTTTGGACCAGAAGAAAATCGGGCAGCATAATGTTTAGAAAAATAAAAAACTAAGTCGGGACCATTTAGGTCATGACCTGGTCAACAACAAATTATGTACATTAAGAGAAGTAAGCCAAAATAATAAAGTACTAGCTAGCCGGCAAGGCTGCCACAACAGAGGTACAGACACACACTATATATACATGCCAATCTTATGACCGGAGACTGAAGGGCACAAAAGGACCATCCCACAATAACATGTCCACAATAGCCTCTAAGAGAACTACTAATACTGTCGGGACAAGGCCCCGACTATACCCAGCTGTACAACAAAAAGCAAGTATCCTGTGAAAGCTCCAGGAAGAGGTGGAGCTTACTAACTCACAGCTGACCTGGGCTCCTAGTGGAGGGGTCACTCAGAGTCCTTACCTGAACCTGCACGCACGAAATAAAATGCAGCGTCCCCAGGCAAAGGGACGTCAGTACGAATAAACATGTACTGGTATGTAAGGAAGGAAGTAAAATCATGGATAACTGTAGTAAAAAGGTTAGAAATACCACCTGTAACTAAAATTCAAGTAGCCTTAATGGCCAATAAGCCACCTCCTAGTGATAAAAAAAATGCATGGTATGCTCGAGTATCGTATGTCGTGAATACATATATATAGATGCAAATGCATGACATACCCAACCAAATGCTAGCACTGATGGTCCTTTCCGGTAGCTAACTAGCATCATATCTGCCAACCTGTGGCCATCTGTACCATATACATATATATAGTTGGGCAAATAGGACCTATATCTTCGATTATAGCTCGAAGTCCATGCATAACGTTCAATGTATGATATGAATGTTGAATGCACATAGTAAGCCATAGCAAGAACTTAGCCAATCTTGGCTCATCGGTACACTTATTCTCATAGCATCATAATCATTGTCATTCAGCCAATCTTGGCTCATAGGATCATACCTGTCTTTCTAACAAGTTTGAAAATTTAACCCAACATTTAGAGTGAAGCCTTAACTTTGAAAATGTTTATAAAAGGTGCTTTACATAATGATTATATTTGGTCCCATGTCAATTAGTAAAAGAATGTATTTAAATAGGATCAAGTGCCTTAGTAGTTTAGACGGGAGCATTTCACTGGGAAATATTGGAAACTATCGCGTTACTGGTTAAGTTCTTCAATTATATATTTTTTTATGGAAGAAGGATTGTTTTTTGAATACTACATTCCCTTTGCATTCTACATTTTTTTTAATGGCACTACACCAAGAAGAGAAACACCTTGGACATGTGAATAGGTAGCCGGGAAACCGACAAAATGATATATAGAAATTTAATGTTCAGTTTAAGCGAATGAATGGAATTTCAACCTAATACCATCGTGAAAGTAACCCAGCTGTAATACCAGTGCCTTTCACAGAAGGTCTTTCTAGCAACAGAATAGTAAGATATCACATTTGACGTTTTGGAAAACTTTCCAGATTTCGTGCTAAAAGAAGGGACGGAGCTTAGCCTTAATATACCTCTCCAACGAACGTCCGATTGCCAAAAGTTCCTTCACGAAAGTTGTTCCTTATGTCCTACGCTTCACAAAGACTATATATACGCAGCTTAAAGACAACTATAAACAGTCAAAAATTCAGCATTAATGACCAAATTCAGCAAGGAGCATTTACGCAAGGAAATGTCCGTAAAACTTCGTAAAAATGACCGTAAAAAAGCTCCACAATTATAACCTAAACACACCAGCTGCAAACCAACAATACCAGCAAGAACACCACTTTTTTTACAGCCCAAAAACAGCTCCAAACACAGCTAATACGAGGGGAAAATAATTCCAAAGCGTAAGGCACGCATTTCTAGGCACGAAGATGAATTTTAACGGTAAAAACGCGAAGAACTTACCTAAATCACTTAGAGAACCCTTGGGAGCTTTCTCTTCAGTTTCACACTGGTTTGGGACGAAAATGGCTTAATTTTGAGCTTTAAAGTTTCAAAATAGCCGACATTAAGTCGGGTCAACCCGACCCGACCCATGACCCGATTTCCAGCTCGGGCAGTCTCGGTAAAACGGTCATAACTCTTTAGTCTGAGGTCGGTTTGATGCGCAGTTTTCTGTGTTGCAAACTAGACTCATAGATCTTCAATTTGATAGGTCATGGACCTTCTAAATCCTTATAGTTTGGGAGATATGACCCGATACATTTGACCCAAATTTAAGAAGGATTTCTTAAAGAAACTTACGGTAACTTTGGCCAACCTTTATCTTGCAACTTTCTTGATTCCAAAACTTAATGTATGACCTTTGTGCTACTAAAATAACTTAAAGAAATCCATTATTAGCAAATTATAAGCTTTTAATTCCATCTGAAAAGTGAAACCTAATTTAGACCTTCCGAAAAGGGCGAGGTGCCACTTGGGTCATTTCTTTAATCCCGAATGTGCATTTAGGGTATTCCTTTGGATTAAAACTTTAGGTCCTTGAATTACCACTTATTGACAACCTTATTATCCTTAGGTTCTATCCAAAATCATGTATGTCTTATATGACACACCACCCTATATATATATAGAAGACGAGGAACACGGGGTTTCACACTTTCGATACCTCATCGGTTAAGCAGTACATGAAAATTTTGAAATACATCTAATGGATGTAGTTACAACTTACCTCTATGGTTCACTTGACAGTGAAATTTACATGAAAATCCCAAAAGGATTCAAATTGCCCGAAGCATGTACTAAGTCTCGGTAAATGTTCTTAGTCAAATTACAAAGATCATTATATGGTCTGAAACAATTAGGGAGTATGTGGTATAATCGCCTTAGTGAGTACTTGATAAATAAAGGATATATAAATAGTATCATTTGTCTATGTGTTTTCATTAAGAAAATAGGATCGGAGTTTGTAATACTCGCTGTTTATGTTGATGATAGAAATCTCATTGGAACTCCTGAAGAGGTCCAAAAGGCAATTGAATATTTAAAGAAAGAATTTGAGATGGTTGGAAGGATAAAACTTTGTCTGGGTCTATAAATTGAACATTTAGCAGACGAGATCTTTGTTCATCAATCTGCTTATACTGAGAAAATCTTAAAGCGATTCTATATAGACAAAGCACATCCGTTAAGTACTCCAATGGTTGTTAGATCACTTGAAGTGAATAAAGATTCATTCCATCCCCCAGAAGAGGATGAATAACTTCTTGGTCGAAGCACCATACCTCAGTTCCATTGGTGCACTCGTGTATCTTGCTAACTCAACCAGACCTGTTATAATATTTTCTGTTAATCTGCTAGCAAGGTATAGTGCTTCCCCAACGCGAAGGCACTGGAACGGTATCAAGCATATTTTGTGATACCTGAAAGGTACAATTGATATGGGTTTGTTTTATACTAACAAAGGCTGTGCAGACCTTGTTGGTTATGCAGATGCAGGTTATTTATCAGATCCACATAAAGCCTGATCTCAAACCGGCTATCTCTTTGCATATGGAGGAATTGCTATATCATGGCGATCTACAAAGCAGTCAGTTGTTGCTACTTCTTCAAATCATGCTAAAATAATTGCAATTCATGAAGCAAGTAGAGAATGTGTGTGGTTGAGATCAATGATACATTTCATCGAAGGAAAATGTGGACTGAAGAATGATTTCCCAGTACCCACAGTCATATTTGAAGACAATGCTGCTTATATAGCTCAATTAAAGAGCAGCTTCATAAAAGGAGACAGAACGAAACACATTTCACCGAAATTATTCTTTACACATGATCTATAGAAGAAATGTGATATTGATGTACAACAAATTCGTTCAAGTAATAATCTTGCAGATTTATTCACTAAGGCATTGCCAATGTCAACATTTGAAAAGCTAAAGTATAAGATTGGAATGCACCGTCACCAAAGTATCAAATAAAGTCTTCATCAGGGGGAGTAAAATACGCGTTGTACTCTTTTTTTCTTAACCAAAGTTTTTATCCCACTGAGTTTTCCTGGTAAGGTTTTTAATGAGGCAACTAATGATGCGTATTAAGGTCATCTAAAACTTTCCTTTACATAGACAATTCAGGGGGAGTGTTAAGTATGAATTGTTATAAGGAAAAGTCAACAATTGTGATTCCTTATTCTCAAGGCTTTGGTAGTCCACATTAGTGGCTACCATTGCCATATATATATGCCTTCATTCAGAATGTTGGCGATATAAATCAGTGAAAGAAAAAATTACACTGCTATATATTATTCTCTCTTCTCCTCAGTTTTAAGCTTTTGATTATCCTTACATTTATTATAGTTAATCCTAGATTTATTTTATAACAGAAAAAAAACTTATTTAGTTCTTGAAATTTAAAAAGTATCATATAAGGTGTGATGAAGGAAGTATATTTAAAAATGGGGAATATTCATAAACAACAATCTAGTGAAACATAATAGGTTGAAATAGCTAATGTTTCTAAAATTAGGTTTTCTCACTTTGGTTATGCCAAAGGAAATGTATAAAGCCATTTTTTTTGTAATGTATAAAACAAAAAATTTAACTCCCTGTTAATTAAAGTAGAGACTTTTCAGCTATTAATTTTGAAAAACAGTTCCATAAATAAAAAAAGTCAATAACAAGTAGAATTTCTTTTCCTAATTGAACTCATTCGTCCCAAAAATAAAAGAGGGGTTCCATTGTCAATAAAAAATAGATTTTCTTTTATAATGTAACTCTTTTGTCAAAAAAAAAGAAAAAGATTCCATTGTAGTTTCGATAGAAAAAGTAATTCTTTTTTTTGCTTGTGTATAAAAAGAATCTGAAACATTAAAAATTTTGGGGAAATTATATATAGATGCATGGAATTGTGTATTTTCATTGCAAACAAATAAGTGTATACTCATACAAGAGAATTTTATTCTTGCCAGATATCAGAATTGTATGAAATTTGTTGTAACTTATACATATGGGGCTTAAATCAGAAAAATACATATTAAAAATTGTATAAAATGTGCAGAAACTTATACATGTGGGACTTATACATATGGGCTTAAATTAGAAAATGTATAAACTGTGTTGGAACTTATACATATGCGACTTAAATCAGAAATATACATATCATAAATTGTATAAAATGTGCAGGAACTTAACATGTGAGCTTACATTAATAAAAATATACACTTATACATCTCTGTTTTGTAAAAAAACAAATATACAAATTGGGGAAAATATACATTACATGCATAGATAACGAACACCAGATGTGTTTACAACCTAAAAATAGGTCTAAGAATGCATAAGCTAAGGAAATACCTTAATTTAGTGCTGACGGCTGCAATAGGTCTAAGAATGCATAAGCTAAGGAAATACCTTAATTTAGTGTCGATGACTGCAATGTAGCAATGGTTTTGTACAAAATGGGGAAAAATTTTGAGCTCTAGTTGTCCTCTTAGATGATGATTCGTCGGCCTTGATGTGTAGTTGTATACTGATGATTTTTTCGACTGTGAAAAAAATTGGGGCTAACAGTGTATAAGAAATGAGGAAAGTGAAAATTTCAAAATAAAAATTAAAAACCGCCAAAAAATTGGTATGAAATTGAAGCTACAAGATCTGGATGAATATTAGGAATTTTTTTTTTTGAAATCCTTACCTGTGTAACTGATGATTTGTTGAGAGATTGAAGGAGATAACTATGGGAAGAAATCTTGATATTTTGTATAGAATGAAGAGAGAAGGTGAATGTGGGAGATGAAGGGTTTTATACAAAAAGTGTCTGGGCCCCACAAAATCTTACATCCATTTTTTTTAAATGTTGGTTGCTTTATGTAATTTTAAAAAGCTGTAGTTAATTTATGTGATTTTGTAGTGAATGTTTGCTCAGTTGTGAAATTTTCCCTTTTAAAATCTACCTTTAGTCTTATAAATTACTCATATATATATATATATATATATATATATTTGCTTGAGCTAGGCGCTTCTAAAGGGGTCCATTTTAAAAAATTAATATCTTCTTCGCTTCAATTTATCTGTCTTATTTTCTATTTAAATTCATTATGTATTTATAAATTCTGTTAATAATATTATAAATCACAATATATAATTTCATAAATCTATAATTTTATATTTAAAAATTATATAAAAATACTATAAATCATTAATTAAGAATATAAAATATTTTTACAATCTAATTAAAGACTATAAACTTAAAATACATTATATATTTGGAAGATTAGTCAAAGCAAATATTAAAAAAATTGAAGATTACATTGAAATTCCTATAAATAATAATAATAATAATTAATAGCTTAAAATACCATATTATATATTTGAAAATTATATAAATAATATTATAAATCACAATTAACAACTTATAAATATTTTTAAAAAGACATAAAAATTATTATTGATTCTTTAAATTCTATCGGTGAAACATAAATTGGAATAAGTAAAATAGCATATAATATTTGAAAACAATATATAAAATGGTTTATTTTTGAAATTCTATCGGTGCAGCATAAATTGGAACGGATAAAATAGCATATAATATTTGAAAATAACCTAAAAGTACTCTAAATCACAATAATTAATAACTAAAAGAATTCCAAAATCATAAAAGAAATATGATAACTCTCCTAATCCTATCTGTGTCACATGATATGAAATAGAGAAAGCAATATATAGTATTTGAAATGATGTAAAAACACTAATCATCTCACTAAACTACAATTCACATATTTGGGGAAACAACAGTAATCATAATATTAGAAACTCTAATTAGGATTTTACTTGACTTAGAGGCATGTTAAGATGTTTTTGGAAAATAGTTGGGAGTACCTCTTTCCCAAACAAATGGACTAACAATTAAAAATTTTATATTTAAAATTGTCACGACCTTGAACCAATCGTGAGTGGCATCCACACTAACCCTCCGGTTGGAAATTCATCACTATAACCCAACCAAGCCACTAACAAGATATGAACATTTAAAGATGTGGAAATAGGCCTAATTTGAGTTGAGTTGAGTTTCTATTAACTCAAATAGAATAATCTAACAATGCGAAAAAATCGTCCCTAGATCCTGAAAGTCATTTTACCAAACATCTACCTATAGTCTAGAATAAGGGGATGCAACCCCAAAAAACAAACATAATATAAAGACTATCTAAAATGTCTAAGTTTGATGGAAGTGAACTAAGAAATAGAAGAATTCATGGTAGTCTGAAAGGGTTGTCTCATCATCGAATTTCAAAATCAACAATCTCCTATCTAAGGTTATCAACATCTACCCAAAGATGCCCCGTACTCTTCAAAGAAAGAGCCAATGTTGTACTAGTATACATAACAACAGTGTACTGGTAGGATCATGTGGTTATTCCAATAAGTCAAATATAAACAAGTAACCACAATATAGTAAACCACACACATGTGGATAGAACAACAATTTACGATTCATGCTCAATATACCGAATTCGCAATTATTAGTCTCCACACATATTCAACAATGGACCTTTTATAAGACCCCACACCCAAACAAGTTATATGTCTAAATCTGATACCCCATTCAATAATGTATTAAAATGTGATACTCAATCTAATAATTAGTTGAAATGTGACACTTAATCCAAATATGTGTTGAAACGTGATACACAATCTAATATTATGTCAGAATGTGACACATGATTTAATAATCACAATTACAATCACAATCACAATCACAACTACAACCACAATGAATATTTACAAACTTACGTAATGAAGTAATAAGTTCATTACATACAATTTAATTACATGTAGTCATTTAATTAGGTTCATTTCCTTATTCTCTATTGATATACATGTAGGTAACACTATCGATATAGTTAGCAAGCACATATAACACAAATGGGAATTGAAAACAATCACCTAGCATGAAACAAACCTTGAAAATTCTAAAGAACCAATTTACCTTTAACCAAGGTCTTCTCTCGTTCTTGGTTTAGAACAAATAAAAATGTCAAAACCCAAATATGACTTTTGGCGACTTTGAGCCATCTTCAACCTCTCCCTTATGAGTATCCCCTTCTTTATAGCATCCAAAACGAAGTTGAATCCAATTAAAGCCATTTCATCAACTTCAAACCACCCCACTGAAAACCTACATCACCTCCCATACAGAGCTTCAAATGATGCCATATATATGCTAGATTGGTAACTACTGTTGTAGGTGAACTCAATGAGTAGTAGATGGTCTTTCTAACTTCCCTTGAACTCCAACACACAAGCCCTCAACATATCCTCTAATGTTTGAATTGTCCGCTCGATTTATCCTTTGGTTTGAGAATAGAAAGTAATCCTTAACTTCACTTTTGTACCAAGACCCTTTTGAAATGACTTCCTAAAATAAGAAGTGAATTGGGAACCATGATCCTATATAATGGATAATGGCACCCCATGCAACCTTACTGTTGCTTCCCTAGCACACGCAAGTATACGTGGACAACCCAAGTAATATAGTGGCCTTGAGAAAGAGGCCGGGATGTCGAACCCAAAGGATTTAAAGATTATTGGTTTTTTCCTAAGTTATTATGCTAAATTGATATCCAAAATAAAAAGGCAATGAGATTTGTAAAAGCACAAACCATGGTTAAATTCTAAGGTGTAATGCCAAATTCGAATTGTATGAAATAGTGATTTATCAACTTAGAGGTAATTCCGGGATCATAGCCATGGCGACTCCGTGTCTCTCAATTAGTATTCATGTATATGAGGTTATGCTTATTAGTTCACAGGGTTAAATTTACCTAAAAGGGTTGCACGCCTCTGCAAGCCCACCTTTAATGACTGCCTAACTACATTGTTGAGCGGGGATAGACAGACCACCAAAAGCACATTAATTTTGTCTTCCTATATTATGAACCAAGCGAGGTGTAAGGGTAGTTGTCACAGGTCTCCCTTACACGAACCAACCTAATGACCTAGTTGGACAAGCCCCCTGTTCCACTGTGTTCTAATTATTTGAACATCTTTCGAATTCAGAATAACTAACCCATTTCCTCCCTAGTTAATTAGGCTAAGAAGTATAAATAAAAGTGACACAAGAATAAGTAATGACCCAATCATACATAAACCAAAATTAAGATATCATATTGTCTAGGGCTACAATCCCAGAATATGGGAGAACTAGCCACTCATAGTTGGTTCCCACATCGAAATTAAGCTGACAATAATGAACATTCAAGAATACAAAGATAAAAAACAAACCAAAGTTGACCTAGGTTGTGTTCTCTATGACTCCCGTTTGTTTCTTGCTCAAAAAACAAATAAACAAAAGTTGTTTTTCTAATAATTAATAGCCTCCTCTTTTCCAAATGCCGTGACACATTTTTCTCTTGAAATACATGTAGTCCGCAACGCGGACTAGTGTGTTTTGACCCGGCTCTGTTATTTTGCTGACTGGACTAATTCGCCTCTTCATGCACCCTGGTCTGTGATGCGGACCCTGCAACGTACTGGGCCTTTGCGTCTTTTTCTTCTCCTTTTCAGTTTTGCTGGTCCGCTCCCAGGTCCGCGACGTGGACCTTAGCCTCTGCTACAACATGCTTCTTTTCTTCCTTTCTTTCTGGGCCGTGTCCACTAAACTCTGCAAAATGCAACCACATGGAGTACTTGACCCCAGATTAGGAAAATAACAACAATCCTATTAAAAACAGCTGTTCTCTTTATTTTTACTCTATGACTTCGCTCAATTTATGGGTCTATTTGGCTAACTAGGCGTATAAATACGCCTAAGATCACCACCCCACACTTAGAGTTTTGTCCATCCTCGAGGAATTGCAACACTCATGCATGAGACTCGCTAGGCAGTGTGTACCCCCATAGAAATGATATGAATGGCTCACATGTACCAAAGAATCAAAATCTTACTAGATCCTGACAGTATCCCCTTCATCTAATCCTTCACGCTTAACCGCGAAATCATGTAAGAATTTAGTCAACATTATCATTTAGTTGCTAACCTTACTTGAGTTTGTGCTCTCACTAGAAGAATTACCCATGCACACCCATCAGAACGGAAGAGAAAACAAACACAAGAATATGGGTACTCAATCAACTCTCTCTCTCCCAATTGATGTCTTGTGTTGGGTCTAGTTCCTATAGCCTTGCCCTTAATGTACAAATGCGACCTACTCGAAGGATCACTGAGGTCTTTTGCATTTTACAACACATATTACATAATTCATCACTCCACCCAAAACAGTTATTCGCATGTGTCATTGTTCCTTCCCTGTTACAACCATCCTTTTTCTTTTGCTTTTCTCCCTCTCTTTCTTTTATATTTTTTTTGCGATGGACGTCGCGGACAACCACTGGTTTTAGATGCGATGAGTCCATGATGCGGAGAGGTTGCGAATCACCACTGTTTTCAAGACATATCTCCATTTTTCTTTCTCTTATTCCCTGAGATATCCATTTAAGCTTTCCTATCCTCCGACTGTCATGCTACAACGCTTGGGGATCAGGTTCATCCAGGTTTAGATCGAAAGAAGGGGTAGGCTTAACACGTGGCTAACCAAAGAAAAAGCTAAAGCTTAAAAGGGCTGACTAGGGAGATGATGTTAGTTGGATAGACTACTGACGGCTTAATGGGCTACCAAAGAAATGCCTCGATTCTTTCCTTCAAATTCGACTCCCACTGAGTTCATTCAACATACCAGGCAAGTTCTAGCAACTATTTCAACACAGACTTATATAATTCAGCTCACCACTCTTAGCACACTCCCCTCATAAAGTTAACTCTAGATTCAATGTTGCCTAATGCACATGATTCCTTGATTACATCATTTTATTTCGAAGTGTTAGAATTAGGTATTACTTTTCAGGCCTCCTAGTGATTAAGTTACTTTGATTTACACGACCATCATACCCTTCTTGGTTGTATCACTGCTGACACATTACTTCAGAACTGAATTGCCAAGCACTCACATCTCTAATCTAACATGTTGCACAAACTAAACATTAATCAGAAATACTAGAGAACAACTACTTTAACATGAACAACTCCACTACTCATCAAGAAAGAAGCAATATACAGATAACTAGGCAAGAACAGGAAACAAAAGAAAGAAAAGAAATGTCTAAATTATACATGCCAAATGAACATATAAAATAAGATGCATATAGTCCTGTCACTGCCATCCACCCCACACTTAGTCTCAGCATTGCCCTCGGTGCTGATCATACAAAACCTGCGTCGACTCTGGTCGCTCCTACTCATCGGGGCCGGGCAAGATCGGCTCTCCTCCTGTGGCAACTGGGACCTCATCCTCAATATCATCCTCCTCTGTGTCGGAGGCCATCCGTGCTTCCTCCGGGCCCGTGGGGATGTCATCATCAACAGGCTCCACAAAGGTAGGCCCGATGCCCAGCACAACATTAGCATGGGCGTTGAGAGGGTAGCGGGTGGAAACTTCGTTGAGCTCCAACTGTGTAGACGGGCGACCACCCACCCTGTGCCTTAGCATTTCTAGCCCATACGTGCGTGCCATAATTAGCTCATCCCTATGGTTGTGCTCAACAGTGGTGAGTATTGGCCCCGTAGCCTCCTCAGACCCCTTAATGTTGGTGACATTATAGGGTGGGGCCTCAATCTGGGGCCAATAATCCAGCTCTTCAGTGGGGACACCTGCACGACTGCACAATGCAATTATGAGGCCCCCGAAAGCATATCTACGACCATGGTGGACTCTGGCCTTCCTCATGGAAGATTTGAGAATAACCCTAAAGTTAAGCTCCATACCCATCATGAATATACCAGGCAGTTTCTATCTCGTGTCATGGTAGTGAAGTGCTGCCCTGGGAAGAAGGAGTGTGTCACTATTTTAACCCACACCCGATCTTCCCGATTCATGTGGGCAAACGGGAAGCTTTGGTGGTATCCTCGGCCTGCATGCTGTATCCATTTCGCCGTGGAGTTTACTCCTGCCAATGTGTGCTGGATGAGACAGTATGGGGGGTGCATATGCAAATCATTGAAAGCTCCAGCGGGGACATCTAGAGTGCCCAGAATGGTATTGATGGCAAGAGGTCCTATGTTGACCTCCACTCCTCGCACCATGACCACGTGTGTGCGAGGTTCCTTCTTCATGTTGGCATAGAACTCCCTGACTATGCTGAGGTTGCATGGTAGGGGGTCGTTGAAGAGGAACAGAAGGTGGTAGTCCATCCACCTTTGATAGATGTTGCGGAACTCACGAGCCAAGGAGTCCGCATCAATAGGGACATCTGGGAAGTACTTGGCCTCATTATGAGCCCAGTACCACCTCTGTCCCTCTCTATCCACTGCCCGAAGCCCAAAACGAGGTCTTTGGCCTCTGTGCTCAGGGGTTCGGGGTACCGCCGGGACATCCCTGGTACGCCTTTGGCTGTTCGAGGCGCCAGCTCTGCTTGTTTGCCCTGTTCTTCTGATCCTGGAAACCATTAATACATGTAGCAAAACAAGCTCAGTCGCTCAACGATAATGCAAAGGGGACCGTGTGCAAGCTTAGATGATGCTTACCCCACACTTAGACCAAGCCACACCAGGTGAAGGGGATACTCAGACTTCTTCACTTCACCGGTGGCACATGGAACCACTGATCCCCACACAATGTATAGTACAGGTTAGTCGCCGCAATCACTTCATCTCCCATACAACCCATAAACCCACAACGCAAGCACAATGAGCAACAAACTACCCACACATAACTACTTCCTACAATTCATGGTAGTTTCACTCAAAAGAACCCTTCCCCAATAGTTATAGCAAGTTTCCCCCAATTTTTTCAACCTAGGGTTTTCACCCCACAATGATTATGTAGAAAAATGACCTTCACCCCAGAATCACACTTAAAATTTCGACATCTAGCATTTCCCTACGCACAATACGATCCCATTATGATAGTGAACTCCTATAACACTTATCACATGCCTGTATGTCTTCAAAGAAGCAAAATGCAAACACAATCCAAACCTAAAAATGACATTTAGACTGAAATTACTTACTTGAGTTGGAGTAGAATGATGGTGGGATGAGTGTGCGTCGCATAGATGTTCGAAACTTGGAGAATGGAGGAAAAATCAGGAGTTTAGAGAGAAAGGGGTGAAATTTCGTGTGAAAACCTTAGAAAGAGAAAGTGGGTTTATATAGGGGTGGTGCCACGTGGAAATCGAGGCCCGAAATATACGGGTCTACGATGCAAGCACGATGCGGAACTGTAGCGGATCCTCACTTAAGAAATTTATTTACTTGGGCCCTGAAGAAGTCGTAGATCCGCGATGCATCCGCGACGCGATACGGTCGCGGATGGTCACTGTTTAGGGGCCAATTGTTTTTTATTTTTTAAGCTACGGGCCCCAAAAAATTCACCGAATCATGGACTAAGCTTCAAAACAGCAATACATGTTAGTTCAGCCCAATAATTGACCAAAACAACTCTCGAATTTGAAAAAAAATTGACAACGCGTTCTTTCACCCAAAACAGCCCCCAAGTGTAAGTGTGCAACTCCTCCGCGACGTGCTCCTGTTGCGGAGGGTCACTATTTTGGGGCCCAAATTTTTTTTAATTTTTAGCTACGGGCCCCGAAAAATTCACCGAACACCTGCAAATCCTTCAACATATTAGCACATGCTAGTTCAGCAAATATAACTCACAAAATACCTCCCGGGTCGACCGAAATCGACGATGCAATTTATCCACTGGAAACAACCCTAGAAGTGTAGGTCCGCGACCCCTGCACGACGCGGTCCTATCGCGGAGGGCCACTATTTTGGGGACCAAAAAATTTTTGAATCTGAGCTACGGGCCCCGAAAAATTCACCTACCACTTGAACATCCTTCAAAACATCAACACCAGGTAATCCAAACAAAGAAATTCCAATATTGAATGATGCATTACCGGAAATCGGTGATGCTCATTTCAACCCCGGGATGAGCACTCTACGCGATACGTTCGCAATGCGTTGGCATTGCGGACATACACTTGTTGCTCTTTTTTTTATATATGTATAAAAAGGAAAAGAAAAACTTACCTTACCACGGGTTGCCTCCCGTGCAGCGCCTGATTTACCGTCGCAGCACGACTCAGCATCGCTCACTCGTCATTGGCCAACTGAATGACCTCTTCTTCTCTGTTTGTGTCAACACCATAGTAATGCTTGACGCGCTGCCCATTAACCAAAAAGGTTTGGTCCGATGTTGTACCTTTCAGCTCCACAGCTCCGTGTGGTGTGACATTCACCACAGTGTACGGTCCACTCCACTTTGACTGCAGTTTCCCTGGAAATAATTTCAAGCGAGAGTTAAAGAGAAGTACCTGCTGACCTGGTTCGAAGGCTCGTGAAATGATGCGCCGGTCATGCCATCATTTGGTCTTCTCCTTATACAATTTTGCGTTCTCATACGCGTGAAGCCGAAATTCATCCAACTCCACCAACTGCTCCAACCTTATCTTCCCCGCGAGCTCAGGATCCAAATTTAGCTTCTTGATTGCCCAGTACGCTTGATGCTCGAATTCCACTGGGAGGTGACATGCTTTCCTATATACTAACTGATATGGGGATGTGCCGATTGGTGTCTTGTATGCTGTCCGGTATGCCCACAAGGCTTCATCAAGTTTGATTGCCCAATCCTTCCTTGTGGCATTTACGGTCTTTTGCAATATTTGCTTCACCTCTCTGTTCGATACCTCCACTTGCCCACTCATCTGTGGGTGATATGTGGTGGCCACCTTATGTCGCACTCCATACTTAGCCTGCAGATTCTTCATCATTTAGTTAATGAAATGAGTACCATCATCACTAATGATGGCCCTTGGAGTCCCAAATCTAGTGAAGATTTGCTTCCTTAGAAACTTTCTCACCACATTCGCGTCATTCGTGGGCAATGCTGCTGCTTCCACCCACTTGGAAACATAGTCTACTGCTACTAGGATGTACTGGTTCCCAAATGATGGTGGAAATGGTCCCATGAAGTCCATCCCCCATACATCAAAGATCTCCACCTCCAAGATGTTGTTAAGGGGCATCTCATGTCTCTTGGGGATGGTGCCCGTTTTCTGACAGGCCTCACATGTCCTCACAAACTACATAGCATCCCTAAATAATGTGGGCCAGAAGAACCCGGACTGTAGCACCTTATGAGCTATTCATTCACCACCGTGATGTCCTCCATAGAGAGAAGCATGGCACCTTCCTAAAATCTGCTGCATTTCTGATTTGGGTACACATCTCCTCACCATTCTGTCAGCCCTTTGTTTAAACAAATACGACTCATCCCATATGAATGCTTTTGAATCATGAGCCAGCCGCTTTCTCTGTTGATAAGTTACCCAGGTGGGAACACCCCACTTACCAAATAGTTGACGATGTCTGCATACCATGGTAGCTCCTCCACTTCCAAGGCCATCAACTGCTCATCTGGGAACTCTTCTTTTATCTGCAGTTGTTCCCCTATGTGAGCATCACTTTCCAAGCGGGACAGATGATCCGCGATCTAGTTTTCACACCCCTTACGATCCTTTATCTCAATGTCAAATTCCTGAAGTAACAGGATCCATCGAATCAACCTGGGCTTAGCTTTCTTCTTATTGAACAAATACCACACTGCTGCATGGTCGGTAAATACTACGACCTTGGTGCCCACTAAATACGCTCTGAACTTGTCAAAGGCATATACTAATGCCAGCATTTCCTTCTCATTCACGGTGTAGTTACACTCCGCTGCATCGAGTGTTTTACTGGCATAGTAAATAGCGTGGAACACCTTGTCTCGGCGCTGCCCCAGCAATGCACCCACAACATTGTCACTTGCATCACACATCAGCTCGAATGCGAGCTCCCAATCTGGTGGTGTTAGTATTGGGGCCTCGACTAACTTCTTCTTTAGCATTTCATAGGCCTACAAACATGAAGCATCAAAGTTAAATGTTACCTCTTTCTCCAGAAGGGTTGACAAAGGCTTGGCAATTTTGGAGAAGTCTTTTATAAATCTCCGGTAAAACCCCGCATGACCCAAAAAGCTCCGGACTCCTTTTACTGACACAGGGGGTGGAAGCTTCTCTATGGCCTCTATCTTTGCCTTGTCTACCTCCAGACCGCGCTTTGAAACCTTATGCCCTAAGACTATTCCTTCTTTTACCAGGAAATGACACTTCTCCCAGTTAAGGACTAAATTCGTTTCCTCACTATGTGCCAGAACTCTGTCTAGATTCTGCAAACATGTTTCGAAGGACTTTCCAAACACAGAGAACTCATCCATGAACACCTCTACTATGTCTTCCACCATGTCATGAAATATAGCCATCATGCACCTTTGAAAAGTGGCAAGGGCATTGCACAATCCAAAGGGCATGCGCTTGAAGGCGTAAGTACCGTAGGGACATGTGAAAGTCATCTTCTCCTAGTCTTCAGGGGTGATGGTGATCTGATTGTACCCCGAGTATCCATCCAGGAAGAAGTAGTACTCTTGCTCAGCCAACCTATCCAGCATCTGATCAATGAAAGGCACTGGATAGTGGTCTTTGCGGGTGGCATCATTCAATCTCCAATAATCCATACAGATGCGACACCCTGTCACCGTTCTGGTTGGGATCAACTCATTCTTTTCATTGGTGACGACAGTCATCCCCCCTTTCTTGGGTACACATTGCACCGGGCTCACCCATTTGCTGTCAAATATGGGGAAGATGATTCCTGCATCCAACCACTTGATCACTTCTTTCTTTACCACTTCCTTCATAATAGGATTTAGCCTCCTCTGTGGTTGAGCCATTGGCTTATGGACCTCCTCCATGTAAATTCTATGCATGCACAGGGCTGGGCTGGTGCCCTGAATATCTGGCATCTTCCATCGCATAGCTTTCTTACTTCATCTTAGTACCGCTACTGCTGCTTCCACCTGGGCTGTAGTCAATGACACAGATAAGATTACCGGTAATGTTTCATTTTCGCCAAGGAATACATACTTGAGGTGCGAAGGTAGCAGCTTCAGTTCCAGTTTAAGTGCTTCTTCAATTGAAGGTTTAAGGGGAGGTCCAAGCACTCTGTTTAACGGCTCTGCTTCTTTTTTCAGCATGCTGACATTGTGGCCATTTAGCACACTTTCTATTTCTCTGGCTTCTACATCATTTTCTAACCCTTGGTTCAATAGAACTCTAGTAAGTGGGCCTGTTATCTCTACTTGGCTCACCGCCGCTGCCGTTTCTAGCACGATGATAGCTGCCAGGTCCTCATAGGCTACAGGGAGCTTTATAGCTTTGTACACGTCAAACATTTCCACTTTATCATGAGCTCTCATGGTTAGCTTCCCTGCTGCTACATCTATCAGTGCTCCACCTGTCGCTAGGAATGGGCGACCAAGAATGAACGGGACCTCAGGATCGGGTTCAAAGTCTAGGATGAAAAAGTCCACTGGAAAGATGAGTGATCCCACTTGAACTAGAACATCCTCAATCACCCCGTCTAACCTCGTTACCGACTAATCCGCTAGTTGTAGGACGATGGTGGTCGGCTTTGGGCTTCCCAGGCCCAACTTTGCGAACATGGAGCTAGGAATTAGATTAATGCTTGCACCTAAATCACATAACCCTTTTGCATTCATGCGACCACCTATTATTACATGCACAGTGAAACTCCCCGGATCTTTCATTTTTGTTGGCAATTTGGATCCATTCAAGATCCCGAAGCTGCAAGTCTCGGTGAGTGCTACAATCTCGTACTCAGCTAACTTGCTTTTATTTGCCACGATGTACTTTATGTATTTAGCATATTTTGGAATTCCCTGTAAGACATCAATCAGTGGTAAGTTAATATGTACCTGTTTTAACAGCCCGATGAACTTCTGGAAACAGTCATCCTCCTTCTTCTTCTTGAACTTCTGAGGGAATGGAGGAGGTGGTTTCACGACTGTGGTACTGCCTTCTGGAGCTAGACCTGGCATGTCAACCTCATTACTTGGTGCAGTGCCTGCTTCAGCCTCAACCCTCTTCTTAGGGACTGCTTCCATGAGGGGTCGTCGACTCCTTGTACTTACTATATTAACCAGTTTTGGGTTAGGGTCAGTCTTACTTGGTAGAACTCCTTGGGTTCTGGAATTTATGTTTCTTGCCAGCTGCCCCAACTGCCTTTCCAAGTTCTGAAGATCTTGCTTGTTTCTCCGAATCTCCTCTTTCTGTCTATTCTGGTTCGCCAGAATCTGCCTCAGTACCTCACTCTCGGTCATACTATTAGGGTTAGCCTGTTTTGCAGGCTGCTGTGCTTGCTGATTATAGTATGCATTATTACCCTGTGGTCTTTGCTGAAATGTCCCCTGATTTGATTGCTGACCTCCCCATGAGAAGTTGGGGTGGTTTCTCCAACTTGGGTTGTATGTGTTACCATAGCCTTGATAACCCCCTTTGTTGGCATTCCCCATAGCGTTCACTGCTTCAGGATTAGCCCGACACGACTCAGCAGTATGATCTCCTCCCCCGCAGACATCATACCACCCAGGTTGTTGTTGTTTCACTACATTTACTGGGGCTGGCTGCTGACCTACACTTGCCTGCGCCTGTTGTTGCTGTCCTAATGCCAAGTTTTTGAACTGAGTAGTTATCATATTCTGCATGGCGGACATTTGCACTTGCAGAGCAGTTATGGCCTCAATTTCCAGTTCACCGGCTTGCCTTTTGACTACCGGCCTACTTGATCCTCTATTCCATTCAGGATTTCCTGTGCTATCCTATTCAGCAGGGCATACAACTCATCATATGTCTTTTCCAATGCTTGCCCGCCTGCAGCCGAATCAAGAAGGATCTTGGTGTTTGAGTCTAGACCTTCTATGAAGGTATGAACCAACACTTCATTAGCTTGGCAATGATGAGGGCAATTAATAAGCAAAGTTTTGAACCTGTCCCAAGCTTGATATAAATTCTCCTCCGGCTTTTGCTTGAAGCTCAAGATTTCACTCTTGAGTTTTGCAGTCTTTCCAGATGAGAAGAATCGGGTGAGGAAATTGCGAGCCAAATCATCCCATGATGTGATAGAGTTTGGTGGTTCTATTTGCAGCCACCTCCAGACGCCCTCCAACAATGAGAAGGGGAACAGGGTCATTCTCACATAGTCTGTATTCACCTCTGCAGGAATGAAAGTGTCCGCTATCTCCAGGAAGTTCTAAAGGTGGACCTGCGGGTCTTCATGCGGTAGTCCGGTGAATTGTTCGGTGGAGTGTAGAAACTGAACCATGTTTTGTTTAAGTTCCTACCGACCTTTCGGCTCCGATTTCAAGAAGCAACTCGTCACATTAATAGTCTGCGGGATTGCCACATCCCTCACAGGGCGAGGTGCTGCCGGTGCTCGAGGCGCTGCTGGTGCAAGAGGATTTTCTTCAGCCATTGGTTCCCTGGTAGGAGGTGTGCTAGTGCTTCTGTTTTCACGATCCTCCTGTTCAATAAGATCCAGTGGAGGAGTTTGGAATAGGACATCTGCTTTCCTCTTTAATTGTCGCAAGCAAGAATCGTAGTCCTCTAGTTTAGTACTCAGCTGCCTGAAATAAAGGCAACTCTAAGGTCAAATGCAGTGAGCACAACAAAGCACAACACTTAGAGAATTAACTAGTTCACTTTAAATCCCCGGCAACGGTACCAAAAACGTGTTGCTTCCCTAGCACACGCAAGTGTACGTGGTCAACCCAAGTAATATAGTAGCCCTGAGAAAGAGGTCGGGATGTCGAACCCAAAGGATTTAAAGATTATTGGTTTTTACCTAAGTTATTATGCTAAATTGATATCCAAAATAAAGGGGCAATGAGATTTGTAAAAGAACAAACTATGGTTAAATTCTAAGGTTTAATGCGAAATTCGAATTGTATGAAATAGTGATTTATCAACTTAGAGGTAATTCCGGGATCATAGCCATGGCGACTCCGTGTCTCTCAATCAGCTTTCATGTATATGAGGTTATACATATTAGTTCACAGGGTTAAATTTACCTAACAGGGTTGCACACCTCTACAGGCCTACCTTTAATGACTATCTAACTACATTGTTGAGCGGGGATAGAAAGACCACCAAAAGCGCATTAATTTTGTCTTCCTATATTATGAACCAAGCGAGGTGTAAGGGTAGTTGTCACAGGTCTCCCTTACACGAACCAACCTAATGACCTAGTTGGACAAGCCCCCTGTTCCACTGTGTTCTAATTATTCCAACATCTTTCGAATTCAGAATAACTAACCCACTTCCTCCCTAGTTGATCAGGCTAAGAAGTATAAATAAAAGTGGCACAAGAATAAGTAATGACGCAATCATACATAAACCAAAATTAAGAGCTCACATTGTCTAGGGCTACAATCCCAGAATATGGACGAATTAGCCACTCATAGTTAGTTCCCACATTGAAATTAAGCTGACAATAATGAACATTCAAGAATACAAAGATGAAAAACAAACCAAAGTTGACCTAGGTTGTGTTCTCTATGATTCCCATCTGTTTCTTGCTAAAAAACAAATAAACAAAAGTTGTTTTTCCAATAATTATTAGCCTCCTCTTTTCCAAATCCTGTGACACATTTTTCTCTTGAAATACATGCAGTCCCCGACGCGGAATACTGTGTTTTGACCCGGCTCCATTATTTTGCTGACTGGGCTAATTCGCCTCTTCATGCACCCTGGTCCACGACGCGGACCCTGCAGCGTACTAGGCGTTTGCGTCTTTTTCTTCTCCTTTTCAGTTTTGCTGGTCCACTCCCAGGTCCACGACGCGGACCTTAGCCTCTGCTGCATCATGCTTTTTTTCTTCCTTGCGACTGGGCCGTATCCATTCGTCCAATTTGCATATGGCTTCGGAATGCTATTATTTGACTAAACTCTGCAAAATGCAACCACATGGAGTACTTGACCCCCAGATTAGGAAAAAACAACAATCCTATTAAAAACAACTGTTCTCTTTATTTTTACCCTATGACTTTGCTCAATTTATGGGTCTATTTGGCTAACTAGGCGTATAAATACGCCTAAGATCACTTACTAATTCACGAATGTACAACTTGACATACTCTTGGGCATTGTATGAAGTCTTAAGGAATAGAAAGTGCGCCGACTTTGTCATACTATTGACAATCACACAAATAGAGTCATATTGTTTCCACGTACGGGGAAACCCTACAATAAAATTCATGTTCATGTCCTCCCACTTTAAAGTAGGAATTTTAGTGTGTTGGTTTAGGCCACCCAACTTTTGATGTTCGGCTTTCATTTTTGGCAGTTTGGCTATTTCACCATTATTATGTTCCACCAGTACACCTTTCTTACATATCTATACATCTTGGTGGATCCAGAGTGAATAGAATATTGTGAATTATGAACCTTACCCAAAACCATCTCCCCTATACCATCTACATTGGGAACACATAACCGCCTTTGATAACAGAGGGCACCATCTCTCCCTTGAGAGAAGACTTTTATTTTCTTATCCACCGCCAACCTCTTCAACTCCACTAATGTCAGGTCTAAGTCTTTCTTGGCCTTAACATCCTCTATCAAAGATTGTTTAGAACTATTTTGTACAAGAATACCATCATCATTAGAACCATTCAACCTTATCCCCTAACGGGACAAATGGTGCATATCTTTTACTAACTCTTTCTTCCCATCTTCAATCTGAGATACATTACCCATGGATACCCTACTAAGTTCATTGGATACCACATTAGCCTTACCCGAATGATACATCACACTCATATCATAATCCTTAAGGAGTTCTAGCTATCTCATTTGCCTTAGGTTGAGGTCCTTTTGACTAAACATATATTGTAGGCTCTTGTGGTTGGTAAAAATATCCACATTTACTCTATAAAGGTAGTGATGCCAAATTTTAAATGCAAAGACGATTGTCACAAGCTCTAGATCATGAGTTGGGAAATTCCTCTCATACACCTTCAATTGCCTTGAAGCATAGGCTATAATCTTTTCATGTTACATAAACACACACCCCAACTCAACCGGTGAAGTCCATCACAATAGACAACTAACCTTTTATACCATCCAGCAAGGTCGAAATTGGAGCTGAAATTAGTCGATCCTTCCAAGTTTGGAAACTCTTTTTTCATTCATCCATCCACACAAACTTTGCCTTCTTTTGAGTTAACTTTGTCAAAGGCAATGAATATAGACGAATCCTTCAACAAAATTTCTGTACCCAACTAGGCCCAAAAAGCTCCTAATTTTCAAAGGGGTTAATAGTTAGGCCGATTCCTTACCATATTTGTCTTCTTAGGATCAACCTTAATTCCCTCATCGGACACCACATGCCCAAGAAATGCCACTTCTTCTAACAAAAACTCACATTTGCTAAACTTGACAAATAATTGCCTTTACCTCAAAGTTTGAAGCACGATTCTCAAATGGTCCATGTGTTCTTTCTTACTCCGAGAATACACCAATATATCATCTATAAAGACTACCACAGAGTATCAAGATAAGGCTTAACACCTTATTCATTAGATCTATAAGCATCGCCAGTGCCTTAGTTAAACCAAGTGATGTTACCAAAAACACAAAATGGTCATACCCTGTCCGAAAAGCCAAGTTGGGAATATCACACTCCCTCACTCTTCGTTGTTGATAGCCAAACCAAAGGTTAATCTTAGAGAAGTGTCTAGCTCCTCGCAATTAGTCAAATAAGTTATCTATCCTCGGAAATGGATACTTATTCTTTATGATACCCTTGTTGATACCCTTGTTCAATTGTTGGTAGTATATGCACATTTAGAGTGACCCATTTATCACGACCCTGTGACCTAGGCCTAGCCGTGACACGACAAATGTGACACCCGAAGGCATCCAATATAAGCCTCGTGTTCATTTCATAAGCATACATAAGGTAAAATAAGCATACATAAGAGAATAAGCAAGTAGAATACATAAAGGTAGAAATATCATAGTTTCCCTTATGGGAATATACATCAATCCATAGTGTCCAAGACATGCCTCTACATCATAAGATCTTGGTGAGGGTCTAGAACATAACTTACTAGCTCACCCTCAAGATATACATCAAAAGAAAACGATAAAGTATCAACATCTAAAGAATCATAAATGGGTTTGTTCCCGAAGCATGAGAACTCACCATTAAACCTTCAAGCTTGGAATCCAAGTCTAGCCATGTAATGGAATAGTCACCTCGTTATCCATCTCTACATGGTTAGATCATGTAGGCAAGAAAAATATGCGTTAGTGCATGAAATGTACTAAGTATGTAGGTACGCTATGAATCAATGGACATCACAATATAATATCAATATGCATAATCATGATTAATAGAATAAGGACACAATATGCATGAGTAATGAAAGTTAAAAATCATGAGAAGAAGCATCATCAAATTCATTCATTTACACTTTGCATACATATGTGAGAGCAAGACCATAACCGACATATAAGACCATGCGGGCTATTACATGGAATCTTGATGTTCCCTCTATACCTAGCAAAGAGGAGTCTACTTTGCCAAGGTAGACTCGATCCTCACCTTATAGGCTCTATCCTAGCACAGTGAGAACCCATCATTTGACCCTAACCTTTAGGCTCTATCCCAAAATGGTTAGTGTCCATTAAAAAGCTATATGGATCAATTAGCACAATTTTAAGGCATAAAGATATGAATATCATTCTTATGGTGGCACACAGTAATGGGACCATGGAATCTACCAAAGCCCTCTCAGTGCTAAGTCATATCTCATGGAATACATAAATCATTCACATACATAGCTTTCAACATAGTTCATACTTTATTAAAACCACACTTCATAATTCATAAAATGGTTATCATAATCTTTCACGAAAATGTCTCTTGTCATAAGAATAGTCCATCTACTTTCTTTTCATCATAATGTGGGTAGACATTTCACCTTAGCATCATCATATATATTAAGGGTATTCAACACCCTCTTTATTATAGCATCATCATTGTCATAAAATATGCTTTTACATACTTAAGATCATAATCATGAAAATCTATAGCTTCGCCATAGCAGACTAGGGATAAGTGTGGGTGCATGGACAATTAAGTTAAAACCATACAATTGAATGGAATTTATAGAGAAAATATGCAATTAAAATCAATTTACATCATTACTAAAGGAACCCACATCAATTCATCAAACCCTAATCATGCATACATGAAATTACAGGCTTTTTCTTGAAAATAATATACATTATGTAATTCATCATAATTCACTCATAAAGAAGCTTAATAACCATAGATTATCTATGATTCATACATTAAAAGCCCATGAGAAATCATCATGTAACTTTGATAAAAATGAGATTTTGGATTGGACTTCATAGATGAAACTAATCTAGGAATGAAGCCCTACATACCTCAAGTGAGAATCCTTAGAATTAAAGAGGAAAATCTGGAAAACCTTGATCAAACCTTCGGGCTGTACCTTCAATGGAACCTTGCTCTAAAGAGAGAATTATTTGAGAACCCTTAGAAGAATTTTGAGGATGGATGAGTTAGAATGAACTAAGAATAGAACTTATAGGGGTTAGGTCAATTAAGGTAGTTAGGAGAACCAAAATAACATAGTTTAGGACTTAAACAGATTGAAAATATAAAAAATATCCTTTAATAAAACTGCTGGAATCAACCACAAGACCCCATCCATGGGTTATGGAAACATCTACGGCTGGTACCCTATCTCTTAGGACATCATGTCACAAAAGTTGAGCTACTGGAATTTGCATCATGGAACCCCAAAACCCTTTCTATGAACCGTATACCCCCTCGTAGATTACCTTCAAGACTTGGAAAAATTTCATTCTTTAGGGGCTACTTTTATGATTCAAACCACGAGTCGTGGTCCCTTTGATGATCTGTCCTGTTAATCATAAGTCAAATTCTAGAAACTCCCATAATTTTCATCTTTCTGGACTCAAGTCGACGAACCCAACTATGATTCATGATCACTTTCACAAGCCATAGACTAACTCGTGTGACCAAGTTAGTTCAGAAATTTCTCAACTTTCCATTTCTAGGATAACAACATCAATAATGTTACACCCTCCTTCTTCCTTACACAAAACACGTGAGCATCCCGACCTACTTGGCCTAATGAAACCCTTTTATAATAAATCTTGCAACAACTCCTTCTACTTCTTCAATTCTACTAGGGTCATATGATACAAGGAAATGAAAATAGGTTGAGTATCAGAGAGAAGATCTATGCCAAAATCTATTCTTCCTTTGGGAGGAACATCGAGTAGCTCATTCGGGACAGAGATTGAGGAACTCATTAATAATGGGAATCGACTCAAGAGAAGGAACCTCAGAAGTGACATCTCTAACCCTCACTAAATGATAAACATACCCTTAGAGATCATCTTTTGAGATTTAAGGTAGGAAATGAACCGACCTTTATACACCAAGTTGCCACCCTTCCACTAAAAAATAGACTCATTTGGGAATTAGAGTTTAACTATAGGGATCCTACAATCAATGGAAACATAAGAGGTATGTAACTAGTGCATCCCAAGAATGACACATAAATCAACCATAGCAAGTTCTATAATATCACAAGGAACGACTTTATGCAAAATAGACATGGGGTAATTTCGACTTTTCTAGCAGCTACTGACTTACCCATAGGAGTACAAATAAAAAAGGGTTCAAGCATGACCTCGAGACATATATAAAATCTATTTGCAAGGAAGGGAGTAACAATGCATAAATTGTCACACATATCTAATAATGCATACATACTAAAATTGAAACCTTTAACATACCGGTGATAACTTCTAGAGTCTCTTTTACCTCTTGCCTAGCATGCAATGCATAGAAACGATTAGTGCATTGATGTAATGCCCTAGATCTTAATTTAAGACTTGAGTCATTTCTCATATGCGTATAGGCTCAACTAGATGACTTCTAATGTAGGAAGATGAATTTATAAGTATTCAAAGATGATTACATGTGGTTAGGGGTCATGAGGCATCTCTTATATCGAGCCAAGACCAAGGAATTCCAATCGGCTAAGTTTCGATGTGAATTCGTATAAGGGTGAACTTCAAAGGGTCATATCTCTTAGCACATAATGAAGTAGGTCACCAACTATTGACCAAATTATAGGTCTTTTAATTATCTTTCCAAAGTATCCAATTTCACCTTATTCTGACTTCAGAGTAAGAAGTTATGACCATTTTACTGAATCTTGTCTGGGCTATCAAAAAGCGCGACAGTAAGTTTGACCGCCTAATGCATTTGGTGCATCGCCAAAAAGGTCACCAAATCGAAAGTTTCAAAAACTGTCAAAAGGGTAGTCTGAATGTCCCATTTGGCGTACTGCTGAATGGTTCAACGATAGAACCTCTGGACCACCAATTTTGTTGACAGGTCACTTCAAAACATCGTTGTTTGACCTTTTGATGATATTTATACATTCCCAAGATAGGGTTTCGACTCATTTACTATCACACACTCTTGTAAGCCTTTTTAGCCCTAATGCTCTCCAAATAATCCTTACCAAATCCTCCATTCAATCTTATGATTTTCAAGAACTCTCTTTGGATTTCAAGAATTCAAGTGAAGCCCATAAGCCTTATTTAAATTTCCTTCAAGAAATCTCAAGATTAAGGTATGTGGGTCTATTCATCCATGGGTTCTTCCACCCATGGAGCCCCAAAACCTTTTCTACAAATTTCTCTAAGATTAATGGTTGATTTCTTATGAGTATTTCTTATTGCTCCTATTATGCATGAGATATGTTGAGATTTATCATCTAATGAGTTGAATTGCATGATTCTTTTTCAAGGATTTTCTCTTATGAAGCTTATATGATATATAAAGCTATAAATGTTATGATGCCATGAGATACTATAAGGTTGATGATTTTATAAGATGAGTTTCATGTTTCCATGTCTACATTTGAAGGATGATATGTAAGATTGGGATAGGTTGTTTAAGAGTGATTTAAATTGATGATTTTCACTACATGTCTTGAAGTATGATTTCTAAATAATGAGGGTTCAAACATAAGCTACAAAAGTTTATAAATTTTTAAATGGATTTCATAATAAACAAATTAAGGATTTTACTATAATGATGATGGGTTGTTTTGAATGGTTCCCAAATGATCATGCTTTACTTCATTCATGTCCTACGCTCTTGAATTTCATAATTTTATGTCTATATGCATAAAACCACCAAATTTTGGAATTAAGACTACATGATAGAATGTCTCATGTATGATAAAAAGGGTTTGCTATATGCTTGCAAGTTCATGAATATTATGAATGTTAATGACTTTTTCCAAAGTTTATGAAAGGTTATTAAATGATATTTTAAATAAGGAATGAATGCTTATGAGATATGCTATGTTTTTTATTGACTTATGAAAAGTTCCCAATGAATGAATGTTGATGCTAGAGGATCTCCCATCTAGTTATTGAATGAATGTTGATGGTATGAGATCTCTCATCTAATTAAAAAATGAATGTTTGATGGTGGAGGATCTCTCATCTAAGGAATGATTAAGGAGCTATCCTGTGACTTTGACTTTATGATATCAATAGGTTGGGGATTGGATAAATTGCTCTCCCGCATGACTTGGGATAATTTTAATGATATGATTCTATAACTTATGATTTTCTATTCTTCTAAAAGCACTACCTAGCATCGAGCGGACTAGAGGTGAATATCCAAGTCCCAAAACTATGTGCCACCATAAGTAAAGGGATTAGAGGTGATTACCCAAATCCCTAAGATGCGAGTACCCTGAAGATAATGGCTTGAGGCGAGTACCTGAGTTCGAGGGCTTGAGATGAGTACCCAAGTTCAAGAACTAGAGGTGAGTACCCGATTCACGCAAGGATTAGTGGATCAACTTAGGCATTAGGAGGTTTACCCTGGCAAAGTGACTTCCTCATTTCTTCTGCTGTAGGGAAAACATTAGAACACCATGGATCAGCTCACACAGTTTATGTCGGTTATGGACTCTCTCACTATGTCTTATGAACTTCCCAAAGGCTTATGGTATATCTCATTGTTTGACCTATGGTTCACTCAAACATGTTCAAGTTCCCTGGATGGTCCTAATTTGCCTTTTTATGATGATTATGATGGTTTCTTTATATCATTTCCAAGGGTGTCTTAAAGTTGTATAACTCATTTTCTCTAAGGTTTAAATGGTTTTCTTCACATATGTTATGGTCCCTTGTTATTAGAAATGGTATTTATCATAAAGGTATATAACTTTCTTTCCTAGTATGCGTGGTGTCCATCATTGTGATTACTAGAGTTTCTCTTATACTAGATGATTCTTTCTTTGATGAAAAAACAAGATTTTCCTAAAAGATATGGCTATTTTACTTATGTATGATAATTTGTGTCCCTCCTTATCTTATGTTTCATAGTTTAAGTGATATTTCTAAATGATCATATTTCTCATTAATTTCATGACTTATGTTATATGCATTGCATGCCCATTTACTAGTACATTCAAAGTTCTAATGGATACTTTTGCTTACATGATTTTACCATATGGGGACAGACACTCCTCGATATCTACCACATGGATAGCTTGGATTAGTGAATATTGTCATTGTGGTAAGTCCTCTAGTTCGGGGACAATGTCAGGTTTCTATCTTGCTTATGTTGAGTCTTTATTCCACTTTACTTTCTAGTTGGAGGGTGAGCTCGAGACCTGTCTTTGCCCCCGTATTACTAATGTCTAGAGGTGTTGTTGGATACTTAAGATATGTACCTATGTTGAGATGATGAGCTTTCATGTAGACTTATCCCTTAGTCCCTATTCCCTATGTGATGTTATTTGACAATGTTGATGTTGATAGAAGGTGAAGAAAGCCCTAAGTCCCTACTTCCCCATAGCTTGAGTCATGCTTACCCTCCCCTTAGTTATTGTTTGCTATGTGATTCATGCAAATCCCTTTCCCTTATTTATCCCCATAGCGTGAGTCCAAAACCCTATTTCCCTTAGAAATTATGTGGTTGTTGCTTGCTTATGCTTCCGCAACCTAGGATGTGCAAAAGATATGCTAAGAGGCTTGTTTAGGTTACCCTAGGTTTCCCATTCGCTGTGTCACATCTAGGCTCTAGGCTTGGGTCGTGACAATTGAGCACCTCCTTGAACTTTCCCATCTTTCACCCCATGGCCTTAAGTCCTGGCATCACCACCGCTCCTATAATCCTTGTCTTGATGATCAAGCTTACCACACTTGAAGCATGCATTGGAACTTGCAAAACATTCTCCTTTATGAAGCCTTCCACACTTCTTACAATTACAGACTAGTTTTGGCACCCGAACCTCCTTATACTTTGGGGTTGAACCCCTTATCCTTGTTGAACCTTGGAGGAGGAACATTGGTTGGACCTTGACCCATTTGCTTTTGACCACCATGGAACATGCCATGTCTACCACTTCTGGCTCTTTGGTGAGAGAATCCACCACCCTCAATCCAAGCCCTGTTATACTCCCTAGCATGTTCCCTCAACTTCTCATTTTCAAGTTGTTCTGCATAAGTCATGAGTTAGATTATGTCCATTCCTTCACTAGCATTGTAATTTTGCAGTCCTTAGAAACCAAATCTTATATACGGAAGATGAACTTGTTCATTCTTGCCGTTGGATCAGCAACCATGAACAATTCATACTTAGATAATTTGGTCAACTTGAGGGTATACTCTCTCACACTCAAGTTGCCTTGGCGGAGGTTAATGAACACTTGGACCTTGCGCTCCCCGACTCCAATAGGAAGAAAAGATCTAGGAAGGTACCCTAGAACTCTTCCCAAGCAATTGGTTTCTCTCTTTCACCCGTCTAATCTACCCATTAATCATACTATACCTTGGAGATGCTCTTAAGTTGATAGGCCACAAGCTTGGCCTTCTCATATGGAGATACTTTGATAATTGGTACAATTTGATAGGCCTCATCTAGGAACTCCACTGGGTCTCCATCCACTTTGGTGCCATGAAATTCAGGTAGATTCATTCTCGTAAGGTCCCGAATTCTAATAGCCAGGGTCGGCTCTTAAGGAGGAAGAACGACATCTTTGTTGACTTGGTCAGACATAGTTTGAGCCAAATTGGTGAAAGTGATCTGAAACTCTGCATGAGAAACTCCATCTTCTTGTGGGACCAGAGGAAGTTGGTACTTATTCAAATCTCTTGGTGGAGGTATTTGTAGACATTGTATTTTTGTAGGACTCTACAAAATTAGTCCTGTTTTAGTCAGGGTTTCTTGGTGGCTATTGTACATTAATCCCTAATTCATACCTATATAAAGGATATTATATACCCTTAAAAAGGCATCTCAAAATATCTTATAGAGATCAAAATATGATGACTTAAGGAGGTCAAAGTCATCGTACGTTCAATAAATACGCCACTAACTACCTATTATGAAGAAATCTAATGAGCGAAAAATCAAGGGAGACACAGATTTGTACCCATATCATTTATGAATAAAATCATGTTTCTTCATAATTAATTTATGATTGCAATTTATTTTTCATCACTTTAAAATAAGTTGCAAACAATACTCTTCTTGGAGGTACGATCTAAAAATCTCAAAAAACAATTCATTAGATAAGGGAAATCTTAGGATGACTCTAAGGCACGACATGATTCTTGAAAGAAGAAAAAAATTCTTAAATGCTTTATACTCTCCCACTCATAGTTTTGGAAAATTTCACAACCATAAACAAGACCCTAGTTGATGCAGAATGTTGGACTCTGAGAACCATTGTAACGCCTGGTAAAATTACCAAAATACCCCTAGAGGTAGGGTATGCACATAACACATCTTCCAATACTCGCATGGCAAATCCGAGGCTTGATTTGTGATTAGCATGAAAAATTGAGTGAGAAAATAGTCTGAGTTGATTTTTAGAGCGATAAAATCAAAAGATAATTTTTAATCCGAAGCGCAAAACAGTGTTAATGCACGACAGGAGCGTGTCACGCCTCCATCGCGGACCAGCACTTATAGTTTTCTTGAAATTTTTGACAGGATTGAGAAAACTCGCTCAAAAACTTTTTTTTAAAAAAAATATATGCGACCAGTCCGTGCGGACTGGGTCTTCTTCGAGTTGAAAATTTCTAAATTATTTTAAGGGGCATTCCGGTCAATTCTCTATTCCTCCTAAACTTTATACATGATCTAATAAGATCATTTTGACGTAAAAAGGGTCTAAAACCCCCATTGTAAGTCCTATTCGATAATCTAACAAGGCTAGGGCTTGAGGAAAGATGAGAAGAACTTGAGTTTGAGAGATTTGAGAAGAAATCCTTGACGTGCTCGATTGATAGCTGCATCCCAGGTATGTAAGGCTAAATTAAAAGCATGGAATTATTTTGTCATGTGCCCCATAGATGGTCATAGATGAGTTGATGATTTGGAGAGTTTACATGCATGATACTTCTAAATTTTTATTTGAAATTACATATTTTCCTATGTTGATGATCATGATACTATTTGTTTTCTTGAATTAAACATTTTCATGAGAATTTTCATAACCCTATATGACTAATTTGAAAAGCATGCACAATGAACTTGAGAATTGAGTCTAGAGCTGTGAGTTGAGATTCTTGATTGTGATCAGAGAATGATGATTAGTTGATAGAATCTAATTGTCTTATCAGTCTCTATAAATGAACTCTACCGATGTGTCTATTCAATTGATTCCTAATAATTATTCTAAAATCTTGAGTCATTGATGAGGTTGATTGATGAGATTGTTAAAGTCCCTATGAGTTGAATGATGAGATGATGGGGTTCGAGTCCCTATGAGATACCGATCTTTGACGGGGTTTGAGATCCTATGAGATTGGTTGGGAAGGAGGTTTTATGAGCATTGAGTCACGGGAGGAGTATCGAGCACCAAAATGGGTAAGCGTGAGATCCATTGAACTCATTAACTAAGTCACTAAACGTAGGTGCGACATAGAACCATCACATATATTATGGTTCCCTCGAGAGTAACAGTCCCAGAAAGCAATAGTGGACTTGTTGAGTATTGACTCTATATTGGGTGAGCTGATATGGTTTTGAAGCGTTCCCTACCTGGCAAGTTTTATATGACTGTGGCAACATCAGTGAGATTGTTGTATATTCACTGGCTTATAAGTAATTGTTGTTGGATAAGAGAAACTCCCATAAATTTCCTATCTTGAGTACTCCGAGTCGAGATGAGATGAGATGAAAGGAGGTGAGCTCCTTTGAGATGAGTCTAAGATGATTGACGAGTCTGAGATGATTGATGAGTCTGAGTTGTTGATGGCTCACTTGTCTACTCTTTATTCTTGCATAGATAGACATTTGACGATTCGATGTTATTTGTTAATTACTTGGAGTTGATGTTGTTTCCATATTATTCTTCCTATTTCTGTTTCACTCTGCTATTTTACATACTAGAACATTCCAAGTACTGATGTCCCTTTTGAAGAAGCCTTCTTAGGACGTTTCTTTCCAAGAGAGAAAAGAGAAGCAAAGGTAAGAGAGTTCTTAAACCTTAAGCAGGGCTCTATGACCGTGCAAGAGTAGGATTTGAAGTTCACGTAGCTATCTCGCTATGCTCCAGATATGGTTGCTGACATGAGGGGAAGGATGGGAATGTATGTTGATGGGTTGAATAGAGGATCCAAGAGAGATGGGAGAGGAGCCATGCTTATGAGTGATATGGACATTGGGAGATTGATGATGTTTTTGCAACAAGCTGATGAGGAGAGACAACATGACAATGAAGAGTTCAAGCATTAGAAAGCTAAGACATCCAACCATGAGGTTGGAAGGAACGACAATGGTAACCGATTTCCAGCACCATTATCTGCTAGCGCACTTATGCCTAGACGCAGGTATGATCAAAGATATCAGAATGTTGGAACCCATGGATCCCGGTCATAAGCTAGTATGGCTCAAGGTTCGTAGGGTAAGCCACGATGTGATAAGTGTGGCAAATTGCACTTGGGGAGATGTTATGACGGGAATGATTTGTGAGATAGATGTGGCCAAGCGGGTTACTACAAGAGGAGTTGTCTAAAGTGGGCTGACCAGGCTCAATCTACCACACCAGCCCCACCAGTTAGAGAAAACCAGAGGGCCACTACGTCACGCGCAGGAGGAGCAACAAACTGCTTGTATGCCATGGGTAGTCGCCTAGATCAGGAGAACTCCCCAGATGTTGTGACGGGAATGATTCGAGTCTTTACTTTTGATTGTTATGTTTTGACGGATCCGGGTGCCACATTGTCGTTTATATCTCCTTCTATGGCCAATAGATTTGATAGAAAACCCTAAGAGTCTTCTTGAACCCTTTGACGTTTCTACTCTAGTGGGTGAGTTGATTAGAGCTGAGAAAATCTATAGAGCTTGTGTAATATCCATCCATCATAGGGATACTCTTTTTGATTTGGTTGAAATAGGGATGGTTGATTTTGATGTGATTCTTGGCATGGATTGGCTTCATGCCTCTATTGATTGTAGATCCCGAACCGTTAAGTTTCAATTTCCTAATGAATCGGTTATTGAGTGGAAGGGTGATTCTGTTGCACCCAGAGAAAAGTTTATCTCATATCTTAGAGCCAGAAAGTTGATTTCCAAAGGTTGTATCTATCACCTTATACGAGTAAAATCTGATGATGTTAAGTCCCTAACTTTTGAGTCACTCACAATTGTTAATAAGTTTCTAGAAGTATTTCCTAATGATCTGCCTGGAGTCCCTCCCGATAGGGAGATTGACTTTGGGATTGATGTTCTTCCCGATATCCAGCCTATTTGATTCCACCTTATAAGATGCCCCCCCCCCCCCGAGTTGAAAGAGTTGAAAGAGCAACTAAAAGATTTGCTAGAGAAGGGCTTCATTAGGCCAAGTGTTTCACCTTGGGGTGATCCTGTCCTATTCGTGCGAAAGAAAGATGGGTCCCTCAGAATGTGTATCGAGTACATGCAACTTAACAAGGTCATGATAAAAAATAAATATCATCTCCTAAGGATAGATGATTTATTTGACCAACTTCAAGGCGCCTCTTGTTTCTCCAAGATAGACCTTAGATCTGGCTACCACCAGTTAAAGGTGAGGGAATATGATATTCCAAAGATAGCCTTTAGGACTAGATATGGCCATTATGAGTTCTTGGTCATGTCCTTTGGGTTGACGAATGCACCTGCAACCTTTATGGACTTGATGAATAGAGTATTCAGACAATATTTGGATATGTTTGTGATTGTGTTCATTGACGACATTTTTGTATATTCAAGAGATGAGGAGGAGCATGCTAATCATCTAAGAATTTTCCTCCAAACCCTTAAGGACCATGAATTGTATACAAAATTCTCAAAGTGTGAGTTCTGGCTTAAGTCAGCGGCCTTCCTAGGCCATGTTGTTTCCGGCAATTGTATTCAAGTAGATGCCTAAAATATTGAAGCGGTTAAGAACTAGCCCAGAACAACCACTCTGACTGACATTAGAAGTTTTTTGGGGTTGGCAGGCTACTACAACAGATTCGTGGAGGGATTTTCTTCCCTATCCGCACCATTGACTCAATTGACTCAGAAAAAGGTCAAGTTTCAATGGTCCGAGGAATGTGAGAAGAATTTCCAAGAGTTGAAAACAAGGTTGACTACTGCCCCAGTCCTAACCTTACCCGATAGGACGGAGGAGTTTGTGATTTACTGTGATGCTTCGAGGGTTGGATTGGGATGTGTACTAATGCAAAGAGGGAAGATGATAGCCTATGCTTCCATGCAACTCAAGGTTTATGAGAGGAACTATCCAACCCATGATCTCGAGTTGGCAGTAGTGGTATTTGCACCTAAAATCTGGCACCACTACTTGTGTGGAGTGCATGTGGATGTGTTCACTGACCATAAGAGTCTGCAATATGTTTTCAGTTAGAAAGAGCTCACCTGCGATATAGAAGATAGTTGGAGTTGCTCAAGGATTACGACATGAGCATTCACTACCACCCAGGTAAAGCTGACGTTATTGCTGACACTCTTAGTAGATTGTCAATGGGTAGCACAACCCATGTGCAGGAAGGAAGAGGAAATTAGCCAAGGAAGTGTATCAATTGGCTCGATTGGGAGTTCAACTTGAGGAGAATGATAAAGGAGGTGTTAATGTTCAGAATGGGTTTGCCTCACCCTTAGTGGTAGAGGTGAAAGAAAAGCAAGACCAAGATTCTGTCATACTCCAATTGAAGGAGGCTTTCCAAAGGCAGAAAGTGATGGTCTTCTCCAAAAATGGGAGATAGAGTATTGAGATACCAAAGCAGATTGTGTGTTCCAGATATTGACGACATTCGAGACAGAATCATGGCAGAAGCCCATAACACTAGATATTCCATTCATCCCGGTTCTACCAAGATGTACCACGACTTGAGAGAAGTATATTGGTGGAGTGGAATGAAGAGGGATATTGTTTAGTTCGTTTCAGAATGCCCAAATTGCCAACAAGTAAAGGTTGAGCATCAAAGGCCATAAGGATTGGCTCAGAACTTTGAGATTCTGGAATGGAAGTGGGAGATGATTAATATGGAATTTATTACTGGCTTTCCAAGGTCTCGGAAGCAACATGATTCGATATGGGTGATTGTGGATAGGATGACTAAATCGACTCACTTCTTAGCAGTTAAGACAATGGACACTACGAAGGAGTATGCCAAGTTGTATATACAGGAGATTATGAGATTAAATGGGGTTCCCTTGTCCATCATCTCAGACAGAGGAGCTCAATTTACCTCCCAGTTTTGAAGATCGTTCCAAAAAGGATTGGGTACTAAGGTGAACCTGAGCACAACCTTTCATCCATAGACAGATGGTCAAGCTGAGTATACAATTCAAACATTAGCGGACATGTTCAGAGCTTGTGTTCTTGATTTCAAGGGGAATTGGGATGATCACCTACCATTGATTGAATTCACATATAACATTAGTTATCATGTAAGCATTCAAATGGCTCCCTACGAAGCCTTGTATAGGAGGAGATGTAGATCACCAGTTGGTGGTTTGAGGTTAGAGAAGCGTAGTTTATTGGGCCTAATATTGTCCACCAATCGATGGAGAAGGTCAGGGTCATTAGAGAGAGGACAAAGACTGCCCAAAGTCACCAAAAATCTTATACCGATGTGAGGAGAAAAGACTTAGAGTTCAATGTAGATGATTGAGTGTATTTGAATGTGTCACCTATGAAAGGTATCCTAAGATTTGGGAAGAAAGGGAAGTTGAGTCCACACTATGTTGGACCGTATCAGATTATAAAGAGGATTGGGAAGGTTGCTTATGAGTTAGAGTTGCCTTCCGAGTTAGATGGAGTCCATCCGGTATTCCATGTGTCGATGGTGAAGAAAATGCTTGGGAGACCCTGCATTGGTGATCCCAGTTGAGAAAATTGGAGGGAATGATAGCTTATCTTATGAAGAGATTCCGATTCAAATCCTTGATCATCAGATTCGTAAATTGAGGAACACAGAGATAGCATCAATCAAAGTCCTGTGGAGAAATCAATTTGTTGAGGAAGCTACATGGGAAGCTGAGGAAGAGATGAAGACCAAATATCCGCACCTATTCGTGCCAAATGATGAGAGTGTTGAAGGTAAATTTCTTACCCTTCAGTAAATTGATGTATCCATTCTTGATGTAACCTTCTATTCTAAAGTCGAGAGTTTGATTGATTGAGTTGAGTGTTGAAATGCATTTTGAGTCTATTCGTGCCTTGATATCCACCTATACTCTTCATTCGAGGACGAATGATCCCATGGGAGAGATGATGTAACGCCTAGTAAAATTATCAAAATACCCCTACAGGGAGGTATGTGCGTAACATATCTTCTAATGCTTTTATGGCAAATCTGAGGCCGGATTTGTGATCAACACAAAAAATTGGGAGAGAAAATTGTCTCGGTCAATTTTAGAGCGGCCTGATCAAAAGATAATTTTTTTATCCAAAGCGCAAAACAGTGTTGGTGTGCGACAGGAGCGCGTCGCGCCTCTATTGCGGACCAACACTTATACTTTTCTGGAAATATTTTATGGGATTGAGCAAACTTGTTCAGAAAAGTTTTCTAAGAATACATTGTGCGCGACTAGTGCGCGTCGTGAACTGGGTCTTCTCCGAGTTGAAAATTTCTAAATTATTTCAAGGGGCATTCCGGTCAATTCCCCACCCCTCCTAAACTCTATATATGATCTAATAAGGTTGTTTTGATGTAAAAAGGGTCTAAAACTCCCATTCTAAGTCCTATTCCATAATCTAACAAGGCTAGGGCTCGAGGAAAGAGGAGAAGAGTTTGAGTTTGACAGATTCGAGAAGAAATCCTTGACATGTACGATTGATAGCTGCATCCCAGGTATGTAAGGATAAACTAAAAGCATAGGATGGTTCTGTCCTGTGCCCCATAGACGGTCATAGATGAGTTGATGATTTGGAGAGTCTACATGCATGATCCTTGATGGTTTTTCCTAAAATTTTATTTGAAATTGCATATTTTCCTATGTTGATGATCGTCATATTATTTGTTTTCTTGAATTAAACATTTTCATGAGAATTTGCATAACCTTACATGACTAATTTGAAAAACATGCATAATGAACTTGAGAATTGAATCTAGAGCCTTGAGTTGAGATTCTTGATTGTGATGAGAGAATGATGATGAGTTGATAGAATTTGATTGCCTTATGAGTCTCTATAAATGAACTCTACCGATGTGTCTATTCAATTGATTCCTAATGATTATTCTAAAATCTTGATTCATTGATGAGATTCATTAATGAGAGGGTTAAAGTCCCTATGAGTTGAATGATGAGATGATGGGGTTCGAGTCCCTATGAGATACCGATCATTGACAAGGTACGAGTCCCTAAGAGATTGGTTGAGATAGAGGTTTATGAGAATTGAGTCACAGGAGGAGTATCGAGCACCGAAATTGGTAAGAGTGAGCTCCACTCAAACTCATTAACTACATCACCAAACGTACGTGAGGCATAGAACCATCATCTATGTTATGGTTCCCTTGAGAGTAATAGTCCTAGAAAGCAATTGCGGACCTGTTGAGTATTGACTCTATATTAGGTGAGCTGATATGGTTTTGGAGCATTTCTTACCTGGAAAGCTTAGAATGGCTGTGGAAACATTAGTGAGATTGTTGTACATTCACTGGCTTATAAGTGATTGTTGTTTGATAAGAGAAACTACCATAAATTTCCTATCTTGAGTACCCCGAGTTGAGTTGAGATGAGATGAGATGAGAGGAGGTGAGCTCCTCTGAGATGAGGTGAGATGAGATGAGAGGAGGTGAGCTCCTTTGAGATGAGTCTTAGATGATTGACGAGTCTGAGATGATTGATGAGTCTGAGTTGTTGATAGGTCACTTGTCTACTCTTTATTCTTGCATAGATAGACATTTGACGATTTGGTATTATTTAATGATTACTTTGTGGTGATGTTATTTCCATATTATTCTACTTATTTATGTTTCACTTAGCTATTTTACATACCAGTATATTCCAAGTACTAATGTCCCTTTTGGAATGCATCATTTTATGATGCAGGTGCAGGTACTAGAGATCGTCAACAGGCGCTCCATTGAAGATCTGAGACTCGCAGCTGATTTGGTGAGCCTCCCCAATTCTAGAGGATCTACTACTTTTATTTCATCATGCTTTAGTGTTAGATTGGACTATTTCCTTCACTTTAATTTGGGTAGCCACGGGTCTTTCATTGGCACCATATGAGTAGTAATAGAGGCTTCATAGATGATGGTCGAGCGTTGATGTTGAGATTGTGAGCTAGTTCTTTCTATTAGCCTTTATTGTTATCTATATCATCATGATACTTTAGATGAGATGTGTCTATTTACTTACTTTTATTTCTAATGTCCAGTAGAGTTTATTTGATTGAATAATGTGATGAGGCTAAGTGGTTCGCTTGGGGACTAGCAATAGTCTCTAGGTGCCAGCCACGCCAAGGGTACCCTCTAGGGGCATGACAAGCATCTCAAAATCTCATGCTCTGACACCAAGTTTGTCTTGACCGGAGTTTAGGGCCTAGTCCTAATATGACGAATGAGGAATCAAAAGGAATTTCACACAAGCCTCTTAGCATTCATCAAGAATTTCATTGGTAATGAACAAAAATTAATGTGGAACAAAAGGGGATATGGGACTAAGAGAGAACAAATCATCAAACGAGAGTTAAGTCATAGACTTTCATACATGTCCCATGATACCTATAATTTTAAACTTAGACGGGGGCTAAAAGACGTCCCTTTAGGCGGGGGCTAAAAGACATCCCTAGCTCACCCTAATATAGAAGTAGCAAAAGAAATACAATAAGATAGTCTAAAAGTCATTAATACACTTAAGCTTGAAGGAAATAAGTTGTTGGCCCTAAACAAGAGGACTCACCAACACTTGTCCTAAAAAATCCAATAGCTAACCACATATAGGATGAGGAGGAGCACTGACCTCTACATGGTTAGATCAAGTAGGCAAATGTATGAATTAATACTTGAATTTACTAAGTATGTGAGATTCAATGCAATAAAGATGCTATAATATCATAATATGCGATATGCATAACATAACAAAGAAATAAGGGCACAAGAGATGATGAACGATCACTGCACAAATATCATAAGTAATCATATACATATGTGAGAGGAGACCATAATCGACATATAAGACCATATGAGCTATTACATGAAATCCAACAAAACTCCCTACGTTATTCGAGAAGACTATATGCAGGTAGAACTCTGTCAATTTAGGCATACACTTCTTTCTTTAACTATTGCTTTTGTGGATCCACTAGCCTTAGCCTACAAGGGCTTGTATAGTGGTACATAGTTAACGAGATAGGAGGTTTCTACCAGGATTGCCTTACCAAACCCCATCTCAAGCCCCATTCAGTGCTTAGTCAAGTCTCACAGAATGTTTATACCAAAATCACATTCATATTTATTCATAAGCTTTAAAACATACGTTTATCATAATAGGAGTAACTCATTGAAAACCTTATGATCTATTCAAGTGAGAATTGTCCATTCACAAGAAAGATCCATCTTTGGTGAGAATTGTCCTTTCATTATCCTCCATACATTCATAAAAGGGCTTGAGAATTGTCCTTTCACTATCTCGCATAAATTCTTAAAAGGGCTAGCATAAACACTTTCATAAATTTCGTGAATATATAGTGGAAACCCTTATAATTCATATCATACTTCATTTAAAGACATAGTGTAGAACTTGTAGGTTTCAAAACATGTAATGCAAGAGGAGTATGGATAATGTTCATAAACTCAAAAATTTAAACCATTCATGGAAGAACCAACCATGAACATTCAAACCCTTAGGTGGTAAGTCATGAAACATCATGTAAGTCATCTAAAATTCATAATATAGCATAAATTCATAGCATAATTCATCATTAGATGTTAATTACATCACGATATAAGCATTTAAAGAGACATTATAAAACTCATGAAATTCTCATAACTTAAAACTAACTAAATACATGAATACTTGGGCTTCATGGGTGGAAGGAACCCATGAATGAAACCCATGTACCTTGGTTGGAAACTTATGGAAGAAATATGAGATTGAAAAAAAAAACCTTGAAACCCTATTTCCTTGCTTTCTAGGAGCCTTGAGAGTGGAGAGACTTAGGGAATTTTTAGAGAATTCGGAGGGTTAATAGAATGAGAGTGTATTAGGAAGGAATGGGTCTGATATGGGGTAGAGTTAGGCATAAAATGATATAGTATTGGGTTTAGGGTGTGGGAAAATGCTGAAATTGATTTTCATTAAGAATTGTTGGGGGCCACCCACGAGCCTAATCTATGGGTCATAGATTAGTCTATGGCTCGTAGGTTAAAGGTTTTGTCTAGTTACACTTTTTGAGCATTAGAATCTGTCCTCTGATCATCATTTACAAACACCCTTCTACAACCCATAGTTCCATCTGCGAGTTATAAACACCCTTGGTAAGTCTACCCCATACTTGGAAAATTCCTCATCTTAGACCTAAACCATAAAACTTGTTCACGACCCATCAATTGGACTAGGGTCCATACATTTCCCTCTTCTGGTTACACCTTCTCAACTTTAGAGACTTGGTTTGGCTCTCCAATCTAGAATCCACTGTTTAGGGTTTATAACTCAACCATGATCCATGGATGGGCTCGTACAACCTGGCACTAGAACCCCAAAAATTATCCCTTTCCTTTCGATTCTGGCCTTTTAACGGATCAGGTCATATAAAAAAATAAAATGGATCAACTAATTATCTAAAATACTCTAATTATATCAAAATTATAACCATTAGCCACTTTTATGATCATCTCCACCAACTAGGGCTTTTTTACACAATTGATTATCGGTCACAACCTTTATCAAAGGAAATTTTCCTAAATGTTAATGTCCAAGAATCAATCCGCAAGTTAAAAGAATGATTAACTTATCTTTATCAATGAAATAGGTGAAAAACTAAAGAAAAACTTTTCTCTGCCACTTCCTTTCTCTCAAAATGAAATGGGAGAAGTAAAAATGATTTTTAATCTTTTTGACTTAAAATTTGTGATTGTTCCACTATGGAGGCCACTTATCTTGCCATGTCAGCACCACCATAAAGGGATCCATCATGTAATCGCGTGTTGCATGTAGTCAGAAACTTAGAATTTGCATCCCAAACTTCTAATCCACAACATTCCCAAGCCATTACGTTCCAAAATCAACCTGTTGCACCAAGATTAATTTTGAGAGTTATGTTGGCTCGAATGCAATTCTATAAAGCCGCATAATGTGCCACCAAAATACAACACTTTTGATGTTTAAAACTTTGGATTTTTTATATTCTCTGATATTTTTGTTAGATTTGATATAAATTTATTATGTTTTACAGGAAATCGGGATTCGATTGGACTTATGATGATTAGAAGTTTAGGACTTATTTTAAGAAATTATGAGTGCATATACGAGCCATGGTTGAACTTACGAGCTGTAGATATGGTCTGTAGATGTGATGCTGTGAACATGAGGAGAAGGGCAAACTACAAGCCAAAAGTATGGGTCATGGATTGAAGTACAAGCCGTAGAACGAAGCCATAGATGAAAAGTTATGAGGCTATAGTGTTCTAGTCTATCTTCTACGAACTCAAAGACCACGATTTGTAGAACATTTTATGAGTCGTAAAATACCTATTCATATATTGAGGTCAGCACTTGCAGGAAGAAAGTACAGGTAAATACAACGAGCCCATCATTTGATGTACAACTCGTGGATTGGCTAGTGGAAATCGCTAGATGCAATTTTTCTATTTCATTTTGATTTAAATTCTCATGTTTATAAATAGGTTTTTAGGTTTTTTTACATCTTATGTCCTGATATTCAGTCTAGGTCCAATATGACATTATGAATTTTTACTTTTTGATTGTTCATATTTTTTGTGAGTTTGAAGTTGGAATTTCAATTAAAGATTTCAAATTCCATCTATTCAAATTGTAAGTGCACGATTATGAAAAATGTCTATCATTGATTGTCATTTTATGAATATGAGTACCTAAATCCACAACTAGAGTTGTGGGAACTATGAAGAATTAACAAAGCAAAACCTAATAATTAGTAATCCTTGGAAAGTAAGCATATATACATTATTTATCTCTTTGTTTTGATTTTTGTTTATTGGTGGCTAATATTAGATCTCGCCTTATTCTTACTCGCTGAAATAAGGGGGTAATGAATGAGAAAAGGGATAAATAATAGATATTTTCATGTTATTACACTCATTTAATAAGCTTGAACGGACCAAGGGATAGCTAAATCTGGGATCACGATAAGATTTAGTAATGCATACACCCATAGACTGACCAAGTTGTGAGGTAAAATTAATTAATATGTCAAACTAAGGACTTAGGTGAACAAAACTTACCAGTTTTGTAAGTTACACACCAGAAAATGTTACTATTATAAGGTTATACTACATTATGAATTTATGGAGAACACACCACCCTAATTACATACACACATTGATTTTTCTACACTTGGAAACAATTTGATCTTACTTTAGGCCATTATTTATAATTTTTATTTTATTATAATCCCTCCTTTTCTTGAAATAAGTCGATAAATAGCTCATATTCACATAAGTTAAACTAAGTCTGAACCATATTCCTTATGGGTTCGATCCTCACCTTGGTTAGGTTCTACATTTGACAACAACTACTTTATACTTCTTTAGGGGGTGCAATTTGAACATACCAAATTTTTTGACGCCATTGTTGAGGAATATAGATAACCTTACAAAGAATAGCTTGTGACAAAGCTGCACATGAAGTAGATGATGCAATTGACCATCTAAGAGTTGAAGAGGATAATGTGCACAATAATCCACTTTTTAATGGGAGACAAAACCCGCCTCATGAGGGTGATCGTCCAGCTGCACAAAGAGTGAGGGTCGGTGCATAGAATAACTTTGTGCTTGGTTCGAATGTTGTGAATGTCATAGGTGCCATTGTGTTAACACCATTACCACTGGATTCAAAGTCCACTATTTTGAGTAGGTTGTTGCAGATGGCGCGTAATGGGGGTTATTTTTGGGATTGCCATCTGAGGATCCAAATGCCAATCTATATAATGTTGTGTTTTTCAATAAGCGTATAATAGGAAATTACAACCTGTCGATAGATGTCATTAGGCTAGAGGTTTTCCCATTATCACTAACTAATAAAGCAACGATATAGCTATCCAAGCTCTCTTACAACTCTATTTCAACTTGTACAGAGATGTGATATGCCTTGAAGCGATGTCTCGAGATACTTTTTATTATGGCCTCTAACGCCTTGAGATGTTTGAGTAGATATCGTGCGACGCCCCTGAGTTCTATCTTGTAGCTTCAGCTCCTTAGATGTGTACATCGGCCTTGCAGTGATTCTAATTTCCCCTCATACATGGCCTAGTAATGCCATTACATTTATGCAGGGAATTGCATTACATTAATGAATTGGTGCACCATCTGTACTTATTTTTATTCATGATCATAATGTATTTTGTACTAAACCCTGTTGATGCAAGTGATAGGATTCTTCGTTATTACATACTTTCTTTGATTTGTCTTAGATAGTCGGTTCAACCTACTTCGTACATTTTGGTGTATTCATTCCTACTTTGTTCCTCCGTGCAAAACGAGCATAGGGACCCACACAGGGTAGTTGATTCTCTCTTTTGGACTTTTTCTGTCGATCTAGACCCTTCTGGTGAGGCTTAGACTTTGAGCGCGTGAGTCTTAGGGGATTTTATTCATTATTTCTTTGAGACTCTGTTTCAGATATTATTCTATGAGACAACTTGTATCTTATGCTGAGACAATTGTATTTACTCTTCAGTACAATATTATATGCTCTTGTACTCATGACTCCAGGTTTTGGGAGATTCTTATGCTATATGAGTTGTTTCTTCTTTATTTTATCTTTCTTTAGTCGCAATCTGATTCTGGGTCGTAACAGTCACAAAGTATGGGAACTCACTAGTAAGTCTTAGAAAGTTCAACTTTGAGGCTAGCCACAAAATGGATGAGTCATCTCGTCGCCCGTCCTTACACGGTCAGATCATGTAGGCAAAGAAATTTGCATTAGTAAATGGAATGTAGTAAGTATATAGGTATGCCATGCATCAAGGAACATCACAACATAATATCAATATGCATAATCATAATAGATAGAGTGAGGACACAATATGTATGAGCAATGCCAGTTTTTAAACCATGAATGAAAACATCATTAAAATCATTCATAATCCTAACATTCATATATGGGAATAATACCATAAGTGACAATAAGACCATGCATACTATTACATGGAATCAAAATATTTCCTCTACATGGAGGAAAAGAGGAGTCTACTTTACCATGGTGGACTCGATCCTTACCTTATAGGCTCTATTCTAGCATGGTGAGAACCTATCATTTGACTCACCTTTTAGGCTCTATCCTAGCACGATGACTATCCATTAAAAACCATATGGATCTATCACCATACCTTTAAGGCATATAAACATGAACATCATTCCTATGGTGACACGTAGTTATGGGACAATGAAATTAATGAAAGCCCTCTTGGTGCTAAGTTATATCCCACAAAATACATAATCATGCATATTATGCTTTAAACATAATTCATACTTCATCAAAAATCATAATATCATAGCTTGTAACATAGTCATCATAACATCACACAAACATCTTATATTAGGAATTGTCCATCTACCTAGCATTTTATATAGTGTGGGTATACTCCCGATCTTATCATTATCATTGCATAAATATTAGGGTCTTAATCATCCTCATAATCATTGCATCATTATAATCATAATATCATCATTATTGTCATTAAGACATGCTTCCATTCTTACGATCATTTTCATGAAAACCATTGTTGTATCATAGGAAACTTGGGCTATGTGTGGGTTTATGAACAATTGAGTTACAGTCATGCAATTTGATGAAAGTCTTAGAGGAAACAAACAATTGAAATAAATTTGAATTATTAGTAAAGGAACCCACATTAATTCAACAAGCTCTAATCATCACATACTTGAAATCATATACTTTTACTTGAAAATAATAGAAATCATGTATTTCTTCATAATCCATACATAAATAAGAATAATCATCATGTAGGAATAGTAATCTAACTATTTAGAATTGAATAATAAAACACATGATAATTCATCACAAAACTTTGAGAAAAAGGGAGAATTGAGTTGGGCTTTAGGGATTAAACTAGTCCATGAATGAAACCCTAAATACCTCAAGTGAGAATCTTAGGAATCTGGAGTAGAAAAAACTTGAAATCCTTACCAAAGCTTAGAATCCTAACTTCAATGGAGTCCTTTTCTAGAGAGAGAAATATTTGAGAGCCTTTGAGAATTATGAGAGTGAAAGAGATAGAATAAATTAGGAATAGAATTTATAGGGGCTAGGTCATTTAAGTTAGTTAGGAGGGTAAAAACAATGTAGTTTAGGAGTCGAGTGAATTGGAAAGGTCCAAAAATTCCTTTATTAAAAGATGATGCTTTGGATCATAAAACTCGTGTCATGAAAGTTGAGTTACTAGAAAGGATACCTTCCATACCATGAATAAACAGTACGGCCCGTGGTTCGATACACGGACTATAAATCCCTTCATGCAACCTTCTCAAACTTAGAATTTTTTTTCAAGTTCTTCAATGCTCCTTTCACGATCCATTGGAAGGGTCGTGGTTCCATCAATTGTCTATACTGTTAATCATGGGATAACTTCCCAAAACCCAAGATTTTCCACCTTTTTGGACTTATGTCCACGAGACCTTCCTACAACCCATGGCCTCATCCATAGGCCGTAATTTGGCTCATTCTGGGTTGACAGTCTTGAAATGTCTTAACTTTTCATTTTTTAGGCCATACAACATGAGGGGTGTTACAAGACTCTGCTTACACTCTTCGCGGCTAGTTGGCTTGGTAGCACGTCACTTGATTTGTAAGCCCTCATGCTTCAAGGATTGCCCATCAAGTCTATGATCTTATTGTTAGCATAATTACCATTTGATACATTTTCTTTACTTTTATTGAGGAGATCTAGGAACATGTCCATAGCCCTCATATCTGTGAAAACATTAGAGGCATGTCTAGACTAGGAGAATGTGTAAGTTCATTTAATCAGGCCTAAGCTTTTCTTTATCCTTAGACTTTATTTTGAGACTTACTCATCATTCCCTTCCTATTGTTTATTTACTTGCCTTACATATTCTTGAATGCTAAGATGGATCGGTTGAAATTTTTTTGGGGATCTGAATCATCGCGTCACACCTATGGTCTAGTTTGGTTGTGACATTGGAGTTAGTTATTTTTTCCATATGATGTGAATATGAGGTCCATACCCTCATTCCCTTATAACTTGTGATGATGTTTTTATCACCTTATGAAGGCTTGATGATATGCTAAGATAGCTTGATTGGGGTCATTGTTGTGACACACCTAGGGCGTAACTTGGGTAGTGATAAACATGATATTAGAGTACATGATTTTGAAATGTCCTAGGGATTCCAACATGCCCTGTCAAGTAGAATTATATTTTGTTGGTGTGAAACGCTACATCTATGAGTGTAAGGATATGAGACAATTGGGAATCTTCACTTTTTTCATGATGTATGTCATGCTGCATAATGTACCTTAAGACTTTTACCTTATAATGATGGACTTTGCAATTTTCAAAATATGCCTTCTCGAAAAGCACCTTTGCAATAAGGAAATGATGTTGAAGAGGGACAAGCTCTTTCTGTTCCTCAAGCTCCTCATGATCCTATGGCCAAGCCATCACTAAAATGGAGTTTCAAACTGTCTTCCAAATGTTAACCCAAGTTGTTATGGCACAAGCCAACTAAGGTGTAGTTGTTCAAAATATGGGCACACCGAATATTAGGCTCTAGGACTGTGTGAAAATGAACCCACGCTAATTCCATGGTTCCAAGGTGGACGAAGAGGAGTTTATAGACAAACTATATATAATTGGGGCTATTCTGGGAGTGTCCCTAGGGATGATAAGGCTGAGCTAGTGGCTCACTAACTTAGGATATCGCTAGGGTCTGGTATGACTAATGAAAATTAAGAGAGTTTGACCAAGGTGACGCATCATGGAGCATGGAAATTTAGTTCCAGAAATTTTTGATCGAGGTGATGCTTCATGGAAACCTTCACAGTCCGGGTGGTGCTTTATGGATTATGTGGAGCCTCCTTGAAATGGCCCTTGACCTTATGTGGGGTGTGAGGGCCTTAGTGTGGAGTTTGAGACCAAGGCATACCACACTTGGACCCCACACGGAATTATTATGAAACGTGTTTGGATTTTGAGTCTAAATGTGCATTGAAATGATTTGGAAGAACTATTGCATCTTTTGAAAGTATGTATATGTATAAGTATTCTAGTGGGATGTTTGACTTAGCACCGAGAGGACTTGTGGGAGGGGGGCTATCTCCAAGGGTCCAGTACCCAAGTCCCATTACTGTGTGCCAGCATAGGTATATGGTAGCCATTACCAAAAAAACTGGGTCGTAAGGAATGTTTACATATTTTAATATGATATGATATGATATGTTTTGATATGGAAATCCTCCCAAAAAATGAGGTCGTAAGGAAGGTGTCCATCACACCAAAAATACTTAATCGTAAGGTGTGATGTAGATTACCCTCGACAAGTAATCTTCTTCTACCGATGGGAGGTCTACATCAGACTAATTTATGTAATAGCTCGTATGAGTTTTATTTTGTCGATTATAGTCTATCCCCACTATATATGAGCATTAGTGTATTTCATGCATCAATAATTTCATGACATATTGTTATACTACTCTTCTTTGAATATATGTCTTTTTCTATATTATGTGCCCTTGCCATCTAACATTGAATGCAGGTTTGATAAGTCACATGGATTGCATGCCCGCATACTTAGTACATTCAAGCGTACTAACACATACTTTCACCTACATGATCTAACCATATAGGAACCGAGGACTACTTTCATCCACCCTACGATGGTTAGCTTGGATCTTGAGATTTGCTTGTGTGGTGAGTCCTATCTCCCAAGGACAAGACATCATTCCTCTACCTATGGTGCTTTTGTTTATGTTATTTACTTTGAGGGTGAGTCAGGACATATCTTGGCCCCGTCCAATGTTATGACTAGAGGCATTGTTGGACATCTTGTAGACTTTTTAACGTTTATATGCTTAGTATTGTATTCGAAGATTATACTTATGGTTATGACTACTTATTGGATATCGTTATACGGATTGGCTAATAGTACTATGATGTGGTTATATGTTATGATGTGATAGGTCCTTAGTCTGAAATTGCCCCTACAGAGTGAGTCATACTTACCCGCCCCTTAGTCTTTATGTGCTACGTGTTATGTGAACCTATGTTAATCCCTTTCCCTATGACATCCCCATAGCATGAGTGGTACTTTCTCGTCCCTTAGAACTATGTGTTTACTATTTGTATGTGCTTCTAAATCGTTGATGTGGATATGGATACTTTCAGGCTTATTTGGGGACTCTCAGGTTCCCATTCTCCGTGTCACTCCTAGACCCTAGGCCCGTGTCATGAAAGTCTTATTGCTTGGGAAGAGTTCAAACGTGCATTTCCTGACTGCTTCTTTCAATTGGAATTCCCGGAAGCTTCATTAAGGGAGCATGATTGTGAGGGAATATGCCTTGAAGTTCACTAAATTGTCTAAATATGCTCTTTCTATGATTTCGAATCCAAGGGCGAAGATGAGTAGGTTTGTGACCGGTGTCTTCGATTTGGTTCCTCAGGAGTGTAATATAGCCATGATAATTAAGGAGATAGACATTTCTAGGATTATGACATGTGTGAAGAAAATTGAGAATGAGAAAAGAGGAAGAGGGATAGAGAGTCCAAGCAGGCTAGGGTTGATTGTGGTGGTTTCTCTTACCAAGAATGATGGGGAATGGGAGAGATAAAGATGTACAAAGGTATTCTAACTAAGGTGCATCCAATGCTTCTACACAACGGTTCAACAAAGGTTAGGAGGTAAAATTCCAAGGTTCAAGGAGAAAGTTCGGGTGCTCAAGTTACTTCCACTTGTAAAAAGTGTGGGGAAACTCATAAAGGGGAATGTCTAACTGGGTCCAATGTGTGCTTTAGGTGTGGGAAGCGCAGTCACCATGCTATGGATTGTAGGAGTAGTGGTGGTAGTAGACCTCAAAGCTGTGTTGCTAGTCAAGGTGGACAAGCTCAACAAGGTGGTGCTCCACGCCACAATAAGGTTTATGCACTTCAAGTTAGGAACGATGTTGAGGAGTCCCTCAATGTGCTTACTGGCATGTTACGTGTCTTTGAATTTTATGTGCAGTTTTACTTGTTCTGGGGGCCAATTTCTCTTTTATTACTCCTTCTATTGATATAAGATTTAATGCGACACCCAAATTTTTCTAGAGCCCTTTCCAGTTTATACCCCCATTCATGATTTGATTTTAGCCTAGAAAGTCTATAGAAATTGTTTCATGTTGGTCTTGCATAAATTGATTCCATGTGATCTTATTAAGCTTGATATATCTTTTGATATTATTATCAGTATAGATTGGTTGCATGCTTTATATGCATCCATTGATTGTAGACGCCGTAGGATCAAGTTTTAATTTCCTAATGAACTTATTATTGAATAGAAGGGTTGTGATTTAATTGTTAAGGGTACATTCATCTCTTGTCGAAAAGCTCGTAAAATCATTTATAAGGGGTGCATCCATCATATAGTTTGGGTTAGGGATCTAAATTCTAAAGGTCCTGCCCTTTAGTCGGTCCTTTTTGGAAATAAATTCCCTAATGTGTTTTCCGATGATTTACCTGATATTCCTTTTAAAAGAGAAAAGAATTTTGATATGGTTCTTTTGCTCGATACTCAACTCATCTTTATTCCTCCTTACCGAATAGTCCTGATAGATCTTAAAGAGTGAAAAGGAACAATTGAAAAACTTGTTAGATAATGGTTTCATAAGGCCAAGTATATCACCATGAGGTGCTCCCGTGTTGTTTGTTAGAAAGAAAGATAGGTCACTCCGAATATGTATAGATTATCGACAATTAATAAGGTGACCATAAAGAACAAATCTTCAATTCTAAGGATAGATGATTTATTTGATCAACTACAAGGTACAAGCTACTTGTCAAAATTGATCTACAGTCCGGCTATCACTAATTGAGGGTGAGGGAATGTGATATTCCTAAGATGACATTTCAGATAAGGAATGACCATTTTGATTTTTGGTTTTATCATTCATATTGAAAAATTCTCTTGCTATCCTTATGAACTTGATTAATTGGATTTCCAAACCATATTTAAATATGTTTATGGTGGTGTTCATTGATAATACGTTGATTTATTCCTGAAGTGAAGAGGAACATATGACTTACTTGGTAATTGTGTTACAAACCTTGAGGGACAAGCAATCAGTTACCAAATTTAGCAAATGCAAATTTGGGTGGAGGAGGGTGGCTTTCCTTGGTCACATTGTGTTTTGTGATAATATTATATTTGATCCCAACCAATGGAGGCGGTAAAGAATTCGCCGAGACTCTTGTCTCCTTTGGATATTAGAAAAGATTCAGGCTTGGTCAGATACTATAGAAGGTTTGTTGAAAGTTTATACTCCATTGCATCGCCTTTAACTAGGTTAACAAAAAAAGGGTGAATTTCCAACGGTCAGATAAGTGTGAGAAAAATTTTCAAATGTTGAAAGATTGTCTTACTCCAACCCTTATTTGACATTATCGAAAGGTTTGGATGGATTTGTTATGTATTGTTATGCCTCAAGGGTTGGGTTGGGTTGGGTTGTGTATTAATGTAATATGGCAAGGTGATAGCATACCTTTCTAGGCAACTAAAGTTCATGAACAAAATTATCCAACACATGATATTGAATTGGTGGTTGTTGTGTTTGCATTGGAGACATGGTGTAACTATTATTATCTAGTGCATGTTGATATATTTACCGACTACAAAAGCTTGCAATACATGTTTACCCAAAGGGAATTGAACCTTAGGAAAAAGAGGTGGAATGAGCTTTCAAATGATTATAACATGAGTGTATTGTATCATCCGGGCAAGGCAAATATTGTGTCTTATACACTTGGTAGGGTGTATATGGTTAGTGTTTCTCATGTTGCGAATGAAAAGAAGGAGTTGGTTAAAGTTGTGCACTAATTGATCCATTTGGGTGGATGGTTGAGAAGTTCAAATGAGGGAGGCATTCTTGTGCATGATGGGGAAGAATCATCATTGGTAGCAAAGGTGAAAGCAAAGAAGGACAGGGATCCAACCTTGGTTGAGTTGAAGAAGTTGGTGCTTGTTAAGATGATTGCGGTTATCCCTCGAGGGGGAGATGGGGTACTTCTTTATTGGGTTCGATTGCATATTCCAAATGTCAATGGTCTAAGAAAGATGATATTGAGTGAAGCCCATAAATTTTGATATTCCATCCACCCCGAATTCACCAAAATGTATAGAAACTTCAAGGAATTGTATTGATGGAATGGTATAAAAAACATATAGATAGGTTTGTGGCGAAATTTCCAAAATGCTTATAAGGCTCCATATGCTAGAAGGTATTAAGTGCAGGTGAAATGGAAGATTGGAAATTTTACCAAGTGTAAAATGGAAAATTCATGAGTGGAGTATACGACCTATGAAAAAGGATATGGCCTATGCTTATTAGTCTAGGGGTGCAATTCCAGTAGCCTAGGTTGGGGGAACTCCAATCAAACACGAGGGTGAAAACAAGTCATAGATCACTCCACGAGCTGTAGTTTAATCTCATTGAATGGTACCCTAACTTGATGGAAAACAAAGTCTTCTGAGGTTTGAAGCATAAACAATAGGATGGTCCATGGAATAGTTTATATGTCTAAGTGGTGTCGTGGGTTGAGTTCTAGAGAAGATTTTAGAATGAGTCAGAAACCAATAGAACGAGACTCCTTTTCACGACCCGTGGACTAGACCATGACCTGTAATTGAGTTCTTGTTGTCTGGTCCGAGAGATTTTTAAAAGGAGTATTTTTGACTGTTCCTAATATCTTATGCCTATGCTACATCGTTTAAGCTAAGCCATTTTCAGCCTTAAACTATCCTAACTCACTTCATTTCCATTCATTATAAAAATAACCTAAGTCCAACCCCTCGAAGACACTCCCAAGTTTCCCCAAGGCATTCAAAAGTCCAAGCTAGGGTTTTCATTTTCTAAATTTTACAACAATATTTCATCTCCAAATCACACCAAGGTATGTGGGTTTTGATTTGTGGAGTCTTCCCTCTACAAAGATCAATCATTCCTATCCCCCATCTATTTACAAGTCATGAATGATTTATCAAATTACATGAACTCTTTTCATATGATGATACTATGAAGTATGTTATGATATTTTACCTTTGTACACTATTATGCAATGAAAATCCATGAAAAAATTTATGATTTAAAAGAGAGTTTCAAGGTTCCCTAACGAAGCTTTTCCTTTTGTCTATGGTGGGTTGTTAGAATGGTCATGATTTATCTCGTTTATGCATGTTACTCTTCCATTTCATGATTTATAAGTCCCCACGTAGGAACCAATCTTGTTTTTAACTAAAGTTACATGATGAAGTTTGATGAAATGTCCTACTCTATGATATACAAGTTTATGATTACTATGAATGTTGAGGGCTAAAAAGTATGTTATGATTCCATGAAAAGGTTATTAATATTATCAAAATTATGAATCCCCTCTTATGATGATAATGGTTTTATTGAGCTACTCCTGTCATAGTATTTTATGTATGAGACTATGCATGCTATATTTATTTTTATGTTTATGTAATCCGTGGGATTAGACTTGCACTGAGAGGACCTTGGTAGATTTCCGTTGTCCCTTAACTATGTACTACCGTAGCAATTATGTATTAGCTAGTGGATTCACAAACTGCTCCATGTTATATGTAATAACCGAAATGGGTATGTTCCCATAAGCTTCATGTATGGAATTCTTCGAAGTAGGCAGGATCGCGTAAGGTTCGGTATAGTCTACGTTGGCAAGTAGACTACTCCTTTTCGTTGTGGAGGAAACATCAGAATTTCATGTAGTAGCTTGCATGGTCTTATGTGTCAATTAAGGTGTATTTCCCACATATGTATGTGTCATGTTTATGAAATTTTGACTTTCTTCCGTGCATGATTTAACTATGCATCTACCATTCATATCATATTGAGCTTATTTTCCTTGTACATGATCATGCATCTCATATATTATGACTTATAGTTTCTTTGTTGCAATGTATCTTACATACTAGTACATTCAAAATATTATTGCATACTTTTTTTTACATGATCCAACCATGTAAAAATCGAAGCTCCTATCCAGCCTCCACCTCATGGCTAGTTTGGTTCGTGAAGATTCTTTTTAGTGAGTCCTCTAGTTCGAAGGAAATAACCATTATCTTTCCAGATTCTTATGTTGAGACATTATTATCTTTTCTTCTTATTTTGAGGATGATCCAGGGACATGTCTTGGCCTCCGTCCTATTCATGATTATAAGGTATTATTGGATACTCATATTATGTATGCATTATGTGATGTTTACACTACTATGGGTATTCCCTTTAGTCCCTATGCCTTGAATGTATTTGTTGGATATTGATGCAAAGTAATGATCTTTTTAAGCCCCCACTTCCCCATAACTTGAGTCCTACTAACCCTTCCCCTAGGCTTACTGTGATTGGATGTTTAAAATTCCTTTTCCCCTTTCTATTCCCATAGCACGAGTCCAACCCCGATTTCCCTCATATTGAATTATTTGATATTTGGTCTACATTTTTTTAAGGATGTTCCATCCATGCTATGAGGCTTGATTGGAAACCCTTCGTTTCCATTCGCCATGTCACACCTAGAATCTAGGCTTCGGTTATGATATTGTTAAAAAGTGAAAGTTGAACATCAAATATCGAGAGATTTAGCCTAAGATATTGAGATTACCACTTGTCCCAATATATTGAGATTCCTACTTGATAATAGGAGGATGTGAATTTTTACTCTGTAACGGGGTTATCTCATACTTAGAAGCAACACGATTCAATTTCGATGGTAATGGATAGAATGAAACAATCAACTCACTTTCTATCTGTTAAAACTTACCATAGTGTGGAAGATTAAGCAAAGATATATATTTGGTAATAGGTGAGACTTCATGGTGTGACATTGTCTATCATATTGATTCGATGATACTCAATTCATCTTACACTTTTAAAAGCACTTTAAAAAGGGTCTTAGTACAAAGGTAAAGTTAATCATCGCTTTTCACCCTCAAATCAATGGGCAGGCCGAGAAAACAATCAAGACTTGAGAAGACATTTTTAGGGCTTGATTACTTGATTTCAAGGGTAATTGGAATGATCACTTGCTACTCAGTGAATTTTCTTACAATAATAGTTATCACGTAAACATTGAGATGATACCTTTTGAGGCTTTGAATGGGAGAATGTGTAGGTCTCTGGTGGGAAATTTGAAATAGGAGAAGTAGCCTTGATTGGACCCGGTGATGCTATGGAGATGGTATGATTTATAAGAGAAAAGGTGAAGTCCGCCCAAAGACACCAAAAGTTGTATTCGGATGTTAGAAGAAGGTTTTGAGTTCGATGTGAATGATTGGGTCTATTTGTAGGTTTCACCCATGAAGGGTGTGATGCATTTTGGTAAGGAAAAAAAAATGAGTCCTAGCTATGTGGGACAATATAGAATCTTAAAGCATATTGGTAAGGTGACATATGAGTTAGAATTTCCATTAGAGTTGGCAATGGTACATCTAGTGTTTTATGAGTCAATATTGAGAAAGTTTGTTGGTGATCCAAATTTCATTATGCAATTGAAAAGTATGGGTATTGAAGAGAATTTGACTTATGAAAAGGTTCTGGTTGAAATTTTGGATTGAAAAGTAAAGAGGTTGAGAAACAAAAAATTACATTTGTCATGGTGTTATGGAGGAACAAACAAGTTGAAAGTGCTATATGGGATGCGAAAGCGGATATGATGAAATGATATCCTTATCACTTTTCCCCATTTAAGCCTATGATATTAAGTTGTTCATGCCCTAATCCTCCAAATTTTTATGTTTCAGTTTTTTCTTGTCATATCACATGCATGCATTTTCATGAGACTGAATTTGAATGACCTTATCTGGGGTCTGATTGTACGAGCACCACCTACGGCTCATGAATGTGTTCATGGGTCATAGATGGATTCTCATGGATAGCAGTTGCACTTGGATAAATTCTAAAAATTTTTTGAATGTGCAAAGGCCATGTATGGGTTGTTGATTGTTTTATGAGTCGTAGAGATGTATCGTATAATGAGAATAAAAAAGGCGAAAAATAAGATTCGAAGGGATGATACCTCTTTACGAGTCGTGGTCCTATTGACAACTTGTAAACTAGTTATGTTGTTTTATGTAGAAGACCGAACATGCCCATAGATATCATCGTGGTTTATTATTTTAAAAATATGAATTTTAGCCTAGTAAGTATGAGAGGCAATCACAAACCATAAAAGGTACTACAAGTCATAGACTTGGCCTCGTGGATCAACTTTAGATGCCTAAAAAATTTGTTTGATTTTCATGAATGCTATTCGACGAGGAATACAAAGGTCTATGAGTCATAGACCCCTTTCGTGTTTCCTATTTGGTGAAATTTAATGAAGGGCTTTTTGATCATATCCAACCCATCTAACTACTAAACTATGTTGTTTTATCTAATCATTAACTAACTTAGCCCCTTCAGTCTCACCTCATTCTCATCCAACTCACAAAATTTACAATTTTTGTCAAGTGTCTTCCTCTTCCAAGTTCCACTGAAGGTTTTCAAGCTGGCGTTCCAAGTTCTCCATTGCTTTTTCAGATTTCAAGATAATGTTTTCTCAAGATATATGGGTCATTATCCATGGATACCTTTTACACATGGAGCCCAACCAATTCTACTTTTTGCAATAAAAATTAAAGTAGGTGATTTAAGGTTTATCATAATTTGAATTTTAATTGCATGAATAATGATTTTATGTATGATTACTCATTTATTTATACATGATTTGTTACAAACATCATGAATGTCATGATTTACAAGTGAATACTTATACATGCTACTTAGGGTTTATGAAATTGCTCATGGGTTGTATCAAGTTTTACTTAAACTACATGATTATGACGGATTTTATGCCTATTAAAGGAGAAATCATACCTTTTCCCAAATTTTAATCTCAAGCCATGATTATGAAAAATACAATTGTTTGAGCAAGTTTATGAAGAGGGCGACATAAGACCTAGATGGCGACTTAAGATCCCAATATACTCAATTGACTTATGATTGGTAATGGTGGAAGGCCTACACCCACATTACCTACTTTTATGAAAATGAGCTACTCTAATATGATTATAATGTATTTAATTGATTTCTTTAAATAGTCTTTCCTACATGACAAGTTTTGAAACTCTTACCTATGAAATTATAAAAAGCTTTCGAATCTATGAAAAGTATGACTTTTATTTGTAGCCTGGAATCCGAATTGAGGATAGATGAGGTGGGGACTTGACCTAAAAGTCCTTAGTAGAATCTTCAAGCCTCACAACTATGTGTCACCATTAGATTATGTTTCTAATATGGCCTACCTAATGGATCCACATATAGTATTGTGATTTATGACACTCGATTGGAGAGGTAGAGTTCTACCTTTTTGCATAATGACTCTTTAGACTTATTTGCAGCTATAAAAGAAAATTTAATATTGAAAAAATTGGATATTATGTATGAATATTACTCCATTACGAAAACTGAGAATTCGTACCCTTAATTAGACATTGATTGACAAGTAAACCCCTTTTTTTCTAAGGTACGTGTAGATATTGAGATTCCATGTTATAGCTCGCATGGTCTTGTTGTCAGTTATGGTTCTATCTCACATATGTATGATCCTTCATGATGCTTCACATGACTTTTCTTATGGCTTGCTAATGCATCGACCTATCATTGTTTACTTACACATTTATTTATTTATCTTATCGTACACTTACTCGGTCAATTGCATGACATAATTACTATTGCACTACATTTCACATATACTTTGTATATTGCATTGTACTAAATCATACTTCTTTGCCTACATTGTATCGCAATGTAGGGACAAGTGATCATAGCACTCCTCACTGCTATGGTTACACTTTAGATATTATTGGATTGGACTCATGCTCCGAGGACATACCTAATACACTCTAGCTTTATCTTCTAATCATTTTGGGATACTTTGATACTATATTTTGTACCTTTCTTTGAGGGCGTGCTAGGGATGCTTTGCCTATGTTAGACTATGTAGAGGCATGTTGGATATGTGTAAGAGTCTATATCTTCTAGTTACTTTACTCGATTGTTCGTTGCTTTAGTTTTTGTTATGATCCTCAGCATTATGATTACTTATATCATTGCCTAAGAATGTTTATGATATGCTAAGAGGATTGATTAGGATTTCTTTGGTAATCCTCGATACCGTGTCACACCTGGGGCCTAGCTTGGGTCATGATAAAAACTCTCCTCCAATCATAAATTATAATATTTTTCTCTTACTCCACCTCTATCTCGAAATCCCCTCCCCCACAACCCTCGAGAAAAGTTTAAAATATTTAAAAATTTATTTAAAAAATACTTCAAATTTTAAAATTTTATTTATTTGCCTAGTCTCTACCGTGACTCCCTTACCACCAATCCTCCCCCCACCAATGCCGAACCATCCTCCCCCTCCAAAAGACAAATAAAAAGTTTTTTTAAAAACATATCAAATTTTAATTTGAAAGTTAGATTTGGAGTCGGTTGTGGTCAGGCTTCAGTTCGAAAGTTGGGGTCGAGTCTAGAGTTGAAAGTTGAATTTTAGACCAAAAATTGAGTTGGGTCCCGATTCGAAAGTTGGGTCCCATATCAAAAGCCAGGATTGAATATTGATTTGAAAGACGAGTACCAATTCGAGTGTCAAGATCGAATCTCAAATTGGTTATTCATGTCCAAGTTTGGATGTTGGGGTCAGGTCATGGGTTGGGTCTCAGGGTTGAAATTTTGATCGATTACCAGGGTCGGATTTTGATTCAAATGTTAGCGTCAGATCCTAATCAACCCTAAATTGATTACTAGGGTTAATTTTCATGTAAGAAACTATTTTCGTAAAAAATATTTTCTATTTTCTAGGAAAAATAAAAGATATTTTTTGAAAAATATTTTCATTCATCAATCAAACAATAAAAAATATTTCTTGAAAAGTATTTTCAACCTACCAACCAAAAATGAATAAATAAATTGGAAGTGTTAAGTATGAATTTTTATACGGAAAAGTCAAAAATTGTGATTCCTTATTCTCAACGCTTTGGTAGTCCACATTAGTGGCTACCATTGCCTTATATATATGCTTTCATTCAGAATGTTAGCGATATAGATCAGTGGAAGGAAAAATACACTGCTATATATTATTTTCTCTTCTCCTCAGTTTTAAGATTTTGATTCTCCTTACATTTATTATAGTTAATCCTAGATTTATTTTATAACACATTACCAACACGAAGCTCTGCCCATTTCAAGCTATTGCAAACAAGTAAAAGGGGTTAGAATTCATTTTATCAAAATGTCTAACATTTCAAAAGTTGAATTTACTGTACTTAATATTTCTGAATCTAATTATTCATCATGGGCACTATATGCTGAACTGCATTTAGAATCAATGGGTCTGGCAGACACCATTAAAGATGACAATAAGGCATCCAGTCAAAACCGTGCCAAGGCTTTAATTTTTGTCCGCCACCATCTTGACGAGGGACTAAAATTACAATATTTGACAATAAAAGATCCCCTGAAATTGTGGAAGAATCTAAAAGATAGATACGACCACCTGAAGTTGGTCGTCCTTCCACAAGCGCGTCATGATTGGTTAAATCTAAGATTATTAGATTTTAAAAATATAACTGAGTATAATTCAGCAATGTTTAGAATTATATCACAGTTAAATTTATGGGGAGAAGAAATAACTGAAGCTGACAAGCTTGAAAAAACATACTCCACATTTCCACCCGCGAAAATGCTCCTGCAGCAGCAATATCGCAGTATGGGTTTTACAAAATATTATGAATTACTTTCACACCTTATTGCTGAAAGGCATAATGAATTATTGATGAAAAATCATGATAGTCGACCCGTTGGTTCTTCGACACTCCCTGATGTGATTCAGGTGAATTACAAACGACGAGAAAGAAACTGTGGCCCCAGAAGTGGTCGTGGCCGTAGCCGTGGCCGAGGTCAAAGAAGAAATCATGATAGTCGTCTCGCACCGAGGCACGACCAACAATATAAAAAGAAGGAAGAAAAGCCACAAGCTTTTCCAAAGAAAAATTTAGAAAGTATATGTCACAGATGTGGAGGCAAAGGGAACTGGTCAAGGACATGCCGGTCATCTAAACGTCTTGTTCAGCTATATAAGACATCATTAAAAAGAGCCAAAAATCCAGTGACAAATTTTTTGTCTGAAGATAATATGGAATATATGAATCTGAATGTAGCGGACTACTTAAATTTCCCAGAAGGAAATTTAAATATTAATGAAAATGTGAACGATGATGAGCATGATAATATATAAAATAATTTTCTTTATTTATATGTGCGCTTATGTTTTTATATCCCATGAAAATGAAAAAAAATAAATAATAAATAAATAATAACACGTTATACTTATTATTATATATTTAAATTATGCAAGACTTTTCATTAAATACACATGAAGTCCAAATAAATATTTACTTTATTATTTTTCTCTTTGAAGTATGGATATGCCTCAAATTTTGATTAGATCAATAATTAATCGCGAAGATATTTGTGTTATTGACAGTGGAAAGACTCATGCGATTTTTAAGGACGAAAAATATTTTTCTTCTTTACTTAAAAGAAAGGCAAATGTTACTACAATATCGAGTAGTGCAAAAATAATTGAAGGCTCCGAAAGAGCTACTATATTTCTACCTAAGGGGACAAAAATCGTTATAGAAGATGCATTGTTCTCTTCTTAATCCTCAAGAAATATGCTAAGTTTTAAAGATATCCGCAAAAATGGATATCATGTTGAGACACTAAATGAAATGAATATTGAATACCTTGGTATAACCAAGAGTGTCTCAGGCCAGAAATATATTTTAGAAAAATTACCAACTTTATCGTCTGGCCTATATTATGTAGAAATTAATGCAATTGAAGTACATTCAATCGTAAACCAGAAGTTTACTGATCCAAAAACTTTTGTGTTATGGCATGATCGAGTAGGTCATCCTGGATCAATAATAATGAGACGAATTCTTGAAAATTCAAGCGGTCATCTATTAAAGAACCTGAAGATTCTTATGAATGACGAATTTTCATGTGCTGCTTATCATCAAGGCAAATTAATTGCCAGACCATCAACCTTGAAGGTTGGCATTGAATCCCCAAAAGTTTTGGAACGTATACATGGGGACATACGTGGACCTGTTCACCCACCTAGTGGAGTGTTTAGATATTTTATGGTCCTAATAATCATCAAGACGGTCTCACGTATGCCTTTTATCATCCCGCAACCTGGCGTTTGCGAGGCTACTGACACAAATAATAAGATTAAAGGCGCAATTTCCAGATTATCCAAGTAAATCCATTCGCTGGATAATGCTGGAAAATTTACATCCCAAGCTTTTGATGATTATTGCATATCAATTGGGATAAAAATTGAACATCCGACAGCTCATGTTCATACTCAAAATGGCCTTGCAAAGTCATTTATTAAGCGCCTGCAATTGATAGCTAGACCACTGCTCATGAAATCAAGATTACCCATTGACGTGTGAGGTCATGCTATCTTACATGCAGTAGCATTTGTACATCTCAGACCGACTAATTATCATAAATATTCTCCATCACCATTGGTATTTTGTCATGAACCAAATATAGCTCATCTACGAATTTTTGGATATGCGGTATACGTGCCTGTAGCACCACCGCAACACACTAAGATGGGACCTCAATGGAGGTTAGGTATATATGTTGGGTTCGACTCACCCTCCATAATTCGCTATCTCAAACCGCTGACAGGAGATTTATTTACTGCCAGATTTGCAGATTGTCGATTTGATGAAACAATTTTCTCGCAATTAGGGGAGAGAAAAAGGAACCCCAGAGAGAAATTGGAGAAATTAAAGTTTCATCACTATCTCATTTTGATCCACGAACACGCACATGTGAACAGAAGGTCCAGAAGATCATACATTTGCAGACAATAGCAAATCAAATGCTAGATGTATTTACTGATTTGAAACGGATAACTAAGTCACATATCCCTGCAGTGAATATGCCTATCCGGATCGAAGTCCCAAAGGGACCAACTGCCAGTATCACAACTTCTGAATCCCAAACACGCCTGAAGCATGGCAGACTAGTGGGTTCAAAGGATAAAAATCCTAGAAAGAGAAGCATAAGGAATAATAAAAATGATACTACAAAAGGACTTCCTGAAGAAGATCCAGACTTGAGAAATCCTGATATTCCTGAAGAAATTAGTGAACCCGAGACTTAAATGAATAAAGAACTTCCAATTGGTGATGAGATAAGTTTAGATCGATGAAAAATTTCAGTGGATAATGTTTTTGCATATAATGTTGCACTTAGCCTCATGCAAGATGGTGAAAGTCTTGAGCCTAAATCCGTCGAAGAATGTCGACATAGAGATGATTGGCCAAAATGAAGAGAAGCTATTCAATCTGAATTGAATTCACTCTCTAATCGTGAGGTATTTGGACCTGTAGTCCAAACCCCTGATGGTGTAAGACCAGTTGTCTATAAATGCGTTTTTGTGGAAAAGTGAAATGAGAGAAATGATATTGTAAGATACAAGGCACGCCTTGTTGCAAAAGGATTCTCTCAGAAGCTCGGTGTCAAACTATGAGGAAACATATTCTCCTGTTATGGATGGAATAACCTTTCGATACCTCATCGGTTTAGCTGTACATGAAGATCTTGAAATACATCTAATGGATGTAGTTACAGCTTACCTCTATGGTTCACTTGACAATGAAATTTACATGAAAATCCCAGAAGGATTCAAATTGCCCGACGCATGTACTAAGTCTTGGGAAATGTTCTCAGTCTAATTACAAAAATCATTATATAGTCTGAAACAATCAGCGCGTATGTGGTATAATTGCCTTAGTGAGTACTTGATAAATAAAAGATATATAAATAATATCATTTGTCCATGTGTTTTCATTAAGAAAATAGGATCGGAGTTTGTAATACTTGCTGTTTATGTTGATGATATAAATCTCATTGGAACTCTTGAAGAGTTTCAAAAGGCAATTGAATATTTAAAGAAAGAATTTGAGATGAAAGATCTTGGAAGGACAAACTTTGTCTGGGTCTACAAATTGGACATTTAGCAGACGGGATCTTTGTTCATCAATCTGCCTATACTGAGAAAATCTTAAAGCGATTCTATATGGACAAAGCACATTCATTAAGTACTCCAATGGTTGTTAGATCACTTGAAGTGAATAAAGATCCATTCCGTCCCCCAGAAGAGGATGAAGAACTTCTTGGTCGAAGTACCATACCTCAGTGCCATTGGTGCACTCGTGTATCTTGCTAACTCAACCAGACCTGATATAACATTTTCCGTTAATCTGCTAGCAAGGTGTAATGCTTCCCTAACGCGAAGGCATTGGAATGATATCAAGCATATTTTGCGATACCTTAAAGGTACAATTGATATGGGTTTGTTTTATGCTAACAAAGGTTGTGCAGACCTTGTTGGTTATGCAGATGCAGGTTATTTATCAGATCCACATAAAGCCTGATCTCAAACCAGCTATCTCTTTGCATATGGAGGAACTGCTATATCATGGGCGATCTACAAAGCAGTCAGTTGTTGCTACTTCTTCAAATCATGCTGAAATAATTGCAATTCAAGAAGCAAGTAGAGAATATGTGTGGTTGAGATCAATGATACATTTTATCGAAGGAAAATGTGGAATGAAGAATGATGTCCTAGTATCCACAGTCATATTTGAAGACAATGCTTCGTGCATAGCTCAATTAAAGGGTGGCTTCATAAAAGGAGACATAACGAAACACATTTCACCGAAATTATTCTTCACACATGATCTTAAGAAGAAAGGTGATATTGATGTACAACAAATTCGTTCAAGTGATAATCTTGCAGATTTGTTCACTAAGGCATTGCCAACGTCAACATTTGAAAAGCTAAGATATAAGATTGGAATGTACCGGCTCCAAAGTATCAAATAAAGTCTTCATCAGGGGGAGTAAAATATGCGCTATACTCTTTCTTCCTTAACCAAGGTTTTTATCCCACTGGGTTTTCCTGGTAAGGTTTTTAATGAGGCAACTAATGATGCGTATTAAGGTCACCTAAAACTTTCCTTTACATAGACAATTCAGGGGGAGTGTTAAGTATGAATTGTTATAAGGAAAAGTCAACAGTTGTGATTCCTTATTCTCAAGGCTTTGGTAGTCCACATTAGTGGCTACCATTGCCATATATATATGCCTTCAGTCAGAATGCTGGCGATATAGATCAGTGAAAGAAAAAATACGCTGTTATATATTATTCTTTCTTCTCCTTAGTTTTAAGCTTTTGATTCTCCTTACATTTATTATAGTTAATCCTAGATTTATTTTATAACAGAAACAAACTTATTATCTAAGGAAATATTTTCTAAATTCTTCTTCAAATACACCTTGCCTCTTTCTGAATTTTGCTGAATGTGGTATAGACATTTGTTAAATGAAATTTCACGGACTGATGGTCGATGGAAGCTAAAGACTTTGAAGAGGTAATATGCCACATCTCACTTTTTTGTCATTTTTTAATCACTTTCTCTTCTTCTTCTTGTTATTTCCTTGTGTTTCAACTTTTCATTTCTCATAAATTATAACAGTTGTAACCTTCAATGGTCGTGAATATGAAAAACTAACCCTTTAATGGAAAGCTGAAAAACAGTCATCTATTATAAATTCATATTTATTTGTCTGTTCCACTTTAGTTTTAGTTTTGTTAAATTTGTAGATACATACAAATGCAAATGAAACAAGTTGCTTTTGGTCAAATGTTACGTTTTCTCATTTATTGTGACGGACACTCTTTATACTTTTGAGAATTGATAATTTCTAGATGCAGAGAAAAATAAAGAGTTTTTTAGAGTGCCAAAGTAACTTAATTTCTTATGTTAATTTTTAAGGGGAAAAATATAATTAGCCTGAAATTACAAAATATTTACATAATAATAGCAGCACTGGTCGATTATCATGAATTTCTTGCAAGTAAATATTTACTCATAAAGTACTTTCCAAATAATTCCTAAAATTTAGTTAGTGTTATAAAATAAATCTAGGATTAATTAGAATATATGCAAGTAGAATCAAAAGCTTAAAACTGAGAAGAAGAGAGAAATAAGGGGGAAATTTTATCTGCTTTTCTCATATATGTACATTGCAAAAAGACCATGGCTATTTATAGCCAAAGAGAAATGAAGGAAGCATGTGGGAACTCTGCACACCCACAAATGCTGACCATTATTTTCCTCTTAAAAGAGGACAACATTGTTGACATTATTTTCCTCTCAAAGAGGACAATTCACACATAACACTCCCCCTGAATTGTCTATGTAAAAAAAAAAAGGAAGGTTCTATGTGATCTTAATACGCATCACTAGCTGCCTCATTAAAAACCTTACCAGGAAAATCCAGTGGGATAAAACCTTGGTTAAGGAAAAAAGAGTACAACACGTATTTTACTCCCCCCTAATGAAGACTTCATTTGATACTTTGGAGACGGTGCATTCCAATCTTATATCTTAGCTTTTCAAATGTTGACGTTGGCAATGCCTTAGTGAATAAATCTGCAAGATTATCACTCGAACGAATTTGTTGTACATCAATATCACCTTTCTTCTGAAGATCATGTGTGAAGAATAATTTCGGTGAAATATGTTTCGTTCTATCTCCTTTTATGAAGCCACCCTTTAGTTGAGCTATGCACGTATCATTGTCTTCAAATATGACCGTGGGTACTATGACATCATCTTTCAGTCCACATTTTCCTTCGATGAAATGTATCATTGATCTCAACCACACACATTCTCTGCTTGCTTCATGAATTGCAATTATTTCAGCATGATTTGAAGAAGTAGCAACAACTGACTGCTTTGTAGATCGCCATAATATAGCAGTTCCTTCATATGCAAACAGGTAGCCTGTTTGAGATCAGGCTTTATGTGGATCTGATAAATAACCTGCATCTGCATAACCAACAAGGTCTGCACAACCTTGCTAGCAGATTAACAGGAAATGTTATATCAGGTCTGGTTGAGTTAGCAAGATACATGAGTGCACCAATGGCACTGAGGTATGGTACCAAGAAGTTCTTCGTCCTCTTCTGGGGGACGGAATAGATCTTTATTCACTTCAAGTGATCTAACAACCATTGAAGTACTTAACGGATGTGCTTTGTCCATATAGAATCGCTTTAAGATTTTCTCAGTATAGGCAGATTGATGAACAAAGATCCCGTCTGCTAAATGTTCAATTTGTAGACCTAGACAAAGTTTTATTTTTCCAAGATCTTTCATCTCAAATTCCTTCTTTAGATATTCAATTGCCTTTTGGACCTCTTCAGGAGTTCCAATTAGATTTATATCATCAACATAAACAGCGAGTATTACGAACTACGATCCTGTTTTCTTAATGAAAACACATGGACAAATGACATTATTTATATATCCTTTATTTATCAAGTACTCACTAAGGCGATTATACCACATACGCCCTGATTGATTCAGACCATATAATGATCTTTGTAATTTGACTGAGAACATTTTCCGAGACTTAGTACATGCTTCGGGCAATTTGAATCCTTCTGGGATTTTCATGTAAATTTCACTGTCAAGTGAACCATAGAGGTAAACTGTAACTACATCCATTAGATATATTTCAAGATTTTCATGTACAGCTAAACTGATGAGATATCGAAAGGTTATTCCATCCATAACAGGTGAATATGTTTCCTCATAGTTGACACCGGGCTTCTGAGAGAATCCTTGTGCAACAAGGCGTGCCTTGTATCTTACAATATCATTTCTCTCATTTCGCTTTCGCACAAAAACCCATTTATAGCCAACTAGTCTTACACCATCAGGGGTTTGGACTATAGGTCCAAATACCTCACGATTAGAGAGTGAATTCAATTCAGATTGAATAGCTTCTCTCCATTTTTGGCAATCATCTTTGTGTCGACATTCTTCGACAAATTTAGGCTCAAGACTTTCACTATCTTGCATGAGGCTAAGTGCAACATTATATGCAAAAACATTATCCACTGTAATTTTTGATCGATCTAAACTTATCTCATCACTAATAGAACTTATTGGAAGTTCTTTATTCACTTGAGTCTCGGGTTCACTGATTTCTTCAGGAATATCAGGATTTCTCAAGTCTGGATCTTCTTCAGGAAGTCCTTTTGTAGTATCATTTTTATCATTTCTTATGCTTCTCTTTCTAGGATTTTTATCCTTTGAACCCACTGGTCTACCACGCTTCTGGCGTGTTTGGGATTCAGAAGATGTGATACTGGCAGTTCGTCCCTTTGGGACTTCGATCTGGATAGGCACATTCACTGCAGGGATATGTAACTTAGTTATCCGTTTCAAATCAGTAAATGCATCTGGCATTTGATTTGCTATTGTCTGCAAATGGATGATCTTCTGGACCTCCTGTTCACATGTGCGTGTTCGTGGATCAAAATGAGATAGTGATGAAACTTTCCACACAATTTCTCTTTGGGGTCCTTTTTTCTCTCCCCCTAATTGCGGGAAAATTTTTTCATCAAATCGAAAATCTGCAAATCTAGCAGTAAATAAATCTCCTGTCAACGGTTCGAGGTAGCGAATTATGGAGGGTGAGTCAAACCCAACATATATACCTAACCTCCGTTGAGGGCCCATCTTAGTGCGTTGCGGTGGTGCTACAGGCACGTATACCGCACAACCAAAAATTCGTAGATGAGCTATATTTGGTTCATCACCAAATACCAATTGTGATGGAGAATATTTGTGATAATTAGTCGGTCTAAGACGTAAAGTGCTGCTGCATGTAAGATAGCATGACCCCACATATCAATGAGTAATCTTGATTTCATGAGCAGTGGTCTAGCTATCAATTGCAGGCGCTTAACAAATGACTCTGCAAGGCCATTTTGAGTATGAACATGAGCTACCGGATGTTCAATTTTTATCCCAATTGATATGCAATAATCATCAAAAGCTTGGGATGCAAATTCTCCAGCATTATCCAGACGAATGGATTTAATTGGATAATCTGGGAATTGCGCCCTTAATCTTATTATTTGTGCCAGTAGCCTCGCAAACGCCTGGTTGCGGGATGATAAAAGGCACACGTGAGACCATCTTGATGATGCATCTATTAGGACCATAAAATATCTAAAATACTCCACTAGGTGGGTGAATATGTCCACATATGTCCCCATGTATACGTTCCAAAAATTTTGGGGATTCAATGCCAACCTTCAAGGTTGATGGTCTTGCAATTCATTTGCCTTGATGACAAGCAGCACATGAAAATTTGTCATTCATAAGAATCTTTAGGTTCTTTAATGGATGACCGCTTGAATTTTCAAGAATTCGTCTCATCATTATTGATCCAGGATGACCTACTCGATCATGCCATAACACAAAAGTTTTTAGATCAGTAAACTTCTGGTTTACGATCGAATGTGCTTCAATTGCACTAATTTCTGCATAATATAGGCCAGACGATAAAGTTGGTAATTTTTCTAAAATATATTTCTAGCCTGAGACACTCTTGGTTATACCAAGGTATTCAATATTCATTTCATTTAGTGTCTCAACATGATATCCATTTCTGCGGATATCTTTAAAACTTAGCAGATTTCTTGGGGATTTAGAAGGGAACAATGCATCTTCTATAACGATTTTTGTCCCCTTAGGCAGAAAAATAGTAGCTCTTCCGGAGCCTTCAATTATTTTTGCACTACCAGATATTGTAGTAACATTTGCCTTTCTTTTAAGTAAAGAAGAAAAATATTTCTCGTCTTTAAAAATTGCATAAGTCGTTCCACTGTTAATAACACAAATATCTTCGCGATTGATTATTGATCCAAACAAAATTAGAGGCATATCCATTCTTCAAAGAGAAAAATAATAAAGTAAATATTTATTTGAACCTCATGTGTATTTAATGAAACGTCTTATATAAGTTAAATATATAATAATAAGTACAACATGTTATTATTTTTTTTTTCATTTTCACGGAATATAAAAACATAAGCACACATATAAATAAAGAAAATTATTTTATATATTATCATGCTCATCATCGTTCACATTTTCATTAATATTTGAATTTTCTTCTGGGAAATTTAAGTAGTCCGCTACATCCAGATACATATGTTTCATATTATTTTCAGACAAAAAATTTGTCTCTGGATTTTCAGCTCTTTTTAATGATGCCTGATATAGTTGAACAAGACGTTTAGATGACCGGCATGTCCTTGACCAGTGCCCTTTGCCTCCACATCTGTGACATATATTTTCTGAATTTTTCTTTGGAAAAGCTTCTGGCTTTTCTTCCTTCTTTTTAGATTGCTGGTCGTGCCTCGGTGCGAGACGACTATCATGATTTCTTCTTTGACCTCGGCCATGGCCACTACCACTTCTGGGGTCATAATTTCTTTCTCGTTGGTTATAATTTGCCTGATTCACTTCAGGGAGTGGCGAAGAACCAACGGGCCGGGTATCATGATTTTTCATCAATAATTCATTATGCCTTTCAGCAATAAGAAGGTGTGAAAGTAATTCAGAATATTTTGTAAAACTCATACCGCGATATTGCTGCTGCAGGAGCATATTCGCGGGTGGAAATGTGGAGTATGTTTTTTCAAGCTTGTCAGTTTCAGTTATTTCTTCTCCGCATAAATTTAACTGTGATATAATTCTAAACATTGCTGAAATATACTCAGTTATATTTTTAAAATCTAATAATCTTAGATTTAACCAATCATGACACGCTCGTGGAAGGACGACTAACTTCAGGTGGTCGTATCTATCTTTTAGATTCTTCCACAATTTCAGGGGATCTTTTTTTGTCAAATATTGTAATTTTAGTCCCTCGTCAAGATGGTGGCGGAGAAAAATTAAAGTTTTGGCATGGTTTTGACTGGATGTCTTATTTTCATCTTTAATGGTATTTGCCAGACCCATTGATTCTAAATGTAGTTCAGCATCTAGTGCCGACGATGAATAATTAGATTCAGAAATATTAAGTACAGTAAATTCAACCTTTGAAATGTTAGACATTTTGATAAAATAAATTCTTACCCCTTTTACTTGTTTGCAATAGCTTGAAATGGGCAGAGCTTCGTGCTGATAACGTGTTATAAAATAAATCTAGGATTAACTAGAATATATGCAAGTAGAATCAAAAGCTTAAAACTGAGAAGAAGAGAGAAATAAGGGGGAAATTTTATCTGCTTTTCTCATATATGTACATTGCAAAAAGACCATGGCTATTTATAGCCAAAGAGAAATTAAGGAAGCATATGGGAACTCTGCACACCCACAAATGCTGACCATTATTTTCCTCTTAAAAGAGGACAACATTGTTGACATTATTTTCCTCTCAAAGAGGACAATTCACATATAACAGTTAGATCACATTATTCAACCCAACTTTTCCTATTTATACGGAAAGAATATTTATCTTTCAAAATATTCTTTCCTCCTCCCATTTTCTAACGTTTTCCCACCTATTTTCTTTGTAAATGTAAACTGTGATATTCCTTCATCTCATCGCCTCATTTAAATCCATATATATAAGATATTTTCATAAAAATATATTTATATTATAAATACAAATGGTATATTTTTCAACCGAAAAATACCTTTTATTAAGAAAGGCACAGATGGTTAAGTCAATATGCATAATATATTTTAAAATAATAATTATACCAGATATATATAATACTATACCAAGTGTGTGTATATATATACCTAATATAATTATTATTTTAAAATACACTAGGCATATTTTAGTATATCCCTAAAATTGAATTACATAACTAGTTCACCACCACCACCATCACCATCACCTTCACAATAATAATATATCTAATAAAATATCACTATTACTATATAAAATACCACCAAAAAAAATTGTGAAATATATATAATGGTATTTCATATTTTGCTACAATTACATACAAAATAGAAGTAGTATAATTGTTAAAGAAGAGGAGAAAATATAATAAATACTTGATAAAACAGAATTCCTAATTTAGTGGATATACAGATTTACATTTATTTTCTAATTAATATCACTAATTTTGTTTACTAGGCCAAATGTGTAATAAAAAACTGCTATTTTTGGAAGGATTTTAAGAATGTGCTAAACACATTATTACTCTTAGAAAATTGAGTAACCGGGTAATTTTCCCAATTAAATATCTTTGTTATTTGAATTTTATATCTTCTATCTTGAATATATTTACAAAATTAAATGTATTTCATATTTATTTTTAATATGATCTCGCAAAGCATGGACGAATTGACTAGTTACTAGATATCTCTCAAGTATGAGTTAAAAAAATAATAATAAAGTCATACACTAATTCTTGAAAATTTATAGGCTAACGTTACCTTGAGCAAATGGGCAGTTGCTCATAAAGTCAGATGAACTCTCAAAAATTGGCTGCACGCTTAACTCTTGATGACAAAAAACCCATATTGAGTTGTTTCCCACTAAAACTTATATCAACCAAAAATATGATGTTGAAGATTGGTTGATGGAGTAATTTGAATCTAGAACTAATGATAATGACAGATGATTTTTTCATGTTTAGTCGAATTACGAAAAATATTGTTTGGAAGATTTGCTCATTGTTGGATGTCATAATCTCCTATTTGTTTTGTCTGCATACAGTGTTGCTCCAAAAATAATAAAGAATACAAAGAACAAGAAATGTCTACATCAGCCACTAATTCTTGTTCAGATACAACAGTATTAGTTTTAGCATCCACAAGTCAAATATAACTGCTAAAAAGCTACCAGCAAAGCTTTTTTTGGAACTTTGCCTTTGGCTTGATGGTGTCCTCGACTCATCTAAATTTATGTGATATTATTTGATTAGATATAAAATTAAGAAGAATAAAGGATATTATTAAAATTTGTGATTTAAAATAAATTTTTATATAATTAGATAAACATAAATCATTTCATAAATTTCATATATATAGATAAATATAAATCATTTCATAATAGATAAGTATCATTTTATAATTTATGACCTAGAGACCTAGTCGTCACACGGCGAATGAGATACACGCAGGAACCTCACTCAAGCCATCTTAAGCATTCATAGGCATTTATTATAAAAACAATTTGCGAAAAAACTAAGGGAAAGAGACTATGGACCATTTTAGCAATGAAGCAACATTAAAAGTTGTGAAAATAACTAACAATTATTTTGTCCATAAGAATACCACTACTACATAACGGACAAAATCGGTATGGCCGGTTTTTATCAAATAGAAAAGAATCCATAACAAGGGAACGTAGAAAGTAAAAGCCTCAAAGGGCTAGAAATACATTATCTCAAAAGTAAATACAACCTAGAGCGGAAAATAGGTAGAGTCCTGAACTAAGGGCTCACCACAAATCACAGTGCTAGTCTTGACGTCGACTGTTAGCCACGAGCCGCTAGAGAAGATCCTGTCCCTACATGATTAAATCATGCAGGCAAAATATGCGTTAGTATGCTTGAATGTATTAAGTATGTGAGATGCAATGCATGTATGAAATTGTAATGCCGTCATTCTTAAATAACATATGAGTATACATAAGATAAAGCCTTAATTCATAGGCAACCACCTAAAGTTGTCTGCATATTTCACTTGAACACCTCAACTAAAATTCTTACCAATTGAACACCTCTACTATTTTAGATTTGAACCATTTAAACATTTTTGTGATAATCAACCAAAAATGTCAAGTGAGTATAATTTACTTACCACACATGGCAAAATGACAAATTAAAGGATAACATTTGGCACATGAGTCTGAAAACAATATTGATATAATAATTATAAAAAGGCAAAAAAATTATTTTAATAAGTATATATATATATATATATATATATATATATATATGAAACCACCCCTCCACCCTCGCCCCCAGCTCACGCTTCTGCCCAGCAGCCCCAGCCCCCGGCTCTCGCCGCAACAACCCTAGCCCTCACCAAACAACTTCAGTCCTTGCCCAGCAGCCCCAACCACTGCCTCCACTTCTGATCTCACTCATTCCACAAATATCAATTGAGATTTATTGATATTTTCTTCTTTCTTTTCTTCTTGTGTTGTGGGTTCTTTAGGATTTGAATTCTTTAATAATTTTAAAATAAAAAAAATTAAATTCTTGTCGGAAAAAATGGAGTATTGCTGGATCTGTTACCCAATTTAATTTTACTTTTTTATGAGATTTTCTTCTAAAACCTTAATGAAAATCTTTTCAAATCAGTTCTTTTATTCTTTCTATTTTGATTGGTCATTTGTTAAATTGATGCTTTTTCGACGAATCTCACAATAAGAATGACGACATTGATGGTAACAAAATAGTGGTAGAAAGAAAGAATGAAGAAGAACAAAGCAATGTGGCTAGAAATGGAGTGAAAGGACTTGACCGTGAGAAAATTATTTGGGTGGTGTTGAGTTGAGTTAAGGAAAATGCATTCGACAGGGAATTCGGGAAGAAGATGAAGGCTGTTACATTGATTTTTTATTTTATTTTTGTATGTTTAAATTTTAAATTTTCTAATATCAATGAGTCAATTTTTGATTGGTTTTTACAGAGGCTTTATTTAGTTCACGCAGCTAGTAGGAGTATATTACACTTATGATGCCATATCATAAAAAAATATTTAATAGGTACACATTTGAATAGTAAAAGTGTTCAATAGGTACTAGTCTGAGTTGAGGTATCTAAGTAAAATATGCGGACAACTTTAAGGGGCTGCATATGACTTTACATAAATTGAGCTTAAGCTTACATAAGGAATGTGACTCAATATGAGTAAAAGTCAATGCATAAGAAAGCATATGTAATAAAAAATAGCTTAAGATCTTAAAACTTGTAGGAATAGACCATAACCGATAATAATACCATGTGAGCTACTACATGGAATTCAGTGAATTCCTTCCATTGGGAAAAGGACAATGCACTCCTTTCACTAGAACAAAGAGAATCTATTTGCCGACATAGATATCCAAAACTTGGTAACTTGAAATTGCATCTTTTATAGCATATGAGCTTATGTAGATCCACTAGCTTAGTCTACAAGGGCTCCTATGGTGGCACATAGTTAGGAACATTGAGATTTGGATTTAAAGGGTCATGCCTCAACTAGCAGAATGAGTCCTAATCTTAAGTCCTCTCGGTGCTAAGTCATCTCATGGAATCTTTAAAATATAACTTGGAATCATAAGTAGCAATCATAAGAGTAGCTCGAACTTAGGAACCACCAAGTGAGGATTGTCCCTTCATCTTGGGGACTTATCTTAACATATTTAGGGCAATTGTCATCATGCTTATATCTTTGACAAACTTAACTTTAAAGATCTTCTTTAATGCCCTAATCATAATCATAAATCATATAAAGCTTTACTCGAAAATTAAGTTGGCTAGGCTTTTATCATGGAAAAATCATAAATCACATAAGACGTAAGGAAATTTCTCTTCTTAAGGACCATCGAAAACACCCAACCTTTATCAACATTGAGACCCATCATAGAGTCATCATCAATAGTTCAAACATGAAAATATACTTAGTAAAATAGTTGTACGATATCATGAGTAGCATTTAATAGCATCAAACATCATAAAATTACCATAGGATGCATAATATCTTAAAGGAACTTAAAGAAAAGTTAAACACTTGAAAAAGCGACTTCATGGGTGGAAGAGTACTCATAAATCAACTCACATACCTTGGAAACACTTGAGAGAAACAAACTTGAAGCCTTCGGGGAAGAATTTGGAAACCCTAGTTCTTGCCTTGCCGTGTTCTTGGAGCCTTTTTTTGCCTTAAGAAGATTTTAGGAATTGAAAGAATGAAGGAAAGAGTAGGGTCTTAGGCCTTTAAGGATGATTTAGGTCTCTTTTTCATTCGCAAAATAATGTAGTTTAGGAATAGTATTGACAGAAATGACAATATTGCCCTTCATTAAAACTATCGAATTTAACCTATGAAACCTCGATTACAGGCCGTAAGTCAATCAACGGGCCGTAGGTCCCTCCCATCTAGTAACATATCTGAAATTCCTGAAAACTAACTTTGCTGGACCTAAAGCTACGAAGCCGTATTGTGGGTCATATAAACTCTTACAGGTCATGATTGGACTTGTAGAGTCCTTTTACACTTAGAGTCTTTTTACTCTTTTTTTGGCTTCGTTCCATAAAGCACCCCATAGACCATATCCTTGTTTACGAGCCATCTGATAACACGCAGGTCACCTTTCAACAAACTCCAAATTTCCTTCATGTTCGATAGTCTCACTCACGACCACTCCTACGGACCGTATGGTTTCCTATGGGTTGTCACTTGTTTTGTGGGTTACCCCATACTTGAAATTTTTTCCTTTTCTAAAGTTCTATGTTTAAGAATGAAACCTACAGACCGTCTGCCCAACTATGGGCCGTATGTCACCCCATGATACTAGTCTATATGTCATTTTCAAGCCAAATTCTCCGCACTCAAGGCTTCTAAACTTGGGGTGTTATAATATCTCCCCCGGGGAACATTCTTCCCTGAATGTACTTAAAGGAAGGATCTAAAGAGTAAACTACAAGCTAATAACCCAGTATGCATGCAAAAATGCAAGTTAATCATCATTTCTCAAAATTTTCACATTTTACACTTAAAATATGTCTCAAAACAGTCCATAAACATCAAAATAAACGCATACATCATGAAAAACTAAAATGCATGGAACTTGAGGTTTTAGGAAGAATTTCTTAATACCTTAGGCTTGAATAGAGTGGAATAGATGTGGGTAACACGTCATCATATTTGCTCCCGCTTCCCAGGTAGCACCCTCAACTTTTTGGTTTCTCCAAAGTACTTTGACGAATGCAACTTCCTTGTTCCTTAGCTTTTTCACTTGCCGGTCTAAAATATAAATCAATACTTGATGTCTGCCAAGTTACACCTCCTTTTTAGAGGATAAACCGATTGCTGTCAAGAAATAGAATATAACAAAAGTTAGGCTTGAACCCACATGGAATATGTAGACTCAAGAGAATTAAATGATCGTAATTCGAATAGTTAATCCACTTATCTCCCCAATGGGGGGAGTTGCAATAATCGATAAAAACTACAAATAAACTAACTTACACATGAGAGAAGTCAATATGGAGAGAAACTAGGGTATTGTGTTTCCATGATTCCCCAACTCAGTATCACCAGATAACTTAATTCTTTTCTAGTGTATAGCATGCAGGATGATAAGTTATGTTCACCAAGCCCTTTGGTCAAAGGTTAGAGGTGAATTTCACTATGCGACTTGGCCTATCTCCATAGTGTGCATTACTAACCCTTACCTATTACTCTCTGTACAACCTCCCCTTGGCCTAGTTTTGTTGACTAGACAAGAACACATAAATTGAATCCTGTTAATAAATCTCTTTTCCTATTCATTACTACCTTGGTCCAGTCAGTAACACTAGGCGGGTTCTAATGTTCTCCACCATTAGTAAACATGCAAAACAAAGAGAATTAATTAATACATGCATATACACCTTTTAAGAATTATGAATATCCGATTTTACTTTGTTAGTTCTTCATGGTTCCCACAACCCTAGTTGTGGATTTAGCTACTTATGCTTTGTATAGATGCAATAATTATGGATTGAGAAAACATAAAACACTTACACAATGGGATTAAGAACAAGCAAATCTAACTTTAATAAGAACCACAAGCTTAAAGATGAAATTCAAACACAAGTGTTCTCAAAGACTCTCCAAATTGATCTCACATTTTTCTCTTTTTCTATAGTACTAGATGAAAATTTATCAAAATCTATCGACTCACCCAAAAACTAACCTAAATAACCTATTTATAATAAGTAAAATACAAGTACTAACTAAAATAGGATAACTGATCGGAACGCCATATGAAAGAGGTTTTCGGGCCATATTGCATTCTACAGCCCGTAATCGGGGTCTCGTACTCTGCTGTTGGACATTTGGACTTCAACTCTATGACACTCCTCTATGACTCATAAAGTGATTTACAACCCATAAAGGGTGCTTTGTCTGATGAATTTCATAATGTCCCAACCACTGATCCTCAGAGCACGAATCATCAACTACGACTCGTAATACCTTCTACGACTTATCTGCATGATAGTAGAATAAACTTTAGAAAATAGCCCTTCATTGGAATTATTCATGAAACCGCTTTACGACCCGTAAAATGATCTACGATCCGTAATGGGTCTCGTATAACAACAAAAATCAACAACTTCTGCACTTTTTCAAAAAATCAAGGTGAACTTGTAATCCTACAAATATAAATATAAAAACACATAAAACCAACTAACATCGCATTGAGAACACACAAAATCCCAAGTTTTAAGCATAAAAAGTGTTGTATTTTGGCAGCACATCAACACCCTCAACTTAAAATTATTGCTTGTCCACAAGCAACAAACTCAATCTAGATAGATAATACAGTAACATACAGACCTCAACCCCATGGCATACACCACATAAATCTCAAACTCAATTACCCATACCAACTTTTCGAAACAAGATCAGATGGCTATCTAGCAACCCAATACAAACCAGTGCATGTGACATCACAACTGTGATAAGCGAGATACTATCAATAATTCACAATTACTAAACAAGTCTAGTGCTAATAATGCTATGCAAGTGCCCTTACCAAAAGAATTACCATATCTGACACTTAATGATGTTTTCATGTATAACCTTGGGACTATGCCAAATCACTCACTCTCACAAAAGATTTCATGCATCATGTTTTCCCTTATACTCATGATTAAGACTTTAAACTAACTGGACTAGGATCATTTTAGGACTTCCTAGGCTTGTAACATAGGCTCAAGGGGCTTTGGTATGACATTATGGGAACATAGTGACTAAAGACCCTCCTTGACACTATGTTTTTCTAAAAGTTTGCCCTACCAACTCTGTTATTTTCTCCTTATTCTCCCTTTTTCATGTTTTCAAGCTTTTTTGAGCGCTTTCTTTTCAATTTTTAGCTTTCTGCCTTATTTTCACACTTCATTTGCTTTTTAGCTCACAACTTAGGCATCACTTGTTTTTCTTGCACCTAGTTATGACTTTTCTATAACACTAATTCACCCCCTCATTTTTGTTTTTCACCCTTACACCAGCCACCCTCAACTTAGGCTTTTGGCCTATGTTGAGGTGCACAATATCCGATCTCAGAACTAGGGCCACTTTTGGTAGCCACCCCCAATTTAGGATTTTTGCCTCAGTCAAGATGCATAATGTTCAAGGAAGGACGAGGTCCAATTTTAAGATCTTACAACTAATAAAGCTAGGTTAACTAGGTGTTTTCAAAGAATAGGTACATGTCAGGCTCAAACATTCGTAATAAGGGATATGTCATAGTTTTGGTTGGTCATTTTAGGCTAAGTGGACTATTAAGAATAATGGTCTAAGATCCCTTCCTAATCCAATTAATCTACCATCTATCTTGGAGTAACAAATATATAAATCTAGAAAATTGAGCTCACACTCACATTACACTGCATACATTATAAACAAAAGACTCTCAAATCATGCTTCTTATCCCAATTTATACTCACTTATCAGAAAAAACATTGTCACACCTAGACATGCATCGTTGCTATGCAACTACTAATCCAAATAAATTTTTGGTGGGTATCATTTTTCAAAAAAAAAAAACACAATAAACATGCTATATGCCACAAGTATTGGTACTATATGCTACAAATACTACCTAAACATCCTAAACGTGCTGGTTCAATAGAAATTAAATATCCACGGGAAAAAGAACACATGAAAGAAAAACTCTGGATAAAAAAGTTGGGATAGTTATGGACCCAAGCTACTCAAACATCATTGAGGATCATAACTACCCATACCCCATCGAAAAAGATGTGCATTGTCCCCAATGCATAAAACCAAAGCAAAGTAAAATATGTAGGGGTGAAAAAATATATCTGGGTGCCTAAGTGCCTGTGTACACCTTGGGTTGCCTCCCAAGCAACGCCTGATTTATCGTCACGGTACGACTTGGACAAATTTGTTACTTGGACTTCACCAATTTCCCAGACGTCATTCTTCAGATCATCTAGACGCTTTATGTACTGACAAATATTGAAGATGACTTCTTCGTCGTTCAATCTGAACTTGAGTTGATCGGCTTCCATATGCACTAGTGCTTTGCCCAGTGGCTAGGAATAGTCTTCCTAAGATGAATGCGATGTCGAAGTCGACTTCACAATCTAGGATCACAAAGTCTGTGGGTAATATAAACTTCTCAACTTTGACTAGCACATAGTACTGTATCCCGCACAGGCTTCTTCACCGTGCAATCCGCCATCAACAACCACATACTCGTCGGAGTAGGGGCTTCCAATCCAATCTTCTCGTAGACTGCAAGGGGCATCAGATTAATACTGGAACCTAGATCCCATATTGCCCTTGCTAACTCCACATCTTTAATAGTGTAGGGTATGGTGAAAGCATCGAGATCTTCTCGCTTATGAGACAAGGACCTCATAGCAATATCACTGCAATGTTGATGCTCTTGGGCGAGCTCCTGACTCACAATGTGTTTTTTAGTGACCAGGTCCTTCATATGCTTTGCATACCTTGGCATCTTCTCCAATGCCTCGATGAGATGGATGTTGATGGAGAGTTATTTAAGCATGGAGAGAAAATGTTAGAATTTGCCTTCCTCCTCTCTTTTTTTTATTGTTTGAGGGAAGGGAAGATGAGGCATCAGAAAGGGTTTCAACTTCTGTGGTGCATCAACAACTTCACTCACCCCATCCTTGCCACGATCATCTCCTTCATCTGCATCCTTGGCCACAACTATCTTTTTTCAAACACCTTTCTCATCAGTTGGCATGGGAGGATCAATGGTGCTCTTGCTACCCCGAGTAGTAATTGCCATACACTGCCCTTCATTTTTCGAATTTTGAACTATGTTGCTAGGTACTGTACCCCTCTGATGCTTATTAAGTTAAGTAGCTAGACACTTGACCGAGTTGTTGTTCAAGCTTTTTAATAGTCACAGAGTGAGACTTAATCTTTTCATTTATACTAGAAATATTTGATATTCTGCCGCTAAGAGTCTCATAATGTGTCTCAGCTTTCTTCAACAGGAGATCAATAATCTTCTGCATTCTGGAATCGCTTGCACATGTGTCACAGTTATGTGGTGACACATAAGGACCATTTCAGAAGCCTTCTCTACGGCCCTAATCTGTAATTCTCTTTGGACCCTTGTTTCTATCATAGTAACCTCCACGGTTGTTCTTGTCGATGTAACACCCCACATCTTACATGTACTAGTCCAACGCAGATGAAACATGATATGGCGAGGTCAAATTCGCACACATTTTAAACGTGCGTGAATTTTAGATTAAAGTGGTATATGTACATCTAACGCTTAAGATGACCGAATGTATATAATTTTTAAGTCAAGTTAAGGAGATCGTGACCTTAAATGAAGTGAAATAAGGGAGGTGCCTGTGAGACTTAAGAAGCTAGCAGGTGAGTCACCTACGTGATTAGCTTAAATAGGATAGGTAAACAGAGACAAGGCCCAACACCGAATTTGTTCAAGTTCGACAATGAATAAACCCCGAGTTAAGGATGTCATTTGGGCCCATGGTTTAGCATCATAAAAGGAAAACATTTGCAGCCCAAGATGAATAGGAAAAGGGCCAAATTACATTCACAACCCAATTAACAACTAGGGACCAAACTAAGTGGGTATAAAGGAGAAATATATGCAACAAAGCCCATTCAATTGAAGCCCAATAAGGCTTAAGTGAAAAGTCCAAGTTGCTGCATCATAATCTTAATAATGTAAGGCTGGAAATCCAAAAGAAAGTCAGACAAAAGTGGCCTTATAAAAGGGAGCAAAATCCAGCAACTTTTAGTCATTTTCTTAAAGCCAAAAATCAGATTTGTCTCAAAGTTTCTCCTTGCTCTTTCTTCACTTTTTAAAACAGCCAAAGCTCACCTCTAGGGTTCTTGAAGAGAATCTAATCCTTGAGGGATAAGGTAAGTAAAAATACCTATGGCTTGGTGTAATTTTTCCATAAAAAACATGAAGAGTATGCTGGTTGTACTTGTGCAGGAATTTGGGACAGCATGTGTTCCAAATATTGTTGTCCACTTTTCTTGTTAATTAAGAGGATTTTCTCTTCTTGGTTGGCTGGATTATGAAGTAATATGTATTTTTTTAACAAGGTTTGGTTCTGTAGTGGTGTAATAAGGCTGCTGCACCATTTGTACCTTCCGTGAAATGAGTTCTTATATGATACCTAAATTGCGCTCTTAGTAGGAATTCGTGGACTGAATATTGGGGATGGTTGTCTCATCTTTTCTATCCACTTGGGGGACTGTTTTTGTACTGTTCTAGGACTGTATTTGTGTCTAAATATGTTGAGGATAGTTTGGTTGAGGTTGAAACAGATTTGGAATTGTTGACGCCGAAATGTAGCGAAAGGATGTAATGTTGTGTTGCCTACTTGCGTGTTGTGTAGATTTGTTGTCAGTTGTACTTTATGAGCTATTGTAACGCTATTATGAGACTAAACATAGCTGGATATGACATGTATATGGGAATGTTTATTAGAAAATATAATTAGGAGTGGAAATGTTGAAAGAGTACTCTTTGGTTGCTAATTCCGAGCTTGCTGCCCAGATATTATTTGTGGGTGAAATTGGATTACCAAGATGTGTTTAGCAGCTGCTAATGCTAGTTTTATCACCTAATATATTGTAGATAAGTGTTTGGAGGAAAAGAATACTACTCCGAGGTAATAACGACATAGTACAGCGAGGTATGTAAGGCTACATGATTTCCTATTACTTAGCATGAAATCTACGTCCGTCCTTGGTACATAGAGGGCACTTACCAACTACGACATAACTAATAATTGTGTCTCCACTCTTTACCATGTTCATATGTTCCCATACATAGCCATTGTCAAACCTGCATATGCACTTGGATACCAAAGATACATGAGTTACCTGTTACCAAATAAAGCCCATGTGTTTTTTAATCTCCTATATGGTCCATTAGTTGTGTATCTCTCTTTTCATTGTTGTATTATATTGTATGGTTGTTTATATGTCACATGTCTATATTCCTACAGTTCTTAAGGTTATGAACACCAAAAGAATCATCTGGAAAGTAAATAAAAGATAACTCACAGTTGCTTATTAATGGGTGGTATCCCAGGGGTGGAAGAATCACCTAGCATGAGTCGATCCCAATTATTGACTCGTATAGTTACTGGCCAAATTCAAAGACAAGAAGGCCCAGTTATAGGTGTAGGTGGTGTGAATAGGGAAACTAGCGCGAGGATACGTGACTTCCTTAATTTGGACCCTCCATCTTTTACCGGGTCAGATCCTAATGAAGGTCCACAAGATTTCATCGACCAGATCCAATGCACTTTGGATGTTATGCATGTAAGCGGTACAGAAGCTGTGGGGCTGGCAACATATAGATTGAAGGGTGTGGCTATATTGTGGTATAAAGCTTGGAAGCAATCTAAGGGTATAGATGCACCTCCAACTACCTGGAAGGAGTTCAAAGAGGCCTTCCTTGGCCACTACTTCCCATTAGAGATCCGAGAGGCCTGTGCAGATCAGTTTTTGAATCTCCACCAAGGGGGTATGAGCGTGAGGGAGTATAGTCTCCAGTTTAACTCCTTGGCCAGGTATGCTCCTAATGTAGTTGCTACTATGGTAGATAGACATCATCGATATGTGGATAGATTGGATTCGTATCTGGTAAGAGACTGTACTATTGCTTCCCTGAATAAAGACATGGATATAGCGAGGATGCAAGCATTTGCACAAAAACTAGAGGATCAGAGGCAAAGGAGAAGGAAACAAGAGTTAGAAAGGGGGCAGTCCAAGAGAGCCCGATCTACAGGGTAGTTTGTACCGTCCCAAGGTGAGTTTAGGCCCCGATTTCCTAATAAACCACCTAGACCATCATCCTCCTACTCTGCAGTCAGTGCTCCACCACAACTTCAAGGGCCTAGAGGTAATCAGTTTAATCAAAGAAGTGAGGGACAAGGTGCACGGAAAATAAGATATTCGGCCAGCCAGCAGATTCCTCTTAGGCAGCCTTGCAAACAATGTGGGAGGAGTCATTTAGGTACATGTCGTGTTGGGAAAGATACGTGTTATTGGTGTGGTGTACCAGGGCATATGATGAGAGATTGCCCAAGAAGATGTATGGGTGATATAGCACAACCTACTGGGTCAGCTGTTGCATCATTATCATCTGTTTCTTCATTAGGTAGGGGTCAACAAACACCTAGAGGCCGTGGTAGAGGTAGTAGAGGGGAAGCTAGCTCCAGCGGAGCCCAGAATCGCATCTATGCTCTGGGGAGTCTGCAAAATTTGGAAGCTTCACCTGATGTGGTCATAGGTACATTGTCCATATTTTCACATAATGTGTATGCATTGATTAACCCTGGTTCTATATTATCATATATCACTCCACTAGTGGCTGAGAAGCTTAAAAGAACACCTAAATTATTGAACGAGCCATTTGAAGTGTCTACACCAACCGGTGAATCTATTATAGGTAGAAGGGTCTATTATAACTGTGTTATAATCTTTTGTGACCGTGACACATTGGCTGACCTTGTTGAGTTAGATATGGAGTAATTTGATGTTATAATGGGTATGGATTGGTTAGCTTCTTGCTATGCTACTGTGGATTGCCGAACTAAGAGAGTGTATTTCAACTTTCCAAATGAGGGGGTCATTGAATGGGAAGGTAATGTTGGGGCACCAAAGGGTAAGTTTATTTCCTATTTTAAGGCGAGGAAGATGATGTCAAAGGGATATATATGTCATCTAGTTAGAGTAAGGGATATGGAAGCAGAATCACCAACTCTTCAATCTGTTCCCATAGTGAATGAATTTGTTGATGTATTTCCTGAAGAGCTTCCAGGTTTACCTCCAGAATGAGAAATAGATTTTGGCATTGACTTACTTCCAGACACTCAACCTATTTCTATCCCTCCATATAGAATGGCCCCGGCAGAATTACGTGAATTAAAGGAGCAATTAAAAGATTTGCTAGAGAAAGGTTTTATAAGACCTAGTGTGTCCCCTTGGGGTGCACCAGTGTTATTTGTACGTAAAAAGGATGGCACCTTGAGAATGTGTATTGACTATCGGCAATTGAATAGGGTGACAATTAAAAACAAATACCCCCTCCCCAGGATTGATGATTTATTTGATCAGTTACAGGGTGCCAAATGCTTTTCAAAAATTGATTTGAGGTCAGGTTATCACCAAGTGAGGGTGAAGGAGAAAGATATACCCAAGACAGCCTTTAGGACACGCTATGGTCACTTTGAATTTCTTGTTATGTCATTTGGGCTGACCAATGCACCAGCAGTTTTTATGGACTTAATGAACAGGGTATTCAAGCCGTTCTTGGATATCCTTGTGATAGTTTTTATAGATGACATTTTGGTGTATTCAAGATCAGAACAGGACCATGCAAATCACTTAAGACAAGTATTACAAGTTCTTCGTGATCGGCAATTGTATGCCAAGTTTTCCAAATGTGAATTTTGGTTGAAATTAGTGGCATTCTTGGGTCATATTGTATTTGATGAAGGAATAAGGGTTGATTCACAAAAGATAGAGGCAGTGAAATTTTGGCCAAGGCCAACAACATCCACAGAAGTTCGAAGCTTCTTAGAGTTAGTAGGTTATTACAGAAGATTTGTTGAAGGTTTTTCTTCTATTTCCGCACCTCTAATAAAGTTGACACATAAGGCAATCAAATTTCAATGGAATGATGCATGTGAAAGGAGCTTTCAAGAGTTGAAAAGCAAGCTAACTTTAAAACCTGTATTAGTGCTTCCAGAAGGCACAGAGGGGTATGTGGTGTATTGTGATGCTTCGGGGGTTGGCTTAGGGTGTGTACTGACATAACATGGTAGGGTAATTTCTTATGCCTCGAGGCAACTGTGGCCACATGAGAAAAACTACCCAACACATGACCTTGAGCTAGCAGTTGTTGTGTTTTCCTTGAAAATATAGCGCCATTATTTGTATGGAGTTCATGTTGACATATATACTGACCATAAGAGCCTACAATACATCTTTAAACAGAAAGACCTAAATTTAAGGCGGCGGAGGTGGCTGGAGCTAATAAAGGATTATGATGTTGTTATACTATATCATCGAGGGAAAGCAAATGTGGCAGCCGATGCTCTGAGTCATAAGGTAATTATGAATATTGGTGAGCAGTCCGTGGTACGTCAAGGAGTGGCTAAGGATCTACATGAACTAGCTAATTTGGGAGTTCGCCTCATTGAAACTCCAAAAGAAGGGGTTGTTGTGCATAATGCTATGGAGTCTTTATTGTTAACGGACGTAAGAGAAAAATAGTTCAAAGATCCTGTTCTACGACGACATAAGGAGAAGGTGAGTCAAGGCATGATGAAGGGCTTTGAACTTACCCAAAATGGAGTACTTTATTGTCAAAATAGATTATGTGTTCCTAATATAAATTGATTAAGAAGGAGGATAATGGAAGAAGCCCATCATTCAAGATATTCTATCCATCCAGGATCAACTAAGATGCATCATGACCTGAAGGGAATGTTTTGGTGGGAAGGCATGAAAAAGGACCTTGCAGAATTTGTAGCTCACTGTCCGAATTGCCAACAAGTTAAGGTAGAGCACCAAAAGCCAGGAGGTTATATGCAATGTATAGAGCTTCCAATGTGGAAGTGGGATATGATTAATATGGATTTTGTTACTGGGTTGCCTCGCTCATTTCAGAAGTTTGACTCCATATGGGTGATAGTTGATAGACTCATAAAGTCAGCACACTTCTTGCCGGTTAGGAGTGGTTATACAGCTGAAGAGTATGCAAAGCTATACCTCAAAGAGATAGTTAGGCTACTTGGGGTCCCAATCTCCATTATATCTGATCGGGGAGCTCAATTCACCGCAAAGTTTTGAAAATCCTTCCAAAGGAGCTTAGGGACACAAGTGAATTTAAGCACAACTTTCCACCCGCAGATAGATGGTCAAGCAGAATGCACCATTCAAGCACATGAAGATATATTGTGGGCTTGTGCATTAGACTTCAAAGGTAGTTGGGTGGACCATTTGCCACTAATTGAATTTGCCTATAATAATAGCTACCATTCAAGCATCAAGATGGCATCGTATGAAGCTTTGTGTGGAAGGAAGTGTAGATCACCAATAGGATGGTTTGAAGTAGGTGAAACCACCTTGCTTGGTCCAAATCTAGTCCAACAAGCCATGGAAAAAGTCAAGGTAATACGACAACGGCTAGAAACAACCCAAAGTCGTCACAAAATCATATGTGGATGCTAGAAGAAGAGGACTGGAATTCTTAGTAGGAGATTGGGTATTCTTAAAGGTGTCCCCAATGAAAGGTGTTATGAGATTTAGTAAGAAAGGGAAACTAAGCCCACGTTACATAGGGCCATATAAGATAATAAAAGGTTTGGACAGGTTGCATATGAATTAGAGCTACCCCAGGAGCTTTCAATGGTTCATCCAGTTTTTCATGTCTCAATGCTTCGAAAATGCATAGGTGACCCATCTCATATTACTCCTATTAAAGATATACAGGTTTCGGAAGATCTCACCTATGAGGAGGTACCTATTGCTATCCTAGATCGACAAATTAGAAAGCTAAGGAATAAAGAAATACCTTTAGTAAAGGTACTTTGGAGGAACCAGCAGGTAGAAGAAATAACGTGGTAGGCTGAGGAAGCAATGAGATCTAAATACCCTTATTTATTTGAAGCTACAAAGGAAATCCAAGATGGAGAGTTGAGGGATTAGTAGGTACATGAATTTGAATTCTTATTATGTTGTTAAAAGTCCGTTTACACGAAAGTTCGAACTTATTTAACCTATTCAATTATGCTTACATTCGGGGACCAATGGTCCTAAAGGGGGGAGGATTTACACCCCACATCTTACATATACTAGTCCAACGCAGTTGAAACATGATATGGCGGGGTCAAATCCGCACACATTTTAAACGTGCGTGAATTTTAGATTAAAGGGGTATATGTTCGTCTAACGCTTAAGATGACTGAGTGTATATAATTTTTAAGTCAAGGAGATCGTGACCTTAAATGAAGTGAAGTGCTTGTGAGACTTAGGAAGCTAGCAGGTGAGTCACCTACGTGCTTAGCTTAAATAGGCTAGGTAAACGGAGACAAGGCCCAACACCGAATTTGTTCAAGTCCGTCAACGAATAAACCCCGAGTTATGGATGTCATTTGGGCCCATGGTTTAGCATCATAAAAGGAAAACATTTGCAGCCCAAGATGAATAGGAAAAGGGCCAAATTACATTCACAACTCAATTCACAACTAGGGCCCAAACTAAGTGGGTATAAAGGAGATATATTTGCAACAAAGCCCATCCAATTGAAGCCCAATAAGGCCCAAATGAAAAGGCCAAGTTGATGCATCATAACCTTAATAAATTAAGGCTGGCAATCCAAAAGAAAGTCAGCCAAAAACGGCCTTATAAAAGGGAGCAAAATCCAGCAACTTTTAGTCATTTTCTTAAAGCCAAAAATCAGATTTGTCTCAAAGTTTTTCCATGCTCTTTCTTCACTTTGTAAAGCAGCCAAGGCTCACCTCTAGGGTTCTTGAAGAGAATCTAATCCTTGAGGGATAAGGTAAGTAAAAATACCTATGGTTTGGTGTAATGTTTCCATGAAAAACATGAAGAGTATGCTGGTTGTACTTGTGCAGGAATTTGGGACAGCATATGTTCCAAAGATTGTTGTCCACTTTTCTTGTTAATTAAGAGGATTTTCTCTTGTTGGTTGGCTGTATTATGAAGTAATATGTATGTTTTTAACAAGGTTTGATTCTATAGTTGTGTAATAAGGCTGCTGCACCATTTGTACCTTCCGTGAAAGGAGTTCTTATATGATACCTAAATTGCGCTCTTAGTAGGAATTCGTGGACTGAATATTGGGGATGGTTGTCTCATCTTTTCCATCCACTTGGGGGACTGTTTTTGTACTGTTTTAGGACTGTATTTGTGTCTAAATATGTTGAGGATAGTTTGGTTGAGGTTGAAACAGATTTGGAATTGTTGACGCCGAAATGTAGCGAAAGGATGTAATGTTGTGTTGCCTACTTGCATGTTGTGTAGATTTATTATCTGTTGTACTTTATGAGCTGTTGTAACGCTGTTATGGGACTAAATATAGCTGGATATAACATGTATATGGGAATGTATATTAGAAAATATGATTAGGAGTGGAAATGTTGAAAGAATACTCTTTGGTTGCTAATTCCGAGCTTGCTGCCCGGATATTATTTTTGGGTGAAATTGAATTACCAAGATGTGTTTATTAGCTGCTAATACTAGTTTTATCACCTGCTATATTGTAGATAAGTGTTTGGAGGAAAAGGATACTACTCCGAGGTAATAACGACATAGTATAGCAAGGTATGTAAGGCTACTTGATTTCCTATTACTTGGCATGAAATCTACGTCCGTCCTTGGTACATAGAGGGCACTTACAACCTACAACATAACTAATAATTGTGTCTCTACTCTTTACCATGTTCATATGTTCCCATACATAGCCATTGTCAAACCTGCATACACACTTGGATACCAAAGATACATGAGTTCCTTTTTACCAAATAAAGCCCATGTGTTGTTTAATCTCCTATACGGTTCATCAGTTGTGTATCTCTCTTTTCATTGTGGTATTATCTTGTATGGTTGTTTATATGTCACATGTCTATATTCCTACAGTTCTTAAGGTTATGACGACCAAAAGAATCATCTGGAAAGTAAATAAAAGATAACTCACAGTTGCTTATTAATGGGTGGTATCCCAGGGGTGGAAGAATCACCTAGCATGGGTCGATCCCATATTACGGGGGCTATCCTAGGGGTGAAAGGAAAGCCTAGCATGGGTCGATCCGATATTAATTTACCATTGATCAGCTGGTCATTTACATGATATATTATGCACAAATTATATAGTAAAGAATGGTAAAGTAATAAAAACACATAAAGTACATGATTCCACAGTATGACTAAAGGTGGTCTTTTCATCCTTACACACCAGTGCGTGATATCACTTGAGTTCTTATTTCATATACAATATTTCCTTCCTTACATATTCAGTACATTATCTCGTACTGATGTCCCTCACGGAGGACCTGCATTTTATGCTGCAGGTACAGGAGTTACTAGATCTCCCCAGTAAGAGTATAGAACTTTTAGCTGCTGTTACTAAGCTCTAGGTTGCATCGGGTCTTTTGTGTCTAGAGCTTTTATTTTGTATTGTATAGTTGGTCATAAGGCGGGGCCTGTCCCAACCCATATAGATATTGTTCCTTACCTAGAGGCTTTGTAGGCTATGTAAATTAAAGTGTGGTCAAGTAGCACACTATAGGCATTGTGGCTCCAACGGCCTAGTCTTATGCATTTACTTTTGGCTTGTTAATACAGTTTACTTTCTTTTAACAACATATTGAATATGGGAACCTCTTAAATGTTCATAGCAGGTGCATAGTTATATGTTGGTTCTCCTGAGCCTTGTCGGCAACGGGTGTCAGTCCACCTTAATGGGACTTAGGGCGTGACAGTCAGCTCCGTCTCTATTAAAGTTTCGACCTTGGTTTCCTTGACCCTGGCGCCAATAGTCCTTATTGGACCCTTGGGTGTTGGTCCGGAAACTCCTCATCTAATCAGCAACAAAACACATATCCTAATTATAAATGGGTGCACGTGGAGATTGATAACCACTGCATTCACTCGCTCTTGGTTCTGCATCATCATCACCTCTATACCTGTGCGAATCTGGGCAAGCTGTTTCATGATTTCTTCATTGATTCTGGCATGCTCCGTACCCACACTAACATCACATGTACTTTTAGTGTATGCTTTATCTCTTTGTACCCATGCACAATTAGTCTTAACCACTCTTTCCATTTGCTCTACGATCCTTGCAAATGGTTGATTTAAGAACATGCCCCCATGATAGTGCCAGCACAGGCCTGATTGTTCTCATCAAGGTCATGGTAGAAGATCTCCACTAAGGCATCATCAACTATCTTGTGGTCTGGGACACTTCTAAAACATTTGGTGAACCACTTCCACGTAGTACTAATTGAATCACCAGGAAGTTGCTTAAAATTGTTGATCTAGTCCTTCAACTTGAGCTTCTTAGATCTAGGGAAGTACCTCTCCAAAAAGGCCTTTTGCAAGTTTGCCCAATTAGTGATCGAACTCTGCGGGAGCTAAAGTAGCCATAATGCTGCATTGTCTGTAAGAGACAATTGGAAGACTCGAAGTCCCACAACATCCATAGATAGGTTCTGTGTTCCTATTACACTCTTGTAGATAAATGCCACATTGTGTAGGTGGCTATAAGGATCCTCTGATGGTTAACCCGAAAATAACCCATAGTTCTGCAACATCTGAAGTAACCCACTCGAGACTGTGAACTTTGTGTCTATTGGTAGTGGTAGCAGCATAATAACTCCAGTCACCTCTATAGCCTTGGGATTTAGCCTATATTGATTCAATAGGTAAGCATTGGCATTGAAATCGTGAGGCCGCGGAGCAATGTCCTCTAGAGGAGGTGGGTTCTCATTCTCTGCATCATCATTGTTGTTCCTGTTCAGAGCTGCACTAGCCTCATTATTGGCAGTTTCTTAGGCCATTCTCCTCAACGTTCTATAGATCTCTGGGTCAAACGGAGTTAAGGGATTGCCTTGACTTCGGGTGTTGTGCATATACTACACTTACACCCTGAAAAAGAACAAAAACAACAAACAAAAGTAAAATAGGGTACCTAAGGATTAACACCCCAATTACTTATGAATTCACTAAGTCTATACGTATTCCCTGGTACCGATGCTAAAATCTTGATGTTGTGCAAGTTACACCTCCTTTTTAGAGGATAAAGCGGTTGCTGTCAAGAAATAGAACCTAACAAAGGTTAGGGTCCAAACCACATGGAATACGTAGACTCAAGAGAATTCAATGATCACAATTTGAATAGTTAACCGACTTAGTTCCCCGAAGGACGGGTCTTGCAGTAATCGATACAAACTACACATAAACTAACTAACATAAGAGAGAAGTAAATATGGAGAGAAACTAGGGTATTGTATTCCCTATGATTCCCCAACTCAGTATCACCAAATAACCTAATTCTTTTCTAGTGTATAGCATGCAGGACGATAAGTTATGTTCACCAAGCCCTTTGGTCAAAGGTGACAGTTGAATTTCACTATGCGACTTGGCTCATCTCCATAGTGTGCATTACTAACCCTTACCTATTAGTCCCAGTACAATCTCCCCTTGGACCAGGTTGGTTGATTAGACGAGAACACATCAATCAAATCCTGTTAATAAATCTCTTTTCTTATTCATTACTACCTTCGTACGGTCAGTAAAACTAGGCGGGTTCTAATGTTGACCGCCATTAGAAAACATGCAAAATGAAGAGAATTAATTAATACATGCATATAGACCTTTCAAGAATTATGAATTATCTGGTTTTACTTTGTTAGTTCTTCATGGTTCCCACAACCCTAGTTGTGGATCTAGTTACTCATGCTTTGTGTAGATGCAAGAATTATGTATTGAGAAAATATAATTGAGCACTTACACAATGGAATTAAGAACAAGCAAATCCAACTACAATAAGAATCAAAAGCTTAAATATGAAATTCAAACACCAGTTGTTCTCAAAGACTCTCCAAATTGATCTCACAATTTTCTCTCTTTTTCTACAGTACTAGATGAAAACTTAGCAAAAAACTATCTACTCTCTCGAAAATAACCTAAAAACCTATTTATAATAAGTAAAATATAAGTCCTAACTGAAATAGGATAACTGGTCGGCATGCCATACGAAAGGGGTTTATGGGCCATATTGCATTCCACGGCCCATAATCGGGGTCTCGTACTCTGCTGTTGGAAATTCGGACTTCAACTCTACGACACCTCTCTACGACTCGTAAAGTGATTTATGACCCATAAAAGGGGTTTTGTTCAATGAACTTTAGAAAGTCCCAATCTCTGATCCTCAGGGCATGAACCATCATCTACAACTTGTAAAACCTTCTATGGCTGGTCTGCATATTTGTAGAATAAACTTCAGAAAATAGCCCCTCACTGGAATTATTTAAGAAACCACCCTACGGCCTGCAGAACAATCTATGGCTCGTAATGGATCTTGTATAATAACAAAAATCAGCAACTTCTAGACTTTTTCCCAAAATCAAGGCCAACCTATAATCTTGCAAATATAAACAAAAAACACATAAAACCAACTAACATCGCATTGAGATTACATAAAATTCCAAGCTTCAAGCATCAAAAGTACTGTATTTTGGCAGCACATTATTCAATACTTTGCTTATGTACAACTACAAAGTACTATACTTCTTCATAACCCAAATCCTCTTCAATGTTCACATCATGCTAAGGAAATATGAAATTGGGTCATCTATGAACTTCCTCAATATCAACACATGAAAGTATGGATAAATCAAATGTAACTCATTGGGTAACCCAACTTATAAGCCAATTTTCCCACTCTTCTCACCACCTTATAGGGCACCACATACCTAGGGATTGATTTCCCTTTCTTACCAAACTGGAGCACACCTTTCATTGGAGATACCTTCAAATATACCCAATCATCAACTTGGAACTCAAGTTCTTTTCTTCTAACATCGAAGCAGGACTTTTGTCGGCTTTAAGCTATTTGCAATTTTTCCCTTGTGCTTTTTGTTTTCTTTATAACATTCATAACCAAGTTCAGTCTTATTAATACCACCACACCGACTTTGAACCACCCATTGGGTGATCTACACTGTCTACCATACAACGCCTCAAATGGTGCCATCCCAATACTTGCATGGAAGCTATTCTTACAGGTAAACTTGATAAGTGGAAAATGTTCATCCCAACTCCCCTTAAAATCCAACACACAAGATCTCAACATATCCTCCAAGGTTTGAATAATCCTCTAGGCTTGTCTGTCTATTTGGGGATGAAAAGAAACTTCATGCTAGTACCAAGTCCTTCTTGGAAGGATCTCAAAAAATGATAAGTAAATTGGGCACCACAATCAAATATGATGGACAATGGAATGCCATGCAACTTCACCAACTCTCGGATTTACAAGCGAGCATAATCCTTGGAGTAAAGGTGGTCTTGACCGAAAGAAAATGAGCCGACTTTGTCATGCGTTCAACTATCACCCATATGGAGTCAATATGCTTTTTGGTCTTTGGAAACCCAACTAGGAAGTCTATATTAATCTCTTTTCACTTCTAAGTAGGAATGTTAATGTCTTGTGCTAGGCCACCCGACCTTTGGTGTTCAACTTTGACCTATTGGTAATTAGCACATTCACACACAAATTGAGCAATGTCTTTCTTCACTCCATTCCACTACTAAAGCTCTCTCAAGTCTCTATATATCTTCGTGGTGCCGGGATGAACGGAATATGAAGATTTATGGGCTTCTTGCTTGATCAACCTTTTCAACTCACCATCATTGGGCACACACAACCTCCCTTGATATTGGAGCATACTATCTCCCCTTGTGAGAAAACTTGTATCTTTCCATCCTTTACTAAGGATTTCAACTCAACTAAGGTGGGATCAAGATCTTGCTTAGCCTTAACCTCATCAACCAAAGAAGATGCATACCCATGAAGAACCATTGCACATCCACTTTCAGACTCACTCAATTTCTCTCCTAGTTTGCAACCCTATGAATATCTTTGGCTAACTCCCATTTTCCATAATCTTCAAGATGAAACACACTACCTGTCACTCGAACCTAGGACCTGATTGTGACACGATGAATGTGTCACCTGAAGGCATCCCATCTGAATCTCGTGTTTATATCACATGCATTTATAAGGTAAAATAAGCCTACATAAGAGAATAAGCAAGTGGAAGTACATAAAGTGAAAGTGTCATAGTTTTCACAAAGAAATATACATCACTGCACTAAGTCGAATTCATACCTCAACATCATAGAACTTGGCAGGACTAGCAAAATAGCTCATTAGCTCACTCTCAAGACGTGCATCAAAATAATATAAAAGATAAAGTCTCAACATAAAGGAAAACATCAAAGGGCTTATTTCATAAGCATGGGAACTCACCAACAATTCTTTAAGATCAAGATTCAAATTTAGCCATGATAGAATAGTCACCTCATCGTTCGTCCCTACATGATTAGGTCGTGTAGGAAAAGAAATACGCGTTAGGACATAAAATGTACTAAGTATGTGGGTATGCCATGAATCAAAGGACATCACAATAATATCAATATGTATAATCATAATCAATAGAATAGGGGCACAATATGCATGAGCATGCAAGTTTAAATCATGAGAAGAAACATCATCAAATCCACTATTAATTTTAACATACATAAAACATCATCAAATCCACTATTAATTTTAACATACATATGTGGAAACAAGATCATACCTGACATATAAGACCACGTGGACTATTATATGGAATCTTAATTTTCACTCTACATTAAGCTAAGAGGAGTCTACTTTGCCATGGTAGACTCGATCCTCACCCTATATGCTCTATCCTAGTATGGTGAAAATGTCATGACCAAAAACAAATCATAACTAAAGAAAGATAAATAAAGCGAAAACAAACTCAAAAGATATAAGATATCTTCCAAAATCTAGAGTCATGAGTATAAGAGCATCTAAAATGGTACAAAAGAGTAAATACAACTGCCTCAAAATCCAATACAATACTATCTCATAATATCTGATACACGGTGACTCAAAGTTGGAGCCTCACCGCTGAGACATAGATGGTATTGATGGCTCAGATGGAATGATCAACTACCCTATGCGGAACCCTGTTCACAATCTGCAGGGAGGAAACAATGTAAGGATGAGCACAACGAAATGTACCTAGTAGGTTCAACGGATCGGTAAGAGAAATTGAACAAGTATGTCATAACGAAGAACCCTAACCAACACAAAAAAAGGTTAGCACAAAATGTTGATATATATACCATAGTAATGAAATAAAATTTCCTCAAGAATCCATGATATCATATACCCATAATAGGGAATATAATGCACAATTAATCATGCCGGATACCAAGGGTGTTACAACCTTGCCACCTCCCCATGGACAAGTAAATATCAGTATGCCACAATCTTGCCACCTTCCCCTAGTCAGGTAATAATATGATGCCAAGTCATTGCAACCTGCCCATGGCCAAGATATGAGAAGTATGAATCTCACCCTTGCTTCTTGCCCGGGTCAAGGGGTGGTTCTAAAGTAAACCATGATGCCGTTGCCTCCTACCCAGGTCAAGGGATGTTACAAGCCACACATAATAGATATAGATCAACAGTGCAACCCAATTATGCATGTAGATATGTAAATAGAACCACAACATGGATATTAAGGCATGAAACAGATACAAATCATACTCACCCAAGGAATAATATCAAGTGTCATAGCTAATGCCCAAACCATCATCATATTTTAGATCATCATAATTATATCAATAACCAAGAATGTAGACCAAATCAGACCTAACTCATCCAAAGTATGCAAGAATATCAATATTATGAACCTAACCCATCCCAAATATGCAAGTATGACCATGATACCAGACCTGAGTCATCCCAAATATACAAATATAACAATAATACCGGACCTATCTCGACCCAACAATACAAGTACATCAATAATACCAGACCTTACTCATCCCAATTGGTCTCACAAGACTTATTTAGTCACATCTATCTCAAGTCCTCATCAATTCATCATAATTTAACTCAATTCATCAATAGGATCAAGATTATACCACTATTTGGCTTAACCAGAATCGCTTTCCATCATCATTTCAACACAACAACTCAATTGCGTAATTATCCATCTAAAATCTTACAATTATCATATATGACAAGATCAATAACTCAAATCCAATCCCTTAAGGTTAGCCGAACCTACCTTGATGCTGAAACTACTCTGAAACAAGCTTTAAATCAACTCAAGCCTCCAAATGATCCATATATCGATCAACTACTATGAAAAATGGATACCACGTATCAAGAGGTGTATTTTGATACCCATATCGTCGTATTTTAGGCTTAGGGGGCAAAATGGTCAAAATTAGGGCTAAAATTTGAAAGTATCAAATCTGGTAATCGATATAAAAATCGGATTCTACATGAAAAAAGAGTTCATGGGTGAAAATCCCACTAAAATCAAGTTCAAATCGATGAAAAAATCGTCATTTAAAATTTCAAGATCATAAACCAAAAATTCCCCAATTTTGGACATTCAGAATCATGAAATTCAAGTAAAAATCAAGATAAAAACCATGAAAAAATCAAAATGATGTTAGAAACACTTAACCAAAAGATTTCTCCGGTAACTCTCTCTAAAAATCACCTCTTAAAGCTTGAATTATGAAATGGAGTGAAAATGGGGGTTCTACGTCTTTAAGACCGATTAAGCAAAAACCGTACTCCGTGAAGGGAGATAAATGTATCTGATTGCAGAGAAGAAAAAGGTCACATACCTTTGCGAAGGCGGAGAACAAAAATGGGCTGCACCAGATACCCCCACACCAGCAATTGCCAAAACTCAAATCAGACCCTTGGAACTCATCCGAACTTAGAGTTTCACAAACTTTATATGTATCCATAGCAAAAACAACTCTCCGGACTCAACTGAATCATCGAAATTTGATTCCAAGGTCTCCACAACACATTTACCAATGTAAAATTAATAAAACTAGTTTAAAACTCAACATACCAAAATTGTGCTCGGAAACTCCAAAATTATGACGAGACAAATTTTAGCGTTAGATTCACCGTCCGGAATTATTGGAATTGTCAAAAATCTTATTCGAGCAACTAAACTTCGAATGTTGATCAAAGTCAAATTTGGTTTTAGAAACGACTAATATCACAACTTTGGGCCTAAAAACCTCATTCAACTCCAGACTCAGTTCTGCAACTTCATGTAGTTCAATTTCTACATTCCGGAGCTAATGAAATTGATGGATCCCTGATCCGACCTCGAAAACTCAGAATGACACAAAAACTCACTTTTTCAATGACTTAAGCTTTCAAAAACACCAAAACTCATGTTTTCAACTTTTAAAACTCAGTATTCAATTCTAACTATTCAAATAGGTCAAAGTAGAACCAAAGCAACTTACGAACGAGTAAAATAGTAATTTTTACGAATAGACAAAAATGACCAACTAGGTCATTACATCATTAACCAATAAAAAGAAAATTCTTCCTCGAACCTAAGGAAAAAAAGTTCTTGAAGTCTAAAATAGGCTGGGATATCTAGCCCATATGTCAAACTCCAACTCCCAAGTGGATTCATCAACACAATGGTGCCGCCACTAAACATTCACAAAATGTATATCTTTGGATCTCAATCTCCGGACCTGCCTGTCCAATATAACTATAGGTTCTTCTTCAGAAGACAAATTTGGACCCAACTCAATAGAGTCATAAGAAATCACATGGGACTCATCTGGAATATATGGAGCATAGAAACATGAAAAATAAGATGAACCGAAAATAATCTCGGTGGTAAAGTCAACTCAGAGGCTACTTCACCAACTCTCCTCAAAATCTGAAAAGGGCCAATGAATCTGGGACTAAGCTTGTCCCTCTTCCCGAATCTTATCACACCCTTCATGGGTGAAACCTTTAACCAAACACTGTGACAAACATAGAACTCAAGACGCCTAACACTCCTATTAATATGACTCTTCTGGCAACTCTGGGCTGTCAAATATCTAGTCTGAATTAGTCATACCCGATCCATGGCATCATGATGAAAATCAACACCCAATATGTCAGCCGAACCTGAATCAAACCATCCAATAGGTGATCTATACCACCAGCCATACAAGGCCTCAAATGGTGCCATCTGGATGCTGGAATGGTAACTATTCTTATATACAAACTCTACCAATGCTAAGTGCTGGTCCCACCGGGCCCAAAAATCAATAACACATGCCCTAAGCATGTCCTCAACACCTGAATGGTGCACTTTGACTGACATTAGTTTGAGGGTGAAAAGCTGAACTCAAATCCACTCTAGTACTCAAACCACACTGTGAAGTCCGCTAAAAATGGGAAATAAACACATAACCTCTATCTAATACTATAGACACTTGCACACTATGTATCTGACAATGTCCCAGCTATACAATCTGGCCAACAGCTCCGCACTGTAGCTAGTCTTCACCGGTATGAAATGTGCCGACTTGGTCTATCGATCAATAACCTCCTAATCTGAATGAAACTTGCCCAAGGCCATGGGCAAACCTGTCACAAAGTCCATTGTCACTCTCTCCCACTTCCATTCGGGAATGGGCATCCTTTGAATTGATCCACTTGGCTTGTGATGCTCATACTTCATTTGTTGGCAATTCATAAACTTGGCCACAAACTCATCTATGTCTTACCTCATGCCAAACAACCAATAATGCTGTTTAAGATCATGATACATCTTAGCCATTCCCAGATGGATGGAATTTCAAGAAAAATGGGCCTCTTCTAACATCAATGTCACCCAATCCCTAACATTTGGGAAACAAACTCTACCATTAACCCTCAATACACCATCAACATCAATAATAGCCACCTTAGCTTCACCTCTCAACACTTTATCACGAATCATGCATAATCTAGGGTCCTCAAACTAGTGAGCACATATCTGATCAAGCAAAGAAGATCTAGCCGTACCAAATGCCAAAATACTATAAGGAGAAGAAATATCCAAACGGAGCATTTGCATAACAAATGACTGAATCTCTAGAGCTAAAGGCCTCTTCTCAACCCACAAGAATGCCAAACTTTCCATACTAGTACATTCTGGCTCAAAGCATCTGCCACCACATTGGCCTTCTCGGGGTGATAAAGAATAGAGATATCATAGTCCTTAAGATACTCCAACCACCTAGGCTGTCTCATGTTTAGATTTGGCTGAGTAAAGATGTATTTGAGACTCCTATGATCAGTAATGGTCTCACAATTCACCCCGTAAAGATAATGTCACTACAATTTCAACATAAACACAACTGCAGCCAACTCAAAGTCATGGGAAGAGTAGTTCTTCTCAGGTAAAGCAAGAATATGTGCTGAAATCAACAAATTTTTGAGATTTTGGAAGCTCAACTCACAATCATCCGACCACTAGAACACTATAGCCTTCTAAATTAATCTGACCAAGGGGGCTGCCATTGATGAGAAACCCTGAACAAAACTCCAGCAATACCCCGCTAAACCATGGAAACTCCGAATCTCAGTCACCGGAGTAGGCCTAACCTACTCACAAATAGTTACTACCTCGGCCGGATCGACCATAATCTTTTAACACAACATGGCAAAAAAATGCAACGGACTTAGGCAAAATCTCGCACTTTGAAAACTTAGCATACAACTTCTCTTCCCACAATCTCTGAAGTACATTCCTCAAGTACTGAATATGATCTACCCCACACTTAGAATAAACAAAGATATCATCTATGAACACAACACAAAGATGTCAAAATAGGGCCTGAACACTCGGTTTATCAACTCCATAAAAGCAACTCGGTTATTAGTCAACCCGAAGGTTGGGCATTAGTCAACCCGAATGACATAAGCACACACTCATAATGCCTATAATGGGTCCTGAAAGTTGTCTTCAGGATATCAGATTCCCGAACTCTCAATTAATTGTAACTGGACCTAAAGTAAATAGTGGAGAACACTGGGGCACCCTCTAACTGGTCAAAAAGATAATCAATACGAGACAAGGGATATTTGTCGATGGTCACTTTGTTAAACTAATGATAGTCAATACACATACACATAGTGCCATCTTTGTTCTTCACAAATAATACAGGAGCACCCTGAAAAGATACACTCAGACGAATAAAGTCTTTTTGTAACAAATCTTCTAACTGTTCCTTCAACTCCTTCAATTCATCCGGAGCCATTCGATAAGGAGTGATAGATATGGGCTTAGTGCCTGGATACATCAATAGCAAAGTCAATATCACGATCCAGAGAAACACCAGGCAAATTAGTCAAAAACATATCCATAAACTCTTTAGCAACCCTAGTAGTCTCCAATGATAGGGACTCCTGAGAAGCAGCCCGAACATGAGCTGAATATGCAAAATACCCCTTCCCCATCAAATCGACAAACATGCATATAAGAAATAACACCCTTAGGATAGGAACTAGGTGCTCCAATCCATATCTACTGAGGTAAATTTGGGAAAGATAAGGTCACAATCTTTGCATGAAAATTAAGAATAGCATGATAAGGAAACAACCAGTCCATACACAATATTACACCAAATCTACCATGTCGAACAATATTAAATCAACAACAGTATCTCCCCCCATAAAAGCCACAACACGACCCTGATAAACCTGATTTAGCACTAAAGATTCATCTACCGAGGTGAAAATACTAATAGGCTCGGCATGTGGATCACACATAATATCAATATTTGAAGCAAAATATGTCAACATATATGAATAAGTAGAGTTTGGATCAAATAAACTGAAGTTGAACAGTGGTATATTGGAACCATACCTGTGATAACTACGTCAGAAGCCTTTGTCTCGACCCTGTCAGGAACAACATAGTGAATTTTACGACCACCACTGGGTTGTGGGCCTCAATGGGCACCACCTCTCCCTATAACATAACCCCTTCTAGCACCACCCCTTATGCCCTAAGATGTGTCTCTCGATGTTGCCTGAAGTCATGAAGCCTAAGTAAGAAACACCCGATGTGGACAACGGTTGGCAAAGTGCCAAACCTCATAAAAAACATAATAAGTATTGGGGTCTTGCCCCTAAGATGATTGTGCCGAAGAACCACTATGCTTGGGTGTGCTACCTACCTGAGTATATCTTGATCTATTAACACTATCAGATGCTCGAAGAGCTGGATGAACAGCCCAACCCTGATGGCTCTGCCTCTAAATATCTCGATCCCGTGGCGGGTGCCCATTAAACTATCCATGTCGACGGAACCTCTTCCCTTCATCTTGTATATTTTGACTAGTACGCTCTATCATATGAGCGTGATCCACAACACTCTGGAAAGTACCTCTAGCTAACACCAAGGAAGCTATACCCTCTTGAAGATACCTTGCCAAGCCCTTGGCAAAACGTCAAATCTTCTCAAACTCAGTAGGAATGCTAGATAAGGCACATCTCGATAAGGTATGAAATCTATCCTCGTAGTCAGAAATAGACATAGATCCCTACTGTAGCCTATCAAACTCATCTCGACGGCTATCTCAGAGGCTGTAGGGCACGAATCTCTAAAAAAAATCCCACCCATGCCATAGCTGGAGATCTAATAGGTCGACGAGCTACCACTAACCTTCACCACTCCTTGGCAAGGCCGGTGAACCGATATGGAGTGTAGACTACCCCATGCAACTCAAGAATAGCTAGGTTACATAATCAATTCTGGCATGCTGACAGAAAATCATAAGCTCTATTGCTAGGAGTTCCATCAAATCATGATGAAGCCAACCAAACAAACCTCTCAAAGCTCTTCTTCTTTGCTGTAGACATGCTGGGCTTGTAAAATATGGTGGCACCATAAATAAGGGAGGTGCAATAGATGGAGCAAAAACTAAAGTTTGAAGCTGAGGACTTGAACTTAGTCTAAATGCCTGAAGTAGAGTAATAACAGTTGTAGGAGGGTCTGCTACAGTTGAAGAAGGAGCCACATGAATCATAGCCGGCTCCGGTGAAGCACTAGAGGGACCAACTAGTGTGGTAGAAATCAGTATCTTAATAGTAGCATAAGTAGCTCCTAAACTGTTGGTGTACGGGATGGAGCTGATGGAGGTGAAATAGGATCCGTAGGACCCTATGGCACTATAGTAGGCTCTGGGGAAGTCAATCGGGTCTGTCCCCTAGAAATCCTTCGACCCCTGGCCCTATTACGAGCTCTACCTCGACCTCAAGTGGGAGTCATATTAGCTAACTCAGGTTCTCCCATTGAGTAACAGGATCGAGTAATTTACATCTGTATAGAAAGGAGCAGATTAGACACTTTCAAAATTGGTAATACAAAGAAACGCACAAATGGAAGCAAGATATGAAAACTCTTTCCTAACAAGTATCCTGTAGCCTCCCCAGGATGGGTGTGGTCGTCTATACTAATTTGTGATACTCTATTAGATACCATGCTCTTGACTCATGAGCCAAACAAACCTAGTGCTCTAATACAAAACTTGTCACGACCAAAAATAGATCACAACTAAAGAAATATAATAAAGCAAAAACAAACATAAAACATATACAAAATCTCCCAAAACATGGAGTTATTAGTACAAGAGAATCTAAAATGGTACTGAAGAGTAAATACATCTGTCTAAAAAGAAAATATAATACTGTCTCATAATATCTGATACATAGTCTGAAAGATAAGAAAATAAAAAGAGGACCCAAAGATCCATGGCGACTCGAAGTCTGAGCCTCACCGCTGAGATCTGAATGGTATCGATAATGCTTAGATGGAATGATAAACTACTCGTAGTCAAGATATGAGACCCGAAGGCATTCCACCCAATCCTCGTGTTCATTTTATAAACATTCATAAGGTAAAAGAAGTAATAGATACATGTATAAGCATGTGGAAGTACATGAAGTTAAAGTATCATAGTCCCCATAGGGGAATATACATCATTCCAATAATTCCAATTCATGCCTCTACATCGTAGAACTTGGTGGGACTAGGACATAACTCACTAGCTCACCCTCAAGACATGCATCAAAAGAATGTAAAAGATAAAGTCTCAACATAAATAAGAACATGATAGGGCTTGTTCTCGAAGCATGGGAACTCACCAACAATTCTTCAAGCTCCAGATCCGACTCTAACCACGAAATGAAATAGCCACCTCATCGTCCGTCCCTACATGGTTAGGCCATGTAGGAAAAGAGGTGTGCATTAGCACATAAAATGTACTAAGTATCTAGGTATGCCATGAATCAAAGGATATCACAATAATATCAATATGCATAGTCATAATCAATAGGATAGGGACAAAATATGTATGAGCATGCAAGTTTAAAAATCATGAGAAGAATCTTTATCAAATCCATCAAAATATTAACATACATATGTGGGAATAAGACAATAAGCGACATATAAGACCATGTAGACAATTACATGGAATCTTGATGTTCACTCTATATCAAGCTAAGATGAGTCTACTTTGCCAAGGTAGACTCGATCCTTACCCTATAGGATCTATTCTAGCATGGTGAGATACAACATTTGACTCAACCCTTTAAGCTCTATGCTAGTTTGGTGAGTGTCCATCATATAAGCTAGTTGAATCAGACAGGTGTAAGACCCCCACATTTGAGAGGTATGAAAAATGGAAGAAAATAAGTTTTAAAAAATTCTAACTGCCAGCTACTATGAAGGGTCTTACGTGCCGTAAGTTATTGTATAACTCGTAAGTTGGTTCGTGTAACCTGGGGCAGACTTGGTGAAATTTGAGATTTTCTTGGATTTGACCTATGACTTATCAGATAGCCCGTATAAGGATTTATGAGCCATAAGTCGTGTCGTGGATTCGGGAATCAAAGAACTTCTTCTAAAAGTTCAAAAATGACATCAGACGAAACCATTTCTATGACTCGTAGAATAGACCATGACCCATAAATAAGATCTCGTGGTCTTGTTTGGTAAGATTTTAAAAAGGGGCAATTTTGTTATTTCCCAGCATTTTATGCCTATACTATGTAGTTTTGACCTCCAAGATACCCCTTGTTTGCCCTTTTAACTCTAACTATTCTCAATCCTCTCATTCTCAAATATCCTAAGTTCCGAAATTCTCACAAAATACTCCCATGTCCTCAAAGGCTCCAAGAAGAAGAATGCAAGCTAGGGTTTTGAATCATTTCCCTCCAAGTTTGATTTTCCTCCGCTAATTTACTAAGGTATGTGAGCTTTGATGGTGGAGACCTTTCCTCCACAAGCTCAACCATTCCTCCCCTCCTTCATGATTTCTCAAGTCATGATAATACATGGTGAATTTATGAATTTCCTTATATGATGATATTATGAAGTATGTTATGATGCTTTTTCCTTGTACACTTTCATGTCATGTAATATCATGTCAAATATATGATTTTTGCATAAGTGTTTGATGGTTTCCTAACCAAGTATCCTCATGTTGTTGGTGGGATGTTTGAATAATGTATAAGGATCTTATTTTAATCCTCTTATGACATTTATTCATGAATTGCACGATTTCAAGTTTGTGTACATGTACCCACCATAGTTTGATTTAAAGATGCATGCTAAGTTCTTAAGTCATGAATGCTTTACGGAAAGTGTATATGTTAAGCATGTTGAGACTAGCAAGGGGGCTAACAAGTATGCTATGAGCTCATGAGCATGATACGAGTGACAAGAATTATGTACATCCCTAACTTTGTTGTTACAAGTTATGATTAATAAGATACTCCAAGAATGATATTATGATATTTTGAGACTATCCATGCCATGACTATGACTATGTTTCAAGTATTCCTTGGGATTGTGACCTAGCATCGAGAGGACCTTGTAGTCTCCCATTGTCCCTAAACTATGTGCCACCATAGGTTTATGACATTAATCCCTTATATCGCATTGTACCTACCAAAAAGGAAATGCCATAGAGTATTGATATTTTTGAACCTACCGAAAAGGCTATGCCGTAAGGTAAAGATAAATGTGAAACCCACCAACAAAGCTATGCCATAAGATGGTGGCACCATCTGAAAAGTCTATGTCATAAGGATAGTGTTTGGTATACCCTTGCAATGTAGACCGTTCCTTGTTCGATGTGGAGTGAGCATCGGGATTCCAAGTAGTATCTCGCTTGGTCTTATATGTCAGTTTTGGTCCTTTCCCACTATGTATATGATGTCATGTAATTTGATGATTATTCATGCATGTATCACTAGGCGTTTGTCACTCATGACTTATTGAGTCTATATCCATTGTTTAGGATTATACATATTGTTTATTTATGGCATGTTCCTTATAGCATTTGCACCTCGAATACTTAGTACATTCCAAGTACTAACGCATACTTCTTGCCTACATGATCTAACCATGTAGGAACTAGAGCTTTTCTCAACCTTGCTCCTCCACGTGGCTAGTCGGTTCAAGTGAAGAAATGCTATTGGAGAGTCCTCCACTTCGGAGGATGACAAAAACTTACTTTCATGCCTTTACTTAGAGTTATCTACTTTTAGATGCTGTCTTTTTAGGGTGTGCCTGGGAGATGTCTTGGCCCCTGTTGTATTCATGATTAGAGGTGGCGTTAGATATTGTTATGTCTATGAATGTTTGCGCTCTAATTATTATGCTATGTAGTTATCAAAAATTTCCTCTAGTCCTCAACCCCTTACGTGCTTGTTGTAGGATGATGATGTGAAGAAACTCCTAAGTCCCTGATTGCCCCCAAGCGTGAGTCATACTTTCCCGTCCCTTAGAATTTGTTTGTTATATGATTTATGTTAATCCACTTCTTTAAACATCCGTATAGCATGAGTCCAAAGCCCCATTTCCCTTAGAAGTTTTTTTTAATTGCTTATTATTCATTCATGCTTCTGGGAAACCAAAGATGTGGTATGTATGATATAAAGGCTTGTTTGGGGTCCTTTTTGGTCCCCCATTCGCCGTGTCACATATAGGCCCTAGGCTTGGGTCATGACAAAGTTTGGTATCAGAGCATTAGGTTTATTAATGGTCCTTAGAAATCCAATGCACTGTGTCAAGTAGAGTCTTGTTCATGGTTATAAAGAACACTACAACTATGAATCAGAGGCTATGAGGCATTTTAGGGAATGGTTCATTTCTTCATGCTATATTTCACGCCTTAGATTTAACATAAGGTTTCCTATCACTAATGATCAATCTTTTTCTGTTTTAGATTATGCCACCAAGATGAATGACACAAAGAGCTCCGACCCAAAAGGGTGGACCGACCCCTCTAGCCCCACATGCTCCCCGAACGGAAAGAGAAGGAGTCACCCACACTGAGTACCAGAATATGGTCGTTCGTTTGGAAAGAGTTATGGCTAATCAAGGAGTTCAAGCTCCTGATGCTCTCACCCTAGCTTCAAGATTGAGGGATTTCACAAATATGAATCACCCAGAATTTTATGGCTTAAAGGTAGAAGAAGACCCCCAAGAGTTCATTGATGAAGTGTATAAAATATTGGTTATCATGGGGGTAAGTTCGGAGGAGAAAGTGAAATTAGCAGCCTTCCACCTCATGGGCCCTACTCAAATATGGTATAATCAATGGAAGATAGAGAGGGGGGATGATGAGCCCATCCCATGGGAGGAATTCAAAGTTGCCTTCCTTGATCGCTTTTTCCTAATTGAGCTAAGGGAAGCAAAGTTGACGAAGTTCATGAATCTTAGGCAAGGCTCTATTAGTGTGTGGGAGTATCCCCTTAAGTTCAAAAACCTTTCCAAGTTTTCTCCTTACTTGGTTGCCGACCCTCGGGCAAGAATGCACAAGTTTGTGTCGGGTGTAGCCGTCTTGAACAATGAAGAGTTCCAAGCCGCCATGCTAATTAGGGATATGGATATATCGCGACTCATCACATATGCTGAACAAGTTGAGGGGGTGAAGCTTAGAAAGAAAAGTATATGGGAGTCCTAGGGGCTCGAGTTGATGGAGGTTTCTAAGGCACGAAAGGTAGTCGTCTTCAACAAGGCTACAAGTTCCAACGCGAAGGGTCCTCCAATGCCTAGGGCAAAAAATTTGTAAATGATAGGGTCCCCAACCCTAAGGCTCAAGGTGGAAATGGTGGAATTACTCATCTTAAGTTCCCAAAATGTGGAAGGAATCATAGTGACCCATGTGGTCACTTATACCCACATGGCTACCATAATATTCTTTGTCTCCCACTACTTTTTGTCCTTTTATATTATTTTACTCTTTTTGGGTGTTTTCCTTATTTTGTCATCTTCAACAATATCTACTTATGTCTCTAAATTGTGCAATGCCAATATCTGCTTACGTGTCTAAGTTATGCAGTGTGACCAAATCAAAGTTTATTCCTGAATCATCATCTATTGCATCATGAACCTCATCATTTGACTCATATTGCAATCCTTCTTTTGTTATGTTTTCGTACCTGTGCCAAAGGGTCCCACTCCTTTGGACGGTCAGGGGTTGAGTAACACCCCCAAGCTTTATTATAAATAGAAAAGCAAAAGTACAAAGGAGGGGGACATAAACCTTACCTCCACCTACGGTGGTTCACAAGTCGGCCAACCTTTTAAGGTTAGCCAACTATTCCCCTGTATAAAAAGAAAAGCAATCTAGACTACACCTTTGAGAGGACTCCTCCCATTACATATAATCTAAGAAAGAAATAAACAAGAGAGACTCTCCCCGTATAACAAGTAAAAGGAAAATAACCTACAACTAATCGAATCAAAACGAGAAGTCAAGAAGGAGCAAGATTAGCTGTAGACCAAGAGAACTTCTGGAGAAGACCTCATTGTATCACAAGTTATGGGGGTTCCTTAAACCTCTTTAACTTCCTTCTTCTTAATATAACCATATCACATTTATCAAGATAATAGTATGCTTTGGCTTCATTAGGAATCTGTTAGAGACTGAAATAAACCTAAGGACTATTGACGTTATGACTGTGTTTAGCTAGAGTATCAGCTACAAAATTTGCTTCCCTAAGGGTGTGTTTGCACTTAAACTCATATAGCTGATCTATGAAATCATGAATTTGAGTCATTCCCTAAAGAATGTTCCGGGGGAACTAGAACCCTATTAAGTAATCCAGGTAATAAGCAAATTCAGAATCCACCTCTAAAATGACTTTGTTGTATCCCAAATGAAGACACCACTGAATGCCCATTAGAGTAGCCTCTAATTCAGACCTGTTGTTGGTACCCTCACCTATAGGAGAAGCATATGCAAACAAAAATTACCCCTTGTTGTTCTTGATAATAACCCCAACAACTATACTACCAGGATTAGATAAACCTCTACCATTTGAGTTGATTTTCACCCACTGATCCGGAGGTTTTAGCCACTTGACAGGTGTGATCTTGATGTCATGAACACACCTGTCAATTAAAAAAATAATATCCTTCAAGTTAGAGGGCCAAGGAATGGAAGGATAAGCAGTCTTCAACAAATAGCAGAGATCTTTTACAATCAGATACTTTACTCTAGCAAGATTGGATTGCTTATTAGCAAATTTACTGGTACATCTATTTTTCCAAAGGTTCCAACAAATAAATATAGGAGCTGCATGAAGTAACAACTTTTGGGCATCATTTTTGTAGTTACCACTCCATCATCTCATCATATAATTCCTCAAAGGAAGATGATCAGTACTAATCCCCGAAGAATCAACAAAAAACATCCAAACATTATGAGCAAAGTGGCCTGTGGAAAAATATGTTCTATGGTATCCATACCTGGCCTGTAACAACAGTAACACTGGTTAGGTTCATACCCAAAGCTGATCAGCTTCTCATTAGTGGGTAATTTACCTCTTAATGCTCTCCACAAAAGAAAGGAACACTTGAAAGGAATGTTCTTGTGCCAAATGTAGGTATTGATCTAAGTTTTCTCCCTTTTTCCCTAATGAGATTCTAGGCAGAAGAAATGGTGAATTCTCCATTGGCAGTCAACTTCCAAAGGGTCTTGTCTAGGCTGCCATTAAGTAACTGGAAGCTGCATATTCAAAATAGCCGCCACATGTTGGGGGTGGGGGGCAACTTGAGAGATTAGATCTTGGTTCCATTGATTCTCATGAATAAAAGAAGCCACTCTATTATTTTTGAGTATGGTACTAACTCCAGCGAAATGAGCTAAAGGGCCCACCCCTAGCCAATCATTCCACAAAAAATAACAACTTCCAGAATTAATCTTCCATTGAAAGTTGGGCTCCATCAGGTGCTTGTTCTGCATCATATGCTTCCAGACTAAAGGATCATATGTACCCCAATTTTTGCTTACTGGATTAAATCTTTGGCAGTACTTGGCTTTTATAAAATCACCCCAAAGAGTATTCTTAGTTCTAAAAGTCCACCAATGCTTGTATTGGAAGGATTTACCAACATCAGTAATCAATCTGACTCCAATACCCTCTTTATCATAGGGAAAACTTAAGTTTTTCCAAGACGACCAATGGTATTTCTTCTTCTCATCCAACTATCCCTAGAAGAAGTCAGCAGTGATGTTCTGGATGTGTTTAAGAATAGTTATAGGGAGTATCCATAATTTTTTTCATTAGTTATACTTTTGGCAAAGTGTCAGCCATAACCAGATTTGATGAGTATTTACTAGCTATTGTTTGAGCCGGACTAGCTGTCTCCATATCTGATACAGTGGATCTATTTGCATTCATTTGGGGAATGCACACCTATCACTAGATTTAATAATTCCATACGGGCCATTGGTTGAGACGGACTAGGTATGTTACGACCTGGGGTCGGGGCCTAAATGTGACATGGTGAATGGGGACTCGGAAGCCCCCAAACAAGCGTCAAGGTTGCAGAATCTAAAAACAAACAAGTGTCAAACGGGAAATTCTAAATCCAACGGAAAAGCATATTTTATAGATGGATCAAAATGACAAAGTCTTTACAAGACACCTAACACATGCCTCTAGGTAAGGGACGGGGTCCAGGACATGTTTCGGGCTCACCCTCAGCGAAATAAATGTACATAAGGAACACAAGGAATAAAGCTTGTCCTCGGAAGACGGGGCTCACCACAAAATAGCTTCAAGGAGACTATTCGACCTGCGGATGATACTCAAACTGCTCGGTCCCTGCATGGTAAAATCATGCAGGCATAGAGTATGCGTTAGTACGTTCGAATGTACTAAGTATGCGGATATGCAATGCACGTGACATACCAAAACTGCATAACCATGTTAGATGGCAAGGGCACATAATATACCAAAACATATAAGCAATAGGATTTAATATACAAGATGCCATGGGATGCGTGATGCGTGCAATGTGATAATGCTCCTATAAATGTATATATATAACGGGGATGGACTATAATCGACAAACCAAATCCATGAGAGCTATTACATGAATTGAACCGATTGGGACCTCCCACCGGTAGGGAGAAGATTACTTGCCAAGGGTATTCTAGATCACACCTTACAGGACCCCCATTTCGGTGGATGGTCACCTTCCTTACGGGACCCCCATTTCGAAAGGATTTACAAGAATCATATCAAGATATGTCATATCATAACTAAGTAGACGAATAATATTTGTCCCTATGCTAGAACTTAGTTCAAGGAAAAGGGGTGGACCCCTAATCCACCAGTTCTAAGTATTACACATCCCACAAGAATACTAATATACGTATACATATACTTTCAAGAGAGTCTAGTGCATGTTTCAAAATGTTCAAGGAACATTTAGGCTCAACGCAAAATTTCAAGGTCATATGCAAGATGCCAATGCAAGGAATAGCCCATTTACAAGTACAAGATGGTACAAGCACCCAAGATGCTCCAAGAGCCAAGATACAAGATGGTGTAAACACCCAAGATGCTCCAAGAGCCATGATTTTAGACATACCGGTGATCACCTTCTTGTCATATCCCATGTCTTACCAAAAATCATATCAGAATTTTATATTACCGAGATTTTCATGCACTAAATTCATGAATGTGATGCAAATGCAAATATGTAGGGATGTCATGGGTAATGTTACTTCAAACATAGCAATATAAGGTAAGAACTGGAAAATCCATAATAAAAATTAGTAGAAAAAGTAATATTATCACCCATGCATAAAACATCTTTAAAGGGACATGCATGTTCAAATTTCATAATCTAAGTAGTTCATCATAATAATTCTTAACATAACTCATAATTCGAAAGATTTAATTGCACATGCATCTTTCAAGACATCAAGATAAAGTAGTAAAATCTCACATTTTAAGTAGATAAGTGTATAAAATAGTTTGAGAAGAATTTGGGTCTTCTTGGTTGAAAGTAACCAAGAATCAAGCCCCACATACCTGGTAGAAGACAACACTTGAAGAGGAAATGAACTCAAATTGTGAACCTTAGCTTGATGAATCTTAGTGAGAAGGTGGGAGTATTGAAGGAGTGAACTTTAGAGAGAGAGTGGAAATAGGCTGAAAATAGTGAAGTCCCACTTATATAGGGAGCGTAGAAAGGGTGGGAAATGAAAAACATTTCGTTGGAATAAGCCAATATTTCAAAAATGCCATTAATGAAATGGACCAGAAATTAGTCTGTCTGAGGCCTACAGTCCAGTACACGGTCTGTGTAGTGTCACACGGACCATTCACTGTGCCATGGTCTCAGATTTCAAATTTTCGGAGGCAAGATTTTCTGAATTAAGTATCACGACACGGACCAATAAATGGACCACATAGGGTCACACGGACCGTGACCCCGTCCGTATATAGGTAAATCCCCACGCCGAGGTTAGACGGAGGAACACATGGACCGTCTAAAGTCACACGAGCCGTGACTTGGTCAGTGTGGAGGTGGCCCTATGCAGTTCAACATACGGAAGGCCACACGGTCCATCCAAGGTCACACGGACCGTGTGATCGCTTGTTCACCCTCCAATTTCCCCGGGTACCACTTCACGGGAGGCCACACGGTCTGTGTGCCTTTGTAGGCCCTTCCGTGAGGTGATGCCTGGAGAATTTCTGGGCAGTTGACCTTGAAGTGACGTCAAGGATCCGGGGTCTTTCATCATCTCCCCCCGGTAACATTCATCCTCGAATGTGCAAGAACAAGACTAGGAAAGCTAGAGTTAAGGCAAGATACATCCGAAACAAGACACAATGCACGACTCAACTCAAAATAACAAAATTTGTATTGAAGCTTTTGATGCAACAAGTCAAATTACAGTTCAAGACCCAAATTCATATCAAAATTGCATTCAACTCATTTGTAAAGAAAGAAAAGTTCTTTAGTGTACACATATGCATGTAATGTCATGAGACTCAAGAGGGCAAGAAAATGACACAATTGATAAGGAAAGTTCCTAGTACCTTAGGCTTGAGTAGATTGGAAAAGATGGGGTTATCGCTTCTTCATGTCCAGCTCCGCCTCCCAAGTAGCACTCTCCACTAGTTGATTTCTCCAAAGTACCATTACCGAAGCCACATCTTTGTTGCGAAGTCGCTTTACTTGCCTATCCAAGATTACCACCCGGACCTCCTCATAAGTCAAGTTTTCCTCAACCTTCATTCCCTCCAAAGGCACAATGGGGCTAGGATCACTTACAAACTTTCTCAATATAGATACATGGGAGACCGGATGAATGGAACCCAAATCCGGGGGTAACTCCAACTTGTAAGCCACATATCCAATCCGCTCAACAATTTCATAAGGGCCAACACACCGGGGGCTCAACTTGCCCTTCTTGCAGAAATGCATAATGCCTTTCATAGGAGAGACTTTCACATAAACCCAATCCCCGACATGAGATTCGAGGTCCCTTCTCCTACTAACAGCGTAGGACTTTTGGCGACTTTTGGCAGCTTTCAATCTCTCCCTAATGACTTTTACCTTCTTCATAGCATCCAACACCAAATCCGGGCCAACCAAGGCCATTTCACCCACTTCAAACCACCCCACCGGGGATCTACACCTTCTCCCATACAAGGCTTCAAATGGCGCCATGCCAATGCTAGCATGAAAGCTATTAGTATAAGCAAACTCGATGAGCGGAAGATGATTAATCCTAATTCCCCTTAAACTCCAACACACATGCTCTCAGCATATCTTCCAAGGTTTAAATACTTCTCTCCGCTTGACCATCGGTTTGAGGGTGAAAAGAAAAACTCAACTTAATTTTGGTCCAAAGGCCCTTCATAAAAGATTTCCAGAAGTGGGAAGTGAATTGGGTACCTCGATCCGATATGATGGACCTAGGCACACCATGCAACCTCACCAACTCTTGGATATACAACCTCGCATAGTCCTCGGCATTGAAAGTAGTCTTGACCGGGAGGAAATGAGCCGATTTTGTCATTCGATCCACAATAACCCAAATGGAGTCGAATTGCCTTCGGGTCCGAGGCAATCCCACCACAAAGTCCATGTTCACATCCTCCCACTTCCAAGTGGGAATTTCAATGTCTTGGGCTAAACCACCAGGCCTTTGGTGTTCAACCTTTACCTGCTGACAACTCGGGCATTCAGACATGAACTTGGCAATATCCCTCTTCATACCATGCCACCAGTGAACCTCTCTCAGATCCCGGTACATCTTGGTAGACCCCAGGTGAAAGAGTAGTGAGAGTTGTGAGCCTCACTCATAATCACCTTCCTAAGCTCATCCATGTCGGGAACACAAAGCTAGTTTTGGTACCGAAGTAAACTATCTCCCCCTTGGGAGAAAGCCTCAATCTCTTTTGCAGCAACCAACTTCTTCAACTCACATAATGACGAATCTAGATCTTGTTTAGCTTTCACTTCATTCACCGCAGAAGATTCTGACCCATTCTGAACTCGAATACCACCCGTGCTAGAATAAGTCAACCTGACACCCAACCTAGTCAACCGGTGAATATTCCTTGCCAACCCCTTTTTCTCATTTTCAACATGCGCCACACTCCCCATAGACAACCTGCTAAGAGCATCAGCTACGACATTGGCCTTGCCCGGATGATACAACACACTCATGTCGTAATCTTTTAAAAACTCCAACCACCTCCTTTGCCTGAGATTAAGATCTCTCTGGGTGAAAACTTATTGTAAACTCTTATGATCGGTGAATACATCAACATGGACCCCGTAAAATAATGCCTCCAAATTTTCAAAGCAAACACCACCGCTGCCAATTCAAGGTCGTGAGTGGGAGAGTTTTATTCATGCACCTTCAACTGTCTTGATGCATACGCTATCACCTTACCATTCTGCATAAGCACACAACCCAATCCAATTCGCGAGGAATCACAATATACTAGATGAAGACGGGAGCTGATGTATGTCGATCTTTCAAAGTTTGGAAACTCCTCTCGCATTCATCTGACCATATAAACTTAGCCTGCTTCTAGGTCAACTTGGTCGATGGCGAGGCAATAGATGAGAAACCTTCCATGAACCTTCTGTAGTACCCGGCCAACTAGAGAAATTTGCACATATCCGGAGGAGCCAACGGTCTAGGCCAATTTTTCACAGCCTCTGTTTTCCTCAGATCCACCTTGATACTATCCCCGGACACCACATGCCCGAGGAAAGCCACTTCGCCCAACCAGAACTCACACTTGCTAAATTTGGCATACAATTTCTTTTCCCTCAGAGTTTAGAGGGCCATCCAGAAATGGTTCCCATGCTGTTTTTCACTACGGGAGTAAATGAGGATATTGACAATAGATACCACTACAAAGTTGTCCAGGAAAGGCTTAAACACTCTGTTCATCAAGTCCATAAATGCGTCTGGAGCGTAGGTAGACCAAACGACATCACCACAAATTCAAAATGCCTATACCTTGTCCGAAAAGCTATTTTGGGGATATCACACTCTCTAACCTTCAACTGATGGTATCCGGAACGGAGATCAATTTTTGAGAAGTGAGTGGCACGTTGTATCTAGTCAAAAAAATCATCTATTCTCGGCAACTAGTACTTGTTCTTAACGGTCACCTTATTCAGCTGCCTGTAATCAATACACATATGGAGAGGCCCATCCTTCATCTTAACAAACAACACAGGAGCACCCCACGGTGATGTACTAGGCCGAATGAAACCCTTCTCTAAAAGGCCCTTCAACTGCTCCTTTAACTCTTTCAATTCTGCAGTGGCCATCCAGTATGGAGGAATAGAAATAGGCTGAGTATCTGGAAGAAGATCTATGCCGAAGTCTATCTCTCTATCTGGAGGGATGCCCGGTAAGTCCTCGGGGAACACATCCAAAACTTCATTCACCACAGGGACTGACTCGAGAGTAGGCACCTCAGAATCCGCATCTCTGACCCTCACCGTATGGTAGATGCACCCCTTAGAAATCATTTTCTGCGCCTTGATGTAGGAGATAAACCTACCTTTAACAGAGGAATCACTACCCTTCCATTCAAGAACTGGCTCACCGGGAGGTTGGAACAGGACTTTTCGGGTTCTACTATCTATGGAAGCATAAGACGCATGCAGCCAATCCATTTCATGAATTACATCAAAATCAAACATTTCAAGTTCCACAAGATCACATGGAAAGATTTTATGCAACACAGCAACAGGGCACCCGTGATAGACTCTATGAGCAACAATAGATTTCGCCACGGGGGTGTAGACCAAGAAAGGCTATCTTAAAATCTAGGGTTTCAAACCAAACTTAACAGCCAACAGCGGAGTCACAAAAGACAAGTTTGCACTTGGGTCAAGCAAAACATAAGCATCAAAATCAAAAACTCTTAACATGCCAGTCACAACATCCGGAGCCTCCTCGACATCCTGGTGAGCATGGAGTGCAAAAAACCTGTTGTTTCTCTGGGAAACACATGGGGGACCTCTCTGCTGAGCCTGCCCACCTTGGGCTACCTGACCTGGGCCTCCGCGTGCATTTCTAGGGCAATCAATAACCTTGTGGTCCTTACTTTCACATCTAAAACAAAGCCCCAAATCCCTTCGACAGGCACCTGTGTGGGGTTTCCCACACTTGTCACATAAGATATATCCGGGTCCGCCACCCGTCGGTACCTAGGGAGGGGGTGCCGAGCATTAGTTACCTGAGCTCCCAAACCTTGGCCCTCCTAGAAGCAACTAAACCCAACATTCCTTGCACTAGAGAACCTACTATCAACGCGGGCTGTCTTGGGATCGTGTGCCCTTTTCTCCTTGAGTTTTTCCCCTTCAATCTGTTCAACATACACCGTGAGTCTAGCAATATCTATGTCCCCAATCAGCATAGCAGTTCGACATTCCTTCACCAATGAGTCAGAAATACTCGAAAAAAATTTATGCATCCGTGCACGGGGATCAGCCACCAGGGATGGAGCATATTTGGATATCTTGGTAAATTTGAGGGCATAATCCCTCACACTCATACTCCCCTGCTTAAGATTAATAAACTCGGTCATTTTGGCCTCCCTCAGCTCAAGTGGAAAGAAGCGGTCAAGGAAGGTAGATTTGAACTCTCCCCATTTAACATTACCAATACAAACCTAGTCCATAGCCCACTGCGTATACCATACCTGAGCTACATCCTTCAACTGGTAAGCAGCCAACCCAGCTTTTTCCTCAGAAGAGACACCCATAATGTTCAGTATTTTTGAGAGTTTATCAATGAACTCCTGAGCATCCTCATCGACCCTTGACCCGTAGAATTTCGGAGGATTCATCCAGGTGAAATCCCTCACAATGGAAGCCGGTGTAGGGTCCCGTGGTAGATTGGCTTGCCTTGCTTGAGTCGTCACCACCTGTGCAAGCATGGCAAAAGCAGTATGGAATTCACCATTTGAAATAGGCTCCTCCATAGGCTCGTGAGGGGCCTGATCTTCGGCAGCTGGAGCCGACCTAGGTAGTGGAGGTCTTTCTCGAGGAATTTACTAAAAAGGGATTAATGATACCAATAAGTAGAGAGATTCATAAACTAACCATAGCACGATACAAGATACAAGGAAGGGAGAAATTTCCTAAGACGACTTCGTAGCCTCCCACTCATAGGTATGGTGCACTTCACACCCATAGATAGGACTCTATTCAATACGGCATGTTGGGCTCCGAGGACCATTAAAACCTAGGGCTCTGATACCGCCTTTTGTCACGACTCGGGGTCGGGGCCTAATGTGACACGGCGAATGGGGACCCGAAAGCCCCCAAACAAGCCTCAAGGTTGCAGAATCTAAAAAGAGTGTCAAAAGGGATATTTTAAATCCAAAGGAAAATCATATTTTATAGATGGATCAAAATGACAAAGTCTTTACAAGACACCCAACATATGCCTCTAGGTAAGGGACGGGGGCCAGCACAAGTTCCGGGCTCACCCTTAGCGAAATAAATGTACATAAGGAACACAAGGAATAAACCTTTCCCTTGGAAGACGTGGTTCACCACAAAATAGATTCATGGGGACTATTCGACCTGCGAATGATACTCAAACTGCTCGGTCCCTGCATGGTAAAATCATACAGGCATAGAGTATGCGTTAGTACGTTTGAATGTACTAAGTATGCGGGTACGAAATGCACGTGACTTACCGAACCTACATAATCATGTTAGATGGCAAGGGCACATAATATACAAGAACATATAAGCAATAGGATTTAATATACAGATGCCATGGGATGCGTGATGCATGCAATGCGATAATGTTCCTATATATGTGTATATATATATAACCGGGATGGACTATAACCGACAAACCGAATTCATGTGAGCTATTACATGAATTGGACCGATTGGGACCTCCTACCGGTAGGGAGAAGATTACTTGCCAAGGGTAATCTACAACACACCTTATGGGACCCCCATTTCGGTGCATGGTCACTTTCTTTATAAAACCCCCATTTAGGAAGGATTTATAAGAATCATATCAAGACATGTCGTATCATAACTAAGTAGACGAATAATATCCATCCCTATGCTGGCACATAGTTCAAGGAAAAGGGGAGAACCCCTAATCCATCAGTTCTAAGTCTTACACATCCCACAAGAATACTCATATACGTAAACATATACTTTCAAGAGAGTCAAGTGCAAGTTTCAAAATGTTCAAGGCACATTTAGGCTCAATGCCAAATTTCAAGGTCATATGCAAGATGCTAATGCAAGGAATAACTCATCTAGACGCACAAGATGGTGCAAGCACCCAAGATGCTCCAAGATCCAAGATACAAGATGGTGTAAACACCCAAGATGCTCCAAGAACCATAATTTTAGACATACCGGTGATCACCTTCTTGTCATATCCCATGTCTTAACAAAAATCATATCACAATTCCGTATTACCGAGATTTCCATGCACCAAATTTACGAATGTGATGCAAATGCAAATATGTAGGGATGTCATGGGTAATGTAGAGCATATTCAAACATAGAAATATAAGGTAAGAACTAGAAAATCCATAATAAAAATTAGTAGAAAAAGTAGTATTATCCCCCATGCATAAAAAATCTTTAAAGGGACATGAATATTCAAATTTCATAATCGAAGTAGTTCATCATAATAATTCTTAACATAACTCACAATTCAGAAGATTAAATAGCACATGCATTGTTCAAGATATCAAGATAAAGTAGTAAAATCTCACATTTTAAGTAGATAAGTGTATAAAATAGTTTGAGAAGAACTTGGATCTTCTTGGTTGAAAGGAACAAAGAATCAAACCCCACATACCTTGTAGAAGACAACACTTGAAGAGGAAATGGACTGAAATAATGAACCTTAGCTTGATGAATCCTAGTGAGAAGGTGGGAGTCTTGAAGGGGTGAACTTTAGAGAGAGAGTGAGTGAGAGTGGAAATGGGCTGAAAATGGTGAAGTTCCACTTATATAGGGAGCTTAGAAAGGGTGGGAAATGACACAATTTTCATTTGAATAAGCCAATATTTCAAAAATGCCATTAATGAAACGGACCAGAAATTGGTCCGTTTGAAGCATATGGTCCAATACACGGTCCGTATGACATTGGTCTCACACTTCAAATCAGAGGCAAGATTTTCCGGATTAAGTATCACAACACGGACCGGTAATCGGACAACCTGGGGTCACACGGACCGTGACCCCGTCCGTATATAGGTAACTCCCACTGTGACAACTGATAAAATTATCAAAATACCCCTAGAGTGAGGGTATGCATGTAACGCATCTTTCGAAGCTCGTATGGAAAATTCGAGTCCGAATTTGATATCCGCATGAAAAATTGAGTGGGAAGATGGTCTCGGTCGATTTTTAGAGCGAACCAATCAGAAGATATATTTTCAACCAAAATCAGAAAATAGTGACGATCCGCGACATAGGCGCGTCGCGCACCTGTCGCGGAGAGGCACTTGTGTGTTTTTCAGATTTTTTGATGGGATGGAGAAAACTCGTACAAAAATTCTTTTATGAAAATACACTGTTCGCGAACAGTCCGCGTCGCGGACCGTGTATTTTTCGAGCCAGAAAATTCTTAATAATTATGAGGGGCATCCCGGTCAATTCCCCACCCCTCCAAAACTCCAAAACATGACTAATAATGATGTTTCTATGTGAAAAGGGTCTAAAACCCCCATTTTATGTCCTGTTCCCTAATCTAACAAGGCTAGGGCTTGAGGAGAGAAGAGAAGAGCTTGTGTGAAAAAATTCGAGAGGAGATCCTTGATGTACTCGGTTGTTAGTTGCATCACAGGTATGTAAGGCTAAACTAAAACATGGGATTGTTCTCTCATGTGCCCCGTAGATGTCATAGATGAGTTGATGATTGAAGAGTCTATTTTCATGATTTCTTGACGGTGTTTCTTTAAAAATATTGTTTTGAAACTACATGTTTTCTATGTTGATGATTATCATACTATTTGTTTTCTTAAATTGAATACTTTATGAGAATATGCATAACCCTTCATGACTAATTTGAAAAGCATGCAAAGGCCCTTGAGAATTGAGTGTAGAACCTTGAATTGAGATTATTGATTGTGATGATGAGTTGATGGAATTTCGATGAGTAATTTTAAAAGCATGCATAATGCACTTCAGAATTGAGTCTAGAGCCTTGTGTTGAGATTGTTGATTGTGATGATGAGTTGATAAAATTTTGATTGTTTATGAGTCCCCATAAATGAACTCTACCGATGGGTCTATTAACTTGTTTCCTAGTGATTGTTATACAATCATGAGTCATTGATAAGATTGATTGATAAGAGGGTTAAATCCCATTTGAGATACCGGTCGTTGACGAGGGGTGAGTCCCTATGAGATTGGTTGAGATGGAGATTTTATGAGCATTGAGTCATGGGAGGAGTATCGAGCACTGAATGAGTGAGAGTTTGTCCAACTCGAACTCGTCAAACTACGTAGCCAAACGTACGAGAGGCATAGAACCATCACATATATTATAGTTCCCCTCAAGAGTAACGGTCCGTGAATGCAATAGAGGACCTATTGAGTTGACTCCATATTGGGTGAGCTAATATGGTTTTTGAGCATTCCCTACCTAGCAAGTTTGGAACCATTGTGGCAACATCAGGGTGACTGTTGTACATTCACTAGCTCATAAGTGAGTGTTGTCGGATAAGAGAAACTCCAATAAATTTCTTACCTTACTCCGAGTCTACTTGAGATGAGAGGGGGTGAGCTCCTTTAAGTTTAGTTTTGAGATGAGATGAGAGGGGATGAACTTCTCTGGGATGATTTGAGATGAGTTTGAGTCTATTGATGAGATTGAGTTATTGATGCGTCATTTGTCTACCCTTTATTCTTCCATTGATGGACATTTGACTATTGATGTGGTTTGATGTTATTTTGAGTTGATGTTATTTCCATATTTTCTACTGGTTTTTGTTTAACTCAGCTATTTTACATACCAGTACATTCCAAGTACTGATGTCCACTCTGGACTGCATTTTATGATGCAGAGGCAGGTACTAGAGATCGTCAACAGGCGCTCCGTTGAAGATCCAAGATTTGCAGTTAATTGGTGAGCCTTCCCTACTCCGGAGGATTCACTACCTTTATTTCATCATGCTTAGAGTTAGATTGGACTATTTATTTATTTTGATTCGGGTAGCCATGGATCTGTCATTGGCACCGCATGATTAGCTATAGAGGCTTTATAGACGCTGGTCGAGCATTAATGTTGAGATTTTGAGCTAGTTCTTTCTACTAGCCTTCATTATTATCATATATTCCTATGAGACTTAGATGAGATGTGTCCACAAATTACTTGTATTTTTTTGCTATTCTGTAGAGTTTATTTGATTGAAGGATATGACGAGGCTAATTGCTTCGCTTAGGAACTAGCAATGGTCTCTGAGTGCCGGCCACACCAAGGGTACCCTCACGGGGCGTGACAAACATGGTATCAGAGCACGAAGTTCAAGTGTCCTAGGAAGTCTATGAAGCCGTGTCTAGTAGAGTCTTTTTTATGGGTATGTTGTCGACCACACTTTATAAGCAGGAGGCTATGGGACATTAGGAATGGTTACACTTATTTCTTATTCCAATTCGTGCGATAGAGTTAAGCTCCATGAAAACTATCTTCTAATTCATGCTTTACACGTGCAGAATTGATAATATGCCTCCCAGAAGAGCTGTCACAGGAAGGGGACGTCTTGCCAGGCAAGCTGTTAATCCACCCAAGCCCCAAGTACTTGAGGAGCCCGTGGATCCAGCTGTCCCTATCGAGTAACCCCCTCAAGATGAGGTCTCCAATGCCGAGTTGTGCCAGGCTATTCGAGCTCTAGCCCAGGCTATTGCGGCACCTCCTGTGAGACAAGGAGCGGGCAGACTAGACACTCATGACACCTCTAGAGTTCGAGAGTTTCGGAGGATGAATCCGCATGAGTTCACGGGGTCTGCGTCCACTGAAGATCCTGAAGACTATGTGGAGGAACTTGAGAAGGTGTTCCAAGTGATGCATGTAGTTGATGTTGACTGGGTGGAACTGGCTGCCTATCAACTGAAGGGGGTGGCGAGACTGTGGTTCGACCAATGGAAGAAAGGCAGAAGGGATGATGCCTCTGTTTGACTTGGGCAATGTTTGAGGAAGCCCTCTTAGGATGCTTTTTCCCCAGAGAGAAAAGAGAAGCTAAGGTGAGAGAGTTCCTAAATCTAAAACATGGCTCTATGACCGTGCAAGAGTATGGGTTAAAGTTCACGCAACTATCTCGTTACACTTCAGACATGGTTGCTGACATGAGGGGAAGGATAGGAATGTATGTCGATGGGTTGAATGGGGGACCTAAGAGAGATGGTAGGGGGGTAATGCTTGTGAGTGATATGGATATCGGGTGACTGATGACATTCGTGCAACAAGCTGGTGAGAAGAGACAGCATGACAAGGAAGAATTCAAGCGCAAGAAAGCGAAGACGTCCAGCCATGAGGTTGGAAGGAATGGCAATGATAACCGATTTCTAGCACCATCATTTGCTAGTGCTCTTATGCCTAGAAGTAGGTATGATCAAAGGTTTCAGAGCGTTGGAACCCATGGATCTCAATCGCAAGCTAGTGTGGCTCAAGGCTCGCAGGGTAAGCCACCGTGTGATCAGTGTGGAAAAATGCACATGGGGAGATGTCGTGATGGGCATGATGCGTGTTATGGGTGTGGCCAAGTGGGTCACTACAAGAAGGATTGTCCAAAGCAGGCTGACAAGGCTCAGTCCACAACCCCGGCCCCACCAGTTAGAGGGAACCAGAGGGCCACTACGGCAGGTACAGACGGAGCGACAGACCGCTTGTATGCCATGGGTAGTCGCCAAGATCAAGAGAACTCCCCAGATGTTGTGACGGGTATGATTCGAGTCTTTACTTTTGATTGTTATACTTTGATGGACCCAGGTGCCACACTGTCATTTGTATCTCCTTATATGGCTAGTAAATTTGGTAGGACCCTTGAGAGTTTTCTTGAACCCTTTGATGTTTCTACTCCGATAGGTGAGTCCATTCGAGCTGAGAGAGTCTATAGGGCTTGTCTAGTGTCCATCCATCATAGGGACACCCTTGTTGATTTGATTGAATTGGAGATGGTTGACTTTGATTTGATCCTTTGCATGGATTGGCTTCACACATGTTATGCCTCTGTTGATTGTAGATCCCGAACTGTTAAGTTTCAATTTCTAAATGAACCGGTACTAGAGTGGAAAGGTGACTCTGCAACACCTAGAGGAAAGTTTATCTCATATCTTAGAGCCAGAAAATTGATTTCCAAAGGTTGTGTCTACCACCTTGTACGAGTGAAATCAGATGATGTTGAGCCCCCAACTCTTGAGTCAGTTTTGATTGTTAATGAGTTTCCAGAAGTGTTTCCTGATGATTTGCCCGGAGTCCCTCCTTATAGGGAAATTGACTTTGGGATTGACGTTCTTCCTAACACCCAGCCTATTTCGATTCCACCTTTGGGATTGACGTTCTTCCTAACACCCAGCCTATTTCGATTCCACCTTATAGGACGCTACTGAGTTGAAAGAGTTAAAGGAGCAACTAAAAGATTTGTTGGAAAAGGGCTTCATTAGGCCAAACATTTCACCATGGGGTGCTCCAGTCCTATTCATGTAAAAGAAAGATGGGTCTCTCAGAATGTGTGCTGATTATGGGCAACTAAACAAGGTCACGATAAAGAATAAATATCCTCTCCCAAGGATAGACGATTTGTTTGACCAACTTCAGGGCGCCTGTTGTTTCTCTAAGATAGATCTTAGATCTGGCTACCATCAGCTGAAGGTGAGGGAGTGTGACGTTCCAAAGACAGCCTTTAGGACTAGATATGGCCATTTTGAGTTCTTGGTCATGTCCTTTGGGTTGAAGAATGCACCTGCCGTCTTTATGGACTTGATGAATAGAGTGTTCAAGCCATATCTTGATTTGTTTGTGATTGTGTTCATCAGATGACATCCTGGTATATTCAAGGAGTGAGGAGGAGCATGCTAACCCCTTAGAGTGGTCCTCCAGACTCTTAAGGACCACGAGTTGTATGCAAAATTCTCCAAACATGACTTCTGGCTTAAGTCAACGGCTTTCCTGTTGTTTTTTGTGATGGTATTTGAGTGGATTCCCAAAAGATTGAAGCGGTTAGAACTGGCCCCGACCAACCACTCCGACTGACATTAGAAGTTTCTTGGGGTTGGCAGGCTACTACCGCAGGTTTGTTGAGAGATTTCATGCCCTATCCGCGTCATTGACCAAATTGACTCAGAAGAAGGTCAAGTTTCAGTGGTCTGAAAAATGTGAGAAAAGTTTCCAAGAATTGAAAACAAGGTTGACTACTACACCAGTCCTAACCTTACTTGATAGAACCGAGAACTTTGTAATTTATTGTGACGCCTCAAGGGTTGGATTGGGGTGCGTGCTAATGCAGAGGGGGAAGGTGATAGCCTATGCTTCCAGGCAACTCAAAGTTCATGAAAGGAACTACCCAACCCATGATCTTAAGCAGGCAGCAGTAGTGTTTGCACTTAAAATCTGGCATCACTACTTGTACGAAGTGCACGTGGATGTGTTCACTGACCACAAAAGCTTGCAGTATTATTTAGTCAGAAAGAGCTTAACTTGCGACAAAGGAGATAGTTGGAATTGCTCAAGGATTATGACATGAGCATTCACCACCACCCAAGTAAATCTAACATTGTTGTTGATGCTCTTAGCAGGTTATCCATGGGTAGCACAACCTATGTGGAGGAAGTAAAGAGGGAGTTAGCTAAGGACGTGCATCGATTGGCTCGATTAGGAGTTTGACTTGAAGAAAACAATGAAGGAGGAGTCAATGTGGAGAGCGGGTCTGCTTCCTCGTTAGTAGTGGAAGTGAAGGAAAAGCAAGACAAAGACCCAGTCATACTGCAATTGAAGGAGGATGTCCACAGACAAAAGGTGATGGTCTTCTCCAAAGGGGGAGATGGAGTGTTGAGATATCAAAGTAGATTGTATGTTCCAAATGTTGATGGTATTCGGGACAGGATCATGGCGGAAGCCTATAACACTAGATATTCCATTCATCCTGGCTCCACCACGATGTACCATGACTTGAGAGAAGTCTATTGGTGGAATGGGATGAAGAGGGACATTGCGGAGTTCGTTTCAAAATACCCAAACGGCCAACAAGTGAAGGTTGAACATCAAAGGCCATGTGGATTGGCTCAGAACTTTGAGATTCCGAAGTGGAAGTGGGAGATGATTAATATGGACTTTATCACTGGTCTACCAAGATCTCGAAAGTAACATGATCCGATATGGGTGATGGTGGACTGAATGACTAAATTGGCTCACTTTCTAGCAGTTAAGATAACAAGCACTGCGGAAGAGTATGCCAAGTTGTACATCCAGGAGATTGTGATGTTGCATGGAGTTCCCTTGTCTATCATCTCGGACAGAGGAGCCCAATTTACCTCCCAATTCTGGAGATTGTTCCAAAAAGGCTTAGGTAATAAGGTGAACCTGAGTACAACCATTCATCCCCAAACGGTCGGTCAGGCAGAGCGTACAATTCAAACGCTTGAGGACATTCTAAGGGCTTGTGTTCTTGACTTCAAGGGAAATTGGGATGATCACCTACCACTGATTGAATTCGCCTACAATAATAGTTATCATGCGAGCATTCAGATGGCTCCTTATGAAGCCTTGTATGGGAGGAGATGTAGATCACCAATTGGGTGGTTTGAGGTTGGAGAAGCAGAACAGATTTGACCTGATCTTGTTCATCAGTCGATGGAGAAGGTCAATGTCATTAGAAAAAGGTTAAAGACTGCCAAGAGTCGCCACAAATCTTACACAGACGTAAGAAGAATAGATTTGGAGTTCAAAGTAGATGATTGGGTGTACTTGAAAGTATCACCTATGAAGGGTGTCCTAGGGTTCGGGAAGAAAGGAAAGCTAAGTCTGCGTTATGTTGGACAATATCAGATCGTGAAGAGGATTGGGAAGGTTGCTTATGAGTTGGAGTTACCTTCCGAGCTAGATGGAGTCCATCCGGTATTCCATGTGTCGATGATGAAGAAATACTTGGGAGATCCCGCCTTGGTGATCCCTGTTGATAGCATTGGAGTAAAGGATAACCTATCTTACGAAGAGGTCCCCATCCAAATCCTTGATCATCAGATTTGCAAGTTGAGGAAAAAAGAAATAGCCTCAGTCAAAGTCCTGTGGAGGAATCAATCATTGAAGAAGCCACATGGGAAGCTGAGGAAAAGATAAAGGCAAAATATCAGCACCTATTCGTGCCGACCGATGATAAGGATGTTGAAGGTAAAAAAATCCTTACTCTTCACTAAGCTGATTGTCCTATCTTTATGTGACTTACTATTAGTAAGTCGAGAGTTGATTGATTAAATTGATTGCGGAAATGAATCTTGAATCTATTCGTGCCTTAATCCCTATCTCTACTCATCATTTGAGGACGAATGGTCCCAAGGGGGAGATGATGTGACGCTCGATAAAATTACCAAAATACCCCTAGAGTGAGGGTATGCGTGTAACGCATCTTCCGATGCTCGTATGCAAATTCGAGACCGGATTTAAAATCAGCACAAAATATTAAGTGGGATGATGGTCTCGATCGATTTTAGAGCGACCCGATCAAAAGATAAATTTTCAACCCAAATCAGAAAACAGTGATGGTCCACAACAGAGGCGCGTCGCGCACCTGCCGCTGAGAGGCACTTGTGTGTTTTTCGAATTTATTGATGGGATGGAGAAAACTCGTACAAAAACTCTTTTATGAAAACACATTGTTCGCGACAAGTCCGCGTCGCGGACCATGTATTTTTCGAGCTGGAAAATTCTTAATAATTACGAGGGGCATCCCGGTCAATTTCCCACCCCTCCAAAAATCCAAAAAACGACTAATAATGACATTTCTACGTGAAAAGGATCTAAAACCCCCATTCTAGGTCTTGTTCCCTAATCTAACAAGGCTAGGGTTTGAGAAGAGAAGAGAAGAGCTTGTGTGAAGAAATTCGAGAGGAGATCCTTGATGTACTCGGTTGTTAGTTGCATCACAGGTATGTAAGACTAAACTAAAACATGAGATTGTTCTCTCATGTGCCCCGTAGAGGTCATAGATGAGTTGATGATTGAAGAGTCTATTTTCATGATTTCTTGACGGTGTTTCTTTAAAAAAAATTGTTTTGAAACTACATGTTTTCTATGTTGATGATCATCATACTATTTGTTTTCTTAAATTGAATACTTTATGAGAATATGCATAACCCTTCATGACTAATTTGAAAAGCACGCAAAGGCCCTTGAGAATTGAGTCTAGAGCCTTGAATTGAGATTATTGATTGTGATGATGAGTTGATGGAATTTTGATGACTAATTTGAAAAGCATGCATAATGCACTTGAGAATTGAGTCTAGATCCTTGAGTTGAGATTGTTGATTGTGATGATGAGTTGATGAAATTTTGATTGTTTATGAGTCCCCATAAATGAACTCTACCGATGGGTCTATTCACTTGTTTCCTAGTGATTGTTATACAATCTTGAGTCATTGATAAGATTGATTGATGAGAAAGTTAAATCCCATTTGAGATACCGGTCGTTGACGGGGAGTTAGTCCTTATGAGATTGGTTGAGATGGAGGTTTTATGAGCATTGAGAAATGGGAGGAGTATCGAGCACCGAAAGCGTGAGAGTTTATCAAACTCGAACTCGTCAAACTACGTCACCAAACGTAGGAGAGGCATAGAACCATCACATATATTATGGTTCCCCTCAAGTGTAACGGTCCCTGAAAGCAATAGAGGACCTATTCAGTTGACTCCATATTGGGTGAGCTGATATGATTTTTGAGCGTTCCCTACCTGGCAAGTTTGGAACCACTGTGGCAACATCAGGGTGATTGTTGTACATTCATTGATTGTGGAAACTCCCATAAATTTCTTACCTTACTCCGAGTCTGGTTGAGATGAGAGGGAGTGAGCTCCTTTGAGTTTAGTTTTAAGATGAGATGAGAAGGGAAGAACTCCTCTGGGATGAGCTTTGAGATGAGTTTGAGTCTATTGATGAGATTGAGTTATTGATGCGTCATTTGTCTACCCTTTATTCTTCCATTGATGGACATTTGACGATTGATGTGGTTTGATGTTATTTAGAGTTGATGTTGTTTCCATATTTTCTACCGGTTTCTATTTCACTCAGCTATTTTACATACCAGTACATTCCAAGTACTTATGTCCACTCTGGACTGCATCATAAAATGATGCAGAGGCAAGTACTAGGGATCGTCAACAGGCCCTCCGTTGAAGATCCAAGATTTGCAGTTAATTGGTGAGCCTCCCCTACTCCGGAGGATTCACTACCTTTATTTCATCATGCTTAGATTTAGATTGGACTATTTATTTATTTTTATTCGGGTAGCCATGGATCTGTCATTGGCACCGCATGATTAGTAATAGAGGCTTCATAGACACTGGTCGAGCATTGATGTTGAGATTTTGAGCTAATTTTTCTACTGGCCTTCATTATTATCATATATTCCTATGAGACATAGATGAGATGTGTCCATAAATCTTGTATTTTTCCACTATTCAGTAGAGTTTATTTGATTGAAGGATATGACGAGGCTAAGTGGTTTGCTTGGGGACTAGCAATGGTCTCTGAGTGCCGGTCACACCAAGGGTACCCTCTCGGGGCGTGACACCCACACCGAGGTTAGACAAAGGTCCACACGGACCGTCTAAAGTCACATGGGCCGTGACTTGGTCCATGTGGAGGTGGCCCTATGCAGTTCACCATACGGGAGGCCACACAGTCCATCCAAGGTCACACAGACCGTGTGATGGCCCGTTTACCCTCCAATTTCCCTGGGTGCCACTTCACGAGAGACCACACGGTCCGTGTTCCTTCACACGGGCCGTGTAGGGCCTTCAGTGAGGTGATGCCTGGCAGAATTTCTGGGCAGTTGACCTCGAAGTGACGTCAAGGGTCCGGGGTCTTTCAAGCTATGTCCATATCCGACATAGAGGAGTTTTTTTCATTCGTTGGGGAATGTACACCTGTCTCATCCATTTTCATTGGAGAAGGAGAACTCCAATAATTTTTTTTATGATCATCCATGCTTATCTGCATTTGATATAGCTCGAATTTACTACCGTAGGTGTTCTTCCATTATTTTTAAGTTTTTATGAGTCTAATATTTTCTTGCATTAGTATTTCTTTTTCAAAATTCAACCTTTTAAATTCTAATAGTGACAAAAAATAATTTTGTTGGTGTCTTTCAGGATATTATACTTGATGGTCTTTACTTGATTATGTCTGAAGGCAAGAGAAATGTAATAGTTAGGTCTTAATATTTCTCTATCATAGTCTAATGCTTCATTAAAATCATTAAAACCTTTGAAAAGTGAGACTTTGACACCATGTAATTACTCTACAATCTCTATCCATGTCTGAAAAAATGCTATTCGCTTTCTATGCATAACCACATAGTATTTAAACTTCATTTCTCTACTTTTGTACGTGAAATATTGACATAATGCCTTTACTACGACTATGAAATACATTTTGTCCTGTTTATTATGTGCTTTCTGAAAATTATCTACTAGACACTTTTGCGGTTTATCTATTACGTTTTCAGACAATGATCTAAAAATAAATTAGACCAAGGATAGAATATTAAATTATGCTTTTCAAAATGGATTCTCTCTATTGTTTCTGCTGCTAATGTTTGAGGTCTAAAGTGAATATTACCTAAAATCATTTGCGCATACGAGTCTGGAATTGATGGTTCACCTTTCACCATTTCTATAGGTATGACATTGTTGGTCTCATGATGAAAAAATAAATATTTCTTATTAGTTGAGTCTATCGTTTAGTTTACTTAACTAATCTGCTTGGTTATTATCTTTTCTTTTGATATATTCGAAGACAATACTTTCATAAGTTGAGATCGTGTCCATAAAATTAAGCCATCTTAGCCTACTACTTGTTTTTATTTATTTTGTGATGAAATTTTACAATTGCTTTGCAGTCTGTTTTGACTAGTATTTCAGCCTCATTCGAAATATATAATTGAAAACTATTTAACCTATATACTAATGCTAGGATTTCCACGTCTATACTACTCATGTTCCCTTTTTCCGTATACTTTCCCCTTTGGTATGCACAAATTTTTTTCTTCAGTTTTTTAATATTTTCTTGGTCGGGCTTTTAACACTGCTCTCCATCGCGTAAAACTTCCATCTATTTCTATAATTAAATAATCTGTTTCAAGAGGTATATTTAAGTCAGGAATATTTTTAACTTTTTTTTAATCGTTTGTACTAATCTAGTATCCTCTATAATAAAATGTTTCTGTCCTTTACTTCCCATCTTCGCATATAATGGCCTTGATATTTTTCCTAAGTCTTGGATTACGTTTCTAGCATAATTTATAAGTCCTAGAAATTTTTGTAATTCTTTTGTCTTCTCTAATTTATCGGGCATATCCAGAACTTTCTTAGCTAAATGGGGCTGTAGTTTAATTTTTCCATCTCCTAGTACTACTCCTAAAAAGTTTATATGTGGTTTACATAGCTCCATTTTCTTTTTGCTAATTATACCATTTTCTATGAACAACAAATATACCATTTAAAGGTGGCCTAGATGTTCTCTTATTTCTTTACTAAATACTAGAATGTCGTCTACCTAAAGAAGGACAAATCTTTTATAATCTCCAAATATACTATCCATTTTTCTTTGAAAAATTGGAGGTGCAGTCTTTAGCCCGCAAGACATTGCTAGCCATTCAAAATGTCCTTCTGGACATGTAAATGCTAACCATTCTATACTTTCGTCGTGCATTCTGACCTGCCAATACCCTGGTTTACAATCAAATTTACTAAATATTTTCTTTCCTTGTATTCCGTTTATTAACTCATTTTTATCCGAGAGTTTATACGCATCTGTTCTAATATTATCATTACGTCCTTTACAATTTATTATCATTCTTGGTTTTTCCCTTATTATTTAATTATGGTTCTGCACCATAAAGGATGCAAACCTATGCTTTGACGTAGATCTTCGTATTAATCCAAAGTTTAATAATTATTTATTTTGTGTAAAAAAATCTTACATGTCGTGATTAGTAGCTTCTATCGAGGTATTTTTATTATAGATTAAGGGTTTATGATTTCTAATTTACTTAATACTTTATCCGTCTCCCAATGCTTTAGTGGGTTTTCTACTATTATTTCCATTTCATCTAATATTTTGACTATCTCTTCTAAGTGTTTTGGACTTTTAATAGCTCCTATTTTTTCTAATTCCTATCTTGAAGATATAAAATTCTATTTCTATATCGATTAAAGTATAGTCTTTATTTAGTATATAATAGTCTTCTTCTTCGGACGTTTCATCGTGCTTTTTACAACATGTTTTTCCATCCTTACATTGATTGCAACAAGACTACAGATGTTTTGGGCCTAGTCTATTGGAGGATGCTGTTTCTAATTTACCTTTACTGTGTCTTCTTTTGCCTGTAGTTTTGTTGTTTGTACTGGTTCATAAGTAGTATTATTAAAGAACACTTCATCCCTTTTGATCAAACAACTACCATGGTTATGTAATATGAAATGTAGTCCTAGAAAAAAATCTACGTTTATATTTAGTTCTCTTACCTAGATCCTTTCAACTTTGAAAGTTGATTTGTAAAATTTATTACAAATATTTATGAAACTAATCTGGGTTCAATCTATATATTGTTGATATATATTATTGGTTCTATCTATTTGCATTGCTGTAATTGACCTATCTAAAATTTTTATTAGATTTGATGGAATTTTTTCTTAGTTATTATGCACCCGGTACACCCTCTGTCTACTAATGCTAGAGTCTTTATCTTTACGTCTCTTATTTTGAGGCTTGCTAGTATTTTTACTGTGGTAAATCTTTTATCTTCATTGCACATTAAGTTTCGCCAATCTCTATATTCATTAATTCCTTTTCTTGTATAGGTTCTGGCTGCCAGTCTTATTCCACTTTTTCTTTTCCCTTTTTTAGGCCTCTTATCCTTTGTTCTGGCTCATTTACTCTAGTGTAAAATGCCATTATTATTAAAGCCGTGGTCTGATTTCTTGCTTCTTTGTATTCCTCCTCTTTTATGATCTTAAATTTTAGAATGTCTTTTATACATGTGATGCATCCTTCCATATAGCATAATTTACGTGTTTCCCTTATTTCTCTACTAGGGATGCCATTTACATATAGTACATTGATTAGAATCTATCCCTCTGTTCCTTTCAAATTCATGATTACACTCTTTCAAAACATTTACTATTGTGTTCGCTTGTATTTCTTCTAAATCTAGGTTCTCCATTTCTAGTCCTATTGTGTTTATTAAATCTTCTTATTCTGAGTCTGAAGAGACTAATTGTTGTCTCTCAACTGGTTCCATACTAACAATAGAATGTGTACTTTCACTATCTGAAATGTATTCATCTACATTTATTACTATTTCTTGAAAATCTTCTATTAGTTGTGAATTTCTCTTCCGAGTATTATTTTTCTTTGGACATACATTTGCTAAATGTTCTATGCTACCTTAAGTAAAACATTCTAATTTATTTCTATAATTTCTATCAGTTCTATATTTTCTAAAATGTCCATTTCTGTCTAGATGTGGTTTTCTAGTTGATGACTTTCTTACGTAGTAGTTTCTTCTATTATATGTATTTGCATAGTGTGGCCTATTTCTCCTATAATGTCTTTTTCAATTTTGATGTTTATCATAGCTTTGAGTAGTATATATTATATTTTTACAGAAACTCATCTCATTTTGCTTTAATTGCTTTTGAATTTGTATATTTGTGAATTTTGCGGTTAATATTTCCATTAGATGATGTACCCTATGTCCTATTGACCATCTAGCATTCGGATTTCAGATCACTCCTTCTCTTTTATACAATCTTTCTTCTATTTCTCGATCCAAAGCTCCGGGTAATTTATGAAATAGCTTCTACCCTAATTCTTCATCGAACGCATTTCCTCTATTTATACAATAAAACTAATAATCTTTTAGAAAAGTCTTTATGTAGAACCAACTTGTAATACTTAATTGTTCTAATTGAATTAGAGCATTTCTTTGTAGTATTACTAATCCACTATTCGGGTCTTCTCCTTTAATCAAACTATGTCTCTTCTTAGAAAAATTATATGGATTAGCACCCATGTTTACTAGACCCTAAATTTCCTCTGGAAAGTTAGCTTATAAGCTTCCCATAGAGCTATTTCTGGATTTATTCTAAACATTCTTCTTCCTGGTACATTTTCAGTACTTGTGTCTACAGTACGTTGCTATGTTGTTCTTTGGAACGGGCTAGAACTAGTTAATTCAATAAATTCTTATTGGCTTATGACTGAATCTAGTTCTATTTCCTCATCACTATCATATATTTTATTAGCGATTTTTTCAAGGTCATCTGGTTTTGTTTGCAATTTTTGTTGTTCTCTATATCCTAAATTATCTATTCTAATTCACAGATTTTAAAGTGCAATTCTCTTATATTAATTTCATTCCTCCTATCTTACACCCTTTGCATTTAAATGTTGCACTCACATTTTCTTTATACCCTCATTTTACCTTTCTCAAGGCTTCGTCGACCGCAAATTCTTCTTGTATTATTTCTACATTCATCATTTCTTTGGTCGTGTCTATTTCATCATCTAACTCTTTTTGTATGGTGTATTTATAATTAGTGAATCTTAGAGATCTCTCTCCTTTAGTGTTTGTATACATTAAGTGAGATACTTGTACCAATGCTTTTTTCTTATTGGATCTTTTAGATTCCATTAACCCTGCATATTCTTTGGGATTTCACTTTATTGGTTTTATTAACATTATTCCTTTATCTCCCATTACCTCAACAACATTATCTACTTTAATTCTAAATTTGTATAACTACTTAAGGCCATCTTTCTTGTAAATCCTACACACATTAATAGATTATTACCCCTCTCTATTTCTTGATAACCTTAAGATAATATTCTAATTTTTATGTTTTTTCCAAATTCTCTAAGGTTTAGCATGAATCAGGGCTAATATAGAATATTCCTCCATTATTAGTCATATCTACTTTGGTTAGTCCTATGATAGATTTCATTAGATCAGACCATCTATCATCAACAATAACAATAACAACATACCCGGTGAAATCCCACAAGTGGGGTCTGGGGAGGGTAAGATGTACGCAGACCTTACCACTATCACATATAGGTAGAGAGGCTGTTTCCTGGGAACCCTCGTCACAAAAACCCATCAGCAGAATAATCTAGATATGATAAACAGGCAAGAAAGAGAAGAACACATGATAATATGTAGATACAGGATAGTTAACGTATAGAGGCAGATAAATAACATATAAAAGGCAGACAATTAACCACTCCTTCCTGTCTACCCTATTAGCCTGCTACTCTAATTCTCGACCTCCACTCCTTCCTATCTAAGGTCATGTCATTGGTGAAATCAAGTTTTACCATATCATGTCTAATCACCTCCCCCCAATACTTCTTTGGTCTACCTCTACTCCTCTGTGTATCTCCAAAATCAAGCCTCTCACACCTCCAAACAGGGCATCCGTACTCCTTCTCTGAACATGTCCGAACCATCGCAGTCTCATTTCCCTCATCTCGTCAGCTACATAAGCCACCTCTAGCTTCTCCCGAATGACCTCATTCCTAATCTTATCACTCCTGGTGTGACCACACATCCATCTTAACATCCTCATTTATGCGACCTACATCTTCTGAACATGTACATTTTTATTGGCCAATACTCCACCCCATACAACAAAGTTGGTCTAACTACCATTATGTAGAACTTACCTTTGAGTTTGGATGGTATCTTCTTATCACACAATACTCCAGAGGCCAACCTCCATTTTGTCCAAGCTGCCCGAATACGATGTGTGACATCATCGTCGATATCCCCATTACTCGGGATGATGGACCCTAGATATTTAAAGCTTTCCTTCTTGGGGATAGGGTGAGCCGCAAGTCTCATATTAATGTCTGCTTCATCCCTCTCAACACTGAATTTGCATTCCAAGTATTCTGTTTGGGTCCTGCTCAGTTTGAATGCTTTGGTCTCCAAAGCGTGTCTCCATACCTCCAACCTATCATTCACTTTGGTCCGGGTCTCATCAATCAGTACTATGTCATCTGCAAACAACATACACCATGGGCCTTCCTTCTGGATAGATCGCGTCAGCTCATCCATCACCAAGGCAAATAAAAAAGGGCTCAGCACAAATACTTGATGAAGTCCCATCTGAATAGGAAAATACTCAGAGTCTCCTCCCATCGTTCTTACCCGAGTTTTGGCCCCGTCGTACATATCCTTTATCACTCTAATATATGTCGTTGGGATGCCTTTCATCTCCAAACACCTCCATAGGAAATCTCTCGGGACTTTGGCATAGGCCTTCTCAAGATCAATGAACACCATATGAAGGTCCTTCTTACTTTCCCTGTATTTCTCCAGTAATCTCCAAACAAGGTGGATCACTTCAGTAGTCGATCGTCCTGGCATGAATCCAAAGTGGTTTTCTGAAATATAAACTACTTTTCTCACCCTCATCTCCACCACTCTCTCCAATGCCTTCATAGTATGACTCAACAACTTGATACCCCTGTAATTATTATAGCTTTGAATATCACCCTTGTTCTTATACAGTTGAACCATTGTACTCCTTCTCCATTCATCCGGCATCTTGGCCGTCTTCATGATAGTATTGAACAGTCTAGTTAGCCACTCTATACCATCCTTGACTATGCTCTTCCAAAAATCTATCAGAATCTCATCCGGTCCGAGCGCCCTCCCTCTCTTCATCCTACTAATAGCCCTTCTAACCTCCGCAACTCTGAACCGCCTGCAATAACCAAAATCTCGTTGACTTTTTGAATGTGCCAACTTGCCCAACTCAATATCACTATCTCCTTTTTCGTTTAAAAGTTTATGAAAGTAAGCTTGCCACCTTTGTTTAATAGAAGTCACATCCACTAGCACCTCACCCTCCTCATCCTTGATGCACTTCACTTGATCCAAGTCGCGAGCTTTTCTTTCTCTCTCTTTAGCAAGCCTATACAATCGCTTGTCCGCGCCTTCATCACTTAGCTCCTCATATAGGTCCTCAAACGCTGCTGTCTTAGCACTCGTCACCCCCATCTTTGCTTCTGACTTAGCCTTCTTATAAATCTCCTTAAGCCTTTGTTTTTCATCCTCATTCCTACACTCCAACCACTTTGTATAGGCCACCTTCTTAGATTTTACTTTGTCTTGAACTTCTTCATTCTACCACCAATTGCCTTGACATCCCCCGAAGGTTCCTCTCGAAACCCCTAGTACCTCAGAAGCTATGTTTCTAATGCAATCACCAGTATTTTCCCACATATTATTCATATCTCCACCCCTACTCCAGGCCTCTAAGTTTCTCAGCTGTTCTTCCATCTCATGAGAGAGGGCAGGAGTCAGGCCCCCCCATCTAATCCTCGATTGGGCATAACTAATCTTCCTCTTCGTTTCTCTCTTAATCTCTAAAACAATCACTAGAAGGCTATGCTGAGGGGAAATACTCTTACTCGGAATAACTTTGCAATTCTTACAAAGACTTCTATAGCCTTTCCGTAGAAGTAGGTAATCAATTTGAGTTTTAGCTACCACACTCTGAAAGGTTATCAAGTGACTTTCCCTCTTCTGGAAACATGAGTTAGAAATAACTAACTCAAAGGCTTTGGCAAAATCCAAGAGAGACGTCCCCCCCTCTATTCCTTTCCCCGAAACTAAAGCCTCCATGGACACCTTCAAACCCACCACTGGTAGCCCCAATATGTCCATTAAAGTCTCCCCTAATGAAAAGCTTTTCCGTCACTGGTATGCCCCTCGCCACCTTATCCAATTCTTCCCAAAAGAGCCTCTTGACTTCCTCATCTAGACTCGCTTGAGGCGTATAGGCACTAACTATAGTCACTACGTGCTTACCCACCACCAGTTTAATAGAAATCATCCTATCGTTAAACCTCCTAACCTCTACCACATATTTGCTAAGGTCCTCATATACTAGTATACCTACACCATTTCTGTCTCTAGAACCCCTCAAGTACCATAGCTTGAACTCGTCTACATCTCGAGCTTTGGTCCCTACCCATCTAGTTTTCTGAACACACGCTATATTAATTTGTCTCCTCTTAAGACACTTTACTCGCTCTATGGATTTCCCTGTAAGAGTACCTATATTCCATGATCCTACCCTTAATTTAGATAAGCCTGTGCCCTTCCTACCACCCCTACCTCTTACCCCCGACCCCAACCAACGACAAGACCCTACTCCACCATCAGATCCGGACGCCACCAACTACGAATTACTCTCACTACCCACTCACAATTAGCCAGATAAGAAAACTCCAATAAAATATCTGTAATACAACAACAATAGTAATGTAACCCACTAATATAAAGCAATAAATGTAACAGCAGTAATGTAAAGCAGTAATGTAGCCAATTGTATAAAAATGTAATAGCAGTAATGTAACTAATCTAGTAATGTAAGGTATACTCCTGGAATAACCAAAAGTATAAGAAAATCAAAGTAACAAAGGATTCAAAAGCTACAATAGTAGTCAAGAGGTATAAAGGGGAGGAACGATAGAACCTGGGTTATGTTTTGAAACAGATGTCGCCGGAAAATGGTTGCCAGAAATATACTGCCAAAATCTGATTGACAGATGTTGGTCGGAAGCGTCACTAGAAACTCTACACTGTGCCTGCTCTGTTGACAGATGTTGATCTTGTTTCTTGTTTCTTGACAAACCCACCGCAGCAGATCTGGGGATTTGTACAAATTGGGCGCGAGGGAGAAGAGAATTGAAGGACAGATCGGTCGTTGGAAAAGAAGGGAGAGAGAGAGACTTGCAGGGAGTGGCGGAAGGGGAATCACCGACCCCGATTTGCTGATCCCGTCGCTGGTCGGAGAGTTTGCAGTTAATACTTTAGTTCCTATGTTTTTTCCAGTTAGTCCTTTTAGTCCAATTAAAATTAGTCCCATGTGCATGAGGGTCATTTTTGTAATGCCTGGTAAAATTACCAAAATACCCCTAGAGGAAGGGTAGGCGCGTAATGAATCTTCCAATGCTTGCATGGCCGAGGCCGGACTTATGACCAGCACAAAACATGGAGTGGGAAAGTAGTCTTGGTCGATTTTTAGAGCGACCAGATCAAAAAATACTTTTTCAATCCAAAACGAAAAATAGTGAGAGTGTGCGATGGAGGAACGTCGCACCTCTATAGCGGACCCACATTTATGTTTTTCCAAAATTTTTTGACGAGATTGGAAAAACTCGTTTAAAAATATTTTAGAGAAAATATATTGTGCACGACCAGTCCGCGTCAAGGACTGTGCTATTCTAAGGATGAAATTTTTGTAAATCTTGTAAGGGGCATTCTGGTCAATTTTGAACCCCTCCTAAAACTCAATACACAATTTATTTTGGTCTTTTTGATGTTGAAAGGGTCTAAAACGCCATTCTAGTCCTCATCTAACAATTGGAAAAGGCTAGGGCTTTAGGAAATAGCAGAGGATCTTGAGATAGAGAAATTAAAGAGGAATTTTTGAAGGTGATTGTTAATAGCTTCATTCCTAGTATGTAAGTCTAAACTAAAAGCATGAGATTGTCCCCTCATGTTCCCCCTAGAAGATCATAGATGAGTTGAAAGTCTGCTGAGTTAACATGCATAATTCATGATGGTTTTTATTGAATATCCTATTAAATTCATATATTTTTCTATGTTGATGATCATCATAAACTTGTTTCTTGAATTGAATATTTTTATGAGAATTTGTATAACCCTACATGACTATTTTGAAAGCATACACGAATGAACTTACGAATTGAGTCTAGAGCCTTAACCAGATGATGTCAATTGTGATTGTGATTGTGATGAGAGAATGATGATGAGTTGATAGAACTTGATAGTCCGGTGAGTCTCCATAAATGAACTCCACTAATTTGTTTATTCTATTGTTCCCTTGTGATTGTTCAAATCTTAAGTCGTTGATTAAAATATTCCTTGATGGGAGGGTTAAAGCCTCTTTGAGTTTGATCGATGAAAGGGTTTAAACCCATATGAGATTGATTGATGAAAGGGTTGGTTAAATCCCCTATGAGATTGATTGATGATTGGGTTAGAAGTCTCTATGATTTGATTAGTTTGATTGGATTGATTGTATTATGAGCATTGAGTCACGGGAGGAGTATCAATCACCAAAAGCGTATGAGTTAGTCCGACTTACACTAGTCAAACTACGTCGCCAAACGTAGGTGAGGATTAGAACCATCACACTATATTATGGTTCCCTCTTTATTAGAAGTCCGTGAAAGCAATAGAGGACTTAGTTTATTATAGTTTCCCTTAGTGGATTCGATTCGTTCCCTACCTAGCAATGAAATGGCTGTGACAACATCAGCTCGACTGTTGTACATTCATTGGTTCATAAGTGATTGTTGTCGGATAAGAGAAACTCCTAGAAAGTTCCTACCTTGAGTAGTCTAAGTCGAAATGAGATGAGATGTGATGAGATTAGTTCCATTGAGTTGAGTCGAGTTGATTTGATTGATTGATGAGGTTGATTAGTTGATAGGTCACTTGTCTACTCTTTATTTTTGCATAGATAGACATTTGACGATTTGATTTGACTTGATGATTGTTCTGAATCGATGGTTGTTTCATATTATTCTACTTGTATTGGTTTCATTCATCTATTTTACATACCGTACATTCCATGTACTGATGCTACTCGGCGTTGTATCATTTTATGATATAGATACAGGGATTAGGGATCGTCAACAGGTGCATCATTGAAGATTCAGGACGTTCAGCTGATTGGTGAGCCTCTCGTACTCCAGAGGGTTCACTACCTTTATTTTATCATGCTTTTGAGTTATGACTAGATTAGTCTTTTATTTTGAATTCGATAGCCATGGGTTTGTCATTGGCACCACTTGATTAGTGATAACGGCTTCATAGATGATAGTTGAACTTTGATATTGAGATTGTGAGCTAGTTCTTTCTACTAGCCTTTTATTATTATATATTATGTGAGACATTAGATGAGATGAGCCCATTTACTTTTTTTTGCGCTGATCAGCTGAGCTATCGAATTAAATAGATGTGATCATGCCAAGTATTTTACTTTGGGACTAGCAATAGTCTCTAGGTGCCGACCACGTCTCAGGTACCCTCTTGGGGCTTGACAATTCTGGTATTTATTACCCTTTTAAATGATTCTGGATTAATTAAATGTATTATTGATGTCTCATTTCCTATGAATGACAGTTGTTCTTCTCTATACAATCTATATAGTTGAGTATTTCTTGAAAAATACTTTGTATCATACAACGTCTTAGGATTTAGTAATTTTAGTTGGTTTTGTTGGAAAATTCTTAAATCCCTGTCTATGTTGATTATCTGATTTAATTCTTGGTTTTGACTTTCTTGTTTACCTCTTGATAAGATTTTTGTTATAAGGCTGTTCCTATTTTATTTTCTGAAAAACTTACTCTTGGTATTTCTTCAGTTGTTCTTGTTCTATCAAGAAAAAGGTCCATAGTTTCCGTTTTCTAGTCAGCTTTGGTCTGTTTTTGTGGTGTTATTTCTATAATTTTTAACTTGATTATTAATTCATCTACTTCAGTATTCGTTGGTTCTTTTGTTACTTTGTCCTTTTCTTTAAGAAGTTTGTCTATTTTTGCATTTTTTTCTAGCAATAGTGTTATTATAGTATTATTTTGTTTAATAATAAAATGATCGGATTTACTTTGGGGTAAATAGTCTGAAAATCCTTGCTGATCAGTATAGAGTTTTTATGTAAAAGTTAGTGCCCTGGCATAAATTGGGTCTATATCATTAATGAAAGAGATATTTCTTTAAAGTTTTCTACTATCTTTTTTAATTAGTTAATCTCAGTCGTACTGCTCCTACTTGCCCTGTTATTTTTGTTACTAGTTGCGTTGTTTTGACTTCTAATTCTTTGGGTTTTTCTATTATTTTCCTGACCAATCTTTCTATTTCGACTATAGTAGGCATGTTTTTATATTAAACTTATTATTCAAATATAAGATTTTTCTGTCTATTTCCAATTCTTGCGATTTTAGAAAATCAAAGTTTTGTTCAAGCTTGTCTAGTATCTTTTTCTGTTTGTTCTGAGTAGTCTGTATTAGGTATAGCAATCTTATTATAAATTTATTATTTTCTTGATCCCTTTCACTAAAATTTATTATTAAGTTTATTTTGAATGTATTATATTATTTGTCTTCAGAATGCAACGTCTATTCCCCTCTATTGAAATTATACCTTATTACTGTATTATCTTTTACTATTCTCAATTGTTTTTTTCAGGGTGAATTCTTAGGTCTAAATACTTAAGATTCTTCAGGGGATCTATTGTTATCAAATATTTCTTCTAATAAGGTACCTTTTATCCTAAAGGAGTAGTTACTTTACACAGTTTTTCTTGAAATTTTATTCTCTGCATACATGTTTCCGTGTCTCATCTGATACTTTCTAGTTCCCACCTTAATGCACTCAGAATTTCTGGATCGAAGGGCCTATGTACTATTGAGTCAGTTCGGTGTAATACCCCCTAATTGTTTCCACCTCGTCTGAGTAGATGCATAGAGAAAATTGAGAAAATGACTGAGAAATATTATTGGAAGAGAAACCACGAGGGCCATCTACTGCCCGTAAATAAGGCCTCGTAGTCCCCAAGTGACTTGGTAAAATTATCTAAGTTTAAGGCCCATGTACTAGATAACATACGACTCGTATAACAATCTACAACCTATAGATTAGGTTTCGTGAGTTGGTGGTAAAAAATCAACTTTTTCAATATATTGAGTTACGAGTTATTAGATGACACGTAGAAGCTGTTTCGTAGATTTTATGCCAAATTCCAAGAACACAATCTTTTGATCACCTTACCTATGAGAGGTAATCTACGGGCCATAAAAAGATCTACGACCCGTAGACGTGGTGTCCTCGAACTAGTTGGCAGTTGTTAAGAAGGGTATTTTTATCTATTCAAATCCTTTTTTAATTAATCCCTTAGATGTTTTGGACTTAATTAATGTTCTAAAAAGAAAACCTAATCATATTTTCACCTTTCCTTCACGCTTAGGAGTTCTTGAGAGTACCAGAGGAGGGATAAAAATGAGGGTATCAAGTTCAAACACAAGGATCCATTGAAGTTTTATCTCTTCTTCTATTTCCAGATATGTAAGGCTTCCTAGAATGTTGAACTACGTCCGTTCATACGCCCTTTCCTCTTATTTAGTCAAAATTGAGGAATATAATTGTCTTGAAATCCTATAACCTAAATAACGAATTTCTGCATTTACTTTGAGTTCCATGATTATAAACTGAATAATTGATGCATTACACTATTGTTTATGTGAGATTAAGATATAAATTTTATGAATTGATACCATGAAATCCAGATTGCATGATTTATTAAATTCTATCTTAGTTGAGATTTGAGTTTGATTACCTGAGTTGAGCAACTTGAAAATAATTGAGTATAAGGAGCAAGATGCATTTAGTCGTATATGTATTTATGGATTTTGCTTGCATTACATGATGAGTCTAACTGAGTGAGTCTAAATGACTGTTAGAGTATGAGTTAAGTCTAATTGATTTCTTGATTGACTGAATTGATGAGAAACTGAGATGAGCGGAGTCGAGATAACCTAATGATTTGAGATTTAAGTTGATTGATGAGTTGAACATGTTTTAATCATGGGAAGAGTATCAAGTATCGAGCATCGAGCTTCAAGCTGGGAGCAAGTAAATGAATAGTCTAACCTATAGAATTACGTTACCACCGTAGCATAGTCGTTCAACATGTTCTTGGGACTCTTGTCCCAAAAGATGGACATTTATTATAGATCCATTGGAGAGTTGATCATCCTTTACCTGAGCAAGTTTAGGAGGGGTGTGGCAATGACGTCACCTTCGTCTTACATAACCAAACTGAAGGTGGTGGGATTAGATGTTATTTAAGAGAAACTCCTTAGCAAACATCGATGAGCATACTAGTTTTTTAACTGAGTTAAATACTACTAAGTCTATTTCTAAAAGCATGATTTATTTTACAACTTACGTATCTATTGGGTTGAGTAGGAATTGTTTGAGTTGAGATGAGTTAGTTGAGCTTTACTTTCTTGAGCTATTTATATACCAGTATATTCCATGTACAAATGTCCATTTCGACCTACATCATTTCATGATATAGATATAGGTGATAGAGGACTTCATTTAGCGTATCATTGAGGTCTAGATCAGTGCATCCTCAGAGTGGGTGAGCCTTTCTTTCTTTCCGGAGGAGCCCTTTTATCCTTCTTACTTTTATTGAGTATTTTATTTTGCTGATTTGGGGTATCCATGGCCTGTCATGGTACTATCTAGATTGTCGAGTGGAGGATCATTGAGTAATTCTATTTCTAAACTTGTTCATGGAGATTATGTAAGAGTTATATTTATCTAATGATGTTTTTTATTTGAGTATTACTTCTTCTATTGAGTTGATGTGACGATTAGGCCAGGTGGTTCTATTGGGGAATCAATAATGGTTTTTCAAGTGCTAGCCACGCCAAGGTACCCTCCCAGGGCATGACAAACTTAGTATCAAATCACAGAGTTCAAGAGTCCTAGGGAGTATATGAAGCTGTGTCTAGTAAAGCCTTGTTTATGAGTGTGTTGTGCACCTCACTTTATAAGAAGGAAGCTATAGGACATTAGGAATTGTTACTCTTTCTTGTATTCCGAGTTCGTGCAATAAAGTTAAAACTGCACAAAGCTCTTTTCTAACTCGTGCGTTATGTGTTTGTAGATTATGACTTCTAAGAGTACCTCCATCCAAAAAGATGCTTCAGCTTGCAACACTAAGGACCCGACACTAGTGGTGCCTACTCAGGTTGAAGTGAGGGGTTGAGGTCAACTAACTAGAGCCACTGGTGTTCTTCAGACACCTACTGCCCCACCTACTCCTACTACAGAGGCTAACTTCGGAGGAGCTATTACTATGCTCACCCAATTAGTAGCTGCTCAGAGTGGAAACTAGAATTCATAGGCTCATAGTTCTAGCTCCCAAGAGCCAACTGCTGCCACCAGACTTAGAGATTTTCTAAGGATGTACCCACCAGTCTTCCCTGGGTCAAAGATTAGGGAGGACTCTCAGAATTTCATTAATGAGATGTAGAAAATGTTGAAAACTATACATATGACCGAGATTGAGGGAGTTGCGCTTGACGCCTATCAACTCAAGGATGTAGCTAATGTTTGGTGTAATCTATGGGAAGAGGGTCGAGGTGAGGATGTTGAGTCTTCTATTTGGGATGAGTTCGAGAGTGCCTTCCTTGACCACTTCTTTCATCAGGAGTTGAGGGAGACCAAGATTAAAGAGTTTGTGAATCTGAAATAGGATGGGCTGACTGTTAAAGAGTACAACCTTAAATTCATCTAGTTATCCAGGTATGCCCAAGAGATGAGAGTGAGGATAAGGAAATTCGAATCCGGTATGGACCGACATGTAAAGAAAGAGTGCAAAGAGGCATTACTTATCACTGGTATGGATATTTCAAGAGTTATGGTCTATGCCCAGCAAATTGAGGAGGATAAGAAGAGAGATAGAGAGGAACACCTGAGTAAGAAGGCCAAGTTAACAGGGCCTAAGCCCAATTAGCCTAAGCATAGCAAGGGAGATAAGTCTTACTTCCAGAAGAGGTCCACTAGCTATGCACCATCTTCAGCCAGTGTACCAGCCCCGAATACAGGGCATGATCAAAAGTCCCAAGGTCAGCTAAACTTTAGAGCACAAGGTTCACAATCTCAGGCCACTCTGACCCTTGGCTCGAAAGGAAAGCCACCTTGTGGGAAATATAGCAAGATGCACATAGGAGAATATTGAGATGGAGGAAACAGTTGCTACAAGTATGGCCAGCGAATCAATTTTCAAAGGGAGTGTCCGATGTGGGGCAATAAGGCATAGTCTTCTACTACTGCGCCACTAGTGAGAGGTAACCAAAAGGGTGCTGCACTAGGGAACATCAGTGGGACAAACCATCTATGCTATGGAAAACCAACAGGACTAAGAGGTTGCACCAGATATTGTGAAGGGTATGCTTTGTGTCTTTACCTTCCATTGTTATCCTTTACTTGATCCGTGTTAGACTTGTTCCTTTACGATGCCATACATGCTAGTAGGTTTGAGACCCTTCCTTAGTGCTTGCTTGATGCATTTTTTGTTTCTACTCCTATTGGTGAACCCATTCTAGCCGAGAGAGTCTATAGAGATTGTGCAATATCCATCTATCATAGAGATACTCTTGCTGATCTGATAAAGTTCATGATGGTTGATTTTGATATGATCCTTGGCATGGACTGGATGCACACCTGTTATGTCTTTGATTATTGTAGAACCCAAACTGTCAAATTCCAGTTTTTGAATGAGCCTATTATTGAGGTGAAGGGAGATTATGCCACGCCTAAGGGTAGGTTTATATTCTACCTTAAGGCCCAATGACTGATCTCTAAGGGATGAATCTATCACCTCGTGTGGGTTATGTTTGATGATGTTGGATGATGTTGAGCCTCCCACTCTTGATTTTGTCTCAATCGTGAGTGAGTTCCCTGATGTATTTCTTAAGGATCTACCTGGAGTCCGTCCGGATAGGGAGATTAACTTTAAAATTGATGTTCTCCCCGCTATATAGCCTATATCTATTCTGCTGTATAGAATGGCCCTGCAGAGTCGAAAGAGTTGAAGGAGCAGTTGAGGGATTTGCTACAGAAGGGATTTATTAGGCCGAGTGTTTCTGCATGGGGTGCTTCAATCTTTTTAGTTCGAAAGAAGGATGGTTCCCTTAGAATGTGCATTGACCACCGCTAGTTGAATAGGATGACTGTTAAGAATAAGTACCCTCGTCTAAGGATTGACGACTTGTTTGACAAACTTCAAAGTGCCACTATTTTCTCTTAGATAAACCTCCGATCAAGATATCACCAGTTAAAAGTGAGAGAATGTGTCATCCCGAAGATGACTTTTCGAACTCGACTCGATATGGTCACTTTGAGTTTTGGGTGATGTTTTTGTGTTGAAAAATGCGCCAGCAACCTTCTTGGACCCGATGAACAAAGTATTCAGAGAGTATCTTGACATGTTCGTGATCATGTTTATTAATGATATTTTGGAATATTACAGAGATGAGGAGAAGCACACTGATAACCTTAGAATCACTTTGCAGACACTCAAGGATAATGAGTTATACCCAAGGTTTTCAATGTGTGAGTTCTGGCTCAAATCTGTGGCGTTCTTAGGACATATATTTTAGGCGGTGGAATTCTACTAGATACACAAAAGATTGAGGCGGTTAAGAACTAGCCTAGATCGAACTCGTCGGCAAGTCTAAGAACCTTTCTGGGATAGGCTGGCTACTATTGCAGGTTTGTTGAAGGATTCTCTTCCATATCTGTATCGTTTACTATACTGACTAAGAGACTGGTCAAGTTTCAATGGTCCGACGAGTGTGAGAGGAGTTTTTAAGAATTAAAGACAAGGTTAACTACTGCCCTGGTGTTGACCTTGCCCGAAGAAGCTGATGGGTTTGTCATTTGTTGTGATGCCTCAAGAGTGGATTGGGGTGTATCTTGATGCAGAAGGGTTAAGTTGTTGCCTATGATTCTAGAAAACTTAAAGCGCATGAGAAGAACTATCCCACTCTTGACTTGGAGTTGGTAGCAGTGGTGTTTGCTCTCAAGCTATGGTGCCACTACTTATATGGAGCATATGTTGATGTGTTCATAGACTATAAAAGCCTGCAATATGTCTTCACCCAGAAGGATCTTAAATCTGAGGCAGAGGAGATGGCTCGAGTTACTCGAAGACTATGATATGAGTAGCCTCTACCATCCAGGTAAAACTAGTGTGGATGCTGATGCTTTTAGCAACTTGTCTATGAGAAGCACCGCCCATATAGAGGAAGAGAAAAAAAGAGTTGGCTAAAGCGGTTCACAGATTAGCGCGACTGGGAGTTCTAATCGATGAATCGGGCGAAAGAGGAGTCTTGTACACAATGGGTTTGCATCATCTCTGGTAGTAGAGGTGAAGGAGAAACAAGATCGAGATCCTATTTTACTGCAGTTGAAGATAGATGTGCATAAATAGAAGATGATGGCTTTCCTCAAAAGGGGAGATAGAGTATTCAGGTACTAATGCAGATTGTGTGTTCTAGATGTTGATGGTGTTCGGGAGATGATCATTGTAGAGGCCCACAATTCCAGATATTATATCCATCCAAGCTCTAGAAAGATGTACCACGACTTGAGAGACATTTATTGGTAAAGTAAAATGAAAAGAGATATTGCTGAGTTTGTTTCCCAATGCCCAAATTGCCAACAAGTAAAAGTTGAGCATCAACGGCCATGTGGAGTATCTGAAAGCTTTGAGATTCTAGAGTGAAAATGAGAGATGATAAACATGGACTTCATCACAGGTCTACCGAGGTCCCACAGATAGCACGATTCTATTTGAGTGATAGTCGATGGAATGATCAACTCTGCTCACTTCTTGGCAGTAAAAAAAATGACTATTACTGTGGAAGATTATGCCCGACTGTACATAAAGGAAATTGTTAGACTTTATGTAGTACCTTTGTGTATCATCTCATATAGAGGAGCTCAATTCACTGCTTAATTTTGGTGATCCTTTCAGAAGGCTTAGGTTAGAAGGTGAATCTCATTACTACATTCCACCAATAGACTGATGGTCGGGTAGAGCGCATAATTCAAACCTTGGATGATATGTTGCGGGCTTGCATTATTGATTTCAAAGGTAATTGGGATGGCCACTTGCCTCTGATTGAGTTTTCCTATAACAATAGTTTCCATTCGAGTTTTCAAATGGCTCCATATGAGGCTCTCTATGGAAGCAGATGTAGACCACTGATTTGTTGGTTCGAAGTAGGTAAAGAAGAATTTATTAGACCAGACATGGTTTACCATGCCATGGAGAAACTAAAGATTATACAAGAAATGTTGAAGACTGCATGGAGTCAACAGAAATCCTACACCGATGTTAGAAGGAGAGACTTAGAGTTTAAGGTCAATGATTGGGTTTATTTGAAAATATCATCTATGAAGGGTGTGATGTGATTCGGGAAGAAAGGGAAGTTGAATCCGAGGTATATTGGCCCTTATTAGATCATAAGGAGAGTGGGCAATGTAGCTTATAAGTTGGAGCTACCACCAAAGTTAGCGGCCATTGACCCAGTCGTCCACATTTCCATGAGTAAAACGTGTTTGTGAGGCCCACAGTTGGTTGTGCCTATTGAGAGTATTGTAGTAAAAGACAATTTGAGCTATGAGGAGAATCCTATCAAAATTCTTAATCATCAGGTTCACAAGTTAAGAACAAAGAGATTGCATCTGTCAAAGTGTTGTGGAGAAACCAATTTGTAGAAGAAGCTACTTGGGAGGCGGAGGAGGATATGAAGGCCAAGTACCCTCATTGATTCTTTCCTTCTTGTGATGAGAGAGTTAATGGTAATGATTTCCTTTTAAGTCCTTAAATTCCTTTTCCTTGAGTTCTCCCTCTATCCTTAGATTGATGGAGAATAGAGCTCTAGAGTCTGCGTGAGGATTGATTCATTGTGATGACTGTCAAATTGCTTTACTTGCTGAGTTTCTTGACTGATCGATTGCATGAATGAGATGAGAGTTGTATGAATGTTAGAGTCCATAGAGATTCATGTCTTGAGTAGTTTTCCTAGATTTCTCTTCATTCGAGGATGAATGATCCAAAGGGGGAGACAATATGACACCCCTTAATTCATTCCATCTAGTTTAAGTAGATGCACAAAGAAAACTAGGTAAATGACTGAGTAAAATCACTAGAAGAGAAACCACGAGGGCCATCTACGGCCTGTAGATTGATCTACACTTCATAGATGAGACCTCATAGTCCCTAGGTAACTTGGTAAAATTTTTCTAAGTTTGAGGCCCATGTATAAGACAACATACAACTTGTATAACATTCTACAACTCGTTGATTAGGTTTCGTGATTTGGTGGCCAGTAGAAGTGGTTTCATAGATTCTATGCTAAATTCGAGTTTCTCCAACTTTTGGGAACCTTACTTACAAGAGGTCATCTATGGCCCGTAAAAAGATCTACAGCCCGTAGACGTGGTGTCGTATAACCTGTCGGCAGTTTTTAAGAATTGTATCCTTGTCTATTAATATCCCTTCTTAATCAAATCCTTAGACGTTTTGCACTTAATTATTGTCCTAAAAAACGCTAAGTGTATTTTCACCTTTCATTTACCCTTACGAATTCTATAGAGCACTAGAGGAGGGAGAAAAGTGATGGTTTCAAGTTCAAATGTAAGGATCGACTGAAGTTTAAATTCTTCTTCAACTTCCAGGTGTGTAAGGATTCCTATAGTGTTGAACTACATTCATTCACACGCCCATTCCTCTCATTGAGTCAAAATTGAGAAGTAGAGTCGAGTCTTGAAAATCTTATAACCTAAATATCAAATTTTGCAATTACTTTGAGTTCCCATGATTATGAACTAGATAACTGATGCATTATACTATTGTTGATATTAGATTAAGATATAAACTTTATGCATTGATACCATGAACTCCAGATTGCATGATTTATGAATTCTATGCAATGACTGAGTTGAGATTTGAGTTTGATTACCTGAGTTGAGTAATTTGAGCATAATTGAGTATCAGGAGCATGTTGCATTTAATAGTATGTATATTTATTCATTTTTCTTACATTATATGATGAGTTCAATTGAGTGAGTCCAAATGTCCATTAGATTTCGAGTTTAGTCTGATTAATTTCCTTGATTGACTGAATTAATGAGAAATCGGGATGAGTTGAGTTGAGATAATCTAATAAGGTTGATATTTGAGTTTATCAAGTTTTAATGTTGGGAGGAGTATCGAGAACCGAGCAGGGAGAGAGTAAATAACTAATCTAACCCACAAAACTATGTTGCTAGCATAGGATAGTCATGCAACATGTTTTGACAACTTTTGTCCCCAAAGATCAACATTTATTATGGATCCATGAGAGAGTTGATCATCCTTTATCTTGGAAAGTCTAGGACGAGGGTGGCAACGACATCGCCTTCGTTGTGCATCACCAAACTAAAGGTGGTGGGATTGGATGTCGATTAAGAGAAACTCCTAAGCAAACACTGATTGAGCAGAATGTTTTTTAACTGAGTTAAGTACTACTGAGTCAATTTTTAAAACCTTGATTTATTTTAAAACTTGCATATCTATTGAGTTAAGTAGGAGTTGTTTGAGTTGAGGTGAGTGAGTTGAGTTTTACTTTCTTGAGCTATTTTATATACCAATATATTTCATGTACTGACGTCCTTTTGGACTTGCATCATTTCATGATGTAGACATAGGTAATAGAAGCCTTTGACTAGTGCATCATTGAGGTATAGATCAGTGCATCCTCAGAGTGGGTGAGCCCTCCTTGCTTTCCAGAGGAGACCATTTATCCTTCTTACTTTGATTGAGTATTTTATTTTGTTGATTTGGGGTATCCATCGCCTGTCATGGTACCCTCTAGATTGTCGGGTCGAGGCTTCATAGACATTGAGTGGAGGATCATTGAGTTTTTCTATTTCCAAGCTTGTTCATTGGAGATTATATGTAAGAGTTATATTTATCTATTGATGTCTTTTATTTGAGTATTACTTTCGTTGTTGAGTTGATGTGAAGATGAGGTCAGGTAGTTCTCTTGGGGGATCAATAATATTTCTTCAAGTGCCGCTCATGCTAAGGGTACCCTACCTAGGCGTGACATTGGGTCTGTTGTTTCTATTGTGTGTATATATGCACATAATGCCTTCTCTAATTGTATGAATTGTCTATTTTCTTCGACTTCCCTATAGTAAAACCAGTATTTTAGATAGATTATCATAGAAAATGTTTGTTTTCTCAAATAATTTCTATAAAAAAATGTCCAGATTTTAGGTGTCCCAGTAACTTATATTCTAGTCAAGATATTAAGTCTATCGGTTTCTATACTCTCTTGTTATTCTCTTTAGAGTTATTAAGTCGAGCATATTCGAGAAATAAACCACTTGTTTTTTAGTTGTCAAATATGATTTAGTATTTTTTAAAGGTCTTCATATTCAAAATAAGATAGGCTAATCACGAGAAATATGAAAAAACACGAAAAATACAAGTCTGAAGGTAGTCTAATGAAAAATTAATAAAGTAACGGAAACATAATGGGAAAATTTATGAAATAACAAGAATTATTTTAAAAAAACTTATAAAATTATATTTTTGATTGTCAAATATTGAACTAGTCCTACTCGATACTCCTTTTCTCGTGTATGTCTTTAGTCAGAAAACTCATACATTTTTCTGATTTCTTCCGTACTCTTTTTTTTAATCTACCGTGTTCATCTCTTCATCTTAACTCTATATACTTATTAATTTCTTCTTTAACCCCACCTCGAGTATGACAATTATTCTGTCCTAGTAAGTTTTGCGGACTTTAGAGCATTAGAATCCTAAGAATTTACATGTTAATCCATCGTTATTATTAAGAAGTTAAGAGGCTAACCATATACTAAGGGTCATATTACATGCATATTATTGATTATAATATGCATAATATTTAAACATAATAAACATGATACTTCAAAACATGGACATAAAATAACATATTAAACATGATAACATATATTCAAACATAATGTACATACTACAATGTCATGACCCAGACCTAGCGCCTAGAAGTGACACAATGGGAACCCGACAGTTCCCAAACAAGCCTTAAAGTATCCAAATCCACATCATCGGTTCAGAAGCATATTCAAATAGTAAACACATAGTTCTAGGGGATGGGAAATTAGGACTCACGCTATGGGGATATCAAAGGGGAAGGGATTCACATGGGTTCACATAACACTTAAGAACTAAGGGGCCGGAACGTAGGACTCCCTCTAGGAGGCAATAGGGTGCTTAGGATCTTCCACCTTTCCACATCAAACATACATACATATCACAATCCCCATAATTAATATGATAGATAACCGAAGTCATAAGCTACATATATAAAACATAACATTTAGAATCTACGAGAGTCTACAAGATATCCAACAATACCTCTAGTGATACAAGGGAACGGGAGCCAAGACATGTCCCGGGCTCACCCTCAATTAAGAAGATATACAGAAAGCAACATAGGTAGAAGGAGGGTGGTTTGTCTTAGGAAGATAGGACTCACCACAATATGAACTCTCCAAACATGAGCTACCCGTCGAGCAGTGGATGATTGTATCACTCGGTCCCTACATGGTAAAATCATGTAGGAATAGAGTATGCGTAAGTACGTTTGAATGTACTAAGTATGCGAGAATGCAATGAACATGACTTATTGACCTGCATTTTAGTGTTAGATGACAAGGGTACATAATATAGATAGGATCATATATCCAAGGAGATTGGTATAAAATATGCCGTGAAATTCATGATGCATGAAGTGCAATAGTGCTCATATATATAATGGGGATGTGACCTCAACCGACATGAGTAAGACCAAGCGAGCTATTACTTGGAATCCCGATGAAAATGCCTCACCGATAAAGAGGTGGTCTACTTGCCCAAGGTAAAGCATACTTCACCTTACATGCATCCCAGTTTTGTATGAAGCAACCTTCCTTACGAGCATCCCCATTTCGGATTGGATTTCCAGAGATGCCATATCATATCATACTTCACCTTACAGGCATCCCCATTTCGTATGAAGCAACCTTCTTTACGGGCATCCCCATTTCGGATAGGATTTTCAAATATAGCATATCATATCATATCATTCTTCACCTTACGGGCATCCCCATTTCGTATGAAGCAACCTTCCTTATGGGCATCCCCAATTTGGATAGGATTCTCAAAACCTATGTTAGATACATTGCTCAAGGAAAAAGAGAGGACCCTCAATCCATCAGTGCTAAGTCAGCATCCCACAAGAATACTCATACATATACTTGCTTTCAAGAGATACAATATTCATTTCAAAACCATTTGATGCACATTTAGGCTCAAATGTCAAACCATAAATCATAATCATAATACTCATGCAAGGAATAGCTCACCTACATATACGAGATGGTGCAAGCACCCAAAATGCTCAAAGAGCCATACTCATTGACATATATGTGATCACATTCTTGTCATAACCAATACCTTATCAAAATCATATCAAAATCATTTCAAAAAACATAATTAGGCTTAACCCACTGAATAATTTCCATAAAAACCAATGTCGATGAATGCAAATGCAATGCATGATGTGAGAATAACATGGGTAATATAGATTTAAGCTAAAATCAACAATATAATATGAAATTGAAGTAAATCCATAATTAAATCCACATTTAGATCATAATATAAATCACCCATGCATAAATCAAGCTTTAAAGGGAACATGCATCTTCATAATTTCATAATCTCAATGTAAATCATCATTATAGGGCTTAAAATAACTTATAATCATAAATAGAGTACAACCCATGCATCAATTAAATTTATTAATAATTAATTCTCAAAACCCATATTTAAAGTAAGCAAAATTCCTTAAAATGAATTGAAAAGCGTTTGGGTCTTCTTGGTTGAAAGGGACCAAGAATCAATTCCACACACCTTGATTAAGAAGCTGAAATTGAGAAAAATTTAGCTTGATGTTGAAACCCCAATTGAACCCTAGTTTTAGTCTTGAGAGAAGAATTTAGAGGAGGCTTTTAGGAATGATTTTAGGGTGAGAATGTTTCTAATGAGAATGAAGAAATATCAGCTGGTTTAGGGGTCTAGGATAGCTAAAATGGCCATTACACAAAAATAAAATGAATCATATTTACGTAAAACCCATTAGTGAAACGAATGAAAATTGGGCCATCAAGGTTTCACTGGCACTGACACGGTCCGCGAGACACTTCACGGGCCGTGAAAAGTGCACGTGAGGTGACACTTAAAAAAATTTTTGCAATGTTCAACCCTTAGAATTTTCCAAAGCAAAGGGTTGCCACACAGACAACCACACGGCTCGTGTGACACTACACGGGTCGTGTCAAGGATCGTGAGACGACACTTAGAAAATTTTTGCACCAAAAAGTTATGAGAAGGTTATTTCGTACTTAGAAATATTTCATATCGGGAGCTATACGGTAGGCCGCACGGCCCGTGACACACCACACAGACCGTGTGGGTGGCCGTGTGCCCACACTTATTCTAAAACTCCCTACCGAGCCCCTATAATCGAAATTATGGCCAAGTACCCCTCCACTGGAGGCCACACGGTTCGTATGAATTCACATTGGTCGCGTGGGCTTCCCATGAGTGACACTTGCTAAAACTTTCTCGCGGAGCGACGTTATGAGGTTTGATAAAGTCATTAGAAAATCCGGGTCCTTACATTATCTCCCCCTTGGGAATATTCATCCCCGAATGTGCAACGACAAGGATTGAAAGCTTGACCTAGGACATGAAATATCTGAACACAAGGTATAATGCATAGTTCGTCATTTGAAGATCATAAAGTCCTTAAAACCCATTTCAAAATGTATTCAAATCATTCAAACATCATAAAAATCATTTCTGTGCACATATATGCATATCATGTCATGAAACTCAAGAATTGAAGAATTAGGACAACTTAGAAGAGGAAAAACCTAGTAACTTAGGCTTGAGTAGATTAGAAAAGGTGGGGGTACCACTTCATCATATCTAACTCCGTCTACCATGCGGCACTCTCCATGTGTTGATTTCTCCAAAGCACCTTCGTCGAAGCTACATCCTTGTTGCGGAGCTGCTTCACTTGCTTATCCAAAATTTCCACCGGGACCTCCTCATAAGATAAGTTTTCCTCAACCTCATCGCCCCCCGAAGGCAAGATAGTGCTAGGATCACCAACTAACTTCCTCAACATAGATATCTGGAAGACCGGGTGGATGGAACTCAAGTCCGGAGGCAACTCCAACCTATAAGCCATGTTTCCAATCCGCACAATAAACTCATAAGGTCCAACATACCGGGGGCTTAGCATTCCCTTTTCACCAAATCGCATCACACCCTTCATAGGTGAAACCTTCACACACTCCCAATCACCAACATGAAATTCAAGATCTGACCTCCTAACATCAAAATAGGACTTTTGGTAACTTTGGGCCGTCTTTAACCTTTCTCTAATAAACTTCACCTTCTTCAGAGCCTCCAATACTAAATCCAGGCCAATCAATGCCATTTCTTCCAACTCAAACTACCTCATCGGTGATCTACTCCTCCTTTCATACAATGCCTCAAATGGTGCCATACCAATGCTAGCATGGAAGCTGTTATTATAAGCAAACTCAAGGAATGGAAGGTAGTCATCCCTATTACCCTTGAACTCCAACACACAAGCCCTTAACATATCCTCCAAGGCTTGATTAGTCCTCTTAGCTTTCCCATCAGTTTGAGGATGAAAAGTAGTACTCAACTTGATCTTAGTTCCAAGTACCTTTTAAAACGATCTCCAAAAGTGGGAAGTGAATTAGGTTCCACGATCCGATATGATGGACCCAGGCACACCATGCAATCTCACCAATTCTTGGATGTTCAACCTTGCGTAATCTTTGGCACTAAAAATAGTCTTGACCAGTAGGAAATGAGATCAACGATGATCTAAATAGAGTGAAATTTCCTTCGGGTCCGAGGTAAACCAACCACAAAGTCCATGTTCACATCTTCCTACTTCCAAGTGGGAATCTCATTATCTTGAGCACAACTACCAGGCCTTTGTTGTTCTACCTTAACTTGTTGACAACATGGACATCCGGATACAAACTTAGCTATGTCTTTCTTCATACCATGCCACCAATACACTTTCTTTAATTCTCAATACATCTTAGTAGACCCCAGGTGAATAGAATAATGAGAGTTGTGGGCCTCACTCATGATTACCCTTGTAAGATCATCCACATCTGGAACACAAAGCTGATCTTGGTACCAGAGTACACCATCTCCCCCTTGGGAGAACACCTCAATCTCCTTTTCGGAAAGCAATTTCTTCAGTTCAATCAACGATGGATCTAAATCTTGCTTAGCTTTTACATCAACCACAACGGAAGATTCTGCCCCCCTTTGAACATTGATACCACCATTATTTGAGTGGGCTAACCTAACACCCAACATAGCCAACCAGTGAACATCCTTTGCCAACTCCTTCTTTTCCTCTTCAACATGAACCACACTTCCCATAGAAAGCCTACCGAGAGCATCAGCTACATTATTAGCCTTGCCAGGATGATATTGAACACTCATTTTGTAGTCTTTTAGGAGATCCAACCATATCTTTTCTCTCAAGTTGAGATCCATTTGAGTGAATACATATTGAAAACTTTTTTGATCGGAGAAAACATCAACATGCAGCCCATACAAGAAGTGCCTCCAAATATTTAGGGCAAAAACCACTACTGCCAACTCAAGATCATACTTTGGGTAATTATGCTCATGCACCTTCAATTGCCTTGATGCATACGCTATACCCTGGCCATGTTGCATAAGCACACAACCCAACCCAATCTATATGGCATCACAATACACCACAAATCCCTCTAAGCCATTTGGTAAGGTCTAGACGAGGGCCGACGTAAGCCGATCCTACAAAGTTTGTACACTCTTCTCGCATTCATCTGACCATACGAACTTAAACTTCTTTTGGGTAAATTTAGTCAATGGAGACGCAATAGATGAGAACTCTTCAACGAACCTCCTATAATATCTGGCCAACCCCAAAAAGCTTTGAACATCCGAAGGAGTCAACGGTCTGGCCAATTCTTCATGGCCTCGGTCTTTTTCGGATCCACCTTGATTCCATCACTAGATACCACATGACCAAGAAAGGCCACTTCACCCAACCAAAATGCACATTTGCCAAACTTGGCATACAACTTCTTCTCCCTCAAGGTCTGCAGAACCATTCTCAAGTGATTCCCGTGTTCTTGCTCACTTCAGGAGTAAATGAGAATATCATCAATGAAGACCAGCACAAAACTGTCAAAAAATGGCTTGAGCACCCGATTCATCATATTTATCAACACGATCGGAGCATTTGTTAAATCGAATGACATCACCACAAACACAAAGTACCCATACCTTGTTCGAAAGGCCATCTTGGGAATATCACACTCCCGAACCCTCAAAAGATAATACCCGGAACGAAGGTCAATCATTGAGAAGTGAGTAGCTCCTTGAAGTTGGTCGAACAAGTCATCAATTCTGGGCAACAGATACTTAGTTTTAGTGGTCACCTTATTCAGTTTCCTATAACCAATGCACATTCGAAGAGATCCATCCTTCTTCCTTATAAATAACACTGGATCACCCTACGACGATATACTTGGCCTAATGAAACCTTTCTCCAACAAGTCCTTCAATTGTTACTTTAACTCTTTCAACTCCGTTGGCGCCATGCGATAGGGAGGAATGGAGATAGGTTGAGTATCTGGATGAAGATTTGTGCCAAAGTCTACTTCACTTTCGGGAGGAACTCTTTGCAAGTCTTTGAGAAACACATCCAAAAACTCATTCACTACCGGAACCAACTCAAGAGTAGGTGTGTCAGACTGCATATCCTTGACCCTCACAATATGTTAAATGCACCCCTTGGAAATCATTTTCCACGCCTTCAGGTAGGAAACGAATCGACCCTTAATAGCAGAGTCACTACCCTTCCATTCAAGGATAGGCTCATTGGGAGGTTGGAACTTGACCTTCTAGGTTCTACAATCTATAGAGTCATATGATGCATGCAACCAATCCATCCCAAGAATTACGTCAAAATAAAACATCTCCAATTACACAAGATCACATGGGAAGACTTTGTGCAACACAAAAACAAGACGACCACGATAAACCTTATGTGCAACAACAGATTCTCCCACGGGAGTATAACCAAAGAAAGGATCCTTCAAAATTTTAGGACTCAAACCATACTTAATAGCCAACAAAGGAGTCACAAAATACAAAATCGCACCTGGGTTAAGCAAAACATAAGCATCAAAATCAAAGACTTTTAACATACCAATCACAACATCTGGGGCCTCCTCAACCTCCTGGCGAGCATGAAGTGCATAGAACCTGTTGTTTCTTCGGGAAACACCTTGGGAAGCTCTCTGTTGGCCCTGAACACCTTGAACCACCTTAGCTTGACCCCTACGAGCATTCTTAGTATAGTTGGCAGCCTTGTGGTTCTTATCACCACACCTAAAGCAAGCACCCATATTATTCCAATAATCACCCATGTAGGGCTTCCCATACTTGTCACACGGAGGATACCATGGTCCACCACGGCCTCGGAGGAGGCACCTTAGCATTAGCAACCATAGCACCAGAACCTTGGCTCTATTGAAAGTGACAAAAACCACCTTGAGAGCCCAAGAATCCACCATCAAAATGAGCCCTCTTAGTATTATGCACCCTCATCTCCTTGAGTTTCTCCCCCACGATCTACTCGACATATACCATGAGTCTAGAAATATCCATATCTCGTATGATCATGGTAGCATGGCATTCTTTCATAAGCCAGGCAAAGATACCCAAAATGAACTTGTGCATTCTTGTAGGAGGATCAGCCACAAGTGTCGATGCGTACTTATAGGCATGGTCCATTTCATGCCCATGAATAGGACTCTACTTGACGTGGCGTGTTGAACTCTGATGATCATTTAAAAACCTAGGGCTCTGATACCATCTCTGTCACGACCCAGACCTTTGGCCTAGAAGTGACACAGTGAATGGGAACCCAAGAGTTCCTAAACAAGCCTCAACATATCCGAATCCACATCATTGGTTTGGAAGCACATTAAAATAGTAAACACATATTTCTAAGGAATGCGAAATTAGGACTCACGTTATGGGGGTATTTAAGGGGAAGGGATTCACATCGTTACACATAGCACATAAGAATTAAGGGGCGGGTAAGTATGACCCCCTCTATGGGAGCAATACGGGACTTAGGATCTTTCACATTTCCACATCAAACATACATACATATCACAATCCCCATAATAAATCCGATAGATAACCGAAGTCATAAGCTCCATATAAAACACATAACTTTTAGAATCTACGAGAGTCTACGAATGCCCAACAATGCCTCTAGTCATACGGGGGAATGGGGGCCAAGACACGTCCCTGGCTAACCCTCAATTAAGAAGATAAATAGAAAGAAACATAGGTAGAGGGAAGGTGGTTTGTCCTTGGAAGATAGGACTCACAACAGTATAAACTCTCAAAATCCGAGCTACCTGTCAAGCGATGGATGATCGTAACACTCGATCCCTACATTGTAAAATTATGTAGGCATAGAGTATGCATTAGTACATTTGAATGTACTAAGTATGTGTGCATGAAATGCAAATGACTTATCAACCTCCATTTAAGTGATAGATGAAAAGGGCACATAATATAGAAAAGATCATATATCCGAGGAGATTGGTGTACAATATACCGTGAAATTTATGATGCATGAAGTACAATAATGCTCATATATATAATGGGATGTGACCTCAACCGACATTAGTAAGACCAAGCAAGCTATTACTTAGAATCCTGATGAATACCCATCACTGGTAAGAGGTGGTCTATTTGCCAAAGAAAAGCCATACTTGACCTTACGAGCATCCCCATTTCGTATGAAGCAACCTTCCTTACAGGCATCCCTATTTCAGATAGGATTTAACCATATGTCATATCATATCATACTTCACCTTACGGGTATCCCCATTTCATATGAAGCAACCTTCTTTATGGGCATCCTCATTTCGGATAGGATTTTTAACTATATCATGTCATATCATATCATGTCATGCTTGACCATACGGGCATCCCTATTTCATATGAAGCAACCATCCTTACGGGCATCCCCATTTCGAAAAGCATTCTCATAACCTATGTTATGCACATAGTTCAAGTAAAGAGAGAGGACCCTCAATCCATCGGTGCTAAGTCGGCATCCCACAAGAATACTCATACATATACGTGCATTCAAAAGATATAATATTCATTTCAAAACCATTCAATGCACATTTATGCTCAAATGCAAAACTATAAATCATAATCATATACTCATGCAAGGAATAGCTCATCTACATATACGGGATGGTGCAAGCACCCAAAATGCTCAAAGATCCATAATCATTGATATATAGTGATCACATTCTTTCCATAACAACTTTCTTATAAAAATCATTTCATAAAACATAATTGGGCTTAACCAGCTTCATAATTTTCATAAAAACCAATATCCATGAATGCAAATGGAAATGCAATGCATGATGTGAGAATAGCATGGGTAATATAGATTCAAGCAAAAATCAATATTATAATATGAAATTGAAGTAAATCCATAATTAAATTCACATTTAGATCATAATATAAATCACCACGCATAACTTATGCTTTAAAGGGAACATGCATCTTCATAGCTTCATAATCTCAATGTAAATCATCAAAATGGGGCTTAAAATAACTTAAAATCATAAATAAAGTACAACACATACATCAATTGAATTTATTAAACAGTAATTCTCAAAACCCATATTTAAAGTAAGCAAATTCCCTAAAATCAATTGAAAAGAGTTTGGGTATTCTTTGTTGAAAGGGACGAAGAATCAATCCCACAAACCTTGATTGAGAATCTAAAATTGAGAAGAATTTAGCTTGAAGTTGAATCCTCAATTGAACACTATCTTGAGTCTTGAGAGAAAAATTTAGAGGAGGGTTTTAGGAATGATTTTAGGGTGAGAGTGTTTCTAATGAGAATGAATTAGAATGAAGGAATATCAGCTGGTTTAAGGGTCTAGGATAGGTAAAAAGTCATAAAACACTTGATGACACTCATGTATCGGTCATTGAAGAGCAATGGTTACAACAAATAATTTTGTCGGTGTCTTTTTTGATATTATACTTGATGACCTTTTCTGGATTATGTCTTAGGGTTGGAGAAATGTAATAGTTAGGATCTAATATTCCTCTAGAATGGTCTAATGCCCTCTAGAATGGTCTAATGCTTCATTAATATTATTAAAACCTTTGAAAAGATGGACTTTGACACCTTGTATTGAATCTACAACCTCTATCCATTTATGAAATACGCCATTTGTCTTTCCATGTACAATCACATAGTATTTAAACTTCATTTATCTACTTTTGTTTATGAAATATTGATATGGTTCATTTACTACAGCTATGAAATACTTGTTGTCTTTTTTTATGATAGGTTATCCAAAAATTATCTACTAGATACCTTTGCAGTTTATCTATTACGCATTCAGGATATACTCTAAAAGACAAATCCGATGCTGGATAAAATATTAAATTATGCTTTCTAAAATGGATTCTCTCCATTTTTTAGTTGCTACTATCTCAAGTCTAAACCGAATATTACCTAGAACTATTTGTGCATAAAAGTATGGAGCTGACGGTTCATCTTTCACCGTGTCTATAGGCTTTAACGTTGTTGATTTCATGCTGAAAAAATAAATATTTCTTATTAGTTGAGTCTAAGATTTAGTCTACTTAATTGATCTGCTAGGTTATTATCTTTTCCTTTGATATATTCGAAGATAATATTTTCGTAGGTTGGGATCGTGTCCATAAAATTAAGCCATCTTTGCCTTCTACTTGTTTTTTTATTTATTTTTTGATGAAATTTAACAATTGCTTCGCAGTCTATTCTGACTAGTATTTCAGCCTTTCTAAAAATATATGATCGAAAAGTATTTAACTCATATGCTACTACTAGTATTTTCCCCTCTACATCACTCATGTTCCCTTTTTCTTTATACTTTCTACTCTGGTATGCACAAATTTTTTCTTCTCTTTTATTGCTATATTTACTTTGTCGGGCTTTAACACCGCATCCCATCATGTAAAATTTACATAGGTTTCTATAATTAAATAGTCTATTTCAAGAGGTATATTTAAATCAAGAATATTTTTAACTTTTTCTTTAATCTTGTGTACTAATCTAATATCCTCTTTATTAGAATGTTTCTATCCTTTACTTCCCGTCTTCGCATATACTGGCCCTGCTATTTTTCCTAAGTCTTGGATGAAGCTTTTAGCATAACTTATAAGTCTTAGAAACCTTTGTAATTCTTTTATGTTCCCTAATTTATCTGGCATTTCCTGAACATTCTTAGTTGTATGCGGCTATAGTTTAATTTTTCCATCTCCCAGTACCACTCCTAAAAATATTATATATGTTTTACATAGCTCCATTTTCTTTTTACTTATTATTATACTATTATCTTTGAACAACCTAAATACCGTTTGAAGGTGGCCTAGATTTTCTCTTATGTCTTTTTACTAAATACTAAAATATCATCTACATAAACAAGGAAAAATCTTTGATAGTCTCCAAATATACTATCCATTTTTCTTTGCAAAATTAGAGGTGCTATCTTTAGCCTGAAAGGAAATACTAGCCATTCAAAATGTCGTTCAGGACATGTAAATATTGTCCAATCTATACCTTTTTTGTGAGTTTTGACCTGTTAATACCCTGATGTACAATTAAATTTACTAAATATTTTCTTCGCTTATATTATGTTTATTAACTCATTTTTATTCGGAAGTTTATACGCATCTGTTCTCGCATTAGCATTTAGTCTTTTATAATTTATTACCATTCTTGCTTTTCTCCTTATTATTTCATTCTGATTCCGCACCGTAAAGGCTACAGACCTATGCTTTGATGTCGATCTTCATATTACCCCTAAGTTTAATAATATTTTAATTCGTATAGCAAAATCTTCCATATCTTGACAAGTAGATTCTATCGAGTCTATTTTTATTATATATTCTGCGTTTATGAGTTCTAATTTACATACTACTTTATTCTCTCCCAATGCTTTTGTGGGTTTACTCCTATTATTTCTATTTCATCTAAGATTTTTACTCTCTGTTCTAAGTCTTTTGGACTTTTAATAACTCCTAATTTTGCTATTCCTATCCTAAAGTTATAAAATCCTATTTCTATATCGATCAGAGTATAATCTTTATTTAGTATATCATAGTCTTCTTCTTCGTACATTTAACCTTGCTTTTTACTATATTGTTTACCATCCTTACATTCATTGCAACAAAACAACAAGTGTTCTGGGCCTAGTGTATTGGAGGATACTGTTTATAATTTACCCTTAACGTGTCTTTCTTTATCTGTATTTTTGTTGGTTATACCGAGTGTAAGTAGTACCTTTTAAAAAGTACTACTCCATCCCTAGTAATCAAACAACTACCATTGTTATGTCATATGAAATATAGTCCTAGAACTATTTGTATTTAATTCTCACACCCAGATCCTTTCAACTTTGTAAGTTGATTGGTAAAATCATTACATGTATTTATGAAACTAATCTGGGTTCTATCTATATAGTGTTGATATATATTATGAGTTCAATCCATTTGTGTTGCTGTAATTGGCCTATCATTTTTTTATTAGATTTGGTGGTATTATTTTCTTATGTATTATGCACCCGGTACACCCTGTGTCTACTAATGCTAGAATCTCTATCTCTACATCTCCTATTTTGAGCCTTGCTAGTATTTTTGTAGTGGTAAATTTTTTATCTTCATTACATATTAAAGTTTTGCCAGTCTCTATATTCATTAACTCAGTTTCTTCTATAGGTTCTGGTTGCAAGTCTTTCTACACTTTTTCATTTTCCCTTACTATGGCTCTTATCCTTTGTTCCAGCTCGTTTACTCTAGTTTCTAATGTTATTATTCTTAAAGCCATGGTCTGATTTCTTTCTTCTTCGTATTTCTCCTCTTTTACTATCTTGATTTTTAGCATGTCTTTTATACATGCGATGCATCCTTCCATATAGCATAATTTAGAATTTTTCCTTTTTTCTCTACTAGGATATTGTTTACACATAGTACATTGATTACTATCTATCCCTTTGTTCCTTTAAAATTCATGATTATACTCTAGCAAAATAGTTACATTGTGGTCACAATTATTTTTTCTAAATCTAGGTTCTCCATTTATATTGTTATTTTGTTTATTAATTCTTCTTGTTCTGAGTCTGAAGAGTCTAATTGTTGTTCTCAGCTGGTTCTATACTAACAACCGAACATATACTTTCACTACCTGACATTTATTTATCAATATTTATTAGTGTTTCCTTAAAATCTTCTATTAGTTGGGAATTTCTTATCCGACTATTATTTCTCTTTGGACATGCATTTGCCAAATATTCTATTCTACCACAAGTAAAACATTCTAATTTATTTCTATAACTTTTGTCAGTACTCTATTTTCTAACATGCCTATTTCTGTCAAGATATGGTTTTCTACCTAATGACATTCATAGATAATACTTTCTTCTATTATATGTATTCACATAATATGGCCTATTTCTTATATAAAGCCTTTTTTATTTTGATCTTTATCGCAACTTTGAGTAGTTTATATTATATTTTTACAGAAACTCATCTCATTTTGCTTTAATTGATTTTGAATTTATATATGTGTGCATTTTTCTATTAATATTTCCACTGCATGCAGATACTTTGTCTGTCATGACCTGGGACTAGGGCCTAGATGTGACACGGTGAATGGGAACCCGAGAGTCCCCAAACAAGCCTCAAGTATCTAAATTCACATCATCAGTTTGGGAAGAACATTGAAATAGTAACACATAGTTCTAAGGGGTGGGAGAATAGGACTCACGCTATGGGGGCAGTACGGGGCTAGGCACTTTCCACATTTCTACACCAAAATATGCATATACCAAATACAAATTTCCATAAATTGATCCAACAAATACATAATCTAGATACCACGCATAAAATAAGGTTTTCAAAAGAGTCAACATATTGTCCAATGAATGCCTCTAATCAAGATAAAATGGGGGCTAGGAGATGTTTTGGGCTCACCCTCAAATGAAAAAGGAATTCAAAGATAGTAAGGGTAGAGGGAGACGACATGTCCTCGGAAAATGGGACTCACCACAAATACTCTTTTGAATCAAACTGCTCGTGACACGGTTGATACTAGAAGTGCTCGGCCCCTACATGGTAAAATCATGTTGGCATAGAGTATGCGTTAGTTCTTTTAAATGTATTAAGTATGCCTACATGCAATGCATATAACTTACCAATCTAAATTTCAATGTTAGATGACAAGGGCACATGATATAGAATGAATCATATATCCAATGGAAATATATACAAGAGTCCATGAAAGTTATGATGCATGAAATGCAACAATGCTCATATATAGTAAGGATAGACTATAACGGACAAATAAAACCTATGAGAGATATTACATGACTTAATCTAATAAAGACCTCCCATCAGTAGGAGAAGATTACTTGCCAAAGGTAATTTACATCACACCTTACAACCACACTTTTTGTTGGATGTTTACCTTCCTTACGACCACACTTTTTAAAAGGATTTTCCATAATCATATCATATCATAAACATAAACAAAATAAACAATCTTCACATCAAACTCATTATCTTCAACCAATAACTTAATTTACTCAAAACGGTACATGGGAGAACAATCTCATGCATTAAGTTAGCCTTACATACCTGGGATGATTGCTACCAACAATTCTATGAACAATCTCCTCTTGAATTCCTCAATCTCAACTCTCCTCAAGCCCTGGCATAGTGATTTTGCAAAGAAAAGGGTCTTGGATGGGTTTGGAACCCATTTTCTGAGAACACGACATATATTCGCCGTGTAGTAAGTTTAGAAGGTATTAGGAATAAACTAGAATGCCCCTCAAAATTTTAAAGAAAAATTTCCAAACTTGAAGTAACACATTCCACGACGCGGACCTCTCATGGGCAATGTATTTCGGCAAAATTTAACTACGTCGAAAAATCACAGAAAAACATAAGTGTGTCTCCACGATAGGTTTGTGACGCGGCTCTGTCGCAGACTTACACTATTTTTCATTTTACGACGAAAAATTATCTTTTGACTCTATCGCTCTAAACATCGACCGAGATCCTTCTCCCACTCATTTTTTCGTGATAATCACGAATCCATTCTCAAATCTTTAATCCGAGCATCAGAGGATGCATTTTGCGCACACCTCTCCTCTAGGGGTATTTTAGTAATTTTACTAGGCATTACACATTAGGACTCCATGGTTTGTCTCACATGGTTTATGTTAGTTAAATGTTTCTCTCACATATGTTCAAGTTCTTCTCATGTTCCTAAGATGTCCTCCTATGATCATTTATGATAGTTCCTTCATAATATGTCCTAAGTTAAATTTCCTATGATTCATTGTTTCACAAGTTCAAATGGCATTTCTCCTAAAGGTATATGACTATGACTTCAAAAATGTAAGGTTCTCCCCATTATGATTAAAAATGTTCATTCTATAATAAAATAGTCTTTTATATGAAGTAATGTATTGTTCACCCAAGGATATTAATATTTTACCTGTTCATAACAACATGTGTTTTCTCACTAACCAAAGTCTATATGCGTTATCATGCATTCAACTAAGGGGAAGTTCTTTATTTCACATATACATTAACTCATTTTCTATGCCTAAAAATGTTTATATGATCACTCATATGCATGTTCTAACTATATATGATTTCCTTATTCACGATTATGTCCATCTATGCATCCTACTAAGTTCTTTCTAATGTTTCCTTGGATTTTTAAATGATATTGGCTTGATTATGAATTACTAATGCACTTTTAAGTGTGTGATTTTATCGTGAGATTTACCACGAACCATTTCTTCATTTTATCCATATCATGCATTGCATACCTACTTACAAGTACATTCAAAGTATTGACACATAATTTTATGCCTACATGATTTAATTATGTAGAGATGGATGCTCCTCAATATCCTCCACGCGGCCAACTTTGGATTGTTGAAGGCAGAAGTTGGTGAGTCCTCTAGTTCGTGGTTAATATCCTAGTTTTCTATCTACCTTGATGTATTAAGTCATTTTAATTATCATTTTTATAATTTCTTTTTTTACGTTTATATTTGAAGGTGACCTTGAACGTGTCTTAGCCCCCACAAAGTCTATGTTTGAGGTATTGTTGGACACATGCTAAGGTTTTATCTAGTTCTTTTATCTCATTATGGTTTTATGTTCTGCTCTTTATCCCCATTTCCCTTAGTTTACTATTTTATGTTTATGATATGCTAGATATGCAAAGATTGCTTGGACTAGGTTCCTATCGGTGTCTCATTCGCCATGTAATGACTAAGCCCTTGGTTCCAGTCATTACAAACTTGGTATCCAAGCACAAATTTTGAAATGTTCCTTGAAGTCTAATATACCGCTTCGAATAGATTCTTATTCATGGATATGACGTGTGCCACATCTATGAGTTTGTGGCCATATGGAGTTTAGGAATTGTCTCCTTTTTTTAGTCTATGCCATGCTTTTGACTTGTGCTAAGGTTACTTTTATCTAACAAATCGTCTTTGCATCTTCTAGATATTACCTCCAAGAAGCATGCCTCAAGCCGCTCAAGATGAGGGAGTGACTCATGTGGAGTTTTGAGCGCATATGATAATATTAGCACAAGTGGTAACCAATCAAAAAAACCAAGGTGCTAATCTCCCGAATTCTCCCACTCCAACCTCTAAAGTGAGGAACTTTGCCTTGATGAACTCTCTTGAGTTCCATGGATCAAAGGTTTAGGAAGATGCTTACGAGTTATGGATGAAGTACAAAAAATGTTGGCGGTTATATGATTAACTTTGAAGGAAAAGGCATAGTTGACATCCTTCCAACTAAAAATGGTGGCTCACATATGGCGCACACAATGAAAAAGCCAGAGGAATGAAGACATGGGTCCTATTTCTTGGGGAGATTTCAAGGATGAATTCCTAGATCTCTTCTTTCGCTTGGAGTTGAGGGAAGCTAAGATGCAAGAATTTATCAATCCTAAGGAACAGAATATGAGTGTGAGGGAATGTTCCCTCAAGTCCACTAAACTCTCAAAATATGCCCCATCATTGGTTGCCGACCCCCATGCTAGAATGAGCAAATTCATGTTGGGGTTATCCGACTTGCTTGTTCGATAGTGTCGGACACTATTCTAGTAAAGGAAATGGATATTTCAAGGCTTATGTCATACATTGAACAAATTGAGGATGAAAAGACGAGAAGGGGTTCTAGAGAGTCAAAGAAGGCCTGTTTTGATTAGGGTGGATCATCATCTACTAAGAATTGGGAGTCTAAGGGAAAGAGTGTGAGGAACTCCTATTAATTTGTAAGGACCCGACCTAGGAGCCTATTCACAGCATGGCGAAAGAGATTCCCAGAGGCATCTTACCCAAGCCATCCAAGAATCTCAAACATTCATATGTAATAAATAGAAATGTAATGTTGGAAAATCATAAGGGAAAGGGGTTATGGGCAACTACACAGAATGTGAGGGTCCAAACTGACCGTAAAATGGTACGTGTGTCAATACTTGGCCTTCATCTCACATTGCAGTGCGCCATGTGCACTGACACGGCTCGTGTGAGGGTTCACGGACCGTGAAATGGCCAGTGACCCTTGCCTTCATGAATTTCCATGTGATCCACTTGGTTCCTTAGTCTCACAGCCCACGTCACAGTCCGTGGTTGGTCACACGACCCATGACGGGCCCCGTCTCTCTCCACTTATATGATTCTTGTAATCTTCGATTGTGACTCTTCAAATTCTCATAACTTTCATTACGAGAGACGTGGTTCGTGTCAATTCCCATTGCCTGTGAAAGGAACTGTGAGAATTGCCTTGGTTTCTTCCATTTCACTTCGCTAAAGCCACACTTTAGCAAGCCAAGTGTGTGGCTACCATGCACCTCACAGTCTGTCAAATATTACGCGGGTCGTGTAGACGCTCATGCTACCCCACTTAGCTACACTCTTTGGCTCGTATCTGCGGGCAAATTCTACGTGGCCTCACATGGTCTGTGTAATGCTACACGGTCTGCGGAGGGCTCAAAATGGCGACACTTATGCTTCTTTATCAATCATTTTCTTGCACATTGCCCCTTACTTGATGCCTTCACCATGTTCCTGAAAAATAACATAAAACACATATCAAACTGAAAAATTTACTTGAGAACGCACAAAAATTCTATGTTTAAAGCGTTAGAAGAGTCATATTTCCACGATTCATCAAAACCATCAACATAGAATAATTGCTTGTGGTCAAGCAATGACGACTCAACAAAGCAAAGGATAAATGCAAGTGCTCAGTAAAAATTATGGATAGCCCCTCAAGGTTAACAGATATGCCCAGGAAACAAGCTTAAAATGTGCATACACACCAAATAGACCCACAGAGTTTAAGGTCAACATCATATATGTATGGTCATCCCACATAAGCTTGGGGACAAAGATGAACAAGTCGTATTAGCAACACATTAGTTCAAAAATAGTGCCCTCACTACAAAGAAGTCTCACACACAACATATCAATGTATACCAGAGGCTAGAATGTAGACACTCACTCTCGCAAGTGATTTTCGGTGGAGACACAAGTATCGACTATATCTTTTCCTTTATTTCTGCCCCCTTAACTCTCGAACGACCTTGTTAGGATCACATTACAGCTTTTGTGGCTTATAATTTAGGCTCGAGATAGGATAAGGTAAATTTTGGATCAAAGTAACTAATTGGCCCCTCCAAGACGCTACTTTGGTTCGGCCATTTGCTCTCAGCTTTCAACTCCTATTGCTCCTATTTTTTCACATTCCTTTTTTATTGGTAAAGATTTCCGTTTTAATTTATTTATTTTCTTTCTTTTCTTTTTTACTCTTATGTCTTACTCACGGTCAGACCCCCCTTTTTCTTATTTTCTCATCATTTGGCTTTTTGCCTCACTTATTTTTCTATTTTCCCTACAATACCCACCTTTAACTTAGGCTTTTGGCTTAGGCTACGGTTCAAAATGTCTTTTTAAAGGACCAGGGCCAGTATGAGCCACCCTTAACTTATGCTTGTGGCCTAGGTTGATGTTTACAATATCGTAGGATAGACTAAGGCCAAAGTAAGAATCAATAGGCAGATAGAGAAGGTGACTTGGGTGATTACAAAGAAAAGGTCTATTCAGGTTAAACTTTTAGTTCAAAAAGAGAAATTTTATTTGGTTGGTCAACTTCAGGCTAAGTGACTAGTTAATAAAAACGGCCTAAGATCACATCCTAATCTAGCCATTCAATTGTTTTTGTGGGACTAACTAGGCATGTTCTAGCTTCCAAGTTCATCGACTGAATTAAGCAAACACACTCACACACACGTGGCACATCTCCTACACTAATTAGCACTAACAAACATAGTCATTCATTCATAATGATGTCAATCATACAATGCATACCATGCTTTCCAAAAATCATATAAGTTATTCAGGATGGGAAGCATGCACATACAAGCTTTTTTCAACATTTTTAACTTGAGGCTTTTTGCAACATTTTTAACTTGAGGCTTTTTCCACAGATAAAAACATGGGTTACCCTAGAGTTCAATATCCACTTGTATCTACACAAACATCACAGCGTAAACATGCCAGTTCTACTAGATAGTACACTTGAGAGAAAATTAACCTGGCAAGAAAAACTCTCACGTGGCAGGATTCCCCCCCCCCCCCCATAAACAGATGGTGTAGTGCCCTCACTTTAACATAACTAGAAATAAAGTATAAAACGGGAGTAAAGCATACTTGGGACAGCTTAGGTGCAAGTCATACCATTAGGATCAGACCCTCTAACATGGTCCATGTCATAGAAACGTCGCATCCGGTCCAAAAGTGCTCCTCGAGGCTCCTATCCTCGCTGCTTCTAGTACAAGTAGCTCCTTTTCCACTTTTTTGGCCGCTACTTTGTGCCAAGTTCTCATGGCCTTGCCCATCTTCTTCGCCTCCACTAATCGATGATCGAGCGGAGGGTTTTTGCAGTGGCTGCGTCTCTTGCCATTGTCCTTTCTCTTTGGATTATTTCTAGGTGGCATAGGCGCAAGAGGTGCGACAGGCAAAGCACCCCATGTCTCATCTAAAACTGGTGCCACGAGAGTAGTGAAGATGTCATCCAAGATTTCGGAGGCGGGGTTGGCGCAATGCGGTTGTACTAGGGCGTACGCTGTGCAATTTGGTCCTTCATGTCATTCACTGTTTGCACAAGTTCTTTCATCTCATCCCCGAAAATACTCCCAATCATATCGTGGAAGTACCCCTCCAAACTTTTGATATAGTTCTGCAACATGTTGATTTGACCCACAAAGTCGATCTTCTACTTCATGGACATGAGAGTGGAGCACGTGAGGCATCCTCTCGACTATTTGATCAACAATATTTCATGAAGCATCCTCTCGACTATTTGATTCTGTTGGTCTGTCACTTCTCTAGAAAGAAACTCATATGTGACATAGGCATACCCTTGCTGCATAGGAGGTGTTGCACCACTCCCTCGGGCTGCTCAGAATCCTCGCCCGACTATGGGTTGATGGTGTAATCCTCTAAGGACAAGGGAAACTGCGGGGCCGCTTGGGGTAACATTGCCGAACCCCTCAGCCTGCGTGTTCTAATCGCATAAGACAAATTTGCACATCCTTAATAAGGGCAATAATAACCACTCCTTTGGGAGCTATCTTCAAGTCTAGAAAATGAGTGGTAGGAACACGAGCCTGTTTGAAAAGTGCACGAATCTTGCATGGGAAGGGCATGCCAGCTCTGTCGGATAACTCCCAGCCCCGCATCTCTATGGCAATAATCTGCCCCACATTTACTCCATACTTAGCAATCAAACACACTACCAATGAGCCATGTGAGGGTTGGAGCATGTTGTCATTACCTGTGGGATGTAGCCTGGCCCGCACCACTGACCACAAAGCAGCAAAAGTTAGTGATGCCTTAGAAATCGGAAACCTTGGGGTTTGTAACCCACTTTGCATCAGCACCTTGTATGGAAATACACTCCCAATCTATTCTAATAATGTGGCTCGAGAAGTCGGATCATACATTTGCTCCTCATCAGTGATATTTACGTGTTTGTCAAAACGAAGGCCATCCGAAAAGGGCTGCTATTCTACGTCAAAGAGGAATCTGGTAATGGTGGTTTAAAAAATGTCCACCCTTTAAACACGTACCATAACATGCTCCCACGAGGAAAACCTAAAGGTCAGCGGCTTATTCAACCTCATGGCATGTTTTCCCTGGATGAGTCCAACATACTAGCAGTGTAGCTAGGATAAGTTTCTATAGAGAGTTCTGCCCCATAATAGGCGGGTGGTTGTGCCATATAGCAAAACTAATATGATTCAAACACATCTCTCATATCTGGGACCTCATCTAGTTGATCTTTGGGGACTCGAATCTCAGCGATGATGACGCGCCACTAGAACCACCATACCATTTAGTCAGCCCCTGAGTGTATATCTCCTTAGCGCACATGACTGTCCAGCGGCCTCGCAAAAATATGATAACCCACCTTGTAGTTTCAAGATATGTCGTCTGGGTTATATAATATGTGGCTTCATCATCACTATCCTGGAGTGAAATCTCGTCAACTTCAGCATCAGTGTGGTGATGCTCCGCTTATGGGGTTTGTGCATGCTCTTCATGCTCCGGGGAACCATCCTCCTCCTCAAATTCCGCATCAGGAACCCCCTCCTCACACTGGGGGGGGGGGGCTACAGTTCGTCCTACCATATAAGCCCTTGTAGTGCGAGGGGAGTAAGGGGATATATTACTGCTAAACCAAACATCAGACCCTCTTGAGGAGTCATCATCTAAGTCACTCCCATTTTGATGACTAGACGATATAGTAAGGGAAATGTGGAGATGTGACCCAAGCTCCTCCCTAGGTTAGGTTGGCTTTCCACATGGACCCATGGTACCTACAAGTGTCATGAAAGAATAAAATAGTCAGAAATTTTGGAATGAGTAGGTTGACGCACTAACAAGTACTAAGACTTCCCTTATGCTATAAAAGTGACAATAACCCTTAAGATTGGCGTCACCTAGTCTATCATAGGGAAATTTCACTAAAGGAACATTTGGAATATCAATTAAAATCCAACAACGAGATATACCACAAGAATCCAACAAAAGTGACCCGGACGGAGGGCCCTACACGGGTCTTATAATGCGATATGGTCCGTGACTGGGCCTGTGCTAGAGGCTTTGGTTGCATGGGGTTCAAGGGCTCATGCACGGGCCACTACATGGTCCATGTAGAAGCACATGGTACATGCAATGAGTCGTGAGAAACCCCGTCACCCCTTTTCAACCCAAAGCACACACAACTACCCATTAATGAAAATCTACATAACCTAAGCACAGATCCACAACACACTCATACAAGGAACATTGGTACATATATATTTCACACAAAGAACCCTTAAAATCACAAGACCCCATGGTCAACTTTACCAGCATTAAACAATGGCGGTAAGCACACCCAGAGTAATACTAATATAAATTTCATACGTTGGGACCTTTTAAACGAAGAAAGAAACAATGTTAAGCATGGATTCACACATGCACATTAAGATCTACACCAGAAGATGAAGAATGTGAGTGCTTACTTGATGAGCGATATTGGAGATAATGATTTGCTTTGAAATATAGACCCACAATCTGATTAATGCTACAAATAGCGAGACTAACTCCCTAATAGTGACAAAATAGATAGAATTTTTGGAGGTTTTGAGATAGAGAGGGTGTGAGAGGTGAGAGAGGCTTGAGGGATGAGATAGCGAGTGAAAAATTTCAGAGTGGGGCATTAGAGTAAAGTGAGGGTATAAATACCCTTGGTCAACCGTGTTGACCATTTCTCTTATCCACGGTCGACCACACGGCCCGTGTCACGTAGGATGATCTATTTGGATGAACTATCCAGCCAACCTTGTTAAATTTTAATGCCTTACCTGGAATTTGTTTTACTGATATCACCTCCTCGGGCGGCCTCACAGCTTGTGACTAGTGTCATGGGCCATTAGGACCATCAATTTGACCATCTTTTACCAACCGAGAAATGGGCCTACCACGCACATGCACAAAGCGTGGCATCACGGGCAATTTCACTTGGCACGGTCCATGTAGACCAGTCGTGTCCTAGGACTTGAGCGCATTCAACAATACCTAGGTGATACATGCATCACACAGTCGACACCATTGGCATCTTGTGCTGCATGTTCCGTGTAGGTACACGTGATGCCCTCCTTGCCCGAGTTTTGGCCCCTTTACTTCATGTCATGCCTCCCACCATGCGTATGCTTACGAACTCCGAAACAAATGCAACCTATACCTACCATGCAACACACTGAAAAATAACAAAAAAATGCATGACATAATAAATATGAATTAAATTTTTATTTTCGATGCATGGGTTGCCTCCCATGAAGCGCTCGCTTTAACATCACGACACATTGCAACTATGTTGACTATTCAGACTTCATCAAGCTGCATGACTTCAATCACTAAGGATTCATCTGCAACACCTAAGTATTGCTTGACTCGCTACCCATTGACTTTGAACCAATGCCCATTTTAAGTTTCTAGCTGAATTGCACTATGTGGGAATACTTGGGCGATTTTATAAAGGCAAGACCACCTAGACTTAAGCTTACATGGAAACAGCCTCAACCTAGAGTTGTACAGGAGAACCTTGTCACCAACGCTGAAACTTCATGGTGTAATATGCTTGTCCTTTTGGAACATCATCTTATCATTGCATAGTGTTGCACTCACATAAGCCTGGGGGCGAAACGCATCCAACTCATTGAGTTGGTAAAATCTCAAATTAGCAGCCTCATCCAAACTTCATGTTCAGCGTCTTCAGAGCAAAGAGTGCCTTTCGCTCCAACTTCACAAGTAGATGGCAGGCTTCACCAAATACGAATTGATATGGGGACATACAAATAGGGGTCTTGTAAGCCATCTTGTAAGCCCATAGTGCATCATCTAGTTTCTGGGCCTAATAAGTTCTGGTTGCTTTCACAGACTTGGTTACGATCTCATTGATCTCCCTGTTCAAAACTTCAACTTGCCCACTCATTTACGGATAATAGGGTGTGGACAACCCCTATCACAATATGGGAGACCCCATCAGTAATGATAGTTCTCGATGTCCCAAATCTGGATAAGATCTTTCGCCTTAGAAAGTGGACAACACAATTGCTATTATTGTTTCTCAATGAAACCGCCTCCATCCGTTTAGAGACATAGTCCACCACTACTAATATTGTACTAATGTCATATAAGCTCACAAATAGGCCCATGAAGTTAATTCCCCAGACGTCGAACATTTCTAGTTCAAGGATAGGGGTCATGGGCAGCTCAAGATGCCTTGTCAATGTAAATTATCACATCCTCGCACAAAGTCATGGGTGTCTTTATACATGGTAGGCCAGTAGTATCCATATTGCAAGATCTTCTTGGTTGTCCTGGCACCACCATGATGGCTCCCCACTGAGGAAGAGTGACAAGCCTCTGTGATTTTCATCATCTCTGCTTTTGGTGTGCACTGCCTCATGACCCTATCTGCACATGTTCAAAAAAGGTACGGGTCATCCGAGAAGTACTTGCCCAGATCATGAAGAAACATTTTTCTTTAGTTAGAGTTAAGGCACTTAGTCATAATGTCACTCACCAGAAAGTTAGAAAAATCAGAAAACGAAGGGATTGGGTCAACAAAAGCTGCCAATACCTGCTCATCGAGAAATAAATCATCGATGTTCAACCAATCCTTATCTCTTGACTCGTCCTTTAATCTAGACAAGTGGTCTGGCACATGTTTCTCAGTTCCTTTCCAATCGTGAACCTCAAAGTCAAACTCTTGCAGCAAGAGAACCTATTTAATTAGCCTCAGCTTAGCATCTTTCTTTTCCATGAGGTATCTAAGTGTTGCATGGTCTATGTGCACGATCACTTTTGTTCTAAATAGGTAGACCTAGAACTTGTCAAATGCGTATACCACAACCAGCAATTCCTGCTCATTCAGTGTGTAATTCCTTTCCACAACATTTACGGTCATGCTCGCATAGTAGATATACATCAAAATCACCAAAGCTTATTACCATGAACATGTATGCATTAAAAAATGACATGAGGGTTGAAACATATAATTTGTAATAATAGATAGGATATAATTTGTTACCTTATGCTTGAATAGAGTGAAAGAGGTACGAATATCACTTCTTCATGTCCGTTTCGGCTTCCCAAGTGGCGCTTTCAACTTGTTGATTCATCCAAACAACTTTGACAGATGCCCATCTTTGTTTCTTAAGCTCTTCACTTGCATATATAATATTTCCACCGGGACCTTCTCATAGGTCAAGTTATCTTCTACAATACCCACAACTTCAAAAGGCACTAAAGAACTTGGGTTACCTACACACTTCCTCAACATAGACACATGGATAACACAATGAACCATACTCACCACCATAAGCAACTCCAATCAATAGGCAACCTTACAAAATCTTCTCAAGATTCAATAAGGTCCTACATACCTTGAGATTAATTTTCCCTCCTTGCAAAACTGAACAAAACCATTCATGGGTGAGAACTCAAATACAAATCATCTACACAAAGCTTAAGATCATTTCTCTTCACATCGGATTAGGTCTTTTACCTACTTTGATCCCTTCTCAACCTTTCCCCTTATAAGAATCACTTTCTCCATGGAATGCATTACCTAGTCTTGTAAAGCCATTTCATCAACCTCACAAAGATACCTCCCAAAAGCCTTTATACATCTTTGTAAAATTAGGATGTGTAGAATAGGATGAATTATGTCCAATGACTTCACCACACATTCAAAATGCCCACATCTAGTCCGAAAGAAATCATGGGACTATCACACTTACTCACTCATTTGATGGTGTCCTGACTGAAGATCAATCTTAGAAAAATGAGTAGCCCCTTGTAGTTGATGAAATAGGTCATCTATTCTTGGCGAAGGATACTTATTCCATATAGTGACCTTATTGAGTTGCCGGTAGTCGATGCACATTCGAAGTGAGCCATCTTTCTTCCTTCCAAACAACACCAGTGCACCTGAAGGTGACTTTCCATGCGTTATAAAGTCCCTCTCCAACAAATCTCTCAACTTGTCCTTTAACTCTGTTGGGGCCAGGTAAGAGGGAAAGGAAATAGATTGTGTATTAGGGTGAATGTTTATACCAAAATCTATTTATCTTTCGGGAGGAATATTGGGAAGCGCATCAATGAAGACATCAAGAAACTCATTGACCACTGGAACCGACTCAATAGGAGGGACATCTAGACTCAAGATCTGTAACCCTTAGAAGATGATATGTACCCTTAAGACAATAAATGAAACTACCCTTAACAACTGAATTATGACCTTCCCACTCAAAGATGGGTTCATTAGAACACTCAAAGATGGGTTCATTAGAACTTAACTTTGCAGGTTCTATAATCAATGGAAGGATGAAATGTATGTAACCAATCCATTCCATGAATAATATAAAAATCTACCATGACAAGTACAACAAAATAACAAGGCAAGACTTTGTACAATATAGACACAAGACAAATCCTATAGACTTCTCTAGAAGAAATGGACTCACCAATAGAGGTAGAGACCTCAAAGGGTTCCAACAAAAACTTATAATACACCTCAAGCCTACTACAAACATATTGAGTAATGAAAGACAAAGTGGAACCTGGAAACAATAAATCATACACTTCATAATCATAAAACCTTTTAACGTAAGGGTGACAACATTGAGGGCCTCATCCACCTATTGCCTCTCTTGATGATCATAGAATAGATTTCCACATAAACCTCCTCTTAGTGTTTGGGAACTTTCTTGCACTTTCCCTCTTAGAACAACTTGACCACGAGGACACCCTTTCTCACCTCTTTTAGCAACAAAAGGACACTCAGAGATATTTTTCCCCATTTTCAACAACAAAAAATAACCACCTAGTCCTTTCCCGCAAATCCCTCCATAGTTCTTCCCACACCTTTCACACTTAGGAAAAGTAGCATCATCACCCTTGGTACCGCCTTGTACCTTTTGAGTTCCATGAGCACTATGACCTTAAGGACGACCATCTTTACCTCTATTTTGAGAAAAGGGACGATCAACCATCTTGTGGCTCATCTTGCAACACAAAAAACATGCATCCATGTTTCTCAAATATGTCCCGACATGATTCCTTCCATATTTTTTGAACCTGGGAGGATTTGGTTCACTATTACCACCAAGCTTAGTATACGGAAGTCTACCTTCAAATTGTGCCCTTCTTCTCCCTTCTGTAGAGGCCACAGGACAATCTCTCATCTTATGCCCAATGCCGCTGCAATTGAAACAACCTCTAGTGCCGGTCAAACACTTTTCTTGATGCTTCTTTCTACACCCTTGACAAATGGCAAAAGGTAGCCTTTCCTTTTTGTACTTGGACATCGGTAGACTAGTGGAATATAAAGCACTATCAACTCGGGCCCTGATAGCCTTCCTCTCCACCCACTTTTCATTTGTAATCTCTAGGGTACCCACCTGTTGGTTTAGTTAAGCAATTACATCTTTGGCCAATAGTCATAGAGCATTACGAATTCCCATAGTTGATGTGTCAGTGTTGGCAAGTGATTCTCAAGAGAGAGATTGTTACCATCTTGTTCACCATTCTGAAGAGCGTGAGACATGTTTCGAAACAAAAAAGATAGGAATTAGAAATAAACCTTAAAGAATTTAGCTCTACCGCATGACATTGATCATGAAGAAGTGATTCATTTCCTAAAATTGCTCATAGCCTCAAATATGTAGTTGTATCACATTTCACAACCATGAACAAGACACTACTCAATGAGGTGTTTTTTGTTTTCGAAGACCATTTATAAACCTAGCGTCTGATATCAAGCTTTTCATGAACCAAGTGTATGGCCTTGACATGACACGGCGAATGGGAAACCCAAAGGAAACCAAAACAAGCCTCTTAATCATATCATTTACTCATCCTCGGTTGCAGAAACAAAATAAAACAACATGCAAGTAACAAATAATTCTAAAAGGAAGCAAACTTTGGACTCACACTATGGAGATGTTATAGGGAAGAGGATTTGCATGTATCACATAAAGAAAATAACGTCTAAGGGGCGGGTAAGTATGACTTACGCTATCTGGGCAACAGGGGACATGGTACTACTATCACATAATCAACAAATATCAACACATGTAAGGGGATAAGGACTAATGGAAGTCTTTCATAATCACATAAACATAGTGGAGTCAAGATCATAACATACATAGCCATATACCCGATGACAATTCTAACATGAGTGGAACGGGGTCAAGACATCTCTCGGGCTCATCCTCAAAAGATAAATATCCATAAGTAAATAAGTCTTAACAAAGCACGAAAGGAAAGTGGATGTAGTCCCCGAAATGGAGGACTTCACCAATAGCAATCTTTGAACAAGCCTTCTAGCCGTAAGGAGAATGATGAATAGGAGCTCCAGTCCCTACATGGTTAGATCATGTAGGAGAAAGGTATGCGTTATTACTTGAAATGTACTAAGTATGCAGAGTCCGATGCAACAAAGGATATAAGCCATAATAATCTAGATGCATAATCATGATCAATGGACATAAGATTAATATGACATGTATAATCAAATTCTTGAATTAAAACAAGAATGAAGACAGTAAAATCTTTCATAATATATCATATATATGTGGGAGGAGACCCTAACCGATATAAACTATGTGAACTAATCCATGAAGTCTCAAGGATTCCCTAATAACATAAGAAAGGGGGAAACCACTTCGCTGAGGTGAACCTCCTATTGCCTAAGGGGATCCACTAAGTTATGTGTGAACAGGGTACTAGCCTTTAGTTCTTGGACTCATGTATATGCCTTAAGCCCTTGAACATGGGTGCTCGCCTCAACCCTTTTGCCTTTATCATTAAGGTACTCACCTCTTAGGGATTTTGGTAATCTACTTTAATCCCTTTACCTACATTGACAGATTGCTTTGGGGCTTGGGTATTCGCCTCAAGTCCATTCTGTGCTAGGTCTAATCCCATGGAATACTTAAAATAATCATAAATTTAATCATAACTTGAATGAATTGTGAAAATATGGTAACCTTGCATCAGTAGTTCATTCAAATACTTGACCCCTACACGTGGGCATATACCTTATAATATAGAGTGAAAATATTTCATAGACTTGACCCTTTCTAGTAGGAATTGAATTTTACATGAGGGTACAAAATGTAATATGCTTGACCACATCTAGTAAGCTTTAGTTTGTGCATGATGGTAAAATAGTTATAATGCTTGAGCTCTTCATGTAGACATTATTCACTCACAAGAGCGTAGAATATTGTACAAGGGCTCAACATTTTATTTACAAATAATAAGAACTTTTCATAAGTTTAATACATGCTTAAGAGCCCATAATTAATCATAAAATACTTGTCCTGGAAAACATGCACTAGTCTTTCATCAACATACGAATCCTTGTTTTGTATATTTAGTCAAATATGGTGGGTATATGTACATATGCTTAAAATCATGCAATTTATGAGTATAAGACAAGAGAGGAGTAAAAATTAATTCATTTTAAAGTCATTCAAATCGACCAATCAATACTGTAGTAGAATCCCAAATTTGGGTGTCATGAAATCCATCTTAAAAGTTCACAATCTTTCATAACCATCATAGTTCATATCATGCATAGCTTCGATAGATATAAATCAACTAATGAAATAATCTTTCCATAGAAATTCATGCATAATCAATCAATTCAAGATAAAGTCAAACACGATTCATATTGATAAAGCATAATAGAAAGTACCGTAAAGAATATAATCTTGAAATCGTGAAATTTCATAAAAAGAGAGAGTTGGGATCCATGGGTGAAAGGACCGATGGTTGAAGACCAACACACCTTAAACTTGTGACTTTCTTGAAGAAAACTTGAGGATGACTTGAGGCTTCAATTTGGTTCCTGAAATCCAAAAGAAGTTCTTGAGATTCTTGAATATTGATAAAGGGATTATAAGGAATTAGGAGGACTTTTTACAGGGTTTTTGAGTGTTCTAGGGATTACAAAGGGATGAAGAGTAAGGTATTCCCATATATATATAGTCATTGGGTTGTTACCCAATTTCCCTTAAGTGAAAAAAAAAATTAAGGAACCTGTTGAACTAATCTGTGAGATTTCCGCGATGAGGACTCGCAGTGGGCTAGTATATTATCGTGCAAAGTTTATTTCTTTCCTTATTTTTTCCCAGGAATGCGTTTAGGATATTTTTGCACTAGTGTGCGACATGTATGCGACGTGGATTTGTCCCATATCGTTTCTGGTTCATCCCTCGTACCAAAATATTATTTTTTAGTACGGGTTATCTAAAAATCAAACACCACCACTTTCCTACACAATTTTCTCCCGAAAAAGAATATGAAGTCATATTTGCGAAATCATGCATGGATTTTGAGAAATTCATGAAATACATTATAAGGCATTTTTTTGAGGGGTGTTACATGATGTAAGGATTTGGACTTTCAAAAATCCCTAACAACCCAAAGTATATTAATTCTAAGCGTTTTTCCCCATGGCACCTAACCATGGTCCTTACCATGCTTCGTGAAAGGGGCTCGTGAGAATGGCCTAACCAGTGCTCCCTATGATTTGGCCAAGGCAGCCACCATGAGACCGTTGTATAGGTCATGTAGCCCACCACAAGTCGTGAGGAGGTCTTCTACAACCTACCACGATGAGTAGTGGACTGTCTCATGAATCCCTCCCCCCCCCCCCCCCCCAAACATGATTTTAAGTGTAAAATTAACATCTCGGAACTTGGGTTATTTGTATAGATCATTGTATGATCAGTGAACCTTTTGTATAGACCGTTAATCTTTCTATGAAAATGTCTTCAGTCCAAAAGTTTTCTAAGTGTTATAGGTTCCTTACCACGAACCCTTGTATGGTCCATGGTATAGGGCATGGTGCCCTTCTATGGGACCCTTGGACACTTTTTAAAGCTTTCTTCATTAATGGTCTTTCGGTAATTTTGGTTTATTGTAAAGGTATTTAAGGACCTTAGAACCTTTTCTAAGCCCTCAAATAAGATTATACTCACTACTCACTTTTATTATTCACTCTCATTACGTTCAAACTTTAGAATTTAACTCCTAAAGTTCTCTCTTCAAATCTAGTGTGAGATTCAAACTAGTGATTCAATTGGTATTTAAACATCAAGATAATTTATTCTCAAGCTCACCTTCCTAAGAATGGTATGTGGGATTGATTCATCATCTATTTCAATTATGAAGACCCCAAGGACTTCTTATTCTAATTTATAAATTTTAAGCTTACCTTGAATATAGGACTTTTAAATTAGTGTTGATTTGATAAAGTTAGGATATGCGTTGTACTTAATTAGTGTTTTTAAATTGATTGAAGCTCTAATATGTAAAATTGCATTGATATTATGAATCTTTGGATATGCATATCCCTTTAAATTTGTATCTGAGGAAAGGGTGATTACAAGCATGCTTCAATTAATTGTATCCTCACGAATTTACTATGATTTCATTATCTTATGAAGATTTAACTATGAACTCCTAGTACCCACGCCATTTTTTCAATCATACATTCAATATGCATGCATCAACATTGATTTTCATGAGATTTGTGAGGTGGGCTAAGACCTACCTATGTTGTGACTTTATTTTCAAGAGAGGTTGGTTATGACATGACATATGATCACATAATGTCTATGATATGTCTATTTAGCTACTACGGGTGTTTACACCATTATGTACAAGTATAAATGAGCTATCCCTATGCATACAAGTATGAATTGAAGTATGGTTTTTCTTTTTCGCCCAAATTTGCATGAAAATGAAATGTGATTTAGCCTAAGTATGCTTTATGTTTTCGAAAGTTTTATGCTCCTTTTCGAAGCATGTATATGTGTATGTATTCCTGTGGAATATTGACCAAGCACCGAATAAGGTTGGAGATGCGAGCTTGACCTAAGGGCTCCTTAAGTAAAGTCTCCATTCTCATAAATATGTGTTAGCGTAGGTTTGTATTTATGCCCCTTTAAGGGATGATTACGTCATGGAAATCCCGAAAAGGCCAAGCCTTAAGGAAGGTGATGATGTGCTGTCAAAATGCAAAACTTTTTGATGGTTAAAACTTAGATTTTTTTGTGTTCTCAATGCGATGTTTGTGGGTTGGTTGTATTTTTTTATATGTTTTTCGTGATTAAAATATTTGGCTATATTTATGGCTAAGTGTTGCAGTTTCTACGTTATTGCTGATGTACAAAGCATTCTATGGGTCGTGGAATTCCACGAGACATAGCGTGGTTTCGTAGTTGAGATCTAGTAAAGGGCCTATTTTCTTAAGTTGCACCCAAGAACTGTCAGATGAGCCATAGGAATTTGTACAAGTCGTGGATGAGGTTGAATGCCTTGAGGATTAGATTTTGGGATTTTCTGGAAAGTCATAGAACGAAACCCTATACGAGTTGTAAGTTTAAATATGGCCAATAGAAAGATCTTGTAGGAGTGTAATCCAGTTTAGAAGATTACGAAGCCCTGGTATGGGCCATAAAACTTAATACAACGTGTAACCCTGACCATATTTCCTGGGAAATTCAGTTTTCCTATTTCATGTTGGACTTATATTTTAGTAATTATAAATAGGTTTCTCAATGTAATTTTAGAAGGGAATGAAAGAGAACGATGAGAAAAAATATAGAACTGCATAGAAACACTTGGAACACAACTTTGTGATTTTCATAAATACTTTGTTATTTCTTGTGAAGAGTTTTGTATTTACTGTTCTTGAATTCATTGTTATAAGTGCTTAATGAATGTTATCCCATATCATGATTCTTGTATCTAAAATGATTAGGCATAGCTAAATCCACAACTACGTCGTAGGAACCATGAAGAACTTACAAGGTAATACCAGATAATTTATAATTCTTTTAAAGTGTACATGAATATATTAATTAATTGTCTTGGTTTTGATTGATTTAGAACGGTGGCCAATGTTAGAATTCACCTAGTTGTTACTGACTAGATCAAGATAGTAATGATTGGTAAAAGATATTAATTAACAAGATTCGATTGATTTATTCTTGTCTAATCACCAAACTTGATCAAATGGAGGTTGTACAGGGATAATAGGTAAGGGTTAGTAATGTCATACTACGGGGATGGATCAAATCATGTAGTAAAATTTACCTCTCGCCTGGATCAAAGGGTTTGATAAACATAACTTACTGTTCTACATGAAACATACTAGAAAAGATTATAGTTATCTAGTAATACAAAGTTAGGAAATAATGGGGAACACAATATCAGACTTACTCTTCGCACTGGTTTCACAACATTACTTCTATTTTAGGTTTATATTCTGCAAATTATAAACTGCCCTTTCAAGAAACACGTAGGTTAATCCACTCGACTTGCTTGAAATTACTCTGAGTGTACCATATTCCTTTTGGGATTCGAACCTAACCTTGTTAGGTTATATATCTTGAAAACTATCGCTCTAACCTTAAAAGAATAGTTGTACTTTTGGTGACATCAAAAGTTTTGCCCCATTGCTGGGTAATATGGCTAAACTAGTTTAATTTGAGAACTAATCCTTATTTTCCCTCATTTTATATTTTTGTTATTTTTGTTTTGTTTAAGCATGCAAGTGTAGTATATGGCCAACACTCGAAGTCGAGGCATACCCTTGACTCTCTTTGACTCTGAGATCTAAAAAGCGCTGAGAAGAATGTCCTTAAACAACGTAAACAATGCTGCAAACAAAGTAGTGAATGTAGAACCGAACTAGAAAAATGATGATAATAACCAACCTCCCACATAAGGATGTAATCCACAACAACAAGATCTTTAAATCGTGGCTCATATATGGAATCAATATCAACTTGATCCCATAACAATTACTGTCACTGGTGCTATTGTGTTACCACCAGTACCGGATGATATAAAGTTCGTTGTTACAACTGGGTTACTTTAAATTCTACAGAATCATGAGTTGTTCACGGGCCTACCATCATAGGATCTGCATAACCATCTACACAATGTTGTCTTTATCTATAAGAGCATTACGGGAAGCTAGAACCAATCCATAAATGTTGTTGGGATCCATGTCATCCCATTGTCTCTAACATGCAATATAACGTTATTATTATACGAGTTCCCACAGAATTCAATCACCAGCTGTGCAGAATAGCAAAAGGCCTTTTTGGAGAGGTTCTTTTCGAGATCAAAGAAGATGAAGTTGAAGGAAAAGATCATAAACTTCAAGAAATTTACAAGTGATTAGATTAACACCATATCGTAAATGTTCACAAAGTTCTTGACGAGTGTCCCAAAGCACAAGATCGCTGGTGAAGCCTTAGTGAAGATCTTTTATTGAGCACTGGATGAGAATTCAGCAAAGTTGTTGCTGACACTATCATGTGAAGCTCATTGCTAGATTTTCCATTTTGATTAATTGCTTAAAGGTTGGAGAAAGTGGTCAAGAACAATCGTTCATGGGGAATGAGACATAAGTCAACAAGTAAGAGCTTGTTTTCCATTAGTGGTAGTTCAATGCAAGTAAAGATAAATGAGGATATGATGCAAGAGCTTTCTTGGATTAGCACCAATGTGGAGTTATTGATGAAGCAAAACCAAGAACGTGTGATTGCAGTAGCTCATGAGCCTTCACGAGCATCCATGTACGAGGAGCCTTACTATAAGGATGATACTTCTTTTGTCAATGATCAGATGGTGGGTTTTTGGGCCAATGCTTAAGGTTCCAATAAGTATTTTAGACACAAATGTCAAGGAAACCAAGGTTGGAACTTTAATAGGGATGGTGCCTTAAGAGACAACAATCGAGGAGGCTACTACAATAGGAACAGGGGCAAGGACAGAGGTGCTTATTGGGGACGCAAAGATGGTTACAAAAATTATCCGTATGTGCCACAACATATTTGAGATTTTGGTGCTGGTAGTTCTCGAATTAAGGAGATGTTCAACCGACTGTTGAAGAAAGCTGAATCTGAGGATAAGACCTTAAAGGCGATGAAATCTGATATTTCTAGTGTCAATTAGAAAATCATGTCTCATTCTATTGCAATCAAGAAGCTAGAGCAATAGTTTAGTTAGATGTTGACTCAATTGAACCAGCAAAAGAAATGAACATTTTCCCGCAACAATGTTCAGAATCAAAAGAATGAGAGGCAGTGCATGGTAGTAACTACAAATTGTAGAAAACAGAACATTGAGCCTCCGATGCCAGTTGGTGATGATTATGTCCGTGAGGAGATGGTTGAGAGAAAACATGCACACACCAGAGATGTTCGTGCCTGGGATGAAGTGAGTGATTATATAATGATACCACAAAAGTTGAAACCTATTCCTAGACCTCCCCCTCCTTTCCCTAAGAGACACAAAAAGAAGGAGGAAGGTAAATTCTAGCACATCATCTCCATGATAAAGTAGTTCTCCATCAATATCCCTCTAATTGAAGCATTGGAGAAGATGCTCAATTATGCAAAGTTCACGAAGGATGTAGTCACAAAGAAGCAGATAGTGAGAAAGAAGCATTTCCAAGAGCTTCAGCATTGTAGTGCGATAGCAATAATGTCCTTAGTGCAGAAGTGAGAAGACGCGGAGCATTCACCATACCCTGCACATCTGTAGATATTGAGTTCAAAAGGAATTATCTGATGCCCCTTATAGTGTTCAAGAAGCTAGCCTTGGAAGCCCCTATCCCTAGGAGCATGCGATTGTTTATGGATAAAAGAATAATGAAGAAGCTTGTCGGGATATAGTTTGATGTGCTTATCAAAGTTGATTAATTCATATTCCCTACAGACTTTGTGATACTTGACTGTGAGGTTGACTTCTAAGTCCCCATCATTTTCTGAAGGCCATTCTTAGCCACTAGGCGAGCATTGGGGGACATAGATATAGGGAAACTCAAGTTCAGATTAAACTTGAAAAATTGAGAGTACCCACCCACGAGACCATCAATTGAGGAGAGACTACTACTGGAATTGAAGGATCTTCGATCCATCTAAGGTATGTATTTTGGGTGCTACAACTTTGTTGCCTTTGATTGTTACTATGGATCTTAATGACAAATAGGTAAATGTATTGATCGTGGTGCTCAACTAGTTTAAAAAGGTAATTGGATGGACAATTATTGATATCATTGGAATCCCACCAAGGTGTGGACTCAAAGAATTCAATCGGTCAAGGACTACAAGCTGGGCATTGAACACCAATGGTGTCTCAACCCACCCATGCAAGAGTTCATGAGCAAGGTAATCATCAAGTGTTTGGACGTAGGTCTGATATATCCAATCGGGGATAGTGAATGAGTAAGCTCGGTCCAATGTGTTCCGAAGAAGAGAGGTATCACCGTGGTCCCAAATTCTAGCAATTGATTAATCCTCATATGACAAATCACAGGATGGAGGGTGTGCATGTACTATAGAAAGCTTAATGTATCAATTGAAAAGAATTATTCCTCTGTGTCATTCATGGACCATATGCTAGACCTCTTTGAAAGAAAGGGCTAGTATTTCTTTCTTGATGCTTACTCGGACTAGAATGACATCTCTATTGTTCCAGAAGGCCATGAGAAAAATAATGTTTACATGTCTTATCACACTTTCGCATTTAAAAGGATGCCATTTGGGTTATGTAATGCACCAGCCAGATTCCAGAGATGCATGATGCCCATCTTCTCAGACATGGTGAAAGACATTATTGAGGTATTCATGGAAAACTTTAGTGTGGTCGGTGACTCATTTAGAGACTTCTTGAAGCATTTCGTCGATGTACTTAGTAAATTTGAAGAGTTCCATCTAGTTCCAAACTACGAAAAGTGTTACTTCATGGTGAAGGAACGCATTGTGTTGGGGTACAAAATCACCATCAAGGGCATTGAGGTGGATAGAGCTAAACCCAAGGTGATTGAGAAGCTTTCTGCATCCATCTCGTTCAAGGGTATGAGAAGTTTTCTAGGCCATGCAAGATTATACAAGCGCTTTATAAAGGACTTCTAAAAAATTGCACACCTGTTATGCAAACTACTTGAGAAGGATGTTAAGTTTGTGTTTGATGATACATTCCTAAAGGTGTTCGAAAGGTTGAAGAAGAAGTTGATTGAAGCTCCTATTATTATTGCCTAGATTGGTCAAAGCCCTTCAAGATAATGTGTTATGCAAGAGATGTTGCACTTGGTGTAGTCTTTGGATAATGCAGACAGAAGATCCTATAGACAATATATTATGCCAGCAAAGCGCTAAATGCAGCATAAGAAAACCTCATTGTCACAGAGTAAGAGTTACTTATAGTGGTCTTTGTGTTCGAAAAATTCAGGCCATATGTTTTTTTAACCAAATTTATTGTATATATTTACCATTCATCATTGTGGTACTTGATGGTGAAGAAAGATGCAAAATTGAGATTGATTTGATTAGTACTTCTTCTTTAGAAGTTTAACTTTAATGTGATTAACAGAAAGGGGACTGAGAATCAGTTGTAGACCACCTTTCAAGAATAGATGATGAGGCCATGGAAAAGATTGATATTGCGGTCGAGATTGATAATTCAATCCATGATGAAATAGTGCTAGTAGCCTCATGTGACTCGATACCATGGGTTGTAGATTATGCAAATTATTTGGTTAGCAATATTGTGCCACCAGACATGACAACTCCCTAGCGCCACAAGATTATGTCTGATGTTAAGAAATCTTTTTGGGGTGATCCATATTTGTTTCACGTATGTGCAAATTGGATTCTTCCTTGTTATGTTCCTGAGGTCCAAATAATGAGTATTATAGAGGCATGCCACTCATCCTTTGTAGGGGGCATCATAGTGGAATTAAGACAGCACAAAAGGTCTTACAATGTTTCTACTATCGGCCAACCATCCACCAAGATGCCCATCACTATGCCAAAGCCTATGAGAGATGCTAGAGAGAAGGTGGTGTTTCCTGCACGCACGAGCCCCCTCTAAACCCCATTATTGTGATTAAATTAATCGACGTGTGTGGGATAGATTTCATGGATCTGGTTGTTAGCTCACATGGGAATACGTATATTTTGTTTGTTGTGGACTATGCATCAAAACGGGTGGAGCCAGTGCCGCTACCCAATAATGACAGCAAAATTATCACCGTATTCTTGAAAAGGAGCATCTTCTCAAGATTTGGCACCCCTCGAGAGACCATCAGCGATGGAGTTTCCTATTTCTAGAACAGGCTGTTCAAGACTCTACTTTACAAATATGGAGTAATGAATCAGGTGGCAACACTGTACCATCGACAAACAAGAGAGCAAGTTGAGGTGTCGAATAAGGACATCAAATAGATTTTTTCCAAGACTATGAATGCAAATTGAACTAACTGGCCATGAAAGATTGATGTTGCATTACGGGCATACCGTACTGCATGCAACACTCCCATAGGTATGTCCCCTTACAAATTTGTCTTTAGTAATGCATGTCAATTAACAGTAGAGCTCGAACACAACGTGATATGGGCACTCAAAAAGCTGAATTTATATTGGAATGACATGAAAAATTAAAGGCCAAGCAAACTCAAGGAGCATGACGAGTTTCAGTTGAAGGAGTATGAGTGTTCAGCCCCGTATAAGCAAAGAATGAAGCTTCAACGTGATCATCGTATTGAGAATCAACAATTTACACAAGGGGTTTTGGTGTTGCTATACAATTCTTTATTGAAGTTGTTCCTTGGGAAACTCACGTGAAGATGGTTGGGGCCTTTTACAGTATCACATGTTTTTTTTACCATGGGCTATTGAGTTAGAAAAGATAAATGACATAAATTTCAAAGTGAATGGCCAAAGAGTCAAACTGTATCTTCATAATATTGAAGAAGTAAAGATAGTGGAAGCATATACACTATGTTAAGTATGAGTACCCATGTTGTCTAAGTCGTGCCATGACAATAGATCTAACGCTTCCTGGGACAACCCAAGATAGAGACTGATGCTTAGGGCCCTGGTATGTTTCTTTTTACCCCTATGCTTTATTATTGTGATATTTTGTGCATTGAAAAAAATGCAAACTCTTTTGAATGGGGTTTCGATAGTTATAGGACTCTGTGAACTCTGAGTAACTATGGCCTATAACTATCAAAATTTTTGAGTCGGAGGGTGTTTTCTTACATGTATTCTTTCCCTAAGGAAATATGTTTTCTATGGAACCTGCACATTTAGGATGTGTAGGTAGTATTAGTAGCATGTAGTATTGAAGTCTCCGTCATATGTTACTGTTTGTGTGAAAAATGATACCCATTAAAATTTTATTTGTTAGTCTTGATAGCAACCATGCAATATTGATTCATTCGCAGTGCTTGCTTTGATAAGTGAGGCTTAATTATGATGAAAAGCATTATCTAAGAGCTTGTATTGATAGTGTAATTAGTGCCATGTGTGTGTGAGCTTTCTTTGCTTAATTTTTGTACTTTGTTTCAATTCAGAACTTGCCCTATTACTATGATGGAGATTGTAGGTTAGGTTGCTAGGTAAGGATCTTAGGACTTTGTTCATATTAGAACACTTATCCAAAATAACTAAACTAATGTGTAATATATTCCTTGATCCCAATATTTGAATCATGCATCTATGCTTCCCTTTGTAAAAACCAAAGAAACCTAGCCTTGTTGAATGTAAAATCCTCAAATTAGCCTAGGTCTTTCCTTGAATATTGTGCACATTGACTGAGGCAAAAAGCTTATGTTGAGGGTGGCTACCAAAAGTGGCCCTATTTCATATGTTTGATATTGTGCACCTCGACTCAACCCAAAAGCCTAAGTTAAGGGTGGCTGGTGTAAGGGTAATCACTTAAAATAGGGTGCAAGTAAGTGTTATAGGAAAAAGGGAGAAAAAGTGCTATGGGTGCAAGAAAAATGATTAGATGCCTAAATAATGTGCTAAAAAGAAAATTGATGTAAATAGAAGGAAATGAGCTAAAAATGATAGTAGGTGACCCAAAAAAGCATGAAATAGGAGAAAGGGAGAATGAGTTAAAAAATGACATTGTTGGTAGCGCAAAAGTGTAGAACAATGCAGTATCAATGAGGGCCATTAGTCACTATGTTCCTACAACATCATACCAAAGACCCTTGAGCCTACGTTACAAGCCAAAAAGTCCTATAATGATCCTAGTCCAACTTGTTGAAGGTCATACTTATGCATCTAGTTGAAAGCTTATGGTATTGAGCACAATATTTGAATATCTTTTGTGAGTTTGAGTGATTTTGTTCAGTCGCAAGCATTGAATTTGAAAATACTATCATGAGTATGATATGGGACTTCTTTTAGTGAGGGCACCAACATTGCACTGCTGATTTTAGGTTATTTCTATGATTGTTGATTATTTGTTATTACCTTGCTTGTCATAGTTGCACTGTCACATGTATTGATCTACATTGATTCATTTAATAGGTAACATATATGCAATGATGAGTAGTTTAGGTGTCTCTAGTTGATTTTGAGGTGATGTATTCCATTAGATTGAGGTCTTTGTGTTACTTTATTGCGTATGTTGATAAACTACATAACTTTTTTATGATACAAACTTGGAATTTTATGTGTTCTCAAAGCAATGTTAGTGGGTTTGATGTCTTTTCATGTTTTTTTAGGATTATAGGATCTTGTAAGATTTTGGGCTAAGTCTTGCAGTTGTTGCATTATTGTTGATGTACGAAGCACTCTACGGGTCGTGGAAATTTCAACAAGAAGTAGAGTGATTTCGTAATTGGGATCCAGTGAAGGGCCTATTTTCTAAAGGTGCATCCACAAACTGTGTAGACGAGCCGTGGAAATTTGTACTAGTCTTGGATGAGGTTTCGCGCCTTGAGGATCAAATTTTAGGATTTTCTAGAAAATCATCAGACGAAACCGTATATAGGTCGTGAGTATGAATACGAACCGTAGAAATTTCTCTAGAAGTGAAGCCCATTTTTGAAGAGTAAAGATTAAGAAGCCCTAGTATGGGCCATATAACTTAGAACAACACATAACCTTGCCCGTATTTCCTGTCAGATCCTATTTTCCTATTCTGTTTTGGAGTTGTATTTTAGTTATTATAAGTGGGTTCTTTAGTTTATTTTAAGAAGGGAGAGAAGGAGAAAGACCAGAAAAAAGAGAGATGTGCTTAGAAACACTTTGAAGACAACTTTGTCATTTTAATCAATACTTTTTGATTTCTTTTGAAGTGTTTGGGATTTCTTGTTCTTAAATTCATCTTTGTATGTGCTTAATAATATTATTCCATATCATGATTCTTGTATGTATAATGATTATGCATAGCTAAATTAATAACTATGGTTGTGGGATGCATGTCAAACTAACAAGGTAAAATCGGATAATTCATAATTTTTGGAACGTGTGCATGCATGTAATTCTGGGAAAGTGTGCATACTTTCCTAATTATTACTCACTGTAAAAGGTAGTAGAGAATGGGAAAGGAGATGAATTAATAGGATTCGATTGATTTCTTCTAGTCTAATCAACAAAACTGGATAAAGGAGAGGTTTTATTGGGATAATAGGTATGGGTTAGTAATATCACACTACTGGGATGGATCAAATCATGTAGTGATATTTACCTCTCACTTGGATCAAAGGGTTTGGTAAATGTCACTTACCGTCTTGCATGCAACACACTAGAAAAGATTACGGTTATCTGGTAATACCAAGTTAGGGAATCATGAGGAGCAAAATACCCTAGTTACTCTTCTCACTAGTTTCACAACACTTGTTCAAGCTAAGATTTACTTTTGGCAAATTATAAATCCCCCATCTTTCAAGATATAAGTAGGTTAATCCCTTCACTTGCTTGAAATTACACTGAGTCTACCATATTCCCTGTGGGATTCCACCCTAACCTTTTTTAGGTTATATGTCTTGACAATGACCGCCTTAACCTTAAAAAAGAAGGTGTAGCTTGGGAGACATCAGGTGGCTATCAAAACAAAAAGACTAGGTCATAAGGTGTGTGTTACCTTTGGCAAGTAGTCCTCTCTCATCTCGGTGCGGAGGCTTATACATTGGGAGATTCATGTTATGGCCTTCATGGATTCTTGATGTCGGTTATGGTCCCATCACCACTATGTTAAGTATTCTGACACTCATGTATTATGGATTTCATTGAATATTAGTATTATGCTCTTTCCAATATACATTTATCTATGTATGTGCCCTTGTAATCAAATATTGTTTAGAGGCTAATATGTTCATAAGCATTGCACGCTCGCATACTTAATACATTCCAACTTAGTAATTCATACTGATTTGCCTACGTGATCTAACCATGTTGGGACCGGGGACTATCATCTTTACATCTTGACGGCTACCTTGATTGACAAAGTATTTCTTTTGGTGAGTCCTATCATCCAAGAACAAGCCTCCTTCTATCTACAATTTATGTTATGATGCTATATGTCTTTACTTTTAGGGTTAGCTGGGGACATGTCTCCACTCCAATCCTATTCAATATGAATAGAGGCATTGTTACACATCATGTAAGCTCTACGTATGGGCTTGTTATGAGTTATTCTATTATCTTATGGATACTAAGACTATATCTAAATCATGTTGTTAATGTTACGATGATATGTTCCTAATGATTTTTGGTAATGTGGAAAGTCCTAAGTGCCTTCTATCCCCATAAAGTGTGTCTTACTTACTGGATCCTTAGTTCTTATGAGCTATGTGCTATGTGAATCATGCAAATCCCTACCCCAGTTACATCCCCATAGCATGAGTCATACTTACTCGTCCCATAAAACTATGTGTTTATAGTTTAATCATACACTTCTTAACCAATAATGTGTATATGGATGCTATGAGGCTTGTTTGGAAACTCCCGGGTTCTCATTCTCCATGTCAATCTGACACCCTAGGCCTGCATCATGACCAGCACATAGTTTATGAGGAAAACAGACTTCATATAAGGACCCCTTAAGTCGAACTCTCACCTCCTAATCCCATTTGGTGCTATGTCATTCCCACGAAATAAAATTTGAAAACATGCACATAATCATAATCATTTATAACCTTTAAAAGCATAACATCATCATCATCTTCATATATATAGCAGCTTATCTAAGCATTATAATCTAACACAGGATCCATCATTTGGTGAGAATTGTCCTTTCACCTTCATGTTCATAAACATTTGGGTCTTAGGTCACCCTCATAATTTTTCATAAACATTAGGTTCTTAAGTAACCCTCATAATTATAAATCATTCATCATTAGAAAACTTTATTATGATAATTGTGTGGATTTCATGTATACCACTTTAAATCATGTAACTCAAGAGAACTAGGCATGAAAGTAATGCAATTCATCAATTTAAATAATTTTAAAAACAACCCACCTTAATTATACATAATATCTTTGAACTGCAGATATAGAATCATGCAATTCCTTTTATAAAATTATCAATTTCTTAATAACATCATAGTATAATAATATTCATAGCTTGAATCTTATAAAATAGGTCATAGGAGAAAACCTTTGAAATTAATTTAGCAAGTTCACGCAACATAAGAAAAACTTCGACATATATCATGATTGATAAAAGTAATAGAGTGTACCAATAAGGATTTAATTATTGAAACTTGAAGAATTTGTAAAAATAGGTTTTAGGATTCCATGGGTGGAAGACCCCATGGATGAAGGCCCACATACCTTTTAGACCATGAAACTTGAAGAAGATAACTTTGAAACTTTATGAATCCCTTTATGATGAATTTTCTTTAATGGAGATGACTTGAACTTCATGAAACTGAAGAAATTTAACAAAGGATTTTTAGAGAGAAGTTTGAGAGGATTTGACAGTGTTTAGATAGAGGATTAGGTCAAAAAAGGATATTTTTATGCAATTGCGTATATAAAGGTATTTGGATCGGTCCTAACAAGCTTTCTAGGAAAGAAATAAAAGACGAAAAATATTTATCCATCAGGGGGCAAGTGTGCAACGCGCCTTATCCGTGGAGTCCTCTGATTCATAGAATATCATAAAAAATTACTTTTAGATATTGGTGTCCTAAAAATTTAAGATGACCCTTTTCCTATACAATTTTGCCTCCTAAAAATAATATGATGTCGGATTCGCCAAATAATGCATGGTTTTCAAGATGCTAATGAAGTACATCACAGGGTCTTTTGGAGCTACGTTGATGGGTATTACACTATAACTTTTCCATGTCACATTAAGATACTACCCAAACCAACCTGTGAGGCATATAATACACGATAAAACCATCTAGACTTTCAGGCAATGTCAAAATAGAAGCTGACGTAAGATGATCGTTCAACATTGTGAAACACTTTTCAAATTCATCGGACCACTGTAATTTCATCTTTTTTGGGTCAACTTAGTCTTGAGAGAGGAAATCCTTTAACAAATCTCCTATTATATTCAGGCAAACCCAAAAGGCTCCTAATATTGAATGGAGACAATGCATGTAGGCCAATTCTTTGCCATCACCATATCTTTTGGATAAACTCTAATACCATCACCCAAAATGTTGTGAACACGAAAAGCCACATCTCTTAGCCTGAACTGACACTAGCTAAACATGGAAAAGAGTTGTCTATCTCTTAGTGTTTGAAACACAATCCAAAAATGGTCTTTATTATTTTTCACATCCCATGAATAAACCAATATGCTATCTATGAACGAAACTACAAACATATCTAAATACAGTTTGAAGATCCCATTCATCAAATCCATGAAAGCAGGGGGAGGGAGGGCATTTAGTAGTCAAAATGGCATAACCATGAAATCAAAGTGACCATAGTGGGTCCTACATGCCATCTTTGGAATGTCTTCTTCCTTTACCCTCAATTGGTGGTATCCGGACTAGAGATCAATCCTAGAGAAATAGCTTGCACCTTATAGCTGATCAAATAGGTAATTGATCTGTGGAAGTGGATACTTATTTTCAATGATTACCTTATTCAATTGCTAATAATCGACACACATCAAAATTGAACCATCCTAGGCCTCATGAATCCTTTATCAAGTAAGTCCTTTAGTTGTTCCTTAAATTCATTCAACTCCCTTGGGCTTACTTGATATGGAGGTATAGAAATTGGTCGAGCGTCGGGAAAGAGAATCAATATAAAAATTAATTTCCTTTACGAGAGGAATATCGGGCAAATCATTAGGAAAGACATCAAAAAACTCATTAACTTTTGGAATTAAACCAAGAGTAGGAACATGAGACTCATCATCCAACACAAAGACAACATCATATAGGAAATCTTTGGAAATTATTTTCATAGCTTTCATATAAGAAAAAAACTTTCCCTTGAACACCGAATTCGTTAACTTCCATTGACGGATAGGCTCATTAGGATCTTGGAATTTTTCCTTTTGGGTACTACAACCAATATAAGCATAGGATGCATGCAAGATATTCATACCAGCAAAAACATATAAATTGTTCATATCGAGCTTAACAAGGTCATATGGAAAGAATTTATTCAAGACCGAAATGTGACAGTTTTTATACACTTTCTTGGCTAGGAATGACTCTCCGAGTAAGGTTCTAACAAGACTTCCGGAGACACATAAAATTTTATAAAAAGATAAGGAGTAAAAGAATACATATTAGCACCTGGGTAAAGCAAAGAATACATATCATGAACAAAGACACTTAAACATACCAATAACCTGATTTGAAGACTCGTTAACGTTCGTCCTAGCATACAAAGCATAGAATCAATTACTATGTGGACCTTCACCTTGTGCTTGGGCACCTTGTTGCACCTTCCTATTTTGAAGCATTTGTCCTTGTTTGTTCCTTTGTTTACCTTTATTAACAATATTAGGACACTCAAAAATCTCGTGCCTCATATTTCCATAACCAAAACAAGTATTGATACCAATCAAGCAACATTAGGATACTCAGAAATCTCATGCCCCATGTTTCCATACCCAAAACAAGCACTGATACCAATCAAAAACATTAGGACACTAAGAAATATCGTGCCCCATCATTCCATAACAAAAACAATCATTGCTACTAATCAAGCATTCAGCAACATGGTTCCTCACACACATGAGACACCTACGAGGAGTAGCACCTCTCACCTTGAGCTTTATGGTTAGTCAACCTTGCTTTGTCAAAGCTTTGAGGAACACATTTAGAAGTCCCTTGGCCTTGTTGGAAATGGCAATACTGGACTTATTATAAGAAAATATGTTATCATATCGAGCTCGCTTGGACACCCTTGTCCTAATATTTCGAAGTTTCTCACTCTTCACTTGTCTGACATATGTCATGAGCGTAGAAATATCCATCTCTTTAATGATCATTTGGGCCTTACACTTCATATTTACCAACTCAGACTCACCTAAAGTAAATTTTGTTTATGTGGGCCCTAGAGTCGGCCATTGAAGAAGGAGCATGTTTGCATAATTTCATAAACTCAAGGGCCTACTTGCCTCAAATTCATGAATTCCATCACTTTAGCTTTTCTTAGTTCAAGTGGGAAGAAACGATCACGGAGAGTGGCGTAAAACATCTCCCAAGCAATACGACGTTCTTCGACTCTCTCGGATTTCCATTGCGTGACGTAAAATTTAGAAACTCTCTTATGTTGATACTCCTTAGGTGAAAGCCCCATAATCTCCACCATCTTATAGATTACATCAATGAACTCTAGTGGGTCCTCATGCACCTTGGAACCATGAAACTCTGGGGAGTTTTCTATCATGACTGAAGCTTGGGCTTAGGCACAACGTGGAGAATGGGGAACCTAAAGTGGACCCCAAATAAGCCTCTTGAGCATATATGACACATCTTGGTTGTAGAGGAATAATTTAACAACAAAAACATAATTCTAGGGGAAGCAGGATTTCGGACTCAAGCTATAGGGATGTCGCGGGGAAGGGTATTAGCATGGACACATATCAATTAAATTCTAAGGGGCAGGTAAGTATGACTCACATTATGGGGAAAAGTAAGGGCTGTTGACTTTCATCTCATCAAAACAAGCATCAACACATATAAGGGAATAAGAGACTAAGCGATGTCTTCAATAAAACATAGACATAATAGGCGTTGAGCTCATAGCATACATATCTATATAAAACAACACCTCTAACATGAGTGGAATGAAGGCCAAGACATCTCCTAGACTAACCCTCAAAAGATAAGTATCTATAAATAGAAAAGTCTTAATAAAGCATGAAAGTAAATGGATATTGTCCCCAAAATGGAGGACTCACCAAAAGCAATTTTTAATCAAACCGTCTAGCTTCATGAAGGAGGAGTATGAATAGGAACTTTGGTCCCTACATGGTTAGATCATGTGAGAAAAAAGTATGTGTTAGTACTTGGAATGGAATACATATATGAGGTGTAATGCAACAAATATCATAATCCTTAATTAAATAATATACATAGTCATAATGGATGGATATAGGCTAAACATGATATGAATGAGCCATGCTTAGTCAAAACATGCATGGAGAATCTACAAGTCACATAACATTTCATACATAGATGGGAAAGAACATGTCATAACCCGATCCCTTTCATGATGGCACTTGTCAGAACCCACCTGCAGTCAAGCCAATTACCCAACCCCAAGGTAGCTATCCTATATTCAAATCATGACCATAACAAACATAACAATATAATAACCACAACTACCTTAAACCTGGAAATCAATTATACATAGCCATGATAGATAGAAATACATACTTATATACCTATACGACTAAACGAAAATGTAATATACAACCCAAGAGTGCTCCCACAATTACATAATATTATAGTATAAGGCAAAAGTTTGAAAGCAAATGACGGCCAGCAAAAGAAGCAGACTGTGACGAAGCCAAAGCTGCTTCTGCTCACCAAAAAGAAGCCTCCTTCACTCCGAATTTAGCTCTGTCACTTCTCAAAGACCAATATTGGAATTTTGGAACTGATGAAATAAATAGATCTCTAATATGATACTCAAAACACAAAATGGTACAAAAACTCACTTTTTCAATAACTTAAGCTTCAAAACATGTAAAAACTCAAATTTCCAACTTTTAAAACTCAGGCTTTCAGTTCCAACCATGCTGATAGTTCAAATTAGCATAACACGAAAGGGTAAAACAATAATTTTCATAAATAAGGCCAAAAAAGAAAAACCAGATTATTTTAGTCCCCAATATTGACATTGTCAGAAACAAATGATGGGTTCGTCATTTAATATGACATCAAGGATTGGATTTAGGTGTGTACTAATCTAAAATAGTAAGGTCATTCCTTATGCCTCTAGGAAATTTAATGTGCATGAGAAGAATAACCTGACTCATGACCTTGAGCTTGTGACAATAGTGATTGCCTTGAAATTTGTTAACATTACTTGTATAAGGTTCATATGAATGTCTTCACCAACCACAAGAGCCTCCAACATGTGTTCACCCAAAAGGATCTCAATTTGGGCAACAGAGTTGGTTAGAGCTAGTCAAAGATTATGATATGAGCATAAGGTATCACCGTTTAAAGGCAAATGAGGTAGCTGACACTTCATTTCAATTAACCCGACTACTCAACGAAAGAAGGAGCGGTCGTCATCAACATTATAACCCAACGAAAGTGGTTCACTAGACTAAGCAATTGTAGGATCTGGGTGTTTCTAATAATTAAAGTCATGATTCAACTACACAATATCTAAATACCGAATTGACAAACAAATTGGGGAAGATGTTAGGGATGTGCGAATATGGAAATCGATCTACCAGCTAGGTCTAAGTATTTGACTAATTGAGTTGATATGTAAAATGTCCTTTCAAATTTCCTTAAATAGTTTATTTAAAAGTGTAAAAGTTTATGCTACGAATTGTCGTTTGGCAGTCAAATCCAGCCATCACCAAGCACTCTGGTGATGCACCGAATATGCACTTAATCGCTTTCCTTTGCATCATCTTACGACTTGTTTCTCTACAAAATTCGGCGATGGTTCTTCACTCCGCTGATAGAATTTGGCAATTCATTGAAGTTCCTATCTTATTGCTTAGAGTACTGCAACATTACGCGGTCTCTTAAGCCTGTCGGTGGTGCACTGAATATGTTTGTCGGCATTGATTCTAACTACTTTCCTAACTTGGGCTTGAACTTTTGTTACTGTAATGTTAGAGCTTCTCTCAAACTATTCAGTGGATATCACAATATGTAGACGATATTGCTTTTTCTGCCTTTTTGACATTTTTGCTTTCTTTTAAAAATTCGTCAAGCATTGCCATTTGTGCACATTTAATTCCATTCTAATATAACACACACATATTCATTAGAGATCAGAAATAATAGCACACTAAGAAAAAAATTGCTTTGCAAACTATCCCCAAAATGAATTTGAAATATGGATTCATCAACACCCCCAACATAAGCCTTTGCTTGCCCTCAAGAAAATTTCAAAGCTTGCAAACAAGGCCATAGGGAGCAGCACATACATTTCCACCTTTTTCATCCCCTCTTGAACATCCACAAACAACTTACGTGATTTTGAGGCTTCATGAGATGGCTAAGAAGTAATCAAAACATGGTTATGCTGGAAATTGCTCATGTAGGTTTTGATCACTGCCTAAAGGCATCACCATTCACCCTCACGCTATGAAGATCCTTAACACATAAGATTATGACATTATTTTCAAAGGACCTCTTCAACACTCACTCTCTCAATAGAGAAATGGCAAGTAATCTTCAACCCATAGGCTTGCCCTTGTTATAAGTTCAAAGTTTACTTGACTTTTTTGTGACTAAGATCCCAAAGGACTTTGTTAGGACTACAAAGTAGGATTAAGGTTGGGTAGGATAACATATGGATAGTAGTGGAACATACCTCCTAGAAGTCTACACATTCATTTCATGCTCAAAAGTCATTTTGGTACTCTTCTTTTCTTCTCTTTTTCACAATTCGGAGGGTCCATGTTTTTTTCAAGCAACTCTTTCTTTTTCAACTTTTTCCTTGCTTTCATTTATTTATATGACCTCTCACTTTTCATTCTTCCTCTTTTGCCTTTCCTCGACTTTTACATGGGAGGCACCCCCTTCTATATATTAACACCCCCAACTTTGCCCTTGGCCACCACTTAGCTCATTTCAAGCTCAAGGAGGGATTTGTAAGGAACAAGAAGGAATCGTGTTTCACAAGTATGAGTCAAGGTTACATGGTTATAAAAGAAAGGGTCAAGGCTAAAAGGGATTTACTACGGACTCAATTCATTGTGAATGGATGTCATATATCGTCAAATTGGACTTAATGGAACCAATGAAAGCCTAAGGTCCTTTCCTAATCTAGAATCAACCAACATAATCCTCAAAAGAAACCAGGCAAGTTCTAGATGTTGCAAAGCATGCCTTTCAACAAAATACCTCATGCTACAATGGAAAAATGGATTTGCATTTAAATAATGGAAACACACTTGTGATTTTCGATCATCGTATATCAAATCTCAATCACTCACATAGTCAACTAAAGATGCATTAAATCCACGCATGGTCTGATTTATCAAGAAAACGACTAATTAGTGAATGAGTACATGGTCCTCGTACACAACACTATCTAAGTCAATGACATGGATTATTGATGCTTGGAGTGCTAATGACTAGAGACACAATATTACCATTAGAATGGCTTTTCATATATGCACGGGGGTGGCCAATATTCTAGGATATCATTTCAATCATTCATCCATACATTCGACTCAAAAATAAGAAAAGGAAAAATAAAAAACCAAATACTATTCTTATTACAACCCAATTAAAATTTATTTACAACCCAAAAATTTATAATTTCCTCAACATTCATCAAAAAAATTAAAACAAGAACCACTTTCTAATACAACTCATAGCAAAAACATAAAGTAATTATCATCCATAAAGATACGGAACTCCATATGCTCACTCCATCTTAAAAGAACATTGTTCTCAATATGTATGGGACAAGAGAACTCAAGCATAAAAGTAAGAAATGAATATGCGAATCCCCTTGGTCCGAATCGATCCTTCTATCGTGGTGGTTGAGCTAGAGAACTTGTTATGGGGGCATCAATTCCCTCTTTGACCAGTGCACTCTCAAGATCAATCAAAGGGCTTCGGGTTTGGCTCACACATACCGGATGTGCCTACCACGGACTTGTCTAAAAGAGATGTTTCTTTCACAGTGTCCATGATTCAACTCTCCATCCATATTATCTCCTCATGGTCCTCTTGGATGAGCTTCGATCCAACTGTTCCTTCATCACTCACTTGGTGCTTACCTCCCTGGTTTCTTCGCTGTCTTCACCGGAAACATTCACATTCGACTCATCATTGAGGACCACAGTAATATCGATTTTTAGATGATTGTCTAGCCTATCAAAGAAAGTGCTCCAATTTATGAACTAGAAGGATGCCACATCCTTCATCAACAAATCAAAATAAGCTTTTAAAGCAATCATGTCAGAACTGTAACCAATTGCCTTCTCTATAGCTGCCACCCTATCCTTCATGTTGGCCAGCTCCTTCCCATGTTCATCAATCATCATTTCAAACCTATCCACCCTAAGTTTCTGTGCCTGAATCAATTCCCCTTGTTAGCCTCAGTCTCTATAGATGTCTTTAAATCTTTTGCTATGGCCTTCTTAACCGGCTTAGGCATAGATGGGTTAACACTAGTGGCAGAAAGAACTTGTACTTTGGTGAGTCGGCCAAAAGCCAAAATAGTAGCCCTAGTGAGGGGGGGTTGGTCATCGTTAGCCAATGCCACTGCATGTGCTTCACCGGTGGAAATAGGGGCAGGAGATGATTCTAAAGTAGGGAAAGAAGAAGTTATACTTGCCTTTGGGCCTAGCTCTATAGCTCCGGACTCGAGGGCTTCAACATAAACCACCAGCATTTGTCAGTCGATTTCTTCCTTGCCCTGTCTTGCTCATGCCTAAAACCTTTATCCTCAATCCTCCGGATGTGAGTAGATTCTAATGGAGTCACCTTTACATCAGTCTTCTTGTTTCTAATATCCCCGACTAGCTTACACAAGGCTATGACATTTCTTGAGAATGGCAATGAGGTTTGCTCCTACTTTGCCCTGGTTACAATTTCTGGAGCAGTGATTGACCTAAGATTCAACTCTTTTCTATCCATTATGCAACCAACTAATGCAACTTTGGCATGTTAAAGTATCGGCTTATTATGAAAAAGCATCACATTTTTTCTAGTAAATTCTAACCCAAATTATGCTTGTATTTTCGTCTCCTTCTTCTCAATGATTTCTCCCTTATATAACCATGAAGGAGCTGGACTTCAAATACACGGAAATAACAATGCTTTGATATCCTTAAATGTTTTGAGCTTCATTAAATCTTTTATGTATCTCCAGCTCCAGAACGTGCAACCCTGAACATCATTGATTTCGGCTTCAACACATGGGACTTGAACACCCCTAAACTCTATTGTGTCAAGAGGTTTTAGGACCGTTTGCACTCTTCTTTTGCTCTTTGGATGGACTCGACCATAATCCTCATAAAACTTGCGGACCAGGCTGGGCACGTACAAGTCTCAAGGTTTTGTAAGGATCCGGAACTTATGGAATTTAAGGACTTCCCGAACCTCTGAGTATAGATCAATTACTCCATCCATTGAAAGCTATTTTTCTTCTAAAATTGTCCTATGCCACTTAATTCTAAGGTTGTTTAGATGTCTTATACCTATTGTTTGCTAAATTCTCTTTGAAGATTGTAATAACAAGTCACGCATGGCCTTAGTCCTTGATTCACTTCGATGCTTCTTAGGAGTAGATTCTGATTGCAACGGTGAAGGTCTAGTAGACATGCTTCCGCTTGGTAATCCTTAAAAGCATACTCAAAACATTATGTGAGTATCAATCATAAGGCAATTAAGTTAAATCATTTTTTGTGGACATGTCTATTTTATTGGAAATCTTATTCGGCGATTTGCCGAAATGGTCTGGTGGTCAAATCAGTCATTTCTTTTTTGCACTATTTTTGGGATTCAGATCACTGCTTTATTCGGTAATGATGGTGCAACTTTGGTGCTACACCAAATGGATTCAACGATTGAGAAGAACATCGCCAAAAGTTGTAGAGCTCAACAAAAACCAATTATCATAAAAGGCGGTGTGTGTGACCTTTTAGCACATCATCAAATCAAATTCACTTGTAAAATGATTGTCGCAGAAGATAACGGGCTAGGAAATCTCCCATGCATTCAAAATTAGACCACGTTTCATGTAACAATTGGAATAATCACATATTAACCAACATTCCACAACTAATACATGCTCATTCATTCATTCCTACATTAACACATAAACATGGCTATAAACTCATTCAAGTGACGACTTACCCTTAAGAATGATGCCACCCAATCTATTATAGGGCAAGTGCACTTCGCTCAAAATGTTTTGGGGCTACTCAAACTGCACCCATACTCCAAAAGAGTAATCAATACAAGCATAAATGTTTATTCAAGCATTCTCAGGATGATGATACTATCTCATATTAAAGCATTCAACATGACATCAAAGGCAAAATTGAGACAACACCAATTAATATTCAACATTTTGGCATTAAATCAATCACAGTTAGCCCTGGCCAACTTACACAGACAATCTAGAGCTATTCCGAATGAATCAAAAAATCAATCAAATAACACATACATGTAACATAGGATTTTAAAATCATAACAATATATCATCCATATGATTTCTATAAATTTTAGGTCACAAAACAGGATTATCAATGCACAAAAACCTTGATCACCTTCTTCAATGCAAGGGCTCCATACCCCTAATAGAAATTAATGCTACGGGCAAAATTGCTACCTCTTTGATGATCAAAAGATCAATGGGAACCTTGTAATAGTTTTTGTTGATAAACATTCGTCACTCCAAAAGAGATTTTTCATGTTAAAGACTAAAGGGAAGCATTGGCTTGTTAAGCATGTTGAAAGGAGAGAATGTGAAGACCAAAAAGTCCATGGCATTTGAAAAGCATTTATTAGGTCGGTTAGGCATGGAAAATCGGCGACGTTGACTCTACCCGCCAAACACGTTGCGGTACGCTAATTGTCCTAAGACTACCATTTTTATCGAAAATCAAACCTTAACTTCAGTCATAAAGGGCGGTAGTTTTGACCATCGCTCAATAGGTTTGGCGATCCACTAAGTTACCACAAAGATTCCCAAATTTGATAGTATATCAATGGTCTTTGTCTGACTCCAAAGGCGGTCAAATACTATTCTCTCACTTTGACAATTCGCCGACCATACCCATCAAGTTGCCCCTTTTATCTTTCCCTTAAAATTTTTTCTTTTCAACCTACACAAATCAACATCCATTATTTAAAATAAAAGTTTACCTAACTATCTTACGTTTCGTTCAAGAAGCACCATAGTTAACATCATGGCACGACATAGTCCTTCTATTCTCTTAATTCACCCATGAATGGTCAATCACTAATATCACTTGGAGTTCTGTCACTTTGTTCAAAGTTTTGCAGATGTTGAGTACCACTTCCTCATCATTTACCCTTGAATTATCTCCACTTTCCACATCCACAACTAACCTTTCAGTAGCTAAGAGTGGCCTTCCGAAGATTATCAATAGATTTGTGTCTACCTCATAATAAAGGATCACAAAGTTGTCCGGAAGAATGAGTTTGTCTACCTTCAACAACACATCATGGAGAATACCCACTAGTCTTTTGATAGACCGATTAGCCATAAGCTAATGCATTATGCTTGGTGAAAGAGTTTCTTACCCCAATTCCTAGAATACAGACAAGGGCATAAGATATATACTTGAGCATAAATCCAATAACACCTTGTTGAACTTGTCAGCTGCAATAGTACAAGCTATTGTAAATGCACCAGGGTCCTCTTTCTTCATAACTATAGATTTTGTCAAGATAGCACTACAATTGTGAGACACCTAGATCATCTCACACTCAAGGGTCTCTTTCTTTGATATCAACTCTTTTATAAATTTGGCATATCCTTGCATTTCAGTTAGTGCCTCAACCAAAGCCTTATTTATGGATAGAGAACAAAACATAGAATTATTTTTAAAAAATTTGACGTCCTCCTTTTTTTTTTAAATCACCGAGGGAATGGAGGAACAATAATGACTCAAGGTGCTTTCAACCTCACATCTGGACTTGAATTTTTTGGGAATGTTTTCTTGGCATTCACAACATCATCCCCAACCTTCTCTTATTTGTCACACTAGGAATTGCCAAGACCATCACAACTTCCATCATCTGCTATACTCTCTTCAATTTCAACATTCACTGCACCTTCATCTTTTACCAATTTATCCTGACCTTCATCAACAATGGGCAATGACATTGTGCCTTATATTACTTTTCCAATACGAGTAGTCATAGATAAGTATTGTTGATCAGTGCCCTAATTGGCAAGCGTGTCACTAGGCAAACCATCTTTTGGTCGCTGATTGAGATGAGCTAATATGTTTACAAGACGAGTTTCCAAGTGCTTGAGCGAAGCTGAATGTGACATTACTGTTTGACTCAATTGTGAAAAGTCAAAATTCATCTCCTTCTACACTTTTTCGGAGGCTTCCACCTTGTCCAAGATTTGGGTTAGCATATCTTCAGTTTAAAGATTCTCTAGATTCACTAAAGGGTCAACAAATTTCACCTTATCATGGGGTGGGACATACCTATCTCCAACCCCATGCTTAATCTCATCATCCAACATTATTATTCCAACCTTGATTCCCAAGTGGCCTTGGAAAAGCCGACAAGGAATGCACCATTTGGTTTCCTATATGATGCACCTCCTCATTGTAACCACCTTCCAATGGTGCACTATCAAACATCACATCTCTAGTAGCTCCTATAGCATTTACACATTTAGGATTTTCCCCCATAACATGCTTAGTCAAGAAGTCAAGCTGAGTTAGCATCTTAGTTATGTTTTTATCCCTCTCTGGATCTTTAGCGAGCTGCTCCTTGGATGGACCCCTGTGTTCTGAAGGTAAGAGGTTGTCCCTCGTGTACCATGCTTGGTTGATTTTTTCCATGACATCTAGGAGGTCACGAGCTTCACTGAATGTTTGTGTCATAAGTCCTCCACTTACCAAGTGGTCACATACCCCTTTGTTTACTGCATCAAGGCTTATATAGAAGTATTGCAAAAGCATATGGTCTGGAACTCCATAATTAGGGCATCGAAGTATAAGTTTCCAAAACTGAAGACATCTCTCATGCAATGGCTCGTCTTCAATATATTTGAAGTTCTCAATACTCCTTCTTTGTTTTCTCATCTTCGAGGGATGGAAAAATCTTTTAGGGAATGCATTTTGCATCTCCCCCAACGAAGTAATAAAATCATGAGGCAACTCCGCTGGATACCTCACAACCTCTACAGCGATAGAGAAAGGAAACAACCTCAGTCTAATGGCTTTTTGGCTCATTCCCCCGATATTTAATGGTAGAAATACATCAACAAAGTTCTTGAGATGTTCATAAGGATCCTCGTGGCCAAGTCCTCCAAAAAATCCCTTCAACCGGAGGAGTTTGAGATAATGCTTGTGACATGAAAATTAACTCCTCCAGCCAACGAGGGAAGTCGTATAGTATTTGTGCTTCCCACTTAGTTCTAGTTAACACCCTGCATATCATTAGCTTCTCCATCATTCTCATCATGGAAAATTTCGTTGTCCTCCATATTAACACCTATTTTTCAACAACAAAAACAGCAAGAAAATAGTAAAAATAGTTATAACTACAAGAACATAGCTTAATAAACACTTCAGTCATGAACTCGTCGGTTCCCCGACAACGGTTTCATTTTTCATGTCACTCAACCCAGCTATTCAAAGTAAGCAGGGGTGGTCATCATCAGCAAAATAACTAAATGAGAAATTGGGTTAAATCACACAAGAAATTGTGGTTCACAAATTGAAGTGGTTCATAGGACTAGGCAATTGTAGGTTCTTGGGGTTTGCAATAATTAACGTAAGGATTCAACTACAAAGTATCTTAGTAACAAATTGATCAACAAATTAGGGAAGATATTGGGGATGTACAAATATAAGAATTGATATACTACCTAGGTCTAAATATTTGACTAATTTAGTTGATAATGAGTGAATAGACTAGGTTGCGTGTAACTCGTGTTCAGTTATGACACACGAGTGTTTCATATTATTCAATTATGATATCATACGCAGACAACCGAGGACACACTTGGCATAAGAAATTTCAATAAAACCCCTGATACCTTAGACATTGTATCTGTATCTATGGACTTCAATTAAAACACCAAAAGGTCTCCACTAATTAATCCGTTCCACAATCTAATCATTTCAGTTGAAGTAATAATAAGAGATCTAAATTAAACCTTAAGTTTGCATCCTTTAAATTATAGATTAAACATGGGAATGGATGTAAATTCTCTAAAGTAAAGACAAATAATTAATGATACAAAACACCCAATAAATAAATCAAGATCCCATATTAGTAGCACATCCCCAACATGGGCATTTTAGCCACACATGCTAGAAATTAGAGATTTAACACCAAAAATAGCAGATGAAGTCATGAGAAAGAAGATTGAATAGTGAATACTTGATTATCACCGACCAATCTACTCAAATATTACCTCACCAATGCTTGAAAATCCTATTAAACCATGTTCTCTAAAGAAGGAATGTTCTATAGCTTATCACTGGCCATACTATAATATTGGCTCCCCAATTCTTGAAACCCTATCAACCAATGTACTGTAAAGAAGGAATGTTTTATGTACTACTCTTTTTGTAAAACTAAGAAGAATGGCATGATATGTACAATGTTCTTTCGAATTTGCTTAAATTGTCCGTGGAAAAGTGTGAGAGTATATCCAATGAATTGCCGTTCAACTATCATGGTCAACCATTGCGGAGTACTCCGGTAATGCGTCGATTTTGCACTTCACTGCTTTCCTCTGCATCCTCTTAAGGGTTGTTCCTCTGCAACATTGGGCGATGGTTCTTCAATCCATCGATACAATTCGATGACTCGCTAAACTCCTATCTCATTGCCTACTTGTCATGGTTTTAGGGATTTGAGTACTGCCACTTTAGGCTGTCTCTTAAGCCATTCGACGGTGTGCAGAATATGTTTGGCGACAATAATTCTCACACCTTTCCAGACTTGGGCTGGAACTTTGGTTGCTATAATGTTAGGTTCTCTCCCAGAGTGTTTGGAAGATCACCGAATATGTAGGTTATACCGCCTTTCTTAGCTTTTTTGACACTTTTTCTCCCTCTCGAAGATTCGTAAAGTATTGTCCACTTGTGAACTTTTCATTTCATTTCCTTACATAACACATGCATATTCATTGGAGATTAGAAATAATAACATACCAAGGATAATATTTCTTTGCAAACTAGCCGCAAAAGTAGTCCAAAATATGGACTCATCAACGCCCTTAGTAAAGTTTCAATGGGAATTGTGTCTAACCTTGATGATGATCGGAAAAGGGAGTTAGCCAAATATTTTCATAGGTTGGCTAAATTGGGAGTAAAATGAGAGAGTCCGAACTTGGTTGAGTTGAAATGTCATGACTCAAAATGAATCACAACTTAATGAAGGGGAAAAAGTGTAAATCATCTCAACATAACATAACAATTCAAAAATTAGTCATGAGTAAAAGAGTGTCTAAAGTGAGTACAATAGGCCAAAATCGACTGACTTAAGAGGAGTACAAAATTGTCTCATAATATTTGATACAAGTCTAACATAAAAAGCAAATAAAATGAAAACTAAAGATTCACGGTGACTCAGAGTCTGAGCCTTATAGTTATGATCTAGATGGATGAATGATAACTCAACTAGAGCAATCAAATACCCTGTATGGGTCCCTATACTCGATCTTTAGGGAGGAAATAAAGTAGGGGCGAGTACATGAAAATGTACCCTGTAGCTTTAACCGACTGGGTAAGAAAAATCGAACAAGTATATAATAACATAGAATCTTGTTGCATATATCAAAGGGTTAGTACACAATATAACAACGTCATGAATTATGGCATATACAGATGGTGAACTAATTCAATGATGCAATGCAATGGTATGCCTGAATACAATGGAATCGCAGGCCATCTATGAGGTGATATTACTATCAACGCGGGGATGATGTACACATCTATCGAGTCGAAGAAACAATAGAAAACATAGGGATCGCAGGCCATGTATGCGTAATCACAACCGTCGCAGGGCTTGTGTACACATCTATCGAGCGGGGTTATAAGAAAAAACTCGAGGGCATCACATGCCTTGTATTGATATATCTCAAGGCATCGCAGACCTTTAAAAAGAGTAGATATGATGTAAAATATGTTCATACTAATGCTATAATATAATTATGCAATTTGCATGCCAATGCTATAATATATGAAAGAAGCTATGCGCATACCAATGCAACAAGGAGTATTAGATCTATGGATACCAATTCAATTGGTCAATATAAGATATGTGCATGTCAATGCAACAATGGAGTATAAGATTTATACATACCAATGCAACTAGTCAATATAAGATATCTGCATACCAATGCAACAATCGAGTGTAAGATCTGTGCGTGCCAATGCAACTAGTTAGTAGAAGATATGTGCATACCAATGCAACAATGGAGTATGAGATATGTGCATACCAATGCAACTAGTCAATATAAGATAGGAACAATGGCTATCACATCATACGGTTATACCATGTATATCAATTATTACCACTAGGCCATAAATGACTCAGATAATCACTATATTAGCAATGATCAAGATGTCTATGTATCATGCTCTACAAGAACCCTCAATTAGAAGCATAACTATTAAGTTCATAGCATTCATCATCAATTAGTCTGAACACTATCCCGAAGTTATCTCAAGTTTCATATTATCATAATGATATCCAATTTATCTCAATTCTCATGATTCCATCTCAATCCATCAATATTGGGTCACCATTTACTCAATTTTCAGCATAATTGATATCGTATTCCTATCAATTTCAATAATATCAAGTAAGAGGATTATAATTTAGTTTACATTTAACAATTATCATATGAGTATGCTCAATAACTCAAATCTAGTCCCAAAACGATTAGCCGAACCAAACATCAATCGGACAAGCTTTATATCAACTCAAGCCTCCAAATGATGCTCGGACTGATCAATCACTATCTAAAATAAATACTACATATCAAACATGCATTTTGATACCCATATTTTCATGAATTATGCTTATAGGCAAAATGATCAAAATTAAGACTAAATTTCGAGTTTCTGAATATAAAAATCAACTTCTACACAAAAAATGGAGTTTGTGCGAGTAAATCCCACTAAAATGAAACTTAACTTGAGTGAGAAATCAACATTTGATGTTTAGAAATCATGGTTTAAAAATACCCAATTTGTGGACATTCAAAATCATGGAATTGAAGAAAAAATCAAGATAAACCTCATGCAAAATGATAAAGATCGTGTTGGGAACACTTACCTAAGTTAAATCTTCGAAAACCTCTTCTCAAAATCACCCAAAAAGCTTCAAAAGTTTGAAATTTAGTAAAAATAATGTTTTCCAATTTTTTATTTGTGCAGGTATCTATAAGACTCTGTGACCGTGGTTGGGGTCCCGCAAACACGGAGGACTAATCCAAAAATGACCTCCACGATCGCGGACACCAACTCGTAAATCCAAAGAGTAACAGGGACAAGGGTCACACAAGCTAATGCCTCGTGGACGCAGAGAGTGAAATCTCAAAACCCTCCACATAGGTAGAGAAAAAAAATGACCTTGCACCAGAACTGTGCACCATCAAAAATCAGCCAATAGTGAAAACTCGGAATAGACAATTGGGCCTCATCCAAAATTGGAATTTCAAAGACCAAATATGTATCCATACCATAAATGACGATCCAGACACAACGGAATAATCAGAATTAGATTTTGAGCTCTCTACAACACATGTCAAATAAACAAGTTTAGAACTTAAACTACCCAAACTATGCTAAAAAACTCCAAGAATTATTATGAGACCACTTCTACTGTTAGTTTCACCATTCGGAACTACAAGAACTATCAAATTCCGATCCATGTTTCTGAACTCCAAATGTTAACCGAAATTAAACTTTGGTTCCGAAAACGAACAAAATCAAAAATTTGGGCCTAAAAACCAATTTAACTCCGTATTAAATTTCACAACATCCTATAGTTCAGTTTTGACGTTTTTGAGTTGATCAAAATGATTGATCTACGACTCGAAACTCAAAACTCATAATGACACAAAAGGTCACATTTTGAATACTTTAAGCTTCTAAAAATGCAAAAAATTATTTTTTCAACCTTTAAAACTCAGGATCTCAGTTCCAACCATTCAAACTAGGGCCAAAGCAACTTATGAAAGGGTAAAATAATAATTTTCACGAATAAGGAAAAAATGACTAACTTGATCATCACATCATTTGCGACAAAGAGAATATTTGTCCTCAAACATAAAAGAAAAGGAAGTACTAGAAGCCTCAAAGTGGCTAGGATTTCTAGCCTACATGTCAAACTCCAACTCAAAAGTAGCCTCATAAATAAAAATTTCCCGCCACTGAAACATCCTAAAAGGTATAGCTTTTGGCCTCAATCTCCAGATCTGCCTGTCCAAAATATTAATAGGCTCTACTTCGAAGGGCAAATTCGGACCCAACTCAACAGAGTCATAAGAAATCAAATATGACTCATCTAGAATGTACCAACGGAGCATACAAACATCAAAAATAGGATGAATAGAAGATAGTCTCGATGGGAAAGCCAACTCATAGGCTACCTCACAAATACTCCTCAATATCTCAAATGGCCCAATGAATGTGGACTAAGCTTGCCTCTCTTCACAAATCTCATCACATCCTTCATGGGTTAACCTTTAATCCAAACACTATCACTAACAGAGAACTCAAAAGGCCTAATACCTTTATCAGCACAACTCTTTTAGCGACTCTGGGTTATCAGAAGTCTACTCTAGCACCTAGTCCATGCATCCTGAAGTAAATTAACACTCAACACCTCAGTCGAACCTAAATCAAACCATCAAATTGGTGAGCAACACCTCCGGCCATACAAGACCTCAAACGGTGTTATCCGGATGCTGCAATAGTAACTAGTGTTATACGTAAACTATGCCAATGGTAATAAATGGTCCCACCGGGCCATAAAATCAATAATATAGTCTCTAGGCATATCCCTCAAAACCTGAATCATGCACTCTGTCAAAACATCAGTCTAAGGGTGAAAAGCAGAACTCAAATCCCCTCTAATATCAAAACCACATTTTAGAGCAAATAAAAAGTTGATAAGTAATCATAGGCCCTCTGTTTGATACTTTAGACATTGGCACACGATGCAATCTGTCAATGTCCTGGATATATAACCTAGCCCACTGCTCTTCACTATAACTACTTTTCACTAGTAAGAAGTGTGTCGAGTCAATCGATCAACAACCACCTAAACAGAATCAAACTTGCCAAGGCAATGGGCAAACCTATAGAAAAATGCATAGTCACTCCTTCCCATTTCCACTCGGGTATGGGCATCCTTTGTATCCATCCACCGAGCATTTGATGATCATACATCATTAGTTGGCGATTCAAACACTTGGCCACGAACCCACCTATGTGTCTCTTTATGCCAAGCCATTTGTAATGTTTCTTAAGATTATGATACATCATAGCACACCCACGTAGACCAAATATCTAGCATAGTGGGCCTTCTTTAGTATAAGTCTCACTCAATCTCCCACCTTGGGTACAAAAACTCAACCATAATCTTTAGAACACTATTAGAATCAATAATATCCTATTTGGCTTCACCTTTCAACACCTTGTCCTGAACCAAGCACAATTTGGGATCCTCGAACTGATGAGCTTATATATAATCACATAAGGAAGATCTATCCTCAAAAAAGTCTAAAACATCTTAAAAGGAGAAATATCTAAATGAACCATATGTTTAGGAAGAGTCTGAACCTCTAAAACTAAGGTCCTCTCCTCGACCCTCAAGATTATTAGACACTCCATACTAGTAGCCTTTTGGCTCAAAGTATCTACCACCACATTAGCCTTCCCGGGTGATTGAGAATAGAGATATCCTAGTCCTTAAGCAACTCCAACCACCTACATCGTCTCATGTTAAGATTAGGATAAGAAAAGATGTATTTGAGACTCCAGTGATCAGTAAAGATCTCACAAATCACCCCAAAAAGATAGTGTTGCCACAACTTCAAAATACAAACACAACCGCACCCAACTCCAAGTCCTGGGTAGGGTAGTTTCTCTCATGCTCCTTCAGCTGTCTAGATGCATAGGCTATAACCTTCCCCTTTTGTATCAATACACAACCCAAGCCCATATCTAAAGCATTGTAATATACAATCAATGGAACTCCTTCTTTGGGTAAATAAAGAATAGGTGCTGAAGTCAACAAATCCTTCAGCTTTTTAAAGCTCGACGCACAATCATCTGACCACTAAAGTGCCATAGCCCTATGAGTCAATCTAGTTAACGAGGCTACTATAGGTGAAGAACCCTAAAAAGTAGACCAATAATACGCCTCTAAATAAGGGAAACTCCGAATCTTAGTCGGGGATATTGGCCTAGCCTACTCACAAAGAGCTGCTACCTTGCTGGATCAACCATAAAATTTTATTTTAATACAGCATGGCCATGAAATGCAACAAACTCATGCCAAAATGATGAGTCCATATTTCAGACTCATCTTGGTGTTAAATTGCAATGAACATTGCCCTTAGTGTGCTTACAATTCCAATTCTTAAATTGCAATGAAACAATGCCTTTAGTTTGCTAACAATTCCAATTGCTAAAAAATATGCATGTGATATGATGGGAAATGTAGTTAAAACTGCAGAAAAGGGGAAAGACTTGGTGGAATCCTAGAAAGTGAGCAACAGTGTTGAAAGGTAGTGCATAGCCTTGTCACCGACATCCTTGGTGATCCTCATGGAGATCGTCTAACTATACAGCAACAAAGTTTCCAAGTGAAGTCAAAAGTATGGCTAGGATCGATATCGCGAAGCATTTTTTGTGGGATGCCAAAGTGTATATGTGATCACCTAAAGATGCAGCACCCAAATCCCTAAAACACTATGGAGAGGCAATACGAAGAATATTTCAACGTATCGCCAAATTGGAATGAAAGAGCAATGAGTAATTGGCTAATGTCGTAGTGGAAAAAGACTCATAAGATGCACAGAAAAGCAAACAAGTGGACATTTGGCACATCACCAGAGTGCTCGGCAATGGTCGACATTGACCGTTGAATGGCATTTTGCAGCATAAACATCCATATATTTGCACGTAGTATATAACAAATTTTAGAAAGGCATTGTACGTCATCTGTTCATTCCATATCAGAACAATTACATGGTAGAAGTAGTACATAGAACATTCCTCTAAGAGTACAAGGAAGTCTGGGGTTTTGAAGCTTTTGAGCATCAAATTGGAGAAGATTGGATGGTAATAATTAATTGATTTGCACTTAATCTTGTTTCGCATGACTTCTGCTACTATGTATGGTATTCAATCTTTAATTTCTAACATATGTGGCTTAAACCACCATGTTAGGGGCATGCTTTTGATATGGATCTTTAATTTACTTAATGATTTTGTGATATCTTGACTTCCCTGTAGTTGATTCGGGTGAATTTATATATCCGTTCGAAAGTTTAATGTATATATTTCAAGGTTGCGAACTTGAGCTTTTGTTTTAGATCTTTGATTGTTACCTTCGCTAGGACTATTGGAGTGTGGAATGGATATAATAGGGGCAAATCCTTATGGGGTTTCAGTTGATATCCATATCCATGGATTCAATGGCAAAGGTAGTAGGCGTTTTTCTTGACTTCTTAGGCAAACTGTGTCCTCGGCGGTCTACGTGTTATATCTTAGCTGATACATATGAAAAACCCATATATCTTAGGTGATTTGGGTTACAAACAACCTAGCCTATTCACTCATCATCTACTCATGTAGTCAAGTATCCAGACCCATTTGTTAGATTACTGCCCATATTTGTATATCCCTAACGTCTTCACTTAATATATGTTTAATTTAATAATTTGCACTAGTTTGCTGAACTTTTTTTTGATTATTACAACCCCAGATCATACAATTACTTGGTCCAATGAGTAACTTCTGCCTTGAACAATGATTCTCTATGGGATCGACCTCAACCTCTATAGTTAGGTTATTATGCTGCTGACGACTGCCACTTTTGCCTTTGAGTAGTCCGTTCAGCGACATCAAAAAACAGTTTCGTTGCCAGGGAATGGATGTGTTCATATTGGAAGTATTTGTTGAGCTTTGTTCTTGTAGCTAGAATTCTTTTTACTTTTTATGTGTTGTTTTTTGCTTTTGAACAATAGGTGTAGAGAAGGAGGATGATGAAAACGTTCATAGTGAGAATGTTGAGGACATGAACATGATTCAAGATGTTAATTGAGATCAGGTTGGAAGCACTGGTGCTATCTGACTACCCCCATTAGATGGAGGATTTAATTTCCATGTGACGAACACCATGCTGCAACTCCTTCAACTAAAGGGATTTTTTAGAGAGCTCGACCATGAAGATCCTCATGAACACTTGAGGAACTTTGTTGATGTGTGTTTCCCATTCATCTTCAAGGGAGTGAGCCAGGAAGTTCAACTAAAGGAATTTTCTTTCTCCATCACCGAAGAGGCATTGAGGTGGCTAGCAGAGTTACCTCATGACTCTATTACTTTATGGGAGGAGCTGCAGAATGCATTCCTTCATAAATTTTTCCCTCTCTCGAAGATGATTAAAATGAGAAAAATTATTGAGATCTTCAAGCAGCTAGAGGGTGAGGTGTTGCATGAAATATAGCTCTAGCTTCGGGAACTCTTTCTTTAGTGTCCTAACCATGGAGTTCAAGAACTCAAGCTCTTGCAATGTTTTTGTGTAAGTCTTGATGTTGTAAACAAAATAGTAGTTGATCAGCTAGTGCGAGGAGGTTTATTGACTCAATCATTCACTGAAGCTTACAACCTCTTAGATGGCATGAAAAAAATTGATAGAGCATGGTACACAAGAGGTGATGTAGTCCCTTCAAGCCATAGACCAAGGAGAAGCTTTCTAAAGTCTAAGAAAGGGATATGAACATGACTAAGATGTTAGCGCAGCTTGATTTTTTGACTAATTATGTCATTGGAGGAAATCGCAAGAGTGTGAATGTAGTTGGAGCTACTGGACAGGTGATATTTTAAGGTGCACTATTTGCAGGTGATTACAAGGAAGAATGTCATTACATGGGAAACCAAATGGTGGATTCTCGGCCATCTTTTCAAAGGACACCCATGAATCAAGGTTTGAACAAAAACATCAGTTGGCAAAATCGAGCATGAAGTGATCAACCTCAAGTATGGAGTTGGCAGAATGGTGAGGGAGAAAGAAACATTCCACCACATGATAGAGTGAATGTTGTTGAATTAACGATTGATCAAGTGAATCCTAGAACTACGGATATGCTTTCACAAATCTTGAGTAAGGTGTAACTTTGGATAAGGTGCTAAAAGAAATGAAATCTTATTTTTCCCACCTGAGTAAAGTTGTGATGTCTCATTTAGCATCCGTTAAATATCTTGAGACTAAATTAGAAAATAATTCAGCTTATTTGAATCAACATCGAAAGGGATGTCTAATCAATGTCACAGTGGCCAATCCAAAAGGAAATAATCAGCAGTACTTAGCCATAACTACTCGAAGTGGAAAGTTGGTTAAAGGTACCAAACAATGAGTTGTTCATGAAGAAATGAAAGAGGTTGAATAAAAAAAAGATATGATTGTTGATGAGGATTATGATCCAGAAGCTCAAGTTGTAGGTGATGATGTTATCGGAAATCCTAAGAAAGATAAACAAGAGAAGAGTTAGGATAATACAGCGAAGGCCAAGGACATTCTCCCCAATAATTCGTGTCTAGCTGTGAGAACCGAAGGCACAGCACGTCAAGGCTAATTCTCTGTTACAACAAAGGTTGAAGAAAGAACAGGAGGATGTTAGGTTTTAAAAGTTTCTTTCCATGTTTCATTCTTTGCCAATAAATGTTTGCCTTGTGGAAGCATTATTTGAAATGCTAGGGTATGCTAAGTTTATGAAAGAATTGGTGGCGAAAAAGAGGACTCTTGAATATGAGATAGTTGATGTTTTGCACGACTGTAATGCAATCCTGACACAAAGGTTGGTGACAAAGAAGAAGTCCTAGAGGCGTTGACAATTCCATGGAAAATAGGAGCCTCAAAGTTAAGCTCTTTGTGATTTAGGGGAATGCATAAATCTCATGCCATTAGCTATTTTTGTTGAATTGGGGTTGGAAACCCCTTGACCAACTACAATGCAACTACTCATGGTTGATAGATTTATCAATAGACTAATGAGAATTCTTCACGATATACTGATGAGGGTGGTTAAATTTATCCTTCATGAAGACTTTGTGATTTTGATTGTGAGATGGATAGAGATATGCCGATCATTTTGGGGATGCAATTCTTGGCCACTGGGCAAGCTGTGGTTGATGTTGAGAGAGGAGACTTGGAATTTAGTTAATGACGAGGAGGTTGTTTTCAACATTTGCTAAGGCGCGATGTGAGGCAACCTAAGGTTAGTATATTACTACTTTTTAGTTTGAATAATAGGTGTTGAATTTTGCAGGTTTCACTAGAAAAATGGGAGTGGAAATTTGATAAGGGCAACCAAGAGAGGCTACTCGGTGTATCGTTGAATCTTATTGGTGATTTTTGATTTGATCGCATTTCTTGTCAAGAAATGACTCTAGGGGTGCCGTAACACTTGACGAACCAAAGGTCCAATCGGTGAATCGCCAATCTAATCTAGTGATGGTCAGTTTTGCCACACTTTAAGGTAGAAGACAAGGTAAACTCACTATGAAAAAGGGCGGCCCTTAAAAAGTTTGGTGCAACGCCAAGTATGCTAGGCGGTGTGGATCGATGTCACAGAACATGTATACTCACCGACCTACTTAAGGCTTTTTAAATGCCTTGGCCCTTTGCCTTCCACCTTCCCTCCTTTTCTCTTCCCTCACATTCCAATACCACTTTCTTTATCTTTTCTTTGAAAATGTTCACAAAGAAGTTGGGAATAATCATCAAAGGGCATCGCCAAAGGTTTTCATTGTGTCTCATTGTTGAACAAGTATGATTTTGACCATTATTATAGTTCTGGAAGTAGCCATTGTATATGAAGTTGATCAGGGTTTGTGATGTAAAAATCATTCTTTACACATTGAAATTCTTGTAGAGAATCTCGTGGGTAGGACTTTATAGTTACTTTTAAACCCTATGTTGCACGTATGTATTATTTAATTTGGGTTTTGGTATATTTTTATGAATGTCGAAAAAAGGGGTGTGAATGAGTTAAGTTAGAGTCATATATGAAGGGTTCCTATCTCATTTTTGAATAGTTTATAGGTTTGGCCCCAAACCGTTTGCTTCATATGATGCTTGAATGTATTCAATTGAAACTAGGCCATGATCATATCAATACGTTCTTGAAATGTGTTTGCTTGTAGGATTGATTGCTTCTATGCACTATGGGTAAAGTCTGAGTAACCCTTGATCTTTTTTAGGAAATTTAACTTCCCCTTTGATAGATTGGGTGACATCATTCTTAAGGGTAAGTTATCCTTTGATCGAGTGTAAATCCATTGAGACCATGTTATAGTGTTGGCTAGTGATTAAGCTTATATTGATGTGTTGTGATGGGTTAGTATATACATTTCATCCATGTGATCTGTGAAGATTGTTGATGTTTTCGTGAATAGGTTAAGGCATTTGCCAGTCACAACAGGCGATGATCATTTTGACTGACTAAGTCCACATGATAATGCCTCCAACATACACATACACTGCTTTATTTGACTTTTTTCTTGAGGGAGTGTTGCTCTTTTTGGTGATGAACTCTCTTTGTCACCAAAAAAAAACGGTGCATCGCAGATTAAGCATAAGTATCTGAAAGAAGTAGTAGCCCCAAGCCTGATATTTGTGCAAAATGTGATGGTCTGTTTGACTGCCAAATCAGTCTAGCGATTCACCGAGTATGATATGCGGTCTAATTTACCAGTCTATTTTGAATGATTTTCATATCATCACAAATTGTGCTTGATTTTTTGTCAACACTTTTACATGTTGTTAGATATCATTATGGTGCAGGAACAGAACAACCAACGGAATAGGTCATACGTGATGGATCAAGAGCGGCTAGGAGGGTTTGTCATTGCTCTAGATAGAGCTGAAAGAAGAACCCATTGGCCTCAAAAAGAAGTGCGAGGAAAGAGAAAATGAAAAGTGGCCAAGCAGCAGGAATCTACCAGCGATGAGGATAAACGACTCAACATAATCGGACCAACTCAGTGGAGGAGGAGGAGGAGGAGGAGGAGAGACCTAGACCTTCCAGAAAGCCTACTACGCAGCCTAGTCCAAAAAGGAACCTAAGTGAAGGCAGGTCCAAAGCCATTTATGATTCTTTAATCCAGACATCCCAAAGGATCAGAGAAGGGACAGCCCCAAGACACCTAAACTAACTCAGAGAAGTGGGAAAACGGACAATTCTAAAAGAGAAACAATTTTTGACTTATGGGATGATTGATTGATATCCAGAGGTTTGGGAAACTCATAAATTCCACAATTTCAAGTTGTTCACCAATCATCAGGATCGTTATGTGTCTGCCTTGGTTTGATAATTTTATGAGGCGTATGACAAGTCCATTCCAAAGAATAAGAGTTGAGTTAATTCATTTCTCAAAGGCCTAGTTTCTCTGGAAGTTTGGGGAGTGAAAATCCTATTTTGTCAAACTGAAATCAACAATGTCCTACAATGCATGAACAGGGATTAGTAAATGGTGATATTTTTTGGCAGCGATTAGTAACTACATAAGTAGTTATGAGCATAGCAAGTTTTTATTACTCCTTAGTCATATTTTTAGGTTTCAAGGTCACATAAGTGGTTTGTGGAAGTTCGAGAAAGGATGTAAAAGGTTAAAATGCATGTGTTGTTCCTTGTGGCCATATTTGCAATATCTGGCCTGGATAGATTAATTTTTATTTGCTTGAGGGACAGCAAAGTCTAAAGTTGGGGTGTTGATAAGTCCATAATGCGGACTCATTTTGGGGTTAAATTGCAAAGAAACATTGTAGAAGGAAGGCTTAGGTTTTTTAGCTTTTGGGCGTCAAAGTAGGGGAGATTAGCTGGTGATAATCAATTAATTTACACTCAATCTTGTTACCCATGACTTCTACTACTATGTCTGGCATTCAATCTCTAATTTCTAACATGTATGGCTAAAAACCCCATGTGGGGGTGTGCTTTTGATATGGGTCTTTAATATACTTAATAGGTTTGTGATATCTTGATTTCTCTATAAATGATTTTGGTGAATTTATATTTGTTCCAAACTTTATTGTATAAATTTCACAGCTGCAAACTTGGAGTTTTGTTTTAGATATTTGATTGTTACCTTAGCTTGGACTATTAGAGTGTGGAATAGATATAATAAGTAGAAACCTTATGGGGTTTCAGTTGATATCCATATTCATGGATTCAATGGCTAAGGTAGTAGGTGTGTTGCTCAATTCTTAGGCCAAGAGTGTCATCGGCGGTCTGCGTGTGATATCTTAGCTGATTCATACAAAACACCCGTACATCATAGGTTATTTGGGTTACAAGAAACCTAGCCTATTCACTCAACAACAACTCATATATTAAAGTATCTAGAGCCATTTGTTAGATTACTGCCCATATTTGCACATCCCCGACATCGTCCCTTAATATTTGTTTAATTTGATAATTAGAACTTTTTAGCTAAATCTGTTTTGATTATTGCAACCCCCCAAATCATACGTTTACTTGGTCCAAAGAGTCACTTCCGCCTTGAACAATAGTTCCCTGTAGTATCGACCCCAACCTCTAATGTTGAGTTATTATGCTAATGACGACCGTCCCTTCTTCCTTTAAGTTGTCAGGTTGAGAGACATCACAAAACTCGGACTTTGAGAAATTTTCATAGAACTTCTCTTCCCTCAATATCTAAAATACGGTGCTCAAGTGATGGACATCATCTGCCTTACTCTTTGAATAAACCTAGATATCATCTATGAACACAACCACAAAGATGTCTAAATAGGGCTTGAACACTCAGTTCATCAACTCCATGATGGTATCCGAGAAATTACTCAACCCAAATGGCACAACCACGAACTAGTAATACCCATAACGGGTCCTGAAAACTACATTAGGGATATCAGACTCCCGAACTCTCAACTGATGATAACTTAACCTCAAGTCAATCTTAAAGAATATGGAGGCACCCTGCAATTTGTGAAAAAGATCATCAATGTGAGGCAAAGGATATTTGTTCTACATGGTCACTTTGTTAAGATGATGATAGCCAATACACATAAGCATAGTGACATCCTTTTTCTTCACCGAATAATATAGGAGCACCATAGAGAGACACACTAAGACGAATAAAGCCTTTCTTCAACAAGTCTTCCAATTGTTCCTTCAACTCCTTTAATTCTGTCGGGGCCATCCATAAAGAGCAATAGATATAGGCTTAGTGCCTGACTCTACATTAATAGAAAAGTCAATATCATGATTCGGAGGAACACTAGGAAAATCAGTCAGGAATACATCCATAAACTCTCTAGCAACCCTTGTGGTTTCCAATGACGGAGGCTCCTGAGAAACAACACAACCATGAGATAAATATGCCAAATACCCTTTCCCCATACATCGAAAAGCATGCTTATAAGAAATAATACCCTTCAGATAAGAGCTAGGTGCTCCAGTTAACATTAACTAAGGCTACTCGGGAAATGATAGGGTCACCATCTTTGCCTGACAATCCAGAATAGCATTATAAGGTGACAACCAAATTTATACCAAATATCACATCAAAATCAACCATATCAAACAATATCAAATAAACAACGGTATCTCTCCCCATAAAAGTCATAGCACAACCCCGATAAACCTGACTCACCACGAAAGATTCATCTATCGAGATGGAAACACGAATAGGCTCGGCAAGTGGCTCATGAATAATATCTATATTAGAAGCAAAATAGGTCGGCATATATGACTAAGTAGAGTCTGGATCAAATAAAACTGAATCCAAGCAATGATACACAGGGACCATACCTGTGAAAACTGCTTCAGAGGCTTCTGCCTCAGCTCTATCTGGAACAACATAGTAGACTCCATGCCCACCAATAGCCTAATGACCACCACAACCAATACCTCTTAGTTTACCAGGACCTCCTCTATCACCACCTTTCATAGCCTGAAGTGTGTACCTAGGTACCGGTGCTAGCGCTAGATGAGGTGGTTGAGAACCTATAACCTAAGCAGCAGGCATACGGTGAGGAGACCAATGAACAAGGGCTAAATATCATCACAATGATAGCAAGATCTTGACTCCTATCTTTGAGATAGTTGTCCTAAAAAGCCACCACGGTTTGTTTTACTACCCACCTGAGAGATCTGGACCTATCAACACTCTCAAATGTTCAAAGATCTGCGTGATGGCCCTACCTCTAAATCTCTCGGTCCCCTTGCGGGTGCCAACTAAGTTGACTGTGTCGACGAAACCTCTTCCCACCACCTTGTCTATCCTGCCTGATGTGCTCTATCATACGAGCATGATCCATAACACTTCTAACAGTGCCTCCAGCCAACACAAACTAAAGCTGAAGCATCCTGAAGATACCCTGACAAGCCTTTGGCAAAACATCGAATCCTCAAAAACTCAGTAGGAATGATGGACAAGGGTTATTTGGGCGAGGTATGAAACATAGCCTCTTAGTTAAAAAGAGACATGGAACCCTTTTATAGCCTATAAAACTCATCCCAACGGTTGTCTCGGCAGATTTATCTCGATGAACTATCCCCAGGTCATAGCTGGAGATCCAACAAGGCTACGAGCTAATATTGTCCTCCACCACTCCTTGGAAAGTGTAGTGAACTAATATGAAGCATAGGAGACCCCATGCGACTCAAGAATATCTAGGTTACACAACTGGTACTGACACTCTGATAGAAAATCATAAGCTCTATCGCAAGGAGTTCCATCAAATCATGGAAGAGCCAACTGCACAAACCTCTCAAAGCTCTTCTGCTTCCTTGTAGACATTGTTGGCTGGGAGAAGATGGTGACACCACAAACAAGGGAGGTGCAATATGTAGAGAAACAACCAAACTAAGAAACTGAGAACATAAACTTGATCAAGATGTCTGAGGCGAAACCATAGTAGTCATCAAAGAATCTACCAGAACTATAGAAACACTAACATGAATCATAGCTAGCTCGGATGGGGCCATCGAAGGACTAACGAGTATTGTGTAAACTGGTGCATCAATAGTAGCAGGGGCGGGAGGTTCATTCTCTTGTCTAGAAAATACCCTCATAAGTAACTCCTAAATTGAGGGGTGTAGTCTTTGGGCTTACGATGGAAGAATAGGATTTGTAGGCTCTTTTAGCTTATAAGAAGGTTCTGGAGAAGCCGATATAAACCATTTCCTAGGCGGAGCTGCACCTATTCCATTTTGGAACTATACCTCAACCTCGAGTGAGAGCCACATTAGCTGCCTCGGGCTCTCCCACTTATAGATGGGATCTAGTAATTGGCATTTGTGCAAAATGAGTAGATTTGACACTTTTAAAATGGGTAATTCAAAAAATGCACGAATAGAAGAAAAAGAGGAAAATCCTTCCTAATAAGTATCCCGTGGCCGCTCGATGATAGGAGTGGATGTCTACATGTTGATACGCGAGATACTACTAGAGAACTTTCTCTTGACTCATGAGCACAATGAAGCTAGAGCTCTAATACAAACTTGTCATGACCCAAAAATGGATCGAAACTAAAAGATGATGAATTAAAGAGAAAATCATCTCAACATAACTTGACAATACCAAAATCGAGAGTCATGAGTACATGAGGGTCTAAAGTAAGTACAATAAGACATAATTGACTTTCTCAAGAGGAATGCAAAACTGTCTCATAATATCTAATGCAACTCTGTGGTAGAAAGCATGTAAAAGGAAAATTCAAGATCCACGACGACTTGAAGTCTGAGCCTTTCCGATGTGATTTTGATTGATGAATGATAACTCAGCTAGAGTAATCAACTAACCTTTGTAGGTCCCTGTTCTCAATCTGCAGAGAGGAAAGAAAGTAGGGGTGAGTACACCGATATGTGCGCAATAGGTTCCACTGATTGGGTAAGACGAATCGAACAAGTATGTAATAACATAGAATCCTAAACCCTGCATCAAAGGGTTAGTAAATAGTATAATAACATCTTGAATAATGGAAAATACAATTGGTGGACCTATCTAATGATGCAATACAATTCTATACATGAATACAATGGCATCGCAAACCATGTGTAAGGTGAAATCATAGCCATCGCGAGGTCGATGTACATATCTATCGAGCCAAAGCTACAGGATAAAACTCGAGGGCATCACGGGCCATGTACGCGTAATCTCGACCATCACAGGGTCGAAGTACACATTTGTCTAGCTAGGATACAACACAAAACCCAAGGGCATCGCACGCCTTGTATTGATATATCTCAAGGCGTCGCAGGTGTTAACATAGAGTAGATGTGATATAAAATATATGCATACCAATGCCATAGTATAATAATGAAATGTGCATGTAAATGCCATGATATATGTTTGAAGTTGTGTGCACACTAATGCAACAATGAAGTATAAGATCTGTGCGTACCAATGCAACTAGTCAATATAAGATATGTGCATACCAATGCAACAATGGAGTACAAGATATGTGCATCCTAAAGCAACTAGTCAATATAAGATATGTGCATACCAATGCAAGAATGAAGTACAAGATATGTGCATATCAATGCAACTAGTCAATATAAAATATGTGCATACTAATGCAACAGTGGAGTATGTGATTTGTGCATACCAATGCAACTAGTCGATATAAGATAGACGCAATGGTTATCATATCATACAGTTATAACACGTATATCAATTATTATCACTAGGCTATCCACATCTCATATCATCACTATCTCATCAATGATCAAAATGTTTATGAATCAAGCTCAACAAGAACCTCCAATTAAACTTATAACTCTTAAGTTCACCGCATTCATGATAATTAGTCACAATGTTATCCTAAAGTTATCTAAAGTCTCATATTATCATAATGATATCCAATTTATCTCAATTCTCATGATTCCATCTCAATTCGACAATAGGATCACCATTTACTCAATTTTCACCATAACCGATATCATGTTCCTATGAATTTCAATCATATCAAGTCATAGGTCATAATTCAATCTACATCTCACAAATATCACATAAGCATGCTCAATAACTCAAATCCAGTCCAAAAAAGGTTAGCCAAACCTACCTCGATGCCCAAACCACTTTACGACAAGCTATAAATCAACTCAAGCTTCCAAACTGCTCTCAGATTGATCTATGAGTATAAAGAATAATGCATCAAGATGTGAATTTTGATACCCATATTGGCATGAATTAGGGTTGGGGGAAAATATCAAAAGTAGGGCTAAATTAAAAGTTCCCAAATCTAAAAATCCACTTCAAAATCAAGTTCAATATGACAATTGGAGTTCGTGGGTGAAAATCGCACTAAAATCAAACATAACCTGAGAGAGGAATCAATCTTTAAAGTTTAGAAATCATGGTCTAAAAATCCCAAATTTTGGACATTTAAAAACATGAAATTCAAGACAAAATAACAATAATACTTATGCAAAATGAGTAAAATATTGTTTGGAACACTTACCCAAATTAAATCTTCGAAATCTCTTCTCAAATTTTCCCAGAAAGCATTGAATATTCGAAAATAGAGTAAAAATATTTTCTGATTTTTAATCTGTCTAGGTATCAATAACAGACTATGATCCCGGTTGGGGTTCCGCTAACACAAAGGAGTATAGCAAAATGGACCTCCGCGATCGCGAAGACCAACCCGCTAACTCGTAGAGTAGTAGGGTTGGGGGGTCACAATAGTTAATACTCCACAAACACGGAGGGTGAAATCACCAAACCCTCCTTGAATGCGGAGACTTATTCGCAATGGTTGAGAAGAAAAACGACCTGCACTAGAACATCGCACCAGAAAAAATCAACCAATAGTGAAGACTCATAATAGACACTTGAAACTCTTCCGAAATTAGAATTCAACAAATTAAATTTATATTTATATAAAAACAGAAATCCGCACTCAACAAAAGAATCAGAATTAGATTTTAAGGTCTCCACGATACATTTACCAATGCAAGTCAAATAAACAAGCTTAGATCTCAAAATACCAAAACTATCCTCAACAACTCCAAAAATTATTATGAGACCATTTCTAACGTTAATTTCACCATTCAAAACTATAACAACTATCAGAATTCTGATCTGAGCTTCTGAGTCCGAATATTGACCAATGTCAAACTTTGGTTCCAAAAATGACTAAAATCACAACTTTAGGCCTAAAAATAACATTTTAACATCGAATTCAGTTCTGTAACTTTATATAGACCATTTTCAACGTTTTGGAGTCAATAGAATTGATGAATCTCTTATCTGACACTCAAAACTCAGAATGATATAAAAACTCCCTTTTTCAATAATTGAAGCTTTAAAAAATGCAATATTCATGTTTTCAGCTTTTGAAACACAAGATTTTAGTTTCAACCATTGGAAAAGGTCAAACTAGGCCCAAAGCAACTTACCAAAGGGTAAAATAGTAATTTTCAAAGAGAAGGTAAAAAATGGCCGACCAGGTCATCACTTGAATGCCTAAGTGAAGGATGGAAAGACAGAAGTTCTCTCATATGAGGGAGATAGGGTACTCTGATATTAAAAGGAGATTTTGTGTGCCCAATGATGATGAGTTGAAAAAATTGATCATGTGAGAAGCTCATAACTCTTCATTTTACATTCTTCCTGGCACTACAAAGATGTATAGAGACTTGACAGAGATCAATTGATGGAATGGAATAAAGAAAGACATTGCTCAATTCATGTTCATATGTTCTAACTGCCAACAAGTAAAGATTTAACACTAAAGATCTAGTGGCCTAGCACATGACAATGACATTCTTAGATGGAAGTAGGAAAAAATCAGCATGGACTTTGTAGTGGGTTTTCCACATACAAAAAAATTATTTTGATTCCATATGGTGATAGTCGACCATATAAGAAAGTCAGCTTACCTTTTATCGATGAATACTACATTCAGCGCGGAATATATGCCTTCTTGTATATTTGAGAGCTTGTGAGGTTCCATAGGGTTCAATTTTCCATCATATTGGATCGTGGAGTACAATTCACCTCTCACTTTTGGAAGTCTCAAAAGGGTCTAGGCACTAAGGTGAAGTTAAGTACCGCTTTTCATCCCCAATTCGATGGGTAATCAGAAAGAATCAGTGATGAATGCTATGAAGAAAATTAAAAGCATCAAACAGTCCAAAGCCGACATAATTCCTACTCCAATCTGAGAAGAAGGAAACCTGAGTTTCATGTTGGTGACTATGTCTGCTTGAAGTTGTTTTCGATGAATGGTGGGATCTTGTTTTGTAAGAAAGGCAAATTGGTATGTAGGGCCCTATAAGGTGGTGACAAGAGATGGAAAAATGGCATATGAGTTGGATCTACCCAATGAGATGCATTTGATTCATCGGGTTTTCCATGTGTCGATGTTGATGAAATTTGAAGGTGATCCAAGGTCCATAGTTCCTTTATATGATAGGAACATTTAAGAAGATTTGAGTTACAAAGAGATACTGGTTGAAATTCTAGATCGTCAAGTGAAAAAGTTAAGAACAAGGAAGTTCCATCCGTCAAAGTACTTTGAAGAAATCAACAAGTTGAGGGTGCCACATGAAAGCAAAAGCGGATATAATAAAGCATTATCTGTATCTATTTAACTCTACTCAAACCTATGGTATTAAGAAATTCTTCCTAAAACCTGTAATTCCTTGAATATTACTTTTACATGGTGCATACATTTGTTTCTATGTTTTTAAAATGTTTTGAGAGATGTTTTAAGTGTGAAATTTTAAAATTTTATGAAATGATGTTTAAGTTGCATTTTCGCATGCATACTAGATTGTTAGCTGATGATTTACTATTCAGAGCCTGCCTTTAATTACATTTGGTGATGAATGGTCCCAAGGGGGTAATATTATAACGATCCCCAAGATAAAAACCTTGAGAGTAGAAACCTTCGATAGAAAATGACCTGAAGTCAAGTTCATGAGGTTGACTTATTGCTCGTAGGCATAGATATAACCTGTAGGTTCGACCCTTAAACATGAAATTCAAGAAATGGAAAAAGATTCTAAGTGTGTGGTAACACACTCACCCATTTATGGCTGGTATAAAGGACGACGATCTATAGTTATTGTCGTGATTTAGAATATCAGACATGAAGGAAAATTTGGAGTTTTCTGGAAGTGATTTACATTTTGCAAGCATAGTCGGTAGAACCCCTTTGAGGATAGGGTCCAAGAAAGTGGGAAAAATGATTTATGTGAGATATTATGCATGCTTATGATGATTTCATCATGTGTTATGATGTTAAATGTTATTCATGGTATAGTATATTATATTTTTACTAAGTATATGCATGATTAAAAGTTATTGATGATGACCCCAATGATGGGTTTTGTTGCTGATACGATGTGGGGTGTTTTACGTGTTTCCAAAGAAGTATATTTCCATGATTTATGTGATTTATAATTGTTCCATTTAAAAGCCTAGCCCACCTTATTTTCAAGTAAAGGTTTGCATAATTTATGATGATAATCAGGGAATTAAAGTTATGTTTTAAAGTAAGGAATTTCAAAGATATAAGCATATTGACAATGGCCCTAAATATATTTAAGAAAGGTCCCCAAGATGAAAGGATAATACTTAGTTGGTGGTTTCTAAGTTTGAGATACTCTTATGATTGTTACTTTTGATTCTAAGTTATGATTTAAAGATTTCGTGGGATGAATTAGCACTGATGGACTTGATATAGGGAGTCATTCTATTAGTTGGAGCAAGACCCATTAAAGCAAAATCTCAAAGTCCCTAACTAGGTGTCACCAGAGGAGCCCTTGTAAGCTAGACTAGTTGATCCATGTAGGCCATTTATATTATTAAGATGCATGAAATTTTTGATGGATTTCCACCAGGAAAGTGGTCTCCCCTACAAACGTAGGGGGTTATATTGGATTCCATGTAGTAGCTCAGGTGGTCTTATATGTCGGTTAAGGTCTTCCCCTATAAATGAATGATTCTATGATATGTTTCTATTACATGTTATTTCACATGCATTAACTCTTATCAATATTGAGTCATATGCCTAGTACATGCTTGCGATTACTTTATGTACCTTTCCTCTCATACATAGTTATATGTTATATTTATGAATGATGGCATTATAATTTCTTACGTGCATTGCGTCTCACATACTAGTACATTGCAACATAATAATTCATATTTTTCCAACATAATTTAACCATGTAGGAACAGGCACTCCTCCACTATCTTATGGCTAGTATTCTTCGTTCAAGACTAGCACTATTATTTGTAGTGAACCCTTAGTTCTGGACTCTACCATTTTCCTTTCTACCTTGTAATTATTTTGAGATGATGTATTTATTGACCTTTAAGGCATTTACTTTCCATGATTGTTGAGTATTGGAGTCTATTCTATTTGATGGAAACTGACTGTTGTCGGTTTCGTCCGTTAATATGTTACATTGATATGCTTTATAGACAAGAATATGTTAGTATGTCATGCTTTTTAATGTTGCTACATTGCCTTAAAAAGTCCCATATACCCTTCGATATTTTGCTTCTACAATATTTATAAGCTTATGCCTATGAATGCTTGAGATGCGTAAGATGGCTTGACTGTGGTGCCTTTGGATATCTCATTCATCGTGTAATGTCTAGGTCCCTTGGTTGGGTCATTACAACTCTTATTTAAGGAGAAGGGACCTCATGTTCAACATTAGTTATTAGGTTAATTTGAAGGTGTCTCCTATGAAAGGTGTGATTCGATTTGATAAAAATAGAAATTAAGCCCTAGGGATGTAAGTCCATACAAGGTGGTGAGAACAGTAGGAAAGGTGGCACATAAGTTGGAGTTACCAATGGAGATGAACTTGATTCATCTGTTTTCTCGAGTATCAGTGTTAAGAAATATTATAAGTGATGGAAACTCTATAGTCCTCGTTTAAGTGATGAACATTGAGCAAAATTTGTGTTATGAAGAGGTGATATAGAGGAGTCAACAAGTGAAGAGTGCAACATGGGAAGTGGAGGCGTACATAATGAAGCATTACCCATATCTTTTCCACTCTACTCAAGCCTAAGGTATTAAGTCACTCTTGCCCAACAACAACAACATACCCAGTAGAATCCCACAAGTGTGGTCTAGGGAGGGTAGAATGTACGTAACTATCTCGTAGAGGTAGAGAAGTCGTTTCCTGGAAACCCTCATCACAAAAACTCATAAGCAGAATAAGCTAGATATGAAAAAACACAAAACGAAGAGAAAGAGAAAATGAACATAAAGAGCGATTAATAACAAAAAGCACATGATAGAAGTAAATTCTAGACAATCAACATATATATGGCAAATAAAGGCAACACCGGACAACTCCTACTACCCTACTATGCCCCACGACAAGACTTCAACCAACTAGCCTATTAGCCTGCTACTCTAATTCGCGACCTACACTCCTTCCTATATAAGTTAATGTCCTTGGCGAGATCAAGTTTCACCATATCTTGTCTAATCAACTCCCCTTAATACTTCTTCGGTCTACCTCTATCCCTCTCTATAACTCTTAAATCCAGTCTCTCGCATCTCCTAACCAAAGCATCAGTAATCCTTCTCTGCACATGTCCAAATAATCATAATCTCACTTCCCTCATCTAGTAAGCTACAGGTGCCACCTCTAGCTTCTCCTGAATGGTCTCATTCCCAATCTTATCACTCCTGGTAAAACCATGCATCCATCTCAACGTCCTCATCTCTATGACCTACATCTTCTTAACATGTGCATTTTTTATTGGCCAACACTCCACCCCATACAGCAAAGATGGTCTAATAACCATTCTGTAAAACTTACCTTTGAGTTTAGGTGGTATCTTCTTATCACACAATACTCCAGAGGCAAGCCTCTATTTTATACATGCTGTCCTAATACGATGTGTGACATCATCATCGATATCTCTACTACTCTAGATGATGGATCCCATATACTTAAATATTTCTCTCTTGGGGATAGGGTAAGTGGCAAGCCTCACATCTATTTCTGCTTCATTTCTCACACCACTGAATTATCGATGCAAATGTTATGTTTTGGTCCTACTCAGTTTGAATCCTTTGGACTCCATGGCATATCTCCAAACCTCCAACCTATCATTAACTTTAGTCCGAGTCTCATCAATCAGTACTATGTCATCTACAAATAACATACACCATGGAACCTCCTCTTTGATAGATCGCGTCACCTCATCCATTACCAAAGAAAATAGAAAAGGGCTGAACGGAAAACCTCCAATTTCTTTCATTTCTAGTTTTTAATGATGCATACACTTATTTTCATGATTATGGACTATTTTGACATATATTGTAAAATTAGACTTTGAAAATATAATAAAAGGATTTTTAGATCGTACTTTTGCATGCAAGGGTTTTTAGTTGATGTTTAACTCTTTAGAGCCTATATTTAAGTAGCTTTGGGGATGAATATCCCCAAGGGGTAGATATCCACAAGCCATTGATCAGGCTCGTGAATGAAGGATTTAGATATTGGGGAGATTTATTAAGTGTCAAAGGATCCTCGAGGACTATCTATGGCAAGTGGAAGGAAACATCGATCGTGGATTGAGTCGTAGAAGTTAGATTCAGACATAAAGGAAATTTGGTGTTTCTAAAAGGTAACCCACAACCTACCGGATGGCCTGTAGTCCTTTTTATACTCCATGGTTCATGTTTGTGAATAGGGTCATGAGAAGTGGAAATTTGACTAAGTGTGGAAAGGTTTCACGAGGTAATCCACAACTCATGGGACAATTTACGAGCCGTAGATCATATTCATGGTTTGAAAGGTTGGTAACGAGACTCTGAAGATTCAAAAAGGAGAATAGGATGACATGAACTATGACTCGTAGTTTAGTCTAACACACGTAATCGGGGTCTCGTGGTTCATGTCAGGCAATTTTAATGAAGGACATTTTCATCCTTTAGACAAACCCTAGACTAAAACTACGTAATTTTTATCATCCGTTAGGCTACTATCTTGACCTAAAAGCCCTATGAATTCTCATTCCTTTCCATCTTTAACTTACTCAAAAACTCTATGGCAACTATTCTCTCCAAGAGGTAAGGCAAATGGGCTAGGGTTTCAAGGCTTTTCTTCACAACTCCAAGTTATTTCTTCCTAAGCTTAAACTAAGGTGTGTGAGTTGATATGTGAGTTCCCTTCACTGACAAATTGCTTTTAAGGTTTTTACCTTTTCTTTTAAGTTCTTTTAAATACTATTATGCATGCTAATGATAAATTCGTGATGTAATTTGCCTTTAATGTTAACATACCATGTCCTGGAAAGTATTTCCACGAGTTCTGAGTTGATGGTATTGACCCTAAGGATTATAGTTTTAATGAATTATATGTAGGTTGTTCATACATGATTTAGATAATCATACCTTTCCCATGATCATGCATTACCCTCTTGATTCAAGTGTTTTCTAATGAATGACTAAGCCTAGTAAATTTGATTCAAACTTTGAATGATATATTCATGATGAATAGGGCATAAAATATAGGTTTATAAGTTAACGTTTTGTCAAAAATATAATCATTTTGATGATGCCCTAAATGATATTTATGATGGTCACCAAATCGGAAGGACAATTATCACTAGGTGGTTCCTATGTTCTCAAGCTACTCTTAGAAATTTCTCCTCATGATTCTAATTGTCATAATTTTACTATGTATATTCTAAGAATTGTATGAAATGACTTAGAACCGAATGAAGCTTTGAGGTGGGGTTCGGGAAGGGAATCCTTGAAGCAACCCTTTGCCCCGTTAACTATGTGCCACTATATAAGCCCTTGTAGGCTAGGCTAGTGGATTCACATAAGAAAATTCTGATATATGATGATGTATGGAATGAGACGGAGTTGAACCCAACAAGTGGTTTTCCCGGGCCAACATCGGTGGTTATATTTGATTCCGTATAGTAGCTCACATGGCCTTATTTATCGGTTACGGATTATGTCCACAAAATATATGATTGATGACTTTGTTCCATTACATGTATTTCATTTATGCGTAACTTTTAATTTATAAAGAACGCTAATCCTTGTGCATGCTTAAGCTCATATAGCCATTACTGTTTTATGCATCGATGTCCTTAGAAGTATGAATGATTGCACTACAATTTCACACTTGCATTGCATCCAACATACTTAGTATATTCCAAAGTACTAACACATTGTTTGCCTACATGATGTCACCATGTAGGGATCGGCGGTCCTCCACCTCTGGCTCATGGCCAGTTTTATCAATGTTCAAGACTAGTATTAGTGGTAAGTACGTAGTTTAGGTTGTCCACCTATTAATCTTCATGCTTTGTATTATTCAAACATATGTGTACTTGTATTTTTAAAACTAAAGGCTTTTATTTTGTAACTTATTTTATTATCTTTTCTAGTTGAAGGAAACCGACCGTACACCAGTTCCCATTTTCACATCTTTAGAAGTTTGTCATGGATGATGATGTTTGTTTTTTAGATGCTTCCTCATGTTTAAATTATGTCCCCTAATTCGTATCCCATTTTATATCCACAAAAATGTATGGATTTATACCTATGAATGCTTGATGTGCTAAGACGACTTAGATGTGGTACCTACGGATGTCTCATTCGTCGTGTTACGACTAAGCCCTAAGAATAGACCGTGACAATTGCGTTGGTTGTTCATGCATACGATTTTGTGGTACGATCTCAAACATGCATTAGTTCATCATTGTGCATGAGCATGAGAAGGATGAAATGTTTTTTTGGACTACTGATATGATACTATTTTGGACTTGTATATGGGATGGATGTACATTTGGTTTTTACTAGTTTTGTAAATATTTTTACAACTTACAACCCATGTACTATGGATTTGACACTTCAAGGCGTTGAGGACGTACTCTTTTCTACTTGACATTATGAGAGACATCTGGGATGACCACAATTTTATTATTATTCTAGCCGGTGCATCAATGCCCTTTATGTAGTTGGCTAATATTATTCCTCTAGTATCACTGCTAGACATGATTATTCTAATAAGTATTGATGTTGGCCTAGCCAATACGTATGGGTGTTTCGAGCCCAATAGGACTTCATGCTTAGGAGACATTATGCTGGATAAAGGACAGCATGGGTCCTATCTTGCTAGCTAGGCTAGGGTAGGTCATACGAAACTTAGTTATATGCGGCGTAGAGGTTCATGCATTGCATTCACACACATCATCCCTAGTATATTATTTGTCGTGTGGTCTCTGATCACGCCAAAATCACACCTCTCAATTGAAGTATAAGTGGTCATTGTTCAAATATGGAACCTAACAACAGTTAAGATTGCTGCCACGAGGAATATGGTTTGTACTTGGTATAATCAAAGAAACATTGAGGAATTAATCAACTTGTTTCAAGGGAGGATTTATGATGTAAAAACAATAAATAAAACCTATTTTAAAGTCAATCAAGATGCAAGTATTATGAAACCAGTTTATAAATATAACTAGGGTATTGTGCTCCCATGAATTCCTAATGTAGTATAACCTCATAATTATATTCTTTCCTAGTATGTAGCATGTAGAACTTTTAAGGTATGTTCACCTAAGTTCTTGGGCCAGCAAATAAATGAATTTCACCATCCAACTTGTGTCGTCTACGCATGTACGAATTTCTAACCTTTATCTTCGTATAGTTTAGTTATACCTTGAGACGTTCAAGATAATTAGATGACTGTAATCACGTCAAATCCTGTTACTTATCCCTTTTTAAAGTCATTACCCCCTTGGTACGCAAGTAAGAATAAGGGAAGTTCTAACATTGCCTATCTATTTATAAGCAATAAAAATTAAGAGACAAATAATACATTCATGTACACTTTCCAAGGATTACGAATTATTCAATTATTACATTGTTAGTTCTTCATGGTTTCCACAACCCTAGTTGTAGATTTAGCTACTCATGTTCATTGTAATAGAATTAATTTTGATTGATGTTTCAATAATTAATATCTTACACTGAGGATTTGAAGAACAAAAATCGAAAATCTTCATGTGAATCTCAATGCAAATATCCTAAAGTAAAAACACAACTATTGTTTTCTCCAAAATTAAAACCATAAACTCAAAATTGATAATAATGTGTATTGTATGTCATACAATAACTAAAAATCATATTTGTAAAGATGGAAACCATATCCTAATCTTATAAGGAAAATTGGATTTAGGACTTACCATGAGCAAAAGTATGGTCTGTGAATGATTCTACGACTCATGATTTGGGTATCGTAGACATCATCTCTGAAACCCAAGGTGTTTTTTTGAACATACATCCATGGCTCGTAGATTAGACTACGAGTTGTAGTCTTCATTGTACATAGGATCTTCTAACTTTCTGTTTATCATACCACAGGCAGGTCTCCGAGTTGTGAAATTGACTATGACCCATCCAGTTAATCATCCTTCCAACTTCAAAAAATCCCCAAATATCTAGATCAAAACCAAAAGCACCATCTACAGCTCAAACTACGATCTAGATGGTCTCGTAAATAACCAATTACCTGCAAAATCAACAATCTTCACAAAAACTCCCCAAATCATGTATTCTTCTAACATAAAACAAAAGTGGAATCCACTAAAAATTGCCAAAGAAAACACAAAATTACAATTTTAAAGCATAACAAATGTCATATTCTGGTGGCACATCAACACTCATCTTTGCCGTCCCACTAACCATCTCAGTCATGGCCCCTTTTCCTTTCTTAGTATCCTCCTCAGTAGTTGATATCTATGTTGGTGTTGTCTCTATTAAAGATCTGATATTTGTTAACTAAAAGAAAATAGGTCTTTAACGTGGGAAAATTCTATCGCTAAAAGTATAAATTCGGTCATTATTAGTCAATAACGATCGGTAAAAATCACGTTGTCACCGGCCGTTAAAAGCTTTGCCGTTAAAAGTTTAATGACCAGAGCTAATCCAGTCATTAAAGAATCATTAACGACAACAAAAATTAGGTGGTTATACCTCTTTTCAGCGACAAGAGTTTTCCTTCACAAATTAATATTCTTATTAAAAAAAGGGCAAGTCCGGTGCACTTACGATGAAGAGCCCAACCACCAGGATCTACTATATGTAGTCTTACCTTGCATTTCTACTAGAGGATGTTACCAAGCTTTTAACTTATGACCTTCTGGTCACAAGACAACAACATTACAAGTTATAACATGGTTCCCTTCAGTTCTAGTTATTAAAATCTTAATTATAACCACAAATTAGATCTGCAAAAGTGCATATACACACACTTACAAATATGTGCACATATGAAAACATAAAAAATGATTATATTCATATTAAATTTTATAGTTAATTATAAAGAATGATATTGAGTAACGTTTCAAAAATATAGACATACAAATAGTATTATATTATAATTTTAACTCGTAGTAAAAGAAAAACTAGAATATCTTTAAGCAATTTATTAAATATGAAATGTATTTTTCTTAGTCTTCAAAAATGTTCCGTTGCTTATACTTCTTTACACTTTCTCTGAGAATGAGTTCTTCAAATTGCATGATCTGTTAAAAGACATGTATAAAAACTTTATATAAGGCTCTTAATAAGAGTCCTAATAACTATTATCTTCTTTTTTTTTTTCGCAAAATCAAAGATTAACTACAATGAAATATAAACTTTATCTCTATTCTCAAAGTCAAATAAAAAATAGTTGTGTTTCTACTTCTAGACATAAAGTTGCTTGTTTTGTATTTTGCACCATATATTATTGACTTATTACATATTAATTTATGGACAAAATCCTACTTCATTTAGTTTCACTTTTTATACTAATAGAATTCACCTAATAGAAATAATTCAATATAATTAAAATATTATGAGATACAAATCAATTATATCATCTTAAAATATATTGAGAAAATCATGCCTAGGGAATTGTAACTAAATGCTTTAAAAATATTTCAAAATTTTATATAATTAACTATAATAAGAATGGTAGATAGATTTATAAGAAAATAATACATTAGTACTTTTTTAATTAATCTTTTTTATTATGAAATAAGTAAAATTAAAAAAAATTGAGGATTCTTATCAGAACGATGGAATAATTAATAAAACGTCACTTGTTATACTTATAGCATGCTGATTTTGTCTGATAACTTTGCACTCATATTAAATAAAATATATTTTTATACTAACTAATATTGTTTAACGACAGGATGTTATATTTTTAATGATCAAATTTATTCCCTCGTTAATATTGGATTAAAATATTTATTTAATAATTGAAGAAATTTTTGTCAAAATAAGTGTATTTATAATGACCGGAAACACATTTGGTTGCTATAAGTATATTTAAATGACCAAAAAAAATTCGGTCTCTATAAATATATTTATAACGATCGAAAAATAATTTCGTCGCTATAAGTAAATTATTAACGACGGGAAAAAACATGGCTACTATAGTGTATTTATAACCACCGGATCCATTTCCCTTCGTTAAGAAATGGACACTAAATTTCTACATATTTTTTGGAAAATCCAAGTTCGTATTCTTTTTTAAGAGGCAAAATTATGTGGGAAAAGGGTTTTCTTTGATTTTTAGGTCAATTGTATCGAAAATAATTTTTTTTTGGTAGATTGTCTTAACCAAAATAGTATGCAGTGAATCCATGTCACAAAGGTTCCAATACAGTAGAAAAGTTTCCTAAATCCATTCCTAGGCAAAATCAGGGGAAAATTAAATATCGTGCAAAAATAACTCTAGCGGAAGCTAGTCTGCATCACCCACTTGTTTCATCAATATGTAAATATTTTCATAATTTCCAGAATTAAGTGAGCGCAAATGATACATATCCAATAGTTTGGGTTCTATGACCTTAGCGGAAGTAAGTCTGCATATTCCCATGGTTTGGCTTTGGAGATTATACAGTCTCCTTCTATTTTTGGTGGTTGTTTTTTTATCCACACATTGGCCCTGTACAGTATAGTTTGTCTTGTATATGTAGCGGTTCCTCCTGTTATGTATATTATTAATTCAATGTGTATATATAAGTTTGTGCTAAACATTGTTATAGCTTTGTGTAGATGACTTTCAGGTTCTAGGTGGGTTGTGCTTATGGTATTTTTATATTGCTAGTATGGTTGTGTTTAGTGACTTAGGAAAGGTTTTATGGGTTCAGTTGGTTGGCATATAGGTGGGATCTAGCAGGTGCAATCATGACTTGGAAATCACATTATGACACTTATGAATCCCTCTTATGAATGATTGAAAATGGGGATAAGGACAATTCTCACTAAAGGATAAATCCCCTTATCATATGGACAATTCTCACTTGATGGATCTTACGTCTTAATAATCAACTCTTTGTATGATGATTCTATGATTGCAAGTTTAAGAATGTATATGATTCTTCATATGTTTACGAAGTATTCCATCGGTATGACTTAGCACCAAATAGGTCATGGTTGTGGGATTCAATAAAGGAATTCTAGTGGAAACCTCATGTTTCTTAACTATGTGCCACCATAGGAGCCCTTGTAGGCCAGGCTACTGGATCCATGTAGGCAATTTTATTCATTAAAGATGCATGTTGAAGTTTTTGGAGTTCTACCTTTGCAAGTAGATTTAAATTTTCCCAATAGAAGGAGTGTAATGCCTATTAAAATTACCAAAATACCCCTAGATGGAGGGTATGCGCATAACACATTTTTCAATACTCGTAATAAAAAACCTGAGGTCAAATTTGTGATCAGCATGAAAAATTGAGTGAGAAAATGGTCTTGATCGATTTTTAGAGTGACCCAATCAAAAGATATTTTTGTGATCCGAGACGAAGAAACAATGTTGCTGCTCAACAGGAGTACGTCGTGCCTCTGTCGGACCTGCACTTATCTTCTTTAGAAAATTTTCCATGAGATTGGGAAAACTCGTCTAGAAACTTTTTCAAAAAATACACAGTACACGTCGTAGACTCGGCTATCTTGAAGCTTAAAAATTTCTAAATTTTATGAGGGACATTCTGGTCTTTTCCAAACCGCTCCTAAACTCTACACACGATAAAATTAGGTCATTTAAGCATTAAAAGGGTTCTTAATCCCCATTTTATGTCATTCTAACTCCTTGACAAAGACTAGGGCTTGAAGGAAGAGGGGAAAAGCTTGAGATTGAGGAATTCAACAGGAATTCTTGAAGGCCATTGTTGATAGCTTTATCCCATGTATGTAATGCTAAACTAAAAGCATGACATAGTTTTTTCATGTGCCCCATAGATTGTAATAGAAGAGTTGAAAGTCTAAGGAGTTTACATACACGATTCCTATGTTGATGATCATCATAAACTTGTTTCTTGATTTTAAAACTTTACATGAGATATTGTATAAACTTTGTATGTTAATGTTTTAAAGCTTGCATAATGAACATAAGGATGGAGTCTAGAGCTTTGGGTATAGTATGTTGAGTAAAGTCTTTATATGAGTATGAGATTGGGTTGATTGAGCTTGAAGATCCTATGAGTCTTCATAATGGAGTTTTTGAGTTCTGACTAAATGATGTTTTGTAATTGACAGTTTGTTTCCGTGAGTCCTTAAATGAGAATTTAGTTATCCAAGATGAATTAAAGTCCCTTAAATAATAAAGGACCCTTGAGTCTGAGTTAATGAGATAATGAGAGTCTCTACGAGGCTAACTTGAGTTAATTCAGTGGAGGTAAGAATTCCTATGGGAGTTGAGTCATGGGAGGAGTATCGAGCACCGAAATGAGTAAAGAGTAAGAGCAAGTCCAACTCACACCCATTAACTATGTCATCAAGCGTAGGAGTGGACTAAGACCATCAGAGTCGGACATGTTCTCACCTTGAGTGCTAAGTTATGTTAGAGTCGGACAAGTTCTCACCTTGAGGTCTAAGTTATGTTAGAACCGGACAAGTTCTTATTCTATGGATTAAGTCCGTTAAAGACAGAGAGGTCCAAACCTTATTTTCCTGAAACAATAGGATTTGATTGGTTAATTGTCTGAATCCATTATAGATTTAAATTGTCCTTTACCCCGGCAAGGTACTGGATCAGTGTGGCAATGACATATCTTTGTTGTACAATTACTGGCTCATAAGTGATTGTTGTTCGATATGAGAAACACCCAAAAAGTTCCTTTTTTGAGTACTCTGATTCCAGTCGAGTTGAGTAGAGTTTCATTGAGTTAAGTGGAGTTGATTGATGAGGTATATTGGTAAATGGATTACTTGTCTAATATTTACTCTTTCTTTAGATAGAGATATGACATTCAGATTTAGTTGTTATTCTGAGTTGATGTTATTTCCATATTATTCTACTTATTCATGTTTCATTTAGCTATTTTACATACCGTACATTCCACCTACTGATGCCACTAGACGCTGCATCATTTCATGATGCAGATACAGGGATTAGGGATCGTCGATAAGCGCATCGTTATAGATCCAGGACATTCAGCTTATTGGTGAGCCTCCTAACTCCAGAGGATCCACTATGTATTTCGTCGTACTTTTGAGTTATACTAGACTAGTCGTTTATTTTGAATTTAGTAGCCATGGTTCTGTCATTGGCACCACTTGATTAGTGATAGAGGCTTCATAGATGATAGTCGCACATTGATGTTAAGATTGTGAGCTAGTTCTTTCTACTAGTCCTTATTATTAATCTATTTATTATTTCAGATATTAGATGAGATGAGCCCCTCTACTTTCCTTTACTTCCGCATATCTCTAGAGTTGTTGGATTAAATGGATGTGATAAGGCCAAGTGATTCGCTTGGGGACTAACAATAGTCTCTAGGTGTCGGCCACCTCTTGGGTACCCTCGCGGGGCGTGACAAACTTGTTATAAGAGCAGAGCATTCATGTGTGCTAGGGAGTCTATTACGTCGTGCCTAGTGGAGTCTTGTTTATGGGTGTGTTGTCGACCACACTTTATAAGAAGGAGGCTATAGGACATTAGGAATTAGTGCTCAAAATTCCTATTCCAATTCGTGCGATAGAGTTAAACTCTATGAAAGTTCCCTTCTAATTCAAGATATATTTATGGCATAGTTGTGATCGTCCCTCATAAAAGAGTTGTTAGAGGAAGAGGGCATCCTGCAAGATAGAACGCTAACCAATCTGAGCCCCAAATCATGACGAACCCATATTAATTACATGTAATTTCCTATGTTGATGATCATGATAAATTTGTTTTCTTGATTTGAATACTTTACATGAGATATCGTATAAACTCTATATGTTAATTTGTTACAGAATGCATAATGAATCTAGGGGTGTAGTCTAGAGCCTTGGGATCAGTATGATGAGTAAAGTCTTGATGTGAATATGAGATTGAGTTAATAAATCTTGATGATCCTATGAGTCTTCGTAATTCAGTTTTTGAGTTCAGACCAAACAACTTCTTCAAATTCATGATCTGAGTCCTTGAGTCCTTAAATGATAATTAAGTTAACAGAGATGAGTTAAAGTCCCTAAAATAATAGAGGATCCTTGAGTTTGAGTTAATGAGATAATGGGAGTCTCTACAAGGCTAACTTGAGATAATTGAGTGGATATGAGAAGTCTTATCGGCATGGAGTCTTGGGAGGAGTATCGAGCACCGAAATGAGTGAGATTAAGAGGAAGTCGAACTCGAACTCATTAACTACATCGACAAGTGTAGGAGTGGACTATGTCTATTAGAGTCAGAAAGTTCTCACCTTAAGGGCTAAGTTCCGTTAGAGTCATACATGTTCTCACGTTGAGGCCTATGTTCAATTAGAGTCGGACAAGTTCCCATTCTATGGATTAAGTTCGTTAAATTTGGAAACATTCCCATCTTATTATCCCAAAACAATAGGAATTGATGGGTTAGTTGTCCGGATCCATTGTAGATTTGAGTTGTCCTTTTCCCCGAAAGGTACTGGATGGGTGTGAAAATGACATCGCTTCGTTGTACAATCACTGGCTCATAAGTTATTGTTTTTGGATAAGAGAAACTCCCAAAAAGTTCCTACCTTGAGTACTCTGAGTCCAGTCGAGTCGAGTTGAGTTCTGCTGAGTTCAGTTGAGTTTATTGATGAGGTTGGTTGGTTGATGGGTCACTTGTCTAATCTTTACACTTTCTTTAGATAGACATGTGATGACATTCTAATTCGTTATTATTTTGAGTTGATGTTATTTCCATAATATTCTACTTTTTTCTATTTCATTCAACTATTTTACATACCATCCATTCCACACACTGATGCCACTCGGTAGTGCATCATTTGATGATGCAGATACAAGAATTAGGGATCGTCAACAGGCGCATCGTTGAAGATCTAGGACGTTTAGCTTATTGGTGAGACTCCCTACTCTGAAGGATCCATTATTTATTTCATCATGCTTTTAAGTTAGCCTACACTAGTCTTTTATTTTGAATTCACTAGCCATAGGTTTGTCATTGGCACCACTTGATTAGTGATAGAGGCTTCATAGATGATAGTGGGATGTTTATGTTAAGAGTTTGAGCTAGTTCTTTCTACTAGTCTTTATTATTAATCTATTATTATTTAAGACATTAGATGACATGATCCCAACTACTTTCTCTTGCTTCCACTGATCTGTATATGTTTTGGATTGAATGGATGTGATGAGGCCATATGGTTCGCTTGGGGACTAGCGATAGTCTCTAGGTGCCGGCCACATCTGTGGTACCCTCCCGTGGCATGACAAACATAGTATCGTAGCACAGTGTTCAAGTGTCCTATGTTGTCTATGAAGCTGTGTCTAGTAGAGTCCTGTTTATGGGTGTGTTGTCGACCATATTCATAAGCAAGAGGCTATAGGACATTAGGAAATGTTACAATTCTTTCTCATTCCAATTCATGCGATAGAGTTAAACTCTATGGAAGCTCACTTCTAATTCATGCTCTACATGTTGTAGCATTGCGATCATGCCTCCAAGAAGAGCTGTTAGAGGAAGAGGGCATCCAGCTAGGAAGAACGCTAACCAATCTGAGCCCTAAAATCATTACGAACCCATAGGACCATCTATCCTTGCTTAGCAATCCCCAAAAGTTGAAGTCTCTAATGCAGAGCTTCGCCAGACTATCCAGACTTTAGCACAGGCTGTGACAGAACCTCTTATTGGACAAGGAGTTAGTAGATAGGATGTTGCAACCACATCCAGGGTCCGTGAGTTCTTGAGGATGAACCCACTTGAGTTCACATGGTTTACACCAAGTGAGGACCCAGAGAAATACATTAATGAGCTTTTGAAGGTGTTCTAGGTGATGCATGTGGCTGATGTTGATAGAGTTGAACTGTCTTCTTACCAACTCAAGGGCGTGAAAAGACTATGGTTCGACTAATGGAATAAGGGTAGAGGAGAGAAAACGCCATTGTTGGCTTGGGCAGTATTCGAGGAAGCTTTCTTAGGACGCTTCTTTCGAAGAGAACAAAGAGAGGCCAATGTAAGAGAGTTCTTGAATCTGAAATAGGGCTCCATGATTATGCAAGAGTACGGATTTAAGTTCACTAAGCTATCTTGCTATGCTCCGAATATGGTTGCTGACATAAGGGGAAGAATGGGGATGTATGTTGATGGGCTAAACAGGGGGACATGGAAGGATAGGAAAGGAGCTATGCTTATGATTGACATGGACAGCGGGAGGTTGATGAGTTATGTGCAACAAGCTAATAAGGTGAGGTAGGATGACATAGAAGAGTTCAGAAATAAGAAAGTAAAGACATCCATCCACGAGGTTACTAAGAGAGAGATTAGGTATGGGAGTAACCTACAAACGGGTCCTTCATGTAAAAGTGTGCTCGCACCCACAGATGGATAGGGGTCTCATAATTTATGAGCTCAGGGATCTCAATCACAAGCAAGTATGGCCCGACATCCCCAAGGCAAGACACGTTGTGGCACGTGTTGCAAGTTTCACTTGGAAGAATATCTCGGAGGGAGTACCAGATGTTACAAGTGTGGCAAAATAGGTCACCTATAGAGGGAATCTCCAATGTTGTCCTACAAAGCTCAATCATCTGTGCCAATACCACCAGATGATGCCATGGTATGTTTAATAAACCACTATAACTATGATTTATTTTATTTAGGTGTCGTATCTTTTGTAACCATACCCTCGCTAATGAGTTTATTCTAATAGAGTGAGCTGACGGTCACTGCACCCTTTCCATCCACCATACAGGTACTATAGTTGATCCATTTGAGTTGAATTTGAATGATTCTAATGTCATCTTATGCACAAATTATCCATAGGCTTTTTATGTCATTTTGGATTGTAGGATTGAAAATATCAACATTTAGATATATAATCTTTCTTATTCTTGTGTGGAGAGATAATAAATGTAGGTTGATAGTAGTAGCCTGAGAATGAGGTCAAATGAGGAGGAGTGAATGTAGCCTTATTATGATTGGTGTTGTACTTGTGTAATGTAAGGATAGAGATAGGGAGAATGGGAGAGATGAGACATTATGATATCCAATAGATATTACTTTAGGGAGAATGGGAGAGATGAGACATTATGATATCCAATAGATATTAAGAGTAAATTAGAGTGTCTGTAGATTAAGAATACGTTGGTGTATCTTTGAGGGAGAGCTCATTAAATGGTGACGGTAGAAGTGCTTAGTAGGCTTGAAACTTCTTAGATACAGTTGAAATGGTTAGATTGATAGGCTTGAATATGTGGTTGTTATTATGTGAGTATTAATGATAGACTGTTGAAGACTTCATGAGGAGGGTTTCAAGTAAGGATAGTGGGGTAGTGAAGAGGACTAGTAATCTTTTAGGGAAAGTCTTTGTGAATGTATTGATCTGAGTATTGAGCATTAGCCTTGTGTAAATATGAACATCTTAGGGATGGCACCTTGAGGCTCAAAAGTAGGTTGCAATGGCATAAGAGTATGTAGATGAGTATGGAGTTGAATATGAGTTATGAGCTTAAGTCGATGGAGTAGAGTGCAATGGAAAGGGGCACAATTGATATAAGGGCCTAAGCTTGAGAGTTATCCATAGTCCTATATATCACGATGGTCCAATTTTCAATGTGAGTTATGGGTTCCTTCTTGACTTCAAACGACTAATTGATGAATTATTTAAGTGATTCGAATTGATTAGGTTTCAACGTTTCATTAGTGCTTGACTATGAGGAGGTCTAAGGGTATATTTCTATCCTTAATCATCAGATTCATAAGTTGAGAAACAAAGAAATAGCCTCAGTCAAAGTCCTGTGGATAAATGAATTCATTGAGGAAGCCAAATAGGAAGCTGAGGAAGAGATGAAGGCCAAATATCTACACCTATTTATGCCAAATGATGAGAGTGTTGAAGTTAAATTTCTTACCCTTAACTAAATTAATTGATCTATTCTTGATGTGATTTCCTATTCTCGAGTCTAAGTAGCGTTGATTGAGGTCGAGGAAGAGTCAAGAGTTTGATTGATTGAGTTGAATGTTGAGATGAGTCTTGAGTCTATTCGTGCCTTGATGTCCACCTTTACTCATCATTCGAGGACGATTGATCCCAAGGGGGAGATGATGTAACTGCTAGTAAACTTACCAAAATACCCTTGGAGAGAAGGTATGTGCATAACACATCTTCCAATACTCGTATGGTGAATCCTATGCCATATTTGTGATTAGCACAAAAAATTGAGTGGGAAAATGGTCTCGGTCAATTTTTAGAGCAACCCAATCAAAAGATAATTTTTGGAATCGAGATGTAGAAACAATGTTGTTGCTTGACAGGAGCACATCGTGCCTCTGCCGCAGACCTGCACTTACGTTTTTTGGGAAATCTTTGACAGGATTGGGAAAACTCATTCAGAAACATTTTCAGAAAATACACATACGCGACCAGTCCGCGTCGCAGACTCGACCATCTCGAAGCTGAAATTTTTTTGAATTTTACGAGGGGCATTCAAGTCTATTCCCAAACCCTACTAAACCTAATACACTATTCAATTAGGTCATTTAAGTGTAAAAAGGGTTTTTAAACCCCATTCTAAGTCATTTTATGTCCTTGACAAAGACTAGGGCTTAAGAAAAGTGGAGAAGAGCTTGAGATTGAGGAATTCTTGAAGGTGATTGTTGATTGCATTCCCCAAGGTATGTAAGGCTAAACTAAACACATGAGATTGTTCTCTTATGTGCCCCATAGATGACCATAGAAGAGTTAAAGCTCTAAGGAGTTGCCATACATGATTCTTGATGGTTTTTCTTGAAAATTATTTTAAATGAATGTTTTTTCCTTTCTTGATTTTAATACTTTACATGAGATATTGTATAAACTCAATATGTTAATTTGTCAAATCTTGCCTACTACACCTAGGGAGGGAGTCTAGCGCCTTGGGTTTAGTATGTTGAGTAAGTCTTGATGTTAGTATGAGATTGAGTTAATTGAGCTTGATGATCCTATGAGTCTTCATAATTAAGTTTTTTAGTTCTGACTAAACGACTTCTTCTAATTGAAAATCTGAGTCCTGGAGTCCTTAAATGAGAATTGAGTTAACTGAGATGAGTTAAAGTCCCTTAAATAATAGAGGACCCTTCAGTTTGAGTTAATGAGGTAACGAGAATCTCTACGAGGTTAACTTGAGATAATTGAGTGGAGATGAGAAGTCTTATGGGCATTGAGTCATGGGAGGAGTATCGAGCACCGAAATAAGTAAGAGTAAGAACAAGTCTAACTCGCGCTCATTAACTACATCACCAAGTGTATGAGTGGACTAAGTCTATTAGAGCCGAACAAAATCTCACCCTGAGGGCTAAGTTCTATTAGAGTCAGACAAGTTCTCACCTTGAGGGCTAAGTTCCGTTAGAGTTGGACATGTTCTTACGTTGAGGGATAAGTTCCATTAGAGTTGGACAAGTTTCCCTTCTTTGGATTAAGTCTGTTAAATTCGAACAGGTACCCACCTTATTATCCTAAAAACAATAGGACTTGATTGGTTACTTGTCCGGATCTATTATAGATTTGAGTTTTCCTTTAACACGGCAAAGTACTGGATAGGTGTGGCAATGGCATCGCTTCATTGTACAATTGCTGGCTCATAAGTGGTTTTTGTCAGATAAGAGAAACTCCCAAAATGTTCCTACGTTAAGTACTTTGAGTCGAGCGAGTTGAGTTGAGTTCCATTGAGTTGAGTTGATTGGTCTAGTCTAATCTTGAATCTTTCTTTAGATAGACATGTGACATTCTGATTTGGTTTTTATTCTGAGTTGATGTTATTTCCATATTATTCTACTTATTTTTGTTTCATTAAGCTATTTACATACCGTACATTCCACGTACTGACGCCACTCGGCACTGTAAAATTATATGATGTAGATATAGGGATTAGGGATCGTTAAATAGTGCATCGTTGAAAATCTAGGAGGTTTAGCTTACTAATGAGCCTCCCCTACTCCGTAGGATCCATTATTTATTTCATCATGCTTCTGAGTTAGACTAGAATAGTCTTTTATTTTGAATTCGATAGCCATGGGTCTGTCATTGGCACCACCTGATTAGTTAAAGAAGCTTCATAGACGCTAGTCGGACGTTGATGTTGAGATTGTGAGCTAGTTCTTTCTACTAGTCTTTAGTATTAATCTATTATTATTTGAGACATTAGATGATATGAGCCCATCTACTTTCTTTTACTTACGCTTATCTGTAGAGTTGTGTGATTGAGTGGATGTGATGAGGCCAAGTGGTTCTCTTAGGGAGTAGCAATAGTCTCTAGGTGCCAACCACGTCTTGGGTACCCTCCCGAGGCGTGACAACAGTTTATGAGATTTTATGTAGTAGCTCGCATAGTAATAAATATCTATTATAGTCTTATTCCACATATGAATGATACATCTTCAAAGTTATGCTTTTAACATCCAGGAATATTTGACTAAAGCATTACCCATACATGTCGTATTGAGCTTATTTCTATTGTATATTATTATGCATCTTGTTTATGTAGCATATAATGTGTTATTGCATTGCACCCCATATACTAGTACATTCAAAGTAGTAGCACATACTCTTTTCCTAAATAAGCTAACCATGAATGGATCAGAGCATTTCCACATCCACCTAATCGTGGATAGTTCAGTTTTGGAAGACATTTTATTGTGGTGATTCATCTCGCTAGAGGGCAATACCCATTTTCTATCAAGCTTGCTATGTTAAGACATTATTACTTTAATAATTATTTTGAGGGTGAGCTCGTGACATGTCTTGGTCCCCGTCCTACTCATGATTAGAGGTGTTGTTGGATACTTATGCTATGTAGGAAATATGTGATGTCTAAGATTCTATGAAGACATATTCTTTAGTGCCTATCCTTTCTATGATGTCTATAGATGTTGTTGTTGCTGATGGAAAGTGATAATTTTTCTACTCCCCTACTTCCCCATAGCTTGAGTCCTATGATCCCTCCCCTTAGTCTTTTGTTGTGATTGGATGATGGAAATTCCTTTCTCTTTTTCACCATAACTTTAGTCCAAAGCCTCGATTTCCCTTGAATTTTTTGATGCTTGTTTTATATTCCACAACAAAGGATGTGCTTAAGTTATACTATGAGGCTTCTTTGTGTTACTTTTGAGTTCCATTCTCCATATCACACGTATGACTATGCTCGTATTGTGAGAAACTTGCTATCAGAGCACTTGGTCGTTAATGGTCTTTTGAAATTAAGCACACTGTGTCAAGTGGAGTCTTTATCATGGCTGTGAAGTGCGGCACAACTACGAATAGGAAGTTGTGAGGCGTTTTAGGAAATGACCACTTCTTTATGATTCATGTCATGCCATTATAAGTATCTAAGGTTATTTCCCTAAGTAACGGCATCCACTTTGTCATTTCAAGATAATGCCGCCAAGCAAAGCACCTTTGCAAAGGGATGTTGCCGAAGACCAAGTTGCTTTCGTTCAACAAGATAAGGATCTCACTAATGAAAATTTTAGAGCCACCTTCACTATGTTGGCCCAAGTCATGGCCAACAAAGAAAATAGGGAGATTGCATTCCCTCCCCAAGCACCTACACCAGCAACAAAAGTTTGGGATTTTGTGACAATAGACCCGTCGGAGTATCATGGATCAAAAGTTTTTGAGGACCAGATAGAGTTTCTTTATGAGGATTATGGAATTCTAACCATCATGGGTATGCCATCGAAAGAGAAGGCCAACTTATGACCTACCAATTGAAATGGGTGGCAAAGGTTTAGTACGACCAATAGAAATGGGCTGAGTTTGATGGGAGTATTTTAAAGAGGCACTTTTTGATGCATGTTTCCATTGGTGTTGAGGGAAGCCAATGTGCAAAAGTCCATCAACCTCAAGAAAGGGTACATGAGTGTGAGAGTATTTTCTCAAATTCACCAAACTTTCTAAATACGCCCTATTTATGGTAGTAGTTCTAAGGTCTAGGATGTCCAAATTCATTTCTATTGAATCGTAATCGGACACTAAAGAATACAAAACTTCTATGCTCATCAAAGAAAATGTAATAACCCAAAAGTTGTAAGATCGGGTCAAGACTAAAAAGTTTGCTTTTGGGAGAAACTTTTGCTAGTATTCAAACTACGTAAGGATGAAAAAAGTTTGGACATTGTTTTTCCAAGAATTTTGGCCAAGGGTTCCTTTTAAGGAGCACTTCAGAGCTATGGAAGGCAGCAATGGCTGTTAAGGGGCTCGTGGAGGCTGCCTTAGGAAAAAAAGAGCGATGTCCGGTGGAGGGTGCACACCACAAGCCGTTGTGCACTTCACAGCTCGTGAATTGCTTTCGTGATAATGCCCAAGTATACTTTCAGGGTCCATTTAATTGAGGCTAGTCCTTTAACCTCCCAAATCATTTCTAAGCTCTTTATATCACTCCATGCCCTCATAACACTTGGTCTCTCATTCACATGTTCAAACGCTTTCTAAATCCTCTTTTTAAGCTCTAATGGAAAGATCTCCATAGAGCCCTTAATCCAAAGGTAAATTCACTTTCAAGCCTTTAATCCAACCTTGTGTATGTGGTTTATGGTCATTATAGATCTCTTACATCAATCCAAGTCCAAAAGACTAAGTTGCTTGCATTGACTAATATAATGATGAACTTCAAATAGCCATATATCCTTGTACACAAATAATTGGGTTACTTACGACCTATCAAATTGGATCTCTTTGAATTAGCTTTCTAATGCATCTGGTTTCACCAAATCCGAGTTTAGAATATGACGTTATGCTTGTTTTTGTAGAACCATGCAGTGCTTAGTCAGTGAGCTTTCACGAACCGTGAAAAGCTTCACGGCCAGTATATCCATCTATGGTACATTCCATCTCAACTTTTAATTCTCATTTAATTAAGGAAATTTTGGTAATTTTATTCAATTCTAAGTCTTTTATTACTGTTATGGCTATCCTAAGAGCTCAAAATTAGCTCTCACTCATACATTACACTCCTTTCTATCTTCAAACACTTAGACTCAAAAACTTTAAACTCCCAAAGCTCCTTTCAAGCTTTGAATAGTCAAGTAGGAGAATTTATTGAAGCTTCAATTAAATTTTAATTCATCTCATTTATCCTAATTTCCTAAAGGTATATGGAATTGATTCATGATTCCCTTCAAATCATGAAGACCAAAGAATCTATTTCTTCAATTTTATGATCTCTAAGTATGAATTGGAAATATGCCTCTTAAATTGATTTTAGTTTGTCGAAATTGAGTTATGTGTTGAGCTTAATTATAGATTTCATGATGATTTAAGTCATATTATGATGATATGCATGGATTTTATGAAAACAAAATATGCATGTCCCCCTAACTTATGAATGGGCAATTTCACGTATGCTTTAATTGTTGATTTCTTCATGAATTTATTAAGATTTAATTTTATTAAGATATTTTAACTATGAATTCCTAATACCCATAAAATTCTTTCATTCCTCATGGAATGTGCATGCGTGAACATGTATTTTTGTGAGATTTATGATGTGGGTTAAGACTCAATTATGATTATGACTACAATTTCAAGCAAGTATGGTTATGACATGACATGTGATCACATAATATCAAAGATATGACTTTTAGTCAGTTATGGGTATGTATACAACATCATGTACAAGAATGAATGAGATATTCCTATGCTTGAAATCATAATAACATCATGTACAAGAATGAATGAGATATTCCTATACTTGAAAGCATAATATGGATTATGATTTGGCCTTTCAGCACAAATATGCATTATTATGAATTATGTTTGGCATTAAAGCCTAAGTATGCATGAAGATCATTTGGAAGACTTATGCCTCTTTATCAAGCACGTCTACATATATATATATATATGTATGTATGTATGTATGTATTCCTGTGGGATGTTGGCTTAGCATCTAATGAGATTGAAGTTGGGGGCTCGACCCAAGGGGTCCTTAAGTGAAGTCTCCTTTCTCATCAATATGTGTACGCGCAGGTTCATGTTTATGCCCTTTGAAGGGATGATTATGCTATGAAAATCCTTTTCAAAAAGATCAGGTCGTCAGACTTTTTGAAAATCCCTTGAAATTATGTGTTTGTTGTTTAATTATGCGCTTCCAAACTGATGATATGTATATGGATTCTATGAGGCTTGTTTGGGGACACTCAAGTTCCCATACTCTATGTCACTCCAAGGCCCTTGGCCCGGGTCGTTAAAAGTTTGTTATCTGAGCACTAGATTTATAAATGGTCCTTGGAGTCCATCATTTCACTTCAAGTAGAGTCTTATTCGTGGGTTGAAGTGCGCCACATTTATGGGTAGGAGGCTATAAGGAATTTTAGAAATTGTTTCACTTCTTTATGATTCTTATCGTGTTGTAGAGCATGTCTTATGACTTTTTATCTCCACTCCTTCCTTCATAATAGGGAGAGTTACATTGGGCTCATAATGAAATGCAGGCAAGGAAGATGTTGTAGCTAATCATATAAATGAGGTCAAAAGGGAGTTGGTGAAGGATGTGCATCATTTTGCAAGATTGGGGGTTAGGTTGACTGAATCTAATAATTGTTGCATTCATGTTCACAATAGGAATGAGTCTTCTATTGTTGTTCATGTCAAGGCAAAGCAAGACTTTGACCTAAATTTAGTTGATGACGTTGGCTATCGAAAAGAAGATTGAGGTTTTCCCCCAAGGGGAAGATGGTGTGCTTCAGCATCAAGTTTGGTTGTGTGTTGTAGACGTTGATGGTCTTATAGAGGTGATCACGAGTTAAACCCACAACTCTCATTATTCTATACATCCGGGATCCACAATGTATCGAGATTTGATTGAAGTTTATTGGTTGCATGGTATGAAGAAAAACATCGCCAAAGTTGTATCCGAGTGTCTTAATTGTCAACAAGTGAAGGTGGAACATCAAAGGCCAGGCGGTTTAGCTCAAGATATTGAGATTGCTACTCTAAAGTGGCAGGATGTGAATATGGACTTTGTGATTGGATTGCCCTATACACAAAAGCAAGTTTATTCTATGTAGGTTATTATTGATAGGATGACCAAATGGGCTCATTTCCTTCTGGTTAAGACTACTTTCAATGTTAAGGACTATGCCAAGTATATATTTTGGAGTTCCCTAGGCTTCATGGTATGCGTACATCTATTATATCGGATCATGATGACCAATTTACTTCTCACTTTTGGGGATTATTTTAAAGGAGGCTTGGCACTAGGGTGAGGTTCAGCACGACTTTCCATCAACAAATTGATGGGTGAGCTCAAAGATATATTCAAACCTTGGAGGATATGTTGAGGTCTTTTGTTTGGAATACCAAGAAAATTAGGATGGCCATCTACCACTCATTGAGTCCGCATACAAGAATAGTTATCATGCAAGCATCGAAATGGCCCATTTGAAGCTTTGTATGGAAAAACCTTTTGGTCCCTTGTGTTATGGGTTAAGTCAGATGAGATGGCATTAATTGGCCTGTGCTTGGTGTCGGAGGCTATGGAAAACGTAAAGTTGATTCGAGAAAGGTTGAAGACGGCTCAAAGTCATCGAAAGTCCTATACGGATGTTAGGAAGAGGGATCTTGAATTCCTTGTCTATGATTGGGTGTAAGTGAAGGTTTCACCTATGAAACATATAATGTATTTTGGTAAAAAGGGCAAGTTAAGTCCCCGATATCTAAGTACTTATGAGATTGTTGAACGAATTAGTAATGTGCCTTATAGGTTGGGTTTGTCTTTGGATATGAGTTTCATTCACCCATTGTTCTATGTGTCCAAATTGAGGAAGTGGATTAGTGATACAAGTATGATTGTGCCTTTGAAAAGTATTGACGTTGAGGGAACTTGACTTATGAAGTGGTTTCAGTTGTAATTTCCTATAGCATAATGGAAAGGCTTCGTAACAAGGATATTGCTTTGGCTAAAGTGCTTTGGACAAACAAACATGTGAAAAGTGCTACATGGGAAGCAAAATCAAGTATGATACGTTGATAGACGTATCTTTTCCAATCCATTCAAGCCTAAGGTTATTGGTTCTTCTCGGTCAAAGCATCTGAGTTCTTTCAATTCTATATTCTCATGTCATAACATGCATGCATAGTCATGAACTATTTTTAAACGATGTGTTGATAGACTTTTGAATGATTTTCATGACTTCAATATTAAAAATAGCATTATGTACTCATGTAGGCTGTTAATGTTTTATTTGATCTATTAAGATAGCCTGTTTCTCATTCAAGGACGAATGATCCTACGGGGCGAGAATGTAACACACTGCAAGTTCTAAGATCAGATCAAGGCTAGAAATTTTGTTCTCGGGTGAAAATTTATCAAGGATGAAACAAGGTGGAAAAGTTTTTTCCAACAATTTCGGCCAAGGGTAACTTCCAATGAGCCCTTCACGATATGTGGAAGGCAACGATGTCCGTGAATGGGCTCTGTCACGCCCTAAGTCTCATTAAGATGGACTAGCACCCGTTGCCGACAAGGCTCGGGAGAACCAACATATAACTATGCACCTGCTATGAACACTTAAGAGGTTCCCATATTCAATATGCTATCAAAAGAAAGTAAATTGTATTAACAAGCCAAAAGTAAATGCATAAGACTAGGCTGTTGGAGCCGTGATGTCTATAGTATGCTACTTGACCACACTTCAATTTACATAGTCTACAAAGCCTCTAGGTAAGGAACACTAACTATATGGGTCGGGACAGGCCCCGCCTCATGACCAACTATACAATACAAAATACAAGTTCTAAACATACAAGCCCCGAAGCAACCTGGGGCTTAGTAATAGCAACTGAAAGTCCTGTACTCTTATTGGGGAGGTCTAGTAGCTCCTGTACCTGTAGCATGAAATGCAGGTCCCCCATATGGGACGTCAGTACGAGATAATGTACTGAATATGTAAGGCAGGAAATATTGTTATGTAAAATAAAAACTCCAATGATATCACGCCCTGGTGTATAAGGATGAAAAGACCACCTTTAGTCATACTGTGGAATCATGTACTTTATGTGTTTATATTACTTTACCATTTTTTACTGTATAATCTGTGCACAATATATCATGTAAATGACTAGCTGATCAATGGTAAATCAAAAACGGGATTGACCCATGCTAGGCTTTCCTTCTACCCCTGGGATACCCCCCGTAATATGGGATCGACCCATGCTAGGTGATTCTTCCACCCCTGGGATACCACCCATTAATAAGCAACTGTGAGTTACCTTCTATTTACTTTCCAGATGATTCTTCTGGTGGTCATAACCTTTAGAACTATAGGAATATAGACATGTGACATATAAAGAACCATACAAGATAATACCACAATGAAAAGAGAGATACACAACTAATGAATCGTATAGGAGATTAAACAACATATGGACTTTGTTTGGTAAAAAGGAACTCATGTATATTTGGTATCCAAGTACGTATAAAGGTATGACAATGGCTATGTATGGGAACATATGAACATGGGAAAGAGTGAAGACACAATTATTAGTTATATCGTAGTTGGTAAGTGCCCTCTATGTAGCAAGGACGAACGTAGATTTCATGCCAAGTAATAGGAAATCAAGTAGCCTTACATACCTCGTTGTACTATGTCGTTATTACATCAGAGTAGTACCCTTTCCCTCCAAGCACTTATCTACAATATAGTAGGTGATAAAACTAGTATTAGCAGCTAATAAACACATCTTGGTAATCCAATTTCACCCAAAAATAATATCCGGGCAGCAAGCTCGGAATTAGCAACCAAAGAGTATTCTTTCAACATTTCCACTCTTAATCATATTTTCTAATACATGTTCTCATATACATGTCTTATCCAGCTTGTTTTAGTCCCATAATAGTGTTACAACAACTCATAAAGTACAACATACAATAATTCTACACAACACGCAAGTAGGCAACGTAACATTACCTCCTTTCGCTACATTTCGGCGTCAACAATTCTAAATCTGTTTCAACATCAATCAAGCTGTCCTCAATGTAGTTACACACAAATACAGTCCTAAAACAGTACAAAAACAGTCCCCCGCGTGGATGGAAAACATGCGACAACCATTCCCAATATTCAGTCCACAAATTCCTACTAAAAGCGCAATTTAGGTATCATATAAGAACTCATTTACGCGGAACATAAAAATGGTCCAGCAGCCTTCTTACATCATTACAGACCCAAGACTTGTTAAAAACATATATATTACTTCATAATACAGCCAACCAACAAGAGAGAAGCCTCTTAATTAACAAGAAAAGTGGACCACAATCTTTGGAACACATGCTGTCCCAAATCCCTGCACAAGTACAACCAGCATACTCTTCATGTTTTTCATGGAAACATTACACCAAACCATAGGTATTTTTGCTTACCATAACCCTCAAGGATTAGTTTCTCTACAAGAACCCTAGAGGGGGTCCTTGGCCGCTTTAGAAAATGAAGAGAGAGCAAGAAGAAACTTGGAGAGAAATCTAATTTTTTGGCTTGAGAAAATGACTAAGCGTTGCTGGTTTTTGATCCCTTTTATAGGGTCACTTTTGGCTGACTTTCTTTTGGATTTCCAGCATTACTTTATTAAGGTTATGATGCAGCAACTTGGCCTTTTCACTTGGGCCTTATTGGGCTTCAATTGGATGGGCTTTGCTGCGAATTTTCCTCCTTTATATCCACTTAGTTTGGGCCCTAGTTGTGAATTGGGTTGTGAATGTAATTTAGCCCTTTTCCTATTCATCTTGGGCTTCAAATGTTGTCCTTTTATGATGCTAAACTATGGGCCCAAATGACTTCCTTAACTCGGGGTTCATTCGTTGTCGGACTTGAACAAAATCGGTGTTGGGCCTTGTCTCCGTTTACCTAGCCTATTTAAGCTAAGCACGTAGGTGACTCACCTGCTAGCTTCCTAAGTCCCAAAAACACCTCACTTATTTCACTTCATTTAAGGTCACACTCTCCTTAACTTGACTTAAAAATTATATACACTCGGTCATCTTAAGCGTTAGACGTACATATACCCCTTTAATCTAAAATTCACGCACTTTTAAAATGTGTGCGTATTTAACCCCGCCATATCATGTGTCATTTGTGTTGGACTAGTACATGTAAGATGTGGGGTGTTACATCCTCCCCCCCTTAGTAACATTCGTCCCCGAATGTAAGCATAATTGAATAGGTTAAACAAGTTCGAACTTTCGTGTAAACAGACTTTTGAAAACATAATAAGAATTCATATTCACGTACCTACTAATCCCTCCACTCTGTATCTTGGACTTCCTTTTTAGCTTTAAATAAATAAGGGTATTTAGACCTCATTTCTTCCTCAGCCTCCCACGTTATCTGTTCTACCTGTTGGTTCCTCCAAAGCACTTTTACTGATGGTATTTCTTTATTCCTTAGCTTTCTAACTTGGCGATCTTGGATAGCAATAAGTACCTCTTCATAGGTGAGATCTTCCATAACCTGCATATCTTCAATAGGAGTAATACGAGATGGGTCACCTATGCAATTTTGAAGCATTGAGACATGAAAAACTGGATGAACCATTGAAAGCTCCTAGGGTAGCTCTAATTCATATGTAACCTGTCCAAACCTTTTAATAATCTTATATGGCCTATGTAACGTGGGCTTAGTTTCCCTTTCTTACCAAATCTCACAACACCTTTCATTGGGGACACCTTTAAGAATACCCAATCTCCTACTGAGAATTCCAGTCCTCTTCTTCTAGCATCCGCATATGATTTGTGTTGACTTTGGGCTATTTCTAGCCGTTGTCGTACTACCTTGACTTTTTCCATGGCTTGTTGGACTAGATCTGGACCAAGCAAGGTGGTTTCACCTACTTCAAACCATCTTATTGGTGATCTACATTTTCTTCCATACAAAGCTTCATACGGTGCCATCTTGATGCTTGAATGATAGCTATTATTATAGGCAAATTCAATAAGTGGCAAATGGTCCACTCAACTACCTTTGAAGATCAACGCACAAGCCCGCAACATATCTTCAAGTGTTTGAATGGTGCATTCTGCTAGACCATCTGTCTGCGGGTGGAAAGCTGTGCTTAAATTCACTTGTGTCCCTAAGCTCCTTTGGAAAGGATTTCCAAAACTTTGCGGTGAATTGAGCTCCCAGATCAGATATAATTGAGATTAGGACCCCATGTAGCCTAACTATCTCTTTGAGGTATAGCTTTGCATACTCTTCAGCTGTATAATCACTCCGAACCGGCAAGAAGTGTGCTAACTTTGTAAGTCTATCAACTATCACCCATATGAAGTCAAACTTCTGAAATGAGCGAGGCAACCCAGTAACAAAATCCATATTAATCATATCCCAATTCCACGTTGGAAGCTCTATGCATTGCATATAACCTCCTCGATTTTGGTGCTCTACCTTAACTTGCTGGCAATTCGGACATTGAGCCACAAATTCTGTAAGGTCCTTTTTCATGCCTTCCCACCAAAACATTCCATTCAGGTCATGACATCTTAGTTGATCCTGGATCGATAGAATATGTTGAATGATGGGCTTCCTCCATTATCCTCCTTCTTAGTCCATTTATGTCAGGAACACATAATCTATTTTGGCAATAAAGCACTACATTTTGGGTAATTTCAAAGCCCTTCATTGTACCTTGACCCACTTTCTCCTTATGTCGTCGTAGAATAGGATCTTTGAACTCTTTTTCTCTTAACTCTATTACCAATGAAGATTCCGCTGCATCATGCACAATAACCCTTTCCTTTGGAGTTTCAATAAGGCGAACTCCCAAATTGGCTAGTTGAGAAGATCCTTAGCGACTCCTTGACTTACCATGGTCTGATCATCAATATTCACAATTGCCTTGTGGCTCACAGCATCGGCTACAACATTTGCTTTCCCTGGATGGTATAAAATATCAACATCGTAATCCTTTATTAGCTCCAACCACCTTCTCTGCCACAAATTTAGGTCTTTCTGTTTAAATATGTACTGTAGGCTCTTATGATCAGTATATATGTCAACGTGAACTCCATACAAATAATGGTGTCATATTTTCAAGGCAACACAACAACTGCTAGCTCAAGGTCATGTGTTGTGTAGTTTTTCTCATGTGGCCGCAGTTGTCTTGAGGCATAAGCTATTATCCTACCATGTTGTGTCAGTACACACCCTAAGCCAACCCCCGAAGCATCACAATACACCACATACCCCTCTGTGCCTTCTGGAAGCACTAATACAGGTGCAGAGTTAGCCTGCTTTTCAACTCTTGAAAGCTCCTTTCACATGCATCATTCCATTGAAATTTGGTCGCCTTATGTGTCAACTTTGTTAAAGGTGCAGAAATAGAAAAAAACCTTCAACAAATCTTGTAATAACCTGCCAATGCTAAGAAGCTTCGAACTTCCGTGGGTGTTGTTGGCCTTCGTCAGTCTTTCACTGCCTTTATCTTTTGTGAATCAACCCTTATTCTTTCATCAGATACAATATGACCCAAGAATGCCACAGATTTCAACAAAAATTCAGATTTGGAAAACTTGGCATACAATTGTCGATCACGAAGAACTTGTAATACCTGTCGTAAGTTATTTGCATGGTCCTCTTCTGATCTTGAATACACCAAAATGTCATCTATAAATACTATATCAAAGACATCTAAGAATGGCTTGAATACCCTGTTCATTAAGTCCATAAAAACTGCTGGTACATTTGTCAGCCCAAATGACATAATAAGAAATTTAAAGTGACCATAGCGTGTCCTAAAGGTTGTCTTGGGTATATCTTTCTCCTTCACCCTCACCTGGTGATAACCTGACCTCAAATCAATTTTAGAAAAGCATTTGGCACCCTGTAACTTATCAAATAAATCATCAATCCTGGGGAGGGGGTATTTTTTTTAATTGTCACCCTATTCAATTGCCAATAGTCAATACACATTCTCGAGGTGCCATCCTTTTTACGTACAAATAACACTGGTGGACCCCAAGGGGACACACTAGGTCTTATAAAGCCCTTCTCTAGCAAATCTTTTAATTTCTCCTTTAATTCATGTAATTCTGTCGGGGCCATTCTATATGGAGGGATAGAAATAGGTTGAGTGCCTGGAAGTAAGTCAATGCCAAAATCTATTTCTCGTTCTGGAGATAAGCCTGGAAGCTCTTCGGGAAATACATCAACAAATTCATTTACTACGGGAACAGATTAAAGAGTTGGTGATTCTGCATGCATATCCCTTACTCTAACTAGATGACATATATATCCCTTTGACATTATCTTCCTTGCCTTAAAATAGGAGATAAACTTACCCTTTGGTGATCCAACATTACCTTCCCATTCAAGGGACTCCTCATTTGGAAAGTGGAAATACACTCTCTTAGTTCGGCAATCCACAGTAGCATAGCAAGAAGCTAACCAATCCATACCCATTATAACATCAAATTCCACCATATCTAACTCAACAAGGTCAGCCAATGTGTCACGGTCACAAACGGTTACTACATAGTTATAATAAACCCTTCTAGCTATAATAGATTCACCGGTTGGTGTAGACACTTCAAATGGCTTGTTCAATAATTTAGGTGTTCTTTTAAGTTTACCAGCCACTAGTGGAGTGATATATGATAATGTAGAACCAGGGCCAATTAATGAATACACATTATGTGAAAAGATGGAAAATATACCTGTGACCACATCGGGTGAAGCTTCTAAATTTTGCCGATTTCCCAGAGCACAAGTGCGATTCTGGCCTCCACTGGAGCTAGCTGCCCTTCTACTACCTCTACCACCGCCTGTAGGTGTTTACTGACCCCTACCTAATGGAGGAACAAATGATGATGATGCAATAGCTGACCCAATAGGTTGTGCTATATCACCCATACGTCTTCTTCGGCAATCTCTCATCATATGCCCTGGTACACCACACCAATAACAAGCATCTGTCCCAACACGACATGTACCTAAATGACTCCTCCCACATTGTTTGCAAGGTTTCCTAGGAGGAATCAGCTGGCTGGTCGAATACCCTGTAGTTCGTGCACCTTGTCTATTACTTCTTTGATTAAACTGATTACCTCTAGGCCGTTGAAGTTGAGGTGGAGCACTGACTGCAGAGTAGGAGGATGATGGACTAGGTGGTTTATTAGGAAATTGAGGCCTAAACTCACGTTGGGACTGTAAAAACTACCCTGTAGATTTGGCCCTCTTGGACTGCCCCCTTTCTAACTCTTGTACCCTTCTACTTTACCTCTGATCCTCTAGAGTTTGTGCACATGCTTGCATCCTCGCTATATCCATGTCTTTATTCAAAGAAGCAATGGTGCAGTCTCTGACCAGATACGAATCTAACTTATCCATATATCGATGAACACTATCTACCATAGTAGCAACTACATTAGGAGCATACCTGGACAAGGAATTAAATTGAAGGCTATACTCCCTCACGCTCATATTCCCCTGGTGGAGATTCAGAAACTGATCTGCATGGGCCTCTCGGATCTCGTATGGCAAGTAATGGTAAAGATATGCCTTTTTGAACCCTTTTTTCAGGTAGTTGGAGGTGCATATATAACCTTAGATTGCTTCCAAGCTTCATAACACAATACAGCCACACCCTTCAATCTATATGTTGCCAGTTCCACAACTTCTGTGCCGCTTATGTGCATAACATCTAAAGTGCGTTAGATCTGATCGATGAAGTCTTGTGGATCTTCATTAGGATCTGACTCGGTAATAGATGGAGGGTCCAAATTAAGGAAGTCACGTATCCTCGTGCTAACTGCCCTATCCACACCACCTGCACCAATAACTGGGCCTTCTTCTCTTTGACTTTGGCCAGAAACTATACGAGTCAATAATTGGACGGCATTTCTTAGATCCTGCACGATAGCATCGGCAGGTGGCTCTGGGGGAGTTTCACTACTTCCTAGTTCGTCAAGAGCTGGAGGAGTTGGTGATGTTTGTGATAGAGACTAATCTGGGGCCTCATTTCGTCGTCTCACCCGACTGGGTACACCAACTACCACTTCCAACTCCTTCCCTTTGCCTTTGCTTTTCCTTGTTTCGGGCATTGTGTTGTAAAAAATGAATCAAAGGTTAGAAATAATCAAGTTACAACACTTGGCTCTATGGCACGATCTAAAGAATGAAAAGAAAGTGACAACTCCTAAATGCCACGTATCCTCCTGCTTATAAATGTGGTGCACAACACATCCATAAAAATACTTTACATAGACACGGCTTTTTAGACTCCCTAGGACGACCCGCTCTGATACCACTTCTGTCACGCCCTAAGTTCCATTAAGACGGACTGGCACCCGTTTTCGACAAGGCTCGGGTGAACCAACATGTAACTATGCACCTGCTATGAACATTTAAGAGGTTCCCATATTCAATATGTTGTCAAAAGAAAGTAAACTGTATTAACAAGCCTAAAGTAAATGCATAAGACTAGGCCGTTGGAGCCACGATATCTATAGTATGCTACTTGACCACACTTTAATTTACATAGTTTACAAAGCCTCTAGGTAAGGAACACTATCTATATGGGTTCGGACAGGCCCCGCCTCATGACCAACTATACAATACAAAATACAAGTTCTAAACACACAAGCCCCGAAGCAACCTGGAGCTTAGTAATAGCAGCTGAAAGTCATGTACTCTTACTGGGGAGATCTAGTAGCTCCTATACCTGCAACATGAAATGCAGGTCCCCCATAAGGGACGTCAGTACGAGATAATGTACTGAATATGTAAGGCAGAAAAATACTGTATCTAAAATAAGAACTCCAATGATATCATGCACCGGTGTATAAGGATGAAAGGACCACCTTTACTCATAATATGGAATCATGTACTTTATATGTTTTTATTACTTTACCATTCTTTACTATATTATCTGTGCACAATATATCATGTAAATGACCAACTGATCAGTGGTAAATCAATAACAGGATCGACCCATGCTGGGCTTTCCTTTCACCCTTGGGATACCCCCCGTAATAAGGGATCAACCCATGCTAGGTGATTCTTCCACCCCTAGGATACCACCTATTAATAAGCAACTGTGAGTTACCTTTTATTTACATTCTAGATGATTCATTTGGTGGTCATAACCTTTAGAACTGTAGGAATATAGACATGCGGCATATACACAACCATACAAGATAATACCATAATGAAAAGAGAGATATACAACTAATGAACCGTATAGGAGATTAAACAACACATGGACTTTGTTTGGTAATAGGAACTCATGTATATTTGGTATCCAAGTACGTATGCAGGTTTGACAATGGCTATGTATGGGAATATATGAACATGGTAAAGAGTGGAGACACAATTATTAGTTATGTAATAGTCGGTAAGTTCCCTCTATGTACCAAGGACGGACGTAGATTTCATGCCAAGCAATAGGAAATTAAGTAGCCTTACATACCTCGTTGTACTATGTCCTTATTACCTCGGAGTAGTATCCTTTTCCTCCAAACACATATCTACTATATAGTGTGTGATAAAACTAGTATTAGCAGCTAATAAACACATCTTAGTAATCCAATTTCACCCAAAAATAATATCCGGGCAGCAAGCTCGGAATTAGCAACCAAAGAGTATTCTTTTAACATTTCCACTCCTAATCGTATTTTCTATTACATGTTATCATATACATGTCTTATCTAGATTATTTTAGTCCCATAACAGTGTTACAACAGCTCATAAAGTACAACATACAAAAATTCTACATAACTCGCAAGTAGGCAACGTAACATTACATCCTTTCGCTACATTTCGGCATCAACAATTCCAAATCTGTTTCAACCTCAACCAAGCTGTCCTCAACATATTTACACACAAATACAGCCCTAAAACAGTACAAAAATAGTCCCCCAAGTGGATGGAAAACATGAGACAACCATTCCCAATATTCAGTCCATAAATTCCTACTAAGAGAGCAATTTAGGTATTATATAAGAACTCATTTTCGCGGAAGATAAAAATGGTCCAACATCCTTCTTGACACTGTATGTTTTGTACACTTTTATCATACAAACACTATTACTTTTATTCTGTTCTCCCTTCTCTCCTATTTCAAGCTTTTCTGTGTGCTTTCTTTTCATTTTTCAGCTTTTTCCCTTGCCTTTACACTTTATTTTTATTTTTTAGCTCATACTAAGGCATCAATTATTTTTCTTGCACCCAGTACATGGTGTTTCTCCTTTTCCACGTATCAAAAACTTTTTCCCCTAATTTTGTGTTTAACCCTTACCCCAGCCACCCTCAACATAGACTTTTTCCTTGAGTTGAGGTGTACATTATCCATCATCAGAACAAGGGCAAGTTTTGGTAGCACCCTCCACTTAGGCTTCTTGCCTCAGTCAAGATGCACAATGTTCACGGAAGAACAAGGGCCAATTTGAGGATTTTACAACTAATAAGGTTGGGTCATTTAGGTTGTTTACAAAAAAGAGGTACATGTCAGTCTCAAACATTAAGATCAAGGGATATTCTGCAAATTTTGTTGGTCATTTAGGCTAAATGGACTTTTATGAACAATGATGGAAGACCCTTTCCTAATGCAATAAATCTACATCCTAATTTACAGTAACAGCGCAAGTTCTTAATCGAAACACAACATATGAATTGTGCAATTTAAGTTTATACTCACATGGCACTGATTGCACTATCAACACAAGTTGTCAGATCGTGCTTTTTATTTCAATTTATCCTCACTTATCAGAACAAGCATTGTCGACACGCTTAGACAAGCATGGCTGCTATCTAAACTAACTATTCAAAATTTGGTGAGTATCATTTTTCACAAACAACATAAAAATATACATATGCCACAGATCTCAGTAGTATATTATACAAATACTACCTAAATATCCTAAACATGCTGGTTCAACAGAAAATAAACATCTATGGGGAAAATGAACACAAGCAAGAAAACCCCTAGGTTTCAAAAAATGGAGTAGTTATGGATCCAAGCAACTCAGACTTCACTAAGCCCCATAATTATCCACACCCCATCGAAAAAGAGGTGCATTGTTCTCAATGCACACAATCAAGACGAAATTAAGTACAGGGTAAAAATATATATGGGTGCCTAAGCGCCAGTCCTTACCTTGGGTTTCCTCCAAAGTAGCGTTTGATTTATTGTCGCGACACGACTTAGACAACTTGGTCACTCAGACTTCAGCAAGTGTGGATGCTTTCATTTTCTCTTCCACGTTGAACTTATAAATTGTTCCCCTAATTTCTTTTCTAATTTTCTATTATGCTCAAAGGGTGGTGGTATATAAATAAGAAGAAAAAAATAGAGATCACATGTTGCACTTTTTAGCTGTTAAATGAGGAATGTAATTTTTTCTTGTGAGCCCAAAAAATACAAGAATATAAACATATTTTCCTCCTCCTTATATTCTTCTATGTGATCAGATGATTTGATAAATATCTCATCATCTAAATATAATGATGAAAAATGATTGGAAAGAGGTCCAATGTGTCCAAATTCATCAATTAAGCATTTTTCTTTCCTCACACAATTTATAGCAATACTGTTGAGCATTAAACATATTGGCCTTTACACTCACTCAACACATAAAATGTGGACATCCAAGTACAACTAAATGAACATCTGACAAAAGCACACAGTTTTCTAGGTCGAGATTTCTAATATTTTCAAGAAGTACACATTGTTATTCAATAATTTATCTATAACCCCTCTCATCTTAATGCTGCAGTCATTCAATATTTCTTCAATAGAGGGTGTCATATATAAAAAAGAAAAAAGAAAAAAAATTAGGGAAATAAGGATTAGTTCCCAAATTGCTTAAATTAGACAAGTCTAGTCGTATTCCCTGGAAATGGTGCAAAAGTCCCGATGTCACCCAAGCTACACCTCCTTTTTAGGCTAAAGCGGTCGTTGTCCAGAAATAGAAACTAACCAAGGTTAGGGTGGAACCCAAGGTAATAGTTTAGACTTAGAAGAATTCAACTATGCAATTTAGGTTATTATCCAACTTATCTTCCCGGGGGGGTTATTGTAAAAAGTAACAAGTAACTCTAACTAACAAATTTTTTTAGAAAAATATGGGAGAGAAACTAGGGTATTGTATTCTCCGTGATTACCTAACTTAGTATCACCGGATAACCTAATTATTTTCTAGTGTGTAGTTTGTAGGACGGTAAGTTAAGTTCACCAAACCGTTTGGCCAAGGTGAGACCCGAATTTCACTACGTGGGTTGGTCCATCTCTATAGTGTGACATTAATAACTCTTACCTATAGTGCAACCTCCAATTGGCCCAGCTCAGTTGATTACACGAGCACACATCAGTCAAAACCTGTTAAGTAATATCTTTTCCTATTCATTACTATGTTGGTCCAATTAGTAACACTAGGTTGTTTCTAATATCTACCACGACTAGAAAACATACAAAATGAAGAGAATTAGTTAACACATGTATGCACACTTTTCAAGAATTATGAATAATCCGGTTGTACCTTATTAGTTCTTCATGGTTCGCACAATCCTAATTGTGGATTTAGATACTCATGATTTGTGGTGATGCAAGACTTATGAATTTGAGTAACACAATAGAGCACTTAAAAAATTAAATTAAATATAAAAAATCCAAGCTTCAATAAGAATCACAAGAATGTAGTTAGAAGATCAAATCAAAGTGTACAAGACTTTCTAAACAATATCTAATGTTTTTCTCCTACTTTACTGTCTTTCTGATAACTCGAACGCTCAAAAACAATAACAAAAAAACCTATTTATAATGCTTAAATACAAGTCCTAAGCAAAATGGGATAACTTGGTCCGCATGCCTCATGAGATGCTCTACGAGCAATATAGTGTTTTATAGCCTGTGTTCGAGAGTTCATTCTTTGTTGTTGAAGATCTCGACTTGTTATCTACGATAGCCCTCTACGCCCCGTAAAAGGTTTTTGGTTCATAGGGGGTTTCGTTCGATAAGACTCCAGAAAGTGCTCCTACTCTAATTTTGAGGGCATAGAACTTAATCTACACGTCGTAAAAAAATTTCATGACCCGTCTGCATGTTTGTAGAACAAACTTCAAAAACCCCTCACTAGAAGAATTGTTCATGAAACCTCCTTACGGCCCGTAGAATGCTCTATGGCCTGTAAAGGGTCTCATGAATCCTTCAAATCAGAAACATCTACATATTCTTCCTAAAATAAATGTAAACCTTGAAATCCCGAAGACCAAACATAAAACGCATAAAACCCACTAATATCGCATTGAGAAAACATAAAATTCATAGTTTTAAGTATCAAATGTTTGGTATTTTTCTAACACATCAGTCACACGGACCGTGTAGGGGTCATATGTATCGTGTTGCCCTCCCATGGTACCATACATGGCCAAATTTTCACTAACAAAGCATTGAGATGCTCTATACTTGGAATATTTTCACATCAACACCTATACAGACCATCTCACGACCCGTGTAGGGGTCGCGTAGTTTGTGAGATGGTCATGTGTGACAAGCCTTAGCCATGGTATGTGTGACAAGCCTTAGCCATGTGGGATTCATGTAAGGTGTGTCTTGGTCTTTAACTCCATCATAAGGCATTGACTGTACACACACGGCCAAGGGTCACCTCAAGGCCCTTCACATGGCCCATAGTGAGTCACACGGCCTGTGGAGGTGCCCATGAGGCTTCATTTTGGTTAAAATCTTCCAGGAACAAAAATTAAACACCATTAAGGCCTTCCAAAGTTTAGGTCCGTACAAATTATTCCTAGGTGTGGAAGGTGTGGAATAATCATTGTGGTAGATGTTATAAAGATATGGGTGCTCACTTAAGATGAGACAAAATAGGTGACAAGATTGCAGAATATCCAAACAAGGGTAGGGATGGTCATCCTCAAGGATAAGGTCCATGGCGATCAAAGGGCACAAGGTGTCAAACAAAGAGGTGCTCCTCGACAAAACTAGTTTTATGTTTTTCAAAAGGGGCAAGGGGTCGATGAAATGCCCAATGTTGTCACCAGTATGTTAAAGATCTACAATTTTGATGTATATTTTTTATTATTTCTCGGTGCCACTCCTTTTCTCTCCATTTATTGCTAATCGGCTTCATATGTGTCCCAAATTGTAATGTGAACCTTTAGAGGTATCTACCCCCATCAGTGAGACTGTTCTCTCTAAAAGAGTCTATAGGGGTTTTCCCTTGTCTATATTGCATAAAGTTTTACCTTGTGATATTGTTGAACTTGATATGGTAGATCTTGACATGATTCTTGGGAGGGATTGGTTACATGCATATCATGCTACTTTTGATTATAAGACTCATAAATGAACCCGTCCTTAAGTGCAAAGGTGGTGATTTAGTGGTCAAGGCTAGGATTATCTCTTTCTTGAGGCTTAGAAGTTGATCTCCAAAGATTCATCTTGTGTGGGTTAGTGATGTAAAGTCTGAAGTCCCTTCTATTGAGTCCGTTCCGATAGTCAATGAGTTTTTTTCTGTTTTTTTCGATGAACACCTCGGTATTCCTCTTGAAAGGGAAATAGACTTTTGTATGGACCTCCTCTCCAACACTCAACCCATTTCCTTTACTCCCTACGCGATGGCCCCAGCAAAGTTGAAAGAGTTGAAGGAGCAACTGAAAAACTTATTGGAGAAGGGATTTCTAAGGCCTAGAAAGTAGCTTCGGGGTGCACCAGTGTTGTTTGTGAGGAAAAATGATGGCTCACTTAGAATGTGCATCGATTATCGGTAACTCAATAAGGTCACCTTGAAGAAAACGTATTCCCTACCAAGGATAGATGGCCTATTTGATCAACTATAAGGTGCTAACGACTTCTCAAATATTGATCTTTCGTCTGGGTAACATAAATTGAGGGTAAGGGAGTCTGATATTCCCAAAACTACTTTTAAGACAAAATATGGTTATTTTGAATATGTGACTTTTAAGACAAAATATGGTTATTTTGAATATGTGATGATGTCCTTTAGCCTAACCAATGCTTCAGCGATATTTATGGATCTTATGAATAAGGTCTTTTAACACTACTTTGACATATTTATGGTAGTGTCATTGATGATATTTTTATTTATTCCCGGAGTAAAGTGGAGCACGCCAAGCATCTAAGGGTAGTGTTGCAAATACAAAGGGAAGAAAGGTTATTTTCCATGTTCGACAAGTGTGAGTTTTCGTTGAGGGAATTCACCCTTTTAGGTCATGTAGTATCTGGGGAAGGGATCAAAGTGGACCCAAAGAAGATGGAGGTGATAACAAATTATCCTAGACCCTTGACTACGATGTATATTAGGACTTTCTTAGATTTGGTGGGGGTATTATCATAGATTTGTGTATGGTTTCTCCTCAATTGCTTCTCCCCTAACAAAGTTAACACAAAATAAGGCTTAATTTGTAAATGCAGAAATGAATGTGAAAGAAGTTTCCAAACATTGAAAGATAAACTTACATCCGCTCCTATTTTGGCTCTATCGGAAGGGTTAGAAGGGTTTGTGGTGTATTATGATGCTTCAAGAATTGATTTGGGATATGTTTTAATGCAAAGTGGTATAGTCATTGCCTATGAGTCTAGGAAACTAAAGGTGAATAAGTGCAATTACCCCACCCATGATCTTGAATTAGCGGTCGTGGTATTTTCTTTGAATATATGACCTCACTATTTGTATGGAGTTCATGCAAATGTGTTCACCGACCATAAAAGTCTTCAATATGTTTTCATTCAAAGAGATCTAAATTTGAGGAAACGGAAATGGTTTGAGTTCCTTAAAGATTAGGACATGAGCATGCATTATTATCCAGGCAAAGCTAATATGGTGGCCAATGCCCGAAGTAGGGTGTCCATGGAAAGAGTGACTCGTGTTGAGGATGGCAAGAAAGAAATTGAAAGGGAGGTCCACCGGTTGGCTTCGTTGGAGGTTAGATTAAATGATGTCGAATATGAAGGTGCAATGGTGATAGATGGTTCTAAGTCTTCTTTTATTGAAGAAGTCAAATCATAAAAAATATCTTGACCCTACTTTGTTGGAATTAAAGTCATTGGTCAAGGATAGAAAGGTAGAGGTTTTTTCCCAAGGGGGAGATGGTGTCCTTAGGCACCAAGGTAGATTATCTGTTCTCGATGTTGATGAGTTAAGAGATTTTATCTAGAAATAGGCACACAATTCATTTTATTCTATTCCCTTCGATTATACCAAAACATATAATATTTGAGGAAAGTGTATCAATGGGGTGGTATGAAGAGATATATTGCAAAATTTGTATCCACTTTCCATAATTATCAACAAGTCATGGCTGAACATCAAAGGTCGGGTGTCCTAGCTCAAGAAATCGAGATTCCTACATGGAAGTGGAATAAATCAACATGAATTTTGTGGTAAGTTTGTCAAAGAATAGGAAGCATTTTGATTCCATTTGGGTTATTATTCATAGAATGACAAAATAAGCTCACTTTCTATCGTTTAAGACATCCTATGGTGTCATAGACTATGCTAAGTTGTACCTTCATGAGTTGGTAAGGATACATAAGGTCATATTGGCTATTATTTCGGATCGTGGTGCTCAATTCATATTACACTTTTGGAGGTCTTTTCAAAGAGGCCTTGGTACCAAGGACATGCTTTGCATGACATTTAATCTAGAAATGGCTGTTCAAGTTGAGAGAACCATTCATAATCTTGAGAATATGCTGAGGGCTTATCTATTAGAGTTTAAAGGTAATAGGGACTAAGATCTTCAACTTATTGAGTTTTCTTATAACAATACATGTCACTCTAGCATTGGAATGGCTCCCGTTGATGCTCCATATTGTAGACGTTGTAGATCCCCTTGATCTAGTCATCGAAGCTTTAGAAAATGTGAGAATGATAAGGGAGATATTGAAGGCGTCTCAAAGTCGGCAAAATTCCAATGCTGACACATAGAAGGAGAGACCTTGAGTTTGAAGTTGAAGATTACGTGTACTTAAGGGTTTTGCCAATGAAGGGCATGGTTTATTTAAGCAAAAAAGGGAAATTAAGCCCTAGATATGCAGGTCCTTACCAGATCTTAAGATGTGTTGGTAAAGATTCATATGAATTAGAGTTTCCGATGCAAAATGAGTATGGTCCATCCGACTTTCTATGTTTCTATGTTGAGAAAGTGTATTGGAGGCCCTAATTTTATTGTGTGCTTAGAAGAGGTGAATATTGAAGTGAACTTGACTTATGAGAAAGACATAGTAGAAATATTGGATATACAAGTCAAGCGGTTGAAGAACAAAGACATACCCTGTATCAAAGCCTTTGAAGGAACCAACAAGTCACAAGTGCCACTTGGAAAGCCGAAGCAGATATGAAAAAGTGATACCCCTATCTCTTTCATTTTGATCAGGCTTGAGGTACTATGACTTATCCCAAACAAGAACCTGTTTCGTTGCATGTCATTTTTCATGTCATTTATGCATGGTTATGTAATTTTAAGGTTATATTGTAAATGTTATTTGAAGCATGATTTAAAGATTTACATGGTACATATGTTACATTTAGCATATGATGCATGTATTCCATTCTTTAGACCATTCCTTAGCAACATCTAGGGAAGGATATTCCCAAGGGGAAGATATTGTAAGGCGCCACCTGTGAGAAGTATAAAAGGTCAGGAAATGAGTTCTGGAAATTTTTTGAGTGTCCATTGTTACGAGGGGTCTTACAGGCCATAAGTGGTTCCACGGGGCGTAACTAATGCTTGTGGGTTGAAGGTTAGACTTGGTGAAGATGATGATTTCTGAATTTGGGTATACGGCTTATTAAATGGCCCGTGGATGGACATACTAGCCGTAAGACTGGGTCATAGGTTGAGGATCAAAGAAGGTTTCTGAGGATTCAAAAATATTATTAGACAAATTCCTTACCTACGATCGGTAAATTGGACCATGACCCGTAAATGAGGTCTCGTGGTCCTGTTTGGTAAAATTTTAAGAAAGAAGAATTTGACATTTCCTAATATTCTAATGCTATACCACGCCATTTAGGCCATTAAATCCTTACTTTCTAGCCTTATACATCCTCAACATTTCCATTCTAATTTGTTCTCAACAAAACCTAAGTATAAAACTCTCTCAAAGTCCTCCAACGCTTCACGAAGAGTCCATAACTAGGGTTCTAGATTTTAACCTCATTTTCCGCAAGGTTTCCATCTCGAATCACCAAGGTATGAGGGTTTGATTGTGGGGACCTTCCCATCATAAGCTCAACCATTCCTCTTCTCCACTATGATTTCTCAAGTTATGGTAATATATGGCGACTTTATGAACCCTTTCATATGATGATAATATGAAGTATTTTTTTATGATACGCCTTTATACATGATTATAAAGTGAGATATCATGTGAAATCTATGATATATATGAGGGGTTAATGATGCCCTAACCAAGTCTTTACTTTGTTTTTGTGGGTTCTTTGAATAATGAAATAAGTGATTCTATTTTGCAACTCTCCTGGCATTTACTCATGATTTGAGTGGCTTTATATTATGTATATACACCCACCATGGTTTTAAAATAATGTCTATGCCAAGCTTCTATGATTTTTAGGGATTTATGGCTAGATATGCACTGTATGAATGATATGAATTGAAGGGCTATTATGCATATGGTGAAACATGAAAGTATGGTTAAAGACATGGAAGTTATGAAAGTTGTGAAGCCCTGTCTTTGATATTATGAAGCTTTGATTTTTATGAGCTACTCTATGAAATATGATGATAATATAATGCTTTGCATATTATAGCTATAAGTATTATTTGAGTATTCTTTGGGATTGTGACCTAGCACTAAGAGTACCTTGGTAGATAACCAATATACCTTAACTATGTTGCTACCATAGGCTGTGAATTAGCTAATGGATACATATAGCTAAGTGTCATGAAGCAAGCATAGGGCCTAGACGTGACACGGAAAATGGAAAACTCGAAGGAAATCCAAACAAGCCTCTTAGAATATCGTTTCACAACCATGGTTGTGAAAGCATAATCAAATAACAAGCAAGTACCAAATAATTCTAAGAGAAGTAGGACTTTGGACTCAGGCTATGGGGATTTTATGGGGAAGAGGATTTCCATGAATCACATAACTAATAAAGTCTAAGGGTGGATAAGTACGACTCATACTATGAGGATTATTTAGGGACTTGGGACTTCCATCACATCCATAACATACAGCAAGCATAGAAGGGAATAAAGGGACTAAGGGATGTCTGTCATAATTAGATAAACATAATAGGAGTCAAACTCAATACATAAATATCTATATCTAACGACACCTCTAAATCGAATGGAAAAGCGGCCAACACATCTCCTAGGCTCACCGTCAAAAGATAAATATCTAAAATAGACATGTCCTAACATAAGCATGAAAGTAAAGTGGATATTCCCTGCAGAGTGGAAGACTCACCAATAGTAGTCCTCAAAAGATCCGGCTAGCCACGTGGAGGAGGAGTATGGTTAGGAGTTCCGGTCCCGACATGGTTAGATCGTGTAAGCAAAGAAGTATGTGTTAGTGTCTGGAATGTACTATGTCTGTGGGGTACAATGCAACAATGACATAATTCATAAATAACAAGATGCATAATTATAATCAATAGATACAAGATCAATATATGGTCATTGCTCAAGCTAAAACATGCATCGAAATAGTCAAACTTGCATAATATATCATACATATGTGCGAGGAGACCTTAACCGATATATAAGACCAAGCGAGCTACTACCTCAAATCTCGATGATTTCCTCCTCACCGGAAAAGGAGTGGACTAGTTGCCGAGGAAAACCCAACTTGACCCCATATAATGGGTAACTTGACCTAGTTGGATCCATTAGTAAAAGTCTATTTAGGAAAAATAGCATGAACCTATGGTGGCACATAGTTAAGAGGCCAAGACATTATATAAGGACTCTTTGGTAGAGCCCCCACCTTAAGTATCTTTCGGTGATAAGTTTATGTCGCCCAAGCTACACCTCCATTTTGAAGCTTAAGTGGTCACTGTCAAGATATATAATTTAACGAAAGTTAAGTCAAATCCCATAGGTCATATGGTAGACATAGAAAAATTCATTTACATTAGGATTGATTGACCAATTTATATCCCCAAAAGGAGGGAGGGTTGTGACAATTATAAGAAGAAATCCTAAACTAAGACAACTATTAAACAAGTATGAAGGGTAACCAGGGTACTGTGTTCCCCTTGATTTCCTAACTCAGTATTACAAGATAATCAAAAACTTTTCCAATGTGTAGCATGCAGAGCAGTATTTTAAGTTCACTAAGCCCTTTGGGCCAGGCGAGAGGCGATTTCACTACGTGATTTAGTCCATCCCTGTAGTGTGATTAATCTCTTTTCCTATTTATTACCACCTTGATCCAGTCACTAACGCTAGGCGAGTTCTAACATTGGCCACCATTAGAAAGCATTCAATACGAAGAGAATTAATTAATACATACATGCACATCTTTCAAGAATTATGGATAATCCAGTTTTACCTTGTTAGTTCTTCATGGTTCCCACAACCTTAGGTGTGGATTTAATTATTCAAAACTAGTGTATATGCCGGACTTATGAATTTGAATAACATAATTGAGTAATATACGAGAAAATTAAGAACAATAAATCCAAACTCTTCACAAAGAATCACAAGATTGAAATCAAAAGACAACAAAAACATATACATGTGTTTCTCTCAAGCTCTCTGCTATTCTCTATTGTTGAGTCGCTTCCCTCTATAGTTCCGCTTGAAAAATAACCTTAAAAATCTATTTGTAGTATTTAAAATACAAAACACAAAAAGGATAGGATACTAGGTAGGTAGACTTTACGGAAAGTTCTACAGGTCATATAACATTTTACGGCCTATAAATGGGCTTTCATGGACTGTTGCTTCAAATTTGGGGCTGACTTCTACGATACCCTTCAAAGGTCGCATAAAGTTCTATGGCCCGTAGGTGGTTTCGTCTTATACCATTTCAGCAACTCCCCACTTTCTGATCCTCAAGGTACGACACCATGTCTATGCCTCATAAAGTCTTCTATGGCTCGTCTACATGTTCGCAGACTTAACTTTAGAAGTTTACCCTTCACTGGAATTTTTGAAGATACCATCTTTACCGCTTGTAGAAATCTCTATGGCCCGTAAAGGGCCTCGTGGAACCTCTGCTTCAGTAAATTCTACACACTTAGCCCAAAAATTATGCGAACCTTGTAATCCTACAAAATAAATAGAAAAACACACCAAATCTACTAACATCGATTTGAGAACACACAAAAGTCCAAGTTTTTAAGCATCAAATGTGTGGTATTTTTGCAGCACATCAACATCATAAACTTAAAATTATTGCTTGTCCTCGTGTAATTGACTCAATCCACATAAGAAGTGCAGTAACATACAGACTTGAATCTAATGGCATACATGATATCAAACTTTTGCACAGACACCCACACCACTTTAAGGACACATCAAATAACTATCAAGCAAACTAATACAGATCAATCATATGTGATAGTGTAATTATGACATGTAAGCTAAGTATCAATAAGCCACAATCATTGAGTTTTTCTAATGGCACCAGTGCAAGGCAAGTGCCCTCACAGAATGAAGTCCCTTATCCCACTCATGATGATATTGTCACATTATGCTAAATCACTCACTCTCACAAAAGACATTCAAATACTACTCAACACCATATGTTTGCCCCAACACTAATGACTATGATGTTTGTCTACTAGGACTAGGATCACTTTTAGGACTTTATTGGCTTGTAACATAGGCTCAAGTGCCTTGTTGCGAAGTTTTTATTTCAAGCTTTTTTGGGTGCCTTATTCTCACTTTTCAACTTTTTGACTTTTATTCACACCTTATTTTTCTTTTTAGCTCTTTGCTTAGGCATTACTTTTTTTTTTCCTTTCCTAGTATTCAGTTTTTTTCCTTTCCCACGTATCACTAGTTTTCCCCCTCATTTTGTGTTTACCCTTACACCAGCCACCCTCAACTTAGGCTTTTGGCCTGCGTCGAGGTGGATGATCTCCAACACATGAACCAAGTCCAGTTTTTTATAGCCACCCTCACCTTAGGCTTTTTGCCTTGGTCAACGTGCATAATGTTCAAGGAAGGACCGGGACCAATTTTAGGGTTTTACATCTAATAAGAATAGGTAACTTAGGTTCTTACAAAAAAGAGGTACATGTAAGGCTCAAACATTGGGATCAAGGGATATTACACATATTTGGTTGGTTTTTTAGGCTAAGTTGACTATTATAAACAACGGCTTAAGATCCTTTCCTAAGAAACTAACCTACAATCTAAGTCATAGTAACAGGGAAAGTTCTGAGTTGAAACATAGTGAATGAACTTAGCAAAGATAGCTCACACTCACATGGTACCGATTACCGTATTAACACATACTCTCAGATCATGCTTTTTATCTCAATTTCATCCTTACTTAACAGAAAAAGCATTGTCGTCAACCAAACATGTGTGGTTGCTATCAAGACTAACTGCTAGATTTTCTATGGGTGTAAATTTTCACACAAAAGGACAAAAATACATATATGCCATATATATTGGTACTATATGCTACGAATACTACCTAAACATTCTAAACATGTCAATTCAACAAAAATTAAATGTCTATGAGGAAAAAGAACACAGGCTAGAAAACCCCTAGGATTCAAAATTTGAGATAGTTATAGGCAAAGGCTACTCAGACTTCAGTAAGGCGTACAACTACCCACAACACATCAAAAAAGTGGTGCATTTTCCTCAATGCACATGAAAAATGTAAAATAAAGTGCATGGCTAAAAAAGAACATACCTCTGCGCCTAAGCACCTCTGGCTAGGTCTGGCCATCCTCAATCTTCCTGGTGACCTCCTCAATGGTAGAACTATGACCGGAGGGGCCATCACCCCTAACTCTCTAAATCTCTCGAGCTTGTCTCATCTCCTCCTCTTTCCTTGACTGCCTCATGATAAGATCTAGTTGTTGTTCTTCTCTAAGCCTAGCATGCAACCTTACTATGTCTAGATCATCATCAGTGCAGGGCCACTTCCCGTGGGAAGGCTGTGAATGCTCCTAGGAGAAAACATATACACCACTGTCACCGGGTGTGCAGTCTATAGGAATGACATCGGTGCAGCCAAACTACTGTCATGTTGGCCCGGAGCTACTGGATCTCCATATATAGAGTTGTCATATCTACTGGTTGTATCATGCTCAGGAGATTCTAGAACTGCAACACAAAAGCATCTATGCGGGCATCCACGGCTGAAAGTGGGTCCTAAATAGTACTGACCATGAATTCTTTCATGTGTCCCTCAGACTCTGTAATCTCCTGGAGGACCCAGGGCCAAATTTGTTGAATCAAGTAAGTTAACTAAGACTCAGTTTTTGCCACTCTTTATTCCATGGCGTGGATGGACGCCAATGACACATAAACCATGTTATCGGGTGTTGTCTATGTAAGAAATGCTTGTGGTGTAGGAGTAGTTGTAGTGAACCCCCTATAAACATATGTCTCAGTCTATGTGGGTCTATCCGCAGTAAGGGCAACACCAGTGCTAGTGGGTGGAACCTCAGATGGTGGCTCAACTGCGACCATCTCTGGCATCTGAGCTACCTGGTACAGTGCTTATTGAAGTGCCACCAAGTTGTCCGTAACCTTAAACAAGTTGGCATCTAGAGTACGCTGGACCTCAATCATTGAGTCCAATTTCTGTAAACTCTCCACCCCCGACTCTAGATATACTTTTTAGATCAAGCATGGAAGAAGAATGTAGGAGTACCTCTTAAAGGTTGCCTCATGAATTTGATCTGTGATGACGCCAGCCTAATTAATCTCATAGGCAGCAAAGATGCTGGCAACTAGAACAACACGATCTGGTGTCAAGGTATTTTCTACAAGTGTTGGTCAAACCTATGACATGACAACGGTCTACAAACTTTTGTAGGGAAGCTAAGGGAGGCTTTCGCAATGACCTCAGAAGAAGTGACTATACATGCAGGGTTTGGGCTCTAGTAAGAAATCTGCACTGCCACCCATCTCATCAAGCCAGCTCTGCGGCTCTGGTCTATCCTTAGAACCTTGTCCCTGGTCTGGCCCAATTTGTGGTCGTACTCTGCTATGGATTTTGGGGCTAGGAACTCTAGCCCAAATAGCATATGGCAGATAGTAGTCTAGCAAGTAGCTTCTTCCCCTTGGGAAGAGTATTGAGTACTGTGGCAGTGTTAGATGCAAAAAATACCCAAACCATGGTCGAGGAGTACTTCCTTGGTACATTCGTCAGCCACCAGAGCCCATGTCTGCTAATGGTGTCCTTGAGATCGGGCCACTATATAATCTGGAGGAAATGATCTGGGGCTCCTGAAAAATGGAATGGGCGGGTTTACCTACTCATTTCTCTGTATGCCCTCCATATAGATATATTGCATGCCCTGAACACGCTATGTACTAGCGAGAGCGTATAGAGGTGATGATGATTTCTAAGGTGGTGTGGTAGAGGACTCTGTCTCCGACTCAGCACCGGATGTTGACTATAAATCTAACTCTCCTCTCTTGATATAGTCATCAGAATGAAGCTGTTATTGTTGTCGTCTCACTCGTAAGAGTGCGAAGCGCAAACAACAATAGCTTGGGTCTAGGCCGGCCCAAGTTTCGTGGCAGCCCGTGTCTGTGGTCTCTCAGCATTTGGGTTACGTCTGACCCCAAGCTCCTCAACTAATCGACTAACCTCGTGGGTATCCTGGTCCCCTGAGGTCTTATCCCCGAGCCTCCTTTGCATGGCTCGATTATCCTCAAGTCTAATCTTTGGGGCCATAGTACGTGGAAAATTCACATTAATCAAGCCTAGTTAGCCACACAAGCAAAGAAATGAAATGCAAGATTAAATAAGACCTTGTTACAAAAGGGACTACGAAGGCACTTCTACGGACTATAGTAAAAACTACGAGCCGTAGAAGGTTATCATAGAAACAGTGTCCATAATTTTTGCCAACTGGAATAGCATCTATGAGACCAGGTATGACTCATACAAGGATCTACAAGTCATATAATGAGTCATAATTGTGTTCCAGTGTTTAAACTTTTGTAGGCAGGGATCTACGAGACCTATTTACGAGTTGTAGAATATTTTATTACTCGTAGAAGGTCTCATCTAATAGATTCTCCGAAACTTCAAATTATTGGATTTTCATACCGGGGCAATTATGGCTCGTGGAAATTTCCATGGGTCATAAAGACCCTCGTGAATTGAAAAAAGACAGTGAACTGAGTTTCTATGCCTATCATCACAAACCCTATATGACATTTTAAGTACAATGTTTAGCATTAAAGAAATACGCACACACCCCAAATTACTCATATCAAATTCCCAATACCCCACATGAAAATCATAACATACACTCCATCAAATATCATTTAACATGTATTCCCAAACCAACTGACCCTATTTGAATTAATAAGCATCAAATTACATACATAAGCCATCACATATCGACTTTTCATGCACAATCAATCTAATTCAAGCCGTATGTGACTGCATTGTTTTCAAACACATCATTCAAACACAAAGACAAGGCTAATCAAACTACTTCGCATTATTTACACGTACTCACACATTGGCACTTGTTTTCCTTAATTAAATTTTCAAACACAACAATGGCATACACGGGTTCATTCATTGCATTACCATACCCATCAATTAATTTCAACCTAATCATACAATTCTTCGTAAATAAAAGGATTTTTTTAGAGTGAGAACTTACCAAATTATATGACTAAGATGTAGAAAATGAAGGAGGAATCGAAGAGGTGGAACCCTAGGGTTGGCGAAAAGTAAGTCTAAAAATGGTTAGGTGGTTGATTGCTGGGGTTGGGAGGACAAGGGAAGGGAATCACCGTGTTTCGTATGTAAGTTTGGGGAAAATTTTGGGGTCAAAAATATTTGCCCTATTATTTATATGTTGACCGGGTCGATTAAAACTAATGGGCCCAGACTCTGGCCCGTGGATCATTTTACGGCCCATAAATCCTAGTCTCATAGAATGTCCAAGCACTAGTTTTGAGGACTAGGTTTCACAGACTAGTGTACGAGTCGTGGATTTGGGTATGACTCATAGAGTTTATCATAGAAACATCAATCTACAAGCACCATTTAGGGCCCGTAGTTTTATCTATGGACCATAAATTTGTCTCATGGACTGGAGTACATAACTTATTTCTCAATGGGAGTGTTCTATGAGATGGTGTATGGGTCGTAGATTTACGTATGACCCATAGAACTAGTCATAGAAAAGCTTCTTGATGCCTTTTCAGCCAAGGATGGCTGACTTAGTCATGTACCGGCGCATTCTTCATAGAACACATTGTTACCCTATATGCAACCAATCAAATGTCTCAAATTACAACCAAAATGCAAAATATTAAACTATTTATAAGTCCAAAAGCTAAAAACAAAACACAACTATAACTATTACATCAAGTACCTTGTGTTGCCTCTCAAGTAACCCCTGATTTCTTATCGCGGCACCACTTTGATGACTTGGTTACTCAAACTTCACCAAGTTCGGAAACAGGCTTCTTCATATCGTCTGGACTCTTCATCGACTGACAAATATTGAAGACAACGTCTTCGTCATTCAATCTAAACTTGAGTTAGCCAACTTCCATTTCCACTTGTTCTTGACCAGTGGCTAGAAAGGGCCTTGCAAAGATGATTAGGACCTCGAAGCCAACTTCGCAATATAGGATCACAAAGTCTGAGGGGAATATGAGTTTCAATACTTTGAGGAGTACGTCATAGAGTATCCCCACAGACTTCTTCACCACGGAGTCAGCTATCATAAGCCGCATGAATTTTGGAGTAGGGTCTCCCAATCCTAGCTTCTAGAGATCACACAATACCCTTGTGAACTCTACATCTCCAATAGTGCACGGTATCATACAAGCGTCGAGATCTTCTCGCTTTTGCACAAAGGATTATTGGCAATTGCACCGAGATCTCGCTTTTGCACAAAGGATTTGTTGGCAATTGCACCGTATGTTTTAAGCTCTTGGGAGAGCTCCTGAATATTAGTGCACTTTTTTGTAATTAATTCCTTCATAAACATCACATACCCTAGCAGCTTCTCCAATGCCTCAATTAAAAGAATATTGATTGAGTGTTATTTCAGCATGTAGAGAAAGTGCTTGAACTTGCCCTCCTCTTTTTTCTTATTGATTCTTTAAGGGATGGGAGGAGGAGGCTTAGGAATGGGATTAAGATTTTGTGGTGCTTCTACAGTATCACTCACCCAATCTTTGATATGATCATCTCTGGTATCAACATCTTTGGCCTCTATTGTCTCCTCTCGAACATCATCATCTACTGGCACGGGGGGTTCAGTGATACTCTTGCCACCATAAGTAGTAACAGCCATGAACCACCATGAACCACCCTTCATTCTTTGGGTTATGAACAGTGTTACTAGGTAGTGTACTTCTCACGCTAGTTGAGTTAACACTTGTCCAAACAGTTGCTCAAGTTGTTTGATAGCAATAGAATGAAACTTAATTTTTATTACTTATGCTAGAGATGTCAGATTTCATCCCCCACAAGGTCTAATCCTGTATGTGAGGCTTCTTCAACAAATAGTCAAAAATCTCTTCCACTCTAGAACTGCCAGCACTTCTATCGCGATTGTGTGGTTTCACAAAAGTACCATTTTTGTAGCCATCAATGTGACCCCAATTTGCATCTTTGTCTTGGACCCTATTCCTATCGTGGTAACCTCCATGATTATCTCTAAAAGCACCATATCTGTTATAGATCTGACCTTTGTTTCTTTGACCTTGGCGCAAATAGTCCCTATTGGACCCTTGGGACTTGGTCCCCAAACCCCATGTCTGATCAGCAATGAAGCAAATGTCCTCTACATAGTAAGGATCATCATACATGAGTGCTCGCGAAGGCTGATGAACAACTGCATTAGCTTGTTCCTTGTTCTGCTTTATTATCACCTCCATATCGGTACAGATTTGAGCAAGCTTTTGCATAATCTCCTCATTTATTTAACTTGCTCTGAATCAATACTGACACCGCACATTCCTTTGGTAGATAACTATCTCTTTGACCCTATGCACGATTTATTTTGACTACCCTTCCCATCCTCTTAAAAATCCTTGCAAATGGTTGATCTAAGAGCATGCCCCCCATGATGGTATCAGCACATGGCCCCCATAATAGTATCAGCACATGCTTTACTATTCTCGTCCAAGTCACGATACATGATCTCTACCAAGTCATCGTTAATAACGTTTTGTCAGGGACAGTCCTCAAGCACTTTATGAATAGCTCTCATGTAGTACTGATTGACTCACTAGGAAGTTGCGCAAAGTTGTTGATTTGATATTTAAACTTAAGATTATTTGATCTCAAGAAATATCTCTCCAAAACGGTGTTGTGCAACTCAGCCCAATTGGTGATAAAACTTTGCAGGGGCTTGGATAGCCATAGCACTTCATTGCCGATCAAGGATAATGGGAAAACATGAAGTCCCACAACATCCATCGACAGATTTTGTGTTTCCATCACACTCTTACAGGCAAATGCAATGTTATGTAGATGACTATGTGGATCCTCTGATGGTAGGCCCACGAACAATCCATGGTTTTGCAGCATGTGAAGAAACCCACTCGAGACCACAAACTTCATGTTAGCCGATAGTGGCGGTAACAAAATAGCTCCAGTAACCTCCATAACCATAGGGCTCAGCCGATATTTGTTCTACTGATAAGCTTCGGCATTGAAGTCTTATGGTTGTGGAGCAATATCATTAAGAGGAGGTGGATTGTCATTATAAGTATTCTCATTCTCATCCTGGTTAAAAGGTGCATTTGCCATTTTGTTTGCATTATCCTAGGCTATCCTTCTAATATTTCTCTTGATCTCTGTCTTAAACAGAGTCAAGGGAATGCCTCGACTTTACATATTGGGCATACACTACACCTGAACCTTAAAATATTATAAAAAAAAGGAAGTTAAAATCAGAGAAATAAGGATTAACTCCCTAACCACTCAAATGAAAAAAAAATCTAACGGCAATGGCACAAAATCATAATGTCGCACAAGCTACACCTTTTTTTAGGCAAAAACGGTCGTTCTCAGTATATATAACCTAACCAAGGTTAGGGTCGAATCCTACAGGGAATATGGTAGCCTTAGAAAATTTCACTGCAATTCGGGTTGATTAACCAACTTATCTCCAAAATTGGGGGGGGGGGGGTGCTGACAACGACAAAAAGCAATCCTAAACTAAGATAAGTGTTAAACTAATATGAAGAGTTACTAGGGCATTGTGTTCCCCATGGTTCCTTAACTTAGTATACCAAATAATCGAATTCTTTTCTAGTGTATTGCATGCATAACAGTAAGTTAAGTTCACCAAACCTTTTTCCCAAGGTGAGAAGCAAATTTCACTACGTGATTTTGTCTATCGCAGCAATGCGGCATTACTAATCCTTTCCTATTGTGCTAGCACAACCTCCCCTTGGCCCAGTTCGGTAGATTAGATGAGAAACATCAATTAAATCCTATCAATTAATATATATTCCTAATCATTAAGAGCTTTATCAAGTCAGTAACACTAGATGAGTTCTAACGTTGGTCACCATTAGAAAGTATTCATTGCGAAGAGAATTAGTAAATACATACATGTACACTTTTCAAGAATTATAAATTATATGGTTTCACCTCGTTAGTTCTTCATGGTTTCCACAACCCTTGTTGTGAATTTAGCTAATCATGACCAGTGTAAATGCAAGAATTATGAGTTTGAATAACATAATAGAGTATTTGCACAAGAAAATTAAGCACAAGAAATCCAAACTCTTCACCAAGAATCAAAAGATTAAAAACAAAAGGCAAAATAAAGTTTTACTAGTGTTTGTCTCAATCTCTCTACCATTCTCTACTATTCTTGTCATGTCCTAAGCCTAGGGCCTTGATATGACATGACGAATGGAAACCCGAGTGGAGTCCCTAACAAGCCTCATAAGCATGTAAGCACATCCTTGGTTTGCGGAAGCATAAAAAGAACAAGAAAGCATATAGAACATAATATCTAAAGGAAGCGGGACTTATGATTTGCTCTATGGGGATAATAAATGGAAGGGGATGTTCATGAATCAAATAGCAAAAAATTGCTAAGGTACGGGTAAGTAGGACACACACAATGGGGTGATTAGGGGCTTAGGACATCCATCTCATCATAATCAATAAGCATTGGAAAAAACAGGGGAAACATGGGACTAAGGGATGTTTATCATAACACAAAAGTATAAAGAGTCAAGCTCAATAATACATAACCATCACAATACCCGAGAACACCTCTAAATTTCGAATAGGTCGGGGGGCAGAGACATCTCCCAGGCTCACTCTCTAAAGATAGTATCCAAAAATAACTAGGTGTTCCCGAATTTTGTTGCCGAATGTGGAATTTTGTTCCCGAATTTGGAGGACTCACCAAGAAAATCTCCAATCAGAATGTCTAACCGAGTGGAGGAGGAGGATGTTATGGTGCTCCGGTTCTAACATTCTTAGATCATGCAGGCAAAAAGTATGTGTTAGTACTTGAAATGTACTAAGTATGCAAGGTTCAAATGCAACAAGGGACATAAACCACATTTACCAATATGCATAATCGTAATCAACGAATGTTGCTCAATAAGTCATGCATTCTCAGTTCCATGGTCAAATCATGTAACAAAGAATCATCAAATCATGTAGCATATCATACATAGAAGGGAAGGCACCACAAATGACATATAATAGCAAGCGAGCTATTACTTGGAATCCTAATGTTAACTCCAAATCAGATTAGGAGTGGCCTCCCTTGTCAGGTAGGGCAAACACTCACCTTACGAGAACACTACTCATTTCGAGGAATGCATCGCACACACCTTACGGGAACACCATCCATTTTGGAGAATGCCTCATAATTACCTTACAGAAAAATCACCCATTTCAGTATTCACATATTATTAACCTTATGGGAACATCACTCATTTCGGTACATGATTCATATTACCGTACGAGAACATCACCCATTTTGGTCAATCAAGTAACTTGAGCTATATAAATCCATTAGCCTATTTTCTAACCAATGGTGGAAACATAGTTATGGGACAATGGTTACATACCAAGGTCCGCTCGGTCCTAGGTCACAATCCCAAGGAATGCTCAAATTATTCTTATTATCATAACATGCAAAGCATTGTAATATCCTCATAGTTCATAGAGTAGCTCATCAAAACCAAAGCTTCATCATACCAAAGATATGGCTTTATAAATTTTCATAGCTTTCACACATTCTCACAATTAATAGCATACATAAAATCCCTTCACAGTTTATATCATTCGTCAATCACACACCTCGCCATAAAGCCTTTGTGAACATAAGAAGATTGGTTCATGATTTAGTAAATTATGGTGGATATTCATTCATGCTCAAAACCATATAGGAATAACACCTTTAGACATGATGAGGGTGGCGAAAATCCCTTTTTCAATTCAAGCAATATAACCCACCTTAAGATAGCAAAGCATAGTTAGGTCATCATTAAACCCTAATCTTAAATCACATATTTTCCATGACTTATCATTTCATAATATAATACAAGAACAAATAACATAATGCTCATCAAAATATCATCATAGTTTTCCATAGTCATATCATGCAAAAGTTCATAAAATCATTATAAATACCCATAACTTGGAAATAGACTTGGAGGAGAAATGGTTGAGCTTGTGAGGGAAAGGTTCTCACAATCAAAAACCCACATACCTTGATGATTCAATGGACGAAAATCTGATTTTGGTGTGAGGAATTCGAAACCCTAGCTTGCTTTCTCACTTGAGTGCCTTGAGAGAGCTTGAGAGAGTTTTAAGACAAAGAGTATTTTGTGTGAGGAGGAGTGAGGTGAGTTAGGGTTGGAAGGGGTTGATAAGGGGTTATTTGATGGATAAAACGACGTTGCTTAGTATTTAAAAAACAAGAAATGTTGAATTTACCCCTTTTAAAAACTGGCCAGACAAGTCCAGGAGTCCTCATTTATTGGTTGTATACCATTCTATGGGCCATAGATGGAGTTTCATATAATGCCCCCCTTTCAATCTTCAGAGACCCCTTTTACTCTTGTCCTCCCTCTACGACATAATCTACGACTCGTAGATCGTTCTTCGGGTCGTAGATGGTGTTTCATCTGATAGACTCTCAAAGACCCTTTCTCTGATTCTCATCTACGACACGGTCTACCACTCGTAGAGGACTTATGGGTCATCTGATTAGTCATATATTGAACTTCAGAAGATTCGATATTTCACCAAGTCAGCCAAGTTCCACAAATCCACTTTAGGGGTCGTACTTCATCTTAGGGTCATAAACCCCTTCGTAAGATCTTACAGTTTCTAATTTTCCAAGACTTACTTTTCTAATCTTTTCATACTTGTCATAGGTGGGATCTTACGAATCTCTCCCTTGGGAACATTCATCCCCGAATGTGCTAAGGCAAGCTCTAGGGAATCAATTTAAGCGCGACATGCTAATGCATCATATATAAATAATCACACATGCAACATTGAAAATCATCAAACTATGTTCAAAGTAGTACTTACAATGAAAACCTCAAAATTCCATAAACATGCATAAATGTCATGGGAATGTTGTGCTAGGAAAGGGGATCTAAGATAGGAAAAATCATATTACCTCAAGCTTGATCAGGATGGAAGAGATAAGGATATCATTTTTTCATATCTGCTTTGGCTTCCCAAATGACACTTTCTACATGTTTGTTCCTTTAAAGGACTTTGACAGAGGGTATCCCCTTGCTTCTGACCTACGTAACTTGCCTATCAAAAATTTCCACCGAGACCTCTTCATTAAGTCCAGTTCTCTTCAATACTCACCATTTCTATGGGAACAATTGAACTAGGGTCTTCAATGCACTTTCTCAACATGGAGACATGTAAAACCGGATGGACCATATTCATTTCCATGGGAAACTCTAACTCATATGCAACTTCACCAACATGCCTCAATATTCTTTAAGGCACTATGTACCTAGGGCTTAACTTTCCCTTCTTGCGAAAGCGAACCACACCTTTCATAGGCGAAACCCTCAAATACATCTAATAATCAACTTTAGACTCGAGGTCTCCCCTTCTAGTTTCGGTATAAGATTTTTGCCAACTTTGAGTTGCCTTCAATTCCTCCCTTATCTCCTTCACCTTTTCAAAAGCCTCTGTAACTAAATATGGACCCAACAAAGACATTTCTCCCACTTTGAACCAACCAATTAGGGATCTACAATGCTTCCCAAAAAGGGCTTCATAAGAAGCAATCCCAATACTAGAATTGTAGCTATTGTTGTAAGCTAACTCGATGAGTGAGAGATCCTCATCCCAATTACCCTTAAACACCAAGATGCAAGCCGTAAGCATATCTTCAAGAGCTTGAATAGTCCTCTTGGCTTGGCCCTACGTTTGTTGTGAAAGGTTGTGCTAAGCTTTACCATAGTGACAAGACCCTTTTGGAAGGACCTCAAAAATGAGATGTGAATTGAGTACCTCGGTCTGAATAATAGCCTATGGAAAGCTATGCAATCTCACCAGCTCATTAATGTATAACATGGCATAATTTTCGGCACTATAGGCTTCCATAGTCGGTAGAAAATGAGCCGACTTTGTCATTCTATCAACCGTTACCCAAATGGAAGAAAAATGCCTTTTAGTCTTTCGCAACCCAACCACAAAATCCATGGTTATCTCTTCCAATTTCTAAGTAGAAATCTCTATGTCTTGGGTTAAACCACCCAGCCATTGATTCTTGGCCTTGACCTTGTTTCAATTATGGCAATCGGCTACAAATTTTGCAATGTCCCTCTTCATACCACTCCACCGATATATTTCCCTCAAGTCTTTATACATCTTGGTACAACCTTGATTAATAGAGTAAGAGGAATTATGGGCTTCTCTCAAAATCAACTCTCTGAAATCATCAACATTGGGCACACATAACCTATCCTGGTACCGAAGAACACCATCTTCTTTTAGGGAGAAAGCCTCCACTTGCAATCTCTTACCAATGACTTCATCTCCACCAAGGCGGTGTTAAGATCTTTATAGAACTTGACCACTTCGACCAAAGAAGATTTGGAACCCTCAATAACTACCACACCTCCATTTTAAACTTCATTCAACTAAACACCCAACCTAGTCAACCGATGGACCTTCCTCACTAATTCTTTTTTGCTATCCTCAAGATGCGCCATAATATCCATAGATACCCGATGTAGGGTGTTGGCTACAACATTAGCCTCGCCCGGATTGTAATGCATCCTCATGTCATAATCCTTTAGGAACTCTAGCCACCTTCTTTTCCTCAAATTTAAGTCTCTTTGGGTAAACACATATTGGAGATCCTATGGTCGTTAAACACGTCCACATGCCCCCCATACAAATAGTGATGCCATATCTTCAAGGAAAATACTATGGCAACTACTTTAAGGTCGTGGGTGGAGTAATTACTTTCATGAACTCTTAGTTGCCTAGAAGGCAATGACTTTGCCATTTTGCATTAGCACATACCCCAATTCGATTTTGGAAGCATCACAATACACCATGAATCCTTATAATGCTTCTAGTAACACCAAAATAGATGCGGACATAAGCTTGTCCTTTGGGGTTCGGGAACATCTTTCACATTCATTGGTTCATACAAAGTTTGTCTTCTTTTGGGTCACTTTTGTCAAAGGAGAAACCATTAACTTCCTGTAGTAACCGGCCAACCCAAGAAGCTCCTAATATCCGTCGGTGTTAAGTGTCTACACCAATTTCTTATTACCTCTATCTTTTTTGGATCCACTTTAATCCCATCACCCGATACCATATGACCCATTAATGCAACTTCCTTTAACCAAAACTCACATTTGTCGAACATAGCATAGAGCTTTTCTTCCCTCAATGTTTGCAACACTATCCTCAAATTATTTGTATGCTCCTCTTCATTCCGGGAATAAATCAATATGTTATCAATAAATACCACAAAAAACAAATCAAGGTAGGGTATAAAGTACTATTCATGAGATCTATAAATATCACTTGAGAATTAGTTAGGCTGAAGGACGTCAACATGAACTCAAAATGTCCATACCTAGTCAGGAAAATCATTTTAGGATTATCGCACTCCCTTACCCTCAATTGATGATACCGGGACCGAAGGTCAATCTTTGAGATATGGCTCGCCCAATGCAATGGTTCAAATAGGCCATCGATCCTTGGTAATGGATACTTGTTCTTTATGGTGACCTTGTTGAGTTGTCGGTAGCTGATGCACATTTTAAGCAAACCATCCTTCTTTCTCACAAACAACATCGGTGCACCCCAATATAACCGTCTTGGCCTTATGAACCCTTTTTTAAACAATTTTTTAATTACTCCTTTAATTCCTTCAACTCCGCCGGTGCCATTTTATAGGGAAAGATGGAAATGGATTGAGTATCGGGGAAAAGATCTATATCAAAATGTATATTCCTTTCAAGAGAGGCAACGAGAAGTTCATGGAGGAAAATATGAAGAAACACATTGACAATTGGGACCGACACAATAGGAGGGACACTAGACTCGACATTCGTAACTTGTACAAGATTATAGATATAACTTTGGAAATCAACTTTTGTGCCTTGAGATAAGAGATGAACCTACCATTGACCATCGAACCACAACCTTCCCGTTCAAAGATGGGTTCATTTGTGATTCAAAATTTAACCTTACGAGTCCTACAATCAATAGTAGCATGATATGCATGTAACCAATCCATCCCAAAAATGATGTCAAAATCTACCATATCGAGTTCAACAAAATCACAAGAAAAGACTCTATGCAATATAGACATGGGACAACCCTTTAGACTCTTTTAGCAAGAATGGACTTACCGAGAGGGTGGACACCTCAAAGGGTTCGCATAACGATTTAGGACACACATAGAGCCAGTTAGTAATAAATAGAGTTATGAAAGAAAGATTGGCAGCCAAGTCCAATAAAGAATAACATTAAGATTGGAAATATTTAACATACATGTAACAACATTGGGTGCCTCATCAACCCCTTGTCTTTCATGAAGGGCATAGAACCAGTTGTGTCTACGAGCAACTCCTTATTGACCAACTTGTACCCTTTAATTACCATGAACACCTTATCCTTAGGGACAACCATCCCTACCCTTGTTTGGACAATCTACAAATTTGTGGCCTATTTTTCCACACACGAAGCAAGCACCAATGTCCCTGTAGCACCTACCTTATGGTTCTTGCCACACTTTCCACATCTAGGGGTAAGCACCAATGTCCCTTTTTGACTCCTCCATTTTTCTTTTTCTAAGTTTCACCCCTTCAAGTTGTTCAACGCATGTCACAAGTCGCGATATATCCATGTCCCCAATGAGCATGGTGGCTTGGCACTCTTCATTGATCAAGTCAAATACACCCAAGACAAACTTATGCATCCATGCCCAAGGGTCGGCAATGAAATAAGGAGAAAACTTGGAGAGATTGCTGAACATAATGGAATACTTCCTCATGCTCATAGAACATTGCCTAAGATTCATGACCTAAGTTAGTTTTGCTTTCCTTAGCTCGATTGGGAATACACGATCAAGGAAAGCAACTCCCGATTCCTCAAACGGAACGGGCTCATCATCCACTTCTTCCATCTTCCATGGATTATACGATATTTGACAAAGGCCCTTAAGTTTGTAGTCCTCTAGTTGTACTTTCTCCCCCGAACTTACCCCTATGATAGCAAAACATTTATACACTTCATCAATAAATTCATGGGGGTCTTCATCAACTATTGAGCAATGGAACTCCAGGGGATTCATTCTTGTGAAATCCCTTACCCTTGAGACTTGTATAGGAGCATGAGGAGTTTGAGTCCCTTGACTGGCCATGACCCTTGCCAAGACGGTGACCACATTCTGGTACTCGCCATAGGTGACCTCTTATCTTTCAACTTGAGGAATTTATGGGTATAGAGGGGTTGGTTCATCCTCGAGAGTAGGAGCTCTTTGTGCCATGTGTCTCAGTGGCATAATCTGAAAGAGCAAAAAAGTCACTTGTTAGAGGTAGGAAATCTTATGTCAAATCTAGAGCACCTAGTAGAGTATGAAGAAGTGAACAATTTTCTAAAACGCCTCATAGCCTCTCACTTATAGTAGTGGCGCACTTCACAACCATGAAAAAAACACTACTCGACAAAGTGTGTTATATTTCTAAGGACCATTTGCAAGCCAAGTACACTAATACCAAGCTTGTCACAATCCACGCCTAGGGCTTAAATGCGAACGGTGAATGGAAACCCGAGTGGGGTCCCAAACAAGCTTCATAAGCATGTAAGCACATCCTTCGTTTGCTAAAGAATAAAAAAACAACAAAGCATATAACACATAGTATCTAAGGGAAATTGGACTTTGGACTCATGCTATGGGGATAATGTAGGGAAGAGAAAGTGCACGAATCACATAGCAAATAATTTCTAAAGGGCGGGTAAGTATGACTCAAGCTACGGGGTGATTAGGGGCTTAGTTCTTCAATCTCATCATCATCAATAAGCATTTACACAAAAGGGGAAATGTGGGACTAAGGGATCTTTATCATAAAACAAAAGTATAAGGAGTCAAACTCAATAATACATAATCATCATAATATCTAACAACACATCTAAATTACGAATAGGTCGGGGATCAAGACATCTCCAGGCTCACACCTAAAAGATAGTATCCAAAAATAACTGAGTCTACACAAGGCATGAAAGTAAGTAGAATTTTGTCCACCAATGCGGAGGACTCACCGCGTGGAGGAGGTGGATGGTACGGTGCTCCGGTTCCTACATGGTTAAATCATGCAGACAAAAAGTATGCTTTAATACTTGGAATGTACTAAATATGTAGGGTGAAAATGCAACTAGGGACATAATTTGACAATATGCATAATCGTAGTCAATGAATGTAAGCACAATATGTCATGCATGCTTGATGTCATGGCCAAATCACGTAAGAATAGATCATCAAATCATGTAGCATATCTTACATAGATAGGAAGGGACCATAGCCGAAATATAAGACCAAGCAAGCTACTACTTGGAATCCCGACATTCACTCCACATCTAATTAGGAGTGGCCTACCTTGCTGGGGTAGGCCAAACACTCACCTTACGGGAACGCTGTCTATTTTAGTGAATGCCTCACACTCACCTTACAGGAACACATCCTATTTTAGAGAATGCCTCACAATTACTTTATAGGAACATCACCCATTTTGGTATTTGCATTTTATTAACCTTATGAGAACATCACCCATTTCGGTAGATGATTCACATATGTTGTACGGGAACATCACCCATTTCGGTCAATCATAAAACTTAAGCCACATGGATCCATTAACCTATTTTCAAACCAATGGTGGCAACATATTTATAGGACAATGGTTATTTACGAAGGTTCGCTCTGTGCTACACCATAATACCATGGAATACTCACATTATTCTTATTATCGTAATATGATAGCATTGTAATATCATCATAGTTCATAGAGTAGCTCATCAAAACCTAATCTTCATCACACCAAAGATAGGGCTTCATAACTTTTCATAGCTTTCATACATTCTCATAATTCATAGCCTACATAATAGCCCTTCATAATTTATATCATTCGTGAATCATATACCTCGCCATAAAGCCTTTGTCTACATAAGAAGCATGGTTCAGGATTTTCTAAAATATGGCGGATATGCATTCATACTCAAAACCATGAAAGAATAACACCTTTAGACATGAGGAGAGTAGTGAAAATCCCTTTTATCATTTCATGTAAGGTAACCCACCTTATCATAGCGAAGCATAGTTAGGGCATCATTAAACCCTAATCTTAAATCACATATTCCCGTGACTTGCCATTTCATAATATTATACAAGAACAAATAACATAATGCTCATCATAATATCATCATAGTTTTCTCCATAGTCATATCATACAAAAGTTCATTAAATCTATAAAAATACCCATAACATGGAAAGTGACTTGAAGGAGTAATGGTTGAACTTGTGAGGGAAAGGTCCTCACAATTAAAACCCACATATCTTGATGATTCAAGTGTGAAGAATTTGAAATGCTTGCATGCTTTCTCGCTTGAGTGTCTTGACGGAGCTTGAGAGAGTTTTAAGACTTAGAGTATTTTGAGTGAGTAGGAATGAGGTGAGTTAAGGTTGAAAAGGGCGTATAAGGAGTCATTTGAGGGATAAAATGACCTGACTTAGGATTTAAAAGATAGGAAATGTCCCTTTTAAAAATTGGTTGGACAAGTCTACGAGAACCCATTTACGGGTCATGGACCATTATGTGGGTTTTAGATGGGGTTTCATTTGATTTCCCTTTTTCAAACTTCAAATACACCTTTTTCTATGGTCCTTCCTCTACGACACGATCTATGACTCATAGATTATTCTACGGGCCATAGATGGTGTTTTGTTTGATAGACTCTCAGGGACCCCTTCTTTGATTCACCTTCTATGACACATAGAGGACTTTATGGGTTGTCTGAGAGTTATATACTGAAATTCAGAAGATTCCACATTTCACCTAGTCTTCCAAGTTAGATGAACCCACATTACCGGTCATACATCATTTTATACATCATAAACCCCTTCGTAAAATCTTAATGTTTCAAATTTTCCAAGACATACTTTTCTGATCCTTTCTTACTTCCCATAGGTGGGGTCTTACAATTCTGTCACATCCCTCTATTGTTCCTCCCGAAAGATAACCTAAAAAATTTATTTATAGTGTTTAAAATACAAAATCAAAATGGAATAGGATTACTGAGTTAGGAGACTCTATGGCAGGTTCTACGAGATATAAAACATTTTACGGCCCGTAAATGGGCTTTTGTGGACTGTTGCTTTAAATCTATTGCTGACTTCTACCATACCCTTCTAGGGCCCATACAATGTTCTATAGCCGGTAGGTGGTGTCGTCGGATGACTTTTCAGTAACTAGTCACTTTTTGATCCTCGGGTCATGAAACCAAGTCTACGACTCATAAAGTCTTCTACAGATCGTATGTATGTTCATACACTTAAGTTCAAAAATTCACCATTTACTAGAATTTCTATGAAACCATCTTTCCGGCTTGTAGAAATCTCTAAGGCCCATAGAGGGGTTTGTGAAAGCACTGCTTCAGCAAATTCTGGACATTTAGCCAAAACATTGTGCCAACCCTGTAATCCGACAAAACAAACATAAAAATACATTAAATTTTATAACACCACTTTGAGAACACACAAAATTCTATGTTTTTAAGCATCAAATGTGTTGCATTTTTGTATCACATCATAAGTCTAGTCCTATGGAATACATGAATTAATCATAACTTGAATGACTTGTAAAAACATGATAACATGGTATGAGTAGCTCATTCATATACTTGACCCTTACAAATGAGCATATACCTTATACTAGAGGGTTAAACATTTCATAAACTTGACCCCTTCTAGTGGGAATTGCATTAAACATGAGGTAAAACACTTATCTCACTTGACCCCTTCATGCAGACTTTATTCGTTTCACAAGAGGGTAGGATATAGTATAAGGGCTCAAAATTTTACTTAAAAATCATAGGAACTTGTCATGAGTTAAATACATGCTTAGGAAAGCATGATTTACCGTATCATACTTGTCTTGCAAAATATGCAGTAGTCTTTCATCAACATAAGAGTCTTTGTCATATAAATTCAATAAAACCTTGTGGGTATATATATATATATATATATTATATATATATATATATATATATATATATATATATATATATATATATATATATATATATATATATATATATATATATATATATATATATATATATATACTTAAAATAATGCAATTCAGGGGTATAGGTCATGGGAAAGGTAAAATTAATTAATTTGAAAGTCATTCAAATCAACCCATCAATATTATAGTAAAGCCCCAATGGTATTCAAACATAATCAGATCATTACTTGAAGATTTCCAACTTAAATCATGTAGACAATGCATGATTAGATTTACCGATAAATAATTCAACTTTAAAAATCATGATATTCGGTAAAGAAGAAAGATTGGTTTCATGGGTGGAAGAATACCCATGAATGAAGCCCACGTACCTTAGACTTGGAATTTCTTGAAGAAAAGCTTTAGTAAGACTTGGGCTTGAATTGGGTCCTTGAAATCCAAAGCAAGTTCTTGAGATATCTTGAATTTAGATGAGGGAAATGTGAGGAATTTGGAGGACTTTTGGGAGGATTTAGAGTGTTCTAGGGCTTGAAAATGGCTGAAGGATAAGGTATTCCCGTATATGTAGACATTGGGTTATTACTCAGTTTCTCTAAAGTGAAATAGGAAATTAAAGGAACTTTTTGACCTATAGCGTTACATGTCCGTGGTGCGGACTTGTTACAGAGTAGTTCATTTTCTTGCGAAATTTAATTTTTCCCCTATTTTGGCACAGGAATGAGTTTAGGACATTTTTGCACTAGTGGGCGACAATCCACGACACGGACTGGTTGCTTCTCTTGTAAAGCCCCAAATCACTCGAAAAATTATTTTTCACTATGGGTCTCTAAAAATCAACGACCACCCCTTTCCTACACAATTCAACCCCCAAAACTGAATATTAAGTCAAATTCGCGAGGCTTTAACATATCCAAGAAATACACCATAGGATATTTTTCCGAGGCATGTTAGAGGCGTTACACTAAGATTATATGATTGGCGAAAATGGGTGGTGTTCCCATACAACACATGTTAAAAGAATATCGAAAAGGGTGTTTTCCAATAAAGCTATTATCATATGTTGACCGAAAAGGGTTGAGTTCTCATAAGGTGTGTATGAGGCATTTATCCAAAATAGGGAGGTTCCCATAAGGTGAGTTCTTGGTTTATGCCAAGCCCCAAAGAGAGGGGAGACACGCCTGGCACCCGATACCGTTATTGGTCGGGTAAGCCACTAAACATGCTAGTGAACTAACTAGGGATCATAAGAAAATAGGGCAGCATATTGTCTGAAAGACTAAGCCAAGGCATTTTAGATCATAACTTGGTCAACAGTAAATCACGTATACGAAGATAAGTAAATCCAAACGATAAAGTACTAGCTAGCCAACAAGGCTGCCACCACAGAGGTAAAGGCACACACTATATACACATGTCAATCTTATGACTGGAGACTGAAAGACACAAAAGGACCAACCCACAATAACATGTTCACAATAGCCTCTAAGAGAATCACTAACACTACCGGGACAGGGTCCCGACTATACCCAACTGCACAACAAAAAGTAAGCATCATGTGAAAGATCCAGGAAGAGGTGGAGCTTACCAACTCACAGCTGAACGGGGCTTCTAGTGGAGGGGTGAATCAGAACCCCTACCTGAACCTGCATGCACGAAATAAAATGTAGCGTCCCCAGGCAAAGGGACATCGGTACGAATAAACATGTACTGGTATGTACGGCAGGAAGTAAAATCATAGATAACCATAGTAAAAAGGTTAATAGAAATATCACCTGTAACCAAATCGCAAGTAGCCTTAGTGGACAATAAGCAACCTCTTAGTGATATAAAAATGCATGGTATGCTCGAGTATCACATGTCGTGAATACATATATATAGATGCAAATGCATGACATACCCAATCAAATGCTAGGGCTGGTGGTCCTTTCCGGTAGCTAACCGGCATCATATCTGCTAACATGTGGCCATCTGTACCATATACATATATATAGTTGGGCAAATAGGCCCCATACCTTCGATTATAGCTCGAAGTCCATGCATAATGTGTAATGTATGATAAGAATATTGAATGCACATAATAAGCCATAGCAAGAACATAGCCAATCTTGGCTCATTGATACACTTATTCTCATAGCATCATAGTCATTGTCATTCAGCCAATCTTGGCTCATCGGTACACTTATTCTCATTTTAATCATAATCATTATAATTCTGCCAATCTTGGCTCATTGGTAAACTTATTCTCATAGCATCATAATCATTGTCATTGCATATACATATGACTCGTGGGATCATACATGTCTTTTTAACAAGTTTTGGAATTTAATTGAACATTTAGAGTGAAGCCTTAACTTTGAAAATGTTCATAAAGATGCTTTACATGATGATTATATTTTGTCCCATGTCAATTAATAAAAGAATGTATTTAAACAGGATCAAGTGCCTTATTAGTTTAGATAGGAGCATTTCACTTGAGAATATTGGAAACCAGTGCGTTACTTGTTAAATTCTTCAATTATATTTTTGTATGGAAGAAGGACTGATTTTGAATACTACACTCCCTTTGCATTCTACATTTATTTTAAAGGCACTACACAAAGAAGAGAAACGCCTCAAAAATATGAATAGGTAGCGGGGAAACCGACAAAATGATATATAAAAATTGAATGTCTAGTTTAAGCCAGTGAACAGAATTTCAACCTAATACCATCGTGACTATAACTCAGCTAAAATCCCAATGCCTTTCACAAAAGGTCTTTCTAGCAACAGAATAGTAAGATATCACATTTGACGTTTTGGAAAACTTTCCGGATTTCGTGCTAAAAGGAGGGACGGAGCTTAGCCTTAACATACCTCTCCAACGAACGTCCAATTGCCAAAAGTTCCTTCACAAAAGTTGTTCCTTACATCCTAAGCTTCGCAACGACTATATATAAGCAGCTTAAAGACACCTATAAACAGTCAAAAATTCAGCATTAATGACCAGATTCGGCAAGGAGCATTTACGCAAGGAAATGTCCATAAAACTTCATAAAAATGACCGTAAAAGAGCTCCAAAATTATTACCTACATGCACCTGCTGCAACCCAACAATACCAGCAAAAACACCACATTTTTTACAGCCCAAAAATAGCTCCATACACAGCTAATACGAGGGAAAAACAATTGCAAAGCGTAAGGCATACATTTCTAGGCACGGGGAAGAATTTTAACTGTAAAAACGTGAAAAACTTACCTAAATCACTTAGAGAACCTTTGGGAGCTTCCTCTTCAATTTCACACTGGTTTGGAACGAAAATGGCTTATTTTTGAGCTTTAAAATGTCAAAATAGCCGACATTAAGTTTGATCAACCCGACCCGACCCATGACCCGATTTCCAGCTCGGGCAATCTCGATAAAACGGTCATAACTCTTTATTTTGAGGTCGGTTTGATGCAAGGTTTTGTGCGTTGTAAACTAGACTCATAGATAATCGATTTGATAGGTCATGGAGCTTCTAACTCCTTGTATTTTGGGAGATATGGCCTGATACATTTGACCCAAATTTAAGAAGGATTTCCTAGAGAAACTTACGGTAACTTTGGCCAACATTTATCTTGCAACTTTCTTGTTTCCAAAATTTAAAGTATGACCTTTGAGCTATTAAAATAGCTTAAAGAAATCCATTATTAGCCAATTATAAGCTTTTAGTACCATCCGAAAAGTGAAACCTAATTTAAACCATCTGAAAAGGGCGAGGTGCCACTGGGGTCATTTCTTTAATCCTGAATGTGCATTTAGGGTATTCCTTTGGATTAAAACTTTAGGTCCTTGACATTATCACTTATTGGAAGCCTTATTATCCTTAGATGCTACCAAAAATCACATGTGCCTTATATAACGCCACACTATTTAAATAATGGAAGAGGAGAAACACGAGGTCTCACAATCTCCCCCCTAAGAACATTCGTCCGTGAATGTGTCAAGAAAGCCCCTTGGTTACATTACTATTTACTAAAATGTTTTCTTGATACATCTATTACACTTGAAAACCATAAATCAAATTCCAAAACTCCAATTACTAAGCTTTGTATAGCTATCCCGCGACAAAAAACATACAAGTTTCACCTCCAAATCCTTTAAAAATTAAGTTACTAAAAAGGGATAACTGCTCGTTTTGGAACGCGGCCCATCTTAAGTTATAAATTGCTGGGGTGATTCTTCATCATTTCTTTTTTGGCTTCCTAAGTCATTCCTCAATATTGTTGTTCTTTCACAAACACTTTCACGAAGGCCACTTTTCATTTCAAAGCTTTCTTATTTATCAATCTAAAACAGCCACTGGTACCTCATCATAAGTTAAGTATTCAACAATGGGGGTATCCTTAATGTGAGCAATTACTTCCGCGACATAGATACATGAGTCACTAGATAGACTGCTCTCAATTCTAAAGGAAAATTAAGCTCGTATGTTACTTTGCTGATTTCTCTAATAATCAGATACAGTCCAGCATATCTAGGACTGAGCTTTCCTGTCTTTCCAAACTGCATGATTCCCTTTATAGGTGATACCTTTAAGAAGACCCAATCTTCTACATCAAACTGTAAGTCTCATCTTCGAACATCTGCATAAGGCTTCTGCTGATTCTGGGCCATTTGCGGTAATCTCTAATAAGTTACTTTTTTTTTGGCTTGTTGAACTAGATTAAGGTCTAGCAAGCTTTCCTCCCAACTGCAAAGTAATCAATTGGTGACCTACATCTTCACCCATATAGTGCTCCCTAAGGATCCATTTGAATACTAACATGGAAGCTATTATTATAAGCAAACTCAATAAGAGGTAAACGATCATCCCAGTTCCCCTTAAAGTTCAACATATAGGAACGTAACATATACTCAACGGTCGGGATGGTATGCTCGGCCTACCTATCATTTTGTGGACAAAACGGTGCTAAGATTCACCTAAGTGCCCAGACCCTTCAGAAAAGACTTCCATAGTTGTACGGTAAATCGAGCCCCTCGATCAGAGATATAGATAATGAAACTCCATGAAGGCAAAAACTCTCTTGAATATAAATCATAGCATAATCCTCCGCTGAACATGTCATTCTTACTGGCAAGAAATGAGCAGATTTTATCAACTTACCAATGATTACCCAAATACAATCATACGTGTGTTGAGTGCGAGGCAACCTAGTGATGAAGGCCATATTTACCATGTCCCATTTTCCAAAACAAAAATTTAGTATACTTAGCAAGGCCTCTCGGTCTCTAATATTCTGTTTTAACATGCTGGTAGTTGGGGCATTGGCCACCATCTTCGGAATATCTTTTTTATGCTATTCCACCAATAGCTTTGTCGTAGGTTTCAATATCCCTTTTTTGGTTGTCCCAGGTTGAGACGAATATCTAGGATAATAAGTCTCAATATGAATCTTGGCATGGAGTCCTCCAATGTTTGGCACACATTAAAGGCCCCAGTACAGCAGGATTCCATCTCGAATTAGCTCAATTAGAGGATGTTGTTGTTGTGAAACAGTTCCCCTCAATATCATAAGCTTAGGATCATCATGTTGTTTCTCTTTTACTTCAGTAACAATGAAAGAATCTGCTATATTTTGAACAATTACACCTCCATCCTTTGTATCTACCAATCGCACCTGCAAACTATACGGAGTTTATGTTAGATCATGTAGAACCTCGAGTTCCTTTTCTATCCTCTTCCTCAACATGGTTAGATGGTTCGAGCGAAGATTCTCTGTTGTTGAGTCCTCTACTTCCGGGGACAATATCCATTTACTTTCATGCTTTTATTTGGTCTTATCTATTTTTATGATACTATCTTTTGAGGGTGAGACTGAGAGATGCCTTGGCCTTTGTCCTATTCAAGATTAGAGGTGTTGTTTGATACGATCATACTACGTAAAAACGAGTTGGAGTCTTTGTGTTTATGTAATTATGGAAGAACTCCCTTAGCCCCTTGTTCCCTCCATGTGTTATTTGCCTATTGTAATGTGGTGATGGAATTCCCAAGTCCCTATAGCACCCATAGCATAAGTCATTCTTACCCTCCCCTTAGACTTTACTTACTACGTGATTCATGCTAATCCTCCTTTGGATAACAACCTTATATCATGAGTTTGACGTCCCTCTTCTCCTAGAATTACTTGTTTATTGATTATTTATGCTTCCGCAAGCAAGGGTGTGCTATGCATGCTTAAGAGGCTTGTTTGGGGTTCCTTCGGATTCCCCATTCACCGTGTCACATCTAGGCCCTATTCTTGGGTCATGACAATACATATCTGTCTTTTGTACCAACCCCTTGCCATAGGTGCTAGGTTTCTTCATTATTACATGTGTATTAAATTTCTCTTACCTAGTCAGTTGAACCTACTAGTTACATTTCATTGTACTCACCTTTACTTTGTTTTCTCCCTGTAGATAGAGCATAGGGACCTGCACAGGGTAGTTGATTCACTCTAGTTGAGCTTTTCTGTATCTATCCAGATTTTATTGGTGAGGCTCAAATTTCTAGTCGTCGTGGATCTCGTGGATTTTTTTTCTTTATTGCTTCCTTTTAGCCCTTGTATCAAATATTATGAAACAACCTTGTAACTTATTTTGAGACAGTTGTATTTACTCTTTAGTTCACCTTAGATTCTCTTGTACTAATGACTCTAGGTTTTGGGAGATTTGTTAGGCTATATCAATTGTTTACTCTTTATTTTATTCCTCTTCAGTTGTAATTCGATTTTGGGTCGTGACAAAAAGAAATTCTTAAAATTGTATCAACTGTTTATACAATCTTACCAAATAAGATAAAGATCATAATAAATATATATTGCACAATCACAAAGCTAATCTAAAAAATTACAATATTCATTAACCAGATTGTCGTTCAATAAAAGAAGAATATTTCAACATTTATTGTAGTGTACTCTTTAGCAAAAGTATAATATACTATCACAAACCTATGCTGGTCAATCTTATTACTAACTAGATAATCATGTTCATATTCTGTGAATATTTCATCAATCCTTTGATTTTCTCATAAACATTTATGTAAACATAAAAAGGTATTTTAATTTTATAAACTATATACTTTTGAGTTAATTTTAGTATTTGAAAACTGTGAAATCATATATGAAATTTTCAAATCAAGTTTTTTTGGAGAATTTAAAATTTTCATCACATGATTTCAAATTATAAGATGAAATTGGATGTCCAACAATAATTTCATGTCATAATTTCACATTACGAGACAAAAATAATTTTTCACACGCCTATTATTGAGCAACATATCACGACCAAAAAAATGGACGTGATGACACTTTTCCTAACCCACAAGACAAGTTAGTCGAAAATGCAAAAGTTCAAAGAAATTGGAAATGATGTAGAACACAAGGATAATATTTCATGAATATTGCAGATAAAATAACACAACACATAAATACTTTCCAAATCTTGTATCATGTATACAAGCCTCTGAGTATTATATTAGACCAAAATACAAGTTTGAATATTTTTTTTATCTAGAACATGACAAAAATATAGTAAAGAGTATGTGTTGTCTTTTGAGGTGAAAAACAACTACCTCATGAACTCAAAGTAAGCCTCTGACAATGATGAGAAGAGTAATCAAGACATCCCAAGTTGATAACCTATAAAAATATAGAAGCAAGGGAATGAGTACCAAATAGCACGGTACCCTGCAAACAATCCTATTAACTCTAGGTAGAGTCATACAGAACTCAAGTACTCTATCAGATACCATCCGAACATCCATTAGTACAACCCGAACAAGAAAAGTAGCCCACCCTAACAAATCACAATGTCAACAAGCATGACATAATCGAAATGGTCAACGTATTAGTAACACCAATTATGTTTATCCACATAAGTAATAGGGAGAAAGATAGGTTCAAGTGGCACTTATAATAGAAATCAAATAAGGATGATAAAGTGCAATGCAATGTGAATGTCACATGGAGAGTGACATATGTCTATCCTAATGCTACATACCCACTAAATCTTCATTAGAGATCCATAGGGGACATATCATTCTATATGACTACCATGACGTATAGCACATCCCTCAAATATAATATATATCATAGCGTGCAGCATATCCCTTGAATATAGTATCAATCACGGAGTGTGCCATATCCCTCGAGAATAGTTCATTTTTTTGTGTATTTCGTTTTCATAACTATAATTTTACAAAATCAATACAAATAGACATATTTAAATTTGTAATGAGAAAATGATAAATTTCGTAGCAAAACAATCATGATATATCACCAGTAAAGAGTCAATATCGCCATTTAAATCAGCCATAACACATCACACAATCAATATACTATCAAATTACCTTTTTATTACACCCTTTTCATCATTAAAATCATTTAACATGCACGTATGATCATGATATCAATCCTTCCACCAAATGTAATTACTCCCCAACACCAATTGAGGAAATACAAGTTTTTATACCGTTAACAAATTCAAGAAGTCCACTTGCCTAAAAAAAGTTACAAAAATTACTTTGATACTTGAGCTTTCTCTTTCTGATGAGCATCTAAAGCAATTCAACCTATTCAGATATGAAATCATAATAAGAATGCAAAAATAACAACACTTAATTCATTAATTAGAAGTTCAGCTCCAAAATGATTCAAAAATTCTTTTATGAGAAATGAAGGATAAATCTATTTTTTTTTTTGTGCAAAATTATATCACTTCAAGGATTTGAAATCCAATGGAGGAAATCCTTTAAAATATGGAGTCGAAATAATTTATAATCAACAATTTATCAAAACATGATGTCCTTGATAAAATCCATAAACTTTAAAGTTCAAAACAAAGAATTCAATATTCAAATCATAATATAATTAATGGAAATGCAAAATCTAGGCTACAATCGGTTACCCAATTGTTCACGTTTGAAAAATATCTTGAAAACCGCCTATACAAAGTTTTTGGGTTCAAAATAGAGAAACAGGGAAAACTTTCCAATTCGAAAAATTAAATAGTCATCCAGGTCTTTGCCCTACACAAATGTGGTCAACCTCCGCTTTAACAACTTTCAAAGTTGCACTAGCATTAGCAGGAGGCGGAGCACTAGTAGAAAGAGCCTCTCTTCCCAGCTTTTTTTCTCCTTCGATAGAGTTGGACTGGAAGAGTCAGCCTGCGGGGTAAGCCGATTCACTCGTGGGATCCGGGCGGTCCGGGGGGGGGGGGGGGGGAGATGTAAGAAAAATTACCCTTTGACTTTCTCTGCGGTTAGGGAAAAAAGCTAGCTGGAAGTAATCTCTTCTTCTCAGTGAAAGCTAATGAAGGCCAATCGTCCCAACTGCTCATGAAATTAAATCAGTCCCTAAAAAAACAATGACCAACCACCAAGTCCTTTCACGAATGTGAACACCACCATACAATCACGAAGGTCAATCACTCGATAGCCAAAGCACTGCAAACTCAAAAAAGAAAATCGGATAGTAGTAACAATAATATTCAAGACACAAAATATTTACCGAAAGGACCCTCGAGTTTTGTTCAAAATTCTATGCATACAAAATATATCTTCATCAAACTAAAATTGTTGCTTCAGTCTTAATGAAACAATCAAAATATGATTTTGAGGTCTCCTTGATTCAAAACCAATCTAGTCACAACTAAAGTAACTTCATACTCAATAAGGCCAAACTAACCTTGAAGCCTCCAAAAAATAAATTGAAACTCTAAGTAGACCTAAAATTACTTTCTGAATCTAATAAAATTGTTAGAAATTCAGTCCAAGCAGCCTAACTCCAAATGTTAACCTAAAATCAATTCTTAGTTTAATTTTGCCAAAACTTTTAACTCAAGCGCTCAAATCCACAGAATCAACTCCAAAACACCTAGATAAAATACCACATTACAAAGTTATGAAACTACCTAAATTTTATACCAAGGCTTGTAGCACTTGTTACCAAAATTTACTCTTGACCAACTTAAATCCTCCAAAACTTGAATGTAGAAAAATTTCACAGTGTTTTTCATAAAACTCCAAACTGAAATTCATAAACTGATCAATCCTTACTCAATGCAACTACCGAAAGGGGTAAAATGATAATCCTTTGTTCAAAATTTCAAAAATTACCTTTAGGGTCTTTACAATATCCAGCACTAAAAATCATATATTTCTTTGAATGCAAATTAGAAGAAAGAAGCTTACTCGATGTTACCAAGATTCTGTCACATAATCTTCAAAGTCAGTATTTTTCTCTCCAAGTGAACTCCTTCTTAGAACAATACTGTCAGAATCAACTGCTAAGAACTAAACTCCGAAGCCAAAACAAAAAACTTCAAACCAAGAGTTATTACCAAACCAAAGACTAACCTATGAACTAGACTTGAACTAAAAACCTCTAAACTATAGCATGAGACGAATCCTTTTCTCTTATAAACATGAGAGAATGCAGAAAAAATTAATTGCTAAAACAAGGTGTGAACCCGAACCAACCACCGAACACTCAAATTGCACAAACCATCACAATTCTTACGAAATTACATCCTCTTCACATAATTCTCTCATGAGCTCAAGCAACTAAAACCTGATCCTTACACAATGTGTCCTCACAAGGGGATAATTTATACGACCTAAAGAAGGAGATGATAAAATGATCATCCATTGAACAATGCACCCAAAAAGCATACAAAATCATTTCTAACACAGTCAAAATATTGGAATAGTAGCTGTGATTGTAGAAAACTTTTGAAAATAGTTGAGCTACTCTCAAGGTCTCTCAAAGTCAATCATACACAACCAGAACATGTACTCAGCGACAAGATAAATAGCAATATAATAAAAAATGACAACTCCCCCGGAAAGATCTCACATTAGCACACTTAACATAAATTACTACTAGTACACATTAACTGTCCCAAATTCTCCTTTGTCTTGCTAAAAATATTCTCTTTCTAGTATTCATAGTTAATGCTTCTTCAATCATCTAATTGTCACCTATTTGACTTCATCTGACCCATGATTCATGATATGATCATAAACGTAACTCAAAACATACTCGACTTATCCAAACATAACATATTCACGAGAACACCTTGGTTGAAACCTAAAAAACATTTGATGCTTATGAATTGGCATGATCTTACTAATCCTCTACTTTGGCTTTTAAAACCATTATTATGTCATGTTGCAATATAGGTTTAAGATGTAATATGGTGATTGGAACCCTATATGACTCCAACCAAGCCTCCAGGAATCATTACATACATAAGGTAATAAGAAATATTAATGACATGAGAATTTGCAAAAGTAAGTCACAACCCATAAATAGTCTATACAATATGAAATACAAAACTAGTGCTCCAATGGTATTAGAAATAAAGCACATCATGTATCTAATAAGATATCTCTAGAATAGTCTAGATAGGCATATAGGACAAGGCCTAGCTCAACCAAAATATATGTCATGACTCGTACATAGGGTCTACTGGTGACACAGTGTGACACCCGAAGGCACCCCCACCCAAGCGTCTCGATCATATCATCAGTATTCATAAGGTAAAGTAAGAAATTCATAAGGGAGTATGTAAGTGAAACACAGCAACATCAAATTCGTAGTTTCCCTCAATGGAATCACAATATCATAATGTCCAAAATATGCCTCTATATCATACATTTTTGTGAGGTCTAGAACATGCGACTAGCTTAACGTCAAGGTAGAAAAATAATGAAATCATAAACTCTCAACATAGGAAAGCATAACATGAACATGGCTTGTTCACGAAGCATGAAAACTCATCCACAATCTTTAAAGTGCAAATCCAATTCTAGCTACAAAATGGAGGAATAATCTCATTGTTGCCCATCTCTACATGGACAGATCATATAGGCAAAGAGTATGCTATAGTACATGGAATGTACTAAGTATGTATATTTCTGATGCATCAAGGGACATATTATCATAATATTAATATGTATAAGCATAACAATAGAATAAGAACAAGATATACAAGAGCAATATATGATTAAAATCATGAATAGAGTCATCATAAAATCATGTATAACCCAGAATACATATGTCTAAATAAGACCATAACTGACAATAAAAACATGTAGACTATAGCTTGAAATCCTAATGTTCCTCCTACACCAAGCAATAGAGGAGTATAAGAACCTCGAAGGTCATTATCAGCATTACTAATGAAATTGTAATTTTGAAAAGTTGGATTTAAAAACCCTTGTGAAAAGTTAGAGTTTGACGAAGAAAAAGTTCCTAAAGGCTTAAAGTTTAAATTTTTTAGATCTGACTTTTTCTTGAGTTTTGGGTGTTGAAATGCCATTTCATTGATCCCATTAACTCCAAAATATGGAATATGGTCTAGAAGAACCGACAGAACTGAATTCAGAGTTAAAACAGAGATTTTGGATCTAAAGTTGCATTTTTAATTGAATTCGAATTATAGTTTGACTTTGTTCAACATTCAAAGTTCAAAAGCTCTAGTACAAATTCTAATGGTTTCATTCGATTTTGAACGTCATTTTTTATAGGGTTGGTACATTTGGTTCATATTTATAGGGTTCCGTGGGTAAAAAAGCTTGTTTTGAAGGGTGTAGTGACAAGTTGACCATGGTCAATGCCTGGTCAACGCGGGTAACTTTGGTCAGCAACCCCTTTTTATTTTATTTTATTTGGTGAAAATATTCCTTCTTCTCCATTTTGACTTAAAATCTTTGGTTTTAACCCTCCAATTTTTATGGATTTTCAAGAACATTATTCAAAATTTAAATGATGATTTCTCTCTCAATTTCCACTATAATTTTATAGGATTTTACCTACAAACTCCATTTTTCATGTAGAACTTAATTTTAAACTCAATTTTCAGATATGGAATTTTAGAAAAATAATCTAATTTTTGACCATGTTACCACAGATCAAATTCCTATCAATATGGGTATCAATTTACTCCTTTTGATGTTTATATCTCATTCTTGATAATGGTTTGGTGTTTTGGAGTTGATTTTATGCATTCATTCATCTGATTTTCTAGTTCGTGCTTTGGCCTTTGAGATTATGGTAATTCTGAGTATTATAAAAAGGGAAAAGGCTTAGATTTGTTTTGATTTCAACCTCGATTAAGGCAAGTGAGATTCAAACACTTTGTTAAGTATGATAGAACCTTCTATTATCCTATGTGTGTGGGTTTGAACAATTTGTGGCATGAAATGGGATAAAATTATACTACTATAGGCTTTGATCATGTGATTGTAGATTGGAAAATTGTAAATATTTTGAATCCATCACATGTGAAATAATTGTGGAAGTACGTTTACTTTAGAACTTGTGCATTCTTTGATTTTTTATTGTTTTAACTATTTGATTATGAGGTTTGAGTACTTGATTATGAGAAAATGAACTTAATATATTCTTTCAATATGATACTTGGGGTTAGTGAACTTTTTTAGTGGATATGATTTGGGTAATGGGAAGATGGAAATAATGACATATTTGACTTGAATTATGAAATAATGTTCATTGTTGTTGACTTAGACTTATGAGATAAAATTGATAAATGAGCTATTGATGCCATTGTTGATAGTGTGAAGGTGTTCTTGATGTTCTGATTGTTAAATTTTAGATTATATGGTATGAAATGTCTATTCAATCTCTTATGTGAAATGTTGAGGTAAATATGTATTCGTGATGTTTTTGGAAATTTGAAACTAAGTTCTACTAAAGTAAGAACCAAAATGACAATTGTCCTAAGCTATGATGACTAAGGGTAATTTAAAGAAATGAACTATCTTATATTGTGATTACTACGACATGTGTTAATGATGACTCAATTATGAAAGGAAATGAAATGATTGAGAATTATGAAAAACTAAACTATTTGGACATCTTGCATGCATTCATGATAATGAAAATGCGACTTATGATATAATGATATTTATGTGCTTGATGTTCCATTTGTTATGAAAAGCCAAAGGAAAATGGTCCCGGCTAGTTTTGTGTTGATATCGAGGCTATGATGATATTGAGATTGCAGACTTTGCATGTACTTATTACTTGTACATTGGTACCTTTGAAGGTTACGGCCAAGAGAGATTGAGCAACATAACATATGGATTACTGGCCGAGATTTCTATCGGTCGATGATTTAGATAAATTTTCTGCCAATCATGTGAGCATTGGTTAAGATTTCTATCGGCAATGTTCACAGATTCATGATAATTAGCTGAGGTTTCTACCAATGAGTGGAGATAGTATGCTTGCTGATATTGGGACCGAGGGCATTTTTGGATAGATGAGCATTGGTCGAGGTCATTGCCGGCAATGTTCATGGATACATAGTCTTTGTGAGACCCCTATGGATTCTGTTCTGACATATATTTATTGATCAACAGATGAGTATTGTAGGACAAACATGTATCATAGTTATTTGACATTGCACCATATCATGTACATCTTAAGGAATACACGTCATCTCATATAATTCCTTCTTAGAAATTATTATATGTTTTGCTTATGATATTTGATATCTATTATACCATTTCAGTTTATATATTCAGTTTGATATTTTGAGATATGATGCTATGTGATGAGTATATATTTATATGATTTGTATATGGTATTGTATTGGACTCTATTGAGTGCAGATGTGTAGTTTGGCGGTATGTGTTTAAGATGATAGAAGTACTTGTGTTCATCATTGCTTCACTTTAGGTTATTTTTCATTTGTTGAATACTATGTTGTTTTGTGCTCAACCTTTGCTACATTTTTTGGGCTGTAAGCTTGATTGAATTTAATTGTTCTTTCCAGTTATAGGATCGAGGTTTTGGATCCCTTGAGAGTTAGTTGCTTATCTCTTTGGCAGACCTTCGGGGATTTTATTTTATGTTATATTCTATTTAAGGACTAGACATTATGACTTATATTATCATTTGAGTATTCTTAGAATTAGGGGCCTGTATATGTCACACCAATTCTAAAATAGTTAAAATTTAGAATCCTTGTATTCATTTACGACCTTAGATGGTTATCTTCCATTTTTATTATTATATAGGGTTGTTTAAGGTTTGGACTGACTCACCATGGTGGCTTAGGTAAATTATATCACCCCCATATTTTGGGTCATGACAATTTGGTATCATAGCCCCAAGTTCATAGGTCTCACACATATACAAGCCCAGTCGAATAGAATCTCAAGGATCTGCGCGGGGATATCTGTTACTTATCCTTGAGAGGCTAAGGAGACTATTAGGAAATTCCTTCTTGTTCCTTTAATTCCCATCGTGCATGGTTTCTATTGGGATTTTTCATATTTTATGACTGTATGTCTGTTTCTGTGCATGTATCTGCCCCTTAGGTGATCCTTTAGTTGTAGGAGCTCGTGCTTTGTGTTTTGTGTGGAATTATGAGATTTCTTTGTGTGGCTTGTAGTTTTCTTCAGCTCTGAGAAAGAAGTAATGGACTTAATAGATGAAGGTGTGGTCAGCCTTGGGTTTCCCTAGAATTTAAAGATATTTGGGTTTGGTTGAGGTTCGATGAGGTATGTAGAGTGTAAGGCATTAGAGGGTGAAATTGATTGAAGGAATTTATTAGAACCATTATTCTTTTTGGTTACCCATATAAATTCAAGGGTGGTACTTTCTCAGTATATTAGATGTTTGGGGCAATCTGTAAATGGGGCATAGCATGGTTAGAGGAATAACTATGTTATCAGGGCAATAATTATGGGATTACAATTGTTAAGTTTATCAAATAAGGATTGCTTAATATGGGTAGAAGATGACATTAATTTTATTGGAATTTTATTGGAATCAGAACTTCTACTAAGTCTTCTTAGAGTGGGTATAAAACACAAATGGCTATATTATGACTGTTATGGTGGTATCTATGCCTATTTGGCTAAAGTTATAGACTGTGTTGCTGCTACTACCCATCTAGTCTATGAAAGAAGGTATATTTCTTTGTTAAAGATGAAACTCATTCGATTATGTATGTCATTTATTCAATGAGACCAAAGTGTGGACTATTCAAGCATGAACTTCTCCAAGTGTATGATGCATGCTAGTGATAAATCTAGTGGGTCCTTTCATATGGTACTGTTAATTTGCAAGGAAAGAGATATTGGTCCTCAAGCTTGAACATTAGATTCTAAGGATTATCAATTATTGCACTTACTCAGGTAGGGAGTTTGACGTTACTATCACATTTGGGGAGAACCAATTGGTTGTTACTATGAATGCTTAAGTTTTGAATCGATTATAAGAAAAGTCGTAGTGGTGAATGTTAGAATGGGTATTAATATATTAAGTGTAGATTTTACCTCAGAGATCTATATGGGAACCAGTGACTTCATTGCAAGCCAAGAGGAAGGCGTTGACATTGATATAACAAGCATAAAGACTAAGAAGGTTTTGCCAAGTTCACTTGTATGATTGTAACTAGGAACAATACAAGAAAAGTGCATGTGAATAATTAGATGAGTCATTGAAGTTGATTGGTATGACTTGTGATTGGGTTACACTTGCATCATAGGGGTTAAGAGCTTGTTGGTAAGATATGAGTAAGAAGTCTGCAGAAGTTGGCTCAAATACGAGAATGGGTTTCTTTCTGGATTTCTATTCAGTGGTTGGTAAAATTCGGGTTGCTAATAATGGGCACGATAAGATATACGAGTAAGAGCTTAATGATGAATTAGGATATGCAATCTCTAGAGATTTTCAAGGTAACATTAATTATGATTGAGATGTGGAATGACCTTCTGGGTCAACTCATTCTTTCTGTTATTTTGAACTTCTATATAGTAACCGCGAGCCTTTTCTGACCTATTGGGACTATAAGGTTGGTTATAGGGTGTTTTTGTTATGAATTGTATGAGTTTGCATGTTATCTAGAAGTTAAAATTGTGAGTGAAAGTGAGATATCTGACAAAATCCTAGCAAATGTTCTCGGATTGGGATTTTGATGGTTCAATCAGTACTGGAACTGCCGATTTAGGCTACGAGGGCGGTTTGTCCACGAATGGAGGGTCCTGGTATGATTTTGAGCTAAATGTTGCAAAATGTGTTCAACTAGAAGCTAAAAACTCTGTTTGTGTAAAAACCCAGCTAAACATACTCAGAGTGGAATCTGATGGCACGGTCAGCTCCAGAACATCAAAATTAGTCCGAAATGACCTTTCTTCAGTGGACAAGGACATCCGAATGTATTTTGACCCCCTAAGTTCTTTTAGTAAAAATCAGCTGCAAATAAGTGTGACCCTCATTATTGCACAGGTTGCTCCATTAAAATTTTTGACTAAACCATTGGATCCGAAACATCGAAACCCATGTTGTTACACTCTTTGTTTAGGTAAAATAGGCACCTGATGCCCCGCGAATCGCCTGAGGAAGTTTAAAATATTCTTGGTGCAGCACCAGGTTAAATAACTCTCTGTGTTCAAAGAAGCTAAAGTCCCCCACAACCCCGCATTCATGGAGCCTAATCTGCGTTCGTCGATAAGGGGTGTGTGTCCTATATTAGTGTATCAGCACTTCATGACTAGCCCCCACTCCAAACATCACCAGCTCATAAATTTGAAATATAAGTCCGTTTTTTACGATTACAAGGTCCACGGATGCGGATATTTGCAAGCAACGTCCTAGTGAAGTCTGATTTGAGATTCAGTATGTATTTTGAGGTAAATTAACTATTTTTGTAGATTACCTTCTCGTAATTTGTAAAAACTTTATTTGTTGATATCTTAATCGATCCTTGAAAGAATTAAACGAAATTTTAGTCTAATTTGTTCTACTTCTGTGGGGAACATTGTGGTATGATAGGCGTTAGCTGAAACTATTTAGTTTTAATAAATTTGGGACGAGGAAGTTTTGAAAAGAATGTTTTTGCTGTAAAGTTTTTAACTTCATTTTGGGCCTTTTTGCGGTCTTTTCGTGTGCGTATTTAGTTGTAGACTTGGCTTATCGTGGAGAACATATTTTGAGATACTGTTTGGAATGTTAGGCGTGGGCTCTATTTTTCCTATTATAGGTGCTTTTAGCCTAATTTCACCCATTCTTCAAGTTTTTACAGCCAATACGATCATGTTAATATTGTGAACTACATTTTTAATAGCTAAGCAGTATTGGTAAGCTATCAGGAGTGGAAAAGCTCGGCTCGACTATTTCGAGACGTGAGGCATCAGTTTCCAAGTAGGCTAGGTTCTCCCTAAACATTAGATTGGGTGAAACTATGTGAATGTTGAACTGAAATACATATGAGATGCTAGTTGTTCCTAGTATGTGAAGTATAAATTGTTGTGGCATTGTACTTTGTTTTATTGGCTAAAAATAGTGTAATTTTGATGTATTCTTAGCATTTACTAAAAAGAGGTTCGATAAGGATCGTATATGGGCTGATGCCATGGGACAGGTGCGTATTCTTACCTAACTATTGTCTGCAAGAGTATGTTGCTAGATATTATTAAAATATGATGGCTGTGAGGATACTTGTTAAAAACTTACCATACTATGACTTTATTTCTGACTTAAATATGATATTTTTGGGCCTAGTTGTTATGGATACTTATGATATAGCGGTTGTTATCATGCCTTATTGCATTATAAGTGGTTGACTAGATTATTGAGACCCACGCTCATTTGTATGACCGTTAGGTCCTTGCTGGGTTCTGGTTCTACTTATCTAAGGTTGGGTTTAATTGTTGTTGTTAGAAGGATGTGGCTATTTGCAATATTGTGGGTTAGATTTTGTGGATACCTATGTTGTGGGTGTCATTGCGTACGTTGACTCTGGGCCTGATATAAGTGTGGAGTTTCAGATCCGAATATACTGTTTGAGTGAGTGATTATTTCAATATCTCAAATCCTAGATGATGCTCCCCGTTACGGTCGAGATTTCATGGCCACATTCGAGAGTCTGAGTCCTGGGTGATGCTCCCCATGGTCTAAATCCTACTTTCCATGATTGAGATGCCATGTGACAGATATTGATTATGAGGTCCGAGCGCTGACTAAAATTTAGGTTGAGGATCTCGTTGATTCCACTTTGGGGGCAAGGCCCCGTGATTGACATTTTGAGTTAAGATACTATTGATTATGCTAGGAGGATTCTTTCTTCTATAGGGCATACGTCCCATCATTACACATGTATATTTTAGATCGGGTGCCATATTTCGACACAAGGTTAGAGACCCCGTTGGCAAATGATTTTTAGCGGAGAAGGCTCAGTTGATTTCCCATGGATCCATATACTTATACACACCGTGATTGTGCATGGTTGAACCTTATGGGCTTTTGAAGGCTCATAGGGTGTTCAGGCATAGACACTAAGACATTACAGCCACGTACAACCAACCCGTGATCCGAGGATGTGGAGAGTCGGGCTCTGTGATGATTAAGTTAGGTTCAATGATTATTTGTCGGTTAGATTGAGTGTGGTTGTGTGGTTTCAGCATATGGGGCCTCGGGTAGCATACATGCATAGATACTAGGAGCACTCTTAGATTGTATATTATTATGTTTTTGTTATAGGTATATCGGTATATAATTGTGTCGATTATAGCTCTATAGCATTGGCTTCAAAGTTCTGGGTAAGTTTCGATTATTTATATTATTGTAATGGCTATTTGCGATTGAAGAGCTAGGACAGGTACCGTGGGGTTGGGTATTAGGCTTGCCTATAGGTGAGATCTAATAAGCACCATCATGACAAGGGTCGAGTCATGACAAATCAGTATCAGAGCCAGGTCGACTGGTCTTAACTGTATAGAGCCACCGTCTAGTAGAGTCCTGTGGATGGGTATGGAGACGTTCATGGCTTTTCTCTAGGAGTCCACAGGGTATTTAGGTATCTTCCTATGTTGTTGATTCTTGTTGTGTGGTTCTGTCAAGAGTTCTTTGATGTCTTGGAATCTGACTTTGTTCATGTTTTGCCGATATGGTGCGTGAAGGGAATTCACGAAGATGGGGTAAGGCTACACCATTAGTCCCCAATAAGGAGAAGACCCTTGAGCGCATAGAGCGGAGACCAAAAGTGCCAACTTCATCGTAGCCAGTTGCACCAGCTCGCCTTTCCACCTACCCAGTCACAACGGAGGTGCAGGCAGATCTTGGACAGTTCCTAGCAATGCTTGGAGCCTTACCCTAGGTTGCGGTACCAGCCCCAGCTCCTCCAGTCCAGGCACCAGCAGAGTTTTCTATCCTAGAGGTCCTAATCCAACCAAAGGTAGCCGTACCATTTTAGGACCAGTGGCTACTTGGGTATTTTTTGAGATTGGCTCTTCCGAGTTTTTTGGGAGCTACAGGGGAGGATGGACAGGTGTTCCTGATAGCGTGTATGGGGTGACTACAGGCCTTACAATTTCTAGAGTCTTAAGGTGTTGAGTTTATTGCTTACTAGCTAGATTGTACTACAAGACAGTGGTAGCGGACTTGTTGAGACACTAAACTAGCAAATGCCTCGTAATTGACTTCGGCAAAGTTTACAAAGGAATTTATGACTAGATTTGTGCCAAAGAGTTTCAAGGACCGTCGCCAGGATCCGCTTATGTGACTTGAGCAGGAACAGATGACTGTGTCGCAGTAAGAGGTTAGGTTCCAAGAGCTCGCCCAGTATGCTATAACTATTTTGCCTTTCGAAAAGGAGTAGATTCATTACATTGTGTCGGGATTGAGGCCTCAGCTTAGGAAGGGCACATATGCATTGGTTACCTTAGAGCATTCGTTTCTAGACATTATTGATCATGTTCACTCCTTGGAGCAGATAAGTCGCTAGACATAAGGGGGGTAGTGTCAACCTGGCGAAACATGAGAGAGAGTTCAGTGGCTCCCAGATAAGGTTTCGAGCACCAAAGGACATGCCTCCAAGAATAGTTCAGCATGTTTAGACCAGTTGACCATTCCGGGCATCAGTTCTGGCTTTAGATGTGGCTATCATGGCCTGAATACCTCCAGTAGGGATAGTTCCTCTTAACCCACAGGGCGCGGATAGAGAGAGAGTGACTTCACTTAATTAGGGCTTGTTGGGTCATCATCTGTAGGTAGTCAGGGTTCTAGGGCAGCTTGATTAGCGCAATATGAGCGTGAACGTAGAGACAGGGTTGTTTCGGGTTTTTCAAGTACAGGGCACTAGATCATTATCTCAGGGACTGGCGAAAGTATATAGCACCATATGTCACCCCACAATCCACCAAGTTAGCTCTATTACTTGGTGGCAGGGGTAGGGGTTAGGAGTATGGTTGCCCAGATGATTAGTACAAAAAAAAGTGGGGACAAACAGGACTATCAACAAGGTACCAGAGGGCTCGTTAGGGGCGGTAGAGTCAAGGGCGGTGGTGATCTTAAGGGAAAAAGCTTTTAAGGACACTTTTAAGCTGCACCGACATAACCCAAGGTTGAGGCTACTGACGAGACCATCACAAGTGTGATTATTGTATACCAACAGCCAACTTCAGCCTTATTTGATCCATATTCCATATTCTCCTATGTATGTGCATATTATGTCTCCTGCCTAGGTATGAATCCTGAGCCTCTTTTCTCCCTGGTTTAGGTATGACCCTAGTGGGGGATTCCCTTATGGTAGATAAGGTTTACAGAGGTTGTACTTTTACTTTTTAGGGTTTTGATACCTAGATTGATATGATACTCCTTGATATGCTGGATTTCGACTCTATTTTAGGCATGGATCTGTTGGCCCCATTAGATTATTATGCCTAGACTTTCACTGGATGCCCCCAGTGGTGTAGCAAGGGACCATGAGTAAAGTACCAACAAATATTCTATCATATATTCAGGCTCAGAGATTGATATTGGCAGAGTATTTAGGTTACTTAGCCCATGTGCATGATGTGACAGCTGAGGCTCCTACTGTGGAGTCTGTGTCGATTGTATGTAAGTTTCCTAATGTATTTCTAGCCGATTATCTTGGGTTGCTGCCTGAGTGGGTGATTGATTTCGCGACAAAAGGTCAAGTTACACACTAAGCCCATATCTATTCCTCTATACTAGATAGCTCCTGCAAAGCCTAAGAAGCTTAGGACACAGCTATAGAGTTTGTAGATCTAGGGTTGATTGAGTGTTTCTCCACGAGGATCTCCTATGTTGTTTATGTCAAAGAAATAAGGGACTCTCCGAATGTGTATTGACTAAGCTGACTATGAAAAACCATTATCCTCTTTCGCCTATTGATGATTTATTTTGAAAGTTGTAGGGGACATAGTGTTTTCTAAGGTTGATTTGCGATCGGAATATCACCAACTTAGGATTTGCACAAAGGATATATAGAAGACTGCCTTACAGACTTGTCATGGGCAATAGGAATTCCTATCATGGCTTTTGAGCGAACTAATGCCATTGCAACATTTATGGACTTGATGACATTGGTGTTTCGGCCATATCTTGACTCTTTTTTAGTGGTTTTTACTGATGATAGTCTTGTATATTTCTCGAGTCAAGAGCAACAGGCCCAGTACCTCCATATTGTGTTAAAGACATTGAAGGATCATAGGTTGTACGCTAAATTCTCTAAGTGTGAGGTCTAGCTTAATTTTGTGTCCAGCGAGGGTATCAAAGAGATTCCGGCTAAGATTGAAGAGATTTGTTGCTGACCTTGGCCTACTTCAGTGATGGAGTTTTAGCAGATTGGGATGGTATTATAGGTTTTTTGTTGAAAGGTTCTCTAATAGTGCCACTATGTTGACTCGATTGACTCGCTAGGGGGTGCCATTTGTGTGATCCAACGAGTGAGACCAACTTTTTTAGGCTAAAGGAGCTGCTAACTATTTCTCCTATTTTGACAATCCTTATTGATGGAGAGAGTTTTTTGGTGTATTATGATGTCTTCCTTATCAGGTTGGGTTGTGTATTGATGTAGTGAGGTCGGGTTATTTCTTATGCTTCTCATCAGTTATAAGCCTATGAGCATAACTACCGCCACACATGACCTAGAGTTGGCGGAAGTAGTATTTGTGCTCAAGATTTGGAGGCATTATCTCTACGGTGTGCATTGTTATATTTATATAGACCTCCAGAGCTTATAGTACATTATGACTTAGTGGGACCTGAATTCCTGCAAAAGATAGTGGTTTGATTTGTTGGTTGACTATGAAATTTCCATTTTATACCATAAGGGCAAGGCGTATGTGGTAGTGGATGCCTTGAGTCAAAAGGTAGTAAGAGCATCTTGGCACAACCTTTCACCCCTAGATTGATGATCAGTTCGAGTGCACTATACAAGTTCTGCGGGATATGTTAAAGGCTTATGTGTTATAGTTTGGGGGTCAGTGGGATTAGTTTCTGACCTTAGCTGAGTTTGCCTATAATAATAGCTAACACACAAGAATTCTCATGGCCCCGTTTGAGGCATTGTATTGTCAACGATTCCATACTCTAGGGGTCAGGTGGTTTGAGTTTACATATTCCAGTTTATACAGTATAGATATATTACAAGATGCCTTAGCCAGGGTCTGAGTTATACATGATAGGCTGAGGATAGCTCAAAGTCAACACCAGAGTTATGTCAACCATAGATGCCAATTCTTGCTGTTTGAGGTTAAAGACTGAGTATTCCTGAGAGTGTCACCCTTGAAAGTGGTCATGTAGTTTGGGATATGGGGTAGGTTGAGTCCCCGACATTTTTGGCCTTCTGAGATCTTGAGACATGTTGGGCTAGTTACTTATGAATTAGCCTTCTCCAACTTACTAAAATATCCATCCCTTATTCCATGTATTGATGCTGCTCCAGTACATTCCAAATGAGTCTCATGTGTTGTAGAATGATTCGATTGAGTTAGATGAACGTTTGACTTTTGTTGAGGAGCAGGTGGCCATTTTAGCCAGGGATACGAGGTAACTGCACTCTAGTGTTATACTAATGTTTAAGGTTTAGTGGCATCGCCATCTAATCAAGGATGCTACCTAGGAGATGGATCACATATGCAGGAGTAGTTCTCCAGCCTAGTTGAGCCATTAGGTATGCCTTTACTATATTTTCATGGATAAAAGTCTTATAAGTGGGGGATGTTGTAATGACCCTCTAAGTTAACTCTATTTTTCTCTGATATTTCGACTATTTTGAACTTTTTCTATAGTAACTTCAGGCCTTTTATGACCTTTTAGGGCTATCAGGATTGTAATAGGGTTTTTTGTTTGTAAATTGTACGAATTCGCATGTTAGCTAGAAGTTAAAGCACCAAAATTGAGATATCAGGCAAAACATTATCAAATGGCCTTCGAATGAGATTCAGATGGTTCCATCAGTTTCAGAATGCCTTATTTAGACTAGGAGGGTGGTTGGTCCAGATGGAGGGAGCCGGTATGATTTTGAGCTAAAAGTTGTAAAATGAGTTCAATCAGAAGCTAAAAAGTGTGTCTTTGTAAAAGCGCAACTAAATGCACTTGAAATGGCAATTTAATGCAGCAATCAAATGTAGAATGTCGAAAATAGTCTAGAATGATCCTTCGTTAGTTGATGGTGGCATCCGAATGAGTTTTGACCCCTTGTGTTCTTTTAGCTAAAATTAGCCGAAAAGAAGTAGGACCCTAATTTTTCGTGGGATGCTCTGTTGGGTTAAAAGCATCAAAATCCATGTAGTTGCACTATTTGTTTGTGTAAAATTGTCACCGAACACCCCGAGAATGTCCTGGGGATGTTTTAGAAACTACTGGTGCAACACTAGGTGAAATAACCCTCCGTGTTCGGGGGGGGGGGGGGGCAGGGAGGGGGTCCTGTCGCATTCACAGAGAGGCAAGCCCTCAAGCTTTGCATTTATGGAGAACGCATTCACAGAGAGGCAAGCCCTCAGGCTTTGCATTTATGGAGAACTTTGAGTGTTGATATCTGAACTTATTCTTGATAGAATTAAGTGAAATTTGAGTCTAAGTGGTTTTACACTCTAAGGGGAACACTGTGGTATGCTGGGTATTAGCTAAACTATCGGATTTTCATAAATTTGGACTAGGAAGTTTTGAAAAGAATGTGTTCCAAGTAAAGTTTTAAACATTGTTTTTAGGACATTTTGAAGTCTTTTGGGGTCCATATTAGGCCGAGCTTTGGATGTAGATTTGGGTTGTCGCGGGGAACTCTTCTTGGGATGTTGTTCAGAATTTCAAGCGGGGGCTCTATTTTTGGCAATTTAGGCAGTTTTCGCCTAATTTCATGTGTTCTTAAAGTTTTTACTTCCAATACAACCGTATTAATATCGTGACCTATATTTTTAAAAGGTATGCAGCACTAAGAAGCTATCAGGAGGCGATATGCTTGATTGTACTAATTCGAGACCTGAGACATCAGTTGCTAGGTAGGCTAGGCTTTCCCTAAACCTTACATTGAGTAAAACTATGTGCACGTTGAACTTAGATGTATATGAGATGCTAGTTGGGCCTGGTATGTCTATTATATGTTCTTGTGGGATTATACTATGTGTTGTTTACTGTGAATACATTAGTTTCAATTTATTTGAATACCATTAATTACACGGAGGTCTTATAAGAATCATATATGAGCTGATGCCGTGGGTCACGTGCGTATTTCGACCTAATTGTATCCTGTGGGAGTATATTTCTTGATGTTATAAAGATATGATAGGTGTGAGGCTACTTATTGACAACTTATAGTATTGTAACTTGATTTCTGACTTAAATATGATTTCATTGTGTCTGGCTGTTGTGGATACTTATGATTTCATTGTTGTTATCGTTTCGTACTTGCATTACCTATGGGTGATTAAATTATAGCATGTTTGACCTATTAGCGCTGATTTTATGTTGATTATTGAGACACATGCTGATGTGCAGCCTGTAGCTGTTGGGTTCTTGTTCTGCTTATCTGAGGCAAAGTTTAATTCTTATCGTTGGAGGGATGGTGCTATTGTGATAGTGTGGGTTGGATTATATGGGATACTTATGTTGTAGATGTCATTACCTACGTTGTCTCTAGGAACAATATGATTGTGGACTCTTAGATCCTAATATACTAGTTGAGTGAGTGACTCTTTTGATATCTTGAATCCTAGATGACACTCCTCATTGTTGTCGAGCTCTGATGGCCACGTATGATAGTTTGAGTACTAGGTGATGTTCCCCATGGTTCGAGTCTCAGTGTTCATGACTGAGATGTTGGGTGATGGATGTCGATTCTATGGTCTGAGCACCAGCTGAGATTTGGGTCAAGGATCCCACTTATTCCATTTTCGGGCACGGCTCTGTGATTGACATTTTGAGTTGGCATATAATTTATTATACTAGGGGGATTTTTTCTCCCACGAGGGATACGTCCCACCTTTATGTATGTATATTTTAGAACGGGTGCCACGTTCTAGCACTAGGTCAGAGACTTGGTTGGCATATGATTATTCGGGGAGGAGGCCCGATTGATTACCCATGGATCCACACATATATCCACACACTGATTGTGTGTGGGTGTACCTTCTCAGCTTATCGAGGCTTAGAGGGCGTTTAGGAGAAGACACTAGGGCCTTATACTAACGATTAACCGACCTTTGACCTGATAAATTGAAGAGTTGCGCTCTATGATGATTCAATTGGGTTCAGTGATGATCGGCTGGTTAGATTGTGCATAGGTGAACCTTCTGGGATTATGGGGTCCCGGGTGGCATACAAGTGTAGATACTAGGGCCTTACACCCACATACCGTATGATATTTTGTTTCAGTTTGAGGTTAAGAGGTTGATTTATGGGATTGCTACATTTATCTACATTTGAGCTTCATTATGTATATTATTTCACTCAGCCGGCCGATGATGCCTACTAGGTGCCTTATTCTGGTATACGCCCTTACTTCGGCATCTTCCTATGGTGCACGTTCTGGGCATAGTTGTAGGCATTGATTTTAAGGAATTCAGGAGGGCACAGGAGACTTATTTTGGATGAGCACCTCTAGCTCTGACTTTGTCGTAGTCTCGTTCCGTTGATGGTCGCCTTTTGCTTTCAGACTTTCGCCTTGTACAGGAGTATTATGTATTTATAGGAGATCTCCTAGATTATATATTATTATATTTTTGTTATATGTATATTGGTATATACTTGTGTCGATTGTAGCTCTGTACAATTGACTTCCAGGTTCTTAGTAGGTTTTGGTTATTTATATTGCTGTAATAATTATTTGTTAGTACAGAGATGGATAGGTACCCTGCAGTTGGGTAATTGCTTTCCTCTAGGTGGGATCTAACAGGCGTCATCATGATTAGGACCGGATCATGACGATAAGGGAATCAGTTGCATAGTGTGTATCGGGATCTAGGATTCCATGGTACATTTGCATTCGCGATAGTTGATTTTTTTAAGGAATAGATTAGTGAGGTAATGAGATGATTTAATGGGTTAATTTTCTTAACATTTAGGAGGGGGTTAAGCATGGCTTTGATTATGGATTTTGTTATTTTTGATGGTGAAAGAACATAATGAAGTTGTATTCAAGTAGTTGGTGTGAAGTGAAAGTCAATTTTCTATAGAGCTTTTCTAAGAAATAATACGTTAGTAGCGAGTACATAAGACTTGGGAATCAACGAGTTTTGGCATTTAGGATTAGGCCTTGAGTATGGTTAAGTATTCAAACATCCTTGTAGCAGATACAAGTTAAGAAAAGTGAAAGAGATTAGAAATCATGTATAGATCCATAGTTCATAGTTGTAAATTGTAAGGATTTTCGCTTGCCAGTTTGTGTGATAAATGTAAGGTGGGGTAACTCACCATCGAGTTACAAAATTATCAAGTACTTTTCAAAAAGTTTTGTTTGGGTTGGATAACAACAGTGATATGTGAGAAATTATGTGTTTCACGTTAGGTTGGATTTTCAATCATAATAGGTAAATCATGGAAACATTACATAAAGGACTTATAATTTTATTTGTATCACTGATGATTTTTAATTGGATATGGCTACTACTTCATTGATGGAAGTTAACATAGACTATCATGATGGGTTATGTAGATTACAAGTGGTAAACAAAGATTATTTGATTATGGTATAAAAAAATTCATGGGGTGATTGAGAATTTCTTAAGTTTTGCACGAGGGAACCAGTGTTTGAGTGGAAGTTGAGGTTTTTCCCCTTGAAGGGTTACATGTGGTTAAGAATGATTTCTAATTGAATAAATGCATCTTGTAAAAAAGGCAGCACACCTGATTCAACTGCAGTTCCAACATCCAGGCAGTGTTGATTGAGGTTTTATAAGCTTGGAGGTATCATTTACTTGTTGTCTTTCCTATTCTTTACCTTCCTTTAGGCCAAAGTTTATTGGATTCTCTCTTTCAAATACTTATTGTCAAAGTATTGGAATTATGCAACCTATGTTTGGGGAGGATTATGTTAAGAGGACGAAACATCAAATGGTGTTCGAAATAGTTTGTATATTGCAATTGGCTACGATTAGTTCAGATTCACTCTTGGCCTTCACCAGAAATAGATTTGAGTTGCCTTGTGGTCTCATGGATGAATATTCGTCCTAATGAGTACATTGTGGAATGAGGGTGTTCGTTTAAGTGTTTTTTATTGGCTTGTTTATAGCTCTATAATTACTCTTAGATGGCAGATTTCATATTGGTTCCTTAGTCTTATTCTTGATAGTACATCTTTATGGTATAGCTCTTGGAAATGAGGTTACTTGGAAGCAATTAATGAATTTGACGATTGTATTTCATACTCTTGGTTACATCTAGTGAGCCACCTCCCTTCGTATTATATTCGAAGACGAACATGAGTTTTAGTGGTGAATGATGTAATAACCTTGAAGGTCTTTTTTGGCATTTTCGATGAAATTATTGTTTTGCCCTTCCCAAAAGTTGCTTTGAATCATTTTTAGATGAGTTGTAAAGACAGATTTTGAAAACCTTATGAAAAGTTGGAGTTTGCCGAAGAAAGAGTTTTTAAAGGCTAAAAGTTTGAAATTTTGTGTTTTGTTGTCATCTTGAGTTTTGGGTGTTGAAATTCAATTTCATTGATCTCATTAGCTTTGAAATGTGAAATGTGGTCTAGAAGAATATACATAACTGAGGAGTTAAAACGGAGATTTCGGACCCAAAGTTGCATCTTTAGTCAAATCCTGATCACTGTTTAACTTTGGTCAATATTCGAAGTTTGAAAGCTCTAATGCAAATTCTGATGGTTCTATTGAGTTTGAAACGTTGTTCTAGTGTGGACGTATATTTTGCTTATGTATATAGTGTTCCAGATAAGTTTTGGGTGTAAAAAAACATGTTTTGAATGGTGTTGGTGCAAGTTGACCACAGTAAATGTCCGGTCAATGCGGTCAACAACCCTTTTTTCATTAGTTTTATTTGCTAACAATACCCCTTCTTCCCCATTTTGACTACTTCACTATTGTTTGGAGTTCTAAAAGCTTGTAGGTGCAATTTCAAGCAAAATGTTTCATGGATTTTTGTTTGGCAAGCTTCCTAAACACAAATTCTTTTATTTTTGATATTCAAATTATGATTTTAACTTACAATTTTTGGTTTCAACCCTCCAATTTCAATAGATTTTCAAGAATATGATTCAAACTTTAAATGATCATTTCTCCCTCAATTCCCACTCAAATTTTATGTGGTTTTCACCCACAAAACTCCATTTTCTATGTAGAACCTGATTCTAAGATCAATTTCCAGATTTGGGATTTTAAAAAAATAACATAATTTTTTACTATTTTACCGTCGAATAGAATTCCTATCAATATGTGTATCAATTAACTCTTTTTTATGGGTATATCTCGTTTGCAATAGTGGTTTGGTGTTTCGGAGCCGATTTTATTGATGTATTCATCTGTTTTGCTAGTTCACTGTTAGACCTTCAAGATTGTGGTGATTTGGAATATTGTAAAATGGAAAAAAACTTGGATTTCAGTTTATAGGGGCCTGATTAAGGCAAGTGGACTTCTAACATTTTGTTAAGTATGATTGAATCTTTTATTATCCTATGTATGTGGGTTTGGATAATTTGTGGCATGAAATGGGTTAGAATTACACTACTATAGGCTTCGATCATGGGATTGTGCATCGGGTGATTGTAAATGTTGTGAATCCTTGACTTGTGAAATAATTGTGGAGTTATGTATAGTTAAGAACTTGTGGATTATCCGATTTTTAATTGATTTGACTATTTGATGATGAGATTTGAATACTTGCTTATGAGCAAATGAACTTAGTATATTCTTTCAATGTGAAACTTAGAGGTTAGTGAACTTTTCTAGTGGGTATAATTTGGGTAATGAGATGGAAGAAATGATGACATGTATAACTTGGATTGTGAGATAATGTCCATTGTTGTTGACTTAGACTTTTGAGATAAATTGTAAAATGAGCATGTGATTCTCTTGTTGATAGTGTGAAGGTGTTCATGATTTTCTCATTATTGAACTTTGGATTATACTACATGAAATGTCTATTGAATCTCTTATGTGAAATGCTGAGCTAAATCTGTATATCGAGATATTGTTGGAAATTTTGAAACTAGTTTCTTGTGAAGTATGAACTAAAATGATGAGTTGTCCTTAGCTATGATGTCTAAGGGTAATTAAAAGACTTGAACTATGTTATAATGTGATGTTGATGATAACTCATACATTGAAAGGCAATGAAATTATCGATGAATTGTGAATAAATACACTATGTGGACATCTTGCATGCATTCATGATTATGAAAATGATACTTGGGATATGATGATATGTGTTGCTTGTTGTTCCATTTGTGATGAAAAGATGAAGGGAAATAGTTTGGGCTAGTTTTGTATTTGTTAAATGTGCATTGGTACTTGTGATGGCTATGACTGAGAGAGATTGTGCAAGGTAACATGTGGATTAGTGGCCAAGGTTTCTATCGGTTGAAGAAATGATCGAGGTTTTTGTTGGTCGTGTGAGCACTGGTCGAGGTTTATGCCGGCAATGTTCATGGATACATGTTGATTAGCCAAGGTTTGTACTTGTTATCTGAGGTACTATGCCGGCTGATATTCCATCCGAGTTCATTTCTAGAGGGTGAGCATTGGCCAAGGTCATTGCCGGCAAGGTACACAGATACATGGTGTATGTGACACCCCCATGGGTTTCGTTCTGGCACATATATTTATTAACAGATGTGTATCGTGGGATAGACATGCATCACAGTTATTTCACATTGCATCGTATTATTTACATCTCATGGCATCCACTTCATCTCATATCATTCCTTTTTTGATATTATTTTATGTTTTGCATATGATATTGGATATCTATTGTACCATTTGACTCTGTATATTCAGTTGGATATTTTGAGATATGATGCAATAAGATGAGTACATATTTAACTTACTTATATATTGTATTATGTTTGGACTTTTACCAAGTGTAGGTGTGTAGTTCGGTGGTATGTGATTGAGTGGATAGGAGTGCTTGCGTTCTTCATTGCTTCACCTTAGATTAGTTTCCATTTTCATAGTACCGTGTTATTTGGTGCTTACCCCTTCTACATTTTGTAGGTGGTGATCCCGGTCGCATTTGATAGATCTTCCTAGTTATAGGAATAAGATTCTAAATCCCTTGAGCGGTAGCTACTTGTCTCTACGGCAGACCTTTAAGAATTATTTTATATGTTATGTTATATTTGAAGACTAGACATTGAGTTATATTGTCATTCGAGTATTCTTAGTATTAAGGGCTTGTACATGTGACACCAGTTTTGGGATAGTTATACGTTTGATTTTAAATGACCTAACCTAGGGGCTAAGTCGTCACACCGCGAATGAGTGCCCGAAGGCACCTCAGCAAAGCCATCTTAAGCACTCATAGGCATTTACTAGAAACATTTGTGGACAAATAAGGGAAAAGGGGCTATGGGCCATATAAGCAATGAAGCAACATTACTACACCAATAGACGGAACCGGTAACATTAGGTTTCCATCAAATAGAAATGAATCCATAAATGTGCAACATAGAAAGTAAATGCCTCTAAAGGGCTACGAATGCACTGTCTCAAAAGTAAATACAGGATAAAGTGGAATAATGGAATTTCCCGAACTAAGGGCTCACCACAAATAACAACGCTAGTCTTGAACGCTGAAAACTAGCCACGAGCCGATGGAGGAATACATATCCCTACATGAATAAATCATGCAAGCAAAATATGTTTTAGTACGTTAGAATGTACTAAGTATGTGAGACGCAATTCATGTATGAAATTGTAATGTCATCATTCATAAATATAACATATAAGTACATATAAGGTGAAAGATACATCACGTGAGATTAAGCATGCACAAATAATATGGCTCAATATGGATAAGAGTCAATGTATGAGAAATAACACATAATGGAAACATATCGTAGAATCATAAACTTGAAGGAGTCGACCATAACCGATATATTAGACTATGTAAGCTACTACATGGAATCCAATAAACTCCTTCCATTTGGAGAAGGGGAATCTACTTACAAGGTAGATGACCAATACATAGTTACCTATAAATTGTATATTTCATAACATATGGGCTTATGTGGATCCGTCAGCCTAGCCTACAAGGGCTTTTATTGTGGCATATAGTTAGGGACATTGAGATTTGGCTTTAAGGCGTCATGCCTCAACTAACAGAATGAGTCCCAATCTCAAGTCCACTCGATGCTAAGTCATCCCACAAAATTCTTCGAAACGTTATTTGGAATCATATGTAGCATATCATAAGAGTCACTTTGAATAAGGAACCACTAGGTGAGGATTGTCCTTTCATCTCGAGGACCTATCTTAACAACATTAGGGAAATTGTCAACATGCTCATATCTATGAAAAAATTAACTTTAAAGATCTTCTTTAAGGCCCTAATCATATTTATAAATCATATAAAGTTTTGCTTGAAAACTAGGTGGGTTAGGATTAATATATACCACGATCATAAATCGCAAAGACATAAGCAAATTACTCTTTTTAAAGACTATCAAAAATACCCATCCTTCATCATTATCGAAACCCGTCATGGAGTCATCATCAATAGTTCATACATCCATATATACTTAGTAAAGTAGTTGTAGGATATCATGAGTAGCATTTAATAAAATAAATAACACGAAATCATTATAAGCATGCACATTAACTTAACGAAATTAAAGAAAAGGTAAAATGCTTATGGGTGGAAAGATACCCATAAGTCAACTCACATACCTTGGAGAAATTTAGGAGAAATGAACTCAAAGCTTTGAAGGAGAAATCTTGGAACCCTAGCCTTAGCCCTAGCTTGCTCTTGAGAGCCTTTGCCTTAGAGAATTTTAGGGTGGAAGAATGAGGAATTGAATAAGACTTAGGGCTTTAAAGCTTGAATCGGGTCTCTTTTTTATTCTCAAAATGGCATAGTTTAGGTATAGGATTGACGAAAATTACAAAACTGCCTCTCATCAAAACTGTTGGATTCAACCTACGAAACCTCACTTGCGGGCCATAGGTCAATACACCGGTTGCAGGTAATTTTCATCTAGTAATTTATCTGAAATTCTTAAAAACTATCTATATTGGACCCAAAACCTCGAAACCTTGTGACGGACTGTGTAAACACCTAGAGGTCGTGGCTGGACTTAAAGAGTCCATGTCACACTTAGCCATTTTTCTTATTTTCTGGGTCTCATTCCACGCAGCATCCTACGGGTCGTATCCTGTTTTATTGGCCATCTGGTAAAACGCAGGTCACCTTCTAACAAACTCCGAATTCTCTTCATGCCTAATAGTTTCACTCACGACTCTACCTACGGATCGTAATGCATCTTATGAGCCATGACTTAGTTCGTAGGTCACCCCACACTTGGAAACGTTTCCTCTTCCAAAAGTCTCATGTTTAAGGGCCAATTCTATAGGCCATAAGTAAAACTATGGGCCGTAAGTTTCCCTCATGGCCTAGACTTCAAGTTATTTTCTAGCCATGTTTTTTACACTTAAGGCTCCTAAATTAGGGGTTGTTACATTATATCCCACTTGTGAACATTCATCCACGAATGTACTTAATGTTGGCTCTAAAGAGTAAACTAGCAGTCAACAACTCAGTATGCATGCAAAAATACAAGTTAAACATCATTTCTCAAAATGTTCAGATTTCCCACTTAAAACATGTCTCAAACCAGTCCATAAACATCAAAATTAATGTATACATAGACTTTGAGGTTTTAGGAAGAATTTCATAATACCTTAGGCTTGAGTTGAGTGAAATAAATGTGGATAACGCTTCATCATATATGCATTTCTGCTTCATATGTAGCACCCTTAACTTATTGGTCTCTCCAAAGTACTATGACGGATGCAACTTCCTTGTTCCTTTGCTTTTTAACTTACCGGTCTAGAATTTCAACTGGTAGCTTTTCATAACTCGAATACTCTTCAATGTTTAGATCAAGCAAATGGACTGTGGAACTTGGATCACCTATTAATTTCCTCAACATCGACACATGGAAGACAGGATAAATCAAATGCAACTACTTTGGTAGATCCAACTCATACACCACTTTTACCACTTCTCTCACCGCCTTATAGGACTCCACATATCTAGGCTCAACTTCCGTTTCTTACAGTACTGGATCACTGAAGTCCCCAAAGATAAAAATCCTTTTTGAAGGTTTAAGCGATAATTCTCAATATAAATAAACTAACAAAGGTTAGGGTCGAATCCCACAAGGAATATGGTTAAACTTGGAGTAATTGCAAGCAAGTCGAATGAATTAACCTACTTATTTCCCAAAAAGCTATGGGTTTGTAATTGCAAGAAAATAAACCTAAGCTAGTAGAACGTGTTGTGAAACCAGTGAGAGAAGTATCTAGAGTATTGTTTTCCCCATATATTCCTAACTTAGTATTACTAGATAATCGTAAAATTTTCTAGTGTGTGGCATGTAGAATTGTAAATTAAGTTTACCAAAACCCTTTGATTAAGGTGATAGGTAAATTTTACTACATGGATTGTTTCATCCACGCTATGTGACATTACTAACCCTTACCTATTGTTCCAAGACAACCTCCCCTTGATCTAGTTTGGTTGATTATACGACAAGGATCACATAGAATCCTATTAATTAATCTTTTTTCCTGTTCATTACTACCTTGATCAAGTCACGAGGAATTAGGTTGGTTCTAACATTGGCCACACTTAAAAAGAAATCAAAATGAAGAGAATTAATTAATATATGCATGCACACTTTCAAGGAATTAAGGAGTATCCAGTTTTACCTTGTTCCTTCTTCATCGTTTTCACAACCCTAGTTGTGGATTTAGGTATGCAGAATCATTGTAGATAACAGAATAATGATATCTAATAAGATAATTAAGCACTTACAATGATAAAGTGAAGAACAAGAAATCCCAAATTCTTCAATAGAAACTACAGTGTAATGTTTTTGATATAAAGGTCACAAAGTATGAAGTCACAAATGTGCTTCTTAAGTCTCTCGTGCGTCTCTCTAGAAAAAAGACCTAAAAGCCTATTTATATTAAGTAAAACGCAAGTCCAGAACAAAATAAGAAAACTGGATTCGGCAAGCTCTATGGACTAGGTTAGGGCCGTACAAATTTCCATGGCCCGTACCTGGGCTTTGTACAATGCAATCTTCACAATTTGATATCACTTCTACGAGACCTTTCTACCGGTCGTATTCAAACTTTCGACCTGTACAGGGTTTCGTCCGACAACTTTCTTGAAACTCCTTAAATTTCGATCCTCAAGGCACGAAACCAATCTACGACTCATACAATCTTCTATGCCTTGTCTGACAGTTTGTGGATCCAAATTCAGAAAATAGGCCCTTCACTAAATCTGAACTACGAAACCACTCCACGGCTCGTGGAAGTATCCATGGCCCATAGAGTTCCTCGTAGTTCCTACAAACCTAGCATCTAACACACTTTGCGTAAAATCATGCCAAATCTTGTAAAACCTGAAAAACAAACATAAAAACACATCAAACCCACTAACATTGCTCTAAGAAGACATGAAATTTCAAGTTTTAAGCATCAAAAGTGTTGTATTTTTGCAGTACATCAACACCCGCAACTTAAAATTTTTGCTTGTCCTTAAGTGACCGACTCAATTACGAAGACAATATCGCACACACAAACCTTAGTGTAATGACATACATCATCTCTAAATCAAGTATAGATACCCATACCAACTCATCAATCCATATCAGATGGTAATCAAACAAACCAATGCAGATTAATACATGTGACATTGCAACTACTACAAGCAAGGTAACCACAAATAAGCAACAATCACTAATATAGCCAAGAATCAATAGTGTAATACAAGTACCCCCACAAAAATAAGTCTAACATCCCAGTCATGATAGTGTCATTAGATTCCATGCATGGGACTTAAAAAAATCACACACACTCACAACAGATATTCCAACGCTATGCTCAATACAATATGCTTGCCATTATACTCACAACTGTAACCTTTGACTACTTCGACTAGGATCACTAAAGGATTATCTTGGCTTGTAACTTAGGCTTAAGAGGCTTTGGTATGTAGTTTATAGGGACATAGTGACTAATGACCCTCTTTGGCACTTCCTTATTCTACATTGTTTCTCCGCCAACACTGTTATTTTTTAAGTCATTCTCCCCTTCTCCTACAGCATTCTTTTCTGGGTGTCTTACTCACATTTTTAGCTTATTGCTTGTTATTTTCATATTCTTTTTCTTTTTAGGTCATTTTTAAAAAATCAGGGGTAGGCGAAGGGGAAATAGGGAGCGGATTACAATATGGGGAGCCGAACTATCACCAACAAGGTTGGAGTTCATGTCAACCAACTGAGCTACTAAGATTCCCTAACTACTCACTTTTCTTGCACCCATAGCACATTTTTTTCCCCTTTCTCATGTATCACTACCTTCCCCCTATTTAGTGTACTTTTCCTTACACCGGCCACCCTCTGCTTAATTTTTTGGCCTGAGTTGAGGTGCACAACATCCAACCTATGAACCAGGGCTACTTTTGTAGCCACCCTAAACTTAAGTCTTTTCCATAAATCAAGGTGCACAATATTCAAGGAAGGACCAGGGCCTTAGGATTTCACATTGAACAAGGCTAGGTTACTTTTGCAAAGCTTAAACATTGGGATCAAAGGACACATCAAGCATTTGGTTGGTCATTTAGGCTAAGTCGACTTATATGAACAATGCCCTAAGATCCTTTCCTAACCAACTAACCTATAATCTAAGTCAAAGTAACAGGGTAAGGTCTAAATTTAAACACACTATAAGAATTAAGCAAAGAAAGCTCACACACACATGACACGGATTACACTATCAACATAGACTCTCAAATCATCTTTTTCATCAAAATTAGACCTCACATATCAGAACAAGCACTATAAATCATCGATATCATAGGGCTGTTATCAAGTCTACCAAACAAATAATTATCATTTTTCACAAAAAAATTAACATATGCCATAGACTTTAGTGCTATATGCTACTAATACTACCTAGACATCCTAAATGTGACACCTCAATAGAAAATAAACGTCCTTAGGAAAAGAACATAGGCGAGAAAACCCCTCGAACTCATAATTTGGGATGATTATAGGCCATGGTTACTCAGGCTTCATAAATGCCTATAACTACCCACAACCCATCAAAAAAATTTTGCATTATCCTCAATGCACAATATCAAAGAATAGGGAGCAAAAGAAACATACAAGGGCACCTGAGCTCCAGTCTCTAGCTGTGACTAACTACCCTCAACCTGCCTAGTGGTCTTCTCAGTAGCGGTAGCGGTCCAGCACCCCTCATCCTCTTATCTCACGTGTCTGTTATGCCTCCTCATCCTTTATGGAGAAAATTCTCACAATCTCAAGCTGCTCCCCCTCTTGTCATCCTCATCTCTCGCCTTGCAGCATCTAGATCATCACTCTCTAGGTGAGGCCTCTTCTCAAAATGAGGAGTGGTTCTCTTCAAGGACAAATAGATCAACAACCACCTTACTAGGATCAGATAGAGGTAGCACAAGTGGTGTCGATACTGCTCCCCTTATCTCGGATCGTAGCTACTAGCTCTCCGCCCGAATAGATATCACGTCAGCAGGTTGGGCAGAATTAAGGCTCTAGTCCACACACCTCTCAAATGCGTCAATATTGCTATATACTGGTCGAAGCCTCCATGTAAATACAGCTTTAAAGCGTGACTCTACTCAAGCCTTAGCCTTTGAAATAGCCTGGTGAACCCAAGGCCAAATTTGTTGTAGCAATTGAGTCTCAGTGCATGTCTGTTTCTGAGCCAGGGCTGAATAGATACCGCTGACATGTATACCATACCAAAAGGTAGACTATATGGGTGCGGCCTCTTGTGCAGTGATATTAGTGGTAGTTTGCTCCCTCTCTCTATCATCCTCGGTCTGCGAAGGGGCCTCACTAATGGTAGCAGTAGCAGAAGAAGATAGAGGCTCAAATGATGGTGTTGCCGCTAATATCTCGAGCATATGGAATGGAGGCTATGGTGATTGTCGAAGGGCTGTTGAATTCTCATTATCGTTTATCACGCTGGCATCTAGTGTCCTCTGAACCTCTATCAGTTGGTCCATGTGGTGAAGAATCTCCACCCCCGCCACTATACATTGATGGTATATCAATCATGGGAAAGGAATAGAGGTGGATCTCTTCAGGGCCATCTCATGAATCTGCATTGCTATTAGGCGGTCCCAATCAATGTCATAGACAGACAAGATGCTAACAACCAAAATGATATGGTTTAGTGTCAGAGAATTATCAGAATGTGTCGGTCAGATCCGCGATCTAAGAACGGCCTACTAAAACTTGCCACTAAAGATAAGGGTCACGTTCACTATGGACACTGATGATGTAAATACCCACTAGGGGTCGTGGCCTTGCTAAAAAATATTATCAATGAACCATCTCATCAATAAAACCTTGCGGGCCAGATCACTCATCAGTACTTTATCCTGAGTCAGCCCCAACCTGTGATCATACTCAACTGTGGTCCTAGGGGCCTGATAATCGGGACCAAAAAGAACACGCTGGATGGAGGCCTATGAAAGGTCGACCTGAACTGCCCTCACCCTCGTGTGTGTCAAACAGAGATGGGCAATGGATCTCTTCTCCTTAGGGGTGGACTCTAAGATGGGGGCGGCATAAGAAGCAAAGAACTCTCTGACTATTGGCGAGGAGTACTTCCTCGACGATGCTGCGAACCACTGTAAGCTATACCGAGATATGGTGTCCTAGACTCCTGGGACACTGTTTAGCCATGAAGTGATAATTTGAGGAACCTCAAATATATTACAGGCTTGTCGCCCCCCCCCCACTCGTCCTGTTGGAGATCGTCCCAGTATATGTACTGCGTGGCCCCCCATGTACCACTTGTTAGATAATGCATCCATATGTGAGGGTGGTGCCCCGGGTGCTAAAAAGGATTATGAGTATGAATCCTCTCTAGATCTAAACTCGGATCCTCTCTAGAGGAAGTCATCTATATAGAGTTATTGTTCTTGCCACCTCCCTCATTAAAATGGAGAGGACGGACCACTATGGCCTGAGTCTGAGGTTGCCCTGTCCATTTGGTTGTCGCCTGTGTCTGTGGTCACTTGGGGCTCATACTAGGATAGACACTGAGGTCCTTGAGGGACCCACTGGCCTTTGGAGAAACTAGGCATCCAAGAACTTATCTCTCAATCTCTGCATCAAGGCACATATCTCATTCTTCCTGGGATTTGGGGCCCTGGTACCTAAAATTCACACATTTAACATATTGTTTCGCCTCATAAGTATAGGAAAGAAAATCAAGAAGATACTAGAAAAGGTGACAGAAGAAACTATGAAGGCTCTTCTATGATCCCTAGGGAAAACTACGGGTCGTAGAAGCCCTTCATATATGGCAGGATACAGTTGACACAGTTACTAGAATTTCACCTACGAGACTAGGTATGACACATTGAACAAACTATGGGTTGTAGATTAAGTCATAGATTTGATTCTAGAATTTTTATTTTCTTGCATGAACCCTACAAAACCTATTTACGAGCCGTAGTCAAAACTATGGCCCGTAAAAGGTTTCGTCTGATGGAATTTTAGAACTTCCAGATTTACTGGTTCCACTCAGGGAGGCTACTATGGCTCATAGTTTAATCCATGGGTTGTAGAAGATCCTCATGTTGTAAATATTTCAGCAGCTTGGGTTTTCTCTGTCCATCACAAGGGTCCCAAAACGAACTCAACAATCAAGGAAAAACAATCATACATAACATCAAAGCATCAATATTATGCACTCAAACAATTCCAACAAGTTCCCAACACCCCACATGTGTCAATTATGAAACTACCCCATCAAACATTAATTTGCACATTTCACAACCCTTCTCGACCATCATTGGACAATTTAAATTTGTGCTAGGATTCATAAACATCTAATCACATGCTATTTTTCAAATAAGTATTTCAATTCAATTCAAATTACATGTGACTATGTGATTTCAAATAAGGCACACAAACACATCATTGCTAGTTTCATTAAACACAATTTCTGGCATTACATGGTTCAATTCACAGGGGACCATTCAGTCAATTTCAACCAAATATGTTTCTCATTCATGGGCCACACAAATAACTAGGATTCAAACTTCAAAGTACCATTCCAACCTAATGATACAAAGTCCAGTGAAATACGAATATTAGAGTCAAGAACATATCAAATTTTGATCAGTCAATAAATTTGAAGGAGACACCTAAGAGGAGTGAAGCCCTAGGTTGCCGGAGTTCGTCAGAAAGTTGCTAAAAATATGAGGGTTGGCCGGACGGTTTTCAAGATGCAAGGGAGAAGAGGTGCTTAGGTTATTTTTGGAAAATTTAGGAAAGAATGAGGGGTAAATTAATTTACCCCTCTTTTATATTATTGATCGGGTCGGGTAATAATATGGTTCACGCACTACGAAAACCCCAAATATAGGCCATAAAAGATTTTACGGTCCGTTGAACTTGGTTTCGTAGTATGCCTAAACCCTAATTTTGTAGATTGGCTTCATGAACCCATATAGGGGTCGTACATGGACATATTTCTTATAGCTTAGGTCGTAGAAGCCCCCAACACTTAGATAGTTTTAGGAATCTCATGGGGTCCACGAGCCCTATTCACAGCTTGTAGTTTTATCGACGGGATGTAAACTTTGCTCGTGGACTGGAATGCAAAAACTTTTCTTACTGGAAGTGTTTTATAATTTAATGTGTGAGTCGTGGTATGAACCATAACTCATAGAACTTGTCATAGAACCACTTTTTGTTTCCTTTTCTGCCCAAGATGGCTGATTTAGCCTTGTACCTGCACCTCCTTCATAGAACACACTATTACCCTATAAGGCACAAGTCCAAAGTCCCAAAAATTACAACCAAAAAACAAAATTATGCTATATACATGTCTGAAAAACTAAAAATAAAAATAAAACACAAATATTACATTAGAAATCTTGGGTTGCCTCCCAAGTAGGGGCTGATTTATTGTTGCAGAACGACTTGGAAAACTTGGTGACTCAGACTTCACAAAGTGCCCATACTTCTATCTTGAAATCATCAAACCTTTCCATGGACTAAATGATGTTGAAAACAACTTCTTCATCAATAAATTGAAACTTGAGGTGGCCTGATTCCATATCAACTAATGCGTCTTCCCAAGATGATTGGGACTTCAAAGTCTACTTTGCAATAAAGGATTACAAAGTCTATGGGGAATATAAAGTTTTCCACTTTGACAAGGACGTCATACAATATCCCCCCAGGCATCTTTACCATCCTATCAACTATCAACAACTGCATATTCATATGAGTATGGGCTCCCAAGCCTAACTTATTGAACACTACAAAAGGCATTAGATTGATGCTTGCATCAAAATCACATAATGCCTTAGGGAACTCAACATATCCAATGGTACAGGGTGTGGTAAATACTGCATGATTTTCTCGCTTTTGCACTAAGGACCTTGTTGCTATCGCACTGCATTACTGAAGCTCTTGAGAGAGCTCTTAACTCACAATCCTCTTTTTCATCACCAAATCCATCATGAACTTTGCATACCTGGGCATCTTTTCCAATGCATCAATGAGAGGGATGTTGATGAAGAGTTGCTTCAGCATGGAGATGAAGTGCTAGAATTTACCTTTCTCCCCCTTCTATTTGTGTCTCTGAGGAAAGGAGGGAGAGGTCTAGTAATTGGTTTCAATCTCTGTTGCATTACTATTGCATCACTGACCCCATCCTTGGCACAAGCATCTCCTGTCTCTGAATCCTGGCTCTCAACTATCTCATCACAAATATCATAATCATCATCAATTGATTTCAGAGGGTTAATGGTTTCTTTTCTGCCATGTATCGTCACTTCCATACACCACCCCTCATTCTTTGGGTTCTGAACTCTATTGCTAGAAAATATACCCTTTTCATGCTGATTCAATTGAGTTGACATGTAATCAAACTGTTGCTCTAGCTGCTTAATAGCAACAGAAAGAGACTCAATTTTTTTACTAATGCTGGAGATCTCAGCTTTCATCCCCTTAAAGGTCTCATTCAGAGTGCCAGCCTTCTTCAACAGTCGGTCAAACATCTTCTTAATTTGAGAGCTACCAGCTCCAAACCCTCGGTCATATGGTGGCATCTATGAACCATTTCAGTAACTATCTATGCATCCCCAATAAACATCTTTGTCCTAGCCCCTGTTCCTATTATAGTATCCTTCTTGATTATTGTCTCAGAAAGTGTGTCCAACCTTTGTTCCCTCAACTTTGGCGCCAATTCTTGATCGGACCCTTAGGCATTAGTCCTAAAACCCGCCATTTGATCAGTGACAAAGCAAGTTTCCTCCTCATAGTAAGGCTCCTCGTAGATGGGTGCTCAGAAAGGCCAATGAGAGCTATTGCATGTACACGTTCTTAAATCTACTTCATTAACAACTCCTCATTTATCTTTGCCTACGTCAAACTAGTACTAACTGAGATCAAGCTTCTAGTTGTTTACTTGTCTCTCGTCCCCCATTCACGATTCATCTTGACCACTCTCTCCAACCTTTCTGCTATCACTAAAAATGGACGATCTATAAACGAACCTACCATGATAGTATCAGCAACAACTTGCCATTTTTCATCCAGGGCTTGAGAAAAGATTTCTACCAAGGAATTATCAATGATCTGGTGGACAAAGACCCTTCTCAGACACTTTGTGAATCTCTCCTACGTGGTGCCGATTAAATCATCGAGAAATTGCTCGAAGTTGTTGATCTGGTCCTTCAACTTTAGTTTCTTTGACCTAAGAAAGGACCTTTTCAAAAAGGCTTTCTACATTTCTTCCCAACTAATGGTTGAACTCTGTGGGACCTCGGATAACTATAGTGTTTCTTTGCCCGTTTGAGTTAATAGGAATTCACAAAGCCCAATAGCATCCATAGATAGATTATGGCTTTCCATTATGCTCTTGTAGATGAAGATAATGTTGTGTAGATGGTTATGAGAATCTCTGATGATAAGCCCATGAACAACCTCCGATTTTGCAGCATTTGAAGTAAACCACTCGGAATGAAGAACTCTGTGCCATTTGATAATGGAGGTAATATAATATCTCCTATGACATCCATCGTTATAGCATCAAGCCTATATTAGTTCTATGTGTTAGCCACTGCTTGAAGATCCTATGGTGGTGAATTAGCATCCTCAAGTAGAGGTAGGTTATTATTGTTATTGTTCTGGTTCAGTGTTGTATTCACCCCTTAATTTACAACATTGTTTGTATTTTTCTTGTCCATTCTTCTCAGTATCTGCTAGATGTCAGTGTCAAAGGGAGTAAACATTCTTCCTGGACTACAAATGTTGTGCATACACTATACCTGTTCATTGCAACAAAACAAAAACAAGAAAAATGTAAAACGAGGGAAATAAGAATTAATTCCTTAATGCTCAAATTAAACTAGTCTTAGTTTGATTCCCTGGCAACGGCGCAAAAATCTTGATATTTCCCAAGCTACACTTTATTTTTGAAGGTTAAAGTGGTCATTGAAAAGATATATAACCTAACCAAGGTTAGGATCGAATACCACAGGAATATGATTGGACTCAAAGTATTTGCAAGCAGGTCGAATGAATTAACCTACTTTTATCCAAAAAAGGGGGTTTTATAATCTCAAGAAAATAAACCTACGCTAGAAGCACATGTTGTGAAACCAGTGAGAGAAGTAAATAGGGTATTGTACTTAGTATTACCAAATAATCATAATCTTTTCTAGTGTGTGGCATGCAGAATTGTAAGCTAAGTTTACCAAACCCTTTGATCCAAGAAAGAGGTAAATTTTACAATCTGATTTGATCTATCCCCGTAGTGTGACATTACTAACATTTAACTATTATTCCTGTACAACCTCTGCTTGATCTACTTCGATTGATTAGACAAGAGAGATCACATCGAATCCAATTAATTAATCTCTTTTCCTATTCATTATTACCATGATCTGGTCAATAAGAATTAGGCGAGTTCTAATATTGACCATTGTTAAAGTCAATAAAAACAAAGAGAATTAATTAATACATGCATGCACACTTTTTAAGAATTATGAATTATCCTATTTTACCTTGTTAGTTCTCCATGGTTCCCACAACCCTGGATGTGGATTAGCGATACATAATTTTGTAAATGGAAAAATCATGATATAGAATAGCATAATTAAGCAGTTTCAATGATAAAATTAAGAACAAATAATCCAAAATTCTTCACTGGAAATCACAAAGTAATGTTTTTGATGTAAAAATCACAAAGTTTGAAGTCATAAAGGTGTTTCTCAAGTCTCTTGTGCGTCTGTCTTTCAAAAATAGCTGAAAATCTATTTATAATAAGTAAAATACAAATCCAAAATGAAATAGGAAAATTTGATTCGGCAGGCTCTATGGATTAGGTTAGGGGTCGTACAAAGTTCCATGGTCGGTAGCTAGGCTTTATACTATGCAATCTTTATAACTTATATGCGTTGTATTCAGACTTATGGCCCGTATAGGGTTTCATCTAATAGTTTTCCATAAACTCCTCAAATTCTTATCCTCAAGGTACGAAATCAATCCACGACTCGTACAATCGTCTACTGCTTATCTGACAGTTCGTGGATATAACTTCAGAAAATAGGACCTTCACTAGATCTCAACTACGAAACCCCTTTACGGCTTGTGAAAGTATCCATGGCCCATAGAGTGCCTTGTAGTTCCTAAAAAATATAACATCTACAACACTTTTCCCAAAGTCATGCGAAATCTTGTATTCTTGAACAACAAACATAAAAACATATCAAACCCTCTAGCAATGCTTTGAGAACACAAAAAATTCAAATATGTAAGCATCAAAAGTTTTGTATTTTTGAAGCACATCAATCACACCTTTCATTGGAGACACCATCAAATAGATCCAATCACCAACTTAGAACTCAAGTTCCTTTCATCTCACATTGGAGTAGGACCTTTGTCGGCTTTAACTTGTTTGCAATTTCTCTCTTATGCTTTTAATTTTATCTATAGCATTCATTACCAAGTCCGGTCATATTAATGCAACCACACCAACTTCGAACCACCCGATGGGCGATCTACACTGTCTACCATACAATGCCTCAAATAGTTCTATCCCAATACTTGCATGAAAGCACTTATTGTAGGCAAACTTCATAAGTGGAAAATGTGCATCCTAAATCCCCTTAGAATAACAAAACAAGTTATCAACATGTGTTTTATTGTCTAAATGGTCCTTTTGGCTTGCCTATTGATTTGGGGATGAAAAGCCATACTCAACTTGACCCTCGTGCCAAGTCACTTTTGAATGGACTTTAAAAAGTGAGAGTTGTATTGAACTTCATGATCCAATATGATGGACATTGGAATCCCATACAACCTTACCGACTCTCGGATATACAAGAAGGCATAATCTTCTGCACTGAATATAGTCTTCACCAGTAAGAAGTGAGACTACTTTGTCATACGGTCAACTATAACCCTATAGAGGCAAAATGTTTTTTTGTCTTTGGAAAACCAACTATCAAATCCATGTTTATATTTTCCCGCTCCAAGTAGGCATGCCAATGACCTTTGGTGTTTGACTTTGACCTGTTGGAAATTACCACACTTGAATACAAACGGAGAAATTTCCTTCTTCGTTTCATTCCACCAAGAAATCTCCCTCAAGTCTCTATACATTGTTGTAGTATCGGGATGAATAGAATTGTAATAACCAGATTGGTCATTTTTTGGCTTATCTATAAAAATTACTATTTCACCATTTCGTAAGTTGATTTGGGCCTATTTTCAACTATTTAAATGGTTGTAAATGAAATCCTTAATTTTATAAGTTGAATATATGAGTTTTGACATTTTTAGAAGCTTAAGTAGTTGGAAAAAGTGAGTTTTGGTACAATATTGAGTTTTGAGTGTCATATTAGAGATTTGTCATTTCCATTAGCTTTGGAATGTTGAAACTAAACATTGAGAAGTTACATAATTGAACTTGTAGTTAAAATGAGGGTTTTGGGCCCAAAGTTGTGATTTTGGTCATTTTCAAAATCAAAGTTTGACTTCGGTCAACATTCAGTGTTCGAAAGCTCGTATCAGAATTTTGATAGTTCTAATAGTTTTGGATGATTAAACTAACACTAGAAATGGTCTCGTAATAATATTGGGAGTTGTTGAGGGAAATTTTGATATTTTATATTCTAAACTAGTTTTACCGGGTTTCATTGGTAAATGTGGTGATGAGTCCATTGATCTTTAATGATCTCATTGAGTCTATATTGCAATTTTTGGTGTGGATTAATATTTAATTTGTGGAGTTCTGAGTTTTGAGGAGTTTCGGGGTTCCATTCCGAGTATGAAATTTGACTTAGGTTGCTGGTTTTTGCTGATATTTGGTGCATGTGAGTTTCTTCTATGCCTTCGTCGAGAAGACTTTACATTCGTGGAAGGTTTAGGTATACTGTGCTCCGTGTTGGTGGATTGTGTCCCATATTCATGGAGTTGTGATCTTTTTGGTCTCCGTATTCGCGGGATGGGCTCCGCAATCGTGGAGTAGTTTTTACACCTTGGTAGATTATAATCGAGAAACACCATTTTTAACCTATGTTTGATCTTCCAAGCTCTTTGAGGCAATTTTGAAGAAAGGTTTTCGAGTATTTTTGCTGGGTAAACATTTGTAATACTACACTAATCATTTTCCATGAGTCTTATCATGACTTTTGTCTTTAAATTCATGAAATTGAACATCCGAAATTGGGAATTTTTAGACTATTATTTACAAACTTTAAAGGTTGATTTTCATTCAATTGGAGCTTTATTTTACTGGGGTTCTCACATAAGTTCCATCTTTTACATAGTACAGAGCAGTTGGCTAGATTATATATCGGGGACATTGTCTGATTGCATGGTGTGCCAGTGTCTATAGTTTCAGACAGAGAGTCCATGTTTACTTCTCACTTTTGGCAGGCTCTACAACGTGGTTTGGATACTAGAGTGGATTTCAGTTAATGATTTTCACCCTCAGATTAATGGTCAGTGAGAGTGCATCATTAGGTGTCAGAGGATGTGTTTGGGGCTTGTATTATTATATTTGTTGCCTGATGGGACTAGAACTTAGCATTAGAAATTTGCATATAAAAACAGTTATCATTTGAGCATCCACATGGCACCATTTGAAGCATTATAAGGCTAGAGGTGTAGATCACCGATCGGACAGTTTGATTTAGGTTCAGCCGAGATGTTGGGTGTAGATTTGCGTTAGGATGCCATGGACCAAGTTCGACGGATTAAGAATAGACTTTTAATAGCCTAGAGTCGCCAGAAGAGTTATTCCAACATGAGGGTTAGACCTCTTGAGTTCTTAGTAGGCAACAGTGTATTGTTGAAAGTTTCACCCATGAAGGGTGTGGTGAGATTCGAGAAGAAGCGAAAGCTTAGTCCCAGATTCATTGGCCCATTTGAGATTTTGAGGAGAGTTACTGAGGTAGCCTATGAGTTGGCTTTACCACCGAGATTATCTTTAATTCATCTTGTTTTTCATGTTTCTATTCTCCACCGATACATTCTAGATAAGTCCCATGTGATTTCTTATGATTCTGTTATTTTGTTTCCATATTTGTCCTTCAAAGAGGAGCCTATATCTATATTGGACAGGCAGGTCCGGAGATTGAGATACAAAGATATACCTTCTGTGAATGTTTAGTGGCGGTATCGTTCTGTTGATTAGGCTACTTGAGAGTTGAAGTCTAACATGTAGGCCAGATATCCTAGCCTTTTTGAGGCTTTAGGTACTTTCTTTTCCTTTATCATTGAGCATGAACATTATTTTTAGTGGTGAATAATGTAATGACTTTGTTGGTCATTTTTGGCCTTATATGTGGAAATTACTATTTTATCCTTTTGTAAGTTGCTTTGGAAAAATTTTGAACTATTTGAATGGTTAGAAATGAAATCCCGGGTTTAAAAAATTAAAAATATAAGTTTTGGCATTTTTGGAAGCATGGTTAGTAAAAAATTTAGTTTTTGTACTATTTTGAGTTTTAACTGTCGGATCGGAGATCCGTTGATTCTATTATCTTCGAAAAATCAAAACTGAACTATAAGAAGTTACAAACAAAATATGGAGTTAAAAGATTTTTAGGCTCAAAGTTGTGATTTTAGTCACTTTCGGAACCAAAGTTTAACTTTGGTCGACATTTCGAGTTCAGAAGGTCGGATTAGATGTTCTATAGTTCCAGTAGTTTCAGATGGTGAAACTAGCGTTATAAATGGTCTCATAATAATTTTTGGAGTTAGCGCGTATAGATTTGGTATTTGAGTTTTAAACTAGTTTTATGGGGTTGCATTTGTAAATGTCGACAAGAGGCCTTAAAACTGATTTCAAATGATCCTGTTGAGTTTGGATCATTGTTTCTGGTAATGACACATATTTGGTTTGTAAAATTCTGAGTTTGGATAAGTTTTGGGGATCTATGTTGAGTAGGGAATTAGAGTTAGGTTGCTGGTTTTTGCTTATATGTGGTACAGGTGAGTTTCTTCTACGCCTTTGTAAGGAAGACTCCATGTTCATGGAGAATTTGGGTCTACTATGCTCCGCGTTTGCGAACTGTGTCCCGTGTTTTCGGAGTTGTGAGTTGTTTGGTCATCCTGTTTGTGGGATGGGCTCCTCGATCGCGGAGTAGTTTTTACACCTGGACAAATTAAAATCAGGAAACAATATTTTTAATACATTTTTGGTCTTCCAAGCTCTTTGAGGGTATTTTGACGAAAGGTTTTCGAGGATTTTTGTTGAGTATGCATTTCTAATGCTAAACTAATCATTTTCCATGAGCATTATCCTAATTTTTGTCTTTAAATTTAAAATTGAACACTCAAAATTTGTGATATTTGGACTATGATTTGCAAACTTTAAAGGTTGATTTCTCTCAATTAGAGCTTGATTTTAGTAGGATCTTCACCCATGAAATCCATTTTTTGTGTAGAACATGATTTAAAAGTTATTTTCCAGAATCTGGAACTTTAGATTTTAATACTAAATTTCTTGTTTTCCCCCTAAACCTAATTCATGCCGATATGGGTATTAAACATCATCCCTTGATGCGTAGTACCTATTGTTGATAGAGATGACCGATCCATGAATCATTTGGAGACTTGAGTTGATTGACAGCTTGTCCGAGTGCGATTTCAGCATCGAGGTAGGTTCGGCTGACCTTTTGGGACTAAAGTTGAGTTATTGATTATGTTTATACGGTAATAGTGAGAACTAGATGGGTTTTTGTGTTAATAGATTTACATGTTGAGATAATGATGAAATATGATCCTGATTGAGTCGATTTGTTATGTAAACCTTGATCCCATTGATGAACTGAGATGACACCTCGTGTATTATGATGATTTTGGATAAATGGGGATAATATGAGTCATGTGGGACATTATGATAATTATGTGGTAATTGATGGCTGTTGAGCTATCTTTAAGATGTATATGTATAATTGGGATGAGTAAGGTTCAGTATTACTGATATTCTTGTATAATTGGGACAAGTAAGGTTCGATGTTATTGATATTCTTTGCCTCTAATATAACTATGATGATCTGAGAAATGAGGATGGTTTGCGCATTCATTGTGACATTTTAATATTAAACTCTATGTGCATATGATTATATGCCATTCATGTATCAATATATCTTTTTTGATGTCATTTATATTTGACATGCAATTTTGGATTGTTTCATTAATTTGTATTTGTTGTATGTGGCTTGTGACATCCCTTGACCCAAGTAGGAGGCAAGGGCATTATGCTTCATTTTGGTACCATCCCCATGATCCGGACAGGAGGCGAGGAGTGCTTCTACACCTTATATTCCATTGACCACGGGATGGTGGCAAGGACATGGCACTGTGATACTCCTTGAACAAGGGCAAGTGGCAAGTTGAGGCGTTTTTATATTACCTTGACCAGAAGAAAGTGGCAAAGCTCTGGAATACTTGGCATATGTATTGATAAGTTGCGCATAGATTTCATGTTATTGATGTATGTCACTATGGGTAGTCAAGGATACGTTAGTTTTACTATTATATATATTTTTGATTTTGTACTAACCTATTTGAATCAACGGGTAGGATTCTTCATTATTGCATACTTGTTTCAATTCCGCTTAGCCAGTCAGTTGGACCTATTAGATACATTCCGATATACTCACCCCTACTCTATTTCATCCCTGTAGATCGAGCACAGGGACCCACATTGGGTAGCTGATTCACTCTTTCGAACTTTCTCCATCCATCCAGATCCTACTGGTATGGCTCAGACATTGAGTTGCCATGGATCTTGGGATTTCCTTTGCTTTTCTTTTCAGATTTGTATCAGATACTTATTACTATGAGACAACCTTTTATTTCATTTGAGACATGTGTACTTACATTTTTGTATTACTTTAGATGCTCTTGTACTCATGCCTTCAGGTTTTGGGAGATTTCTTATTTTAAATGATTTTGTTTCTGCTATATGTTATTTTTCTCTAGTTTCGGCCCGATTTTGGTTCTTGAAAAGAATACAAAGAGACATGGGCTTCTTCAATGATCAACTTTTTCAACTGACCATCATTGTGCACGCACAACATCCCTTGATACTAGAGTACACCATCTCCCCCTTGTGAGAGCACTTCTATCTTTCCATCTTTCACTGAGACTTTAAGTTCAACTAAGGTGGGATCAAGGTCTTCCTTATCCTTAACCTCCTCAACCAAAGAAGATTTAGACCCATGAAGAACCATTAGACTACTATTTTCGGACTCGCTCAATTTCACTCCTAGTCTAGCAAACCTATGAACATCTTTCGCTAACTCCCTTTTTTCATCGTCTTCGAGATGAGACACACTACCCATGGAAACTCTACTAAGGGTGTCAGCTACAACATTGGTCTTTCCGAGGTGATACTTCACACTCATGTCATAATCTTTGAGTAACTCTAACTATCTCCATTGCCTTAAATTGAGATCCTTTTGGGTTGACAAATGTTGGAAGCTCTTGTGGTCGGTGAAAACATCAACGTAAACTCCATACAAGTATTGTCACCAAAAAGTTGACACAAAAGAAGATGAAATACATTTGTACTAACGAATGTGAAAAGATCTTCCAAACCTTAAAGGACAAGCTCACATTCGCTCCTATCATTATGTTACCGGAAGTGTCCAAAGGGTTTGTTGTCTATTGTGATACTTCAAGAATTGGTTTGGGGTGTGTACTGATGAAAGGTGGAACATTTATGCTTCTAGGAAACAAAAAAGTTCATGAATGTAATTATCCTACTCATGACAATAAGCCAGCCGTCGTGATATTTGCTTTGAAGATATAACGTCATTATTTGTATGGGTTCATGTAGATGTTTTCACTGATCATAAGAGTCTTCAATATGTGTTCACCCAAACAGATCTCAATTTGAGGCAAAGAAGATCATTGAAAATCCTTAAAGATTATGACATTAGTGTGCTTTAGCATTTGGGAAAGGCTAATGTTGTGGTCGACACACTAAATAGGGTGTCCATAAGGAGTATAGTCCACTATGATGAGGGAAAGAAGGAGCCAGCAAAGGAAGTTCATCCATAAGATAGGTTGGGGGTTAGGTTTGATGGGACAAAAATGGAGGCATGGTGGTTACAAATGCTTCCAGGTCTTCTTCGATTGAAGAGGTCAAATCCAAGCAAGACCTTGATCTCACTTTGTTATAATTAAATTAAATAGTAAAAGAGGGCAAGGTAGAGGTTTTCTCCCATGTGGGAGATAGCTCACTTAGGTACCAAGGTAGGTCGTGTTTGCAAAATGTTGATGAGTTGAGAGACTTGATTTTAAACGTGGCACATAATTTATCCTATTCCATTCACCATGGTTCTATGAAGATCTACATGGATTTGCGATAAGTTTATTGTTGGGATGTTATGAAAAGGGACATTGTAAAGTTTGTGATTGCATGTCAAAATTGCCAACAAGTCAAAGACATACATCAAAGGCCAGATGGCCTAGCCCAAGATATAGATATTTCTACTTGGTAGTGGGAAGAGATCAACATGGATTTCCTGATTTCTTTGGCAAAGACCAAAAACATTTTGACTCTATTGGGGTTATTGTTTATAGGATGATGAAATCGGCTCATTTCATACCGACTAAAACAACCTATGGAGCTGAATATTACGCTAAATTTTGCATCCATGAGTTGGTTAGATAGCATGGGGTTCTATTGTCTATCATTTCAGATCATGGTGCTCAATTTGCCTCTCACTTTTGGAGATCTTTCCAAAGAGGTCTTGCTAACAAAGTCAAGCTTAGCACAACCTTTCACCCACAAACTGATGGTCAAGCAAAAAGTACCATTCAAATTCCTTAGGATATGCTTACGGCTTGTGTGTTGGAATCTAAGGCTAGTTCGGATGAGTATCTTCCACTCATTGAGTTCATTTACAACAATAGTTATCATATCAGAATCGTGATGACACCATTTGAGGCTTTATATAGGAGGTATTATAGATCCCCGGCTAGGTGGTTGGAAGTAGAGAAATGGCTTTGATAGATCTGGATTTGGTTATAGAAGCCTTGGAGAAAGTAAGGTTGATAAGTGAGAGATTAAAGAAGTCTCAAACATAGTGTCATGACCTAAGCCTAAGGCCTAGACGTGACACAATGAAAGGGAAGCCCGAAGGAACCCCAAATAAGCCTCTTAAGCATGCATAGAACATCCTTGGTTGCAGAAGCATAGATAATCAATAAACACGTAACAAATAATTCTAGGGAAAGCAAGACTTTGGAATCACGCTATGGCGATGTTATAGGGAAGAGGATTTGCATGAATCACGTAGAAAGTAAAGTATAAGGGGTGGGTAAGTATGACTCATGTTATGGGTGCAATAGAGACGTGGGACTTCCATAGCAACAACACAATAGGCAAATAACACATAGATGGAACAAGGGGATAAGGGAGGTCTTCCATAATTACATAAACATAAAAACTTAATCTCATATGTACATAACATAATCATATCTAATAACAACTCTAATCATGAATAGAATGGGGGTTAAGACATCTCCCGAGCTCACCCTCAAAGATAGTATCCAAAAATAGATAAGTCTAATTAAATTTATGGAAGTTAATCAATATTGTCCCCAGAAGTGTAGGACTCTCCAATAGTAAATCTTCACTTGGACAACCTAGCCACATGGAGGAGGAGAATGCAAAGGAGCTTTGAATACTACATGGTTAAATCATGTAGGCAAAAAGTATGCATTAGTACTTGGAATGTACTATATATGAGGGGCACAAATACAATAAAGAATAAATGCCATAATTAAATAACATGCGTAATCACAAACAACAGATAGAAGCTCAATATGTCATGTATGCTAAATTCCATAATCAAAGTGTTCATGGGGAATCACCATGTCACATAATATATCGTACATTGATTAAAGGACCATAACTGACATATAAGACCAAGTGAGCTACTAATTGGAATCTTGATGTTCATTCCACATTGGACAAGGAGGGTCTACTTTCCCAAGGTGAACCAAGCACTTACCTTACGGGACCTCCCCATTTTGAATAAATGCACCATAAACACCTTACGGGAACTCTACCCTTTTTGGCGAATCTTACTTTAACAACCTTACGAGAACTCCACTCTTTTCGACATTCAATTAACATGTGTCGTAAGGGAACTCCACCCTTTTTAGCCTACCATGTAATCCTAGCTATATAGATCCATTAGCTAATTCAAAAACCTATGGTGGAAACATAGTTTAGGGACAATAGTTATCTACCAAGGTCCTACCGGTTCTAGGTCAAAATCCCAAGGAATATTCGATCCATCCTTATAGCATAATATGTTAAGCATCATAATATCATAATATTTTCATGGAGTAGCTCATTAAAATGGAAGATCCATATATCAAAGATAGGGCTTCACAACATTCATGACTTTCACAATATTTTCATGTTTTATAACATTCATAATAGCCCTTCAATTCATATCATTCATAATTCTAATATCTTGCCATAAGGTCCGTTACATCATAGAAGCTTGGCATAGATCTTATTTCAAAATCATGGTGGGTACATATACATAACTTAAAACGATGCAAATCATAAGTAAATGCAATAAGAGTTGCAAAATAGACTCACTTATTCATTATTCAAAGAACCCACAAATACATAGTAAAGACTTGGTTGGGGTATCATCAAACCCTCATATAAATAATAGATTTAACATGATAGTTCACTTTATAATAATGCATAATGATAGACTATCATAAAATACTTCATATTATCTTCATGTAAAAGAGTTCATAAAATCATCATATATTATCATAACTTTTGAAAGCATAAAGGAGAAGAAAAATGGTTGAGCTTGTGGAGGAAAGATCTCCATAATCAAAACCCACATACCTTGTGTGATTAGAGATGGCAATCTTGTGGGAAATGATCAGAAACCCGAAACCCTAGCTTGCATTCTTCTTCTTAAAGCTTTAGAGGACTTGGTAGTATTTTCGGGAGGGGCTTAAGACTTAAAGTGTTTAGAGTGAGGAGGAATGTGATATATTAGGGTTGATTAAGGGTCTCTTGAGGGTCAAACAGACATAGTATAAGCATTAAATAGTAGGAAAGGACAATGTTGCCCCCTCTTAAAAATCTGTCGGATAGGACCATATGACCCCATTTACAGGACATAGTCCATTCTTCGTCTAATAACATTTTTGAATCCTCAAAAACCTTCTCTTTTATGTCATGTTGCACGCATACATACTGATAATAACATGTTTTGATTGTATTCGATGCATAAGTTTGAAATTTCATGAAAACGGTGCTTAAATTACATTGATGCATTTAAGTTGCGCTGAAAAATTTGTTTAATTACTCTTCTCAAGCGTATTATCATTACATTCAAGGATAAATGTCCCCATTAGGGAGATATTGCAACACCTTCTAAGCAATTCAAAATATCCTTATAATAGATTCTTTGAATATTGTAATTTTCGTAGATGTTTTGGTAGATCCGAATTCATATTCTTTTTTTAGGAGGCAAAATTGTGTAGGAAAAATATCTCCTTCACTCTTTAAGTTAACTATATCAAAAAACGATTTTTCTCTTGATTTTGCACTAACCAGAAAAGTATGCGATCTCTCTGTATCGCGAAGAGGGTTCATGATAGTAGAAAAGTAGATTAAACCCATTCCTAGGTCAAAAAAGGGGACAATTAAAATTTTCATGAAAATGAACTATCCAGGAACCAGTCCGCGTCGCGCCGTTGTTCCCTACATGAACAAAGTTTTCCAAAAAATTCTAAATTCAACTAAGGGCAACTGGGACATATCGCAACACCATTATACATGGAATTCCTCAGAAATTCAACCATTTTTAGCCTTATTGCACTCATAAACTCTCCCAAATTCGTCACAAAATCTCCCAAAAATACGTAATTCAAAATCATTCAAATTCCTTAGGTTTCATGTTCTTCCATTGAAGGTCAACTATCAAGGTGTTTCCCCAAGTCTCCTCAAGTCTTCTTCACCAATTTCTAGACCTTAAGGTGTGTGGGTTTCCTCATCCGCGGGTTCTTCCACCCATGGAGTCTCAAAACCCTTTTCAACAAATTCCTTTGATTTCAAGGCTTATTTCTTTTTGGGTACTTCCTATTGTTCCTTATATGCATGATTTGAGTTGGAATTTATCAATACTTGATTTTAATATGCATGTACACTTATCAAGGATTGATACAATGATTTATTTTTTCATATTAAAGCTATGTATGTTATGATGTCATAAAAGGTTATGAACTGGATGATATGTATGTTATGATCCCTAAAAAGTTATGAAAAATTATGGATTTTGAGATGAATTCAAGCCCTAACTAGGGGTTTTACTATGATGATGGTGGGTTTGTTTGAATGTTTCCAAATGATCATGTTTTACTTCATTCATGTCCAATACACTTGAATTTCATTCATTTAAGCTCTCGTCCATAAACCCATCATGTTTTAACTACGTTTATATGATAAAGTTTTTTATGTTGATGAAAAGTTTATTTCAAGATATGTAATACAAGTATCTAATGAATGAATATGGACTTCCAAGTATGTAATGAATTTATGAAATGTTCTATGAATGTTAAGCAAGATTATGAGCCCCATAAAAAAGCTATGTTACACCCTCTTAAGGAATGAAAATGCTCACTTGAAGGGGACATGAATGTTAATAAGCTATTCTTACTATGCTATTATGTTTTTACATGTTATTCAAGTCATGATTACACTTACAATTACGTTTTGTACTCTGTGGGACTAGGATTAGCACAAAGATTAAGAGTGGGAGACTATCCCCAAAGGTTCTTATATAATACTTTACTTCCCATAAATATGTGCCACTGTAGGATATGATTATCCTCCCAAATGGGCATTTACTAATGGATCCAACTAGGTCAAGTCACCTATCAAATACAATGTCGTAGGTAAGGACATCTAGCAACACCCACCAAAAAGGGAATGCTATAAGGTGAGGGTATGGTTTACCTAGGCAAGTAGACCACTTTTTTTTCTGTGCGGACGAAACATCGGGATTTCATGTAGTAGCTCACATGGTCTTAATGTGTTTTAAGGCCTCTTCCCACAAATGTATGTTATATTAGGAGGTTTTGTTTATCTTTTATTCAAGATCAGTCATTTCATATTGAGCTTATCATCTTGTATATGATTATACATCTTGATTATTATGGCTTATGATCTCTTGCCTCATTGCATCACGTATACTTAGTACATTTCAAGCACTAAAGCATACTTTTTCCTACATGATCAGTACATTCCAAGTACTAAAGCATATGTTTTGACTACATGATCTAACCATTTAGGGACTGGAGCTCCTATTCATCCACCTCTCCATGGCTAGTACGATTACTTGGAGATTTTCTTGTGGTGAGTCCTCCATTCCGAGGACAACATCCATTTCCTATCATGCTTATGTTAAGACTTTATTACTTTTATTATCTACTTTTGAGGGGTGAGCCCAGGACATGTCTTGACTTCTGTTTCACTCATCTTTAGGGGTATTATTGGATAATGTGTTATGTATGACTCTACTGATGCTTATCTTTCTAAGAAGGTTTCCCTTTAGTACCTACCCTTTGTATGTTGTAATTTGACGTTGATGGCAAGTGGTGTCATTCCTAAGTCCCTACCCCCCATTGAATGCATCCCATGATCCTTTCCATTAGTTTATTTCTTGTGCATGAATTATTGTGCTTCCTCTCCCCTTTTTCCCATAGCTTGCGTCCTAAGTCTCGAATCCACCTAGTTTGATTAATTAATGCTTTGTCTACATTTTCTTAACCAAGGATGTGCTTATGCATGTTATGATGCTTGTTTGGTTCGATTCCCATTCATCATATCGCACCTAGGCCTTAGGCTTGGATCGTGATAATATGCTTGCTAGGAGCCTTAATAATGTTGAGGGCTCGAAAAAGGTTTTTATGGAAATAAAGCCAGACTTCTCTTCATTTAACCGAACGGTTACATCTCATTCCACTTCAATTAAGAAACTGGAGTGATAGTTTGGGACCATCTCCGCTCATTCGAATCAAATGCCAAAGGGTGGTGTCGCGCCCCATTTTTTGCAAAATAAGATCATGTACTACATCATGGACAACTCTTTTTCGGGATTGAAAAATTAGTTCATTTGAAGACTCACCACCTAATGAATTAAGGTGCATTATGACATCACTCTAACTTAAAACTAACTAAAGGGTCAAATTCAACTACAGATCGGGAAAGGGTTTTAATTACCTCGAAAGAAAGGCGGTAACACCCTTCGAGATCTGCAAATGCGGGTTCGATCGTATCTCACATTTTTATAGGGTTTAAAAAATAAGGTCTCTATTTTTAGAAAATTATTCTAATAAATTCCTAAGTGATAACAAGATAGTATTTAGACAAGTAAATACAGGAACAAACAAATAATTAAGGAACTAAGCTACCCAAAATAATTACAGATAAACAAAAGGATAAAATATTAAACTAAGCGATAGAATACCACTCGGCTCAGTACTCGTCTTTTATTTTTGGAAGACAAAATTAGATTTTGTCATTTTATCTTACTTGGCTTTTTCAAGACAAAGAACATAAATCAATGTTTTGTCCTATTAAGCTCGAGTTGAAATCATCCTTTCCGAGGGTCTTATTTACTCCTACCCCTCCTAAGTTGGTTTTATTATTACCTAAAAGTGCACTAAAGAAAATGACAAATCGATTATTTCCTAAAGTACCTATCGTATCATCCTATTGTCCAAGAGGCATTGCACATTTAATTTTGGAAAAGTGCTAGACTAAATTATGCAGGCACAAATGGGCATCAGTAAATGAAATATGGTGGCATGTAAGAATGGCTAAAATAAACACATAAGGCTCGACTCAACTCAGTAAATGCAACTTAGAACTCAACTCGTTCAACTCATAACTCGATTTAGTGGATATGCAAGTTTAAGGTTTTGAAATAATGCTTTAACGTAGAATCGATTCTCTATGCAACTCAGTTCAAAAATCAAGATATGCTCAATCAAATATTGCTTTGAAGTTTCTCAAACCGACGTAACTCTCCACTATCATGAATTTTGTGATGCACAACAAAGTAGACGTCGTTACCACGCCCATTTCTAAAATTTCAAATGCATAGGACGTCAACCTCTCCCTCTATCTCAGATCTAAAGACTCCATCTATTGGGACATGAGCCGCCAAAGTTAACTACACGACTATCCTACGCTGGCAACGTAGTTTCGGGTTGTTTCCTCTTATCCAAGTCGATGCTAAATACTCCTTCCAAGACTAAAATGTGCTTATTAAGATCAACTCAAGCCCATCTCTTTCACTCATCTAAAATAACTCAACTTAATGTCTCAATAGCTCAGTAACTCAGGATTAGCATTCAATGCAATGCAGTTCAACACTCAAACTCACATCATGCAAGACTCTCACTTTTATGGTTAGTTAATATCATATTAATCAGTTTCAGCGCATAAGACATATTAGGTGCTCATCACGTGCATATTTAAAATAAGAACATGTGCTCCTCATGCTCAACTTACTCAGCATAGAAAATCGGATTTATTGTCTCAATTCAGTAAGCATATAAGAAAGTAATGAAATTTAGGGCTAGGTTATCAAATATACGATTAGTATTTTGATATAATGGTAATAATAGTGCAACTCATCAATTTACTCAAGTATATTCATGAGGACTCAAAAAAGTGTAAGAAACTTTGAACTTAAAATCACAGAATTTGTATTACTCAGTTATTACTTGCAAGCTCAACTCTAGTTGACGAAGGGGTGCCTGGATGAACTCAATCAAATGCTTTAAGTAGCTTTATATACCTGGAATTTTGAAGAACGACCAATCCTCTATCTATCTTCATGTTTGAAGTCGAAAGTCTCGCTCTTCTCCTTCTCTCCTTAGCCCTAGCTTTTGTTAAAATAGCATTAAAAGCATAGAACTGAGCTTTGAAACCCTTTTTTAGTCTAAAGTGTCCTATATTGGTCGGGGATTAATCTAGGAGGGGTGGGGAAAAGTTCGTAATATCCCTCAAAAGATTTAAAATTTTAAACATCGCTAGAACAATTGGTTGAACCAGCTCCAAGTTTGCGATGTGGACATGTCGCACGCTTTTCCAAAAATGCATTTTTGCTTCAACAAATTATCTTTTCATCCGGTTGCTTTAAAAATCAGTCAAGACAATTTTTTCACACTATATTTTGTGTTGATCGCTATTCCAGCCTTGGATTCACAAAAAAGTTTGGGATCATGCATTTTCTCATCTAGGGATATTTTTGTAATTTTACCGAGTGCAACATTCCCTCTCCCTTGAAATTATTCTTCCTCGAATGAAGAGAGATTCGAAAGCCTAGATTTTGCACAAATTTCTATCTTAGACTCTAACAATCAAACAACTCACAACTCACTCATACAATCCATCAATCATGTAAGTAAGAAATCAAGCAATCAATCAACTCAACAACTCATCAATCAGACTCTAAAGCACTATCGCTTTATCAAACATAAAATTGGAGGGACCTCAAGGAATTAGGAAGAAATGACTTACCATCCACTCTCTCATCATCCGGGGGTAGAAATAAATACAGGTACCTCACCTTCATATCCTCCTCTGCTTCCCAAGTAGCTTCTTCCACAAATGATTTCTCCATATCACCTTGACAAATGCAATCTCTTTTTTTCTTAACTAGCGAACTTGACGATCAAGGATTTGAATCGGAACCTCTTCATATCTCAAGTTTTCCTTCGCTACACTACTTTCGACTAGCACTACCAACAGCGGGTCTCCCAAAGAATTCTTAAGCATAGAGATGTGAAAAACTGGATGAATGGTTGCTAGCTCTTGTGGTAGCTCGAATTCTTAAGCTACATTGCCCACTCTCCTCAAAATCTGATAAGGATCAATATACCTCAGACTCAACTTTCCTTTCTTCCTAAATCGCATCACACCCTTCATAGGTGACACTTTCACGTATACCAAATCATCAACCATAAACTCTAAGTCTCTTCTCCTAATATTTGTGTAGGACTTCTGTCAACTTTGTGTAGTCTTCAATCTTTGTCATATGGTTTTACCTTCTCCATAGCTTGATGAACCAAATCTTTCCCAATCAATTCAGCTTCACCCACCTCAAACCAACCGATCTATGATCCACATCTCCTCCCATAGAGTGCCTCACAAGGGAACCATCTAAATACTCGAATGGAAACTATTATTCTCGGTGAACTCAATCATAGGAAAATGGTCATCCCAGTTACCCTTAAAGTCAATGATCCATGCTCTCAACATAACCTCCAAAGTTTGATGTGATGACCCGTAAAGCCAAAATTATATTTTTCATGTATTTTTTTCATATTTAGAGTGTATATAGAGTTACCCCAGGTCGTATACGACCTGTTGGGACCGGTAGTCTGGTGCCCCGGTGACTAAATTCATAAATATCTCATTTTCCGCATTTTTGGAACTTAAGCTTAAGTTAAGTGCACCAAAAAGTAAAATCTTAGCAAACGATGTCAGAATCGAGCTCTGATAGTTCCGTTAGCTCCGTAATATCGAATATGACTTAGGTGAAGTCTCGATTTGGTTCCCGGAACCTCACGAAAGATTTTAAGCTAAAATATGAAAATTTAGTTCTTAAGGCTTAAGGAAATGGCCCAAAAGGGAGCACTTATTGATCGAAGCGTCAAAAGCCGTTTTCATTACTTCCATTAGCTCTGTAACGTCGAAAATAGTCAAGATAGACTATTGGTTTGCTTCCGGATGAGTTCGTCTTGATTTTAGGCTCGATTTTGTAAGTTTTGAAGTTTACCGGTAAAAGTGGAGCCATATTGCATTTCCCGTCAAACGGTGCATCCTATTGCATTTCTATCGATTCCTAACAGTTTTAGATGATGATTTTAGGATAGGGGAGGTGTCGTTTTGATTCCCGGGGTTTTCGTTGTGATTTTGGCCCCCCGAGTTCCTTATTCGTTAAAGGAACTCAATGAATTTTTTGAGCAAACGACCTCCGATCGCGATTTCATCGATTCCATTGGGTCCAGAACGTGGAAAAACATATAAGTGCATATAAAGTTTGTTAAAATCGGACACCATTTGAGTTTCAAAATAACCGACGAAATTCCAAGAAAATTGATAAAAAGTTATTTCCAACTGCTGTTTTTCTGCTATTTCAACTATATCGGAGCATCGTATGAAAACACAGATGGTCCCGTTGGGTCCATAATGTCGAAAAACATATAAGTGCATATAAAGTTTGTTAAAATCGGACTCCGTTTGAGTTTCGAAATAACCGACGAAATTGATAAGAAGTTTTCAGCTGCTGTTAAAAATGAAAAAGAAATTGTATAAAGGGGCGCTGCTAGTGGGGTTTGAACCCGGCCCATGTTGGAGGATACTTTCGACCAAGGCCACTTGGGCTGCTGATTCACTTATGCTATTTGGGTTTTTTTAGTTAATAAGGGTAAATAATTGGGCCCAGCTTATTTAATCCTCCAAAACAGCCCCTTAGCCCCCCATGTCTCATTATTTCGATTTTTGAAAGAAAATAAGGGTTAGGGTGGTGATTCTTGGTGGATTTTGAGTGAAAATTCGTGGGTGTCGATATTGGAACGTGTGGGGTCGATTGTTATCGCGGTATTAAGGTAATTTCTTCGCCCTTAACTCGTTTTTAGTGATTTTGGGGGTGTTTACTAGCTATAATTAAACCCAATGATTTTTGCTAGCTTCTTGGGTGTTTGAGGATTGATTCTTGGTCTTGGAGCTAGTGTGATCACCGCGGGTAAGTCTCGAAATTTTTGAACGCCGTATTGTCAATTCGCGCTAATTAGTTTGTGTAATTTGAGCGTTTGAGGACCTTTTGGTGGTCCGTTGGAGCTCAAATTCAAACCATGAGTCCCATAAATCATGAGGGACGACTCGGTGTGTTCGAAATATGTTTCGGAGCTTCGGGCTCGAGGGCTCGTTTTTAGGTCCGCTTGACCCGGCAATTTTTGTATTGCAATATGGGTATCAAAATGCTCCTATTGATGTCTAGAATATATATTTGATAGGTATTCGTTGATTTTTGAGCGGTTTGCAATGTTGGGGCTATTCCTGCTCGTTTTGGCTATCGTCGGCGCCCAGGTAAGCTCGATTTACCTCGTAGCAATGTGAGACTGGTTTGAATAAATGTAATATGATAGTGGCTAGTGATTGGGATGATCTTTAGGTTGATATGACCTCGTTTATATTGTTATCCCTCACTAGTGGACTTGGGGTCCCATCGCGGAACGTAGACGGGACGATTTGAGTTGTGTCCAGTAGGCTTGTGGTGCCGTAGGGGGGTACGTAGAGTATGGGATGTGTGGATATAATCTATTGTGAGAGTTGCATCGTGGGATCCTTAGTAGTATGATTCCAATATTTTTGAGATTTGTTGTTGATGTTGTTTTGTATAGCGATCATAGCGGTTGACGCGCACGCCCTACTTAGCTCGCATATTTCATAGAGGTTGAGCTATACTGAGCCTTTGCTCGTGTCGTCATAGAGGTCGACCTACACTGAGCATGTTCGCGCATATTGCCATAGAGGTTGGTTTATATGGATTGTGGCTCGCGTCATCCTAGGGGTGGGTGTTTCGCTCGAGCGGGTGTTGTTTTAGTTGACGGATTTGGTTCTACTTACTTACTTTCCGCCCCCATTTCCTTGCTTATATTCTTGTTGTGTCCACCGGGCTTACGGGGGAAGTCACGGTGGGTTTTGCTTTGACTGTTTGTACTTGCCGATGGTATGGGACGCCAGGTAAGTTTTGCTTGTTATATTCGTTTTTACTTTCCGCATTTACTTACTTACTTTCTTATTATTCCTGCGTTTCGGTATTCGATACTATATTGGTTCGAGTTGTGATAGAGGTATGGTATTATTTTCCTAGTGGTGGCTTCAAGATTTTCTTATTATTCGGGCTAGGGATGCCCAAGGTTGTTACTATTGTTGTCCATTGGGTATTTACATTATGTCATGTTGGTATTTGTTTTCTCACTGATATTGCCTGTTTTACTTACCTCGTTATTATTACGTTATATTTATTGATCCTAGTCGGCCTAGCCTACTGGGTATCACTTTATTGTGGTACTCATGCTACACTTGTTGTGCCTTCTCATGGTGAAAAGCCAGGTGTGGGTCAGCGTAGGCATCGCGATCATGTGGACTGAAGAGTCACATTTTGGAGGATTCGGTGAGCCTGCCGCCCCGCTGATCGAGTCTTTTATTCAGGAGTTGTTTATTCTGTCATTTATTTCTTGACAGACTTTAGACCCATTTATATTCAGTCTGATCATCTGTATATGTCTGGGTCTCTTTTGGATACTGTATTTATTTAGCTCCTATTTTTGCCACATCACTATTCTTGGGTCGGGATTTAGCTTTTGTATCTATTTATGTCATGATTTGCTTCTGCATTTCTTATTTATTCCTCTTTTATTTATTATTATTTATTGTGAGTGTTGTATGTCCCACCTCGTATGCTACGGGCCGTAGGGTTTTGGCTTGTCTACGTGGGGTTAGTAGACGCCATCAGGGTTTGAGAAATCGGGCCTTGACAGAGTGGTATTAGAGCTTAGGTTCTTGTAGTTTTGTGGCAAATAGGAGCGGTGTCGGTAGAGTCTTGTTAATGGTTTTGGGGACGCTTGGAATTTCATTCACGAGAAGCTACATGGCGCTTTAGGAAAGTAGTTGATCTTTCTAATCTCTTCGTGCGAATGGGTTAAGTCAGTTTCTTTAATATAGCTTATCAGCTTCACTCTTGTCGCAGATGGCACGCACGTGAGCTACCCAGGGAGAGGATACTTTTCCACCGGCTACGGAGGGAGTTGAGAGGACTGTTATAACAGTTCAGGATCATCCGCCTACCACTACTACTACTACAGCACCTGCGGGAGTGACAGACCCGCCTATAGTGCCCCAGTCGGCATCAGCCGCCTCACCGGTCGCGCCGTCTTTATTCCAGTCTCCTGCATTCCAGACACTATTCCTGCAGATGATTGGCGGGGCAGTTGCCCCCACTACGTCTACTCCGTAGTCTTCTTCCCAGGGTGCAGCACGAGCTGTGTTGCATACCGCTGAGGCTCCAGCTACTGAGCCGCCACCAGAGAGGGTTCAGGCGCCTATTCCAGATGACAGTGCCGCTGAAACCACTACTTCTACTGTTCTCCCGACGTCTGAGGTCGGGAAGGCCTTGGACAGGTTTTTGAGGATTGCCACTGTACGGTTTTCTAGAGCTCCATCTCAGGATGCCACCGAGTTCATCACTGTTGTTGAGAGTAGACTGAGGACTCTGCAAGTATTAGAGTCGCATGGATCGGACTTTGTCTCTTACCTCCTGGATAAGGAGGCGAGTTACTGGTATCGTTCGTACATGGATTGTAGGCCTATGGGATCGCCCTCTCCTACTTGGGGGCAGTTTAGAGATGCATTCTTGGACCAGTATGTACCCTGCAGTGTCAGAGAGTCCTTTCGTTCTCAGTTCCTATAGTTGCAGCAGGGGTCGATGTTGGTTTCCGAGTACGAGGCCCAGTTCACGAGATTGGTCCGCTATGCTCCTGATCTTCTACCTACTGAGCAGGCCAGAGTTAGATTCTTTGTTGACCGGTTGACTTTGGAGAGGCAGAGACAGGTTGACCGTACTGTTGCCGAGGTGGTACCCTCGCTGAGATCATTGAGGAGGTTCGCCAGTAGGAGCTCTTTGATCGCCACGCCCGGGAGGTCGGTGATAAGAGGGCACGACATCAGGGTAGCTTTTCGGGTACCCGATCAGCGAGTGGTGGTCACAGAAGTGGTGGTTCGAGGTCTCGTCAGTCACAGGGCTTTTAGGGCCAGATTTATCATGCTGCACTACATACTTCCGAGCAGGGTCAGTCCAGCCAGCTCGCCAGGGGCCAGAGTTCCGGTTCTGGTACTTCAGCTGAGGGTTCTCGAGGTACAGCCAGAGAGAGAGGGGCTTGCTATAGTTGTGGTGAGGTTGGTCACTACTCTAGAGATTGTCCTAGTGAGATTGGGGGTCGTCGTGGTCGTGGTTGCTTTGAGTGTGGTGATGCTGGTCATCACGTAAGAGACTATCCTCATCGTAGGCCACAACGTACTGCCGCACTACCTGCACAGCCTATTCAGGCAGTACCGCCGGCCAGAGATGCACCACCGGTAGCTCAGGGAGCTAGGGTGGAGGTCAGAGGGGACGTCAGAGGGGCCGGGGTGGTCAGAGACATGAGGGAGCACCGCAGCAGCTTTATGCCATTCCTGACAGGGCTGAGGCCGAGGGTGCTGATTATGTCGTCACTCTTATGTTATCTGTTTGTGGGAATTCCGCATTTACACTATTTGACCCGGGTTCCACTCTATCTTATGTGTCTGTGTACTTGGCTTCTCGTGTGGGTTTTACTAGTGAGTCATTATCTATTCCCTTGAGTGTATCTACTCCTGTTGGGGCGGCCCTCGTGGTGGACCGTGTATATAGATCGTGTATTGTGACTATTCGGGGTTGTGACACTCGGGCAGACTTGATAGAGTTAGACATGCTTGATTTTGATGTGATTCTGGGCATGGATTGGTTATCTTATTATCGTGTGGTCTTGGATTGTTATGCCAAGACGGTGACCTTTTCTATTCCTGGTGTGCCCTCGGTGATGTGGTGTGGACCCACTAGCCGTACATCGGTGAGGGTGATATCATGTTGTCAGGCTCGTAGACTTGTTGCTAGTAGTTGTCTTGCTTACTTAGCGCATGCCCGTGATACTAGTGCCGATGTATTGTCTCCTGCTTCTGTTCCTATTGTTTGTGAGTATGTTGATGTGTTTCCTGCTGACCTTCCTGGTTTGCCTCCCGCGCGTGATATAGATTTTGGTATTGACCTTGAGTCGGGTACTCGACCTATTTCTATTCCTCCGTATCGTATGGCTCTTGCTGAGCTTCGTGAGTTGAATACCCAACTTTAAAATCTACTTGATAGAGGTTTTATTCGTCCTAGTATATCTCCTTGGGGTGCTCCGGTTTTATTTGTGAAAAAGAAGGACGGATCTTTGTGTATGTGTGTTGATTACAGGCAACTGAACAAAGTGACCATAAAGAACAAATATCCCTTGCCTCGAGTGGATGATTTGTTTGATCAGTTGCACGGAGCCACCGTGTTCTCTAAGATTGACTTGCGGTCCAGTTACCACCAGTTGAGGATTCGGGATGAGGATGTCCCGAAGACAGCCTTTAGGACCCGCTATGGTCACTACGCGTTTCTAGTCATGCCCTTTGGGTTGACTAATGCTCCTGCCGCATTTATGGACTTGATGACTCGGGTGTTCAGGCGTTACCTTGACTCCTTCGTGATTGTGTTCATTGTTGAAATTCTGGTGTATTCACGGAGTCGAGCAGAGCACAAGCGGCACCTACGAATTGTGTTGGAGACTTTGAGGACTGAGCGACTTTATGCTAAGTTCTCAAAGTGTGAGTTTTGGTTGGAGTCTGTTGCTTTCCTTGGCCATGTTGTACTGGGTGCTGAGCTTAGTGTTGATCCAGCCAAGGTGGTTGTCGTTTGTGAGTGGCCTAGACCTACTACTCCTACCGAGATTCGTAGCTTCTTGGGTCAAGCTGGGTATTACCGTCGGTTTGTTCTGGGTTTCTCGTCTATTGCTGCACCCCTCACTAGATTGACGAAGAAGGAGGTGTCTTTTCAGTGGTCCGCGGAGTGTGAGTCCAGCTTTCTAAAGCTAAAGGAGTTATTGACTACAGCCCAAGTGTTAGCATTACCGGTCGAGGGTCAGCCGTATACCGTATATTGTGATGCCTTAGGAATTGGGTTGGGTTGTGTCTTGATGCAGGAGGGCCACGTGACTGCTTATGCCTCTCGCCATCTGAAGACTCACGAGCGTAACTACCCCACTCATGACTTAGAGTTGGCGGCGGTAGTATTTGCGCTCAAGATCTGGAGACACTACCTATATGGAGTGCATTGTGATATCTACACTGACCACCGCGTCCTACAGTACATTCTTAGTCAGAGGGAGCTTAACCTTAGACAGTGGAGATGGGTTGAGCTTCTGAAGGACTATGATTTGAGTATTCTTTATCATCCGGGCAGAGCTAATGTGGTAGCGGATGCCTTGAGTAGGAGAGCGGTCAGCTTGGGTAGTTTGGCAGCCTTACCAGCTTCGGAGAGACCTTTAGCTCGGGACGTCCAGTCCTTGGCTAAAAGCTTGGTTAGGTTGGATCTTTCCTCTCCAGATAGAGTTACAGCTCATGTTGAGTCTAGCTCTGCCTTATATGATCAGATTCGTCGTCGCCAGTTCGAGGATCCTAGTTTGGTTGAGCTGAGAGAGCGGGTTGCTAGCGGTGAGTTCGAGTGGGCTAAGATTGATTCTGACGGGGTACTTTGGGTTCATGGTAGACTTGCAGTTCCTAAGGTTGGTGATTTGATCCAGGCCTTGTTAAGAGAGGCCCATAGTACTAGGTACTCAGTTCATCCTGGCACGGCTCGTATGTATAGGGTTCTTCGATAATTGTATTGGTGGTGGGGCATGAAGAGCTCGATAGCTACTTTTGTGTCTAGGTGCTTGACCTGTCAGCACGTTAAGGTTGAGCATCGTAGACCGGCCGGTGAATTGCAGCGCCTCCCTATTCCTTTATGGAAATGGGAGAACATTACTATGGACTTCATCACAGGTCTTCGTCGTTCGCCTAGGGGTCATGATCAGATTTGGGTCATCGTGGATCGATTGACCAAGTCCGCACACTTCCTAGCTACTCAGACGACTTGGACAGCGGAGAGATTGGCGGAGTTGTATGTTTCTGAGGTGGTGAGATTGCATGGGGTGCTTGTTTCTATTATTTCAGATCGTGGTACTCAGTTCAGATTTCGATTTTGGAGGGTATTTCAGCGTGAGTTGGGCACTGATGTCTTGTTGAGCATAGCATTTCACCCCAGACAGATGGCCAGTACGAGCGGACTATTCAGGTACTACAGGATATGTTGCGGGCTTGTGTATTTGATTTTGGCGGTAGTTGGAGTAGGTACTTGGCATTAGCGGAGTTTTCTTATAATAATAGTTACCACTCCAGCATTGGCATGGCTCCTTTTGAGGCATTATATGGTAGACGCTGCAGGTCGCCGATTGGTTGGTTTAGCAGTCACGAGATGATGCACCAGAGTTCTGAGCTACTTCAGGATACCGTTGATAGGGTCCGTGTGATTCAGGATAGACTTCGTGAGGCCCAGAGTAGGCAGAAGTCTTATAGAGATCGTAGGCGTCGACCGTTGGAGTTTAGCGTGGGTGATAGGGTGTTTCTGCGTGTCTCGCCCATGAAGGGCGTACGGAGGTTCGGCCGGAGAGGCAAACTTAGTCCGAGGTACATTGGGCCATATGAGATACTTGAGAGGATTGGGGAGGTTGCCTACAGACTAGCCTTACCACCTGAGTTGTCAGCAGTACATCCTATATTTCATGTCTCCATGCTCCGACAGTATGTATCGGACCCGTCACATGTGCTTCGGAAGGATACAACTGAGGTGGAGGTTGATGACCAGCTTTCAGTCATTGAGCAGCCTGAGGCTATTATTGCTAGAGATGTGAGGAAGCTCAGGACTAAGGAGATTCCGGTTGTGAAGGTTCGCTGGGCATGCAGACCAATCAAGGAGGCTACCTGGGAGATAGAGCGGGACATGCGGACTCAGTATCCACACTTGTTCGAGACTCCAGGTACCTTTCTCACTTTGACTTTTGAGGGCAAAAGTCCCATTTAGTAGGGGATATTGTCATGACCCGTAAAGCCAAAATTATATTTTTCATATATTTTTTCATATTTAGAGCGTATATACAGTTACCCCAGGTCGTATACGACCTGCTGGGACCAGTAGTCCGGTGCCCCAGTGACTAAATTCATAAATATCTCATTTTCCGCATTTTTTGAACTTAAGCTTAAATTAAGTGCACCAAAAAGTGAAATCTTAGAAAACGATTTCATAATCGAGCTCTAACAGTTCCGTTAGCTCCGAAATATCGAATATGACTTAGGTGAAGTCTCGGTTTGGTTCTCGGAACCTCACGGATGATTTTGAGCTAAAATATGAAAATTTAGTTCTTAAGGCTTAAGCAAATGGCCCAAAACGGAGCACTTATTGATCAGAGCGTCAAAACCCATTTTCGTCACTTCCATTAGCTCTGTAACGTCGAAAATAGTCAAGATAGACTATTGGTTTGCTTCTGGATGAGTTCGGCTTGATTTTAGGCTCGATTTTGTAAGTTTTGAAGTTTACTGGTAAAAGTGGAGCCATATTGCATTTTCCGTCAAACGGTGCGTCCTATTGCATTTTCGTCGATTCCTAGCAGTTTTAAATGATGATTTTAGGCTAGGGGAGGTGTCTTTTCGATTCTCGGGGTTTGCGTTGTGATTTTGGCCCCCCGAGTTCCTTATTCGTCAAAGGACCTCAATGACTCTTTTTGAGCAAACGACCTCCGATCGCGATTTCATCGATTCCGTTGGGTCCGGAACATCGAAAAACATATAGGTGCATATAAAGTTTGTTAAAATCGTACTCCATTTGAGTTTCAAAATAACCGACGGAATTCCAAGAAAATTGATAAAAAGTTGTTTCCAGCTGCTGTTTTTCTGCTATTTCAGCCATATCGGAGCGTCGTATGAAAACATTGATGGTTCCGTTGGGTCCAGAACGTCGAAAAACATATAAGTGCATATAAAGTTTGTTAAAATCCGACTCCATTTGAGTTTCGAAATAACCGACGAAATTGTTAAGAAGTTTTCAGCTGCTGTTAAAAATGAAAAAAAAAATTGTATAAAGGGGCGCTGCTAGTGGGGTTCGAACTCGGCCCATGTTGGATGATACTTTCGCCCAAGGCCACTTGGGCTGCTAATTCACTTATGCCAATTAGGTTTTTTTTAGTTAATAAGGGTAAATAATTGGGCCCAGCTTATTTATCCAAAACAGCCCCTTAGCCCCCCATGTCTCATTATTTCGATTTTTAAAAGAAAATAAGGGTTAGGGTGGCGATTCTTGGTGGATTTTGAGTGAAAATTCGTGGGTGTCGATATTGGAACGTGTGGGGTTGATTGTTATCGCGGTATTAAGGTAATTTCTTCGCCCTTAACTCGTTTTTAGTGATTTTGGGGGTGTTTACTAGCTATAATTAAACCCAATGATTTTTGCTAGCTTCTTGGGTGTTTGAGGATTGATTCTTGGTCTTGGAGCTAGTGTGATCACCGCGGGTAAGTCTCGAAATTTTTGAACGCCGTATTGTCAATTCGCGCTAATTAGTTTGTGTAATTTGAGCGTTTGAGGACCTTTTGGTGGTCCGTTGGAGCTCAAATTCGAACCATGAGTCCCATAAATCATGAGGGACGACCCGGTGTGTTCGAAATATTTTTCGGAGCTTCGGGCTCGAGGGCTCGCTTTTAGGCCTGCTTGACCCGGCAATTTTTGTATTGCAATATTGGTATCAAAACGCTCCTATTGATGTCTAGAATATATATTTGATAGGTATTCGTTGATTTGTGAGCTGTTTGCAACGATGGGGCTATTCTTGCTCGTTTTGGCTATCGTCGGCGCCCAGGTAGGCTCGGTTTACCTCGTAACAACGTGAGACTGGTCTGAATAAATGTAATATGATAATGGCTAGTGATTGGGATGATCTTTAGGTTGATTTGACCTCGTTTATATTGTTACCCCTCACTAGTAGACTTGGGGTCCCATCGCGGGACGTAGACGGGACGATTTGAGTTGTGTCCGTTAGGCTTGTGGTGCCGTAGGGGGGTACGTAGAGTATGGGATGTGTGGATATAATCTATTGTGAGAGTTGCATCGTGAGATCCTTAGTAGTAGGATTCCAATATTTTTGAGATTTGTTGTTGATGTTGTTTTGTATAGCGATCATAGCAGTTGACGCCCACGCCCTACTTAGCTCGCATTTTTCATAGAGGTTGAGCTATGCTGAGCCTTTGCTCGTGTCGTCATAGAGGTCGACCTACACTGAGCATGTTCGCGCATATTGCCATAGAGGTTGGTTTATATGGATTGTGGCTCGCGTCATCCTAGGGGTGGGGGTTTCGCTCGAGCGGGTGTTGTTTTAGTTGACGGATTTGGTTCTACTAACTTACTTTCTGCCCCCATTTCCTTGCTTATATTCTTGTTGTGTCCACCAGGCTTACGGGGGAAGTCACGGTGGGTTTTGCTTTGACTGTTTGTACTTGCCGGTGGTATGGGACGCCAGGTAAGTTTTGCTTGTTATATTCGTTTTTACTTTCCGCATTTACTTACTTACTTGCTTATTATTCCTGCGTTTCGGTATTCGATACTATATTGGTTCGAGTTGTGATAGACGTATGGTATTATTTTCCTAGCGGTGGCTTCAAGATTTTCTTATTATTCGGGCTAGGGATGCCCAAGGTTGTTACTATTGTTGTCCATTGGGTATTTACATTATGTCATGTTGGTATTTGTTTTCTCATTGATATTGCCTGTTTTACTTACCTCGTTATTATTATGTTATACTTATTGATCCTAGTCGGCCTAGCCTACTGGGTATCACTTTATTGTGGTACTCATGTTACACTTGTTGTGCCTTCTCATGGTGCAGAGCCAGGTGTGGGTCAGCGTAGGCATCGCGATCGTGCGGACTGAGGAGTCACATTTTGGAGGATTCGGTGAGCCTGCCGCCCCGCTGATCGAGTCTTTTATTCAGGAGTTGTTTATTCTGTCATTTATTTCTTGACAGACTTTAGACCCATTTATATTCAGTCTGATCATCTGTATATGTCTGGGTCTCTTTTGGATACTGTATTTATTTAGCTCTTGTTTTTGCCACATCACTATTCTTGGGTCGGGATTTAGCTTTTGTATCTACTTATGTCATGATTTGCTTCTACATTTCTTATTTATTCCTCCTTTATTTATTATTATTTATTTTTAGTGTTGTATGGCCCACCGCGTATGCTACAAGCCGTAGGGTTTTGGCTTGTCTACGTGGGGTTAGTAGACGCCATCAGGGTTCGAGAAATATGGCCTTGACATTTGAATTGTGCGCTTTGCATGTACATCAGTCCATGGGTGGAAAGTAGTGCTAAGGTTCACTTTGAACTCAATCTTTTCTTAAAAGATCTCCGAAACTAAGCAGTGAACTAAACTCCTCTATTTAAGATGATGTACAAGGGAACTCTATGCAATCTAACAATCATCTTTATGTACAATCGGGCATAATCCTCTAAAGTGTCAGTCGTCTTTACTACCAAAAAGTGTGCAAATTTTGTCATTCTGTCAACTATCACCCAAATTAAATCATGTTTTCTATGGGATCTCGGTAAGCCTGTGACGAAGTCCATGTTAATTATCTCCCATTTCCATTTGGGAATCTCAAAGTTTTGACCTACTCCACATGGCCTTTGGTGCTCAACCTTAACTTATTGGCATTTCGGGCAATTAGAAATAAACTTGGCAATGTCTCTTTTCTTTCCACTCCACCATTAGAATTCTCTCAGTCACGGTACATCTTGGTTGACCCTGGGTGATAGAATATCTAGAGTTATGGTCTTCTTCCATGATTCTTTCTCAAATACCATCAACATTAGGAACATATATCTGCTTTGGTATCTCAATACTCCATCTCCCTCTTTGGCGAAAGTCATTACCTGCTGCTTATGCACATTTTGCTTTACTTGCAGTAAGATGGGATCTTGGTCTTGCTTCTCCTTCACCTCCCCTACTAGAGATGATGCAAATCCATTATGCATAAGTACTCCACCTTTATCTGATTCATCTAGTTGAAGTCCCAATCGCGTTAGTCTATGAACCTCTTTAGCTAGCTCCTTCCTTTCCTCCTTGACAAGGGAGGTACTCCCCACGGATAACCTGCTAAGAGCATCAACAACTACGTTAGCTTTACCTGGATGGTAAAGGATGCTCATATTATAATCCTTGAGCGATTCAAGTCATCTCCTCTGCCTCAAATTAAGCTTTTTCTGGGTAAAAACATATTCCATACTTTTATGGTCTGTGAAGGCATCAACATGTGCTCCATATAGGTAGTAGTACCATAGCTTAAGAGGAAACAACACTGCTGCCAAATTCTAAGTCATGGGTGGGATAGTTCTTCTCATGCACCTTGAGTTGCCTAGAAGCATAAGCAATAACCTTACCCTTTTGCATCAACACACATCCCAACCTACTCTCGAGGCATCATAATAAATAACAAATCCATCCATTCCTTCAAGTAAGGTCAACACTGAGGCAGTGGTCAACCTCATTTTCAACTCTCGAAAAGTCCTCTCACATACATCAAACTATTGAAACTTGACCTTTTTTTTGGGTTATCCTAGTCAACGGTGTGGCTGTGGAAGAAAACCCATCAACAAACCTATGATAGTAGTTTTCCAACCCCAAGAAACTTCTTATGTCAGTTAGAGAGGTTATTCTAGGTCAGTTCTTAACCATCTCAATCTTTTGAGTATCTACTCATATACCATCGCCCGAGACAATATAGCCTGGAAAAGCCACAGACTCGAGCCAAAATTCGCACTTCAAAATTTTTGTATCTAACTCATTTTTCTTAAGGGTCTGTAAAGTGATTCTGAGGTGATTTGCAAGATCCTCCTCATCTCTAGAATACACAAAATTATCATTAATAAACACAATCAGAAACATGTCAAGGTACTGTCTGAATACTCTGTTCATCAGGTTCATGAAGGTTGCAGGTGCATTTGTCAACACAAAGAATGTCACCAAGAAGTTTAAATAACCATATAGGGTTCGGAAAGTTCTCTTTATTATGTCACATTCTTTCACTTTCAACTGATGATAGCTTGATCTTAGGTCTATCTTGGAGAAAATAGTGGCACCTTGAAGTTAGTCAAATAAGTTGTCGATCCTCAGGAGGGGATATTTATTCTTGACTGTCACCTTATTCGATTGGCAGTAGTCAATGCACATTCAAACTGAACCATCCTTCTTTCTTATGAATAGGATAGGAGCACCCCATGGAGAAACACTCGTCCTAATAAAACCCTTCTCTGGAAAGTCTATCAACTTCTCTTTTAATTCCTTCAACTCAATAGGGGCTATCCTATATGGTGGAATAGAGATAGGTTGAGTGTTGGGAAAAACATCAATTCTGAAGTCAATATTCCTATCAAGAGGGACTCCAGGTAGATTCTCGGGAAATACTTTTGGAAACTCACTCATAATCAGGACAGACTCAAGGGTACGAAGCTCGACATCGTCAAACTTAACTTTCATGAGGTGATAGATTCATCCTCTAGAGATTAACTTCCTGGCTTAAGGTAGACAATAAACTTACCCTTAGGCACAACAGAATCTCCCTTCCACTCTATAACAGCCTCATTCAAAAATTGAAATTTGAAATTTTGTGTCCTACAGTAGACAGAGGTACACTAGGCGTAAAGCCAATCCATACCAAGAATTATATCAAAGTCAACTATCTCTAATTCAATCAAATCAGCAAGAGTATCCCTATGATAGATGGATACTATGCAATCTCTATGGACTCTCTCAGCTAGAATAGACTCTCCAACAAGAAAAGAAATAAAGAAACGCTCAAGTAAATACTCAGGAGAAATCTCAAATTTACTAGCCACATATGGCATCACAAAGGAAATAGTTGCACTCGGATCAAGCAAAGCATAACAATCAAAGGTGAAGACTCAAAGCATACCCGTCACAAAATTTGGTGCAACCTCTTGGTCCTGCCGGTTTCCCATCACATATAAATGGTTTGTTCCATCGCTTGTCCCTGGTGCAACACTTTTTTGCTTACCTTTGGCTGGTGGTATTTTAGTCGAAGACTATGCCTTATTTCCCCAAAGTGGACATTCCCTCTAAAAATGACCAATCTTGCCACACCTATAACAACCATTTCCTCCCTCTTTGTACTCTCCCAAATGCATCCTACCACACTTCCCACAAGGTAGCTTTCCTTTCAAGTCAAGGGTCACACTGGCCTGCGAACCCTGTGCTCTAAAGTTTGGCTGGCCTAAAGACTTTTGATCATACTTGTTATTTGGAGTCAGTGCACTGGCTAATGATGGTGCATATCCTGGATGCCTCTTCTTAATGTATGATTTATCTCCCTTATTCTGCTATGGTTGGCTAGGCTCACGCCTTACTTAGCATTCTTACTCAGATGCTTCTCTTTATTCCTTTTCTTATCTTTTTCAAGTTGTTGAGCATGCACCATGAGTTTAGAGATGTCCATGCCTAGGATTATCAGAGTTTCCATACAGTCCTTTTGTGCATGCTTACCCAAGCCAGATATAAGCTTCCTCATCTTTGCCCTCATATCTTAAACCATCTCTGGAGAACACCTGGATAACTAGAAGAACTTGAGATTGTACTCTTTGACAGCCAACCCCTCATTCTTTAGATTCATGAACTCCGCAATCTTTGCCTCCCTCAACTCCTGGGAAAAAAAGTAGTCAAGGAAGGCATCCTCAAACTCACACCATTCAGCAGGCTCTGCATCCTTACCTCAACTCTCTTCCTAATGGTTATACCCCACATTCGTCACATTTTTAAGCTGATGATACACAATTTACACTCCAAAAGGATTAGTAAACTCAACAAGAGTTGAGGTTGATACCATAGGAAATGCGTGAGTATATATCAATTAGCACCCTTTTTCAAATAAAATATCCATTCTTAAAGCAAAAGTACATAAAGTAAATGGGGTTTAATGTTGGGAACTAGTTAAGTAAAGTAAAATAATGACAAGATTTCAGTAACTACTGGATTTCAAACAATTAATTAGAAGCAAGGATTGTGTTCCCATTACGCCAACTCGATAACCAAACTTTTTTAATAAACTCGTTAATGATTGTGCATTCAAGATCAAACAAGTTAGTTGACATCTAATTCACCTCTTGGTCTTTCATAGATGTATTTCATTCCTCACTTCTGATCTTAGAATGTGTATTCTTAACCCTTGCTATGGACCCCATAATACTCTCACATTCCGATCACTTAGACTTGGTTATTAACCACAAATTTATGTTGTACAGTTCTATTCCTAATCACCATATCCCTCCTGGCAAGCAACGAATATAGGCATACCCTTAATGTGTCAACACAATAAGGAAGAAATTAAAGTGTGGAACACTAAAATGTGTACGATAATCAATCCCGAGATTCACCACAAATTTGCCTTAAGAAGTTTAGGAAGCTCTTCATGGTCTGTGAAGGCCTCCCGTCTAGCCCGAACAGATTCTACGAAAAAGGGCATAACTTCTTGATCTAAACTCGGATTGAGGTGACACCAGATGTTTTGGAAAGATAATTCATAGAGGTTCAATTTTATTTTTGGTGGCCCACCCAATTCTATTTGTGCTATGAGATATGCCCATTCAAAGTTAACCCTTCTATCGGTACTTGTGAAGAACTTAGCCAATGAAATTCCTTTGAGCTTGACTTAATGTAGGAGACCCATGATGGCCTTAAACAATATAATTAAGCTTGAATTGAAGGCTTTAAATGGAACGTAGCTTGAGCTTGAAGATCCCATACATAGAATTTTCACATAGTCATCTACACAGAAGATTACACGAGTTGTGTAGTGTCACACGGGCTGTGACACTGCCGGTACCCCTCTCGTTAGAAAATTTCCATAATCACATTGCGAGATGATGATTTCACACTTAGAAAAATTTCACTCCATAAGCCTTACAGATGGCTTCACGGGCCGAGACACCCCACATGAGTCGTGAGCTTGACCATGTAACCATACTTTGTCCCAAAACTATGGGATTTCAAGCCTAGGCCACCACACGGTGTGTGAAGTGTCACACGGACCGTGAGGGGTCAAAGTGTGATCTTCCTTAGTTTAAAACATCATGTTTAAGAGGAAAACATCCTCCATAGGAGAAGGGCCACTCTATGGAGGCTCTACGCAAGTCGTGTGACCTCACACGGACCGTGATGGTTCCCATGAACTGTCATTCTGGTCCAAAACTTTTTCGAAACTAAATTTTCATGCTTTATTAAGGTCATACAAAATTCTAGATCATTACACGTGGTGAGGGTTCACGGTCCATAGAAATAGTCTGTGACTCTTGCCTTGTACAATTTCTTCACTACCCAGCATCATCTTTAGTACCACGACCCTCTTCACGGTCTGTGGTGTGTCATACGGTTCATGGAGGGTCTCGTTTACTCTTCTTTGGAAAGTTTTCTCAAATATTTTACAGTACCTGACCAACTTGCATAAATTATATGATCAAGTGTACAACCCGTATGGTCTGCCATAGTCCATAAGAGGTACCATGGGACTTGGTTTTGTTTCCATGGTTCCATCATTACTTGGCATGTTTCAAGTATGGGATCATGGTGGACCATACGATCCATTTAGTGCTCTATGGGCCGTGAGCGCCTGTTGGGCCTCACTTCACTCCATGTTTTCTCCACGTGCCTATGTCAAGTCCACGCAGCTTCTCACGGTCTGTGTGGTGCTACACGAGTCGTGAAGGCATTTATGTGCTCGATCTTGTGCTCTTTTCTCAGTTATTTGCTTGTATTTTGCCCAAATATCTATGCCTTGTCCATTTTCCTACAAATTAACATAAAATAAAACATCAAACCAACAAAATTACTTGAGAACCACAAAAATCCTATGATTAAAATGTTATAAGAGTCATATTTTCATGACGCATCAACACCCTTAACTTAGAAATATTACTTGTCCTCAAGCAATGACTACTCAACAAAACAATACATAAATACAAGTGCTCAATAGGAATTACGAGTAACCGCTCAATCATGACACATATTCCCAGAAAACGTGCTTAAAATGTGCTTACACCCAAAATAGATCTATAATGATCCAGGAAGACATCATACCATGTACAGTCAGCCCGAATAAGATCGAGAACAAAGATGAACCACTTCTATTAGCAATTGATCAGTGCAAGGTTAATGCCCTCACTACAAAGAAGTCTCACACACAGTATATAAATGCAAATCAATGAATGGAATTTAGACACTCACTCTCACAAATGATTTTCAGCTGAAACACAAATGTAGACCACATGCTTGCCCTTATCTTCATCACTTTGACTCTCGAATGACCTTTTTAGGATCACATTAGCACTTTTGCGGCTTCTAATGTAGGCTCAAGCTAGGGTGAGGTACATTTAGGATCAAAGCGATTAGCTTGCCCCTCCAAGACACTACTTGGCTTACCCCTCTACTTTTGGTTCTCCAAACTTTTATTGCCCCTGTTCCTTCAACTTTCTTTATCGTTGGAAGTGATTTCCATTTTCATCTATTTTTTTCTTTTCTCTATTGCTCTCTTTTGTTTTATTCACGATCACACCCCAAACTTTTCTTTTCTCTCTTCTCACTTGACTCTTTTCATACCTTAACGTTTCTTCATTTTCCACAATAGCCACCCTCAATTAGGCTATTGCCCTTACTTAAGGTACACAATGTCTTTTAGAGGACCAGGTCCAGTATAAGCCACCCTCAACTTAGGCTTTTGGCCTAAGCTAAGGTTTACAATGTCCTTGGAGAGACCAGAGACAAATTAATAATCTGCAAATAGACAAGGAAGGTGAGTTGGGTGATTTCAAAGCAAAAGGTCTAGTTAGGTTCAACTTTTGGTTCAAAGGGAACAATTTAATTTTGTTGGTAGACTTTTAGGCTAAGTGACTTCACAAAATAAATGGCCCAATATCACATCCTAATCCAATCATTCAATCGTCTTAGTAGGATTAACTAGGAAAGTCCTAGCTCACAAGTGCATTGTCCAAATTAAACAAATAAGCTCTCACACACGTGGAACATATCTTACACTAGTCAACACTAATAGACACAATCATGCTTCATTCATTAAGATGCCAACCATACAGTGTATACAATGCTTTGAAAGAATCATACAAGTTAGTCAGGACGAGATGCATGCACATATAAGCTTATTGAAAAGTTTTTAAATTGGGGCATTTATCACAAAAATATGTGTTACTATAGACTCCTATAAACACTTACATCTACCCAAACAACACAACCTAAGCATGTTAGTTCTACTAGATAGTAAACTTGGGAGAAAACAAACATGGCAAGAAAAACTCTCAACCGAAATATAGATAACAGGGAGTAGAAAATACCTAGGAACCCTAAAGATTAATCGTACCATTGGGGTTGGACCCTCCAATAGGGTCCTTATTATCAAAAATCACGCTAGATTCGAAAGTGCTCCCAAAATCTCCTGTGTTTGTTGTCTCCAGTGTGCGCCGCTCCCTATCCCCTTGTTCAACGGTTGCTCGGCGTTGGGCCCTCATGGCCTTTCATAGCTTCTTTTCCTTCGCTGATTATGGATCAGATGTAGGCTACCCAGTTGACTACGCCTCTTACCCTTGTCCTTTCACTTGGGCTGATTGCCGGTTGGCACCGGTGTAGCAATTCGAGCACATGGAACGCCCCACGCCTCATCTAGAGTTGGTGCCACTATCGGGGTGTTAAAAAGGTTCATCCAAGATTTTGGAGGTTGTGTTGGTTTATGCATTTGTACTGGGTAGTCAACTGGCAATTTGGTTCTTCATTTCCATTGTTATCTGCACAACATCTGTCACCGCCTCCCATGACTAACTACCGAACATATCATGGAAGTACCCCTCCAAAGTATTAACTTGTTGTGGAGGACTCGAATTTGACCTCTAAGCTCAACTCAGAGTCACTCTTCTACTTGGTGCATATAGATTGGACAACTTGAGACAACCTCTCTACTACTTGATCAACAATGGCTCGTGTCTGTCATTGGTTTGACAACAACCTCGAGAGAAACTCATTTGGGACATATGCACATCCTTGTTGCATCGGAGTGGTACGCCACTGCCCTAGGGTTGTTCAGAAGACTCACGTGACTTTGGAGCGGTGGTGATCCCCTCACAAGGCAAGGGTTGCTGCAGGACAGCTTGGGGAAACATCGTTGGACACCCTAGCTTGTGCATCGTCATTTGATGAAGAGGGTTGTGATATCTTTAATGAGTGTGACATTGACCATGTCATTGGAAAATATCTTTCGGTAAAAAAAAGGGTCGTAAGTACAAGGGCATGTCTACATAGAGCTCGAATCAGGCATTGGAAGGGCATTCCAGCTTTGTCAGTCAATGTCTGGTCTAGTATATCTATTGCAATGATCCAGCCAATGTTCAATCCATATTTAGCTACAAGGGAAGCTACCAAAGAAGCCTGCAATGGTTGGAGTGTATTGTCGTTACCTATGGGTCATAGCCTAGAGCGCACCACCGACCACCAAAACTTTGCAACAAAATTAAGAGAGGTCTTGGCAATTGTGATCCTGGGGTCCATGACCCAAGTCACTTTAGCACCTTGTAGTGTAATCAGCTCAGCGATCGATGTGAATATAGTGATACGGGAAGTTGGATATGATATTTGCTCCTCATCAATGACTTGTTGGTGTCTAGCAGTATATGAGCCATCCAGCAAGGCTCAATAGTCTGGGCCAAAGAGGAACTTGTTTATGGTTTTCTCAAAAATGTCAACTTGTGCACCTCGTATGGCAACATAATCAAGTGGGGCTAATAAAAGGTCTAGCTACTTATTTAACTTTCTAGAACCTCCACTAGTGACTGATTCAGCAGACTAGCGACATAGCTTGATTCAAATTCCTAAATGATTGCAAGACCATAGTATTCGAGTTTTTGTGTGATCCATCCGAACTAATAGGAATCAAATACTGCTTTACTTTCAAACACCCCATCAAATTGATTCATTATGATCTGTACCTCAGGAATATTAACCTAGCACTAGTAACCCTCGGAGCCTTTGGTTAGTCCTTGAGTAAAAATCTCTTTAGCGCTTGGGACTGTCCATTGGGCTCGCAGAATACAATAACACACTGTGCCATTTCAATATTTTTCGTGTGGGAGACTACATAATGAATAGCCTTATCATCACTATCCCAGAGGTCAACCTCATCGGTCTGAGCATCATAGTTTTGCTGGTTACCCTCCAAGATATTTTCCTGTTCATCTTGCTCTAGGGAAGCATCCTCCTCCTCAACTCCCTCATAAAGGACCCCCTCCTCAGACTGGGGGACTACGACCCGACATATTGCACGAGCCCTTGTGGTGAGAGGGCAGTGAAGAGAGATATTTCCAATGTATCGAATCTTGGACCCTCCTGAAAAGTCATCCCCTAAGTCACCCCCAGTTTGTTTATTAGAAGACACTATTGGAGAATCATAGAGACGTGACCCAGGATACTACCTAGGTTGGGTTGACTTTTGACATGGGCTCAAAACACTTTCAAGCATCAATAATGGAGAGAAATGGTTAGAAATTCTGCACTATTTGGTTGTGGCACTAACTTGTTCATGGGCAGCACATACACTCCCGTTTGTTCACTACTATAGATGTCTTTGTTTTGCCAGTTCCCTTGGTAGTTATCATGACCATAGTTCCGACCTTTGTAACTAAAGTTGTGTGTCAGGTAACCCACCCGATCACTTGAAAAGTTGGCCTCCTCATCATGATCAAAGCTTGGATCATCATCCCTCGGCAAAGTGTCTATAGCTTTAACATTATATAGTCCTCCACCTAATAGCCTCTTTTTCTGAAGTCAATCTGGGTCCACATGTGAGCTACGTCTTGGAGCTATTTTCCCTCTTTCTTCCTTTGTTTCGTGGTCATCTCAAAGATAAATCCAGAGTAGTCTCTATCTCTTGTGTACCATGCCCTATTGTTCTTAGCTACCAAATCCAAAATCACAATGATGTTTGGGAAAGTCCTGGCCATGTATGATCATCCATATGTTGTATCAACGATAGGCTTGGTCACAAAGTTGCAAGACCTATAGAAAACTTCTTTCAAGTTCTCATCCGTAAGATTATGATTGAGACACTGCTTGATTTTCTGCCTAAATTTCTCCAAAGTTTCATATAGTGCTTTAGTCAGTAGTTGCTTGTGGGATCCATTCTCATCTTTAATCTTCAACTTCATAGATGCAAGGAAGAACCTCTCTAAGAAAGCCTATTTCAACTCTTCCCATGTGCGAATGGAATCATGAGGAAGCTCATTCAGCCACTTTGTTTCCTCACCGGCAAAAAACAATGGGAACAACCTCAACAGGATAGCTTGTTGACTGACCCATAGAATTTTGGACGATTGGAATGTAGCCAAAAAGTTCATGACATGCTGATTTGTGTCCTCAGTTGCCGCTCCACTAAACAACCCTTTCAAGGTGAGCATCTGCAACATACTGCTAGTGATGGTGAACTTGACACCAATAGGTAGCAGAGGAAGCATTATTGCTCCTTTGGTCCCAACACCATCATCATCATCTTGCTGCTTGTGTTTGTTGGGGAATCTGCAGTCTCAAAACAGGTTGCTGCGACAGTGGTGGCACAAGTATCTTACTATTCTATTGCTAGAAAGACCTTCTGTGAAAGGCATTGGGATTGCAGTTGAGTTATATTCGCCGTGGTGTTAGGTTGGAAGTCCATTCGTTCTCTTAAACTGGACATTCAATTTCTATATATCATTTTGTCGGTTTCTCGGCTACCTATTCACATGTCCAAGGTGTTTCTCTTCTTAGTGTGGTGCTAATAAAATTAATGTAGAATGCAAAGGGAATGTAGTATTCAAAATCAGTCCTTCTTTCATACAAAAATATAATTGAAGAATTTAACAAGTAACGTAATGGTTTCCAATATTCCCAAGTAAAATGCTCCCGTCTAAACTACTAAGGCACTTGATCCTGTTTAAATACATTGTTTTACTAATTGATATGGGACCAAATATAATTATTATGTAAATCACCTTTATGAACATTTTCAAAGTTAAGGCTCCACTCTAAATGTTGGGTTAAATTCCCAAACTTGTTAATAAGGACATGTATGATCCCACGAGCCATATGTATATGCTATGACAACGATTATGATGTTATGAGAATAAGTGTACCAATGAGCCGAGATTGGCTACGTTCTTGCTATGGCTTACTATGTGCATTCAACATTCATATCATACATTGCACTTATGCATGGACTTCGAGCTATAATCGAAGGTATGGGGCCTATTTGCCCAACTATATATATGTATGGTAAAGATGGCCACAGGTTGGCAGATATGATGCCGGTTAGCTACCGAAAAGGACCACCAGTGCTAGCATTTGGCTGGGTATGTCATGCATTTTCATCTATGTATATGTATTCACGACATGCGATACTCGAGCATACCATACATTGTTTTTATCACTGGGAGGTGGCTTGTTGGCCTTTAGGCTACATGAGTTTTGGTTACAGGTAATATTTCTATTAACCTTTTTAGTACGATTATCTATTATTTTACTTCCTGCCTTACATACCAGTATATGTTATTCGTACTGACGTCTCTTTGCCTGGGGATGCTGCATTTTATTTCATGCGTGCAGGTTCAGGTAGGGGTCTGATTTACCCCTATACTAGGAGCCCCATTCAGCTATGAGTTAGTAAGTTCCACCTATTCTTGGAGCTTTCACAGGATGTTTACTTTTTGTTGTACAGTTGGGTATGTCGGGGCCCTGTCCCGTCCGTGTTAGTGATTCTCATAGAAGTTATTGTGGACATGTTATTGTGGGTTGGTCCTTTTGTGTCTTTCGGTCTCCAGTCATAAGATTGGCATGTATATATGGTGTGTGCCTGTACCTCTGTGGTGGCAGCCTTGTCGGCTAGCAAGTACTTTATCGATTGAGTTTACTTATCTTGATGTCCGTGATTTGCTGTTGACCAGGTAATGACCTAAACGGTCCCGGCTTAGTTTCCTTTTTTTCTAAACATTATGCTGCCCAACTTTCTTCTGGTCCAAAGTTTAGTTAACTAGCATGTTTAGTGGCTTAGCCGGCCAGTAACGGTATCGGGTGCCAGTCACGCCTCGCCTCTCTTGGGTACGTGACAGTAAGATAGGCTATCTTTCACACCAATGTTATCCACAGGGATCACCAACGTAGGATGCCCTAAGCATTTCTTCAACATCGACACATGGAATACCGGATAGACTCCATCTAACACGAAAGGCAACTAACTCATAAGAAACCTTCCCAATCCTCTTTACAATCTAATATGGTCCCACATAGCGTGGACTCAACTTCCTTTTCTTCGCAAATCTTAGGGTTCCCTTTATAGGTGACACTTTCAAATACACTTAATAGTCTGCCTCGAACTCTAAATCTCTTCTCCTCACGTCCGTATAAGATTTCTGGCGACTCTGGAAGTCTTTAACCACTATCAAATGACTTTGACCTTCTCCATCGATTGGTGGACAAGATCAAGCCCAATCAACTCGGTTTCTCCAACCTCAAACCACCCAATCGATTATCTACATCTCCTCCCACACAAGGCTTCATAAGGAGCCATTTGAATGCTTGAATGATAACTATTGTTATATGCAAATTCAATCAACAGTAGGTGATCATCCCAATTCCCTTTTAAATAAAGAACTCAAGCCCTCAATATGTCCTCTAATGTTTGAATTGTACGCTCTGCCTGTCCATCTGTCTATGGATGAATGGTTGTTTTCAGGTTCACCTTAGTACCCAATCCTTTTTGGAATGATCTCCAGAATTGGGAGGTAAATTGAGCTCCTCCATCTGAGATGATGGACAAGGGAACCCCATGCAACCTCACAATCTCCTGGATGTACGACTTAGCGTACTCCTCCACAATGTTTGTTGTCTTAACTTCCAAGAAGTGAGCCGATTTGGTCATCTTATCCACAATCACCCATATTGAATCATGTTGCTTTTGAAACCTTGGTAAACCAATAATAAAGTCCATATTAATCAACTCCCACTTCCATTCTGGAATCTCAAAGTTTTGAGCCAATCCACATGGCCTTTGGTGCTCAACCTTCACTTGTTGGCAATTTGGGCATTTTGAAAAAAGCTCAGAAATATCCCTCTTCATTCCACTCCACCAATAGGCTTCTCTCAAGTCGTGGTACATCTTGGTAGAACCGGGACAAATGGAATATCTAGCGGTATGGGTTTATGCCATGATTCTTTCTCGAATGCAATCAACATCTGGGACACGCAATCTACTTTGGTACTCAACACTCCATCTCCCCCTTTGGAGAAGACTATCACTTTTTGTTTGTGGACAGCCTCCTTCAATTGGAGTATGACAAGATCTTGGTCCTACTTTTCTTTCACTTCTACAATTAAGGATGAAGCAGACCCATCCTGAACATTAACTCCTCCTTCATCATTCTCCGCAAGTTGAACTCTAAATTGAGCCAACTGATGCACTTCCTTAGCTAGCTCCTTCCTTCCTTCCTCCACATGGGTTGTACTACCCATTGAAAACCTGTTAAGAGTGTCAGCAATAACGTTATCTTTACCTGGGTGGTAGTGTATGCTCATGTCATAATCCTTGAGAAATTCCAACCATCTCCTCTGTCACAGGTTGAGCTCTTTCTGACTGAAAACATACTTCCAGCTCTTGTGGTCAGCGAACACATCCACATGCACTCCATACAAGTAGTGGCGCCAGACTTTAAGTGCAAACACCACTGCTGCCAACTCGAGATCGTGGGTTGGGTAATTCCTTTCATGAACCTTGAGTTATCTAAAAGCATAGGCTATCAACTTTCCTCTTTGCATCAGTACACATCCCAATCCAATCCTCGAAGCATCATAATAAATTACAAAGTCCTCTGTCCCCTCAGGCAAGGAAAGGTCTAGTGCAGTAGTCAGCCTCGTTTTCAATTCTTGGAAACTCTTTTCAAATTCTTCGAACAACTGAAACTTAAGCTTTTTCTGAGTCAATTTAGTCAATGGTGCGAATAGGGAAGAAAATCCCTCCACAAATCTGTAATAGTAGCCTTCCAACCCCAAGAAACTTCTAAAGTCAGTCAGAGTGGTCGGTCGAGGACAATTCTTAACCGCTTCAATCTTTTGGGATCCACTCGAATACCATCACCGGAAACAACATGGCCAAGAAAAGCCACTTACTTAAGCCAAAACTCACACTTTGAGAATTTTGCATACAACTCATGGTCCTTAAGAGTATGGATGAAAACTCTGAGATGATTAGCATGTTCCTCCTCACTTCTTGAATATACCAAGATGTCATCGATGAACACAATCACAAACATATCCAGATATTGTCTGAATACTCTCTTCATCAAGTCCATAAAGGCGACACATACATTCATCAACCCAAAGGACATGACCAAGAACTCAAAATGGTCATATTTAGTCCTAAAGGTTGCCTTTGGAATATCACATTCCCTCACCTTCAACTGGTGGTAGCCAGATCTAACGTCTATCTTGGAGAAACAAAAGGCACCCTAAATTTTGTCAAACAAATCATCTATCCTTGGGAGAGGATATTGTTTCTTCATCGTGACCTTCTTCAGTTGCCTATAGTCAATACACATTTCGAGGGGCCCATCCTTCTTTTGCACGAATAGGACAGGAGCACCCGAAGGTGAAACATTTGGCCTAATGAATCCCTTCTCTAGCAAATCTTTCAGTTGCTCTTTCAACTCTCTCAACTCAGCGAGGGCCATCCGATAAAGTTGAATCGAAATAGGCTGGGTATCAGTAGGAACATCAATCCTAAAGTTAATCTCCCTATCAGGTAGGACTCCAGGCAGATCATCAAGAAATATTTTCGGAAACTCATTAACAATTGGGACTGACTCAAGAGTTGGGGATTCGACCTCATGAGATTTAACTCACACAAGGTGATAGATACAACCTTTGGAAATCAATTTCCTGGCTCTAAGATATGAGATAAACTTCCCTCTAGGTGCAACAAAATCACCCTTCCATTCTAGAAGCGGTTCATTAGAAAATTGGAACTTAACGGTTCAGGATCTACAATCAACAGAGGCATAATAGGCGTGAATCCAATCCATGCCGAGAATCACATTAAAATTAACCATATCCAACTCAACCAAATCAACAAGAGTATCCCGATGATGGATGGACACTATACAAGCTCTGTAGATTCTCTCAGCTCAAATAGACTCACCCATTGGAGTAGAAATATCAAAGGGTTCAAAAAGACTCTCCAGGGTTCTATCAAAATCTATTGGCCACATAAGGATATACAAATGACAATGTGGAACCCGGGTCCATCAAAATATAACAATCAAAAGTAAAGACTCGAATCATACCCATTATAAGATCTGAGGAGTTCTCCAATCTTGGCGACTACCCATAGCATACAAGCGGTTTGTTGCTCCACATGCGCCTGACATAGTGGCCCTCTGGTTTCCTCTAACTGGTGGGGTTGGTTAGTAGACTGAGCCTGGTCAGGCCTCCTTTGGACAATCCCTCTTTTAATGACCCGCTTGGCCATATCCATAGCACACATCATTCCCATCATAACATCTCCCCAGGTGCAATTTTTCACACCTATCAAATGGTGGCTTACCCTACGAACCTTAAGCCACACTATCTTATGAGTGGGATCCATGGGTTCCTACATTGAGACCTTTGATCATACTTGCCTCTAGGAACAGATGCACTAGAAGATGATGGTGTTGGAAATTGGTTGCCATTACCTTTACTCCCAACCTCATGGCTGGATGTCTTCGCTTTACTTATGCTTGAATTCTTCCTTGTTATGTTTTCTATCCTTATCAACTTGTTACACAAATGTCATTAGTCTCCCGATGTCCATATCACTCACAAGCATGGCTCTTCTCCCATCTCTCTTGGGTCCTTTATTCAACCCATCAATAAATATTCTCATCCTTCCCTTCATGTCGATAACCATGTTCGGAGCATAGCGAGATAGTTTTGTGAACTTCAAACCATACTCTTGCACAGTCATAGAGCCCTGTTTTAGATTCAGGAACTCTCTCACCTTAGCTTCTCTTTTCTCTCTTGGGAAGAAGCACCGCAAGAAGGCTTTCTCGAACTCTGCCCAAGTTAGACATGGAGCATCATTCTTTCTACCTTTCTTCGGTTGGTCGAACCATAGTCTGGCGACACCCTTGAGTTGGTATGTAGCCAGTTCAACCCTATCAACATCAGCCACATGCATCACCTGGAACACCTTCTCAAGTTCCTCCACATAGTTCTTAGGATCTTCAGTGGATGCAGACCCTGTAAACTTAGGCGGATTCATTCTTAGAAATTCTCGGACTCTAGAGGTGTCATGAGTGCCCTGTTTGCCCGCTCCTTGTCTCACAGCAAGTGTTGCGACAGCCTGGCTAGAGCTTGGATATCCCAGTATAGCTCAGCATTGGAGACCTCATCTTGAGGGGGCTGCTCAACAGGGACAGCTTAGCCCACAGGCTCCTCGTGTACTTGAGGCTCAGGTGGGTTAGCATCTTGCCTGGCAAGATGTCCCCTTCCTCTGACAACTCTTTTGGGATGCATGATATCAATTTTGCATGCGTAGAGCACAAATTAGAAGAGAGCTTTCATAGAGAATAACTCTATCACACGAATTGGAATGGGAAGGAAAGTGTAACAATTCCTAATGTCCTATAGCCTCCTGCTTATGAAATTTGGTCGACAATACACCCACAAACACTACTCTACTAGACACGGCTTCATAGACTCCCTAAGACACTTGAACTCTGTGCTCTGATACCAAGTTTATCACACCTTGGGAGGGTACCCTTTGCATGGCCGAGACTCGGAGCCTATTGCTAGTCCCCAAGAGAACCACTTAGCCTCATTACATCATTTAATCAATAAACTCTACTGAATACAGGAAAGTATAAGTAAATAAATGGGCACATCTCATCTTAAGTATCAAGATAAATAGATAATAATAATGGTTAGTAGAAACAACTAGCTCATAATCTCAACATCAACGCTCGACCATCGTCTATGAAGCCTCTATCACTAATCATGTGGTGCCAATGACAGACCCATGGCTACCCAAATAAAACTAAAAGAAATAGTCCAAAAATCTAACTCTAAAGCAATATGAAATAATCATAGTGGATCCTCTAGAATAGGGGAGGCTCACTAAGTCAGCTGGGAGTCTCAGATCTTCAACGGAGCGCATGTTGATAATCTCTAGTAGTTGTCTCAGCATCATAAAATGATGCATTCCAGAGGGGACATCAGTACTTGGAATGTACTGATATGTAAAATAGTTGAGTAAAATAGAAACAGGTAGAATAATATGGAAACATCATCAAGTCAAAGTAATCATCAAATAACATCAAATCGTCAAGTGTCTATCTATGCAAGAATAAAGAATAGACAAGTGACACATCAACAACTCAAACACATCAATCATCTCAGACTCTTCTCAAAGGAGCTCACCTCCTCTCATCTCATCTCATTGCAGAGGAGCTGACCTTCTCTCATCTCATCTCGGCTCAGAGTACTCAAGGTAGAAAATTTGTGGGAATTTCTCTTATCTAACAACAGTCACTTATGAGCCAGTGAAATATACAACAATTATGCTGATATTGCCTCTGCCATTCCAAACTTTCCAGGTAGGAAACGAATTAAATCCTAGAGGTAAACATAATCAACTAAGTCCTCTATAGCTTTCAGGGACTTCTAATCAAAAGGGACCAACAATATAATGTGATAGTTCTATGCCTCGCCTATATTTGGTGACATAGTTTGATGAGTGCAACTTGGACTAACTCTTACTCTTTCGGTGCTCGATGCTCCTCCCATGACTCAATGCTCATATGACAATTAATCTAATCAAATAAATCAAATCATTCAATCACCCTCGTGGAGGCATGATCATTCAATCGGTCTCATAGAGACTCTAATCATCTCATCTATTAACATCTCAATCAATAGCTCAAGGATTAGAACAATTGTTAGGGAACAATCGAATAGACAATCATTGGAGTTATTTTACGGAGACTCATAGGATTATTAAGTTCTATCAACTCATCATCATTCTCTTATCATAATTGACATTCTCATTCCAAGGCTCTAAACTCAATCCTTAGGTTAAATCATGCATGCTTTCAAAAATAATCATGTAGGGTTATAAAATATCTCACGAAAAGTATTCAATTCGAGAAAACAAGGTTATGATGATCATCAACATAGGAAAGCATATGAACTTAATAAGATTTTCATGAAAAACCATCAAGAATCATGTTTGTAAACTCTTTAGACCTTCAACTCTTCTATGATCATCTATTGGGCACATGAGAGAATAATCTCATGCTTTTAGTTTAGCCTTAAATACCTGGGATGAAGCTCTCAACAATCACTTTAAGGAGTTCTTCTTGAATTCCTCAATCTCAAGATGTCTCCTCTTCTCTTTAACCCTAGGTCTCTTTTTTTAAGGGTTTTAAAAGACTTGAAACAAGATTTATAACCCTTTTTATACTTAAATGACCTAATTATATCGTGTAGAGAGTTAAGGAGGGATTGGGAGTTGACCGAAATTCCCCTCACAAAATTTAAAAAAAATTAGGTTCGGAATACTAGGTCCGCGACGCGGACTGGTCGCGCACTAGTGTATTTTCCTCCAAATATTTTCTGAATGAGTTTTCCCAATCCCATCAAAATTCATTGAAAAAAACATAAGTGTCCCTCCGCTACAGGTGCACGACGCGTCTCTGTCGCGCACCGACACTATTTTTTATTTTTGGGCCGAAAAATTATCTTTTGATTTGGTCGCTCTAAAAATCGAGCGAGACAATTTTTCAACTCAATTTTTCATGCTAATCACAAATCAGGTCTCGGATCTGCTATCTGAGCATGGAAATACGCGTTATGCGCTCATCTCTTTTCTAGGGATATTTTGGTAATTTTACGGGGTGTTATACCTGTAACTTTCAAAGTATAGTGCTTAGCCTTGAATAGATTTGTACCTGTAATTCTTGCACTCAAAGAAAATTGTATGTTTTAAAAGAGGGAAATTGATTCGTACCTCAACTCATCATTTTCTTTCCCTTCCAATCACAATTTCGTTGTTCTTGAACTTGAATTGAATCTTGATGTCTTTGGGTGCAACCGATGATGAAATTTTTGAGGATCCCTAAAAAATTTATGCCCTAGTTCATTTTCATGTCAAGCTCGGTTATGTAAAAATGCTTATCAATAGAATCTTTTATATCCTCTAAAATATTCAGCCCCAGTTACGTATTTGAAAAGGGGAGATAGATAAAATTATTATAATAAGATCGAACCCCATAGGAACGCCTACTTATCCCTCTTAAATGAGAATCAAGTCAAATGTAGTTCATGCTACATCAAATAAATCACAAAAAAATTATCTTGTCCGAAGTATGTATCATAATAGCCAAATTGACAAAGCCCAAAGTAATCATCCAAGTGCTTGAAAATTTAAAAAGGAGAAATAACACAAATTCCTCTTTATTGATGCCAATCAAGTACAAGTCATGCTTCGACATCAATTATGATTATAATCAGAATCTCACATGTATCACGTTGGTGTTAATCAATGATTGAATTTGATCTCTCAACTTTCGACATTCTTCTATGGTATGTCCTTTCATCCCTAAATGATAAGCACAAAATTTAGTATGATCAAACCATTTTGCATATGTGTTCATTACTATTTCAAGAATAGGAGAGAGATATAACCAGAAACCCTCAATCATTCATATAATTGAACTATGGGTTCAGCCAAATTGGCAGACTTTTCTCCATATTATCTCGCGATGTTACAAATTGATGGGATCGTTGACGCCTTGCTAGCTTTCTATAAACTTTTCATTCATTAACTACACGTGGAGGGACTTGATATATTGGTGTTGGGAATTGGAGTGAAGGTGGAGGTGCTTGATGAATCGAAGGATATTTTGGATCATGTGTTGTCCATAGAACATTCACTTCTTCCTCACCTTTGTTTTCATTGGTCCAACCAAGCTGCGAAGCTTTACTACTAGCTTGTAATGCCTCCAATTTTATTACGGTGCCATTTTTTATGGCTTCTTCGATTCTCTCACCTAACTTGATAATATCAAAAAGCTTACAATCTTCTATGAGCATCATTCTCTCATAATATTGTGGCTTTTGGGCACGAATAAAGAATTCTTTCATTTAAGATTCCTCCATCGGAGGTTGGGTCCTAGCATCTTCGGATCAACATCTTATTGCAAATTCTCAAAATGATATTGTAGGCTCTCTCTTTAAATTTTGAATGTAAAACTAATCAGGAGCATTTTCAATATTAAATTCAAACCTTTTCGTGAAATCAAAGGCCACATCTGTCCATTTTTACCACTTCTTTTGAATCTTGTGCAATAAACCATAATAAGGCATCTCCAGTGAGACTTCTCACAAATAATTTCATTCGAAGTTGTTCATTTTTTCCGATCCCAACTAACTTGTCATAGTACATTGTCAAATGTTCCTTTGGATCTCCCATCCCATTGAACATTTCAAATTTAGGACGTTTGTATCCCTCAAGCAACTCAACATCTGGATGTATAAATAAGTTTTTGAAACTTAACCCTTTTGTCTCTTTATCTCCTTCAACATGTTGCACTCAACTACTTAACTCTTTCAACCACTCTTTCATAGTTTGCATCAATATGTCCTTTTGAAAGAGTTCAACATAAATGAAATTGTGTTTTTCTGAAATAGGAATACAGTATATTAGTGATGGACATTGGTGATATGTCGTGGGCATGAGAAGTGGATTGAGAATATGAGGCATTTGGCTAAGTAGGTGATGTTGGATATATTAGGTTTGTGTTGTGGCGGATGTAACGACCTGGCCCAACACTGTGAAGTATTGTTCGCTCTTGGGCTAGCTCATCACGAATTTGTCTCTTTGGGCTCACCCCAAAAGGCACCTCAAAGTATAGAGACCATGTTATTTATATACCCAGCATCTCTCTTGTGTTTTGCCGATGTGGGGCATCTCATCTCAAGATGAGTTGTTACATACACTCCCTCTATGGACTCAGCGTCCTCGATGAGGTTTGCCCCACCGCATGGGATTTTCTTAGACTCACCACTAAGGTTTGCGCTGTCTCACCAGGATTCGCCATAACTCCGTTGAACTCTAGCCCCACATCGACAAGGCTTACACAAGAGTGGTTGTGATACCATCTGTAACGACCTGGCCCAACACTGTGAAGTATTGTCCGCTCTTGGGCTTAGTCCATCACACATTTATCCCCTTGGGCTCACCCCAAAACACGCCTCACAGTATAGAGACCATTTCTTTACTTATATACCCAACATCTCTTTTGTATTTTGTCAATGTGGGACATCTCATCTCAAGAAGGATTGTTACAGCGGATGCATGTAACATGGATACTACTTATTCAGGGTAAAAGTGGGATTTATGGTAATTTCAGGACTTAATGTAGGATAGGATAATAAAGGAGGAGTTGTAAATTTCCCTTGGGGTTTGGCAGTACCATTTGCTCCACTAAGCGATGTATTAAAATTATGAGCTTGGGATAGTTGCTTTTGCATTTCTATAATCTTTTGCTCCAACATTGATATCACCATATGTTCAAGTGGATACCCTTATCTTGAAATATCTAACCCCTTTTTCTGAGTAACCATACTAATCATGTTATTAATACCATTATTATTCTCCATAAAGTAGAGTAAGATGACAACTAGAAAAACTTCTTGAGAGTAAGCATGAATCAACCTTGGGGAGAGGAAAACATATAGAAAGAAAAAGAAAAGAAAATAATAAAGTTAGTAACATAATAATATATAACACAAGAATAGACATATTAACTTTTGAAAATAAACATCCTAAATGCAAGGAGCCTCATTGAGCCAGAGGTGTGCCTACGATGACAAATAAGTAAATCATGATAACTAATTCAAGTCTTGATTTGTTAATTGGAGTTTAGAGTTAGAAAAATAAAATAAATAAATAAATAAACCATTTTATTAATAACGACTATTACAATTACAATCTTTGAATGATAACAACATATATAAAATCTAAGGGATAATGGGGTAACAAATGGAAATAAATCCTAAACTTGTAACTCTTCTTCAATATGGATTCAATATTATAAATCTACAAAAAATAAAAAATTCTTCTAAAGTCCATTTTAACAATAGCACAAGCTTGAATTTGTTTTCCTGATTCTCATTGACACGTAATATGTAATTTTGTCTAAAGGGTAATTGGCCCCTTTAGACTTAAATAGGGTAGCTACTATTATTATGGATTGACCCCACGGGTCAAACCACTAAAGGTTTATGCATGCATGACCTAATTTTGAGGGTGGATATAGTTCTATCTTAGGTTTCTTAACAGTGGGTTACACACGGACTGGGGGTGATCCTATGCATGAAGCACGTGGTCTCATGGTGCTAAGAACATTCGCTATTGACCACGCATATGTTTACCCTCTAAAATTTGAGTTTTAAAAAATAGTTATGAGAAGTGCAAAGGCACAACATCATGATAAAAGGAACAAAAGAGGATCCCAAATGGGAGAAGATAAGAATGGTATGTCAGTTTATAAAAACAATAACATTTAGCAAATAAATAAAAAGCAGTAATGAACGAATAAATTAATTAAAAGTTATGGGGTAAGGATTTGAAAGTTAGAGCAGAAATATAAAACAAATAAAGGGGAGAAAAAGGGAATGAGAATAAGAGGAAGGGAAGTTATGTTAGTGGGGAGAAGCAAATGAAAAGGGGAGGATGTTATAGGGGGAGAGAATAACAATATTAATGCGGAAGGGGAAAAGGAAAGAAAATAATAATAATAATATTAGTATGGAAAGGAAAAGAGAAAAGAAACAGTAATATTAAACAAATAAGGCAACATAATATTAAACAAATAAGGCAGTTAAGTGCAAATTAGGAAAAGAATAAGGGAGGGAAAAAGGATTAACATGTATAAAATAAAATTCACATAAATCACGAAACACATGATGGCAAGAACCTAGAATCTCCAATGGAGTCACCATTTGATTGTGCCACATTTTTCTCAAAATGGAATCATATACAACATCATAGACAACTCTTTTTCGGGATTGAAAAATTAGTTGAATTTGAAGAGTCGTCACCTAATGAATTAAGGTTCATCAGGACATCATTCTAGCTTAAAGCGTCAAATTCAACCAGAGATCAATAAGAGATCAATAAGTGTTCTAGTCATCTCGAAGAGAAACTATTAAGCACCCTTCAAGATCCGCAAATGTGGGTCTCGATGTATCTCATATTTATGTGGCGGTTAATAAGGTCTCTATTTTTATAAAATTATTTTAATAAATACCTAAGTGATAACAAGATAGCATTTAGACAAGTAAACACAAGAATGAACAAATAATTAAGGAACTGATCTACCCTAAATAACTAAAGATTAAAAAAAAAGTGAGAAAATATTATAATAAAAGATTTAATACTACTCGGATCAGTACTTAGTTTTTATTTTCGGAAGACACAATTAGATTTTTTTCATTTTAGCTCACTTGGCTTGTTTAAGCCAAAAGATAAAAATCAAACTTTTGTCCTATTGAGCTCGAGTTGAAATCATCCTTTTTGAGGGTCCTATTTATCTCTATCCCTCCTAAGTTGGTTTCACTATTACCTAAAAGCGCACTAAAGAAAATAAAAAATCTAACATTTCCTAAAGTGTCTACCGTCTCATCCGATCGTCTAAGAGGCGTTGGACATCTAATTTTGAAAAAGTGCTAGACTAAAAGAAAATCAAGAATTCCTATTAGACTCAGCATCATAACAAAACAAAAAGGACAAGCAATTAACACATAAATTCTCAAATATACCTCTAACACATTCTAATAAAACACAATTGGTGCAAGAGTGAGAAATGTCTATGAAAATCAATGATTTAAAAATATGTGAATAAAAGAGATAGCCAAAAATAACTTGAGTTAAAAAAAATTGGTTCTTGATTAATTTAAAAATATGGTCAGAAGTATTTATTTAAGCCTATAATCTTTAATAATATTTCAAATATTTTAAGTTCTATAAACAATGGTTTCCAAGTGAAAGAACATTTTCAAAAATGCTTTATAAACCTTATGACCATGATCCTTAGTCATTTAAACATGTGTGAAGAAACATTTAAAACAATATTGGAATGAATTATTTTTTTAAAGGAGTAACATGACACACTAAAATATTGAAAATATGGGCATGATTTAAAAAAAGTTTATTTGTTTGTAGATATTACAAACTAAAAATCTTTAAAAATGTGAGAAAAACACATCAAAGTTATGAGATTGATTTTTATATATAACATGGTAAATATATTTACGAGATCTAAACATAAAATGACTTATTTAAATCATTAGATAACATCTAAGAAGTTAACTTGACAAAATATTTTTTTAAAAAGATTTAGAAGGAAATACCAATCTAAGATTTAATTGGTGAAAATCATTTTAAATGTGAGATCAAAAAATGTGACAAATAAGATAATATTATTTGCAAACAAAAATTCCATTTTATGCCATTTTTAATAAATAAGAATCTATGAAAATTAATATGTTAAAAGCTTTAACCTAAATATAATTTAAAACTATGATCAATCAATTAATCCACACACATAAAAAAAAATAAGAAAATAAGTAGTACATAGATCCCCTCACCCTTAGTCCCCAATTTTATTATATAGAGTATTATAACATTGTTGCAACCAAGAAATAAATAGAATTTAAGAACAAAACATCATAAAAAAACAATCTTCAAATAGCCAACGCTTTCACGTCATCCCCGTCCCCAAGCGAACTCTTCACATCCTCAAGAAAATTTAAAACCTGCTAAAATGCTTAAAATGTACAAACACTATATAAAAATCTAGATTAGTAATAAAAGGCATCTAACAAATAAAGAGATTTCAAAAAAATACAGCATATAGGTAGAAGAAAATATGAAAACAAACCTGGATGCTTCCTGTTAAAAGATAATTTAGTGAAAGGCTTGAATTGCGCCACCAAAAACAAAAGAAATCTATTCTTTATGTTGAGAAAGCCCCTTTTATTTTTTCAGTGTGAGAACAAAAGTTTTCTGTGTGTTTTTCGTATTAAGTCTTTGTATGTCTGTATTGTCTGTGAAAAAATGTAAATGTCCTCAAAGTGAATGAAAGTATCTATCTATATAGCATAAAAGAAAATTATATAAGAGGCAATGAATCTATCAGATGATTTAAAATTTCTTATAAGGAAAATATAACCATATCAATCAACTAAACTTGCTATAAACAAAACAACGGAATAGTAAGTGATTTAACCTTGTGATTCAGTGAAGGTTTTATCAAAAGTAAATCAATTCAAATGATTCAATAAAAAAATTACCATAAATAAACTAAAGAATTAACCAGATTCTAACAATTATAGTAAGATATACCATTTACCCACAAGGATGAAAATATTAATCCTAAAGCTACAGGCAGGAGATCAATAAACGGATTCTAGCAAATCATGCTCTTCCAAAAAAAAAAAAGAAAATTGAATACTTAATTAACCAAATCAGTTCGAGCCAATTAGGGCACCGGTAAAATCCATTAATCAAAAAAGTATCAAAGATTTCTTAACGGCAAAATTCAATAACATGGAGGAAAATAATTCTCATTTTCGTAACACGATTCTGGAACAATATTGGACAATCAACCAGAAAAATTTATTCAAATTTCAAGAATGACGAAATTGTAATCTGCAAACCCGCAAATACATTATTTTAGATCATCATAGATCAAAATAAAATAAACAAAGATATGTGTAAGACATTCAACCCACAAAGTCAAGATTTACCAAAGATTACCTCAGCATAGAGATTTACTCAAAACATATTGTATCCAACGGAATGTGCAACGATCTGACCTACGGGCCTAGTCTTTACACGGCGGACGAGACACCTTAAGGCACCCCATTCAAGCCATCTTAAATATCTCAATCATTCATAGGCATAAAACTTAAAGAAATGCGTAATTTAAAACGGGGAAGGGTCTATGGGCAATTTATAACAATGAAGCAACATTAATTAAAAAGCATACAAGGAATCATAATTTGTCCAAACATCATACCATCTAACCATGGATGGATCGACCGGTCGACAATCAACCTCCATCAAATAGAGAAGACTTTAACATTTAACAACATCGTAAGTGAAAGCCTCAGAAGGGCAACATATAGATCGTCTCAAAAGAAAATGCAAGCTAGAGTAGAAAGGGCTCACCACAAAATACTAGTCTCGAACATCTGAAAATTAGCCACAAGCCGGTGGATGAGCATCTGTCCCTACATGGTTAAATATGCAGGCAAAATATACGTTAGTACTTTTGGAATGTACTAAGTATGTGAGATACAATGCAAATATAAAATTGTAATGCCATCATTCATAAATAAAGATTAACATGCATGGGACAATAAATGGTACTTTAAATATGAGATTAATCATGCACAAGGAATATCGTATAAAGATTAGTAAAAGTCATGCACATAAAGAACACATATGTTGGAACCATATCATAGAATTATAAACTTGTGGGAGAAGACATTAACTGACATACAAGATAATGTGAGCTACTACATGGAATCCAACATAACCCCCTACATTTGCATGGGGAGCCCACTTGCTGGATGGAACTTTATTACTTTGCAAGCATCTTTATATAATATAAATGACCTATGTAGATCACTAACCTCGCCTACAAGGGCTCCTATGGTGGCACTGTAATGACCATGAAGGTCATTTCTTATAATAATTTCGACCGAATTATCATTTTGTCCTTATCAAAAGTTGCCTTGAGTCGTTTTTGGATGAGTCTAAAAGTTGAATTTTGAAAATTTTCTAAAATAATAAAGTTTTGCAAAAGAAAGAGCTTTAGAAGGCTTTAAGTTTTGAGTTTTGCCGTCATTTCAAATTTTGAATGTCAGAATTTAATTCTGTCGATTCCATCAATTTTGGAATGCCGACCAAGAGTGAAGCTTTAGAGAATTTGGAGTTAAAATATAAAATTTAGGCCCAAAGTTGCATTTTAAATTTATTTTGAATCATAGGTTTGACTTTGGTCAGCATTTGGGGTTCGGGAGCTTGTATCAGATTCGCTAATTCCAACAGTTTCGGTGACGAAACTAACCTAGAAATTCCATCATTGTAATTTTTAGAGGTTCCGTGAATATTTTGAGTTTTTAGGTCCAAAACTAGACTCAATGACATATCTCGGGCTTAGGCCATGGAGGTTTCGAATTCAAATTTTGATGGTTCCATTGAGTCCAGATTATCATTTTTGTAGGGTTCCATGTTTGGTTTGTATTCATGGGGTTCCAAACGAATTTCGAAAGTCCGATTTGTGAGTTTTTGTGTTGAGTGGTTAGTGGTTTGTGGTTGTTTCTAGTAGCACCCTTCTCCGCGTTTGGGTGGACCATTTCACGTTTGCGGAAGTTTGAGGACACCTGACCTCTGCATTTGCAAAGATGAAGCCCGCGTTCTTAAGTTTTGGGTACCTTATGTCTCAGCATTCGTAGAGTACACTAAGTGCTTGAACAGTGAGCTCCTTTAAAAGACTAACCTATTTCAACTATTTCTATTAATTAATTTGTGTTTTTTAACTTTTAATTTTTGATATTAAATGGTGGATTTTGGGGATTTTTGAGACTTTGATTTCCAAACTTTAATTGGTGATTTCTCCATCATCTTAACTCTATTTTTGAATTGGTTTTCACTGTTGGAATCCTTATCACAAGGAGAACATTTTCACGTATTAATTTTCATATCCCAGCTACGTTTTCTGACATGGGACTTTTGGCCATTTACCCTTTTCATCCGAACTAATTGATTTTAGTATCATTAGATCCGTTATGTGATTGTGATGCTATATTTGAATAGATTGTGGTGATTTGGAGTATTGTAGGAGGGGGAATGCAACGGTATTGACTTGATACGATACTTTATTTGAGGCAAGTGGACTTCTAACCTTTTATTAAGTATGAATGAACCTACTATACTCCTATGCGTATGGAATTGAGTGTTTGGGGGGTAGAATTGTATCATTCTAGGCTTGATCATGACTTTTCATAATGAATACTTGTTCATATGGCTACATATTGAGTTGTAAATTAATTGTGAATTTATAGTTTATGTGATCTTGTGAGTCATTTGATGTTGATAGTGAGATGGTGCTGGAAAGCATCATAAAGGGGCTTGTTCCTCAAACATGGGAACTCACCAACAATCTTCAAATTCAACTCCCAAGCAAGCCACGAAATTGAATAGTCGTCTCATCGTTCGTTCCTACATAGTTAGATCATGTAGCAAAGAAGTATGTATTAGTACGTGGAATGTACTAAGTATATAGGTATGTCATGAATCATAGGACATCACAATATTCTATCAATATGCATAATCATAATTAATAGGATAAGGACACAATATGTGTGAGTAATGCAAGTTTAAAATCATGAGAAGAAGTATCATAAAAACTCAATTCATAATACTAACATATATATGTGGGAATAAGACCATAACCAACATATAAGATCATGCAGACTATTGCATGGAATCTCGATGTTGCCTCTACACCGAGTAAAAGAGTAGTCTACCTTGCCAGGTGGACTATACCTCACCTTATGAGATCCATCCCATTCGGAGAGTGCCTTAGCATGAACCTTATGGGAATCTTCCCATTTTGGTGTATTCTTTACATACATGGATCAACTAGCATAATACCATATAAGCACATAATCATCATTACCTATGATGGCACGTAGTTATGAGAAAGGTAGTTTACATTAAGGACCCTTTAGGTTGAGCCCCCATCTCCAATATCAATTTGGTGCTAAGTCATATCTCACGGAATACATAAATTATGCATATACATAGCTTTCAACATAATTCATACTTTATTAGAATCATACTTTCATAGCTTTTAAAATACTCATCATAATCTTTCAAAAAATATATCTCATGTCATACAAATAATCCATCTATTTAGCTTTTTCATATATCATGGGTAGATATTCTTACCTTAACATCATCATAAACATTAGGATATTAATCATCCTTTTTATCATAGCATCATTATCATCATAATCATTATCATAACATTATCATCATTGTTATTTAAAATATGCTTTTACATACTTGAGAGCATAGTCACAAAAATCTATAGCTTTATCATAGGAGACTAGGGCTAAGTGTGGGTTCATGAACAATTGAGTCAAAATCACGTAAATAATATGAAATTCGTAGAGAAAATATGTAATTAAAATCAATTTGGGTCATTAGTAAAGGAACCCACATCAGTTCATCAGGCTCTAATCATACATACTTGAAATCATATGCTTTTGCTTGAAAGTCATATAATTCTTCATAAATCGTGCATAAATAAGTATAATCATCATGTAGAAAATCATAATCCATGCATTTCGGATCATAGCATAAAAGCCCATAAAAAATCATCATAAAAGTTTGATAGAAAGAATGTTTTTGGATTGGACTCCATGGATGAAACTAATTCATGAATGAAGCGCTACATACCTCTAGTGATATCCTTAAGAATTGGAGTAGAAAACCCTTGAAATACTTAGCAAATCTTGGAACCCCAGTCTCATGCCCCGGGAGGGACCTTGGCGTGGCCAGCACTCAAACACTATTGCTAGTCCCCAAGCGAACCACTTGGACTCATCGTCACATCATACTCGATAACGGAAGAATAATGCTCAAGAAAAGACTTTAAAGTAAGTAAACCAAGTGTTTAATATAAAGGGAAATTCCAATAAACAAGTGTTTTGGAAAAACAATACTCAACATCCACTACTCAATGTCTATGAAAACTCTACCTCTAACATCTAGATGGTACCAGGACAGGCCATGGCTACCCAACTCACAGAAAATAGAAGTAACTAATCAAATAAAATAAAGGCTCCTCCAGATAGTAAAGAGGGCTCACCAACTCTGCAACTCGAGAACTCTGAACTTTAATGGAGTGCCTGCTGAAGTCCTCTAGCACCTCTGTCTGCATCATGAAATGATGCAGTGGAGAGTGGCGTCAGTACGTGGAATGTACGGTATGTAAGATGCCTCAAGAAACAAGTAAGGCTTAGACTCAATCAACTGACTCAACTCAAGACTCAACTCCTCATCTCATGTCTCATCTCAAGTAAATAATGCAAGTTTAAATTTTGGAATCATGCTTTTCCTCATCTCATACCTCAACTCAAATGAACGGTGCAGGTTTAAAGTTTGAAATCATTATTTAAATTTTGACACAGTGTTTAATGAAACTCGATTTTGAAAATCATGATAGGCCCAACTCAAGTGTTGCTTGGAAATTTCTCTAACCGATAACTCCCCACCACTGAGGGCCTAGGTGGTGTATAGCGAAAAGACATTGTTGCCACGCCTATCCTAAACTTGCCAAGGAATAGGGCGTCAACCTCTACCTCTACATCACTCTTGGATCCAAAGAGAAAGTCTATCTATTAGGACATGGGCCACAAGAATTATCTTGCGCGACCATCCTACACTGGCGATGTAGTTCTTAGGGTGTCCCTCAATCACCCGCTCGGTGCTCAATACTCCTTCTAAGACTAAAATGTGCTCATAGAAAATGAACTCAAACTCATCTCTTTGACTCATCTCAACGAGTCAACTCGTTTCCCAATAACTCAACTCAATGTCTCAATAACTTGGGGACAACATTTATGTAAAGCAAATCACAGCTCTAACTCACACCATGCAAGACTCCTAATGATTTCGGTCATGAACATCATATTATCCAAACTCAATTCATAAGATAAAATAGGTATTCTCTATATATGTATATGAAACAAGAAAATATACTTTCCAAGTTCAATTCATAGGTTTAGAAGATTTAAATTCATACTTCTCAATTCTATACATAAGCAAGAAAACACTAAATTTAGGGATAGAGTACCAAACATTCGAATAACATTCCTATTTCATGATAATAATGATGCAGCTCATGAATTGACTCAAGTAAATTCATGAAAACTCCAAGATGTACAAAAATTTAGAACTCAAGGAATCACAAGATTTAAAACATGTGAGTTATACTCATGATCTTGACTCAAGAAGATGAAGGGGCACATGGATGAACATAGTACAATGCTTTAGGTAGCCATACATACCTGGGATGAAGTTATCAATCAATCACGTCGAGGATCTCCTCTCGAATTGCTCAACCTCAAGTTCTTCTCCTATTTCCTAAAGCCCTAGCCTTGTTAGATTATTGGAATAGGACTTAGAATGGGGATTTTAGACTCTTTTTACGACAAAATGACCTAATTAGATCGTGTATAGAGTTTAGGAGGGGTTGGGAATAGACTAGAATGCCCTTCATAAAATTTAGAAATTTTCAGCTCAAAAAAACCCAGTCCGCGACGTGAACTGCTCGTGCACTGTGTATTTTTAGAAAAGGTTTCTGAACGAGTTTTCTCAATTCCATCAAAATTTTCAAAAAAAAGATAAGTGTAAGTACGCTACAGAGGCGCGACGCGCCTCCGTCACGCACAGACACTATGTCGGTTTTTGGATCAAAAAAATATCTTTTGATCTGATTGCTCTAAAAATTGACTGAGACCATTTTTTCCACTCAATGTTTCGTGCTGATCACAAATCCATCCTTGGATTAGCCATACGAGCATTGGAAGATGCATTATGCACATACCCTTCCTCTAGGGGTATTTTGGTAATTTTACTAGGCATTACATCATCTCCCCCTTGGGATAATTCGTCCTTGAATGATGAGTAAAAGTTGATATCAAGGAACGAATATACTGAGGACTCATCTCAATACTCGCTCAACAACTTAAACTCTCGACTCCTCCTCAGCCTCAATAAACTCTACTCAGACTCAAGAATAGACAATTAACTCAAGAATAGCTAAAACAATTGAGTCAAGGGCAAGGAATTTACCTTCGATGTTCTGATCATTTGGAACGAATAGGTGTGGATATTTGTTCTTCATTTTTTCCTCGGCTTCCCATGTGGCTTCCTCAATGAATTGATTTCTCCATAACACTTTGACTAAGGCTATCTCTTTGTTCCTCAACTACGAATCTGAAGATCAAGGATTTGGACCGAAAGCTCTACATAAGATAGGCTATCCTTCGCTCCAATGATATCAACAAAGATTACCAAGGTAGGATCTCCCAAGCATTTCTTCAACATCAACACATGGAATACTGAATGGACTTCATCTAACTCGAAAGGCAACTCTAACTCATAACCAACCTTCCCAATCCTCTATATAATCTAATACGGTCCAATATAGTGTGGACTCAACATTCCCTTCTTCCCAAATCTTATGACACCCTTCATAAGTGAAATTTTCAAGTACACCCAATCATTTACCTCAAACTCTAAGTCTCTTCTCTTTATATCGGTATAAGATTTCTGGTGACTTTGCGTAGTCTTTAACCTCTCTTTAATGACCTTAACCTTCTCCATTAACCGGTGGACAAGGCTAGGTCCCATCAACTCCACTTCTCCAACTTCAAACCACCCAATTGATGATATACATCTCCTCCCATACAAGGCATCGTAGGGAGCCATTTGAATGCTTGCATGATAACTATTGTTATTTGAAAATTCAATCAATGGTAGGTGATCATCCTAATTCCCTTTTAAATTAAGAATACAACCTCTCAACATATCCTCTAATGTTTGAATTGAACGCTCTGCCTGGCCATCTAAAAGGTTGTGTTCAGGTTCACTTTAGTACCTAATCCTTTCTGGAACGATCTCCAAAATTGGAGGGTAAATTGAGCTCCTATGTCTGAGATGATGGACAAGGAAATCCATGCAACCTCAATATATCCTGGATGTAAAACTTGGTGTACTCCTCCGCGGTGTTGGTTGTCTTAAGTGCCAAGAAGTGAGCCGATTTAAACATCCTATCTGCATTCACCCATATCGGATAATGTTACTTTCGAGACCTTGGTAGACCAATAATGAAATCCATATTGATCATCACCCACTTCCATTTTAGAATCTCAAAGTTTTGCGCCAATCCGCAAGGCCTTTGATGCTCAACTTTGACATTTGGCAATTTGGGCACTTAGAAACAAACTCAGCGATATTCCTCTTCATTCCACCACCAATAGACATCCCTCAAGTCATGGTACATCCTGGTCAATCCAAGATGAATTGAATACCTCGAACTATGAGCTTCAACCACGATTCTCCCTCGGACACCCATCAACATCGGGCACACATAATTTATTTTGGTATCTCAATACCCCATCTCCCCCTTTGGAGTAGACTATCACTTTCTATTTGTGGAAAACCTCCTTCAATTGGAGTATGATAGGGTCTCGATCCTTCTTCTATCTTACCTCTACTACTAGGGATGATGTAGACCCGCTCTGAACATTGTCATTCTCCTCGAGTTGGGCTCCTAATCGAGCCAATTTATGCACTTCCTTCACTAGCTCCTTCTTCCCTTTATCAACATGGGTTGTACTACCCATTGACAACATACTAAGAGCATCAGCAACAATGTTAGATTTACCTAGGTTGTAGAGGATGCTCATGTCATAATCCTTGAGAAACCCTAATGATCTCCTCTATCGCAGGCTGAGCTCTCGCTAGCTGAAACATATTGCAAGCTCTTGTGGTTAGTGAACACATCTAATGCACTCTATACAAGTAGTGGCGCAAGATTTTAAGTACAAACACCACCGCCGCCAACTCAAATCATGGGTCGGATAGTTCCTCTCATGAACCTTCTATTACCTGGAAGCATAGGCTATCACCTTCCCCCTCTGCATCAACACACAACCCAACCTAACTCTTGACGCATCGCAATATGTTACAAAATCGTTTGTCCCATCAGGCAAGGTCAAAATAGGTGCAGTAGTCAACCTAGTCTTCAACACTTGAAAACTCTTCTCAAATTCCTAAGATCACTGGAACTTGACCCTTTTCTGAGTCAATTTGGTCAATGGTGGGGCTAGGGAAGAAAATCCATCAATGAAACTGCGGTAGTAGCCTGCCGACCCCAAGAAACTTTTTATATCAGTTGGAGAGGTCGGTCTTGGCTAGTTCTTAACCGCTTCAATCTTCTGGGCATCTACTCGAATACCATCACTCGAAATAACATGGACTAGGAAAGCCACTGACTTGAGAAAAAACTCACATTTTGTGAACTTTGCATACAACTCATGGTCTTTAAGAGTCTGAAGGACAACTCTTAGGTGATTGGCATGCTCCTCCTCTTCCTTCGAATACACCAAAATGTTATCAATGAACATGATTACAAACATGTCGAGATAGGGTCTGAACACTCTATTCTTCAAGTCCATAAAGGTTGTGAGTGCGATCGTCAACCCAAAAGACATGACTAAGAATTCAAAGTGGCCATATCTAGTTCTGAAGGCTGTCTTTGGAATGTCACACTCCCTCACTTTCAACTGATGGTATCCCGATCTGAGGTCTATCTTCGAGAATCATGGGCACCCTGATGTTGGTCAAACAGGTCATCTATGATGGGAAGAGAATATTTATGCTCTATCATGACCTTGTTCAATTGCCTATAATCTATACACACTCTGAGTGACCCATCTTTTATCCGCACGAATAGGACGGGAGCACCCCCAAGGAGAAACAGTCGGCCTGATAAAGTCATTCTCTAACAAGTCCCTTAATTGCTCTTTTCACTCTTTAAACTCAAGGGGGCCATCCTATATGGTGGAATTGAGATAGGCTGCGTATCTGGAAGAACATCAATCTCAAAGTCGATCTCCCTATCAGGAGGGGCTCTAGGTAGATCCTCAGGAAACACTTTCAAAAACTCGCTCACAATCCGAAATGACTCGACAGTAAGAAGCTCAACATCGTCAGACTTGACTCACAAGAGATGGTAGATACACCCTTTAGAGATTAACCTTCTAGCTCTAAGGTAAGAAATAAATTTGCCCTTAGGGGCAACAAAATCTCCCTTCCATTCTATGACAGGCTCATTTGGAAACTGGAACTTGACAGTTTGGGTTCTACAGTCAACAAAGGCATAGCAGGTGTGGAGCCAGTCCATGCCAAAGATTACATCAAAGTCAATCATCTCTAACTCAACCAAATCAGCAAGAGTATCCCTATGAAAGATAGACACTGCGCAATCTCTATAGACTCTCTTGGCTATGATAGACTCTCCAACAGGAGTAGAAACAAGGAAAGGCTAACACTCGGGGGGGAGGGGCCTCAAACTTTTTAGCCACATATGGCATCACAAAGGAAACTGTTGCCCCTGAATCAAGCAAAGCATAACAATCAAAAGTAAAGACTAAAGCATACTCGTCATGACATCTGGTGTAACCTCTTGGTCTTGTCAGTTCCCCAATGCATAAAGACAATTCGTCCCTCTGCCTGTCCCCAGTGTAGTTACTCTCTAAATACCCTTGGGTGATGGTATCGTAATAGAAGATTACGCCTTATTACCTAAAAATGGACATTCTTTCAGGAAGTGACTTGTCTGGCCACATTTTTAGCAAGCATTTCCTCCTTCCTTGCACTCTCCCAAACGCATCCTGCCCAACTTCCCACAAGGTGGTTTCCCTTTCAAGCAAACGGTCACAGTGGCTTGTGAACCCTATGCTCTAAAGTTTGACTAACATTGGGATTTTTTATCATACCTGACATTTGGAGCTGGTGCACTGGATGATGATGGTGCATACCCTGAATACCTCTTCTGAAAGTAGGACTTATCTCTCGTATCTTGTTTGTGTTGGCTAGGATCATGCCTTATGGACTTGGCCTTCTTACTCAAGTGTTTTTCTCTATCTTTCTTCTTGTCTTCCTCATTTTACTGGGCATAAACCATGATTCTGGAAATATCCATGCCCAAGATCAGTAATGCTGCCTTGCACTCCCTCTTCACATGTTTACCCAACCCAGACATGAACTTTCTCATCCTTGCCCTCATGTTCTGCACCATCTCCGGAGCATACCAATATAGCTTAATAAACCTGAGGTTGTACTCTTTGATAGTCATTCCCCCTTGATTTAGGTTTACGAACTCTTCAATCTTTGCCTCCCTCAACTCTTGGGGAAAGAAGTGGTCAAGAAAGGCACTCTCAAACTCACTCCACTCAGAAGGCTCAGCATCTTCACCCCAGTTATCTTCCCACTGGTTATACCAGACATTCGCCACATCCTTAAGCTGGTAGGAGACAAGCTCAACTCCCTCAATCTCCGTTGTGTGCATAGCCCTCAATACCATGCGTATCTCGTCAATGAAATTTTGTGGGTCTTCCTCAACTTTTGACCCCGTGTAGACTGGAGGGTTCATTCTCAATAAGTCTCAGAACCTAGTGGCAGCAGTGGGCTCTTGGGAGATTGAAATAGAGGCCTGAGAACCTCGGTTATTACTCTGGGAGGCCACTAGTTGGGTGAGCATAGCAATGGCTCCTCTGAAGTTCACCTCCGAGGTGGAGGCTGGCTAATGAGGAGGTGTCTACGGGACTTTAGCAGTCCTGGCAGGTTGACCCTATCTCCTTGTTTCTGCCTGAGTAGGAACCTTTGGTGGAGGATTCTCAGTGTTTGAGGATAAGGAATCTCTTTGGGAAGTTGTACATTTAGGATGCATGATCTGCAAACGCGCGACACACGAATTAGATAGGGATTTATAAAATTGAACTCTATCACACGATCTCAGAATATCAAAGAAGTGTAACTATTCCTAATGTCCTATAGCCTCCTGCTCATGTAGTGTGGTGCACAACACACCCATAAACAAGAATCTACTAGACACAGCTTCATAAACTCCCTAAGATACTTGAACTCTGTGCTCTGATACTAAGTTTGTCACGCACCGAGAGGGTACCCTTGGTGTGGTTGACACTCAGAGATTATTGCTAGTCCCCAAACGAACCACTTGGACTCATCGTCATATCATACATGACAATGGAAGAATAATGCTTAAGAAAAAACTTTAAAGTAAGTAAACCAAGTCTTTAATAAAAAGAAAATTTCCAATAAACAAGAGTTTTGGAAAAAGAATACTCAACATCCTCTACTCAATATCTATGAAGCCCCTACCTCTAACATCTAGATGGTACCATGACAGGCCATAGCTACCCAACTCAAAGAAAATAGAAGTAACTAATCAAATAAAATAAAGGCTCCTGCGGATAGCAAGGGGGGTTCACCAACTCAAGAACTCTGAACTTCAATGGTGCACCTGCTGAAGTCCTCTAGCACTTGTATCTACATCATGAAATGATGCACTGCTGAGTGGCGTCAGTACGTGGAATATAAGGTATATAAGATGGATCAAGAAACAAGTAAGGCTTCTAACTGACTTGACTCAAGACTCAACTCCTCATCTCATGTCTCATCTCGAGTAAAAAAACACAAGTTTTAAGTTTGGAATCACGTTTTTCCTCATCTCATACCTCAACTTAGAGGAATAATGCAGGTTTGAGGTTTAAAATCTTGCTTTAAATTTTGACTTAGTGTTTAATGCAACTCAGTTTTGAAAATCATAATAAGCCCAACTCAAGTGTTGCTTGGAAGATTCTTAACGGACAACTCCCCACCACCGAGGGCTTAGGTGGTGTACAATGAAAAGATGTTGTCCCCAAACGAACCACTTGGACTCATCGTCATATCATACTTGATAGGGAAGAATAATGCTTAAGAAAAGACTGTAAAGTAAGTAAACCAAGTCTGTAATAAAAAGGAAATTTCCAATAAACAAGAGTTTTGGAAAAACAATACTCAACATCCTCTACTCAATGTCTATGAAGCCTCTACCTCTAACATCTAGATGGTACCATGACACGCCATGGCTATCCAACTCAAAGAAAATAGAAGTAACTAATCAAATAAAATAAAGGCTCCTTGATACGCCTAAATTTACACTCCAAAAGGAAGAGTAAAGTGGTCGTTGGTCAAATATAAAACTCAACTAGAGTTGAGGTCGATCCCAAAGGGAACGTGTAAGAATGATTCTATTAGTGTCAACTTTAAGATGTAAATTATATTCCCAAGATAAAGTTACATAAAGTAAATAGGGGTTACGTTGTTTAAATAAATTCCTATTGTAAAGTGACTAATAAGGATGTTGATCCTGGGTTTCAAATAATTAATGAGAAGCTAGAGTTGTGTTCCCCATAACGTCTAATACGATATCAAAACTGGCTTGGTAAACTCATTCGTGATTGCACATACAAGATCAAACAAAATAGCTAATACCTAGGTCACCTTTCGGTCCTTTCTAGCTATATTTCACTCATCTCCTTTCGGTCTCAGAGTGTGTGTAACTTCGACCTTTGTTCTCGATCTCAGAATACCCTCACCTTTCTGTCTTAGGTACTTGGAACTAGGTTAAAAACCCCGAATTTCTATTGTAGAACTCTTTTCCTAATCACTACATCCCTCTAGGCATGTAACAAATACGGGCTTGCCCTAATGCGTCGACTCATTAGGGAGAAGTTAAAGCAAAGAATTCTACAATGAATGCAATGATCAATTCCTCGAATTTACCCCAGTTTGTGTTATCTTATTGAATTGTCATGGTTCCACAACCCTAGTTGTGGGTTTATCCTAGCATGTTCAATATAACTTGCCCACAATAATGTAATGAAATCATAGTACTTGACTTACGATAGAAAGAACAATGAATCTGTGTTACAATCTTCGAAGAGATGATCACAATACACCAATCTAATGTAAAATAAAGTCAAAATATTGTTCTCTCTTTTTTTTTCTTACTCCAGCGTTCAACAACTCCAAAAACGGAATAGAATAAATATATATATATATATATATATACAAGGAAAAACTAATCCAATTAAAAATAGGAAAATAGACTTCGACATGGGTACGGGTCGTTACACGGTCTGTGTGAGTCCAGACGGACCGTCACACGGTCCGTAAGTCATCACCTCCTGGTTTCTCATGGACACTGACACGGCCTGTGTTGTGTTTCACGGTACGTTTAATGGTCTGTGAGTCTTCACTTGCACGATTTCCCTTATTTTCAATGATGATCCTTCTAGTTCACGTCAACTTCACGGCATATGGCACGGCCCGTGGTAAATTTGACGGTCCTTGTGAGCCTCTTGTACATCTTGACTTGGCAGTGTCATGCCCAAGTGTGTGGTCACGGTTGGTCACACGATCTGTGTACCGTGACATGATCTGTGAAGACCTCCGTGGTCCCTCACTTGGCTCATTTTCTAGCTTCGCGCCCAAGTGTGAGGTCACAGTTGATCACATGGTCCATGTACTGTGACATGGTCCGTGAAGACCTCCATGGTCCCTCACTTGGCTCAATTTCAAGCTTCACTTCATTGGGCCTTTCACGCACCCTCCCACGGTCCGTGTGATGTTACACGGCCAGTGAGAGGTTCCGTATGTCACCACTTCACCGAATTTTCATTCTTTTTCACACAATTTCTCCGTCGGTCCATGCCTTCATCATTTTCCTACAAAGTACCAAAACACACACATCAAACCAATGCATTTGCTTGAGAACGTGCAAAAATCCATCGCTTAAAGCATCATAAGAGTCGTATTTCTACGACTCATCAACACCCTCGACTTAGAACATTTGCTTGTCTTCAAGCAATGACAACACACACAAACAACTCATAAATAAAAGTGTCTCATTCATCTTATGGGTAACCCTTTCATTTTACAATGTATGCTCAAACACCATGCCCTACATATGCTTACACCCCACACCGACCTGTATAGATTCAGGTAGGCAGCCTGCATGTATAGTCGGCCTCCATATGATCCAGGACAAAGATGAACTGGTTGTGTAAGCGACCAATCAGTGCAAAGCTAGTGCCCTCACTACAACGAAGCCTCACACACAGTGTATAAATGCAATAAAGAGACTGGAATGTAGACACTCGCACTCAGAACAAAGCTTTCCACCGACACACAAGTATGGACCATACGCTTGCCCTTATTTTCACACCGCACTCTCGAATGACCTTTTTAGGATCACTTTAGGACTTTTACGACTTGTAATATAGGCTTGGGTTAGGAAGAGGTAAATTTAAGACCGAAGTGACTAATTTTCCCTTCCCAGACACTGCTGTGACTTAGGCTGTACTTTTAGGCGTCCAAACTCTTATTGCCCCTGTCTTTCCAACTTTCTATGTAGTTGGGAGTCACGTTACTATTTATTTATTTTTTATTTATTCACACCCTCAAACTTCCCTTCTCTCGTCACTTGACTCTTTCCCATACTTATTTTCCTGTTTTTCTTACGATAGCCACCTTCAACTTAGGCTTTTTGCCTGAGTTAAAGTTCACAATGTCTTTGTAATGGACTAGGGCCAGTGTAAGCCACCCTCAACTTAGGCTTTTGGCCTAAGTTGAGGTTCATAATGTCCTTAAAGAGACCAGGGCCAAAGTAAAGATCTACAGATAGGTTGGGAAGATGAGTTGGGGATTAGAAAGAAAAGGTCTATTAAGGCTCAACTTTTGGTTCAACTGGAGCAATTTCATTTGGTTGGTTAATTTCAGGCTAAGTGACTTCATAATAAAAATGGCCTAAGATCCTATCCTAATCCAATCATTCAATCGTTGTAGTGGGACTAACCAGGCAAGTTCTAGCATAAAAGTGTGCTGCTGGATTTTTCAACAAACACGCTCACACACACGGCACATCCCTTAGACTAATTAGTGCAAATCAACCTAGTCACACTTCATTCGTCAATGAGCCAACCATATCATGCATAACATGCTTTCCACAATGCATAATAGTTTGTCAGGATGGGATACATCCACATACAAGCTTTTTACAACATTGTTAATGCTAATACTCAAAATAAAGGTTACCCTAAACAAATTTAAGCACATGTATTTACAAAAACATGAAACATTACGACCTAAACATGTCAGTTCTACTAGATAATACCCCTTCAAAGAAAAGAAACATGGCAAGAAAAACTCCTCAGGGTTCAGGATGCCCCACCCCCTCCAAAATACTATGCAATACCCTCATTGCACCATAATTAACAATAAAGCACAGGATGGGGTTAGAACATACCTGAGACGCTCTAGGCATCAGTCGGGTCATCGTGGTTAGACCCACCGAGTGGGTCTGTGTCATAAACAGGCGTGTTCGATTCGACGGTGCTCCCAGAGGCTCTTGTCCGAGCTTCCTCATATGCTAGCCGCTCTCTCTCTCTCTTCCTGTTCTGTAGCTGCTCGGCGCTGGGCTCTCATGGCCTTGCACAATTTCTTCTATTCTTCTCGGTGTGGGTCCTCCGGAGAGCTAATGTGATGGCTGCGGTGCTTCTCTTTCTCCTTTCTTTTGGGTGCTTACGAGGGTTGCACCTGGACAACAACTGACACGAGCGGAATGCCCCATATATCGTCTAGACTCGGCTCCACCGGGGCAGTGAAATGTGACATCAAAGAATCTGGAAGTGGAGCCGGAGCCGGCACCATGCTGGTATACTAGGTTGTCAGCTCGGCAATTTTAGCCTTCATATCCTGCACAGTCTACACCAAATTAGACATCTCATCGCCAGACATACTTCCAAACATGCTATGGAAGTATCCTTCCAAGGTGTTGACCTGTTCTTGCAAGCTGCCAATTTGGCCCAGTAATTCTACACGGAGATGATCCTCGGCCTACTGAACGTGAGACTGCACCACCTGAGGCAGTCGTGCCACTATCTGGTCAACAATCGCCCGTGTTTACCGCTGGTCTGTCATTACTCTGGCTAAAAATTCATAAGGGACATAAGCGTACCTTTATTGCTTCTGGGGAAGCTGTACCACTACCCTCGGTCTGCTCAGAAGCCATACCTGACTGTGGAGCGGTGGTGTGCTCTTCAAAAGACAAGGGCTGCTGCGGAGGTGCCCGAGGAAGCGGTGCAGGCAGTCCAAGCCGGTGTGCTTATTGTGGAACAGCGGGTTGTGAATATCTTTGATCATGGCAATGTTGACCACGCCCGTCAGAGCCATCTTCCGATCCAAGAAATGGGTGGTAGGGACACGTGCCTACTTGCAAAGCGCCCAAATTAGGCATGGAAAGGACATTCCTGCTCTGTCTGATAGGGCCCAGTCCTTTATCTCCATTGCAATGACCCGACCCACATTGATACCATACCGCACGATCAAGCACACTACCAATGAAGCATGAGAAGGTTGGAGTGTGTTGTCGTTTGCGGTGGGTCGTAGTCGGGCCCGCACCACCGACCACCAGAACTTTGCAACAAAAGTGAGTGATGCCTTAGTAATAGGAATTTTAGGGTTGGACACCCAAGCTGCCTCATCTCCTTGCACAACGATCTGCTCCACAACCCACTTTAACCGAGTGGCCCGTGAAGTTCATCAGTAATTTGCACGTACTTAGCGATGAATAATCCATCTGGTGGGGCGCGGTAGTCTAGCCCAAATAGGAACTTATTGATGGTGTCCGCTGAAATATCTACCTCCGCCTCACGAATTATAGTCCCGTGGGGACATTTTACAGGCCAGTTGCTTTTTCACTCTCTTGGACTGGTTACCATAGATAGAGGCTAGTAGGCTGGCAGCATAGCTTGAGTAGAATTAAGCAATCAAGTCTGGCCCGTAGTAGCTGGGTGGGATCGCCATCCACCCAAACTTGTAGGCCTCAAATGCAGTTTTAATCTCTGGAATACTATCCAGTCGATTAGTTAGGACCAGCATTACAGGGATGATGGGCTTCCATTGGTAACCCCCGGAGCCTTTAGTAAGGCCATTCACATATATTTCCTTAGCATCAGCGATTGTCCATCGTCTGCGCAAGAACACGAGAAGCCACCTTGCAGTTTCAGGGTCAGATGTCCGAGCAACCGCCTGGTGTATGGCTTCATCGTCGCTGTCTCGGAGGATCAGGATGTCGTCCTCATCCCCTGCATTGTGCTCGGCTGTTTTCAGGGTACCTGGCTCTTCCTCTTGCTCTGGGCCTCATCTTTCTCATCAACTCTCACCGTAGGAACCTCCTTCTCAGACTGGGAAGCTATATGTTGGCCCGCTGCACGAGCTCTTGTAATACGAGGGGAGTGAGGGGAGACATTATCGGGGAACTGCACATCAGACCCTCCAGAGGAGTCATCACCTGAGTCATTCTCCTAGTGTTGACTAGTAGAATCAGTGATAGAATCCCGGAGACGTGACTCATGCTCGTCCCTAGGCTGGCGTGATCTTAGACGGGGACCCATTTTTACCTGCGAATACCACAAAGAATAAAATAGTTAGTTATGTCAGAATACGCTAGATAACACACAAATTGGTACTCAAACTTCCCCTGTATTATCAAAGTGACAACAACCCTTAAGAGTGGCGTCACCCGATCTATCATAGGGAGTTTTGCACCAGGATGCATATAAAAACTAACGAGGATCAACACAGTGCAGCATTAGGTGCGAAAGTAATCTAACATGGAGGGCCTTACACAGGCCGTTTAGCATCACATGGTCCGTGGTAAGGCCCGTGTGGGTGAACTTGGGTTAGAGATGTGTCAAGTGACTTGACACGGACCGCCATACGGCCCGTGTAGAGTTACACGGTCTGTAAGGACGGTCCGTGAGAGGTGCTCCATTTCGGGGACAACAAGTGATTCCACACGGACCACTACACGGCCCGTGTAGAGTGACACGATCCGTGTACTGTACCATGAAACCACTCGTCACCCCCAGTCAGCCCCAAGGCCTAGAAACCCACATTCAATAATGAAATTCAGCATATAGCACACAAGATCGACCATTATACTTGCTTACCGCACACAAGACATCATTAATTTAACTCTAGAAACCCTAAAAGCACAAAACTCCTATGTTCAAGAATCCAAGGTTCATCACTGGTGATTTACTTTAACCCAACACAAAATTTGCTAGAAATTGTACAACAAAGTGTCATATAACACACAATGAATGAAAGAGGAAACATAGATTCACACATAGACTCAAAAATAGAGAAACTTTGAACTACAAAGAGAAAAGAAAACACAAATAAAAAAAACTTACTTGACAAGAGACAGGTGAAGTTAGAATAAGAAAATCGCCCAAGGGAAGTGCTACGGATCGTGAGGATATTGCACAAATCATGCAAGAAGAGATAGAATTTTTTGTAGGGGTGAGAAAGGGGAAATCTGGTGTGAGAGACGTTAGAGAGAGTGAATAAAAAAATGAAAGTGGGAAAGAGGATATAAATACCGGACCATACGCGTCCCAAGACAGTCCGGTAAATGGTCTGTGTCGCGTGACATGGCCCATTAACTTTACTGTGTGTTCAGCCTTTGTGGGCACTTACCTGGGCCAAGCGCCAAATGGGCCATTAAACGGTCCGTCCGAAGGCACACGGGCCGTTTAGGCCTCCGTGTTACTTCCCTTGGATAGTAACCTGTCGCGGCACCTAGACAGTTGGGTAAACAGTCCATGTTGCGTGACACGGTCCGTGGACCCTAGTGTGTGCTCAGCCTTCCGAATCGTGGAACACTTACCTGGGGCCACGCGCCACACGGACCGTTAAACGGTCTATCTGGCGGCATATGGGCTGTTTGGGCCTCCGTGTGACTCTCCTTTGACAATGGATTATTATGCCTTTGTGTCACACCCTTCACCCGCACATATGCTCGTGCGTTACTTCACAGTGCTCATCCTTCCCTGGGCCAAAAATCAAAAACAATGCAGTGCATGACATAAAATATACACACATTTGTTTTGGTTTATTGTTGATGGGTTGCCTCCCATTAAGCGTTTGGTTTAACGTCATGGCTCGACGTGGTTGTGTTGACTACTCAGTCTTCGTCAAGATGTAAGACCTCAATCACAGAGGTTTCATCTGCAACACCCAAATACTTTTTCACTCGCTGCCCATTAACTTTGAAACGGTGTCCTTCGTCCCTTTCCAGCTCAACTGCACCATGTGGGAATACCTGAGCGATCTTGTCGGGCCAGACCACCTCAATTTCAACTTTCCTGGAAACAACCTCAACCTTGAGTTGTACAGCAGAACCTTGTCACCAACATCGAAACTCCTTGGTGATATAAGATTGTCATGATGGGACTTCATCTTGCCTTGTACAGTGCTGCACTCTCATAAGCCTGGAGGCAAAATTCGTCCAGCTCATTTAACTGATCTAGCCTCATTCCACTTCATGTTCAAGGCCTTAAGAGCCCAGAGTACCTTGTGCTCCAATTCCACTAGCAGGTGACAGGCCTTACCAAACACCAATTGATATGGGGACATACCAATGGGCGTCTTGTAAGCCGTTCTGTAGGCCCATAGTGCATCGTCTAGCTTCCGAGCCCAGTCGGTTCTTGTGGCATTCACAGACTTGGTCAGAATCTCCTTGATTTCCCTGTCGGACACTTCAACCTGCCCACTTGTCTGCGGATGGTACGGGGTGCGAGGTAAGGTGTTGCGACCTTGTGTTGTCGCACCCCGTACTTAGCTAGTACAACCCAGAAGGATTTGTTGCAGAAGTGGGAGCCCCCCTCACTAATGATAATTCTGGGTGTCCCAAACCTGGCGAAGATGTTCCGCCTCAGAAACTGTACCACACTTTTGCTCTCATTATTTGGTAATGCTATTGCCTCCACCCATTTGGAGACGTAGTCCACTGCCACCAAGATGTACTTCATCCTAAAGGAGCTCACGAACGGACCCATAAAGTCAATGCCCTATACATCGAACAATTCAATTTCAAGGATAGGGGTCATTGGTAACTCTTGACGCCTAGAGATGTTGCCTTGGCACTGACACTGATCACACACGTGCACCATGTCATGGGCATCTTTGTAGATGGTGGGCCAATAGTATCCACATTGCAGGATCTTTATCGCTGTCTAGGCACAACCATGATGCCTCCCCCCCCTTTTGGGAAAGAGTGGCAGGCTTCTAGGATGCTCAATATCTCTGCCTCTAGTATGCACCGCCTGATGACCCCATCTGCGCATGTTCTGAACAAGTATGGGTCATCCCAAAAGTACCTGCGAACAACATGAAGAAACTTTTTTCTCGGGTGAGGGTTAAGGCCTTCGGGCATAATATCACTCACCAGAAAGTTAGCAAATTCAGCAAACCAAGGACTTAAGTCAGCAGAAACTGCCAATACCTGCTCATCGGGAAACGAATCATCGATGCTCAACCAATCTTTAGCTCTGGCCTCATCTTTCAGCCTTGACAAGTGGTCTACCACTTGGTTCTCCATGCCTTTTCGGTCTTACATCTTGAAGTCGAACTCTTGCAACAAGAGCACCTATCGGATTAACCTTGGCTTAGCATCCTTCTTGGTCATGAGATATCGTAATGCTGCGTGGTCAGTATGCACAATCACCTTTATACCCAATAGATATGCCCGGAACTTGTCAAACATGAACACCACAGGCAGCAACTCCTGCTTAGTCACAGTGTAATTCCTTTGAGCGTCATTCAAGGTCTTGCTGGCATAATAGATAGGATGAAAGATCTTGTTGCGCTTTTGCCCCAGCACAACACCCACAGCAACTCTGCTCGTGTCACACATCACCTCAAATGGGGAACCCCAGTCTGGTGCAACTACTATGGGTGCAGAAATCCACTTCTGCTTCAAAGTCTCGAAGGCATGCTGGCACGCATCATTAAACTGAAACTTCACATCTTTCTCCAACAGCTTGCACAATGGGTGTGTAATCTTGGAGAAGTCTTTGATAAACCTGCGGTAGATGCCCACATGCCCAAGAAAACTCCGGAACCCCTTCACTGAAATGGGAGGTGGCAACTTCTCAATAACCTCAATCTTCTCCTTATCCACCTCAATGCCCTTATTTGAAACCTTGTGGCCAAGGACTATCCCCTCCTTGACCATAAAATGGCATTTTTCCCAGTTTAACACCAGTTGAGCCTCTTCACACATTGAAGTGCCCTCCTTAGATTCAACAGACAGTCGTCAAAGGAGTCACCCTCCACAGAAAATCATCCATAAATACCTTGAGGGTATCTTCGACTATATCTAAAAAGATGGACATCATACAACGCTGGAAAATGGTCGGGGCATTGCAGAGCCCGAATGGCATCCCCCTGAAGGAAAATGTTCCATAAGGGAAAGTGAAGGTAGTCTTCTCCTGATCCTCCGAGGCGATGGATATCTGGTTGTAACCTGAATACCCATCTAGGAAGCAATACCGCCCTCGACCTGCTAACCTGTCAAGCATCTGATCCATGAAGGGCATGGTGAAGTGATCCTTCAAAGTCCATCTGTTCAGCTTCCGGTAGTCTATGCACACTTGCCACTCTGTGACAGGTCTCATAGAGACAAGCTCATTCTTGTCATTAGCCACCACTGTCATGCCCCCCTTCTTTGGGACACATTGTACTAGGCTCACCCATTTGTTGTCCGAGATGGGGTATACCACCCAGCATCTAGCCACTTGATGATCTCCTTTTTCACCACCTCTTGCATGTGTGGGTTAAGCCTTCTCTGATCCGGGGCGATGGATATCTGGTTGTAACCCGAATACCCATCTAGGAAGCAATACCATCCTCGACCTGCTAACCTGTCAAGCATCTGATCCATGAAGGGCATGGGGAAGTGATTCTTCAAAGTCCATCTGTTCAGCTTCAGTTAGTCCATGCACTCTTGCCACTCTGTGACAGGTCTCAAAGGGACAAGCTCATTCTTGTCATTAGCCACCACTGTCATGCCCCGCCCCCTTCTTTGGGACACATTGTACTAGGCTCACCCATTTGCTGTCCGAGATGGGGTATACCACCCCAGCATCTAGCCACTTGATGATCTCCTTTTTCACCACCTCTTGCATGTGTGGATTAAGCCTTCTCTGATGCTCGATGCTGGGCACACAAGCATCCTCCAACTTGATTTTGTAAGTGCAGATTCCTGGAGGAACTCTGATGATGTCAACAATGATCCAACCAATAGCTCTCTTGAACTTTTGGAGGACCCCCAACAGTGCCTTCACCTGGTTCTCATGAAGATCTACGGCTACAATTACAGGAAGAGTGTTATTGATGCCCAAGAATGCATACCTTAGGTGCTGGGGCAACTCCTTGAGCTCCACAGCAGGAGGATCCTCGATAGATAGTTTTGCTGGTGGTGTTGGCCTATTTTTCAAGTCCAAGTCCAGCTTTCAAGGTACAAATAGTCTAGTTCCCATGCCCTGTAATGCATACACGGTGTCTTTGTACCCATCAACACCATCTCCTTAAAAGTTTATCAGCACTGCAGCCAGTGTGTCTACCGTCATCTTTTCCTCTAGCGAAATCTCTGAGAAATAGTCGTCGTCTACATCCATGACAGACATCACAGACAACTCCTTAGGCCTCTTCATGGCAGCACACACACTAAATTTTACCTCCTCGGTGTTCAATCGGAAGGTGAGTTCTCCACGCTCTACATCCACTAGTGCCCTGCCAGTTTCCAGAAATGGTCTTACGAGGATAATGAGCACCTCGAAATCCACCTTACAATCAAGGATTACAAAATCTGTAGGGAAATGAACATGCCAACTCGAACCAATACGTCGCACAGAATCCCCACGGGCTTCTTCACTGATCTGTCTGTCATTAGTAGCCGTATGGTAGTGAGTGTGAGGGCTTTTAAGCCCAACTGCTGATATTTCTAGCGCCATTAAATTAATGTTCGCACCCAGGTCACAAAGAGCCCGTGCAAAATCATAGGCTCCAATAGTGCAGGGATGGTGAAGGCTCCTGGATCACCATTTTTCTCAACCAAGGACCTTGTAGCAATGGCACTACAGTGGTGTAGATTGTCAGCTGACTCAATCATGGTTGTCCTCTTCTTGGTGACTAAGTCTTTCATAAATTTAGCATAGCCTGGCATCTGCTTAAATGCTTCTACTAAAGGTATGTTCACGGACAGCTCCTTCAACATAAACAAAAACTTTTGAAACTTTCCATCCTCAGCCTTCTTTTTCAACCTTTGTCGGAATGGCGGTAGTGGCTTCGGGATGGCTAGCAGGCTCGGAGTAGTGGGAGTATCCATATCTATTGCTTGTTTGGCAGCCTCTGGCTCTGCTGGTGCTGCATCAATCTCATTATCCCCATCATCCACAAGCACCTCCATAGGGCTAGGCATCTTGCCAACTATTTTATTTTGACCTGGATCACTGGCAACAACAAGGTTAGAAAGTACCTTACCACTACTTGTGGTGATCACCATGCAGTGCCCATCATTCTTCGGATTTTGCACAGTATCACTGGGAAGTAACCCAGCCTTCCTTTGATTCAGTGAAGCTAAAACTTGCCCCAATTGCTGCTCTAGTTGCTTGATCGAGGTGGAGTGCGAGTCTACCAATTGCCTCACATTGGACATTTCTCCTTTCTCAACTCGCACCCCTTCTTTTGTGGCCTCCACCTTGTTAAGAACCTTTGCCATCATTTCCTCCAGCCTGGAGTTACCGCCACCCTTATTTTGGCGTTCTCGATTTCTATATCCATCCTTGTTCTGCCAATTCCCTTGGTAGTTATCACGACCATAGTTCCGACCTTGTTTACCGGAGTTAAAACCCTAGTAAACCCCCTGACTGCCCAAAAACTGAGCTTCTTCATCGTAGTCGCCACCTTGGTCATCATACCTAGGGAATGTGTCCATCTCTTTCATCTTCTCAGTGCCCCCACCAAGGAACCTCTTTGATAGCAAGTCTATCTATGTCCGCATTGGGCCATATCTTGATCTCGCTCTTCCTCCTTTTTCCATTGCTCCGCACTCATCTCAAAGACCATCCCAGAGCAGTCTGCATCTCTTGTGTACCATGCCCTATTGTTCTTTGCCACCTGATCCAAGATCACCACTATGTCCAGGAACGTTCTAGACATGTATGACCCTTCACAAGCTGCATATATGATTGGCTTCGTAACAAAGTTGCAGGACATGTAAAAGACTGCCTTCAAGTGTTCATCTGTCAGATGATAGTTCGGGCACTGCTTGAGTTTCTATTGGAATCTCTCCCAAGACTGGTACAATGTTTCATTCAGCATTTGCTTGTGAGATCCGATCTCATCTTTGAGCTTCAGTTGCCTTGAAGCAAGGAAGAACCTCTCTAAGAAGGCCTACTTTAGTTCTCCCCACGTATGGATGGAATCATGGGGGAGCTCATTCAGCCACCTTATCGCCTCACCAGACAGAGACAATGGAAATAATTTCAACCGCAGTGCTTGTTGACTAACTCCTGGGATCTCGAACGACTGGCATGTCGCCAAAAATTCATCAAATGCTGATTTGCATCCTCGGTGGCGGCTCCGCTGAACAATCCCTTTAACTACAACATTTGCAGCATCATGCTAGTGATAGTGAACTTGACACCAGCAGGCAGAGGTGGCAGCACTATCGCCCTAGTGGTCCCTACACCCTCATCATTATCGTTTACTGCTGGGGGATACTGAGGTCCTTAAGGTCTCAACGGAGGTTGGTGTTGTTGTGGTTGTACAAGTGGCACTTGTCGAAGTGGTGCCGCTGGTGGTATCGCATTACCAGCGAGATCATTCTCACCCAACCCATCGTGTTGTCTATCAGCAGGATTCACTGCTAACTCCTTCTGCCTTGCTGTTTCACGGTCCTGAGTATTCATTCTGCGAACTGACTTAGTGAGTTCAGGGTCGTAGGGAATAAGTGCTTCACCCTTACTTCGGGTTCTTGGCATGCAATGTTGGTTCCCGACAAAGACAAAAACAAGAAATAAATGTAAAATTAGGGACTAGACTTACAAACTGAAAGAAGCAACTAATAGACTATATTTTCACCGCATTCCCCGGCAACGGTGCCAAAATTTGATACGCCTAAATTTACACTCCAAAAGGAAGAGTAAAGCGGTTGTTGGTCAAATATGGAACTCAACCAGAGTTGAGGTCGATCCCATAGGGAACAAGTAAAAATGATTCTATTAGTACCGGCTTTCAGATGTAAATTCTATTCCCAAGATAAAGTTGCATAAAGTAAATAAGGGGTTACGTTATTCAAATAAATTCCTAGCGTAAAGTGACTAATAAGGATGTTGATACTCAGTTTCAAACAATTAATGAGAAGCTAGGGTTGTGTTCCCCATGACGTCTAATACGATATCAAAACTGGCTTGGTAAACGCATTCGTGATTGCGCATACAAGATCAAATAAAATAGCTAATACTTAGTTCACCTTTTGATCCATCCTAGCTATATTTCACTCATCTCCTTTCAGTCTCAGAGTATGTGTAACTTCGACCTTTGTTCTCGATCTCAGAATACCCTCACCTTTTGGTCTCAGGTACTTAGACTAGGTTAAAAACCTCGAATTTTTGTTGTAGAACTCTTTTCCTAATCACTACATCCCTCTAGAACATGTAACAAATACAGGCTTGCCCTAATGCGTCAACTCATTAGGGAATGTAATGATCAATCCCTCGAATTTACCCCAGTTTGTGTTATCTTATTGAATTGTCATGGTTCCCACAACCCTAGTTGTGGGTTTAGCCTAGCATGTTCAATACAACTTGCCCATAATAATGTAATGAAATCATAGTAATTGACTTACGATTGAAAGAATGATGAATTCGTGTTATAATCTTCAAAGAGATGATCACAATACACCAATCTAATGTAAAATAAAGTCAAAATGCTGTTCTCTCTTTTGTTTTCTGACTCCAGTGTTCAACAACTTCAAAAATAGAATAAAATAAATAAATAAATATATATATATATATACAAGGAAAAACTAATCCAATTAAAAATAGGAAAATAGACTTCAACATGGGTACGGGGCATTACACGGTCCGTGTGAGTCCAGACGGACCATCACACGGTCCGTAAGTCATCACCCCCTAGTTTCTCACGGATACTGACATGGCCCGTGTTGTGTTTCACGGTCTGTTTAATGGTCCGTGAGTCTTTACTTGCACGATTTCCCTTATTTTCGATGATGATCCTTCTAGTTCACGTCAACTTCACGGCATATGGCACGGCCGTGGTAGCTTTGACGGTCCGTGTGAGCCTCTTGTACATCTTGCCATGGTAGTTTCACGCCCAAGTTTGAGGTCACGGTTGGTCACATGATCCGTTTACCGTGACACGGTCTATGAAGACCTCCGCGGTCCCTCACTTGGCTCAATTTCCAGCTTCGCGCCCAAGTGTGAGGTCACGGTTGGTCACATGGTCCGTGTACCGTGACACGGTCCGTGAAGACCTCCATGGTCCCTCACTTGGCTCAATTTCCAGCTTCACTTCGTTGGGCCCTTCACACACCCTTCCACGGTCCGTGTGATGTTACACGGATTGTGAGAGGTGAGAGGTTTCGTATGTCACCATTTCACTGAATTTTCATTCGTTTTCTCACAATTTCTCCGTCGGTCCATGCCTTCGTCATTTTCTTGCAAAGTACCAAAATACACACATCAAACCAACACATTTGCTTGAGAATGTGCAAAAATCCTTTGCTTAAAGCGTCATAGGATTCATATTTCTACGGCTCATCACTCCTTCGGATAGCAAGGAGGGTTCACCAACTCGAGAACTCTGAACTTCAATGGTGCGCCTGCCGAAGTCCTCTAGCACTTGTATCTACATCATGAAATGATACACCGCTAAGTGGCATCAGTACGTGGAATATAAGGTATGTAAGATGGCTCAAGAAATAAGTAAGGCTCAGAATCAATTAACTGACTCGACTCAAGACTCAACTCCTCATCTCATATGCCATCTCGAGTAACTAGCGCAAGTTTTGAGTTCGGAATCATGTTTTCCTCATCTCATACCTTAACTTAGATGAATATTGCAGGTTTGAAATTTAAAATCATGCTTTAAATTTTGACTTAGTTTTTAATGCAACTCGGTTTTGAAAATCATAATAAGCCCAACTCAAGTATTGCTTGGAAGCTTCTCTAACCAACAACTCCCCACCACCGAGGGGCTTAGGTGGTGTACAATGAAAAGATGTTGTTGCCACGCCTACCCTAATCTTGCCACGGAATAAGACGTCAACCTCTACCTCTACCTCACTCTTGGATCCAAAGAGAATGTCCATCAATTGTGACATATGCCACCAAAATTATCCTGCGCGACCATCCTATGCTGGAAATGTAGTTCTTTCAGTACATCTCAATCACCCGCTCGGTACTCAATCCTCCTTCATAGACTAAAATGTGCTCATAGAAAATGAACTCAAACTCATCTCTTTGACTCATCTCAACGAGCCAACTCGTTTCCCAATAACTCAACTCAGTGTCTCAATAACTCGGGGCTATCATTTAGGCAATGCAACTCATGACTCTAACTCATACCATGCAAGACTCCATTGATTTTGGTCATGAACATCATATTATCTAGACTAAACTCATAAGATAAAATAGGTATTCTCTATATATGTATATGAAAAAAGAAAATATACTTTCCCGGTTTAATTCATGGGTTTAGAAGATTTTTAAAGTCATACTTCTCAATTCTATACATAAGCAAGAAAATACTAAATTTAGGGCTAGAGTATCAAACATTTGAATAACATTCATATTTCATGATAATAACGATGCAACTCATAAATTGACTATAGTAAATTCATGAAAACTCCAACATGTAAAAGAATTTAGAACTCAAGAAATCACAAGATTTAAAACATGCGATTTATACTCATGATCGTGACTCAAGAAGACAAAGGGGTGCATGGATGAACATAGTCCAATGCTTTAGGTAACCTTACATACCTGGGATGAAGTTATCAATCAATCACATCAAGGATCTCCTCTCGAATTTCTCAACCTCAAGTTCTTCTGCTCTTTCCTCAAGCCCTAACCTTAGTAGATTATTAGAATAGGACTTAGAATGGGAATTTTAGACCCTTTTTACGTCAAAATGACCTAATTAGATTGTGTATAGAGTTTAGGAGGGGTTGGGAATAGACCAAAATTTTTAGCTCTAGAAAAGGCCCAGTCCGCGATGCGAACTGGTTGCGTACTGTGTATTTTCAAAAAATGTTTCTAAATAAGTTTTCTCAATCCCATCGAAAATTTCAAAAAAAAAAAAGATAAGAGTAAGTCCGCTACAGAGATGGGGCGCGCCTTTGTCGCACGCAGACACTGTCTCGGTTTTCAGATCGAAAAATTATTTTTTGATCCGTTCGCTCTAAAACTTGACCGAGACCAAATTTCCACTCAATCTTTTATGCTGATCATAAATCCGACCTTGGATTTGTCATACAAGCATTTAAAGATGTGTTACGCGCATACCCTTCCTCTAGGGGTATTTTTGTAATACGTTACACCTAACTTCAATGGAGTCCTTGTTCTAGAGAGAGAAATATTTCAGAATCCTTGAGAGAATTATGAGGATGAATGAATTAGAATGAGTTAGGAATGGGATTTTTTGGGTTGTAGTCGGTTAAGTGGTTAAAAGGGCCAAAGTGACATAGTTTACGGCTTAAACCAATTGAAAATGTCAAAAACAACCCTAACTAAAATCTGCCAGAGCCATCCATGACACCTCAATTATAGGTCATGATTCAATCTACAACTTGTGCCTTGGCTCGTAGAACCTGTGTCATCAAAGGTTGAGCTACTGAAATTTGCACTTTTCAAACTACGAACAAACAGGATGACTCCTCATTCCTTTTACGAGTCGTATGTCACTCCGTACAGTAATTACAAACATAGAAAAATTTCCATCTTTTAGAGATCTCTTTGACGATACCACCCATATGCCATTGTCCCATTGACGACTCATCCTATTAATCATAAGTCAATTTCCTGAAATTCCATGATTTTCCAATCTTACTGGACTCAATCTATGAAAACTTCCTACAACCCGTGGACCCATCCACAAGCCGTAGTCTGGCTCGTATGACCATGTCAGTTCCAGAATTTCTCTTAACTTTTATTTTTCATGCCCATCAAAATGAGAGGTGTTATAGAATTCTCAATACGTTAAGATGTCTTAGCTGAGGTGCCTACGGGTGTCTCATTTATCATGTTACGACTAGGCCCTAGGCTTGGATCGTGACAATAGACTTCTATGAGTAAGGTCTACAATCCATATTTTCTTTCACAGTCCAAAGAATAGGTTTCATGCATAGGTCCAATTTCATAGTATCAGTATCTTTTCATAGGTTGATAGGACGGGCACATAGAAAGATCCAGGACCTATAAAGGGGGATCATGGACCCAGGACAAAATATTTCAAACTAGTTTAGATTCTACAAGCCAATAGTACGACCCATAGATGGTTGATAGTAGACTCTCTCTTGATTTTTTCTGGCATTGTACGAAAGCCAGTCTACAAGAGTTATAGACAGGACTATGACCCATAGACGGGGTCTCGTAATTCCTGGTGCCAGTTTAATGAAGAACAATTTCATCTTTTGTAAAAAAAGATTAATCAAATCTTAGACATTTTAGGATTGTTTTAGGTCCCTTATAAATATCAATTAGTCTTTTCTCTCTTCAACACCTAGCGTACTTTGAGAGAAAAATTGGAGAGGAGAAAAGAAAGGTTCAAGTGTTTCAGCAAAATTCTTCGAGTTTAGATTGAGTTACCGATTTTTCAAATATGTAAGGATATCATAGAGTTGGATTGTGTTCGTCCACGTACCCAACATCTATGTTTCCTTTTTTATGGAGTAGTGAGTTGAGTTAAAACCTAGTTTTTGAATTTCGATTCGTTAATTCTTCTTCCATTGAGTTCTATATAATTATGCATTGAAATTATTATAATTCTTTATCTCCCATATTGTTGAAATTATTATTCTTATCTCCTATGTTGTTGAAATTATTATTATTCTAATATCTCATATTTTGCTATTTTTGCATGAACTCTAGTTGAGTTGATGATCATGACTATACCATGCATTTTTTGATGTTAAGATTTATCATTTTATGCATTAAATGAAGTGTTTTTTAAATCAATTCTATGCATGTTTTGAGTAAAAATGATGATTTTCTAACGCATTGACGAAAGAAGTGATTTGAACTAATACTATATATGTGTTTTATTGAATCTAAAAAAATTGTATTTTGAGATAAAAATGATTTTGAAAGTATATTTTAAATGAAAGAGCATATGATTTGTAAATGAGAGATCATGATGGGTTAAGATAATATTGAGTTTGAAAGGTCCATTGAGACTTGATGAGATAATTTGAAATATATGGTAGATATGAGTACATAGAGTAGTATTAGCACTGACCCCACAAGCTACGTCGCTAGTGTAGAATAGATCGTGACCATTAATTTTGTCCACGCCTTAGCCTCACTGAGGGCTTTTTATTTGATACATTGATGGTTGATCATCCCTTACTCTAGAAAAGTATTAAGTAGTTATGCCAATAGTTGTGAAAAGCATTGTATCAATATTCTCTCATGTGGCAATGGTTGTCGGCTAGACAAACTCCCTAATGATGATATTTGATTTTTATTTAATTGAATTGCATATGTATGAGTCGATTTGAGAAGCATTGTTATATTTTTAAACGTCCATATCATGTTGAGTTAAGCTGACTGAGCTTTATTCTTGTCTTTGAGCTTTCTTTTAAATTTGTTTTATTCAGCTATCTTACATATCATAGCTTCCACATACTACGTAACTCAATGTTGCATTATTTTATGATGCAGATAATGGTGTTAGATATCCTTAGCAAATGCTATGTTAAAAATCTATGACATTCCAAACAGTGGTGAGACCTCCTTGCTTTCAGAGGCATCTATTATTCTAAGTTTCTTTTACTTAGTAGTCTTTTGAGGTCTGAATTATCTTGGTACCTTTTTATGAGTTGATAGAGGCTTCATAGACTAAGTCAGATAGAGTTGAAGTGGAGTCTATTTTCCTTTTGAGTCAATTTTGAAAACTATTATTATTTATTCGAATTGGAACATTGAGTTATTTATTTAATAAGAAAAGCCTAGCAAACTATTTTTATATGATGATTTAAATGTCCACTTGAGTACTTTCTTTAGTTTTATTGAGTCTTCCTGTAATTGAATGAGTTATCAAGCTAAGTGATTCGCTTGGATTAGAAATGGTTTGTGAGTGTCGGTCACTTCTTGGGTACCATTGCCATGCCCCAGGAGGGCACCCTAGACATAGCCGGCACTCGAAGACTATTGTTAGTCCCCAAAAAAACTACTCAGTCTCAAGATAGTCATTCAACCATCAGAGATAACGGAAAGTATTAGAGTCAGGAAAATAAGATAGTGGGCAACTAAGTTACTTCTATATTAATGTAAGAAGGCCATGTGCAACAACATCAGTCTCAACATCTATGACATAATAGGTGGTTTAGGGAAATCAATTCAAAGAGGGAAAGACCCCAACATCAAATCCTCATCTCTAGTCTATGAAGCCTCGTCCTCTACAGTCTAAGATAGTACCATGACAAACCATGGCTATCCAACTCAAAGAGAATAAAGCAACTGATAAACATAAAAGAAAGGCTCCTTCGGATCGCAAGGAGGGCTCACCAATATCTAGAACAAGAGAACTCTGAACCTCAATAGCGTGCCTGCTCAAGTCCTCTATCTCTTGTATTTGCATCATGAAATGATGCAGCGTCGAGTGGCATCGGTACATGGAATGTACGGTATGTATAATGGCTCAAGAAACAAATAAAGCTCAAACTCAATAAATCAACTCGAGTCAAGACTCAACTCCTCATCTCATAACTCAACTCAGGTAAATCGTGCAAGTTTAAGGTTTGAAATCATGCTTTTAGAATTAGACTCAGTATTTGCTGCAACTCAATTTGAAAGACTCATGATATGCTCAACTCAAGTATTTACCTTTGATGTTCTCATCATTTGGCACAAATAGGTGTGGATATTTGGCCTTCATATCATCTTCATCATCCCACGTGGCTTCCTCAATGATCTAATTTCTCCATAGGACTTTGACTGAGGTTATCTCTTTGTTTCTCAACTTACGAATTTGGCGATCAAGGATTTGGACCGGAATCTCCTCATAGGAGAAGCTATCCTTTACTCGAATAGTCTCAACAAGGATCACCAAGGCAAGATCTCCCAAGCACTTCTTCAACATCGAGACATAGAATATCGGATGAACTCCATCTAACTCGGGAAGCAGCTCTAACTCATAAGCAACCTTCCCAATTCTCTCTAAAATCTGATAGGGTCCAACATAGCATGGACTCAACTTTCCCTTCTTCCAAATCTTATGTCACCCTTCATAGGTGATACTTTCAAGTACACCCAATCCTTTTCCTCGAACTCTAAATCTCTTCTCCTCGCGTCGGTGTAAGATTTCTAGCCACTCTAGGTAATCTTCAATCTCTCTCTAATGACCTTAACCTTCTCCATCAATCGGCGGACAAGATCAAGCCTAATCAATTCCGCTTCTACAACTTCAAACCACCTAATTGGTAATCTACACCCCCTCCTTGCTTCATAGGGAGCCATTTGAATGCTTGCATGATAACTGTTGTTATATGCAAATTCAATCAATCGTAAATGGTCATCCTAATTCCCTTTGAAGTCAAGGACACAGGCTCTCAACATATCCTCTAATATCTGAATTTTGCGCTCTGCATGGCCATCTGTTTGTGGATGAAAGGTTATACTCAGGTTCACCTTAGTACCCAATCCCTTCTGGAATGATCTCCAAAATTGGGAGGTGAATTGAGCTCCTCTGTCCGAGATGATAGACAAGGAAACCCCATGCAACCTCATAATCTCCTAGATGTACAACTTGGCGTACTCCTCTGCAGTATTAGTCGTCTTGACTGCCAAGAAATGAGCTAATTTAGTCATCTTGTCCACAATCACCCATATCAAATCATGAAGCCTTCAAGATCTCGATAGGCTTGTAATGAAGTCCATGTTAATCATCTCCCACTTCTATTCCGGAATCTCAAAGTTCTGTGCCAAACCGCAAGGCCTTTGATACTCAACTTTCACTTGCTAGCAATTCGGGCACTTTGAAACGAATTCAGCAATACCCCTCTTTATTCCACTCCACTAATAGGCTTTTCTCAAGTCGTGTTACATCCAGGATGAATGGAATATCTAGAACTATGGGCTTCAGCCATAATCCTCCCTCGAACACCATCAACATCTGGAACGCGCAATCTACTCTAGTACCTCAACACTCCATTTCCCCCTTTGGAGAAGACCATCACTTTCTGTTGGTGGACAGTCTCCTTCAGTTGGAGTATAATAGGATCTCGATCTTGCTTCTCTTCTACCTTTACTACTAGGGATGATGCAGACCCGCTCTGAACATTGACTCCTCCCTCATCATTCTCCTAAAGTTGGACTCCCAATCGAGCCAATCTATGTACTTCCTTCACTAGATTTTTCTTTCCTTTCTCAATATGGGTTGTGCTACCCATTGACAACCTACTAAGAGCATCAGCAACAATATTAGCTTTACCTAGGTGGTAGAGGATGCTCATGCCATAATCCTTGAGCAACTCCAAACATCTCCTCTGTCGAAGGTTGAGCTCTCGCTGATTGAAGACATACTGCAAGATCTTGTGGTCAGTGAACATATCTACATGCACTCCATACACGTAATGGCGCTAGATTTTAAGTGCAAACAATACCGCCGCCAACTCAAGATCATGGGTTGGATAGTTCCTCTCATGAACTTTAAGTTGCCTGGAAGCATAGGCTATCACCTTCCCCCTCTGCATCAACACATAACCCAACCCAACTTTTGAAGCATCACAATATATTACAAAATCCTCTGTCCCATCGGGGAAGGTCAAAACAGGTACAGTAGTCAATCTAGTCTTCAACTCTTGGAATCTCTTCTCACATTCCTCGGACCACTGAAACTTGACCTTTTTCTGAGTCAATTTGGTCAATGGTGCAGATAAGAAAGAAAATCTGTCAACAAACCTGCGGTAGTAGCCTGCCAACCCCAAGAAACTTTTTATGTCAGTTGGAGAGGTCGGTGTTGTCCAGTTCTTAACCGCTTCAATCTTCTGGGCATCGCCAAAACAACATGGCCTAGGAAAGCCACTCACTTGAGCCAAAACTCATATTTTGAAAACATTGCATACAACTCATGGTCCTTAAGATTTTGAAGGACAATTCTGAGGTAATTCGCATGCTCCTCCTCATCCTTCCAATACACTAAAATGTAGTCGATGAACATGATTATAAACATGTCAAGATAGGATCTAAACACTCTATTCATCAAGTCCATGAAGGCTGCAGGTGCGTTCGTCAACCCAAAGTACTTGACCAAGAACTCAATTGTCCATATCTAGTCCTGAATTGAGATAGGTTGGGTATCGGGAAGAACATCAATCCCAAAGTTGATCTCCCTATTAGGAGGGACTCCAGGTCGATCCTCAGGAAAAACTTTTGGAAACTCACTCACAATCGAGACTGACTCAAGAGTAGGAGGCTCAACATCATCAGACTTGTCTCGCACGAGATGGTAGATGCACCCTTTAGAGATTAACCTTCTAGCTCTAAGTTAAGAAATAAATTTTCCCTTAGGTGCAACGGAATCTCCCCTCCATTCTATAACATTCTCATTTGGGAACTGGAGCTTGACAGTTTAGGTTCTACAGTCAATAGAGACATAGCAGGCGTGGAGCCAGTCTATGCCAAGGATTACATCAAATTCAATCATCTTTAACTCAACCAAATCAGCAAGAGTATCCCTTTGATAGATATACATTACGCAATCTCTATAGACTCTCTTAGCTATGATAGACTCACCAACAGGTGTAGAATCGGGGAAAGGATCAAGTAAACACTCAGGGGAGATTCTAGCCACATATGGCGTCACAAAGGACACTGTTACCCCTGGATCAAGGAAAGCATAACATTCGAAAGTAAAGACTTGAAGCATACCCATCACGACACCTAGTGCAACCTCTTGGTCTTGTCGGTTCCCCAATGCATAAAGATGGTTCGTACCTCCATTTGTTCCCGGTGTAGTACCTCTCTAGTTACCCTTGGGTGGTTGCATCGTAGTAGAAGACAACACCTTATTACCCCAAAGTGGACATTCCTTCAAAAAGTGACCTGTCTAGAAACACTTGTAGCGAGCATTTCCTCTATCCTTATACTCTCCCAAATTCATCCTGCCACACTTCCCACAAGGTGGTTTCCCTCTCGGGCCAAGGGTCACACTAGCTTGTGAGCCCTATGCTCTAAAGTTTGACTGACCTTGGAATTTTTTATAATACCCATCGTTTGGAGTTAGTGCACTGGTTGATGATGGTGCACACCCTGAATGCCTCTTCTAAAAGTAAGACCTATCTTTCTTATCCTATTTGTGTTGGCTAGGATCATGCCCGGTGGACTTGGCTTTCCTACTCAAATGCTCTTCTCTGTCTTTCTTCTTGTCCTCCACAGTTTTCTGGCATATACCATGATTCTGGAGATATCCATGCCCAGATTCAGTAATGCCTTGCACTCCCTCTTCACCTGTTTACCCGACCCGAACACGAACTTTCTTATCCTCACCTTTATGTCCTGGACCATCTCTTGAGCGTACCTGGAAAGCTTAATAAATTTGAGGTTGTACTATTTGATGGTCATTCCCTCTTGTTTTAGGTTCATGAAATCCTTAACATTTGCTTCCCTTAGCTCTTGGGGAAATAAGTGACCAAGGGAAGCACTCTCAAACTTATCTCACTCAGCAGGCTCAACATCCCCACCTCGGCTATCTTCCTATTGGTTATAACAGACGTTCACAACATCCTTAAGCTGATAGAAGGCAAGTTCAACTCCCTCAACCTCATTTGCATGCATAGCCCTCGGACCTTGCACATTTCATCAATAAAGATATGTGGGTCCTCCTCAACCTTTGACCCCATATAGACTGGTGGGTTCATCCTCAAGAAATCTCTGAGCCTGGTTGCAGTCGTGGGCTCTTGGGAGTTGGAGCTAAGGGTCTAGGGACCTCGGTTGTTACTCTGGGAGGGCACTAGCTGGGTGGCCATAGCAATGGCTCCCCTGAAGTCTGCCTCTGAGGTGGAGTCTGACTGAGCAGGAGGTGCCTGTGGAATCTCAACAGCTCTGGCAGGTCGACCTGGTCTCCTCGTCCCAGTCTGAGTAGAGACCTCTTGGTGGGGGATTCTCAATGTTTGGGGTTGAGGCATCTCTTTGGGCAGTAGTACATTTAGGAGGCATGATCTGCAAACGCGTAATGCACGAATCAGAAAAGAATTTATAGAGTCAAACTTTATCGCACGAACTCAGAATACAGAAGAAGTGTAACCATTCCTAATGTCTAATAGCCTCCTGTTTATGAAGTGTGGTGCACAACACACATAAACAAGACTTTACTAGATACAACTTTATAGACTCCCTAGGACTCTTGAACTCTGTGCTCTGATGCCAAGTTTTTCATGCCCCGGGAGGGTACCCTAGACGTGGCTGACACTCGAAGACTATTGCTATTCCTCAAGCGAAACACTCAGTCTCAAGACAGTCATTCAATCATCAGATATAGTGGAAAGTATTAGAATAAGGAAAATAAGATAGTGAGCGACGCAGTTACTTCTACATTAATGAAAGAGGGTCATAGGCCAACAATATCAGTCTCAACATCTATGACATAATAGCTGGTTTAAGGAAATCATTCAAAGAGGGAAAGACCCCAACATCAAATCCTCATCTCTAGTCTATGAAGCCTCTACCTCTACAGTCTAAGATGGTACCACGGCAGGCCATGGCTATCCAACTCAAAGAGAATAAAGCAACTGATATAGATAAAAGAAAGGCTCCTCCGGATCGCAAGGAACCAATATCTGGAACAGGGGAACTGTGAACCTCAACAGTGTGTCTGCTGAAGTCTTGTATCTCTTGTATCTACATCATAAAACGATGCAGCAGCGAGTGGCGTGAGTACGTGGAATGTACGGTATGTATAATGGCTGAAGAAATAGATAAAGCTCAAACTTAATAAATCACTCGACTCAAGACTCAACTCCTAATCTCATAACTTAACTCAAGTAAATCATGCAAGTTTAAGGTTTGAAATCATGCTTTTAGAATTAGACTCAGTATTTGATGCAACTCAGTTTGAAAGACTCATGATATGCTCAACTCAAGTATTCCCTTGGAAGTTTCTCTAACCGACAACTCTCCACCCCACCATATGTTTTGGTGATGTACAACCAAAAGATATCGTTTTCATGTCCGCCTAAACTTGCCAAGGAATAGGATGTCAACCTCTACCCCTCTCTCTTGGATCCAAAGAGAATGTCCATCTATTGGGACATCGACCACCAGAATTATCCTGTGCGACCATCCTACACTGGCAATGTAGTTTTGGGGTGCTCTTAGATCACCCACTCGGTGCTCAATACTCCTTCCAAGACTAAAATATGCTCATAGAAATAAACTCAAACTCATCTCTTTGACTCATCTCAACAAGTCAGCTCAATTCTCAATAACTCAACACAATTTCTCAACAACTCAATAACTTGGGACCATCATTCATGCAATGCAACTCAGCACTCTAACTCACGCCATGTAGGACTCTCACTAATTTCGGTCAAGTACATCATATCATCCAGGCTCAACACATAAGACATAATAGACATTCTTTGCATACATATATGCAACAAGAAAACATACTTCCCAGGTTCAACTTACTGGGTTTACAAGGTTAAATTCATGATTTTCAATTTAGTCAGTAAGCAAAGAAAATACTAGATTTAGGGTTAGGGTATCAAGCATTCGAACAACATTTATATTCCATGGTAATGACGATGCAACTCATAAATTGACTCAAGTATATTCTTGAAAACTTCAACAAATGCAAAACTTTGGGAACTCAAGAACCACAGGATTCAAAACATGCAATTTATACTCATGATCTAAAATCAAGAAACGAAGAGGCACGTGGATGAACATAATCCAACGCTTTAGGTAGCCTTACATACTTGGGATGAAACTCTCAACAATCTCTTCAAGGATTTCCTCTTGAATTCCTCAATCTCAAGCTCTTCTCTTCTCTCCTCAAGCCCTAGTCTTGTTAGATTATTCGAAAAGGACTTAGAATGAGGTTTTAGATAATTTTTACGACAAAATGACCTAATTAAATCATGTATACAGTTTAGGAGGGGTTTGGGAATTGACCGGAATGCCACTCACGAATTTTAGAAATATTTTTCCAACTTCGGAATAAGCCAGTCTGTGATGCGGACTGGTCGCGTACATGTATTTCTCTCCGAAAAGCTTCTGTACGAGTTTTTTCAATCTCGTTGAAAAATTTTTAAAAAAAGATTATAAGTGTGGGTCCTCTACAGAGGCGCGACGTGCCTCCGTCACGCACCAATATTGTCTCTATTTTCGAATCAAAAAATTATCTTTTGATCCGGTCGCTCTAAAAATCGACCGAGACCATTTTCCTACTCAATTTTTCATGCTGATCACAAATCCGGCCTCGAATTTTCCATACGAGCATTGGAAGATGCGTTACACCCATACACCTCCTCTAGGGGTATTTTGGTAATTTTACCGGGAGTTACAACCCTCTCGAGGAGTGACAAACAACATTTGCTCTTTCTTTGTTGAGTATGTGGAATGTTCATACGGCTATAAATAGACCTTAATTAGAAAATTGTTGATCCATAGAATTTATGGGTGAGCCATCTCTTTCATGCTACTATAGATTCACATGAAATCTTAGGCCATTTCCTTCACACTTAGGTTGTTGTTAGGCATTATTTATTTTATAATTTTCGGAGTTGCATCCTCTTACTCTAGACCTATGATAGAGTTTTGATTAAAAAAAAAAAGCTTTTAGGTTCTAGGGGGTTAAATTCTACATTGTTCTTAACTTAATTTATTTGAGTACGAGCGAACTCAACTCTTGGCTGATATTTAAATTTGCTTACACATTTTTAAATACATGTTTCCTATTTGTATGCTTAGTTGGGCTACTGTAATGATTCTCCCATCGAAAAGTTAGTGTGGGTGCCAATTACGACTAGTCAGGATCGTAACAGTACCTTAGAACATTACTTGTTGCTTATCAAGTTGTAATGTCCGTCAATCAATACACATAAAAAGAATATAAAATCTGATTCTTCAATAAAACGTCAATCGATGATTTTGTATCACTTGTGTGTAAAATATTATCAACTAAAGTTTCTATTTAGTAATATTTTTAACAAAATAAATAAATCATCGATAAAAACTTGAAAATCACGTCAATTTATGGTAAAATATAATCCTTCAATAAATTTGTGTTGTAGAAAAATTGGGAAGAGAAAAATATTTGGGTATGAAATAAAGTTAAGGAGAGAATGTGAATTGCAACAACGAGAAATTTATTAAAAAAATAACAATCTAGGAAACTTTTGGTGTATTAATATCAAAAAAAGGAATATATCACAAGTATGAAAATTTCAAGGAGAGTATGTAGGAGTAATTTATAGAAAGACAATGAAAAATATTTGAAAAATTAATAAGAAATTAATATCATGGAAAATTTAATCTAAGGTATTGAGTCTGATTTAATTGACTTCTTTTATTCGAGCTTTTAATTTTTTAAACTTTTTTTTTCTGTATTGATAAAATTCTATTACTATTCTGTGAAGAGTGAAATCTTCTCTTAGGACTTGTAATATTTAATTTTTTTTCTTCTCAATCTAATTTATATGATATAATTTAATTTGATATGATATTTAAAAAAGATAAAAGTAAGGCTTTTGATTTAAAATAATCTTAGATATTTGTACAGTTATACATCATCTTATTAAGGGCAAACAAAAAAAAGATAAATTATTTTTAATTATAGTAAAGTGATATTTATTTTGATACAATTAAAAAGAAAAGAATATTACATAAAGTGAGTAGAAGGAAATAATATATTTATATATATTTTTTCTCATAATCAATAAATACAAAAGCAAATAGTATTAGCAGATTCACTAATAACCCATTCTTTATGCTTAAAATGCGTTATTTGTTTTTTCTTGAGGACTAAGTAGCATGGAAAAAAAAGGACTTTCGGTTTAATGGGATAACATTACAATAAAAGATACGTTTATTGGTAATAATTTTCTTTTAACCGTTATATTTATTGTGGCAAAAACATTAATAGTATTGAGTGAAAATCGCTCAAGCGTTAACCCATATTTATATAAATTATGAATAATATAAATTATCGCTATATTTTATATTTTCTTTGTTTATTTTATTTATGTACTATATTAAAAATAAATGTCTAATAATACGTGTTCACTTTATGAAATCAAACGATAATTTTATACTTAGTTTATAATTTTTCCTTATCATTAATTATAATTATTTTTTATTATATTTTTCAGGATATTATACTTATTATATATATATATATATATATATATATATATATATATATATATATATATATATATATATATATATATATATATATATATATATATATATATATATATATATTAAAAATCAATCAAGCAACCCTATGGACGTTAATAAAACTCAAAAGGCATCATTTTTTATTAATACTTTATTTTATTTCAATCATTCGAAAAAATTTATAGCTATTTGCAAATGTTACAATTCTTCAAAAAGGTTATAACCCTTCGAAAAAATCATAACCCTTCAAAAAAAAGTCACAACTTTTCAAAAAAAGGTACAAATTTTCGAAAAACCTTTCAAAAAAGTCACAAATCCTTCAAAAGTGTCACAACCCTTCGTAAAATTCATAATCCTTTGAAAACATCATAACTCTTTGAAACATTCACAACTTTTCAAAAAAGTCATAACTCCTTGAAAAAGTCAAAACCTTTCGAAAAAGTCACAATTCATAACTCTTCGAAAAAGTCACAACTCTTCGAAAAAGTCACAACCTTCTAAAAAGTCATAATCCTTCACAGTGGAAAATTGTCCGCTTTAAATATTTATTACATTGATTTTTAAGTTGGGGTATCATAGTAATCTTTTTGGCAAAGTCACCACTCCTTGAAAAAGTTACAATCTTTCGAAAAAGTCATAATCCTTCAATGTGAAAAATTATGTGATTTCAATATAATATAATATAATAAATATACATAAAATATAAAAAATATATTAATAAATTGATTTTTAAGTTGGGGATATTATAGTAATTTAATATTCAAGTTAGTGAGTTCAAGCCCTATTGACAGGCCAATTATATCACGAAATAATGTTATAATTCAAAAATATTATTAGAAAAATAGGACTTGAAGTTTTTGAGATAAATTAGTAATGCTAAATTTTTTATATAGAAAGAATTTAATAATTTTAAAATATTTTATTAATTTTAATATTAAAATTTATAAAATTTAATTAAATTACTTATGACCTACCTAATTATTATTAAACGGAAAAAAAAAGTATAATGTTAAGTGTAGCTTATTCTTGAGCCTCACCTCGATAAATTCCCGATAGGCAATAAAAAGAGACGGTTAAGTTTTAGCGAAAGTATCCAAATGAGGAAAGTTGGCGCGTGGGTTTTAAATGCCAAAGGATAGAGTCAAATATGAGAAATGGGACTGATCGATAAGAAAGTTGTGGCTGGGTTTCACCCACCAAAAGTACGGGTGGGTTCGGTTTTGCGGTTCAGTTTTTGCCTAAAATTAAAGATAGAACGGAAGGTAATTTGGCGGTTCGGTTCGATTTTGCCAAAAAAAAGTAAACCATTGATTTTTCGGTTTTGTTTTTCGATTTTTAAAAATAATTTTTTAAAGTAAAATAATATGTTGGGTAAAGACATATCGTTGTATAGATATGCTAAACAATTGGTAAAGAGTAAAGTTTGGATCAGTACAATTATCACAATATAAAAACTACAATTATCACCAAGAAAATTGCAAACATATGTTCTAGAAAAACAAATATCAAATACTCCTTGGAAGGTTCAAGTCAATTGTGTGTATCCAAAAGAAATTATCAAACGATTATCAAATACTCCTTGAAGTATCAATTAGTTGCAGGTGATAGTAGCCAAAAGACTTCTCCTTGGAAGCTTCAAATCTATGTCTCTTTCGTGCAACAAGAAAGACTTTCCTTCTTAGCCATGTAGCCTATAAAGTATAAACGGCATAGTATAGTAAAATTGGTTTTTGACGGTTCGGTTCGATTTTAGAAGACCAAAATTGAAATCGAAACCGCAAAAAATCGGTTCGGTTCGATTTTTTGTGTTCGGTTTCAGTTTCTTACTGTGCGATATTTTTTTTTTTTGGTATTTTTCGATCGATTTCAGTTCGATTTTCAGTTTTTGGTTTTAGGGACCCACCCCTAACCAAAAGATAATTCATTCCCTTCCAGTGAAACATTCTGAATTCCGATACAGGAAATAAGCACATTTCATTTCGGAGCGGAGTTAAGAACTTAGTGTGATTTAATAGAACTCAATAAAATTTATCTAAATGATTTGTGCGTTTATTATTGTCTAAGTAATCTAAGGATGACTTGATCATTTAACATTTTCAAGAATTTTTATATTTTTCAAAAACATTTACTTTGTAAGTAAAATAGGTTAAAAAAATTCCCCTGTCTTGATTTCGCCATAATGACAAGTAAAAATGAAAGCCAAAGTAAAAACATTTTGACATCTAATAGTGAACAGATGGTATTTATATTAATAAAATCATTAAATAAATATAAATAATAAATTAAGAAATCTAAAATTTTATTTTGAAATTCATAATTTTGAAATCGCCTCGTTTCTTCCACATACGTTATAAAAAGAAATGTCCATTATATTTGTTGCCGAAAGTGAAATAAGATGATGGACGAGCTAGGCATGCTACACCAATTAGAAAATTCCATTATTACATCTTTTATCTAATGCAATTTTATCATTTCTCAAAGCCTCATGCCCTCTGACATCGTCTTCATTTATATTATTTTTTATTCGATCACAAATTCTTAAATGGTTTCCCATCCTTATAAGTAGGGAATAAAACCCATGGAAATGACACAAAGGCATCAGAGAAGATAGGGTTTAGATTATATATACCTTTATGTGATTTAAAATACTTTTGGAAGTAGGAGTAGTATGAACTCAGAATGTGTTTGACATGTTTTGATGCTCCAAGAACAACGGTAACAGTTGTATAAGGACTAAACAATTAGATCCATCTTGTCTTGCAAAATTAGATTCATCGTTTAATTTCTATATTGGGTACATAGGAAAGTGTCAAAAAAGATTCAGCGTGTCTTAAATTACCTGCCATGCTATAACCCATGAGGGCCCGACAAGATGCTTATCATTATTGGTTCACCATGTGCCTACCATTCTACACTATCTAGGCTTCCTACCACTTTTAGTTTATCTCTTACGCACATCTTTCCTACAATATAGTTTGCTTTTTATCATAAAACATGAAATACTATGTTATTAATTTTATTTTTGATTCAAACAAAATGTTATGAGTTTGCTTAAATCACAATACATATTTTCTATAATTTTAAATATCCATATCTAACGGGAGTAACATATTGTCACAAATATTAAGATATAATAGTGAATGTTTTATACGATCATATATTATTGATAAAATTTTAAAATAATATTGTTTATTTGTTATAATAGTAATAACATAATTTTTTTTTATATTATATCAGTGTATCTACCGACAATCCTTTTATGATAACTTTTTAAAAAGTAAAAAATAAAAAAAAATAAGACATACAGTATACTATCTCTTTCCTAATTTACACGAGTCACTTTCTTTTATAGTCAATTCAAAATAGATTGATATATTTCTATATTTTATAACAATTTTTAACTTTAAAATACCTATTTTACCCTTAATGAAATCATTTATAGCCATTCAAATATATATAACTTGTTTTAATTCATAAATTTTAATAATCTATTTTTTTTTTTAAACTCAATATCAATCAAACTACATCACATAAAATGAGATAGCAGAATATGGTATAAAGGTCAAGCTGGGCACAAGCATAACCGATCACTCCTAAAAGGGAAAGGTTTGTGGAGTTTAGTGCCTTTGAAACTTCTCTAAAGGGAAATTCTGTTAGGGTTTCAATCAATGGTAGCCATCATATGATCTCATTATAAGGGTAAGAAGCATCTGCCAGCTGCAATCATTCATACACGAATTGGCAAATCACTTTATGACTGTACAATTACATCATGTATTCCCCACTCTTCCATTATTTCCTTGAGCCTCTCTCTGTCATTCCATTTGTTTTTTTCCCCTCAATTTATATCATTTACTTTCTTTCTTAATAAATTTTAAAAATAATGACATATTTTTATATTTATTGAAAATTAAATTTTAAATTTATTTTATTTTTAATGAAATAACTATTAGCCACACAAATATCTCTGACTCATTTTGGATCATCAATTTTTTTTTTTAAAAAAAAATTCTTAAATTCTGTGCCAAGTTAATTAAGTTATACAAATTGAAATGGAGGGAATAATTTTTAAGCTTATGTAAAGTTTTAAAATAGTTATTTATGGCATAGTACATAAAAATACCTTTTAATGTAGCCCCATCTGATAATTATGCCCTTCAATTTTGGTGTTTACGAATAAGCACTTAGACATTTATAAAGTTAAATAAATAGATGCACCATCTTACGTGACATAGGACGCCACACCAAACACAAATTGTCAGGTAGGATGACACTTGGCACACATATAGCTACTATTTCAACTTTATACAAGTTTAAGTGTTTATCTATGCAAACTCAACGTTGAAAGCATAAATATAAGCTGAAGTTAAAGTTAAAAGCGCACATTTATATTTTATGCTTTATTTATTTTAAATAATAAATAAGAATTTTTCGTCCAATTTACTCTAGAAAAGCCAAAATAATGTAACTTCCTATGAAATTTTATATTAAGAAAAATTAGCTTGACTACATTCGTGTAATAATGTTGTAAGTTCATTGACCTTCTATAAATTAACCCCCTCACAGGTCACAATGTAACGATGTCAAAAAAGATTAAAATTCTAAAACATATTTTAATATCGGTTGCTGTAAAATTCTAAAGCAGATCTTAATATCGGTTGGTTTACCATTTCCTACTCTTAAACAAAGTAAACAATTTTAGGGTACATTAGTAATAAGTATTAATGTATTGCATCAGTGAGAACGAACTCAAATTGTCTGATAATTTTATAGTCGAGATCGAAAGCAATATTTCTTGCCACATCCTCGAAGGTGCTGGGTTTCATTCTTAACTCTCCTTTTCTTTTCTTATCTTCTTGTTTGTTCTTCCAACTTTAGGCCTTTTCTTCCACCTTTTTCCCTTAATAGTTTTGTCTAAAAGAATATTAAAATGGCTAACATATAAATGACTCCTAACATTGAAACATTTTCTTATATAAAAAGTAGAGAACAAAATGCCACAAAAACTGACCAACGAACAATTAAAAATCCAAGGGAAAATGGGAATGGGTAAACGGAGGAGGGAGGGGGTTAGTGGATGTAATGAATCGCTGATTAGGAGACAAAGAGCTTAATGATTGGGTTAATTTAGCATGAGAGAACGTATGATTATGTGATATGGTATTGCGTGCTTATGTAACAAATGCTACTTTTCTTTTTTAAAGATAAAGTAAAACAAAATAATTAAACTGATCTTATAACAAATGCAAGCCGCACAAAGTGGAATTTGAACACTTCTAGGTGAATGTGTGACATATATCCCTAGATAGAGTGCGTAGTGGAAATATCTTTAATTTACTACACAATTGTCAAAGGTCACTTTCCACACTGTTAATGATTAACTAATAAAAAGCATATATACTTTAAGCAGCTTTGTGAGCAGTAGAAGATCCTCTAGTGGCTTCACATTAGCGCATATCTATGTTTCGATCTCCCATTGGTTCACATATTCGTAAATTATGTCTAACTTTATCTTTATTTATAATAGTAACCTTATAATAGTAACCTTTTTTAGTTTGTAACATTCAGAATTGGTAAGTTGAGTTCACTTAAGTCCTTGGTCTAGCCATAAAGATGAATTTCACCTCACAACTTGGTCCATCTACGGGTGTATGCATTACTAACCCTTATCCTGGTCCCAGATTTAGCCATCCTAATATGGTTCATTCAGGCTAATTAGATGAGTATAATCCATGTAAATCTCTAGTATTTATCCCTTTTCCCATTCAATATACCCTTGGTCCGGCAAGTAAGAATAAGGTGAGTTCTAACGTTGACCATCGTTAAAAAACTATCAAAATAAAAAGATAAATAATACACACATGCACACTATTTAGGATTACTATTTATTAGGTTTTACTTTGTTAATTCTTCATGGTTCTCACAACCCTAGTTGTGGGTTTAGTTGCTCATATTCATAAGATGATGATCAATGATAGACATTATATGCATATTCATGTACTTACAATTAGAATATATGAAAACTTGGAATCTACAATTGATATTCATACTTAAAAGTCACTAAAAATATGAACAAACAAAAAGTAAAGATGTGTAAATTTTATATTGAGTCTAAACTGAAAAACGTGGCAGAATATGTAAGGCGAATCCTACAAAATGTATTTATGACATCAAAATTCTATTTCAAACTGAAATAGGATAACTGGATCTGACAACTTCCACTAGCCCATGCACGAGTCAGAAATCAAACAACGTCTCGTGATCTTCATTCGTAAATACTCCTTACAAGCGCTGGCCTCAATCTACAGACATGCCTTTCACGGCTTGTCAAACATTTTATGAGTTGTGTTCTTGGGTTTCATAGAAACTCAACTGAAAAACTGTAGTATTAGATCTTTTCATCTACGAGTGCAGTCTACCATTCGTACTTTAATCCACAACTCATAGTATAGGCTCGTAGTTTCAGCTTCTCCTCATATTCATCGGAATCATATCTACGAGCCTTATCGACGACCCATAAGTCAAACCATGGCTTGTATTGAAGCTCGTAAATAATAGTCCTGCACTTCTAAACTTCAAAAAGCCGTGCTGAATCTTGGTTTATGTAAAACACAATAAACACACATCAAATTCAATAAAACTTGCTGGAAAATATACAACAATCATAAGCTTTAAGCATCAAAAGTGACATATTTTGGCGGCACATCAACACCCACAACTTAAAATCATTTCTTATTCTCAAGCGATAGGCTCAATCCAACCCAAGAAGGAACAACAATCATACTTACATCAATCACGTGTCATCTTTCAAATCACAACCAACATAAAACCTCCCTTAGAGAATTTTCAATCATTAATGCATAAGTCGATATTTTATCAAGTAAATATAATAGAATCAATGAATGATAGAATAATTTTTACAAACAAGGCTACATACACAACCAGCAATCATTAAGACAACCTAGAAGTAACAACGCTACTCAAGTGCCCTCACAAACAAAGAAGTCATTTTTTACACATACTTCAAAATTTTTTAATAGCAGGGACTAAGTAAACACTCACTCTCACAAAGAAAATTTGAATGTTCCACACACAATACTATAGGCTTGCTTTTATATTTTATATCCTGACTTTTGAACAGTCAGATTAGGATTGCCGTAGAAGTTTGTTGTCTTGAAAAGTAGGCTTGAGGGCAGGAGTGGTATGTTAGGGGAATAATGACTACTTTCACTCTCCTTGACATAACGGTACCTTGACTTATCCCATCTAACCTTATTAATCTTGATTTTTTCTTCCCTTCTTTCTTTGTTTTTCTCGAATCTTGGGTGTGGAACTATGCTTTTAACATTGATTTTTTAATTTCCTTTTGACTTTTTCTTTTGTCACTTATCCCCCTTTTTAACGTTCCTATTTTTTCCCCATATGGCAACATAAGGAAGAAAAAAAAGGAAGAGAGGGATGGGTTTCTTGTTTTTTTGGGGTCCTTCCTTTCTTCAAATGAATTGAAAAGAGAAAAAAACCGGCCCAAATTTCAATATCTTAAGTATACATATGTATCCACAATTGAAAATTAATTGATAGTATTATATACCTCTCACCTTTGTTAGTTTCCTCTTTTTTTGTTTGCATTACTCTTCTCACGTTTTATACCCCTATTATGTTTGCTTTATGCTACAATAGCCACCCTCAGCTTAGGAATTTTGCCTGAATTGAAGTGCACATTGTCCTATGATAAACCAGAGCCACTTGCGGTAGCTACCCTCAACTTAGGCATTTAGCCTAAGTCGAGGTACACATGTCTAAGGAAAGACCAAGGCCAAAGTGAAGATTAACATAGTCAGTGGGGAAAGGTTATTTCGGTAATACAATGAAAGGTTCTACTTAAGGCTAAAAAATTGGATCAAGGGATAATATATCACATTTTGTTGGTTATTTAGGCTAAGCAAGCTATTTTGAAAAATGGCCTATAACACTTCCCTAAAGAACTAACCTATGGATTCAGTACAGTTTAATGGGGAAAGTTCTGAATAATCTCATACTGACATGGCACTGAGTTACATTATCAACGTAGCTACCCAGTTCATGCCTTTCAGCTTAAGTTGGCCTTATCCTATCAATATCAGTAATGTCATTCAAAGATGATACATAATTAATATCTAAATTATCACACACCACATCAAAATAAAATAAAAAGGTCTCATTTTTTCATTTCAAATCAGTGGATGCCATAGATTTTAGTCAAGTATGCTACTATTGCCACTATAACAACCTAAACATGCTAGTTCAACAGAAATTGAAGGTCCTAAGGTAAAAAAAAAGGGCACAAAACCCCCATAAACTCAAAAATATGTAGATAGGGGCCTTGCTTACTCAGACTTTGCCGAGACCAATAACTACCCCCACCCAATAGAAAAAGAATGTGCATTTCCCTTAATGCATTAAACCATGAATGAAAATCAAGGGTAGGGTTCAAGAAATATACTTATGGTGCCCAAGCACCAGTGTCATGCTGAGTAGTATCACTCAGTACATCTAGGGTGATCTCCTCTATCGCGGAAGATGATGGTCCAGCACCTCTAGCTTGATGTCGCTCTTTCTACTACTTAATCTACTAGTCTAATAATGACGTCTGTATGGTTGCCTCTAACTTTTGATGCTCTCTCTTGTGATCCCTTCTTGTAGAGCTAATATCGCCTAAACTACATCGCTCACTAAAGGTATACGCGGTCAATGTCCAAATATAGTCCCTAACTAAGGTTAGGGTGGAACCCACATAGAATATGGTCTAGAATTGGAGTAATTATGAGTAGTTCGGATGAATTAATCTGCATATCTCCCAAAAAGGAGGGTTTGTAAATGCAATTATTAAACCTAAACTAGAAGTAAGTTATTAAGAGCAAGTGTTGTGAAATCAATGAGAGAAGTAATTAGGGTATTGTGTTCCCCATGAATTCCTAACTAAGCATAGCCAGATAAACACAATCTTTTCTAGTGTATAACATACAAAACTGGTAAGTTATGTTTACCTAACCCTTTGATCCAGATGAGAGGCAAATTTCACTTCGTGATCGGATCCATCCCCACAGTGTTGCATTACTAACCCTTACCTTTTATTCCAATACAATCACCCTTTGATCTGGTTAGGTTGATTAGATGAGAGGGATCACATTGAATCTTGTTAATTTTCCTTTATCCAATTCATTACCCCTTGATCCAGTAAGTAAGAATTTGGTGGGTTCTAACATTAGCTACCGTTAAAAAATATCCAAACGAAGAGATAATCAATACACGAATGACACTTTCTAAGAATTATGGATTATTCCATTTTAATTTGTTAATTCTTCATAGTTCCCACAACCCTAGTTGTGGATTTAGCTATGAATTGATATTGTAGATAAAAAGAATCATGTTATGAGATAGCATAATTAAACACTTACAATGGTGTATTGAAGAACAAGAAATCCAAAATCTCCACATGAAACCACAATGTTATAGATCAAAAGTAGAAGTAAAAATGATCACAAGTAGTGTTCTCCACATTCTAATTGTCCTCTCTATCATGTCTCCACTCTCTCCATTGTCTCCCCTGTCTCTCTAAAAAACCTAATAATCTATTTATAATAAGTAAAATATAAATTCAAAACGGAGTAGGAAAACTGAATTCGACAACTCAAACGGACAAGGTTATGGGTCGTAAATGGAATCACAGCCCGTACCTAGGCTTCGTAATCTGCATTTCACAAAAACTATTTTCATCCTATGAAATATTCCTATAGGTCGTCTTCTGAATTATGGACCACAAGGGGTCTCTCTGCTAAATTTCTAGAAATTCTTCAAAACTTTGATCCTCCATGCACTATCTTATCTACGACCCATCATCTGACATATGACTCATAAGTGACCTCGTTTGATAATAATTCGACATTCAACATATTTTCTAATCTATGGCCTACGAACTCACATACGAGTCATGAAGCATTCGACGACTCATCTAACAACTCATACATTTCAACATCTAAAAATTGGTCGTTCCTTGAATTTGACCCACGACTCATCGTATGGCTCATGGAGTAAACCACGGCCTACAGACTGCTCTGTAAATCACAAAAAACTTAAATTCTCCAGAACTTTTCCCAAAATCATCTCGAATCGTATAATCTTGAAAAATAAACCAAAAAACACATCAAACCTACTAATATCACTTTGAGAACCCATAAAATTCTAAGTTTTAAGCATCAAAAGTGTTGTATTTTAGCAGTATACCAAATCCCTCAACTTAAAATTGTTGCTTGTCCTCCAGCGATAGACTCAATCTGCATAAGAACCATAACAACACAGACCTCAATCTAATGGCATATATCATCTCTAAATCAATCATAGCTACCCAATCGAACACATCAATGCATGTCAGACAGTTATCAAACTCATGCAAATCAATACATGATAGTGCAACTATGACAAGCAAGGTAATCACAAATAAGTCACAATCACTGAAATAAACTAGAATCAATAGTGTAACTCAAATGCCTTCACAAAAAGAAGTCACATATCTCACTCATGATGGTATAATCAAATTCAATGCTTGGGGCTAACAAAATTAGTCACACTCAGAACAGATGTTCAAACATTGCACACAATACCATATGCTTGCCCCTATACTTATGACCATGACCTTCAACTAGTTGGACTAGGATCACTATAGGACTTTCTTGGCTTGTAACACAGGCTTAAAGGGCTCTGGTATGATGTTTTGGAATATAGTGAGTAATGGCCCTCCTTGGCATTGCATTATTTTACACTTTTCCCTACCAACACTGATATTTTCAACTCATTCTTCCCTTCTCCTATTTCAAACCTTTCTGGGTGCCTTATTCATGTTTTTTAGCTTATTGACTTTTATTTTTCACATTCTTTTTCCTTTTGGTTCATAATTTAGACATCTATTTATTTTTCTTGTACCTACTTCAAATTTCCCCTTTTTTATACATCACTAGCTTCCATCCCCATTTGGTATGACTTTCCTTACACCAGCCACCCCTAACTTAGGCTTTTGGCATGAGTTGAGGTGCAAAATCCAACCTATGAACCAGGACCATTTTGGTAGTCACCCTCAACTTAGACTTTTTGCTTGAGTTGAGGTACACAATATTCAAGGAAGGACCAAGGCTAATTTCAGGATTACACATTCAAGAAGGCTTGGTCACTTAGATGTCTACAAAGAAAGGGTACATATAAAGCTCAAACATTAGGATCAAGGGATACATCACGCATTTGGTTGGTCATTTTAGGCTAAGTGGATTAATATGAACAATGGGCTAAGATCCTTTCCTAACCAACTAACCTACAGTATTAGCCAGAGTAATAGAGCAAGTTCTAAATTAAAACACAATATAAGAATCATGCAATAAAGCTTGCATACACTTGCACTGATTACACTATCAACACAGACTCTCAGATCATGTTTTTCATCATAATTAAACCTCACTTATCATAACAAACACTGTCAATCAGTGACTTCACATGGTTGTTATCAAAACTACCTAATAGTACATTAATCACAAAAAATTTGATGGGTATCATTTTTCAACAAAACTAACAAATTTCATAGATTTTAGTAGAATATTTCATAAATTTTAGTACAATATACTCCTAATACTACTTACACATCCTAAACATGCTTGGTTCAACAGAAAATAAATGTTCTTAGGGAAAGAACACAGGCAAGAAAACCTCATGGACTCAAAAATTGAGATAGGTTAGGCCATGGTTACTCAGACTTTGCCAAGGCCTATAACTACCCAAACCCCATTAAAAAAGATTTGCGTTGTCCTCAATGCAACAAAATATAGCTAAAGCACAGTATAGGGGTAAAAAAGAAAGTACCTTGGCGGCTAAGCGCCAGTGCCTGGCTGTGTCTGACAACCCTCAACCTGCCTGGTGATCTCCTCAATGTCAATAGCATGTTCCGATAGTCCAACACCCCTCATCCTCTCAAGCTCACGTGCCTACCAAGATATCTTATCTGCAATTGAGCCTCGTCTAGCAGCCTCAAATTGTTCCATCTCCATCAACTCTGCCTCTTGCCTCATAGCATCTGGATCATCATTTTTAAGATGAGGCCTCGTCCCAAGGGCATAGAGTGGTGTCTCCTCAGCAGCAAACAAGTCAACAATCATCTTCTTAGTAGTGTTGGGCATAGGAAACATGAGCGGTGCTGAGGCTGCTACTCTCATCTCAGTATGGAGTTGATGGATTTTCTTATAAATAGCTGTCAAATCAATAAGCTGGCTAAACTGAGGGTTTGCTACACTCACATCTTAAAAGCATCAATGCGGCCATGTACTGGTGCAAGTCTCGCCTCAAGAGTGGTTATAAATGTTTCTGTATGTGTTCCTCAGCCTTTGAAATGGCCTTGCAAACCCAAGGCCTAATCTTTTATAGCAAATGAGTAAATTGGGACTCAGTGCAAACCAATCACTGCGCTAGAGTCTGTATCGACGCCACAGACACGTATACCATACTGGCGGTGGAAGGCTGTGTGGGCATGAACTATGGTACAGGAGTAGAAGTACTATTAGTGGGCCTCATCTGCCTCTCACCATCTGTCTTTGGGTGTTCCTTAGTATTTGGAGCAGCAGTACTAGAAGATGAAGGAAGCTCAGACTGTGGTGCTACGACGAACGTCTCTGGTAGATGAACGAGTGGCTGCGGTACTCACGGGAGGGCCATAGAATTCTCATCAGGCTTTACCAGGCTAGCATCAAGGGTCCTCTAAACCTTGATTATGGTGTCCACGGTGCATAGAATCTCCACCCTCGCTATTGTGAATAAGCGATAATTCAAACATGGGAAGGAAATGGAGGTAGACCTCTTCAGGGCTCTCTCATGTATGTCCTCTACTACCAACCAATCCCAATCAATATCATTGCCAGAAATGGTGCTGGAAACTACAATAGCACAATCTAGCATCAAAGTATATCAGCTTGAGTCAACCGGATCCGCGAACGAACTACAACCTATCAAAAATTGTCGGCAAAGCTGAGTGATGCCTTCATGATTACCAGTGAAGTAGAAATCCAGTCAGGGTCCTGGCCCTGCTCACCTATACGGTTAGTGATCCATTTTATCAGAATGTCATTTTGGCCTATATTTTTTATCACACCTTGGTCCCTAGTCTGCCCCAATCAGTAGTCATACTCAGTTGTAGTCATGGGGGCCTAATACTCAAGACAAAAAAAATTTGACGGATGGTGACCTCAGATATATCAATTGGAATTCCTCTCACCATCATCTAAGCGATGTAAGACTGTGCAAGAAATCTCTTCCCTTTCGTTGTCGACTCAATGATGGTATTAGCACATGAAGCATAGAACTCTCGAACAAGCACTGAGAAGTACTTACCCGATAGGGCTCCTAGTCACTCTAAATGATACCAGACCATGGTGTCCCAGAGTGTGGGATCACTACCAAGCCCCGATGTCATGATCTATGGCTCCTCAAAATATAGTTCGGGCATGTCAACCCCTCTCACCATGTTGGATGTCCTTGCGTAGATACCCTGCATGCGCCGGACACACCATCTATTTCATCAATACAGTAGGAGGAGTTGCTAGTACTTGGTTAGACTTAGTGGACTCAGACATAGACTCGTCTCCTGAGTCAGAGTCATCTCAATCATCTGTATCTGCTCGAGACCCCTCTTCAGTGGCCATCATCAGTATGGAGCTACTCTGCTGTGCGTATACCTTTTTAGACTGGGGAGGCCAAACAACTATATCCTAGGTTGGGGCGACAGTGTTTATTGGCTGCCACCCTGGTGTGTTGACGGTCAACACCCTCATTTGGCTGGATGTCGAGTACCTCTAAGGATCCACTAGCCTGAGGAACAACCGCGGTGTTCGAAGTTTCATCATGTAATCAGGTCTACAGGGCTTGAATATTACTTTTCTTTGGTTTAGGATCCATGGTACCTGGAATCAACATAAGACAACTAGCCATGAGTCCTATGATCACAAGAAAGAAAAACAAAAAGCTTACAAAATTTTATAAGGGGGACCTATGAAAGGTCACACCTACAGGCCATAAGGTAAATTATGGGTCGTAGAAATCCTTCGTAGGAAATAAGGTATAGTAACTTTGGTGACTGGAAATAATTTACGAGGCCAATTACGGATCATCGAATGGAATACGGGTCGTAGAATGAGTCGTAAGTACACTGCCATACTTTTGATTCTCCATGTACGGAACCTACAAAACCTACTCCCGGCTATAATATGGGCTATGACCCATAAATGGTTTCGTCTGATGACTTTCCAGAAAACCAATATTGTTGATTTCAACTTATGAGGGACAACTTCGATCCATAGACTTATCTACGGGCCGTAGAAGGCCCTCGTGTTATTGAAAATCAACAACGTTAGTTTTCTGAGATCGCCAAAGGTTCCATTAACCACTACAAAAAAATCAGAACGAATTCCTAGTCAATCCAATTTTGACAAGCTTACAAGCATGACGACTAGGTTTCAACAATAGGATTCACAAATTTAAACAACATCGAAGCAATGACACTCAAACCAAGTAACACATGCAATACATATTTCATGTACTTATATTCAACTAAAAACTATACATACATGAATTATCACTAATTTACCAAAAAACCCGTGAATACCCTATTTGTTAAATCACCCATTTACTTAAATATATGTAACCAACACGATAAATTCATCTACTTAATTTGTCAGCATGCCATCATCATTTACTTTTCACAATTACCCATTTGATTTTAACATGGCAGTTCAATGTAATCCACAACCTAAGTGATTTTCTTAGCATCCTACAATGACACACACGCCCACAGATTATTTTTATGGCCAATTCAGATTAAATTGATGCACTATCTCATCGATTTTTACTAAGATTAATAAATTTTTTCAGCCGACAAGGTATAACACTAGTTCAAACAATGATTGCCGCAGCCATGTTCATGGTTTAAGGTCGATTCAAGTAATCAACTAATTCCAAGCAAATGATAGACTTTCTCCGCAGGCACATTGAATATTATGGCAAGAAAGTCATGAAATTATTTTCAACAGTGTCTCAACCACTAACACAAGTTTTTGGCCAAAATTTGAAGTCTACAAGATAAGAATATACCGAAATAATGATTGGGAAGCTAAGAATTATCGAGAAAAACAAAAAACGTCCAAGCCCTAGAGTGCCAGAATAGTGCTTGGGTTGGCTGGAGTTTAACCGGAATTTAGGCTAGAAAGTATGGGGTGGAATCGGCGGTGACCAGACTTGAGCAAGAAGAATAAGGGTTTTCGGCATTTGGAAAATAAGGGGTAATTTATTTTACCCCTCTTTTATTTGTCAAGTTGGGTTAAGTTTAAGTAGGGTTTTGACCCCACAAAATCCTCATTACGGGTTATAAGATGTTATACAACCCATAGGATATGGTTCTATGCTTATAGAACCCTAAATTTTAAGACTTGGCTTTATGGATCCACCTACAGGGCGTACATAGACATACGACCCGTATGTTCGATCATACATGCCCCAACACTTAGCAAGTTAAGAATCTTACCTGTAGTTCACGAGCCCCATTCATGGCCCGTGGTTTTATTTATAGACCGTAAAGTTAGCTCATAGACCAGAGTGCACAAAGTTTTGCTTACTGAAAGTGGTTCTACGAGTCAGTGTACATGCCGTGGTAGGAACCAATGCCCATAGAACTATTCGTAAAACCAACTTCTCTCCCTTTTCAACACTGGTTTGCTGCCTTAACCCTGTTCTTGCATATTTTACATAGAAATATTTTTTACCCTATAGTCCACGAGTCTTTAAGTCTAACATTACAACCAAAAATAAGAAAATAAAACTATCTATGAGTCCAAAAAGCAAAAATAAACAAGTACATAAAAATTACAACAAAAATCTTAGGTGGCCTCCCAAGTAGCGCCTGATTTAGTGTCGCGGCACGACCTAGACAACTTGGTTACTCAGACTTCACCAAGTTCCATACTTTTATCTTCAGGTCATCAGGTCTCTTCATGGACTAACAGATCTTGAAGAAGACTTCTTCATCATTCAATCTAATCTTGAGTTGGCCTGATTCCATGTCTACTATTGCTTGTCCAGTGGCTAGGAAGGGCCTTTCCAAGAAGATTGGGACTTCGAAATCGACCTAACAATCCATGATCATGAAGTATGCATGGATATTAACTTTTCCACTTTGATGTGAACATCGTACAGTATCCCCATAAGTTTCTTCACTGCACTATCGGCCATTAACAACCAAATGCTTGTCGGAGTAGGGTATTCCAATCCTAACTTCTTGAACAACGAAAGAGCCATTAAGTTTATGATGGTGCCTAAGTTGTATAACGCCTTTGCAAAGTCCACATCTCTGATGGTGCAGGGTATGGTGAAGGCTCTGAGATCTTCTTTCTTCTACACTAAGGACATTATTGCAATAGCACTGCAATGTTGTATCTCTTTAGAAATCTCTTCGCTCACAGTTCTCTTCTTCGTCACTAGGTCCTTCATGAATTTTGCATACCCAAGCATTTTCTCCAATGCCTTAATGAGAAAAATGTTGATAGGTTGCTATTTTAACATAGCGATGAAGTGCTGAAACTTGTCTTCCTCCCCCTTCTTCTTGAGTCTCTGAGACAAAAGAGGTGGAGGTCTAGGTATGGGTTTCAATTTCTTGGTGTCAATAACTTATCACTCACACCATCCTTAGCATTAACACCCTAGTCTCTGCAGCTTTGCTTTCTACTATCGGCTCTAGAACCTCATCATCATCTACTAGAATTGGAGGGACAATCGTCTATTTGATACCCCATGTCATCACTACCATGCACCACTATCATTCTTTAGATTCTGCACTGTGTTGCTTGGCAATGTACCTTCCTGACACTGGTTTGACTGAGTAGACATCTGACCAAACTGTTTCTCTAACTACTTGATAGCCACAGAATGAGACTCGATCTTCTGATTAATGCTTGAAATGTCAGATTCATCCCCTTCAAGGTCTTATCTTAGGCATTAGCCTTCTTAAACAATCTATCAAACATCTCCTCAATCCTTGAACTACCAGCCCCAAAATAACGATTGTGTGGTGGCATATACAGACCATTCCTGTACCCATCTCTGCATCCTCAATCACCATCATAATCCTGGCCCCTGTATCTATCATAATAGCCACCTCAGTTGTTATCCCTAAAAGCACCCTCTTTGTTGAAGTTCTGACCTTGATTCCCTTGACTTTGGCACCAATATTCCTCATTGGACCCTTGGACGTTCGTCTTGAAACCCCCCATCTGATCAGTTACAAAGCAAGTGTCGTCCTCATAGTAAGGCTCCTTATACATGGGTTCTCGTGGAGGCTGATGGTTGACTACACTTATACGTTCCAGACTTTGGTTCATCAATAACCCTACATTAGTACTAATTTGAGCCAACTCTTGCATCATCTCTTCTTTTATCTTAGCCTGCTTTGAATTTGTACTAACTGAGAAAGCGCTTTTACTAATCAACTTATCTCTCGACCACCATGCACGGTTTGTCTTAGCAACCTTTTCAAGTCGTTTAGCTACAACTAGAAATGGACAATCTAAGAATAAGAAACTAGTGATTGTGTTGGCTATAACTTTACAATTATCATCCAGTACCTGATAGAAGATATCCACTATGGAATAAACAATGATCTTATGGTCTGAAACACTTTGTAAATCTCTCCCACATGGTACTAATTGAATCACCAGGCAACTGCTCAAAGATGTTGATCTGATCCTGCAACTTTAGCTTCTTCAACCTTGGAAAGAACCTCTCCAAGAAGGCCTTATATATTTCATCCCAAGTGGTGATGGAACTCTATGAGAGTTTTGATAACCATATTGTAGCTTCGCCATAGTGAGACAATGGGAAGACGCGGAGACCAACGACATCCATTGACGGACTTTGGTTTCCCATCATACTCTTGCAGATGAAGACGACATTGTGTAGATGGTTATGTGGATCATCTCATGGTAAGCCCGCAAACAACCCTCTACTCTGAAACATTTTGTAACAACCCACTCGAAACAAAAATTTTATGTCATCCGATAAAAGAGGTAACACAATAGCTCCAGCGACATCCACCACCATAGGGCCAAGGTTGTGTTGATTTCATGTGTTAACAGTAGCTTGAAGATCTTGTGGTGGTAGATTCACATCCTCAAGTGGTAGTGGGTTATTGACACGACCCGAGGCTAGGGCCTAGATGTGACATGGCGAATCGGAACCTGAGAGTCCCCAAACAAGCCTCAAGTATCTATATTCACATCATCAGTTCAAGAAAAACATTCAAATAGTATCACATAGTTCTATGGGACAGGGAAATAAAACTCATGCTATGGGGCCAAAACGAGGGATTGAAACTTTCCACACTACTACCCTTGAACATATAATCAAAATACGAGATTTTCATAAATCAATTCATAGGATACATAAACCAAATATTTCGCATAACATAAAGACTTTAAGGAGTCTACATGATGTCTAACAAATGCCTCTAGTCAAAAGGGAATAGGGGCCTAGACAAGTTCGGGCTCACCCTCAAATTAGGAAGAACATTCTGAAATAACATAAAGGAAAGACAGTTGGCTCGTCCTTGAAAGATGGGACTCACCACAATATACTTCTGGATCAGACTATTCGTCAAACGGTTGGAAATCAAAGTGCTCGGCCCCTACATGGTAAAATCATGTAGGCATAGAGTATGCATTAGTACATTTAAATGTATTAAGTGTGCAGACATGCAACGCATATGACTTATCAAACCTGCATTTCAATGTTAGATGATAAGGGAACATAATATAGAAAGAATCATATAACCAATGGAAGTGTATACAAGATTCCATTAAATTTATGATGCATGAATGCAAAAATGCTCATATATAGTGGAGATGGATTACAACCGATAAATCAAACTCATGTGAGCTATTACATGAATTAGAATGATTGGGACCTCCCACTGGTCGGGAGAAGATTACTTGCCAAAGGTAATCTACATCACACCTTACGACCACGCTTTTCAGTGGATGGCCACCTTCCTTACGATCCGCTTTTCACAAGGATTTTCCATAATCATTTCAAATCATAAACATAATAAATGAATAACCATTCCTTACAACTTGGTCTTTTTGGTAATCTCGAATATTCCTATGTTGGCACATAGTTCAAGGAAAGAGAGAGGACCCTTGTGGATAGCCCTGACGCCCCGGATCCATCAGTGCAAAGTCAACAACATCCCATATGAATACTTATACATATACGTGCTTTCAAGAGATACAATACTCACTTCAAACCGTTCAATTCACATTTAGGCTCAAATGCTAAATCATGAATCATAATCATAATGCTCATGCAAGGAATAGCTCATCCACATATATGGAATGGTGCAAGCACCCAAAATGCTTAAAGAGCCATAATCATTGACATGTATGTGATCACATTCTTTTCATAACTAATGCCTTACCAAAATCATATCATAATCATTTCATAAGACATAATCGGGCTTAACCCACTTCATAATTTCTATATAAACAAATGTGCATGGATGCAATGCAATGCATGATGTGAGGATGGCATGGGTAACATAGATTCAAGTTAAAATCAACATCATAATGTGAAATTGGATAAATCCATAATTAAATCAACATCTAAAAACATAGTATAGATTACCCATGCATAAATTAACTTTAAAAAGGGACATGCATGGTCATAACTTCATAACTCAATGTAAATCATGATAATAATGATCAAGGTGATTTGAAATCATAGGTAGAATATAGCCCATACATCAATTGGATTTAAGTAAATCAAGTAATGAAAATTCGAATTTAAAGTAAAATAAATTCATGAAATTATTTGAAAGATTATTAGGTCTTCTTTGTTGAAAGGGACCAAGAATCAATCCCACATACCTTGATTGAGAAGCTGAATTTGAGGAAGGACTTAGCTTGAATTGGACTTTAATTAAACCCTAACCTTGAACCTTTAGAGGGGAGAGTAGGGAGGAATTTGGAGGTGATCTTATGAGGAGTAGAAGGTCTTAGGAGAATGAATTAAGAGGGGAGGGTATCTGCTGAATTATGGGTTTAGGATAGGTAAAAGGTCATAATTGATAATTAAAATAAATTGAAATTATATAAACACCATTAATGAAATGGGCAAAAATTGGAACCATTAGGCCCATATGGTCACCTCGGTTCGTGAAACGTCACATGGACCGTGAACAGTGATCGTGAACCGTCACTTAGAAATTTTGTAGAGGGAATTTATTCAAAACCATAGGGTACGACATGGACGACTTCACGGTCCATGTGACTCCACACGGGCCCGTGACATCGACCGTGTGATAGTATTTGAAATATTTACGCATGACAAAGTTACGAGAAGATACTTCCATACTTAGAAAAAGTTTATGTAGTTAGTAACATGGAGGGCCATGCGACCCATGACACATCACATGGATCGTGTGAGTGCTCGTGTGCCCTCATTTGATCCAAAATCTCCCCTGTCTCAAATTGCCCCTGCCGTGAACAAGTCCAAGTGTCCCTCCATGGGTGGCCACACAGTCTGTGTGGCTTCATACGGCCAGTGTGGGCCTTCCGTGGAGCGATGCCTTGCAGTTCGCTCAGGACAGTACCAAGAGATTTGGTATCGCCACTTGAAAACTTCGGGTCCTTACATCATCTTCCTCTTGGGAACATTCATCCACGAATGTGGAAGAACAAGGCTTGAAAGGCTTTACTTAGAGCTTGAAACACACAACATATGGTACAATGCATAGTTCATTATTTGAGAAAATCATAAAGCCTTTAAACTTATATCAAAATCGTAATCAAGCCATTCAAAACATTATAAAAAAAATCCTTTTTGTGCACATTTATGCATGTCATGTAATGAGAATCAAGGGGGCAAGAAATGGAACCATTAGAAAAGGGAGAATCCTAGTACCTTAGGCTTGAGTAGATTGGAAAATATGAGGGTAACGCTTCACTATTTACAACTCTGCCTCCCAAGTCGCACTCTCCACATGTTGATTTCTCCAAAGGCCATTCACCAAAACCACATCCTTGTTACGAAGCCGCTTTACTTGCCTATCTAAGATCTCCACCGAAATTTCCTCATAAGACAAGATTTCTTCAACCTCAATCCCTTCCAAGGGCACAATGGTACTAGGATCACGTATTAGCTTCCTCAACATAGATACATGGAAAACTGGGTGAATGGAACTCAAGTATAGAGGCAACTCCAACCTATAAGCCATACCTTCAACCTGCTCAACGATCTCATAAGGGCTGACAAACCGGGGGCTTAGCTTGTCCTTCTTAACAAAACGCATCACGCAAAACCTTTATATATACCCAATCACCGACACAAAACTCAAGATCCCTCATCCTAACATTTAGACTTTTGACGACTTTGGGCCACTTTCAACCTTTCCCTAATCACTTTCACCCTTTCCATGGCCTCCATCACTAGATCCGGGCCAACTTGTGCCATCTCTCCCAACTCAAACCACCCCACCAGTGACCTGCACCTTCTCCCATATAAGGCCTCAAACGGTGCCATGCCAATGCTAGCATGGAAGCTATTATTATAAGCAAACACAATGAGTGGAAGGTGGTCATCCCAATTGCCCTTAAACTCCAACACACAAGCCCTCAACATATTCTCCAAGGTTTGAATACTCCTCTCAGCTTGCCCATCGGTTTGAGGGTGAAAAGCGATGCTCAACTTAATCTAAGTTCCTAGTCCATTCTAAAATGACCTACAAAAGTGGAAAGTGAATTGGGTACCACGATCCGATATAATGGACCTAGGCACACCATGCAAGCTCACCAAACTCTTGGATATACAACCTTGTGTAATTCTTGGCACCAAAGGTAGGCTTGATAGGTAGGAAATGTGCCAACTTCATCCGATCAACGACAACCCAAATGGAATCAAATTGCCTTCAAGTCCGAGGCAAACCAACCAAAAATCCATGTTCACATCTTCCCATTTCCATGTAGGAATCTCAATGTCTTGGGCCAAGCCACCGGGCCTTTGGTGCTCTACCTTCACATATTGACAACTCGGACATTCAGATATGAATTTAGCGATATCCTTCTCATACAATGCCACCAATACACTTATTTCAAATCCCTAAACATTTTGGTAGACCCCGGGAGAATAGAATAATGAGAGTTGTGAGCCTCACTCATAATCACCCTTCTAAGATCATCCACATCTAGAACACAAAGTTGGTCTTGGTACCGAAGCACACCATCTCCCCCTTGGGAGAATACCTCGAACTCCTTTTTGGCAACCAACTTCTTTAATTCAAGTAACGATGGGTCTAAATTTTGCTTAGCTTTTACATCACTCACCATGGAAGATTCTGCCCGCTTTGAACACGGATACCACCATCACTCAAATTGGTCAACCTGACACCCAACCTAGCTAACCGGTGAACATCCCTTGCTAACTCCTTTTCTTCCCCAACATGCGCCACACTTCCCATAGATATCCTGTTGAGAGCATTGGCCACAACATTGGCCTTGCTGGGATTACACAGAACACTTATGTCGTAATCCTTTAGGATCTCCAACCACCTCCTTTGTCTTAGATTGAGGTCCCTTTGATTGAAGACATATTGCAAACTCTTGTGATCGGTGAACACATCAACATGAACCCCATATAAATAGTGTCTCCAAATTTTCAAGGCAAAAACTACCGCCACCAACTCAAGGTCGTGTGTTGGGTAATTACGTTCATGCACCTTCAACTGCCTTAATGCATACACTATTACCTTACCATGTTGCATAAGCACACAACCCAACCCTATCCGTGAGGGATCACAATACATCACGAATCCCTCAAAGGCGTTTAGTAATGTTAAGACGGGAGACGATGTAAGTCGATCCTTTAAAGTCAGGAAACTCCACTCGCATTCGTCCGACCACACAAACTTAGCCTTCTTTTGGGTCAACTTAGTCAATGGAGAGGCAATAGAAGAGAACCCCTCAACAAACCTTCTGTAATATTCGGCCAAACCAAGAAAACTTCGAATATATAAAGGGGTCAATGGGCTGGGCAATTCTTCACGACCTCAGTCTTCTTCAGATCCACCTTGATACCATCACCGTACACCACATGAACAAGGAAAGCCACCTCACCTAACTAAAATTCACATTCGCTAAACTTGACATACAACTTCTTCTCTCTCAAAGTTTGGAGGACCATCCTCAAGTGATCCCCGTGCTCTTGCTCATTTCGGGAGTAAATGAGAATGCCGTCAATGAAGACCACAACAACACTATCAAGGAATGGCTTAAATCCCTGATTCATTAGATCCATAAACACGGCCAGAGCAATGGTTAGGCCAAACAACATCAACACAAACTCAAATTTCCCATACCTTGTCCGAAAGGCTATTTTTGGAATGTCACACTCCCTAACCTTCAACTGATGTTACCAGAAATGAAGATCAATCTTTGAAATATGAGTAGCCCCTTGAAGTTGGGCAAATAAGTCGTCTATCCTGGGAGCGGGTACCTATTCTTAACGGTCACCTTATTCAGTTGACTATAATCAATACACATCTGAAGAGATCCATCCTTCTTTCTTACAAACAACACTGGAGCACCCTACGACGATATACTAGGCCGAATGAAACCCTTTTCCAACAAATCCTTTGACTGCTCTTTTAATTCTTTCAACCCCGCCGACGCCATGCAATAAGGAGGAATAGAGATAAGCTGAGTAGCTGGAAGAAGATCTATGCCGAAGTCTACCTCTCTTTCAGGAGGAATGCCTTTCAAGTCTTTGGGGAACACATCTGAAAACTCATTCACCACAGGGATAGACTCAAGAGTAGACACTTCGGACACCATACCCTTGACCCTCACAGTATGATCAATGCACCCCTTGGAAATCATTCTCCACGCCTTGAGGTAGGAAATAAACTGTCCTTTAACTAAAGAGTCACCACCCTTCCATTCAAGAACGGGCTCACCGGGGGGTTGGAACTTGACTTTCTAGGTCCTATAATCTATAGAGGCATATGATGCATGCAACCAATCCATTCCAAGAATCACGTCAAAGTCAAACATCTCAAGTTCCACAGAATCACACGAAAAAATTTTGTGCAACATAGAAATAGAAAAACCATGATAAACTCTATGTGCAACAACAGATTCACCTACGGGAGTATAAACTGAAAAACGGTCCCTCAAAACCTTCGGACTCAAACCAAATTTAACAACCAATAGAGGAGTCACAAAAGACAAACTTGCACTCGGATCAAGAAAAACATATGCATCAAAATCAGATACTTTTAACATACCGGTCATGACATCTGGAGCTTCCTCAACATCCTGGCGGGCATGGAGTGCGTAGAACTGATTGTTCCTTGGGGAGCTCTTTGTTGTCCTTGCCCTCCTTGAGCCACCTGACCTTGGCCTCTACGGGCATTATTAAGACAGTCAGCAACCTTGTGATATTTATCACCATACCTGAAACAAATACCTAAATCCCTTCAACAAATGCCTGTGTGGGGCTTCCCATACTTATCACATAGAGGATACTCTTTTCCACCCCAACCGGTTCCCTAGGAGGAGGTACCCAAGCATTAGCGACCCAAGCACCAAAACCTTGTCCCTGTTGGAAGCGACCGAAGCCACCACTTTGAGAACTAGAGAATGCACCATCAAAATGGGTCCTATTAGGATCGTGAACCCTTCTCTCCTTGAGTTTCTTCCCTTCGATCTGTTTAGCATACACTATGAGTCTGGCAATATCCATATCCCGTTTGAGCATAGCAGTACAAAATTCCTTTACAAGCAAATCAGAAATACCTGAAACAAACTTTTGCATCCTTGCACAGGGGTCAGCCACAAGCGACGGAGCATACTTAGAGAGCTTTGTGAACTTAAGGGCATCGTCTCTCACACTCATACCTCCTTGCTTGAGATTGATAAACTCAGTCATTTTGGCCTCCCTAAGCTCAAGTGGAAAGAAGTGATTAAGGAAAGCAAATCTGAACTCTTCCCAAATGGCATCACTACTGCAAACTCTCTCCATAGACCATTGAGTATACCACACCTGAGCCACATCTTTTAGTTGGTAGGAAGCCAATTCAGCCTGCCTTTCGGAAGTGACACCCATATGTTCAGTAGCTTGGTAAGCTCATCAATGAACTCTTGAGCATCCTAATCAGCCTTTGACCCATGGAACTCCGAAGGATTCATCTGGGTGAAATCCTTCACCCTAGAAGCCGGCGTAGGATCCCTTGGCAAGTTAGCCTACCTCGTCTTAGAGGTCACCAACTGGGAAAACATGGTGAAGGCTGTACAGGACTCACCATTTAAAATGGGTTCGTCCATAGGCCTTTGAGGAGCCTATTCCTCATCAGCCAAAGCCAACCTTGGTGCGAGGCATCTTCCTTGAGGTATTTTTTGAAATGGAGCAACGACACCGTCAAGATAAGGGAACCAAGTATACTATCCATAGCACGACATAAGACATGAAGAAGTAAGGAAATTCCTAGAATGCCTTCGTAGCCTCCCACTCATAGGCATGGTGCACTTCTCACCCATGAATAGGATTCTACTTGACGCGGCATGTTGGACTACAAGGGCCGTTTGTAAACCTAGGGCTCTGATACTATCTTTTGTCACGACCTAGGGCTAGGGCCTAGATGTGACACGGTGAATGGAAACCGAAGAGTCCCCAAACAAGCCTTAAGTATATATATCCACATCATCGGCTCAAGAAAAAGATTCAAATAGTAACACATAGTTCTAAGGGATGGGGAAATAGGACTCACGCTACGGGGGCAAAACGAGGATTGAGAGTTTCCACAGTACTACTCATAAACATATAATAGAAATATAAGATTTCCATATATAAATTCATAGGGGTACGTAAACCAAATATTTCGCATAGCATAAAGACTTTAAGAAGTCTACATGATGTCCAACAAATGCCTCTAGTAAAAACAGAACGGGGGATGGGATAAGTTTCGGGATCACCCTCACATAAGGAAGCACATTCTGATATAACATAAAGGAAAGGCAGTTGGCTCGTCCTTGGAAGATGGGACTCACCATAATATACTTCTTGATTAGACTATTCGTCAAACGGTTGGTAATCAAAGTGCTCGGCCCCTACATGGTAAAATCATGCAGGCATTGAGTATGCGTTAGTACATTTGAATGTACTAAGTATGCAGGCATGCAATGCATATGACTTACCCAACCTACATCTCAATGTTAGATGACCACGACACATAATATAGAAAGAATCATATAACCAATGGAAGTGTATATGAGATGCCACGAAATTTATGATGCATGAATGCAACAATGCTCATATATAGTGGGGATAAACTATAACCGACAAAGCAAACTCATGTGAGCTATTACATGAATTAGACCGATTGGGACCTCCCACCGATATGGAGAAGATTACTTGCCAAAGGTAATCTATATCACACCTTACGACCGTGCTTTCCAGTGGATGGTCACCTTCCTTACGACCTGCTTTTTCGAAGGATTTTTCATAATCATTTCATATCATAACCATAATAAATGAATAACCAGTCCTTATGACTCGATCTTTTTGGTAATGGCTAACGTTTCTATGTTGGCACATAGTTCAAGGAAAGGGAGAAGACCCTTGGGGATAGCCCTGACGCGCCCGATCCATCGGTGCTAAGTCAAAAACATCCCACATGAATGCTTATACATATACGTGCTTTCAAGAGATACAATACTCACTTCAAACCGTTCAATGCACATTTTAGGCTCAAATGCCAAATCATGAATCATAATCATAATGCTCATACAAGGAATAGCTCATCTACATATACGAAATGGTGCAAGCACCCAAAATGCAAAAGATCCATAATTATTGACATGCATGTGATCACATTCTTGTCATAACCAATGCCTTACCCAAATCATATCATAATCGTTCAATAAAATATAATTGGGCTTAACCCACTTTATAATTTCCATATAAACCAATGTGCATGGATGCAATGCAATGCATAATATGAGGATGGTATGGGAAATATAGATTCAAGTTAAAATCAATATCATAATGTGAAATTGGATATATTCGTAAGTAAATCAACATCTAAAACCCATGCATGAATCGACTATAAAAGAGGACATACATGTTCATAGCTTCATAACTCAATGTAAATCATTATATTAGTGATCAAGGTGATTTGGAATCATAGGTAGAATACAACCCATACATCAAGTGGATTTATGTAAATCAAGTAATGAAAATTCGTATTTACAGTAAACTAAATTCATGAAACTAATTGAAAGATTGTTGGGTCTTCTTAGTTGAAAGGGACCAAGAATCAATTCCACATACCTCGATTAAGGAGCTGAATTTAAGGAAGGACTTAGCTTGAATTGGACTTCAATTAAACCCTAGCCTTGAACCTTGAGAGGGGAGAGTAGAGAGGAATTGGAAGGTGATCTTATAAGGGGTAGAAGGTTTTAGGAGAATGAATTAAGAGGGGAGGGTATCAACTGAATTAGGGGTTTAGGATAGGTAAAAGGTCATAATTCATAATTAAAATAAACTAAAATTACATACACGCCATTAATAAAATGAGCAAAAATTGGAACCGTCAGGCCCATACAGTCAACTATATGGTTCGTGAAATGTCACACGGACCATGAACCGTCACTTAGAAATTTCCCAGAGGGAATTTATTCAAAAGTAAAGGATACCACAATGACGACTTCACGGTCTGTGTGACTCCACACGAGCCGTGACATCGACCCTGTGATAGTACTTGAAATAATTCTGCACAACAAAGTTACGAGATAATACTCCCATATTTAGAAAACTTTTATGTAGTGAGTTATACGGAGGGCCACACGGCCCGTGACACATTAGATAGACCGTGTGAGTGGTCGTGTTCCTTCAGTTGGTCCAAAATCTCCTCCATCTCAAATTGCCCCTATCGTGAACAGGACTAAGTGTACCTCCATGGGAGGCCACATGGTCTGTGTGGCTTCACACAGTCCGTGTGGGCCTTCCGTAGAGTGATGCCTGGCAGTTCGCTTGGGACAGTACCAAGAGATTTGGTAATGCCACTATTAAAATCTGGGTCCTTACAGTTTTCATCATTCAGATTCAGTACTGCATTTGCAGCGTTATTCGTCGCGTTGTCCATGTTGTCTTGGTTAATTCTTCTTAGTTTCTCTAGATCTCTGGGTTAAACGAAGTTAAGGGATTGCCTCGACTATCCGTACTGGGCATACACTACACCTATATGCTAAAACAAAACAAAAAAACAAGAAAAGTAGAATGAGGAATATAAGGATCAATTCACAAATTACCTTAGTTAAACCAATCTAAACATCATATTCCTCAACAACGGTGCCAAAATTTTGATGTCTTCAAAACTACACCTCTCACTAAAGGTATAAGTGGTCACTGTCAAAATATAGAACCTAATCAAGGTTAGGGTCGAACCCACAGGGAATATAGACCTGGATTAATCATGAGTACTTTAGATGAATTAATCTGCTTATCTCTGGAAAAAGGGGGTTTGTAAATTATAATTAAACATAAAAAATATGAGCAAGTTATCAAGAGGAAGTGTTGTAAAATCAATGAGAAAAGTAATGGAGGTATTGTATTCCCTATGATTTCCTATAATTAAACATAAAATAGGAGCAAGTTATCAAGAGGAAGTGTTGTGAAATCAATGAGAAAAGTAACGGAGGTATTGTGTTCCCCATGATTTCCTAACTCCGCATAGCTAGATAATTGTAATCTTTTCTAGTTTATAGCATGTAGAACTAGTCAGTTATGTTTACCTAACCCTTTGATCTAGGCGAATAGGAAATTTCACTACGTGATTTGATCCATCCTCGCTGTGTTGCATTACTAACTCTTACCTTTTGTTCCAGAACAAGCACTCCTTGATCCGGTTAAATTGATTAGACTAGAACGATCATATCAAATCCTGTTAATTATCCCTTATCCCATTAATTACTTCCTTGATCCAGTAAGTAAGAATTAGGTGAGTTTTAACATTGACCACCGTTAAAAAGCATTCTAAACGAAGAGATAATTAATACATGCATGCTTATTTTCCAAGAATTATGGATTATCCAGTTTTACTTTGTTAATTCTTCATGGTTCCCACAACCCTATTCATGGATTAAATTATGCATTATCATTGTAGATGAAATAATCATGTTATGAAATAGCATAACTAAACACTTACAATAATGTATTGACGAACAAATAATCCAAAATATCCACAAGAAATCACAATGTTATAGATTAAAAGTAGAAGTAAAAATAATCACAAGTATTGTTCTCCACGCACTAACTGTGCTCTCTTCGTGTCTCTACTCTCTCTACTATATCTTCTATCTCTCTAAAAAAACCTAAAAAACCATTTATAATAAGTAAAATACAAATCCAAAATGAAATAGGAAAACTAAATTCGGCAACTCAGATGAATAAAGTTATGGGTTGTAGATGGAATCACAACGTGTACTTGGGCTTCATAATTGCATTTCAAATATTATCTTCAACCAACGAAATATTCCTTTAGGTCATCTTCTGATTTATGGCCCAAGGGTCTCGTCTGCTAAATTTTCAGAAATTCTTCAAAACCTTGATCCTCCAGGCACGATCTTATCTACGACTTATCATCTGACATACGACTCATAAGTGACCTCATCTGATAATAATTTTGCATTCAGCGTATTTTCTTGTCTCTGACCTATGAACTCACATACGGGCCGTGAAGCATTCAACGACTGGTTTGACAACTTATACTGTTCAACATCTAAAAATTGATCTTTCTCTAGATCTGACCCAGGACTCATCCTACCACTCGTGGAGTAAACCATAGCCCATAGACTATTTCATAAATCACCCAAAAGTTGAATTCTGAAAAACTTTGCCCAAAAAAATCTCGAATCCTATAATCCGACAAAATCAACATAAAAACACATCAAACCTATTAATCACTTTGACAACACATAAAATTTTACGAGTTAAGCATGTATTGTATTTTAGCAGCATATCAAGAACTCTTAGATGTATCATCACCATAGTGCAGCATCTTCTCAGAGGCTGGTGCAGAGGCATTTTTCGTAAAAAGTCCAACGCGGATGATGGTAGGATAGGAGGAACGAGAAGTGATTTTGGTGTTGGTGCTGGTGCAGGAACCATAACTATCTTCGCCCACAGTTTTAGTATCTCTAATAGATCTCAGCTAAGTATGGGTTCAGAATCGTTTGGAAGAACTTTTTCCTCTCCTCAAATGCATAAATCTGGTTATGAATGCAGTGGTGTGACAACCCAAGCCTAGGGCCTAGTCATAATAGCAAATGAGAAATTTGAAGAAACCTCACCCAAGCCTCATAACATTCATCAGACATTTTATAGGTAATAAACATAAATAAATGCAAAATAAAACTAAGTGGAAATGGGGCTAAGGGAGAATCAACCATAAAATATGACTATGTTAGAAACTTCAATATATGTCCAACAATTCCTCTAACTTTAGACTTGGTAGAAATTAAGATATGTTCAAAGCTCACCCTTAAATGAAAAAGGTAAAGACATAACAAGCTAGGAAGTAGTAGGTTTGTCCCAGAAGCACGGGGACTCACCAAACTTAATCTTTAATCAATCTGATAGCTAGCCACGTGTACAGGGACCCCGGTCTCAATATGGTTAAATCATGTGGGCAAAAGTATGCATTAGTACTTTGAAGGTACTAAGTATGTAGATATGTAATGCATGACATGAAAGCAACAATAAAATGTTTCATATAGGACCCATGGTAAATATACCATATGAATGGTATTTAGTATGTGGTAAAAACGCCAATATCATTTTAACATCATAATGCAACTTTAGAAAGAAATAGTATGATTCATGGATGAATAATGTCATAGTAAAGAAATCATATTAGTTTGTAAAATACATGAGTTATAGTGAATAAGTCATATACCATAAGAAAAGTCATGCATAACATGAAAACCATAAATCTGGTAAGAGAAGTATTATTAACCAAAGAAGGAGCGCCTTTTTTGAACTTTGTGAGAGAACATGAACATGTGTGGGTGTGACCATTAATTGACATAAACTATGTGAGCTATAACTTGGAGTCCCAACGTTTCACCTACATTCGAGGAAAGGGGGAAACTAATTTCCAAGGTAGACTCCATTATGCCCATAAGGATAAAATAAACTACTCAAGTGAGCAAGTCTCTACAGATGGGTAGCCTTTTTTAAGGAATCAAGCCTCTACTAATAGGAGATAGTTCTATCTGTGGTGCTACGTAGTTATGGGACAGTTGGATTTCACTACTGGTCTCATTCCTCTACTATGGGGAGCCTCTGCCTATATCCCAAGGTCCACCTAGTACTAAGTAAAACTCTTAAAAGAAGTAGAAGTCATAAGTCATAAGAATGTCAATGGAGAGGGGTTTCTACTAAACCATCCATCATCTGTCAAACATAAAAATAAAATAGCTCCTTAAGTAATTTGAGAATTGGCCTTTCATTATTACACATTCATGCTTCGGGTGAGAGAACCCACAAACATTCACTCTTGCCTGAGATTTCATCATAAAAGCTCATTATAGGATAATTGTAACGACCCGTAAGTTTGAAGCTGAGACTAAAGCAAAAAATTGAAATTTGGTCACTTGAATGAAGCCACAAGATCTAGGTATGGGTCGTAATTTAGTTCACAGACAATATAAAAGACTCATAGATTGGGTAATTGGGCCTTGGAAAAATTAAAATTTGGAAAAGAAATACAAAAAGGATTACAAGTCATGTTATTGTTTATGGATCATCATGTGTGATCGTAATTAGGGACCTGGAGATTATAAATTCGGTTAAGTATGGAAAGGGACTACGAGGTTTTTACGACTCATGATCTATTCTACGGATAGTAGGATGCTTTGTCATTTTGGGACCTAAAATAATAGTTTTTGGATCTTGGTCTACGAATGATAGTACAGTCGTACTTCTTTTTATGGCCAGCAAAGAGGCATTCGTAGTTTGGGTTAGCCAATTCTGTTGAGGGATTTTTGGTAAATTTCCATCCATTCGATTCCTAAAATACGTAGTTTCAGGCCTATGTGGTCCCTAAAATATGCCTGTACTATCCTTTTACCCTTCATTCCAAAATCATTCCACCAAAATATTTCAACTCTCTCAAGCTCCCTTTTCCTCATGATCAAGAGAACACCAACCTAGGGTTTAAAGTTCTTCTTCTCAATCAAGGTTCTTCCACATTTCTTCTACCAAGGTATGTGGGTTTCATCTATGGGTTCCTTTCACCCATGGAGATCTAAAGTATTCTCTACTCCATTCCTTGATTTCAAGTATACAATTCTTTATGGGTTGTCATATTATGATTCCAGATGCTTGTATTATCAATTTATTGATGTTAGTTAGCCTATATTATGAAATAATATTTAATTTCATGGGAAGCATGTTATGTCTTGAATTCCTATGATATAAAAGTTAGTGTTTTAGAGATATTTGATGGGCTTTTTAAATTATCTTTTAAATTGACGAATCCTACTACTCTTATACTAAATAGCTAGTAATTTACATGATTCCATGACTAATTGTGATTTTTCCTTACTTGTGATATTTTGAGTTATGAAGTTGACGGAGGGTTGCATAGTTTTACCTAAATTATTTATGCTTCCTTTATTTTTACTGTATATGAATCAAGTCTACATCACATAAATTTTCATGATTGTATATAGGCTCATGTGTATTATCAAATTCAAGTGATGGGTTTCTAAGTTAGTTCATAAGTTACCTCAAGTATGGGTTGTTTGTCATGGGTATCTAAGTTTGAGATTGATGTGACATATGCCATTGGGTTGAGGTCTGTGTGTTATTTTATTACCTATGTAGATTGAGTCTGTTGCTTGAGGATTAGCAACAATTTTAAGTTGAGGGTGTTGATGTTCTGTCAAAATACAACACTTTTGAGGCTAAAAACTTGGATTTTTGTGTGTTCTCAATCTGGTGATAATATGTTTTATGTGTTTTTGTTTTATATATGCAGGATTCCAGGGTTGGCCTTGATTTTGAGAAGAAATATAGAAGTTGTTGATTTTGTATGCAATGCGAGACCTTTTATGGGCCATAGGTTATTCTACGGGTCGTAAAGTGGTTTCATGGAAAATTCCAATGAGAAGATGATTTTCTGAAGTTGGTTCTACGAACATGCAGACAAGTCATGGAATGTTTTATGAGTCGTAGAACATGGTTCGTACCCTAAGGATCAACGATTGGGACTTTCTAAAGATTCATCAGACAAAACCCCCTATGGGTCGTAAACCACTTTATGGGTCGTAGAGGGTGTGTCATTGACTTGAATTCCAAAATTCCAACAACTTTGGATGAGACCGGGATTATGGGCCATGGAATATATTATGGCCCGTAAACCAGTTCTTGAGGCGTGCCGACCCAGCTATCCTATTTTGTTTAGTACATGTATTTTAAATATTATAAATGGGGTTTTTCAGGTTATATTTAGAAGTTTTCGCACTGTACACAGAAAACTCAATAATTACAGAAAGAAAATAGTGAGATTACATTGGAGAGTATTGAGAACACTCATACTTTGATTTCATCTTTAATCTTGTGATTCTCTTTGAAATTGGATTTGCTTGTTCTTAATTCAATTGTGTAAGTGCTCTATTATATTGTTCTAATTCATAAGTCTTGAATCTATGCAAAGTATGAGTAGCTAAATCCACAACTAGGGTTGTAGGAACTATGAAGACCTAACTAGGTAAAATTGAATAATTCATAATTCTTGAAAACTGTTCATGCATGTATTAATTAACTCTCTTCATTTCGCATGTTTTCTAGTGGTGGCCAACGTTAGACCCGCCTAATGTTACTAACTATACCACGTTAGTAAGGAATAGGAAAAACGATTAATTAACAGAATTCAATTGATGTGTTCTCGTCTAATGAACCAAATAGAGATGGGCCAAGACACATCATGAAATTCGCCTCTCGCCTTTGACTAAAGGGCTTGGTGAACATAACTTACCATACTGCATGCTACACACTGTCAGAGAACTAGAGTGTCGGGTGATACTACGTTAGGGAATCATGGGGAACACAATACCCTAGTTTCTCTACATATTGATTTCACTCTTGTATGTGTTAGTTTTATTTCTCCATTGATTATTGCAAACCCCCTCTTTGGGAAAGTAAATCAGTTCACCACTCAAATTGCAGTCATTAAATTCTCTTGAGTCTACGTATTCCCTTGGGTTCGACCCTAACCTTGGTTAGGTTCTATTTCTTGACAACGACCTCTTTATCCTTAAAATGGAGGTGTAACTTGGGTAGCATCATATACATATAAGTATGCATATTTCTTTCAAGTTTCAAGATCTTAAAGCTAATTTATATACGTTACTGCATTGTATCATGAGATATCCCATGATATTCCATGCTCCTAGAATGGTATTGAAGTCAAGAATGAATGAATGATTGAAATGTGAATTCTCTCACCTAACTACGATCATGAGATGATGATAGCCTTTTAGTAGAGGCATAGAAAATACTTAGGAGCTATCATTATGATGATGATTAATATTTTAAATGCTTGTGGGATGGGTTAGTAGAATACATCTCCATATTAAATAACCCTATGATTTATGCTTATGATTAATTCACCAGAGTTTTACTTAGCACTGAGTGGACCTTGGGATAAATGTAAAAGCTCCCCATTTGAAGAGGCATGAAACCGTTAGTAGAATCCCATTGTCCCATAACTAAGTGTCACTGTAGATAATAGTACTCACCTACTAGTAAGTTGATTTCTAGATCACCCATTAGTAGAGGCTTGCTCAATAGTTAGCTTTAGTAGATCCACTTAGGTAACTTAGGAGGTTACCTTGGCAAGTGATCTCCCCATTTCATCCGGTGTTGGGAAAACATCGGGACTCTATGGCTTAGCTCATATGGTTTATGTCGATTAAAAATTTCTCTCACATATGTTCATGTCCTCTTCATGTCACTAAGGTGCCATTCTATGATGATTTATGATGGTTCCTTTTTATTATGTCTTAAGGTGTTTTAAAGTTCATATGGCTCATTGTTTCACAAGTTCAAAATGGTTTTTCACACATAGGTTATGGTCCCTTGTTACTCATAATAGTATTTCTCCTAAAGGTATATGACTATGTCTTCAAGTATGTAAGGTGGTCCTGTCTTCAAGTATGTAAGGTGGTCTCCATTATGATTACTAATGTATCTTTCATAATAAAATGGCCTGTCATCTATAGTGATGTATTGTTCATCCAAGGATATTACTATTTTAATTATACATAACAACACATGTTTCCTCACTAATTTAAGTTTATATGCCTTATCATGCATTCAAGTAAGGGTACATTTTCTTTAATGCTCATATGCATTCTCCCATGTTCTATGGCTATAGTAAATAGTAATGTGTCAAACGATCACATGTATAAACGTCCTCCTCATGGTTCGAAGATGTTTATTCTATGGTATATGATTTAAATTCCCACAATTCATGTACGTCCCAATTTTATATGATTTCCTTATTCACGACTATGTTCATCCATGCACCTTACTAAATTTTTCCTAAAGTTGCCTTCGTATGTTTAGATGATATTGACTTGATTATGAATTACCAATTCCCTCCTAATGTGTGATTTTAACATGAGATTTAGCATGAATGATTTCATCATTGTTTCCATGTCATGCATTACACACCTACATTCCAGTACATTCAAAGTGCTAATGCATACTTCTATGTCTACATGATTTAACAATATAAGGTCCGATGCTCCTCGATATCCTCCACATGGCTAGCTTTTGATCTTTAAATTCAAGAGTTGGTGAGTTCTTTAGTTCGGGGATGACATCCTAGCTTTCTTTCTAGATTGATGTAATAAGACATTTTAGTTTTCAGTTTTATAATTTCTTTAGCTACAATTGTATTTGAGAGTGAGCTTGAACATGTCTTAGCCCACGCCAAGTCTATGTTAGAGGTATTCTTGGACACATGTTATGGTTGTATCGAGTTTTTTTACCTCACTATGGTTTTATATTTTGGTCCTTGACCTACTTTCCTTAGTTTTCCATCTTATCTTTATGTCATTACTTATGATATATGGGCTTGCGAGTACGCCCTAGGTCTGAGTTATTACAAACTTGGTATCGGAACATGAAGTTTTGATATATTCCTCGGAGTCTAATATGCCATGTCTAATAGAGTCTTACTCATGGAGGTGAAGCACACCATATCTATGAGTAGGAAGCTATAAGGCATTTAGGAATTATCTCACTTCTTTCATGGTCTATGTCATGATTTAGAGTTGTCCTAAGGATTCGTTTATCTAACGAATCGTTATTTACGCTTTTCTAGATAATGCCTCCAAGAAGAATGCCTCAAGCCCCTCAGTATGAGGGAGTGACTCATGTAGAGTGAGGGAATTTTCTAGGATGAACCCTCTCCAGTTCCATGGATCAAAGGTTGAGAAAGATGCTCAAGCGTTTGTGGATAAAGTGCACAAAGTGTTAGCCATTATGGTAGACACTTCAGAGGAAAAGACAGAGTTGTGGCCTTCTAACTAAAAAGGGTGGCTCATATATGGCACACACAATGAAAAAGGTGAGAGGGATGAGGCTTGGGGACCTAGTTCATGGGGAGAGTTCAAAGATGCATTCCTAGATTGCTTCTTTATCTTGGAGTTGAGGGAAGCCAAGATGTAAGAAATTATCAACCTGAAGCAAGGAAATATGAGCGTGAGGGAGTATTCCCTCAAGTTCAACCAACTCTTTAAATATGACAAAATGTTGATTGTTTACCCCGTGCTATAATAAGAAAATTCTTTTTGGGTTTATCCAATTCACTTATTCAAGAGTGCCGAACTACCATGCTAGTAAAGGAAATTGATATTTCCAAGACTATGACTTATATAGAACAAATTGAGGATGAAAAGACGAGAAGGGGTGAAAGAGAGTCAAAGTGGGCCCATTTTGATTAGGGTGGATCATCATTTACTAGGACTTTAGAGCTTAGGAGCAAGAGGGAGAGAAACCCCTATCCTACTCATGACATGTATGGTAGAATACATTTAGAGGAATGTATGATGTAACAAGAAGGTTGCTTTGAGTGTAGTGAGTTGGGACAGAAGAGGAGGCATTGCCCAGTGGCCCTAGGAAGGGAAGAGAAAGAGCTTGAAATGCTTTGCCTGGTATGTATATGTTTCTTTGAAAATGATAATGGTGGTGTTGTAGTTGACGTTTGGGTGCAAGTGTATGTAGTGACACATTGGTAAAATGATAGTCTTAATGTTCATGCCCATGCATCATTTATTTTAGCCTTGACTTGTTGTTCATTGTATGTGCATATTCATGAAGTTGGTTTTGATTACAATCTTATGTTAAATCATGAAAATTGTTATGTCTACATTTAAAATAATTTAGATGTAAATGATTTAAAACTTTGCATGAAAATTATTTTTGTCTCGCATATTGCATTCGCAATGGATTGTTATATGTTCATTTCCCTCTTATCGTGCTAGCTTGATTCACATTCATGGATGAATGTTCCTAAGGGAGGATTGTAACAACCCATAAGTTTTAAGTTGAGACTAAGGAAAAAAGTTGAAATTTGGTCACTAGAATGAACCATGATACCTAAATATGGGTCGTGATTTAGTTCACGGACCGTACAAAGGCCTCTTGAATTGGGGAATTGGGCCTTGGAAAAATTGAAGTCTAGAAAGGTAATACAAAAAGGATTATGGGTTGTTTGCATTTATGGGTCATAATGTATGATCTTAATTGGGGTCCTAGAGATTGAAAATTTCGTTAAGTACGTAAGGGGACTATGATGCATTTTTTACGGCTCATGATCTATTCTACAAATCATAGGGTGGTTCGTGATTTTGGAGCCTAAAATAATATTTTCTAGATCTTGGTATATGAATGACAATATGGGTCATACTTCTTTTTATGGCCCATAAACGATCATTCGTAGTTTTGTTTGGCCAATTTAATGATGAGCTTTTTAGTAATTTTTCATCCATTCTATTCCTAAACTACATAGTTTTAAGCTTATGTGGTCCCTAAAATATGCCTGTACTACCCCTTTACCCTTCATTCCTAAATCATGCTAACAAAATATTTCAACTCTCTCAAGTTCCCTCTTCCTCAAGTTTAAGAGAAGACCAACCTAGGGTTTCAAGTTCTTCTCAAATCATGGTTCTTCCATATTTCTTCCACCAACATATGTGTGTTTCATCCATGGGTTCCTTTCACTCATGGAGACGCAAAGTATTTTCTACTCCATTCCTTGATTTCAAGTATGCAATCCTTCATGAGTTTTCATATTATGATTCCAAATGCTTATATTATGAATTTATTGATGTTAGCTAGCCTATATTATTAAGAAATGATGTTTAAATTCATGGGAAGTATGTTATGTCTTGAATTCCTATAATATGGAAGTTAGGGTTTTAGAGATATTTGATGGGTTCTTTAAATTATTTTTTAAATTGATGAATCCTACTACTCTGATACATGAATAGCTAGTAATTTTCATGATTCCATGACTAATTATGATTTTTCCTTACATGTGGCACTTTGGATTATGAAGTTGATGGAGGGTTGCATGGTGTTTTACCTAAATTCATACTTCCTTTATTTTTAGAGTATATGAATCAATTCTAAATTGCAAGGAATTTTATGAATTGGTATATAGGCTCATGTGTCTTATTGAATTCAAATGATGTGTTTGTGAGTTAGTTCCTGGATTACCTCAAGTATGGGTGTTTTGTTATGGATACATATGAGTATAAATATTTCCTTCAAGTTTCAAGATCTTAAAGCTAATTTACATGTGTTATTGCATTGCATCATGAAATATCCAAAGACATGCTATGCTCCTAGAATCATATTGAAGTCAAGAATGAATGCTTGATTGAAATGTGAGTTCTCTCCCATAACTAGGATTATGAGATGATGATAGCCCATTAGTAGAGGCATAGAAAAGAGTTAGGATATATCATTATGATGATGATTATTTATTTAAATGCTTATGGGATGGGTTAGTAGAATACCTCTCCTTATTAAATATGACCCTATGATTGATACTTATGATTATTCCGTGAAAGTTTTAATTAGTACCGAGTGGACCTTAGGATGAATACGGAAGCTCCCCATTAGAAGAGGCATGAGACCATTAGTAAAATCTTATTGTCTCATAACTACCTGCCACCACACAGAATAGGAGTCACCCACTAGTAAAGTTTGATTTCTAGACCACACATTAGTAGAGTCTTCCTCAATAGATAGCGTTAGTGGATCCACTTAAGCATCTTAGGAGGTTACCTTGGCAAGTGATCTCCCCCTTTCTTTTGGTGTAGGGGAAATATCAGGACTCCATGGTTTAGCTCACAAAGTTTACGTAGGTTAAAGGTTGCTCTCACATATGTTCATGTTCTCCTCATGTCCCCAAAGTGCCCTTCTATGATGATTTATGATGGTTCCTTCATATTATGTCCAAAGGTGTTTTAAAGTTCATATGACTCATTGTTTCACAAGGTCAAATGGTTTTCTCTCATAGGTTATGGTCCCTTGTTAATCCTTAATGTATTTTTCCTAAAGATATATGACTATGTCTTCAAGTATGTAAAGTGGTCTCCATTATGATTACAAATGTTTCTTTCATAATAAAATGGTCTTTCATCTAAAGTGATGTATCGTACCAAGGATATCACTATTGTAATTGTACATAACAACACATGTTTCTTCACTAATTTAAGTTTATGTGCCTTATCGTGCTTTCAAGTAAGGATACGTTCTTTATTTCTCATATGTATTCTTCCCATGTTCTATGGCTATAGTAATATGTCAAATGATCACATTTATATACGTCCTCCTCATGCTTCGAAGATGTTTCTTCTATGGTATATGATTTGAATTCTCACAATTTATGTACGCCCCAAGTTTATATGATTTTCTTATTCACGACTATGTTCATCCATGCACCCTACTAAATTCTTTCTAAAGTTGCCTTTTTATGTTTAGATGATATTGACTTTATTATGACTTACCAATGCCATCATAAATGTGTGATTTTAACATGAGATTTCGCATGAATGATTTCATCATTGTTTTCATGTCATGCATTGCACACCTAACATACTAGTACATTCAAAGTGCTAACACATACTTCTATGTCTACATGATTTAATCATGTAGGGACCATTGCTCCTTGATATCCTCTATGTGGCTATCTTTGGATCGTTGAAGATGAGAGTTGGTGAATCCTCTAGTTTGGGGATGACATCCTAGTTTTCTTTCTATCTTGATATAATAAGACATATTAGTTTTTAGTTTTATAATATCTTTTGTTACGATTGCATATAAGGGTGAGCATGAACATGTCTTAGCCCTTGCCAAGTCTATATTAGAGGTACTATTGTACACATGCTATGGTTGTATCTAGTTCTTTTACCTCATTATGGTTTTATGTACTGGTCCTTGTCTCCATTTTCCTTAGTTTTCTATCTTATCTTTATGTCATTACCTATGATATGCTTTATGAAGGCTAAAAGGCTTGTTTGAAGTACCTTTAGGTTTCTCATTCGTCATGTTACGACTAGGCCCTAGGTTCGGGTCATTACAATAATCATGATCTAATACATTGTTGCATGAAAGCCACCTTTAAATCATGTAACTTAAAGAAAACACATGTATCTCATAAGGATTGGTGATAATTGAATTATAATTAAAAAGACTCATGACTAATATACGAAGTAGAACTTTGGAACTTAATACATCAACCTAGATTCTCATTCATAAAATTCATACCACAAGGACTTAAATCAACCATAATATTTAGGAAAAACATGATCTCTAAATAAGGTAAACCACATTCAATTTCATAAAACCCTAGATTGTGCATATAAGAGGTTCTACTCGTTAACCATGAAAGTGTTCAAATAATGTCTACTTATGCACAATAAGACTAATAATTATAACATAATATCTTGTTGATGTATTTTTGGTGATAGAATCACAAACCCTTAAAATCTATACTTGCAAACAATTGAAGAAGATGAGTTATTCTTTGGGATCCATGGGTGTAAGGGCCCCTATGGATGAAACAAATACACCTTTGATGAAGATTTATGAAAGAAACATAAACTTTGTAGGAGAAAACTTGAAACCCTAACTTGCATTTAATGGGGGAACCTATAGAGAACTTGGGAGTTTAGGGCTTAGGATTTTGAGAGAATGATTAGAATGGTGGGGTTTGGGAAAGTGTAAGACTTATGTGGATAGTTTTAGGAACCAAAACAATGTAGTATTAACTTAGGGAACAAGGAAAGGTTAAATTTTCCCTTCATTGAAAACTGTTTGGGGAAACCATGACCCATGGTATGTGGGTTGTAGTCCTATCTTTGAATCATAGATAGGGGTTTCGCCTGGTTACACCCCCAAATATTTAAAAGCCTAAAACCTAGCCTTCAATATATGGACCCCTCGTTTACCGCTCGTAGTTCCATCTACGGATCATATTTACCTCTCGTAGATTCCTCCCACACTTAGAAAAATACCACCTTTCAAGACTCAATATACGAACACCCTCTACAGCCCGTTGTTCCATTATGGGTCATAGTTCCCCCTTGTGAATCACTTCAATACTTGTAAAAGTTTCTTTTAATTTCACTGCCCATCTACGACCCTATTATACGATCCATCGAACATATTATGACTAATAGAAGTGCTTCGTCCTATTGAAGTCAAATTTTTCCTTCTCTGAATTCCCATCTGTGACCTATTCTATGAGTTATACTCTTAACTATGACTCATACATTAATTTCGTGGCCTAGAACCTACTACACCAATATGCATCAATGTTCTTTGAGCACCTTTTACGGTTCATGAAATGAACCACGACTTGAAATGAACCACAACTCATAAATAAGGCTCGTCGTTCAAGTTCAGACCCAAATTTTAAACTTTTGCTCTTGGTCCCACTTCCAAACTTCTAAAAAATTACACTATCCCCCCTGGGAACATTGGTCCTCGAATGTGAATTGAACTAGTGTCACGACCCGGGGCTAGGATCTAGATGTGACACAGCGAATGGAAACTCGAGAGTCTTAAACAAGCCTCAAGTATCTAAGTCCACATCATTGGTTCAGAAAGAACATCCAAATAGTAACACATAGTTCTAAGGGATGGAAGAATAGGACTCACGCTATGAGGGCAGTACGGGACTTGGGACCTTCCACATTTCCACACAAAAATATGCACATAGCCAATAAAAGAATTTCCATAATTTAATCCAAAATAGATACATAAGTAAAAAACCATACATAGTCTACATGTTGTCCAACAAATGCCCCTAGTCAAGATGGAACGGGGGCCAGAACATATTCCGGGCTCACCTTCAAGTAGAGGGAAGATGGCTTGTCCTTGGAGGATGGGACTCACCACAAGTACTCCTCTGATTTGGGCTACTCATCAAACGGTTGGTAATCGAAGTGCTCGGCCCCTACATGGTAAAATCATGATGTACTAAGTATGCGGTCATGCAATGCATATAATTTATCAACCTGCATTTCAATTTAGATGACAAGGGCACATAATATAGAAAGAATCATATATCCAATGGGGGATATACAAGATGCCATGAACTTTATGATACATAAATGAGATGATGCTCATATATATAGCGGGGATGTGACCTCAACCGATATGCGTAAGACCAAGTGAGCTATTACTTGGAATCCCGATGGAAACCCCTCACTGGTACAGAGGTGGTCTACTTGCCAAAGGTAAATCATACTTCACCTTATGGGAAACCGTCCCATTTCATATGAAGCAACCCCCTTACGGGAACCCATCCCATTTCGGTAAGGATTTTTCATATAGCATATCATATCACATAACACTTCAACTTATGGGAACCCATCCCATTACATATGAAGCCACCCGCCTTTCAGGAACCCGTCCCATTTCGGATAGGATTATCATAACTTATGCTAGATACATAGTTTGAGGAAAGGGAGAGGTCCCTTTGGGATAGCCCTGACGCCCCCAATACATCGGTGCTAAGTCAGCATCCCACGAGAATACTTATACATATACGTGATTTCAAGAGATACAATATTCTCTTCAAACCGTAATTCATTTTACAACCGTTCAATGCACATTTAGGCTCAAATGCAAATCATATGTCATAATCATAATACTCATGCAAGGAATAGCTCATTCACATATACATGATAGTGCAAGAACCTGAGATGCTCAAAAAGCCATAATCATAAGACATATCTATGACAGATTTTTGTCATAACCAATATCTTATCAAAATCATATCATAATCATTTCATAAAAGATAATTGGGCTTAACCCACTTCATAATTTTCATCTAAACCAATGTCCATGAATGCAAATGCAATGCATAATGTAAGAATAGCATGGGTAACATAGATTCAAGTTAAAATCAACATCATAATATGAAATTGAGTAAATCCATAATTAAATCAACATCTAAATCATAATATAAATCACCCATACATAAATCAACTTTAAAAGGGGACATGCATGTTCATAACTTCATATCTTAATGTAAATCATCATATAATGATCAAAGTAGATTAAAATCATAGGTAAAGTACAACCCGTACATCAATTGGATTTTATAAAATCAAATAATGAAAACCCACATTTAAAGTAAACTAAAATTCATGAAATCAATTGAAAAGATTTTTGGGTCTTCTTGGTTGAAAGGGACCAAGAATCAATCCCACATACCTTGATTGAGGAGCTAAATTTGGGGAAGGACCTAGCTTGAATTTGAACCCAAGTAAACCCTAGCTTTGAATCTTGAGAGGGTAGAGTAGAGAGTATTTTTTGGGAGTGATCTTATGAGGGGTAGAGGGTTTAAAGAGAATGAATTAAGAGGGGAGGGTTATCAGCTGAGTTAGGGGGTTATTTTGAAGAGGAAAAAGGTCACAATTCATAATTAAAATAAACCATAATTACATAAACGCCATTAATTAAAAATGGGAAAACTTTGAATCATACGGTTCTCTACATGGTCCATGAGATGTTACACGGACCATGAACAGTGATCGTGACTCGTCACTTAGACAATTTTCATGATGCCAACACTTGGAACTTATTCGAGGCTAAGAGGTTCCACATGGACGGCTACACGGCCCGTGTGACGCTACACGGGTCGTGTCAAGGGCCATGGGATAACACTTAGAAAATTTTCGCATGAAAAAGTTATGAGACAAAGTTTCATACTTAGAAAAATTTAACGTTGTGAGCCATACGGTGGGCCACACAGCCCGTGACACATAACACGGATTATGTGGGTGGTCGTATGCCCTCACTTAGTCCGAAATCCCCAGTCGCGTTCTTGTGATCAAAATCCATGGCAAAGTACCCTTTCACGGAGGGTCACACAGATAGTTTGGCTTCACACGGGCCGTGTAGGCCTCCCATGGAATGACACTTGGTCAAATTTTCTCTCAGGCCTACGTTATGAGATCCAATAAAGTCATTTGAAAATCTGGGTCCTTACAACTAGTATGAAGAGAGTGAAATGAACATATACCAACCCATCTTGAATGCAATAATGCAAGCCAATAACATTTTCATGCAAATTTCCAAATCTTTAGAAATGAACATCATTTAAAATGCACAAGTCACATATTTCCATATTCATACATGAAACTTCATTAAAACCCAATTCATGAACAAATATGCACATGAAATGACATGTTTAAACTAGGATGTGAGAATGCATAAGAATGAACATAATAGTACCATTTCTACCAATACCATATTCCTTACCGCTTAGATTCTAATATCAACCATGGCATGATGAATTCAAGAATTGATCCATCTAATTGTTGCAATGAGCCAAGGAAACTTATACATACCAGATGAGCCAGTATGAGCGCTCTCTCTCTTTCTTTTCTAGCGACCACCAGACAACCCCTCTTCTTGTGCCTCATATCCCCACACTCATAACAATCATCCAACCCGACCATACAATCCCTTAGATGCATCTTTCCATACTTTTGACAAATGGGATGTGGGTACTTCTCCTTTCCACTCTGAGATACCAAAGTATTGCCAAAAGGTTAACCATTCTCAACTCGAGCCCTTTTAGTCACCTTAGCATCCTCCTTAACCTTTTCTCCTTCAATTTTCTTGGTGTGGGTCATAAGTTGAGAAATATCTATTTTCTTCACTAGCATAGCAGTGTGACATTCCTATCCTACCAAGTCAAACACACCCGATATGAATTTGCTCATCCTAGTATTGAGATAGACAACCAATGAAGGAGCATACTTGGATAGATGTATGAACATAAGGGCATACTCCCTCACTCATGTTTTCTTGCTTGAGGTTGATAAACTCCATCATCTTGGTCTCCCTTAGCTCGAGAGGGAAGAAATGGTCAACAAATGCAATCTTGAAAATTTCCCAACAAACCGAGCCTTCATCCACCCTCTCGGATTTCAATTAAGTAAACCACATGTGAGCCACCTCTTTGAGTTAGTATGTTGTCATCTTCGCTTTTTCTTCCGAAGAAACTCTCATTATGGCCAATATCTTGTTAACATCATCGATAAACTCTTAGGCATCTTTCTCTAATTTTGAGCCAAAGAATTTATGAGGACTCATCCTAACAAAATCCCTTACCCTAGATGCCAAGATAGGAACATTAGCAAGAGCTATGGAACTTTTTTTAGCTTGGTCAGAGTTTGTTCGAGCCAATATGGTGACAACATTCCAAAACTCCACATGGGTAACCATCTCATTATGAGGGTCTTGAGGGACTGGAGGAGCTTGGTACTCATTAAACTCTTTTGGTGGGGGGACTAATCTTGGAGGCATGATCTAGAAAATCACAAAGAACAAGTCATTGGATAGGGGAAATCTTAGGACAATCCTGAGGCACAAAATTATTCATGAAAAGAAGGAAAGTTCTTGAAACGCCATATAGCCTCCTATACATAGATGTGGCGCACTTCACTCCCATGAACAACACTCTAAACAACATGGTATGTTGGACTATGAGGACCATTTTAAATCCTCATGCTTTGATAGCAAGTTTTTTACGACCCAAGCATAGGAACTAGTCATAACACGGCAAATGAGAAACCCAAAAGAACCTCAACCAAGTATCTTAGAATTCATCAAGAATTTCATAGATAATGAACAAAAATAAGTGCGGGAAAAAACAAGGGGAAACGAGACTAAGGGAGAATCAACCATAAAATGAGACAAAGTCAGAGATAGAAATGCATGTCCAACAATACCTCTAACTTTAGACTTTGTGGGGGCGAAGATATGTCCAAAGCTTATCCTAAAATGAAATACAAAATAAGAGTCTCAAAAGTGATATGCCGCAAAAATACGACACTTTTGATGCTTTAAACTTAGAATTTTGTATGTTCTCAAAACGATGTTAGTAGGTTTGATGTATTTTTATGATGATTTTTAGGATTTCAGGAGTTGGAAAGTTTTTACGTTAAATTTGACAAATTGCATATTTTTGGGTTTATATGGGGTCTTGTTGGGCCCCTGGTTCATTCCACGAGCTGTAGATGGGTTTCGCAGGTCTGATCCAGTGAAAGGCTAATTTTCATAAATTGAAACCACATGTTACCAGGATAGGTCATAGATCATTTGATAGCCCATACATCAGTTTCTGCCTTGAGGATCAAAGATTATGTATAGTTGCTAAAGAGCTACCAAATGAAACCTTTTACGGGTCATAAGTTAAAAGATAATCCATAGGAAGGCTTTCATACATTGAAGATATTTTATGAAGAATGAAATCTATGAAGTCAGTCTATGGGCCGTGAATGCAATTATAGCCCGTAACTATGTTCGCCAAAGGTGCCGATCCAATATTTCTATTTCGTTTAGGATTTGGTTTTCTTTCATTATAATTAGGTTTGTACATTTTTTAGATAGAGAGAGCAGATAGAATGTCCAGAACTTGAGATTGGAGATTAGTACTTTGTTCCTGGAGATTCCTTGTGGATTACTTGTGATAGTATCTTCGAATTATAATATTGTGATTTTCGTGAAGATTTTGGATTTTGTGTTCTTCAACTCTTTATTGTAAGTGTTTAATTATGAAAATTCATAACATGATTATCTCATCTACAAGGAACATGAGTAGTTAAATCCACAACTAGGTTTGAGGGAACCATGAAGAACTAACAAAATAAAATCGAATAATTTGTAATCCTTGGAAAATGTGCATGCATGTATTATTTATATCTTCATTTTGAATGCTTTTTAATGGTTGCAAATGTTAAAGCTCACCTTATTCTTATTTACTGGATCAAATGGAAATGAATGGGAAAAGATATAAAATAATAGGGTTCGATGTGAGTACACTCATTCTAATCAACCTGAACGGATCAAGGGATGGTTGTACTGGGACAAGGTAAGAGTTAGTAATGTGACACCCGTAGATGGATCAAATCACATGGTGAAATTTACCTAATTACTGGATCAAGGGGTTAGGTGAACATACATATCAATTCTGCATGTTACCGCTAGAAAAGGTCACAATTATGAGGTTATAATGCATTAGGAGTTCATGGATAATACAACACCCTAGTTACTTCTCTCACAGAATTCACAATATTTACATTGATTGTGTGATCATAATTTAGGTTTAATTACTGCTTTTTATATTTAAAAAACCCTATTTGGGAAGTAAGTCAGTTAACTCATCTTAGTTGCTTTAATTACTCTATGTCTAGATCATATTTCTCGTGGGATCGACCCTAACCATTGTTAGATGCTATATTTGAACAACGATCACTTATACCTTAATTAGGAGGTGTAATTTGGGTGTGAATAAATTTTGGCGCTGTTGATTGGGAATATGGCCTTTAGATTGGTTTAATTGGGATGGTTTGTGAGTTAATCCTTAATTTCCTAATTTTACATTCTTGTTGTTTTTGTTATTCTTTTCAGCATACTTGTGTAGTGTATGCCCAATACCTGTAGTCGAGGCATTCACTTGACTCTCTTTAATCCATAAATTCAAAGCATATTGGGAAGAATGGCTCAAGACAACGCCAACAATGCTGCTAATGCTACACTGAACTTGAAAAATCAGAACCCACCACCACTAATCATGGCAAAAAATCAACTTCCACAAGGTCAACAAGCGGCAGGAAATGGGTGGAATCCTTACAGACTTTATCTTATGGCAATGGATGTTATTGGAGTAATCGTGTTGCCTCCTCTACCAAAGGATACCAAGTTTTTCATTTAGAGTGGGTTACTACAGATGTTGCAGCATGGAGGGTTGTTTTTGGGCCTACCAATATAGGATCTGCATAACCATCCACATAATGTTGTCTTTGTCTATAAGAGTATGATGGCAAATCAATCCATGGATGCCGTTGGGCTCCATGTCTTCCCATTATCTCTCATAGATGAAATGACAGTATGGTTATCCGAGCTTACATAGAGTTCTATCACAACATGGGCAGAAATGCAAAAAGCCTTTTTAGAGAGGTATTTTCCCAAGTCGAAGAAGTTAAAGCTTAAGGATAGGATTAATAACTTCAAGAAGTGGCATAGCGATTCTACGAGTGGTACTTAGGAGAGGTTTAATAAATGCTTGATGAGTGTTCCAGACCACAAATTGTTGATGATTCCTAGGTGAAAATCTTATATAAGGCATTATATGATAATTGCAAAGCAGTGGCCAATACCATAATAGGAGGATCATTTTCCTGGATGGCACTTTAACAAATGTGGCTCACCAACTGGAAAGGGTAGCTAAGACAAATAATACATAGGGCATAAGGGAGAAATCAACCACAAAGAGCTCTTTTGCAGTTAGTACAAATCTAGAGCAGACCAAACTCAATGAAGTGTTGCAAGAGTAAGCTCGGATTAGTACCAATGTTGGGTTGTTGATGAAGCAGAATCAGGAAAAGGTAAATGCAGTATGTCATTAACCATCTAGAGCACCCATATATGAGGAGCCATATTATGAGGAGGATACTTGCTTTGTGACTAATCAAATAGGATGTTTCTGGGCTAACGCTCAAGTGTCCAATTAGGACTATTAGCGCCAAGGTCAAAATTATAACAAAGATAATGCATACAGGGATAACAATTGGTATGGATACTACGACAAAAACAAGGGACAAGATCAAGATGGTGATTGGGATCACAAAGATGGGTATAAAAGTAGACCATATGTGCCACCACAAAATCGTAATTCCAAAGCTAGTAGTTCAAGGATTGAGGATATGTTTGACAAGTTGCTGAAGAAGGCTAATGAACAAGACGAGACCTTTAAGGGGTTGAAAGCTAACATATCAGGTATTAATAAGAAGAATGACTCTCACTCTATGGCTATTAAGCATTTAGAGCAGTAATTTGGTCAAATGTCTACACAATTAAACCAGCATCAGAAGGATACATTACCAAGAAATACAGTGCAAAATTCGAAGAATGATGGGTATTGTACAACAATGACTACACGAGGTGGTAAATAAACAACTGACCTACCAATGTTGAAGGTTGATGATGAGGTTCGCGAGGAGACTGTAAATAATAAGGATGATAAAGCTAGGGATGACATGGCCAAGGATAGGGTGAGCGACGAAGTGATACCACGAAGAAAGTTGAAACCCATACCCAGGCCTCCACCACCTTTTATTCAAAGATTCAAGAAGAAGAATGGGGAGGGGAAGTTTCAGAATTTCATCTCCATGTTGAAGCAACTTTCTATCAATCTCCCACTCATTGATGCATTAGAGAAAATGCCTGAGTATGCTAACTTCACGAATGACCTAGTGACCAAAAGAAGACGGTGAGTCAGGATCTTGCTCATGATCTTCACCATTATAGAGCAATTACGACAAGGTCATTGGTGCAGAAAAAAAGATCATGGAGTATTCACTATACCTTGCACCATCGAAGTTTTCAACTTTGCAAAGACGTTATGCAATTTAGGAGCCATCATCATCTTAATGCATCTTGCAGTGTTCAAGTAGTTGGGCTTGGGAGCCCCCACTTCGACTATGATACGATTATTAATGGCAGACATGACTGTAAAGAAGCCTGTGGGGGGTACTCTATGACATTCTAGGCTGAGTTGAGAATTTCATATTCCCTGCAGACTTTGTGATACTTAATTATGAAGTTGGCTTTGACATTCCAATCATCTTGGGAAAATCCTTCCTAGCCACTTGGCGAGCACTAGTGGATATGGAGTTGTGTTAACTCAAATTTATATTGAATGATGATGAAGTTGTCTTCAGTGTTTGCCAGTCCATGAAGAGACCTGATGATCTAAAAGTTGTCTCTGTTATGGAGAGCATTGATGAAGTGCAACCTAAGGTACCAATTGAGGAGGGACTAGGTGTCTAAACTCTTGAGGATTTATTGATGAACTTTTAGAGTGGCGGCATCCCAGACTATGATGAGACAGTTAAGGCACTTGGATCATATGGTTATCACAGGCACTAACTGTCATGACCAGAGCCTAGGGCCTAGGGGTGACATGGTGAATGGGAACCCAAGAGATTCCCCAAATAATCCTCATAGCATCCACATACACATCATTGGTTCAAAATCTCATAAGTAGGCAATAAACACTAGGTTCTAAGGGATGGGAAAGTATGACTCATACTATGGGGATTTCACAGGAAGTGACATGGTGAATGGCAACCTAAGAGATTCCCCAAATAATCCTCATAGCATCCACATACACATCATTGGTTCAAAATCTCATAAGTAGGCAATAAACACATAGTTATGGGACTTGGGTACTAGACCCTTGGAGGTAGCCCCCTTCCTACAAGTTCGTTTGGTGCTACGTCATCGTCCCACAAGAATACATATACATATATATGCTTTCAAAAGAAGCATAAGTCATTTCAAATCATTTTCCTGCATACTAGGGCTTTAAAGCCAAAAATACTTCATAATCATGCATACTTAGGCTAACTAGACAAATCATACTTCATGTCATACTTTCATGCATAGGAATAGCTCATTCATACTTGTACATGTAGCTGTACACGCCCATCATTTCTCAAAGAGCCATATCATAGACATTATGTGGTCACATGTGACGTCATAACCATACTTTCCTTAAAATCATATTCATAAACATAATTGGGTCTTAACCCACTTCATGAACTTCATAAAAACCAATGTTCATGCACGCATATGCCATGAATGATGAGAGAATACATGGGCAATAGAGATTCATACTTAAAATAAAAATATAAGATGAAATCAAAGTAAATCCATGAATAAATTCGTATTTAAAGCATACTTGAGATTACCCATGCTTAAATCCAACAACATTTAATGGGACATACATATTTAAACCTTCATAATATCAATGAAATTCAACATATTAGGGCTTAAACCACACTATAAACATTAGTTAAATACAACCCATATCTTAATTGAATCAAATCAACATTAATTTAGAAGATCCATATTCAAAGTAAGCTTGAAATTCATAATTTAAGAAGTAACGATTGTTTGAGGTCTTCATGGTTGAAAGAGACCATGAATCAATCCCACACACCTTATATATCTAGACGAATTAAGAAAAAATTGATTTGAGAAGAAGACCTTTCGTTGAGCTTCAAGTTGAATCTCTAAAAAATTGATTTGAGAAGAAGACCTTTCGTTGAGCTTCAAGTTGAATCTCTAATGGCACACTTGAGAGAAGTTCTTAGAAGATAGAATTTCTATAGTTCTAAGTGTAATGAATGAATTTGAATAAGAATGAAGGAGTATAGGTCTTTCAAGGGTTTAGGATAGGTTAGAAAGTCACAAACAACCCTTAGAAATCACTAAAATTATGAGAAAGGCATTAATGAAACAAGCACTAAAAGGTGCCTAGGGGGCCTGTGAAAGGGCACTATGATCAGTACAACTTACCACAGATTGTACAAGTGTCCGTGGTAAGGGTCTTCAGACACTTTAGAAATTTTTTAGACTAAGGTTATTTCCACTTACAATTCATAATCCATTCAAAGGTACACTGATCATACAATGGTCCATACAAATGAACCAAGTTCCGAGATGGTAATTTTATAGAAGAGATTCACAACATACCTCACCACGGGTCGTGGTGAGTTCCATGACCCTACCATGGCTTTTGATGGCTTGTACGGCTCGTACAAGAGCCCTTGGTGGTTGCCTTAGCCAAATTCTTAGCTTGAAGGCTGGGGCTCTTACCAAAGGCCCATTCCACGGCTAGTGATGATGACCACGACTCGTGGGAGGTTCCTTGGAGGGCCACTAAGCATAAAATCCTTTCTTAAGCCATACAAGATCTTACATAAGCATTCCTTATGGATCATACACCTTCGAAAACTTAATTTTTAAGCATCAATAAAGTCTCACGAGATCTGGGTCCTATACCACCTAATGTTTTAGTTAGACTTGAAGAACCGTGAGTCCTCACCTACTTGACCATTGATTGAGGATCCACCAATGTTAGAATTGAAGTCACTTCTAACCCACCTTAGTTATGTGTTTTTGGGTATTAACAATACTTTGCCTGTTACTGTTGCTGTAGATCTCGATGATGAACAAGAGGAAGCATTTCTTTGGGTACTCAAACGATTCAAAAGGGCTATTGTATCGATGATTATAGACATTAGTGGCATACCACCTGGCATATGCATTCATAAGATTTAAAATAGTCAAGGATTATAAGTCGAGTATTGAATACCAAAAGACATCTCAACCCACTAATGCAGGAGATTGTGCATAAAGAAATCATTAAGTGGTTGGACGCAGGTGTGATATATTCGATCATTGAAAGTTAGGTGAGTCTGGTCCAAGGTGTTCTAAATAAAAAGGTATCAATATGGTTCTAAATGCTAGTAATGAGTTGATTTCTTTGAAACCAGTCATAGGTTGAAGGGTTTGCATGGACTATCACAAACTTAATGCCTTAACAAAGAAAGATCACTTCCCTATGTCATTCATGGATCAAATGCTAGATCGCTTTGTGGGTAAAGAATGGTACTATTTTCCTGATGGTTATTCGGTTTAGATTTCTATTACCCTAGAGGACCAAGAGAAGATAACTTTTACATATCCTTATAGAACCTTCACATTCAAGAGGATGACATTCGGATTGTGTAATGCACCAGCCACATTCCAATGATGCATGATGTCTGTCTTCTTTGATTTGGTTGAGGACACTATTGAGATACTTAGATGATTCCAACGTAGTTAGAGACTCATTCTATGATTGCTTTATGCATTTTCATGATATGCTTTGGAGATATGAAGAATGTCATCTTGTGCTAAACTGGGAAAAGTGTAGCTTCAAAGTGAAGGAAGGTATTGTGTTGGGACACTGGATCTCCACCAAAGGTGTAGAGATTGATAGAGCTAAATTTGAGGTCATTGAGAAGCATCCTCCACCTATCTTTGTTAAAGGTATAAGAAGTTTCTTGGGACATGCAGGCTTCTAAGAGCAGTTCATAAAGGACTTCTCAAAGATTGCACATCCCTTGTGCAAGCTACTTAAGAAGAATTTTAAGTTCATGTTTGATGATACATGTCTGAAAGCATTCGAGGGGTTGAAGCAGAGGTTGATTTCGGTGCCTATCATAGTTAATCCAGATTGGACTCAGCCCTTCGAGATTATGTATAATGCACGTGAAGTCGCACTTGGTGTCGTTTTGGGATAGCATAGAGAGAAGACAGTCCATTCTATTTCCTATGCTAGCAAAGCCGTCAATTAAGCATAGAAGTATTACACTATCACTGAGTTGGAATTACTTATAGTAGTCTTTGCATTTGAGAAATTCAGATCATATATTTTTGGAACCGAAGTCATTATACATACTAACCACTCAACATCGCGGTACTTGATGGCGAAGAAGGATACAAAACCAAGATTGATTTGTTAGGTACTTCTTCTCCAAGAGTTTGATTTTGAGGTGATTGACAGAAAGGGGATAAAGAATTAGGTTGAAGACCACCTATCTAGACTTGAGGACAAGACCATGACAAAGTTCAATAATGTGGTGGAGATTGATGATTCATTCCCTAATGAGAGAGTTTGATAGCATCTCATGATTTGAAACCATGGTTTGCTAATTATGTGAACTACTTAGTTAGTAATGTTATGCCACCAAACTTGACTTCTCACCAGTGTCGTAAGTTTGTGTCTGATGTGAAGAAGTTTTTTTGGGATGAACCATATTTGTTTCGTGTATATGCAATTATTCATCATTGTGTTTCTGAGGTGGAGATGACGAGCATCTTGCAAGCTTGTCATTTATCATTGGTAGGAGGGAATCATTATGGAATTCAGACAATGCATAAGACCTTGCAGTGTGTCTATTATTGGTGAACCATCCACCAAGATGCCCATGATTATGCTAAGGGTTGTGGTAAGTGGCAAAGAAAAGGTGGTGTTTCCCGAAAGCATGAGCTCCCTCTAAACCCCATGATGGTGATTGAGTTATTTGATGTTTGGGGGACAGACTTCATGGGGCCATTTATCAGTTTTTATTGGGAACAAGTGCATTTTGGTTGCTGTGGACTATGTCTGAAAATGGGTGGAAGCAGTGGCACTTCCCGACAATTAAGGTAAAAGTGTTACGGCATTCCTCAAAACAAACATCTTCTCTTGGTTTGGCACTTCTTGGGCGATCATCAGGGATGGAGGTTCCCATTATTGCAATAGGTTGTTTAAGGATCTCCTTGAGAGGTAAGTGGTAACACACCGAATAGAAAATGCCTAACCATACACATACGAGTGGGCAAGTTGAGGTGTCTAATATGGAGATTAAACATATTATATCCAAGACTATGAATGCAAACTGGACAGATTGGTCACGAAGGATTAATGATGCATTATATACATATCGGACAACATTCAAGACTCTCATCGGTATGTCTCCTTACCAACATTTTTGGTAAAGCTTGTCACTTACATGTAGATTTTGAGCACAAGGCGATGTGGGCACTTCAAAAAATAAATCTGGATTAGAGTGATGTAGCAAATTCATGACTAAGCCAACTTAATGAACTTGATGAGTTTCGTTTGAGGGAATATGAGAGCTCAGTCCTTTACAAGATAAGGATAAAGTTGCAGCTGACCATCACATTGAGCATCACCAGTTTGCACCAGGAAACTTGGTTTTACTGTATAACTCAAGGTTGAACTTTTTTCTTGGAAAACTCAAGTCCAAATGATTGGGACCCTTTAAAGACACACATGTTTTCAACCATGGTGTTGTTGAGTTAGAGAAGAAAAATGTCACGAGGTTTAAAGTGTATGGACAAAGAATCAAACCATGCTTTGGCAATGCTGATGAAGGGCCGATAGTAGAAGTATAGAAAGTTGGTGAAGTCTGAGTAACTAAGTAGTCTAAGTTGTCCTGCGACAATAAATCAGGCACTACTTGGGAGGCAACCCAAGATACTAGCTATAATTTTCATGTATTTTTGTAAGTTTTGATTTTTGGACTTATAGGTAATTTAATTTTCATATTTTGGGTTTAATTTTGGACTCGCAGAGTAGAAAGTTATAGGGTAATAGTTTAGTGTGTTGAGAATGTGCAGGAACAGGGTTAAGGCAATAGACCAGTACAAAAGGTGAGAAAGTTGGTTCTACAACTAGTTCCACGGACTGTGGGTTACACCATGACCCATACACTTACTCGTAGAACCATTTCCTGTAAGATATTTCTGTGTACCTTAATTTACAAGCCAACTTTATGGTCCATAGAAATGACTATAGGCCGTGAAAGGAGTTCGTGGAATCCAGGTAAGTTTCTGAAAATTTTGCCAACTGTTGGGGTACTTACAAAACCCAACCTATTGAACGTAGAACCTTTTATGACTCATAGGTGGAGTCATAATATCAAGGCCCTGAAAAGTGAGACTTTGAAACCATGAAACCAAGTCTTATGGGTGGTAGAACAAGGTATGGCCCGTAATTGAGGTTTCATAGGATCAAAGTCCCACTTATACCCGACTCGGTGAATTGAATATGAGAGGGGTTGTTAAATTGCCCCTCATTTTTCTAAAACTCTCTCCATAAATCCAGAACCTTACCCTTTTCTTCTTTCTTTTTTACCGATTTCAACCACCCTCACCATTTTTTGGTTGAAACTTCTGGTCACTGAACACTATTGTAGCAAAGCCCTAGGGTTCCCCCACTGTGATTTTATTTATTTTCTTGGCTATTTTTCTTGAAATTCTAATATGTATTTTTAAAATTCCTTCTAATTGCTTGGGTGATTTAGCTTACATATAATGGTCTCAATTTTGTTAATTTTCTTGCCCTGGGATCACTGAATAATAGTATGATTGCATATGTAGGCTCATAGCTATTGACGTTGAAAATTAGAGTTATACATGATCCCATACATGGCTAATAGAATATTTTGCATATTCACTAATGTGTTTTGAACTATTTTGAATGAATCTTTGAGTACTTCATGATGATTATCGCTAAAATTATATGGCAATGAGTATTTTGAGGTATGAGGGTGATGACAAATGGCCCAATAGTGATTTTTCAAGGTTTTTGTACGGGCTATGTGGTTTTAAATTTAATTGGTTAGTAGGAGACACATGGTTTAATTCTAACTGAGTTGGTATATGAGGGGTAAGATGGTAACTTCATTGTAACATGGAGGTGGAATGGATAACTTGTTGGGATTTGTTTACTAGTTTTTCGACTATTTTTGCTTATTGTTGGACTGTATTTTTGACAAATTTCATATCTTGTTGCTGTGACTAAGTCTATGTGCATAAATGGTTATCCCTATTTTGATTGACTAGCACATAGCTGTATTTTTAATCATCAAATGCATGTAATGGGATCAAATGGTTTACTTAGGCGATCCAGTTGCTGTTTTTCAAAATCACTGGGGTCTTCTATGGCCCGTGGATCATAGTTTCCCCTCATATATAAGGATCAACAACTGCATGTTTCTAAAAGTCACCAGGATGAACCTGTTTACAAATAATAGTTCAAACTACGACCAGTAAAGAGTGTTTATAGTTTCTATTTCTACACAAATTGTTTCTAAATTTGTACCTACAATCGATTTTTGGCGCATAGTTCATTCTATGGGTTGTGACTGGGTTCGTAAGTACATATCCCATAACTGAATTTCTTGTGCCTTGTTTTCCACGAAGGCCTTCTTTAGCCCGTAGGTGAACCCCCATTGTTTCTTCTGTGAGAATTTTTATTTTTCTTTTTTGCATTCTTAGGATTAATGTGCACTTTTATTATGGTGTTTTCAGGTACCATGCCCCCCCTCCAGAGTGTGAAAAGATTGACGCTATGCAGAATAGACTCCGGAACAAGCCTACAAATTCCGAGGCCAGTGGCTCTATTAAGGAGCTCAATAACCATCCCGATGAGGGCGTTGAGCAACGATGTACTAGAGCAGCATCTAGACAGGATGCTAGCTCAGCCATCGGCTGCTACACCACAACCCCCTCAAGTCTGAGGAGGGGGGCTCAAAGAGGAGCAGTACGATCCAGATGACAGACTCTGGAGAAGGCTCCCGAGTAGGCTCCCGAGATAGAGATGGCTCCGGATCAGATTAGGATTTAAGGTCAGAGTCTATAGAGTCAACTAGGTCTGCCCTAGCACCATTCCCTGCAGTCGGATTGACGAGACGGTAATGCGTCACAGGAATGCAAGATAGATACAGAGAGGACATCCTGCAAGATGATGATGTGCCACAAAAATACGACACTTTTGATGCTTAAAACATAGAATTTTATGTGTTCTCAAAGCGATATTAGTAGGTTTGATGTGTTTTTCTATTGATTTTGCAGGATTTTATGAGTTGAGATATTTTAGGTAAGATTTGTAGAATGCATGTTTTTGAGGTTTCTCGAGACCTTCTATGGGCTTGGTTTATTCCACTTGCCATAGATGGCTTTCGTGGGTCAGATCTAAGGAAAGGAAAATTTTCAAAAGTTGAAATTACGTGTTACCAGATAGGTCGTAGATTACTTGATGGCTTGTACATTAGTTTGTGCATTAACGATCACAGGTTTTGCATATGTGCTGAAGAGATACCAAATGAAACCTCTAACGGGGCATAAGTCAGAAGACGGTTCATAAGAAGGGTTTTTATATTGAAGAAAGATTTTGAGGAGTGCAGTCTACAAAGCCCAATTACGGGTCGTGATTCCATTAACGGCCCATAACTATGTTCATCAAGATATTTTGATTCCAATTTTCCTATTTCGTTTAGGATTTGGTTTTCTTTTATTATAAATAGATTTTTAGGTTTTATTAGACAGAGAGAGCAATTAGAACATACAGAACTTGATACTTGAGATTACAACTTTATTTTTGGAGAATTCTTATGCATTACTTGTGACATTATCTTCGTGTTATAATATTGTGATTTTCGTGAAGAATTTGGATTTCGTGTTCATCAATTCATCGTTGTAAGTGTCTACTTATGCAAATCAATAACATGATTCTTTCATCTACAATGAACATGAGTAGCAAAATCCACAACTAGAGTTGTGGGAACCATGAAGAACTAACAAAGTAAAAACTGGAAAATTTGTAATCCTTGGAAAGTGTGCAATCATGTATTAATTATCTTTTCTACTTGAATATTTTTTAATGGTTGCAAATGTTAGAACTTGCCTAATTCTTACTTAATGGATCAAGAGGTAATGAATAGGAAAAGAGGTAAAATAACAGGATTCGACATGATTTCACTCGTCTAACCTGAACGGATCACGGGATGGTTGTACTGGGACAAGGTAAGGGTTAACGATGCAACACCCATAGATGGATCAAGTCACGTGGTGAAATTTACCTAGATCCTTGATCAAGGGCTAGGTGAGAATAACTTACCAGTTTTGCATGCGACACACTAGAAAAGGTTATGATTATTTTGTTACACTGAGTTAGGAATGGGGAACACAATCCCCTAGTTACTTCTTTCGTTGAAGTTACAACACTTGCACTTAAATATTTAATATTAGTTTAGGTTTACTTATTGCTCTTTATCGAAACCTCCTTCTTTGGGATATAAGTTGATTAATTCATTCAAATTGCTCTTAATTACTCAAAGTCTAGACCTTATTCTTCGTAGGATCGAGCCTAACCATTGTTAGGTTCTATTTTTGAATAGCAGTCGCTTATACCTTAATTTAGAGGTGTAGCTTTTGCGTGATCAATGTTTGGTGTCGTTGCTGGGGAATAAGACTTTTAGATTGGTTTAATTAGAGTGATTTGTGAGTTAATCCTTATTTTTCATTTTTATTTTTTCTTTCAGCATAAAGGTTTTGTATATGCCCAGTACTCATAGTCGAGGCAGTCCCTTGACTCCATTTGATCAACAGATCCAGAGAATGTTGTGAAGAATGGCCCAGGATAATGTAAACAATGTCGCAAACATTGCACTCAATCTGAATAACGAAGACCCACCACCACTTGAGGACATGAATCCACCATAGGCTCAACATGCAGCAGAAAATGGGTAGCATTATTACAGACTTGATCCTATGGCAGTGGACATTACAGAAGCAATTATTTTACCTCCTCTACTAGAAGATACCGAGTTTGTCATCTCAAGTGGGTTACTATAGGTGATGTAGCATATAGGGTAGTTTTTGGGCCGACCAACAGAGGATTCACATTACCATCTACACAATGTTGTCTCCATTTGTAAGAGCATAAAAGGAAATCAGAATTGTCCATAGATTTTATTAAGCTCTGTGTCTTCCCATTATCTCTTACAGGTGAAGCGATAGGATGGTTATTCAAACTTCCATAGAGTTCTATCACTACATAGATGGAAATGTAAAAAGTTTTTTTGGAGAGGTATTTTCCCAAATCGTAAAAGTTAAAGCCGACGGATCATATTAACAACTTCGAGCAATCGCCTAGTGATTTTGTAAGTACTACTTAAGAGAGGTTCACTAAATGCTTGAGAAGTATTCCTGAACATAAGATTGTTGATGATTTCTTAGTGGAGATCTTCCATCGGGCTTTAGATGACAATTGCAAAGATGTGGATGACACCATAACTGGAGGCTCATTCTTAGATTGCCTTTTTCCTATTATGGATGAATGACTAGAGAAGGTAGAAAAGACTACTTGTGCATGGGGCACAAGGACAAATCTATGACAAAGAGTTCCTTTTCAGTCACTACACATTTAGAGCAGGCTAAAATTAATGAAGATGTGATGTAGGAGTTAGGGCAGATTAATACTGATATGGGGTTGCTGATGAAGCAAAGTCAGGAATGAGTAAATGCAGTCAGTCATCAACCGCTATTAGCACCTGCCTATGAGAAGTTATACTATGAAAAGGACATTTGTTTTGGGACTGATTAGATAGGGGTTTCCGAACCAATGCCTAAGGGTCCAATCAGGACTATTTGTGCAAAGGTCAAGGGAATCAAGGTCGGAATTATAACAGAGACAATGCATACAAGGACAACAATTAAAGGTTTACTACGATAGAAATAGGGACAAGATGGAGATGGTGACTGGGGTTGTAGAGATGGGTATAGAAATTGTACATATGTGCCACCATACAATCGTGATTATAAGGCTGGTCCCTCTATAGCTTGACCCGCAACAGTTCCTTGACCAAATCAAAGTCCAATAGAAGCAAGCCCTATTGTCACGACCCTGGGTCGGGACCTAAATATGACACGGCGAATGGGGACCTGAGGGTCCCCAAACAAGCCTCAGAATTTCAGAATTTGCGTAGTAGGTTCACGACATATAAGATTGATAATTAAATAGCGGAATCTAAAGTCGAAAGAGAAAAAATGAGAAAAGTTTATATAGTGCCCAACATATGCCTCTAGTCAAGAAACGGGGGCCGGGACAAGTTCCAGGCTCAGCCTCAACAAAATATATATACATAGAAACACTAGAAGCAAAAGCTTGCCCACGGAAGACGAGGCTCACCACAGAAATATCTTCAAGAGGGACTATTCTTCCTGCAGCTGATACTCAAACTCCTCGGTCCCTACATGGTAAAAACATGTAGGCATAGAGTATGTGTTAGTACGTTTGAATGTACTAAGTATGTGGGAATGTAATGCAAATGACTTACCGGATCTGCATATTAATATTAGATGACAAGGGCACATAAATATACAAGGATCATATAAGCAAGAAAATTTAATATACAAGATGCCATGGAATGCGAGGTGCGTGTAAATGCGATAATGCTCCTATATACATATAGCGGGGATGGACTATAACCAAAAAACCAAATCCATGCGAGCTATTACATGAATTGGACCGATTTGGACCTCCCACTGGTAGGGAGAAGATTACTTGCCAAGGGTAATCTAAATCGCACCTTACGACCTTGCTTTTCGATGGATGGTCACCTTCCTTACGACCACGCTTTTCGGAAGGATTTACAAGAATCACATCAAGACATGTCATATCATAAACAAGTAGACGAATAATATCAGCCCTCTGCTGGCACATAGTTCAAGGAAAAAGGGGAGGACCCCTAATCCATCGGTGCTAAGTCTTACACATCCCACAGGAATACTTATATACGTATACATATGCTTTCAAGAGAGTCAAGTGAAAGTTTCTAAATGTTCAAGGCACATTTAGGCTCAACGCCAAATTACAAGATCATATTCAAGATGCCAATGCAAGGAATAGCTCATCTACAAGTACAAGATGGTGCAAGCACCCAAGATGCTCAAAGCGCCAAGACACAAGGTGGTGTAAACACCCAAGATGCTCTAAGAGACATAATTATAGACATACCAGTGACCACCTTCTTGTCAAATCCCATGTCTTACCAAAACTCCTATCATAATTCCATATCTCCAAGATTTCCATGCACTAAAGTCATGAATGTGATGCAAATGCAAAAATATATGGATGGCATGGGAAATGTAGAGTATATCCCAAAATTAGCAATATAATGTAAAGACTAAGAAAAATCCATAATAAATTCATATGATAATGTAGTATAAATCACCTATGCAAAACAACCTCTTTAAAGGGACATGCATGCTCATATTTTCATAATCCAAATAGTTCATCATACTCAAACTTATCATAACTCAATTTTTGGAATATAATATAACACATGCATGGTTCAAGATTACCAAGAACAAGTAGTAGAATCTTCACATTTTAAGTAGACTAGTGTATAAAATAGTTTGAGAAGAACTTGGTTCATCTTGGTTGAAAGGAACCAAGAATCAAAACCCACATACCTGGTTGAAGATGAATCTTGAGGAGAAAAGTGGACTCAAATGTGAAGGTCTTAGCTTGACAATCCTAGAGAGATGTTGGAGAGTCTTGAAGGAGTGAAGTCTTAGTGAGAGGAGTGAAATGAGAGAATGGCTGAAATTGGTGAAGTCTCACTTATATAGGTAGCTTAGGAGGGGTGGGAAAAGACCAAATTTTCGTTGGAATAAGCCAATATTTAAAAAATGCCATTAATGAAACAGACCTGAAATTTGTCCATCTGAGGCATACGGTCCTGTACACGATCTGTGTGGTGTCACACGAGCCGTTTACTATGCCGTGGTCCCGGACATAAAATTTTCCAAAGCAAGATTTTTTCTAGACTAAATATTACCTCACGGACCGATACACGGACCGTCTATTGTCCCACAGACCGTGACCCTATCTGTGCACAGGTGATCCTCCACACTGCACATTCAAACGGAAGGCCACACTGGTTACCACACGGACCATCTAAAGCCACACAGGCTGTGACTTGGTCCGTGTAATGGTGGCCCTACACAGTTCACCATACGGGAGGCCACACGGATCGTGTAGCCTTACACAAGCCGTGTGGAGGACCGTCTACCCTTCACTCTTCTAGGCATCACTCCACGGGAGGCCACACGGACCGTGTGACTTCACACGGGCCATGTAGGCCCTCCGTGAGGTGATGCCTGGCAAACTTTCTGGGCAGGTTTTGTGGACCTCGAAGTGACGTCAAGGACCCGGGGCCTTTCACCTACGGTCAATCCAGCAATAATAACTGAAGCAACACTCTTCTAGAAGGATCATCTACAAAGCTATTCATTTTGTCTGTATTCAGACCATAAACTGACATAGATGTTATGAGTAAAATTAATTTTTTCGAATTTAGTTCACATCTTAGATCTGTAAATTGTCTAATCTCCATAAAGGAGCCAAATGAAACCAAAGTTTCATGTTCGGTGTTATATTAGAGACGTTAAAAATAAATCGAAGATTGAGGAGATGTTTGACAAATCATTGAAGAAAGCAGATGAACACGATGAAACCTCAAATGGAATGAAAGCTGACATTTTAGGTATTAATCTAAAAAATTGAGTCTCATTCGATGGCTATTAAGTAGTTGGACCAGTAATTTGGTCAGATGTCTATGCAGTAGAATCAGCATCAGAAGGGTACATTTCCAAGCAACATAATGTAAATCTAAAAAATGATGGGTAGTGCATGGCAGTGACTACATGAGGTGGTAAGCAGACGATCAACCTACCAATGTCAGTGGATGATGATAAGTTTCGTGAGGAGACTGTAGAAAGAAAAGATGTCAAATCTAGGGATAACAAGGCCAATGATGGGGCAAGTGACAAGGCGGTACCACCAAGGAAGTAGAAACCCATACCCAGGCCTTCACCACCTTTCCCTCAGAGACTCAAGAAGAAGAATGAGAAAGGAAGGTTTCAAAATTTCATCTCCCTATCAAAGCAGCTTTCTATCAGTCACTCATTCATTGATGCATCGAAATAAATGCCCAGGTATGCTAAGTTCATAAATGCCCTAGTGACGAAAAACGGACAGTGAGTCGAATGCTTGCTCAGGATCTTCACTATTTTAGAGCAATTGCGACAAGGTCCTTGGTGCAGAAGGAGGATTTAATAGCATTCACCATACCTTGCACCATCAGAGTCTTCAACTTTCCAAATGCATTATGCGATTTAGGAGCCAACATAAACTTAATGCCTTTTATGGTGTTCAAGTAGTTGCTAGGATCCCTCGCATCAACTACAATGCCGTTGTTGATGGCAGACAGGATTGTAAAGAAGCTTGTGGGAATACTCTATGATGTGTTAGTCTATGTTGAGAATTTTATATTCCTCGCAAACTTCATGATACTTGATTGTGAAGTTGACTTCGACATCCCCATCATCTTGGGAAGGCCCTTCCTAGCCACGGGGTAAGCACTAGTAGATATGGAGTTGGTCAAATCAAGTTTAGATTGAATGACGAAAAAGTCATCTTCAATGTTTGCCAATATATGAAGAGACTCGATGATCTAAAAGTGGTCTCTATTAATGAGAGCATTGATAGTGCAACTTGAGGTACTAATTGAGAAAAGCCTGAGTGTTGAAACTTTTGATGCTATCTTGATAAACTTTGATAGTGACAGCATTCCAGACTATGATGAGATGGTTAAGGCACTTGGAGCACATGGTTATCATATGCACCAATTCAAGCTTTAGTTGGATTTGAAGAATTATGAGTCCCCACCTACTCGACCATCCATTGTGGAGCTACCAGTGTTGGAATTAAAGGCTCTTCCAGCCAACTGAGGTATGTGTTTTTGGGTACTAATAATACTTTGCCTATTATTATTGTTGTAGATCTTAATGATGAATAGGTGGAAGCATTTCTTTCGGTACTCAAGCAATTCAAAAAGGCTATTGGATAGTTGATTGCAGATATCATTGGCATCTCACCTGGCATATGCACTCAAAGATTTAACTAGTCAAGGAGTATAAGTCCACTATTAAGCACTAAAGACGTCTCAACCCATCGATATAAGACATTGTGCGCAAGGAAATTATTAAGTGTTTGGATGCAGGAGTGATATATACTATCGTTGTCAGTGAATGGGTGAGTGTGGTCCAATGTTTCCAAAGAAGGGAGGTATCATTGTGGTCCCAGATGCTAGCAATGAGTTGATTCCCATGAGACCATTCACAGGTTGGAAGGTTTACATGGACTATCACAAACTCGGTGCATCGACAGAGAAGGATCACTTTCCTATGCCATACATGGACCAAATGCTAGATCGCTTTATGGAAAAAGGCTGGTACTGTTTTCCTGATGGTTATTTAGGCTATAGTCAGATTTCTATTTCTCCATAGGACCAAGAGAATACGACCTTTACATGTCCTTATAGCACCTTCACATTCAAGAAGATGTTGTTCGGGTTATGTTATGTGCCAACCGTATTTCATATATGCATGATATTTATCTTCTCATATATGGTCAAGGACACCATTGAGTTGTTTATGGATGACTTCAGTGTGGTTGGAGATTCATTCGAGGATTGCTTGATGCATTTGCATGATATGCTTTGGAGATGCGAAGAATGTCATCTTGTATTGAATTGGGAAAAGTGTCACTTCTTGGTAAAGGAAGGTATTGTGTTGGGACACAAGATCTCCATCAAATGTATAGAAGTTGATAGAGCTAAAGTTGAGGTTATTGAGAAGGTTCCTCCATTTGTCTCTGTTAAAGGTGTGAGAAGTTTCTTAGGACATGCAGGCTTCTACAGACGATTTATAAAGGACTTCTCAAAGATTGCACATCCATTGTGCAAGCTACTTTAGAAGGATACTAAGTTTGTGTTTGATGATTCATTATGGTCATACCATAGAGCATTCAAAACTTCCATAGGTATGTCTCTATACCAACTTATTTTTGGTGAAGCTTGTCACTTACCTGTAGAGCTTGAGTAAAAGGCGATGTGGGCACTGAAGAAGCTGAATCTAGATTAGAGTGATACGGCAAACTCAAGACTAAGCCAACTAAATGAACTTGATGAGTTTTTTTTAGGGCATATGAGATCTCAACCCTGTACAAGCAGAGGAAGAAACTGCAGCATGATTGTCGCATTAATCATTGCCAGTTCGCACTAGGAGACTTGGTTTTACTATATAACTCAAGGTTGGAGTTGTTTCTTGGAAAACTTAAGTCTAAATGGGTAGGACCTTTAAAGTTACACATGTTTCTAACCATGGGATTGGAGAAGAAACATGGCACGAGGTTCAAAGTGAATGGCCAAAGAATCAAATCATACTATGGCAATGCTGAGGAGGTACAGACAATAGAAGCATGGACACTTGGTGAAGTCTGAGTAACCAAGTAGTCTAAGTCATATCACGAAGATAAATCAGGCACTATCTGGGATGCAACCCAAGATATTAGCTATAATTTTTATTCAGTAAAGCTAGTCTTATGACTGTTTCCATGGACCGTAGTTTAAACCGAGACCCATATACTACCTCAGAAAACCATTCCTAGTCTACTATACGATCTAGTAGGATAAGTATCATAAGGTCAGTTTAGTTTGCCTATTTAAGCAGCTTTGCATGTTTTAAAGGGAAGCTAGTTCCATCAGGGTGGTCCTAGTCTAGACCAGAGCTCAAGGGGATTAAATTCACTTCCTTATTACCACAATCGAGTGTTTGTAGGGCATTCAGCATCAGGGTGCTGTTATTGTAGCTTACTTGATCATTAGACCAGAGAGTTCCCCCACCAAGCTAGATTGATATCAGTGATGCCAGCTCCACCTTGAGGTAGAGATCAGTTGCAAGGCTGTAAGGATAGAAATTAGACAAAGATCTATGAAGGTGGTTGAGAGGGTATTTAAGGAGTTCCCTAGGGAGGTAGGTCGAATGGGCAAGGGAAGAAGCTGAGGCATTGAAAGATGTTATCACAAGTACTATTATCATATTCCTGTAGACTACATCATCTTTATTTGACTCAGGCTCTACATATTCATATGTGTCCATATATTTTGTTCACCATTTGGGTATTAGTTCTGAATGATTAACAGTACTGCATGTTCCGGCCCTGATAGGAGATTCTTTAGTAGTGGATTTAGTTTGTAGATTATGTGTGGTGACTATTCAGGCGTCAAATACTCAGGTGGATCTTATTTTACTTGATATGCTTGACTTTGATATTATTTTATACATGGACTGATTATCCCCTCACCACGTGATTCTGGATTTCCATGCCAAGATCGTTACCTTAGCCATCCCTAATATTTACCGGTCTTGTGGTAGGATGATTATATTCGCACACTAACGAGGATTATAGCTTTTATGCGAGCTCAATGATTGGTTGCCTTCAAGTGTTTAGCTTATTTAGCATATGTCCTGGATATATCTAGTGAGGCCCACTTATTGATTCTGTTCTTGTGGTCTGAGAGTTCATTAATGTTTTTCTTACCGACCTTCCCAACCTAAGAAGGACATTTACTGCAGACTTTGAGCCAGACACTAAGCCCATCTCAGTCCCACCTTATCGAATGGCCCCGGCAAAGCTTTAGAAGCTCGGTATTCAACTTGAGGACCACTTAGGTAAGGGTTTTATCCATTCAACAGATTTACCTTGGGTTGCCCTGTTTTTTTTGGTAAAAAGAAAGACGGAATCTTGTGAATGTGTATTAATAATAGATAGCTAAACAAAGTGACAGTGAAGAACCATCACCTCATGCCCTATATTGATGACATATTTGATCAGCTATAGGATGCCGTTGTTTTCTAAGATTGATTTGATTCGATTACTACCGGCTGGGGATTAGGGTAGCACATATCCCTAAGACTGACTTTCAAACACGATGTGGCCACTACGAGTCTCTTATGATGTCATTTAGGATAAATAGTGTTTCTAAATTTAGGGATTTCATGACCTGGGTATTTGGTCCCTACCTTGACTCCTTTGTTATAGTATTCAGCGATGACATTCTAGTGTACTCGTAGAGTATAGAGGAATATGCGCAGCTCTTGAAGACTATGCTCCAGGCTTTGAGAGATCAGCAGCTTTATGACAAGTTCTCAAAGTATGAGGTTTAATTAGAGTTGATGACATTTTTAGGGAACATAGTGTTCAAGATGGTATTATGGTGGACCCCGCAAAGATAGAGGTTATCCGTAGTTGAGCTAGGCCCATATCAATTATAGAGGTTTGGACTATCGTCAAATTAGTTAGTTAGTATAGACACTTTGTTGAGGGTTTCTCTACCGTTGCTTTCCAATTGACTCGATTGACTCATTAAGACATCTTTTTTGTATGGTTTGAGGAATGTGAAATGAGCTTTCGAAGGCTTAAGAAGTTGTTTATCCCATATTGACTCTTCTAGTTAAGGGCAAGAGCTTTATAGTATATTATGATGAACCTGGCATTGGTTTAGAGTGTATTTTGCTGCAACAGGGCTGGGTTATTGCATATGCATTTAGACTAACGAGAGCACACAAGCAAAACTTAATATGCTGTCAAAAACCAGCACTTTTGATGCTTAAAACTTGGAATTTTTTGTGTTCTCAATGCGATGTTAGTGGGTTTTATATGTTTTTGTGTTTGTTTTGTAGGATTTTAGGGTTGGCATTGATTTTGGGAAGAATATGCAGAAGTTGCTGTTTTTGAGGATTTACGAGACCCTTTACGAGCTGTAGAGTACTCTATGGGCTGTGAAGGAGGTTTTGTGTACAATTCCAGTGAGGGCTAGATTTCTAATGTTTGGTCTACAAACATGCAGACAAGTCGTGGAGCATTTTACGAGTTGTAGATCAAGTCTCGTACCCTGAGGACCAGAGAAGAAGGACTTTCTAAAGTTTCATCAGACGAAACACCCTACGGGAGATAGAACCTTTTACAGGCTATAGAGGGGTATCATAAAAGTCAAATCTAGATTCGCAGCAACAAAGTACGAAAGCTCGATTACAGGCCATAAATCACAATACGGCCTGTAGTTCATCTCGTAAGGTGTGTCAACCTAGTTATCCTATTTTGTTTAGGAATTGTATTTTAAATAGTATAAATAGGTTTTTAGGTTATTTTTCTAAGAGAGTTCGAAGAGTTAGGAGAAAAATAGTAAGTTAGAGTAGAGAAAAACATTGGAGAGTTTGAGAAACACTTGTACACTTTGATTTGATCTTCTAATTACAATCTTGTGATTCTCATTTAAGCTTGGATTTTCTTGTGTTTGATTCAATTGTGTAAGTTCTTTATTATGTTATTCAAATTCATAAGTCTTGCATCTACACAAATCATGAGTAGCTAAATCCACAACTAGGGTTATGGGAACCATGAAGAACTAACAAGGTAAAACCAAATAATTCATAATTTTTGAAGAGTGTGCATACATATATTAATAAATTCTCATTGTTTTGCATGTTTTCTAATGTTTACTAACTGGACCAAGGTAGTAATAAATAGGAAAAGAGATTAATTAACAGGATTCGATTGGTGTGTTCTTGTCTAATCAACCGAACTGGGCAAAGGGAGATTGTACTGGAACAATAGGTAAGGGTTAGTAATGTCACACTATGAGGATGGACCAAGTCACGTACTGAAATTTGCCTCTCGCCTGGGCCAAAGGGTTTCATGAACTTAACTTACAGTTTTGCGTGGTATACACTAGAAAAGGATTAGGTTATCTAGTGATGCTGAGTTAGGAAATCATGGGAAACACGATATCCTAGTTTCTCTCCATATTTGTTCAAAGACTTGTGTTAGTTAGGATTATTTTTTACTTGTTATTATTAAATCATCCCCCCCTCTTTTGGGGAGATAAGATGGTTAATAACCCAAATTGTATCATTGAATTCTTCTAAGTCTACCATATTCCATATCGATTTAGGTTTTATTTCTTGACAAAAATCACTTTAGCCTCAAAGAGGAGGTGTAGCTTGGGTGACATATAGATTTTGGCACAGTTACTGGAGAATACAGCTAGACTTGTCTAATTCAAGTAATTTGGAAATTAACCATTATTTCTCTCATGTTATGTTTCTTGTTGTTTTTGGTTCTTTTTAGGGTATAAGTGTAGTGTATGCCCAACACGTGAAGTCGTGGCATACCCTTGACTCAATTTGACCCAGAGATCAAGAGAGGACTGAGAAAAATGGCCCAAGATAACGCATATAACATGGCTAATGCAACTTTGGACAGGAATGAGAATGAGAATGCCAGTAATGATAATCCACCTCCTCTTGAGGACATCGATCCATAGCCATAGGATTTCAATGCCAATGCTTATTAGTGGAATCAATAGCGATTGAACCCTATGGCTATAGAGGTGACTGGAGCTATTGTATTGCCACCACTACCGACTGATACAAAGTTTGTAGTTTCGAGTGGATTGCTTCAAATGCTACAGAACCATGGGTTGTTCGCGGGCCTACCATTAGAGGATCCTCATAGCCATCTACACAATGTTACATTTGTCTGTAAGAGAGTAATGGGAACACATACTCTATCTATGGATGTTGTGGGACTTCGTGTCATCCCATTGTCTCTATCCGACAATGCAGCACTATGGCTATCTAAGCTCTCATAGAGTTTGATCACCAGTTGGCTGAGTTGCAGAAGGCCTTTCTGGAGAGGTACTTCCCAAGATCAAAGAAGCTCAAGTTGAAAGATCAAATCAACAACTTTGAGCAACTTCCTTAAGACTCGATTAACACTACATGGGAGTGGTTCACTAAGTTCTTAAGGAGTGTCTCGGACCACAAAATTATTGATGATACCTTGGTAGAGATCTTTTATCATACCCTTGATGAAAATAGTCAAGCTTGTACTGATACCACTATGGGGGCATATTCTTAGATCAACTATTTGCAAAAATCATTGAAAGGATGGAGAGAGTGGTCACGACCGATTGTGCCTGGGGGTAGAGAGATAGAGAATCTACTAAAAGTTCATGTGCTTTCAGTACCGATTTGAATAAAGCTAAAATAAATGAAGAAATTATGCAAGAGCTTACCCAAATCCATACAGGCATGGAGGTGATGATGAAGCAGAATCAGGAATGAGTCAATACAGTTGCCCATCAGCCTCCACGAGCACCCATATATGATGATCCCTACTATGAGGAGGACATTTGTTTTGTTGTTGATTAGACAGAACCAATTCCCAAGGGTCCAATCAGGACTATTAGCGCCAAGGTCAAGGAAACCAAGATCGAAACTTCAATGGAGATCCAACTTTCAAAGACAATCGCAGAGGGTACTATGGTAGGAATCGGGGCTAAGACAGGGATACCAATTGGAGCTATAGAGAAGGTTACAGAAATAGTCCTTAAGTGCTACCACACAATCGCGACACAAGTGCTAGTAGTTCTAGAGTTGAGGATATGTTTAACCGCCTGTTGAAGAAAGCTAAGACGCAGGATGAGACTCTGAGGGGGATCAAATCTGAGATCTCCAGTATAAATCAGAAAATCGAGTCTCATTTTATGTTATCAAACAGCTTGAGCAACAATTTGGTCAAGTGTCAACTCAACTTAATCAGCGTCAGAGGGGTACACTGCCTAGCAACACAATTTAAAATCCTAAGAATGAAGGGCAGTGCATGGCGGTTATTACTCGTGGTAGCAAGAGCACCATTAATCCTCTCATGCCAGTAGATGAGGATGATGTTCGAGAGGAGACAGTTGAGGTCAAAGATGCGAATACAAGAGATAATCGTGGTAGGGATGGGGTGAGTGAAGTTGTAGATGCACCACAGAAGTTGAAGCTCATTCCTAGGCCTCCTCCTCCCTTCCCTCAAAGAACTAAAAAGAAGGAGAAGGAGGGAAAGTTCAAGCACTTTCTCTCTATGCTGAAATAGCTCTCCATCAACATCCCACTCATTGAGGAGTTAGAGAAGATGCCAGGGTATGCAAAGTACGTGAAGGAATTGGTTATGAAGAAGCGCTATGTTGAGTCATGAGCTCTCCCAAGAGCTTCAACATTACAGTGCAATTGCTACAAGGTCCTTAGTTCAAAAGCGAGAAGATCTCGAAGCTTTTACCATACCCTACACCATAGGAGATGTAGAGTTTGCACGGGAATTGTGGATCTCAGTGTTAACATTAATCTAATACCCCTTGTGGTCTTCAAGAAGTTAGGATTGGCAGCCCCTACTCCGACGAGTATGCAGTTGTTGATGGCTGACCGCATGGTGAAGATGCATGCGGGAATACTGTATGATGTGCTTGTTAAAGTTGAGAAGGTCATATTCCCTGCATACTTTGTGATCCTAGATTGCAAAGTCGACTTTGACGTCCCAATCATCTTGGGAAGATCTTAACTAGCCATTGGTCGAGCACTAGTGGATATGGAAGTGGGTTAACTCCAGTTGAAATTAAATGATGAAGAAGTTATCTTCAATATCGGTCAGTCTATGAAGAGTCTAGATGATTTTAAGAATGAGGTTTGGGCACTTGGTGATTTGCGTAAGCAAGTTGTAAAAGTTATGCCGTAACAATAAACTAGGCGCTACTTGAGAGGCAACCCAAGGTGGAGACTGGCGCTTAGGTGCCCACGTATGTTGCTTGACCCTGATGCTTTATTTTGTTTTGATTGTGTGCATTGAGGACAATGCACCTCTTTTTCAAAGGAATGTGGGTAGTTATGGGCCGCAGTGAAGTTTGAGTAGCTTTGGTCCATAACTACCCCAATTTTTTAATCCTAAGGGTTTTATTGCCAGTGTTCTTTTTCCCCATGGATATTTATTTTGTTGAACCACACGTTTAGGATGTTTATCTAGTATTTGTAGCATATAGTATTGATATTTGTGGCATATGCATGTTTTGTGATTTTTGTGAAAAAAATGATACCCACCAATTTTTGATTAGTTAGTCTAGTTAGCAACTATGCATGTTTAAGTATCTTGACAGTGTTTGTTCTAATAAGTGAGGAAAAATTGAGATAAAAAGCATGATCTGAGAGTTTTTTGTTGGTAATGTAATCAGTGCCATGTGAATGTGAGCTTAATTTGCCAAATTCATGTCTTATGTTGCAATTCAGAACTTGCCCTGTTATTCTGATTTAGACTTTAGGTTAGTTGGTTAGGAAAGAATCTTTGGCCATTGTTCTCAACAAACCATTTAGCCTAAATGACCAACCAAATGTGCAGAATATCCCTTGATCCTAATGTTTGAGCCTGACATGTTCCCATTCTTCGTAATAACCTTAGTGACCCAGCCTTGTTAGTTGTAAAATCCTGAAATTGACTCTGGTCCTTCCTTGAACATTGTGCACCTTGACTGAGGCAAAAAGTCTAAGTTGAGGGTGGCTACCAAAAATGTCCCTGGTTTTGAAGTTGGATAATGTGCACCTTAACTCAAGCCAAAAGCCTAAGTTGAGGGTCGCAGGTGTAAGGGTGAAACACAAAATGAGGGGAAAAGTTAGTGATACATGGAAAAGGAGAAAACTCATGTACTAGGTGTAAGGAAAATAAGTGATGCCTTATCTATGAGTTAAAAAGAAAAATGGAGTGTAAAAACAAGGTAAAAAGCTGAAAAATAAAAATAAAGCACCCAAAAAAGCTTGAAATAGGAGAAAGGGGGAATGGAATGAAAGTAACAGTGTTGGTAGGGCAAAAGTGTAGAGAAACGTAGTGTGAAGGAGGGCCTTTAGTCACCATGTTCCCGAAATATCATACCAAAGCCCCCTAAGCCTAAACTACAAGCTTGTAATGTCTGAAAGTGATCCTAGTCCAAATAGTCAAAGGTCTTAGTCATGTGTTTAAGGGCAAGCCTATGATATTAGGCATGATACATGAATATCTTTTGTAAGAGTGAGCGATTTTGCACAGTCCCAAGATTATACATGAAAATATCATTGAGAGCGAGATATGGGACTTCTTTCAGTGAGGGCACTTGCATTTCATTGTTAGCATTAGACCTATTCAGTCATTGTGGCTTATTGATAGTACCTTACTTGTTACAGTTGCATTGTCATATGCATTAGTCTGCTGGATAGCTATCTAATTATGTTTTGAGAAGTAGTGTGGGTATATGTGCTTAAGTTTGATGAGATGTATGACATTCGATTTAGGTCTGTGTGTTGCTGTACTGCTTATATAAATCGAGTCTGTAGCTTGAGGATAAGCAATAATTTTAAGTTGAGGGTGTTGATGTTATATCAAAATACGGCACTTTTGATGCTTAAAACTTGGAATTTTGTGTGTTCTTGATGCGATGTCAATGGGTTTTATGTGTTTTTGTGTTTGTTTTTTGGGATTTCAGGGTTGGCACGCATGTATTGTGGGCTAATTGTGCAAAAGTTATAGAAAGTGATGATATATGAGACCATTAATGAGCCGCAGAAAATTCTATAGGCCGTAAAGTTGGTTTCGTACAAAAATCTAGTGAAGGCTGATTTTCTAAAGTTGTGTCTACGAACATGCAGATGAACCGTAAAGGTTTCTACAAGTCGTAGACTTGGTGTCGTGCCCTAAGGATCAAAAAGTGAGGAGTTGCTAAAAAATTATTAGACGAAACCCTCTACGGAACTTTATAAGGCCCGTAGATGGTTCTCGTAGAAGTCATCCCCAGATTTGCTGAAGGAATCCACAATGCCCCGACTACGAATCATAAAACATTATACGGTCCGTAGAAGTTCCCGTAGAGCCTGCCGACCTAGTTCTCCTATTTCATTTTGGTTTTGTATTTTAAATACTATAAATAGGTTTTTAGGTTATTTTTGTACAAAATAATAGAGAATAGTACAGAGCTTGAGAGAAACATTGTGAGACTCTTGCAAAACATTATTTTGTATGCTCAATTCAATCTTGTGATTCGTGGTGAAGAGCTTGGATTTATTATTTTTAATTTTATTGTGTAAGTGCTCAATTATGTTATTTAAAATCATGATTCTTGCATCTACACTGATTATGAGTAGCTAAATCCATAACTAGGATTGTGGGAACCATAAAGAACTAATAAGGTAAAATCGAATAATTCGTAATTCTTGGAAAGTGTGCATGCATGTATTAATTAATTCTCTTCGATTTTCATGCCTTTTTATGGTGGCCAATGTTAGAACTCACCTAGTGTTATTGACTGGATAAAGGTAGTAATGAATAGAAAAAGAAATTAATTAATAGGATTCGATTGATGTTTCTCGTCTAATCAACTAAACTGGATCAAGAGGAGGTTGAACTGGGACAACAGGTAAGGGTTGGTAATATCACACTACGAGGATGGATCAAATCACGTAGTGAAATTTTCCTCTCGCCTGGATCAAAGGTTTGGTAAACTTAACTTACCATTCTGCATGCTACACACTAGAAAAGAATCAGATTATTTGGTAATATCAAGTTAAGGAATTATGGGGAACACAATAACCTAGTTACTCTTCATACTGATTCCACACTTGTCTTAGTTTAGGATTACTTTGCATAGTTTTTTGCAAATCCAAATTGCGTAAAATTCTTCAAAGTCTACCCCTGTGGGATCGACCCTAACATCGTTTAGGTTATATATCTTGACAACGAACGCTTTAGCCTTCAAAAAGGAGGTGTAGCTTGGGCGACATCAGTTATTCAAGACAAAACAAAGGACAACTTAGAGTATGCACTAGAGTTATGTTGATTGTAGGCGTTGTCCCTTGTTTTTGGTGTTAATGATTGGGTAGTTTTACGTGTATCACCCTTGAAGAGTGTGATGAGATTTGGGGGACGGGGCAAGTTTAGCCCTAGGTATATTGGGCCCTTTGAGATTTTGAGGAGAGTTGGTGAGGTTGCATATAAGATAGCTCTACCTCTAACTTTTTCAGCCATAAACCTTGTTTTGCATATCTCAATGCTACAACAATACATTTTAGATGAGACTTATGTGCTTTAGTATGATCCAGTTGAGTTGGATGACAATATGGCCTTTGTTGAGGAGCCAATTTCCATTTTAGCCAAAGATGTTCGTCAGCTCCATTTCATTCCTCTAGTTAAGGTTCGATAGAGGCATCATCCAATCGAGGAGGATACTTGAGAGACCGAGCAGGAGATACAAAAGTAGTTACCCAACTTATTTGAGCCCTTAGGTATATCGTTATCCCTACTTTTGCAGGTGACAATTCTTTTTAGTAAAGGATGTTGTGATGACCCTCCAGGTCATTTTTCTTATACTTCTTCCTTTAACTATTTAGAGCTTTCTTATTGCGACCCTAGATCATTTATGACCTATTGGCACTAGTATCTCAGTTGTCTGGTCGTTCATTTGGATTTTGTGCAGCTTTCTATATTTGGACACCTTTATAACTTAAAAAATTGATTTTGGTTAAAAATTCAAGAAAATAGCCTCAAAATGGAATTCTGACAATTCCATCAGCTCTGCAATAGCTAAATTAGGTTAGAAGCATGGTTCGCTTGAGTACCAAGGCCTTCAGTGTGAGTTTAAACCATTTAGCATTTTGGTTGTTGAAATTTGGCCTAAAGTTTATTTTGGACAATATTCTCGAAAAGTGTTCCCGCGTGAAAATTCTGACAGCATAGTTAACTCTAGAATGTCGAGTTAGATCTAGAACGATCTTTCATTTGGCTCTCGAGGCTTCTGGACTTATTTCGAGACCCTTAGTTACTTAAAAACAACCTTTAAGAGTAGGACCCACATTCAATCGTAATAATCTTGTATAAAACCTTTGACTATAATGTTGAGTTTGAAATATCAAATTTGCTGAGTTATGATAGGTGTTATCATGACTTGAGAAAATCGGGTCGTGACATTGATTATTACATTTCCACATGTTAAGCTTTATGATAATGTGAAAAGTATGATTTATGAAATGTATTTCATGGAATTTTAACTAATCATCGAGTGGACTTTGAGGTGTAGATTCGACCTAAGGGCTTGTAGCAATCTCTAGTCCTATAATTATGTGCCACCGTAGGATTTTTCCTTTATAGCCTAACAAGTGAATCCATGTATAGCCTATATTCATGAAACTTGCCTAGTGGGGTAGATTCTACCTTGGCAAATAGATTTTCCTTTTTTGGGTGTATGAGAAAACATCGAAATTTCATGTAATAACTCATATGGTCTTATTGTCGATTATAATTTCTATCCTACACAAGTTTTACTTATGCTTTTAAATGACTCATGCTATTTTCTATGCTCAATTGTATATCATGATATTGGACATATTGCACTGCTCATATACTTAGTACATTTAAAGCACCAACACATACTTTTCTTGCCTATATTATATCATAATGTAGGGGTTGACGATCGCACTCCTACGTCTCGTGGTTACTACCGGATGCCAAGCTAGAATTTGGTGAGTGCTCATGATCAAAGGATGTACTTATGATTCTACTTTGTCTTGATTACTCTTTCTTTCTGGTTCATTCAAACACGAGTTAGGTAGATCCTGTCCTAGCAATTCTTCTATGATCTAGAGGCTTTTCAGACATTATGTAAAAAAGTTTATGTTGTCTTATTAACTTACTATCCTATGTTGAGATTCCGTTGTTACTTTCACATTCTTATGCTATGTTTACTTATCTTATGTATGCTTGATATGCTAAGAGGCTTGATTGGAATATTTTTTAAAATCCTAATCATCATGTCACGTCTAGGGCTTAGCATGGATCGTGACATCAACATGAACAAAAGATCCATAAATTGTGCCTAAGGAGACTAAAAGTGTATGGATGAGGTTTCGATTGCCGATGCCTCTTACATCATACTAGAATGCGCAAACATATCATAAGAATGAAGAAGTAACATACAAATGTTGTTGTGTTTTAAACCAAAAATAGTTAAATGTCCAATATAATCTTAAAAGGTCATACAATTTAGAGTTCTTCGCTCGAAGTTGTTACAAAAGGAAGCCTACAAAGAATAAAGAGAATGACATTAAGCAATCACATGAAAGTTTGAATAACAACTCTTCTACTCTCCAAGTAATAATAGTGGAGTAATATTTTTGAAAAAGAAGCAGCTTGGCAGTTTATGAAATTTTTATTACTTAAGGATAATCAATATGAAAAAAAAGATCTTGTTGAAGGAAAGGAGGTATTAGTATCAACTTTATAAGGACACTTACCTAAGTATACTATATTTAGAAAATATCTATCATTTGTAGTTATATAACTTTATATGTATAATTCATTTTTAACATATAATAAGTCTAATATATTTAAAACACTTATAATACATATATATTGCGTGTAGACTTAATTTTATACATAGTATAAACATCTATATATTACATATATATTTTGTTTCTAATACTTAGTAATATTTTTAATCAAAATAAGTATAGTACATATATAATTCACTTTTAATAATTGTACAATTGCTATAAATGATAGATATTTTATAAATTTGATATATCTAAATAATAAATTAATACTATATTTAAACACAATATTACTATATAAGAAATGGGAATAAGCAGGTAACCTCTATCAACATGCCTGTTGGAGCTGCCTGTTTCTTCTCATTTATTATATGAGGCCCATAAAAATATTTTATGGATTTTTTTAATTTAATCTTTTGAAGGCAGTTATGTATTGACATGTCTGCTTCAACTACTTGATTATATTTCTTTAGGTACTTCAACTATGATTTTACAATATTACCCCTAATAAATTATGTTTTTCATCTGTTTCAATTGTGATTTTATTATATCACCCTAATCAATTTAAGTCATGTATATACTACAATTAGAATAAAACAAACACAAAGTCATAAATTAAGTCTTTCTTTTTAAACTGGACAAATAAAATCAAATCTAACTATTTTAATATCTTTTAATTATTATATTTGCATTAAAAAGAATTACTTTTAAAAACTAATAACATAAATAAATCAAAAATTTTATGTACATTACTTGAAATAATATAAAAAGTACTATAGGTCACAAAAATTCTCAATTTAAAATTTTGATATCTCAAAATTTTATAGTGCAACATAAATTGCAATAAAATAAGTAACAAATATTATTTAAAATTAACATAAAATATACTATAAGTCGCAATAATTAACAACTTAAAATTTTAAAAATATATTTTAAAAAATCTATTGGTGTTATATAAATCAAGATTAAAAAATATATGTTCGACAGGAGCTCTTGTAACTAGTATATTTCATAAGAAACTTATATAGATATGCAATATTAAGAGAAAAAAAATTAATTTATAGCAATAACAATTTTTTCCACTCTACACTTATAATTGCTAAATGAAAAAATGGCTATTTTAGGAAAAAAAATACCAGTTTAAAATTTAATTAATTTAAGTAAAAATCTTTTTTGAAAAAAAGACAAAGTCCCCACAAAAAAATTAAGAAAACTTAATTTTTTAAAGAAATTAAGAAAACTTAATTTTAAGACTTAACAGAAAAATCTTTCTGAAAATAGTAAGAGTTCTATTTCCATTCTAAGAAGTAAATTATCACTCAGACATGGCCGCTAACGTGCGGTTGGTCGGCGATTGAAAATTTTAATTAACTTTTAAAAAAAAACAATTTAAAACTAGTTATACTAAAAAAAATATTTAGGCAAGAAATCCAATTAGGTATATTAAGACTAAAATTGCCTAATTTCATGAGAAAAATAACTTAGAAATAGAAGGTGGTTTTAAACTTCAAAAATTCTAGGTTTTGACTAGGTATGGAAGAAAAGTTTCAAAAATATTTTAAGGCAATATTTGAAATATTTAAGTACAAAAATTCAACTTAAAAAAAATACTTGAACCACTTAAAAAATAGTTAAAGCCGGGAAAACATTTATTTTTTCTTTTTCTTTTTTTAAAAAGAAAGTGACAATTTGAATACTTAAATAAAATTTCATAAACTAAATTTAGCCGAGAAATGAATAAAATAAGAAAACGTAAAATCATTTAAAATTAATTAACACAAAATAATTTGACTTTTGGAAATTTAATTAGATTAAATTAAATAAATATATAAATAAAATTTATTATTTAAATAAACACAAATGTGTAAATATAATAAAACAATAAAAAAAAAAAAAAGAGTTGCAGGGTTTTGGTCCTTTTGACCCCTTTCCATCAAAAGGTTGCTGCAATTTTTCGGGCCTTTTTAGGCCCTTTTCACCTGTATATCATCATTGTTATACATCCAGTATATCATTGTATACAACATTTTTCTTGCAAAATAATCTGCCTTCATTGTGAATCCAGCATGCTGGTCCTTCTGGGATGCACCTGCTACGATTTTGGGCTTTGCCCATTTTCGCTTTTGTATACCATCACTGTATATCAGTGTATACAGGTCTATATATTGATGTATACGATCCATTCCCGGCTTTCATGACCTATAAATATTCTCCAGACCTAACGATATATCCTCCAGACCTGCAGAGACATCCTCCACTTCCCCAGAAATTGACCAGAGCTTGAAGACGATACGTTTAGGCCTTCATGGCCCCGCGAAACGCAAGGTAAGAGTCCCAAAGACTCAAACGGAGGGGCGTTCATGCATAAGCAAAATGAGAAAGGAGACATTAGTATCTGACCAAGATAAAAAATGTATTGAAACTTACATAGGTTAAGCAGCTCAACATTCAAAGAAATATATATTAGATGTTAAAATCTAGTATTAAAGTTAATCAATGGCAAACGTTTTCAACATACATATATAAGAAACCAACAAACCGCATTCAAGGAAATCAAAGGGAAAAAAAAAAAAGCTTATTTATTAGTCTTAAAGCATAGCACGCTCAGTATGCTTTCATTAGAGAAATTAGTCACAAATATAGTCATATTGGTGGTTTAAAGATGCAAATTGCTTTTTTCAAAACATTTGGAGAGAATTAACGCATAACAAGGTAAAATGATATAAAAGGTGGGCCTCGAGCCACTTTGGACTACCATTTATTTTAAAAATAATATAAAAATTGTCTTTATCTATCAAGATGAGCGACGAATCAGGAGTGAAGTGGATGTCTAATTAGTCATTTGTTCTTTCGACTTAGTGTCTTGCATGCCTAGTGTCTCGGTCAACACAATCTTCTTTGAACAAATTCCAGATTCCTCCCCCTAGACCATTGTCCTTGTTGTGATTTCGCATTGACAAAGACTAGTACAAGTAAGGCAATGATTTTGGCAAAGTGTGATCAATTTCATGCTTCTTCTCAAGCATCACGGTACAAGCTTGGTAGGGTTTCATGATCACAAATTCAGATTTCTGTAGTTTTCTTAAAGAAGCTATAACTTTCTCACAACGATAAGAATTTGTTGAGATTATAGCTTTATTCACAAACCAATCTTTGTTGACTTCCATCATATTAATAGTCACCTCCTGATGATGGGGCAGGAGATTACTATTGACAATAGGAATGACAATTTGATGAGTGTTGAATTTTATGCTTCAAGTTGATGCAACTCTTATTGTGATATCCAATACATCCTGAATGATAAGTATAGTGAAGATTGGACCTGTAAAATCTGGAATTGATGTTGATGCTTTTTGGTTCAGTGGCTTGTGCCAGATCAGCTGCTTTCAATCTCTCAAAAAGTTGAGTTCGACTTTTGATCAAAGAAGTAAAGACTCGAGGATTTTTCTTCACAAGGTTTGGACGAAGAATACTGTAATTATTTCTGGAAGATAGAGGTGCTTGACAGTACTTGGAGAAATTTGGAAAGTAGATATTGGCATTTAGAAATCTAGATAGTGTGGAGCTTGGTAACTTGGAGGGATATTTTGGTAAATTAACAATGGAGCTTGGTAATTTGGAGGGATACTTTGGCAATTTGGCCATGGAGCTCGGACATTTGGGGGGATACTTTGATGATTTGGCCATGGAGCTTGGACATTTGAAGGGATTCTTTGGTAATTTGGCCGGGGAGCTTGAAAATTTGATTGGATAGAGGAAATTGGGTAGGTATTTTGTGGAGCTTGGGGGTAATTATTAGATAATGAATGTTTTTGACTATTGAATCTGGCATGTTTTGATCTTGGTTCAAATGAAATGGAGGAAACACCTTCCCTCTTCCTCCTCAATGCCCTTGAAGATTTAGTTTGGGTAGTTATTTGGGCGATCTTTTTGGTCTTAAGACCATACTCGATAGTTTTACCAACTTTGACTATTCACCAAACTTTGCTCTTGTAATGCGTAACATCTTATCATAGTATTCTGGCTCTTGAGTGCACACGAAAACTTTGATAATCTCTTCCTCGGTCATGGGAGGCCTAATCTTTGCAACCTCTTTCCTCCAACGATATATGTATTCTCGATAGCTTTTGGCAATTTTTTTTCATTCTCTCCGAAGAGTATTGATCAGTAATGATTTCTATGTTGTAAGAAAGTCTCTGGATGAAGTCACTGATCAAAGCATTCCACTTGACCATTGTTTCATATCTCAAAAAGTAATCCAATCCGAAGCTTCTCCACCTAGACTCTGTTTGAAGAGCTGTACCAATTAGCCTTATTCTTCTCAACCCCTTGAGTTGGTCGCAGTAAGCTCTCAAATGAAACAAGGGATTACTGTCTCCACTAAAAGTGTCAAATTTTGGTACTTTAAACCCTTTTGGGAGGTCCAAATCCAAATAAATGTTCAGATCTTCATTATTCAACCTTACAGTATCTAAGATATGGTAAAACCCCTTTGTTGCTTCTATAATCTCTTTCCTCTTGCTTTGCTTAATCATTTTCTCTATATCCCTTTACTCTTTCTCCTTCTCTTCATATAGATTGGGTTCAAAGTATGTGATTGGGGGAAGATATGATTTTGATAGTGTTGGAATTGCTTTTGGGGTACGAATTGAGTCACTGGTGGATTTTGAGTGTTTGGCTCAGGGTTTAGATACGTGGGAGAATATATTTGAGGACTGTTAAAATTTTGTCTTTGTAAAGAAGGTGGTGTTTGGTGTGATAAGCTAGCATGATGTGGGTTAGGAGTGGTTAAGTTGATGACATGAGTGTTTTGGATAGTAATCGGATCTTTTGGAGCATGTTCAATAGTTGGGTTCGAAAGAGGAAAATGTAGCCGAGGCCTTCCGTCATCTAGAGGAGTATTAGTGGTGATGGCTAGATTTGCAAAATCATGAGTCTTTCATATTTCAGCTCTCATTTCAACTACTTATTGCATCAGTTGTGCAATCAACTTATTCTGTTCAGCGAAGACAGAGTCTATCATAGTAACTTTAATGAAACCAATGTCCTCACTATTCTCTATCATTTTTTATCTTCCTTTTGATAGACTTTGGTTAGGGAAGGAATCTTTGGAATTCTTAGACCTCGTGATGTATGGATGTCCAACCACTTTTCTCAACACAAATCAATTCTAGTTACCTGTTAAATGAAAAATAACTTAGAAGATAAATGTGTTAGTCCTTATTCATTAAAAATAATGCAAAATATTACACACAAAAGTAAACACATAATAGTTGCTTTGTTCGAAGATATACTAGCCCATGAATATAAGAAAATGACTAAATAAGCGAAATGTTGCCTATTTAATTTAAGATTTGTGAATCAGGGAGCCATTTTGCCAAGGTTTTTATCGCTCATGCGAAATTGGTGATTCTTTTTGTTAGGATAAAGGAGGAAAAATACGATTTCCGAAAATAGGGGTTGGGGCTTAAGAGGTTGCCTATGTATCTCACAAAAGAGAAATCAAGCCCTACGTAGTTTGATCGACCCAAATTTTTTTAAAATGACAAATCTACAACTTATCATATTAGAGACTAAGATCTTAGGATTTTGAAAGTACAATTCGAATTTTATTGAGAAACTCAAGACTTAAAGAGTGTCTGGACAAACTTTTGATAGTGACTTGATTTTTATGCTTAAGGGGTTCTAGAAACTTTCAAAAAAGAGTAAACTAAAATGTCTTCGAATAAAGCAACATATTCACATGAAAAGTCATAAAATATAGCACGTAAATAGTTATTGCATGTCCTAAATAGTTACATGACCCTTTTGTGTCAAGGGTAGGCCTAATGATTTGAAAGATATAATACGCAATTGGAAATATTCTATTGCCCCCAAAAAATGTGTTATACAAACTTTATAAATAAGTTGAATGGGGATACATAATATGGGAGAAGGGGATATGATAATCAGTCCCATGCAAGGGTACAATCTTAAACTAAACCTTCGTGGAAGATTTCTTCTTCTCAAACTTCTTGTCATATATCTGTGAATCTTTGGATGAAGTAGTACTCCGCGAAAATCCTTCTTTGAATAAATTAAGCTATTAAAATAAAATCTCAACCCCGAGAATAATGATTCTCCAAATGACATATACATACTTCAAATATAAACATATAAGCATGATCTTCTATTTGGGTTGGGGGCCACTTTGGACTCAAGGTGGTCTTTCTAATGCGTCCAATACTCCTTGGCTATTGGGTCGGCTAGGCAAATGCTCCTATAGGGTTTTGATTTCGCTCTATCTTAGGTGTCTAAGAGTGGATTTGGAAAATACTAGGGGCCCAGGCGGACAACCTTAGTTGTAAATTATGACAACCATTGGACACATCATGAACCAATATATTGTCACTTTTCTGAAAAAGGTTAAGTATTTAAAAATCTGGCCGCGGGTTAGCAAAATCATTCTTTTAAATACACAAGAGAATATTGAAATATGCCATGAAATTCAGTGACAGTTTAATATTCAAATTTAAACAAATAAAACACAGATAAAGCAAATAAGATTACATTTCCGGGTAGTTAGTCAAATATGTTAAATCTAATGGTTAGAACCTAATTAAATCCCCAGCAGAGTCGTCATATCTTTTAAATGGAAAATAGCTACTTTAGGAAAAAATCAGTTTAAAACTTAATTAATTTAAGAAAAAAACTAATTTTTTTTTTAAAAAAAAAAAAACAGGGCCACCTCTTAATTTTTAGAGAAATTAAGACAAGTTAATTTTAAGACTTAACAGACAAATCTTACAATTTTTAGAGAAAGGGTAAGAGTTCTATTTCCTTTCTGAGAAGTTAATTAACACTAAGACATGGCCGCTAACCTGCGGTCAACCGGTGATTTGAAAATTTTGACTAACTTTTCTTTTTTTTAAACAAAATTAAGACTAGTGACACTAAAAAAAATATTTAGGCAAGAAATCCAATTAGGTAAATTAAGACTAAAATTGCCTAATTTCGTGAGAAAAATAACTTAGAAATAGAAGATGGTTATTTAAACTTTAGAAATTCTAGGTTTTGACTAAGTATGAAAGAAAAGTTTCAAAACTATTTTAAAGCAATATTTGAAATATCTTAAGTACAAAAATTCAACTTTAAAAAATTACTTGAACCACTTAAAAAAACTTAAAGTTGGGGAAACCTTTCTTTTCTTTTTCTTATTAAAGAAAGTGACAATTTGAAAACTTAGAAAAATTTCAATAAACTAAATTTCGTCGAAAAATGAATAAAATAAGTGTAGACGATAAAATTCGTGTCAGGAAAATAATAACCCAGAACGAAAATATCACAACAATCGTAATATTTGATTTCAATTGAGTGTTACAATCTCTACGAATCCTCTATTTCGCCTTTCCAAGTATAAATTCAAGGGCTCTCGAGCTTGTTCTTGAATCTGAGGTTTGTTCTTCAATCCGATCTTGAATCTGGATCTTGAATCTTGATTTTGCTCTTGTTCTTGATCTTGATCTTGTTCTTGAGTTCAAGAGCTTCTAAGCTTGTTCTTGAACTTGAATGTTTGAATTCTTGAATTTGTAGAGAAATTTATGGCGTTTGATCCACGAGCTCTCTCTAGCTTTTTGTTAGAATTCTTGATGTATCTTTTGAATTATGAGGACCTCTATATATAGTTGTAGAATAGAGGAGTAATGATGGAATCAGGCTTTCTCCCGGCCAATCAGATTTAAGTGACATGACATATTGGCTTTAATGAAATGAGCATGTCATTTTGACACATGGCATGATCCCATTGGCTTCTTTGTTTGACTTCACATGCCACATCATCCGACACGTGGCATCACGTGGGCTTCTAGGATGAGAGGGTATTGGGGCTAATAAAGTGGGTCATCTTTTGTAGCCCAAATAAATTTGGGCTTTTAATTAAATTCACATTTTATTGGACTTAATTAATTAACCCAATTATATTAATCCACAACATTTATTTTTGGACTAATATATTTTGAATTTAATATAATTTGAATCGTATTATAAAATTTATATTTTAATAAATTTTATATGATTACAAATACCTCCTACTTCACGTTTTGTCGAGATATTTTTTTTTAAAGACTAGACTTGAAGTAAAAAAAAATCTTTGTTTTTTAGCTCAACTAATCAAAAGTAAAAATACAATTGTAATTTTTTTCCCACGGAAATACATAGTCAGGAGACTTTTAAGTGGCCAGGATTTCTAAGTGGCCAATTCCCTTTTAAGACTCCTATATCAAATGTCTTAAAAAAAACTTTTGTGGGACCTTTTAGGAGAAAAAGTTTGACTTTCCTTCTCTTAGCAGTTTTCCACCTTCTTTCCATTATTGGATTGCTAAGCTTATATGTTATTTGCACCTCTAGAACCACAAGCCACTTTCTCATCTCCTCATTCATTTAGGATTGTAAGAAAATCACTCGCTGCCTTACAGATTGCGGTAAAAAGTATATATAACTTCCTTTCTACTTCCTTTTTTATTCTCATTAATCTTATTCAATTAAAGTATGAAGAATGAGAAGTAAATCTTTGTTTTGCATTAGGATTCTTCTCTAGAGATGGATTAGGAGTCATAGATAGTCTAGGACACGGATCTTTTAAACATTAATAAATAGACATTGCTTCTTATTTTTTAGCATCAATATTCATAGATTTGGAGTCCCTCTCTGCAAATAATTTTTGAAATTAGATGTGGAGCTTCAAAGTGCGAGGTATTTTTTTCTTGTGTTCTGCCTCGTTCCTTTTTTTTCATTTTTTCTTTTGCGGGGTTGTGGATTTAAACTCCATTGTATCACAAGAATTCGGTCTTGGGTGTGGAGGGATAACTCCACGCTCACGCCTTGAGACCACCAACTCGAGGCTTTACAATGTTATATTGTTTAAACATAGGGGAACAACAACATGAGGCTTTACGTTGTTTTCATGTTTAAACATAGGGGACTAACAACACGAGGCTTTACGCTGTTCTATATGTTTAAACATAGGGGACCAACAACACGAGGCTTTACGCTATTCTAAATGTTTAAACATAGGGGACCAACAATACGAGGCTTTGCGTGTTTCCAATATTTAAACATAGGGGACCAACAACACGAGGCTTTACGTTGTTCTAAATTTTTAAAAGAATAGGAGACCAATAACACGAGGCTTTACGCTTTCCTAAATGTTTAAACATAAGGGACCAACAACGCGAGGCTTTAAGTTGTTCCAATGTTTAAACATAGGGGACCAACAATACGAGCCTTTACGCTGTTCTAAATATTTAAATATAGGGGAACAACAACACAAGGCTTTACGCTATTCTAAATGTTTAAACATAGGGGACCGCCCATTAGTCATATTCATTCATTTCGATTCTTGTTCCCCCTTTATTTTTGCGCGCTCTCATTGATGAAGGGTAACACTTTTCGTTTTATACAGCCTGAACAATGGTCTTCTTCAAGGACTACACTTGCTCATCTTCCGAACTTAGCTACCTCATAATTGGGATGCAAGATAGCAAGGTAGAGACCAAACTTTTAGTCCAGGATCCCTTAGTTGGTGGTTATGTTAATGCATGGCCACAATTGAGGAACACACTTCACCAGGCAGATTGGACTTTTGAACATGACCACAAATCTAACAAAGCTTCCAAAGTATGGTATCTTGAGAAATCAAATCTTCAAGGCACCAATCTTGCAAGCACTCTCCCAAATCTAGGGCGCCACATGATTCAAGAAGGGTTACGTTGGGGAGATGTGATTCTATTTGAAAGTGAATATCATTGCATCCCGAGGTATTGAGAATGGAAAGAAGATGTCCTTAGCAAAAATGGGTCGAGCTTGAATGATGCTAACCTCCAAGATACTGTCGTCGCTTCTCTCTTTACTTATGATCGGAACTCCAATATCGTGCAGGCCTTTTGTAAGGCTTGGTGTCCCCAAACAAATATGTGACTTACGTCTCTTGGAGAAGCATCTATATTCCTTTGGGATTTATATACTCTCGGCGGCTTATCGATCAGTGGGTGTCCCTATGAAGAAGTGATACCTAATGCCAAAGAGCTTACAGGTCATGATGCCAAGAAGGATAGATTTCTTCCTCAAACCGGTGAGTATCTATTTGTTGCCTTTCACCACCTTAAAGTGAAGGTGGGTGATAGTGTGGGGGTCTCTCTTAGGGACTGGATACAATTTTGGTGTAAACAAGACATCAAGTATGAGCTAGCTCCCCCAAGAAAAGAGAAGAAGGTTCGACGCCTAGCATCTACGCATAATCCCACAGGTGAGATATCAATGGAGGTGAACACATGGTTAAGCTCTCAAGAGATGACATTTTCTATGCTTGGAGCAGAACACCCAAAATATGAGACTTATTTGGCAACATTTTTGTCATGTTGGTTATGTGTCTTTGTATTTCCTTTTGAAGAGGGAAACCTTATCCGGCTTGAAACTTTTAAGATGGCAAGCTCGATGAAGAATGGTCGAAGGGTTAGTCTTGCGGTCCCAATCTTAGCAAGCACCTATCGTGGCTTAAACAAGATTTAAATTCTTCACAGTTTGATCATATTAAAGTTTCCTTCCCCATTCATTATGTTTATGGTTGGCTTACTCTTCTTAAGACACATTATCCTCTTATCGGTGGACCTTCTCTCCCATGGATGGTGACATATTCTGGCGAGGGTGCTACAAAATATTTTGACAAGGATGAGGCGCAAAAGTGCGTCCATCAAGGTGAAAGCCTTGTGTGGAATGCAACCATACTTAATAGGCCTCACCCAACTTATTATGCTGATGACAATAGAGCTTCGGAGTTGGATTCATCTTATTTATTAGCCTTTTCTTTAATTATCTTGCCTTGAGGAAGGGAGACTTCTTCATTAGCGAGCCATATAGTCCCCACCAATTTAGTCGTCAGTTTGGGTTCTATCGAGATACTCCTGACTACCTCGAACCGGATATTCGTAATGAATCTCTTGATGAGGTACTTAGGTATTGGAGAATCTGTGTCTTGTGTATTACTATGTCAAGGGCGACATTTCCACCTGCGGTTGCTTCTGCAAAGAGACTTTACTCTACTCGATATATGTCTTGGTGTGAAAAATCCCATGGGAAGTTTCTTGAGGATCATTTGGGAACTTTGGTGGAAAAGGGTCGGCCAAACTTCAACTTTCCTTTAGAGGACAAAGGTCCAAACACCGAAGAAGAGCTCTTACAAATTGATGCCCCACTCGCCCCACGACTTCAAAGTAAGAGGCTCAAGTCCTCTAAGAGATCTAAGAAAGAAGTAGCCCATGCTCCTAAGCCTACGAAGAGATTCCCCTTAATTCTTCCATCCACAAAGAAATCCTCTCAAGAGACAAGCAAAAGTAGTAATAGGGATCAATGTTGGAAGAGGAAAAGACATGAACGAATTGCGCTTGAGGCTGTTGAGTTGGAATTGTGGAAGAACAAGACCTTGTGGTCTTCCAAAAACATTAGCTATTCAGAGCAAAGAGGTTTTCCTTTTGACTTCAATTTTTTTTAAGGAAAAATGCATGGTTAAGTAATTTGTTAATTTTCTTTCCTCCCTTTTTGTGTAGGTAAATGTATACCAAAAGGAATCACTACAAGAGAGGCCGCAAATTAATGTTGAATCTGTTGCAACATCAAAGCTCGAAGCAGAGTCAACTTTATCTATTAAGCAAGAGCAGAGAATTGCAATCACTTCTCACGATCAAACTTTAAAAGGGTTGACCCTCGATTCGAGTAGCACTCCTCCACTCCTTTCAAAGGATATATCTTGGGCCTTTGGGAAGAGATTTGCAGCAAACTTTCTAGAACTTCCCTAGACTCAATCTCATCCTATTAAGACTATATTTATGTGATTCTCCAAGAGATGAGTGAGACGCGTCTCATAGATCTTTCACACTTGAAGCATTTGGTAGACTCTCTCTTTGAGCTTGTTGCCTCCTATGATCAAGAATGCTCAAAATTTGTAGATAAGGTGCATAAGGACAAGAATCTGGAATTGCTTTTTAAGGCCAAAGAGGGTCTTAAGTCACTCAGAGCAGAGGAGGGCGAGAAGACTAAACATGTTTCTTCTAAAAGGAAGTCACTAAAGAAGGTCAGAAGAAGTTAACAACTCTAGAGGCAGAGTGAAAGGAACTTGATGCTGCCATAGATGCTGCCAAGAATGAGATTGAGAAGGTTTGAGCCAAGATCCTAGTTGCTGAGAATGAGGTGTCCTCTACATGGACTTTTTGACAACTGAAGATTCGCTCGCTTGGAGCATGGAAAAGAGTGCTTAGAGGCTATTCGTCAAGATTTGGTCAACTATAAATTATTCTTAGATTAGGCTGCCTCATTTTTTCCCTTTTCTTCTTTATTTCCTCAAGATTTAGATTAATATGTGAGAAAATTTTATAGGAATAGATTTTCTCTATTTTTTTGTCTCACATCTTGCGTTTATGGTTTTTGCTTGAAGTTCTTCACATGCTATCTTTTGCCGCGAGCTTTAGTAGTTCAAACTTAATTCGTATTTGGCACATTAATAAGAATGAAAATGATTAAAGTCTTTTCTCTTTGAAGTTTGTGCATTTGCCTTTTGCAAATTTTACGCAACTTAATGTTGTAACTCACCAAATGGATAAATTTCAAGAATATCCACACAAGCTTGAGAATTTGAGGACCATCACTTGCATACTCGCTTAATTTGAGAACCAATATGTAGACTTTGGGGTCTTTAGTTTGGAGACTTAGGGAACATGAGAACTTCAACTTGCAAACTTGATCAAATTTGAAAAACTTGAGAATGTTATCGAAGAGACTCACGTTCCATAGGGCTTTTCCCCCGTAAGGAATCTGGTAGGGACATACGATTTTTCAACACTCATGCAACTGAACTTGGAATGTAATTCCAAGCGTCTACGTACCTCAATTAAGAGGATCAAGTCACATCGTAGTTCTGGGGGTGTTTTTTTAGGGTGCTTTACACAGTTTATACTCTTGCGGGCCAGCAGTATCATGCATTTTTATACCCAAATTTCAAGGAGCATAACTTTCCTCAAGGATAGTATCTCTTAAGGAATTTTGCATTCATAGGACCGATCCTTCTGCCATCTGCATTTACAAGCTTGTAAATACCATTTGAGTATACTTCTTGCACTATATATGTTCCATCCCACTTTGAGGTGAATTTGCCCCCAGACTTATGTGAAGTGATAGTGGGCCTTTTTACTGCGAGAACTTGGTCTCCAACTTTAAAACACCTCGAGCGAACCTTTTTATTGAAAGCACGAGACAAACGAGCTTGATAACATTCAAGATTCTGTTGGGCTTCTAACCTCTTTTCATAAAGTGCTTCTAACTTGGCAAGACGTAGTCGAGCATTTTCCTCCTCAGTGAGCCCTTCTTCGATAGCCAGTCTCAAGGACGGCATTTGACGCTCAAGTGGCAGGATCGCTTCAACTCTAAAAGCAAGCGAATATGGGGTTCCTTGAGTTGGTGTGTGATATGTCGTCCTATATGCCTATAAGGCTTCTTCCATTCTTTCATGTCAGTCTTGTTTGGACTTAGAGACCACTTTCTTAAGAAGATTGCATAGAGTCTTATTGAATGCTTCGGCCAGACCATTGGCAGCAGCATGATACGCAGAAGATTTCCACTGCTTGAAGCCAAAGAGACCGAATATTTTATTCATCAACTTGTTATCAAATGGCTTGCCAATATCCGATATTATGTATCGTGGAATGCCAAATTGGTAGACAATGTTTACTCGAATAAAGTTCGCAACATATTCCTTCTTGTCTTTTATATGAGCTACAACTTCAGCCTATTTCGAGAAGTAATCTGTCACAACCAAGATGTACAAGTGTCCACCAGAAGATTTTGGTAATGGTCCAACAATATCAAGTCCCCAAGCATCGAATAGCCAAGATACAATAGTCGGGTGTAAGAATTCAGGCGGTTGATGTATGAAGTTTGCATAGAATTGACAAGCTTCGAATCTCCGAGCATCATCCAAGCAATATTTTACCATGGTTGGCCAATAATACCCCATTATTTTTATGTGAAAGTAGAGCTTTAGCCTAGATTGATGTGATCTACACACTTCTGAATGTGCCTCTTACAAAGCTTGAGTCGCTTCCTCCTTCCCCAAACACTGCAAGAGCATTCCCTCAAATGATCTTCTATATAATATGTCCTTGCAGTAGAGAAAGCGAGGTGCCCGACGATGAATGTTAGTTCTTCTTTTAGCATCTTCTTGAAGTATCTCATATCACAAGTAGTCAATGATAGCCTGTCTCCAGTGCTCTTTGTTGGCTTCAGAAACTGCGATAACATGCTCAAGCTTATTCTCCATATGCTCGTCTACATCCAACGATGGTACTACCCATTTTTGGTAGATAGTAACTTGCATCTGATCAGGAAGAGTTAGAGCGGAGGCTAGAGAAGCCAAGGCATCAGCTGTTTTATTTTCTTTCCTTGGCACATGTAAGAGGGTCACATCTTCAAGCCGTCTTATCAACTCTTGGGCATAACAGTGATATGAGCGCAACTCAGGCATCTTTGACCTCATAGGTTCCCAAGAGTTGTCTAATCACTAATTGAGAATCACCAAAAACTTGCAACTGCAATTGCTTCATGTCAATGGCCATTTTGAGTCCAAGTATTAGCGCTTGATATTCTGCAACATTGTTGGAGCAACGTTGTTTCAATGTGAAGGAGAATGGTAAGACCTCTCCTTGTGAAGTGACAAACACCACGCCTGCACCAGCTCCACCACGATGCGCAGCCCCATCAAAGTACATTTTCCAAGGGGGTTGGATCTCGATGGCCATTGCATCTTCATCAGGAAGCTCATCGGTTAATTCCCAATCATCTGGTATAGGATGGTCCGCCAAAACATATGCTAATGTTTGTACCTTCATAGCCTTTTGAGGGATGCACACAATCTCAAATTGTTGGAACTGAAGGTACCATCTTGCTAGTCGGTCACTAAGGACTGGTTTCGGCATAACAAATTTGATGAGATTTGCTCTAGAAACTAGATGGACAGTGTGAGCTTAAAACTAGTGCTTCATCTTTTGAATCGAGAAGACCAGTGCTAAACACAACTTCTCGATTAGTGAATACTTTAGCTCATTTGGTGTCATCATTCTGCTCAAGTAATAAAGGGTATTTTCCTTGCCTTCACTATTATCTTGGGCTAGTAAGGCTCCTACGGACCTTTCTTACGCCGCAATATAAAGTATTAGTGGCTTTTCAGGTATAGGGGCTTTTAAGACCAGAAGTTTTGCCAGATATGCTTTGATACTTTCAAAGGCTTTGCTATATGTTTGAGCCCACTTGAAAGGGATACCTTTCTTCATGAAATGACTGAATGATTGGCATCTTCTAGCTAGATTTGAGATGAACCTCCTCAAGTAGGTTAATTTCCCCTGGAGAGTTTTCAACTCATGAATGTTTCGAGGCTCGGACATTTTCAAAGTTGCATCGACTTTAGCTTGATCAATCTCAATCCTTCGGTGTCGTACGATGAAGCCAAGAAACTTTCCAGAAGCAACCCCAAAGGCACACTTTAGTGGATTATTCTTAGGTGATATCTTCGAAGCAACTAAAACACCATTCTCAGATCTTTCAAATGGTCGCTCCTTCTTTTTGACTTCACCACCAAGTCATCAACATAACACTCAACATTTTTATGGAGTAAATCATCAAATATATTTTGCATAGCCCTTTGATATGTGGCACCAACATTCTTCAAACCAAAAGGCATCACCTTGTAGTAATAAAATACTTTTAGTTGTACGAAATGTTGTGAGTTCTTCATCCTTTAGTGACATATGAATTTGGTTATAGCCAGAAGAACCATCCATAAATGACATTGCCTCATAACTAGTAGTAGCATGAATCATCAGCTCTAGAATGGGTAGTGGGAATTCATCTTTAGGGCATGCATTGTTGAGATCTCTAAAGTCAACGCAAACTCGAATTCGGCCATTCTTCTTTCTCATGGGAACAATGCTTGAAATCCACGTGGGGTATTCAACTTTACAAATAAAGCCCGCCTCAATGAGTTTGTTAACTTCTTTCTTGATCAATGGAACCAAGTTTGGCCTGAAGCATCTTTGAGCCTGCTTGACAGGACGAGCACTGTGCTTAACTACTAATTGATGGACCACAATCTTGGGATTTAAACCAGACATTTCTTTATAGCTCCAAGTGAAGACATCCATGTATTCTTTGAGTATATCCACATAAGTCATTTCTTCATCAGCTTCTAGGAAAGCACTCAAGTAAGTTAGTCTTGGGTCTTCATCAGTGCCAAGGTTAACTTTTTTTAAGGGATCGGTCGTGGTCTTCACTCCCTCTTCGAATTCTGATGGAGCATCTCCAGCGTCCTCCTTTTCTGCGGATCATTATCATTAATAGATATATGATGGAACAAAGCAATACCTCCAAACTCTTCATCAGTTCTCAATTGACAAAGGCATCATTCTCAATTTAAGTTGTAAAATGACAAGAGGATCCTACACTTTCTTCATCCTCCTGGTGCTCTCTAGTTTAAACCACAGTGTGAGCCTTTGCCTTTAGTACCTCGTTACATGAAACTACAAGTTCCACTCGTCGCTTCATCCTGGAAGGAATTATGCTTTTGAAATTAATCCTTTTGGATCATAGGTAAAGCAAGCATCGTCACTCTTGGGTGACTTCCTCGACGCTTATTCTTCTTCTTCTTCAATGGGCCTAACCTCTTGAACATAGAAGTTCTTGCAGTAGGTTTTCAAGTCGATCGAAGATAGAAGGTGATTTATTAGAATAAGCACACTCATATTCTACAGTGATATAGTTATTGCTTGCCCTTCTTATAGAGATGCATATCGGTGGTGGTCGGTTATAGCCTAAACCTTTATGTGCTTGCCTAGTTGTGCCCTTCGATGGGAGTTTCCTGAGCCTAGATGGCTCATCGGGGTTGTACCCAGCCTTCGCAAGTAACTTGTAAGCATTTGAGTCAAAGCCTTCTGTACGTTTTGTAGGGAGTGATGTATCTTGTGGCGGAGTTTGAGCCATAAAATTTCCCAACAACTTTGAAGACAAGTTTATTGCATCGATCCGTTTGACAGGAAGAGTCAACCTTCCTAATACATTCCCTTGTACATCAAATGATTGACCCTCCGCTTTCTTCACCTTTGGGACATAACGGAGTGTAGGGGATGGCTTTATTTTCGAGGGCATGGTCTTCCCCTTATTTGGACAAGTACTAGACTCCCCAATATCAACTTTGGCCCTTTCAATAGCTGCATTGGTTGTTTAGCCTTTAAGCCTATTAGACTTGGTCGATTTGACACCCTCAAGTCTTTCCTCTTTCACGACATAACTCTTCAAATAGAACCTTTCATCGTCAAAATGTGATTCCATTTCAGTGAAAGGATTATTGTCAACAACTATTTTCCTTTCAATTCCATCTTCTAGGTACTTCAGACATTAATAGTAAGAAGATGAGACAATTTTGTTCTCGTGCACCCAAGGCTTTCCCAGTAATATATTATATGAAGTCTTTGCCTCAATCACATGCATCCATGCACTTGATCGCAAATCATCTATATGAATATCCAGCTTAATTGAGCCTATAGACCTCTGCCCCCGTTGATTGAATCCTTGTATCAGCAAACGGCTTTCACTAAGCTCTTCATTCATGATGCCAAGCTCTTTCAATGTGTGGATGGGTAGAATGTTGACCCAGACCCTTCGTCTATCAAAATTCTATTTATCCTTTTCTCTAGCACATGACCCACCATATACAAAGGACGATTGTGTAGAGTTTCACCAAATAGAAGATCCTCGTTTGTAAATGTGATATTTGGGTCACATGCATGTACTTCTTGAAGAGAGGGTTCCACGGGCTTTTCAAAAGATGGCGGAGATGCCTTTGATGGAATTTCTCCTATCACTTCGTCTTTATTAGCAGGGGATATCTTTGATGAAGTTCCATTTATTGTCTCTCCCTAGTCAGCACTGAAACATGATGCCTCTACATTGTCTAGAGTGATCTTCACATAGCACCAGCTTGGTAAGAATTCCCCAAAGGTCACAGGACGTCGCGGTTTTTGGTGGTGATGCATTCCCGCCTTTGGCCCTCTTGGATCCTTATCGGCTTCTGCTTCTTTGCTCTCTTAACTATTCTTTTTCTGATCGATTGTTCAAGTGATTCTTTCTGTGGACTTGTCTTGTTGTGTCTCTACCTAGTCACAAGAATCCAACCTTCATCATCATCTGTACTGATTTGAGATTTTTCTTTCTCTAATGGCCCTTCTTCTTCAGGTGTACATACTTGAACTAGGTCAAGCGAGCCAAACATGACAAATATTTGATTAGAGCTTGCCTTTCCATCATCAAGGACAATCTTCTTTTCATTAACCAACTGCATAACCCTGTCTTTGAAGACAAAACACTTCTTAAGAGGGTAACTTACGAGTCTATGATACTTGCAATAATTTGGGTCATCAGTCTTCCCAGCTTCATCAGGTCGTTTCATCTCTGGCAACTCAATGAGCTTCAGCTCAACCAATTCCTCAAAAATTTTAGGAACATCAGAATCCAGAAAAGGGTATTCCTTTTCTTGCATCTCTCTCAAGGTTAGATTCGGTTTGAACGCTCTTGAAAAGACGTTTCAAGTCGTCTTTACTCTTTGTTTCCTACTCTCCTTCATAGTAAACTTCACAGGCGACATATTAACATTTATGGATTCTTTGTTGTCATTCCTGGGCATAAATTTGCTCCATTTCTTGGTTTCCTATTTGTCTTTTCCTTTGCGAGGTCGTGAACAAGAATTCCATCTTTTTCAGTAGAAGACATGCTCAACTCCATATCATGAGCACGAGTTGCTAGATCTTCAAAAGACTTAGGTTTGATCCCTTGTAGGATATAGAGAAGCCCCCAATGCAACCCTTGTATACACATTTTTATAGCAGAATCTTCACTAAGTCTGTCTTTACAATTAAGGCTCACATTCCACCATCGATTTATGAAGTCGATGACATGTTCATCCTTTCTTTGACGAGCATTTGTGAATTCCACCATGCTCACTGTGCGCCTTGTGCTATAGAAGTGATTAAGGAACTCATGTTCCAGTTGCTCCCAACTGTCAATGGAATGAGGCTCAAGATCTGTGTACCGGTCAAAGGCATTTCCTCTCTAGGAGTGGATGAACTATTTGATAAGATGGTCTCCATAGGTCCCAACATTATTACATGTCTCTACAAAGTGTGCAACATATTGCTTTGGATTTCCCTTGCCCTCGGTTGATAACCAGCAGTCATTTTAAGGCTATCAATCCTTGTAGTGTAAGGCGTAGAATATGTATGGGAAGACCTTGTGGAGACTTCATACTTGTCTTTAATGGTCCCTTCAATGAAATCCTTTAATTGATCAAGTGGGATCACTCCTTCAGCAGAAATTGGAAGCTCCTTGATAGTCGGTGCTTGCTTCATAGGATTTTCAGTCTCTTGAATTTCAATACCCTTTCCAGGTGCATGGCTAGATTCCTCATCTAGTAAACCGTCTACCCTATCTATCAACTTATCGATGCGAGTCTCTTGGTATTGCATATGCTTGGTCAATCCTTCAACCATCTTTACTAGATTTGCAAGCTGCTCCTTCGTGGATGAAGCGTTAGTTGTCATCTCTTGCATGACTGTTGGAGGCATTGAAGAGTAGCATGGATTAACTGTGGAAGTTGATCTTCAGAGGGCTCACATTACGTGATGTATATGGAGAAGATTCATTGGACGAGTCCTGGTCTTTCTTTGTTGTAGAGTTCTTGGAACCAGAGACCTCAAGCAGAGCTAAAGTCTGCTTGATCTTCTAAGCAACAGTTTTTCCTTCCGAAGCATTTGCAGGGGACTTCGCTTCCTTTGGGGTTGAAGATCCAAAACTAGGAGTTGGTGCGGACGACACTCGCAGTGTTTGTTGTCCCATCAAAGTAGCTTTGCTTCTTGTAACGGCTCAAATGCTCCCAAAAGTGACACCCAAGATTCCCTCTACTTCATAGAGAACTTGGAATCAGCAGCTTTAGAGAACCTTGATTGGGAGATCTTCTTGGAAGCCATTTCAATGTTCTTTGATTCTCGAAAAGTTGAGATGAGAAATAGAGATGGTCCCACTGGGCATGCCAGAATTTGTAGACGATAAAATTCACATCAGGAAAATAATAACCAAGAACGAAAATATCGCAACAATCGTAGTATTTGATTTCAATATGTGAGTATTACAATCTCTACAAATCTTCTTTTTCCTCTTTCCAAGTATAAATTCAAGGGTTCTCGAACTTGTTCTTGAATTTGAAGTTTTTTCTTGAATCCGATCTTGAATCTGGATCTTGAATCTTGATTTTGTTCTTATTCTTGATCTTGATCTAGATCTTGTTCTTGAGTTCAAGAGCTTTTAAGCTTGTTCCAGAACTTGAATGTTTGAATTCTTGAATTTGTAGAGAAATTTGTGGCGTTTGATCCACGAGCTCTCTCTAGCTTTTTGTTAGAATTAACTCAATTATATTAATCCACAACATTGTATTGGACTTAATTAATTAACTCAATTATATTAATCCACAACATTTATTTTTGAACTAATATATTTTGAATTTAATATAATTTGAATCATATTATAAAATTTATACTTTAATAAATTTTATATGATATTACAATAAGAAAACACGAAATCATTTAAAATTAATTAACACAAAATATTTTGAATTTTGGGAATTCAATTAGATTAAATTAAATAAATAAATGTTATAAGCGAGTTTGGAAGTAATAAAAAATGTAATAAATGAATCTCAATATACACTTTCATCCCAGTAAGATCTAATTTTCGATTAAATATTTAATTATTAATATCTTTAAGCTTCTTTTATTTTTTGTCATGAACGAGTTTTATATTAGATAATTTCATCATTAAATGAAGAATGTATCTATGGGTTCATATTTTCTTAGTTAGATTTTTTTCAATCAATTTTTTCTTTTGCTAAAGATTTATTTACAATATATATAAAGTCTTTTGGTTATGAGTAAGTTTTTTATGTGTTGTGGATTCAATTTTCTGGATGAATATTTGTTTTATCAAACATTTTTTATAACTGACTATATTTTTTTCCTTTGCACAAAATTACACAATTCACTAACACCAAGTCACTTGAAAATTGAAAAAAAAATGTTCTAAAAAGTAGGATAAAATTAAAAATTTTCAAATTAGTTATTTAAATTGAAAAAGTAAAATATTCCAATCGAAAAATAAAAAATAAAAAAGAAAATATTAATTAAGGGGCAGTTGAAGGTTAAATCAATCAAATAAGATCAAGAATAGACGAAAAATCAACCAATGTAAACCACTCCTAAAATCACTCACCAACTTGCCTAACTTCTTCATTCATTCAAAATTCAACGTATTTATTATTCAGCAAATTTAACAACTTAATTCAATTTTTTCATTAATTATCCCATAAAAAAAATATTCTTCTCAATAATAAAGAAAATTATCAAGGCTATAATAATCCCTAAAGCTCATAATTGGTGAGTCTTTGCACATTCTTCTCTCTCTCTCTCTCTGTTACATGGCATAAATAAAAATTATAATAAATTAAAAAGATTAAGAATCTCAGTAATCTACATCTATTTATAAGATGAGGAAAACATAGAAAATTGATCCAAAAAATAAATATAAATTGATGATCTAAATATTTTTAATTATTTATTTAGAATCCATTAATTTTAAAAACAGTTTAAAGCCCACCTCCCAAGCAATTTATGCAATCAATAGTGGAGCAATATCCATGTTCTAACAATAATAAATCACTGATTATGATTACACTTTAAATTAGAATAACAAAAATCTATAAAAAATAAACTTATTCTTTAGATACAGTTAAACTTAAAAGAACCTTATTAATTATACTTTAAACTATTTGACATTTTATTAAACAATATATTAAAGTCTACGAACATTGTTTTGACCTAATGCCTACTGCCAGTAATTATCATGGAATTTCAGCTTTTATTTATGCGATAATTACACATCTTACAATACATAATTTGCATAAATTTTCTTTTCATTGTAATATAAAAGGATAATTTTTTATTTTATTTTTTTGAATTGGAGATCAGAAAGTATTTTAAAATTAAAATTATAAAAGCTTTATGTGGAAGAGATAGATTTTTTTATGTGGAGCTTTTTTAGGACATTGTTAGTTCGTTTATTAAATGTGTGTAATTGTTATTGAGGTTTAATAATACGTTAGGTCGAGGAAAAACATTTTATTGGGGCAAACATTTAAACAGTTATGTGTGGTATCGTATTGTATTGTTAGTTTAAGTACTATGTTTGTTTTGGTTGTTACTTAAATTGTATTGTGTCATATCGTTTAAATTTATCGTTAGGTAACAACGAAAAAACTCATTTTTATGTAACGACCGATTTGGTGTGGTTGTGTCGTTTACTTTATTTATTATTTAATAATTTTATTTTATCATTTACCTTATCTTTTTATGATAGTTGTACCATATACCCTACAATTTCTTGTAGGTTTATCATTCAAATTATGGATGTATAATATTATGTAACAATGGATAACAATAAAATCTATCCAAACATTGTACTCATTGAAACAATATATTACAATACAATACAACACAATATATTATGGAATAGTACATAACAACCCTCCAAACAAAGTGTAACACTTGTTTATTAAAAAATACTTTTCTTGGAAATAATGCACAGTACAAAATATTTGTATTTTGTTTCAAAATCATTGAAAAATTTAATCGTGTTAATTTTTTTTTTTTTTTATATTTTGTAAAAAAGAATGAACAGTTCAAGTAGTTACAATTATATTTTCACCAAATTTACTTAGTGGATGAGTTTGCAAAACATTTAGACAGTTAAAGAAAGAGATTATTTATCAAACCAAATATATTTTTTCAAAAAAAATTAACAATAAAAATTATTTGCATTTAAATTTTAATTCTAAAACCATTGAAAAATTTAATCTATATTCTATATTTATACAACAACAACATACCAGTAGAATGTACGTATACCTTATCACTACCTCATAGAGGTAGAGAGGTTGTTTCCTGGGAACCCTCGTCTCAAAAACCCAAAAGCAGAATTAACTAAATATAGAAAAAGGAAAGGACAGGAAAATCACATGATAGTATGCAAATACGATAAATTTAACATAACAAAACGAAAATGACAACACAAGATATAAAGGCAATATAAATACGCTAAAAGTAAACAATCATAATGGCAACATACAATGTAAAGACATCACTACTCCTACTATCCTACTATCACCAAGTCATATATCGACCTACCCCTACTAACCTACTAGCCGTCTACTCTAATATGCAATCTCCACTCTCTTCCATCTAAGGCCATGTCCTCGGTAAAATGAAGTTTCGTCATACCTTGTCTGATCACCTCCCCTTAATACTTATTCGGCCTACCTCTACCCCTCTGTGTATCCCCTAAATCCAACCTCTCGCACCTTCTAACAGGAGCATCGATACTTCTTCTCTACACATGTCCAAACCAACGCAGTCTCGCTTCCCTCATCTTGTCAGCCACAGGAGCTACCTCTAGCTTCTCCCGGATGATCTCATTCCTAATACTATCACTCCTGGTATGTCTACACATCCATCTTAACATCCTCATCTCCGCAACCTACGTATTCTGATCATGTGATTTTTTAATAGGCGAACACTCCACCCCATATAGCAAAGATGGTCTAACCACCATTCTGTAAAACTTGCCTTTAAGCTTAGGTGGTATCTTTTTATCACATAATACTCCTAAGGCAAGCCTCAATTTCGTCCATGTTGCCCCAACAAAGTGTGTGACATCATCGTCGATATTGCCACTACTTTGGATGATGGACCCAGAATACTTAAAGTTATCTCTCTTGGGGATAGAGTGAGTGAAACGTCTCACATCAGTGTTTGCTTCATCCCTCGCAACACTAAAATTGCACTCCAAGTATTATGTTTTGGTTCTACTCAATTTGAACCCTTTGGATTCCAAAGCGTGTCTCCAAACCTCCAACCTATCATTAACTTTAGTCCGAGTCTCATCAATCGGTACTATGTCATCTGCAAATAGCATACACCAAGGGACCTCCACCTGGATAGACCGCGTCAGCTCATCCATCACCAGTGCAAACATAATAGGGCTCAACACAGATCCTTGATGAAGTCCCATCTCAACAGGAAAATACTATGAGTCTCCTCCCACCGTTCTTTCCCTAGTTTTGGCTCCATCATACATGTCCTTTATCACCCTAGTATATGCCATTGGGACACCTTCGCCTCTGGACACCCCCATAGGACATCCCTCAAAACTTTATCATAGGCCATCTCGAGATCAATGAACATCATATGAAGGTCCTTCTTTCTTTCCCTATATTTCTCTATTAATCTCCGAACAAGATGAATTGATTCAGTAGTCGATCGTCCCGGCATGAATCCGAATTGATTCTAAGAGATAGACACTACTTTTCTCACCCTCATCTCTACCACTCTCTCCCGGACCTTCATAGTGTGGCTTAACAACTTGATACCCCTGTAATTGTTACAGTTTTGAATATTACCCTTATTCTTGTACAGTGGGACCATTGTCCTCCTCCATTCATCAGGCATCTTGGCAGTCTTCATAATAGCATTGAACAGTCTAGTCAACTACTCTATGCCATCCTTGACTATGTTGCTTGCCCTTCTTATAGAGATGCATATCGGTGGTGGTCGGTTATAGCCTAAACCTTTATGTGCTTGCCTAGTTGTGCCCTTCGATGGGAGTTTCCTGAGCCTAGATGGCTCATCGGGGTTGTACCCAGCCTTCGCAAGTAACTTGTAAGCATTTGAGTCAAAGCCTTCTGTACGTTTTGTAGGGAGTGATGTATCTTGTGGCGGAGTTTGAGCCATAAAATTTCCCAACAACTTTGAAGACAAGTTTATTGCATCGATCCGTTTGACAGGAAGAGTCAACCTTCCTAATACATTCCCTTGTACATCAAATGATTGACCCTCCGCTTTCTTCACCTTTGGGACATAACGGAGTGTAGGGGATGGCTTTATTTTCGAGGGCATGGTCTTCCCCTTATTTGGACAAGTACTAGACTCCCCAATATCAACTTTGGCCCTTTCAATAGCTGCATTGGTTGTTTAGCCTTTAAGCCTATTAGACTTGGTCGATTTGACACCCTCAAGTCTTTCCTCTTTCACGACATAACTCTTCAAATAGAACCTTTCATCGTCAAAATGTGATTCCATTTCAGTGAAAGGATTATTGTCAACAACTATTTTCCTTTCAATTCCATCTTCTAGGTACTTCAGACATTAATAGTAAGAAGATGAGACAATTTTGTTCTCGTGCACCCAAGGCTTTCCCAGTAATATATTATATGAAGTCTTTGCCTCAATCACATGCATCCATGCACTTGATCGCAAATCATCTATATGAATATCCAGCTTAATTGAGCCTATAGACCTCTGCCCCCGTTGATTGAATCCTTGTATCAGCAAACGGCTTTCACTAAGCTCTTCATTCATGATGCCAAGCTCTTTCAATGTGTGGATGGGTAGAATGTTGACCCAGACCCTTCGTCTATCAAAATTCTATTTATCCTTTTCTCTAGCACATGACCCACCATATACAAAGGACGATTGTGTAGAGTTTCACCAAATAGAAGATCCTCGTTTGTAAATGTGATATTTGGGTCACATGCATGTACTTCTTGAAGAGAGGGTTCCACGGGCTTTTCAAAAGATGGCGGAGATGCCTTTGATGGAATTTCTCCTATCACTTCGTCTTTATTAGCAGGGGATATCTTTGATGAAGTTCCATTTATTGTCTCTCCCTAGTCAGCACTGAAACATGATGCCTCTACATTGTCTAGAGTGATCTTCACATAGCACCAGCTTGGTAAGAATTCCCCAAAGGTCACAGGACGTCGCGGTTTTTGGTGGTGATGCATTCCCGCCTTTGGCCCTCTTGGATCCTTATCGGCTTCTGCTTCTTTGCTCTCTTAACTATTCTTTTTCTGATCGATTGTTCAAGTGATTCTTTCTGTGGACTTGTCTTGTTGTGTCTCTACCTAGTCACAAGAATCCAACCTTCATCATCATCTGTACTGATTTGAGATTTTTCTTTCTCTAATGGCCCTTCTTCTTCAGGTGTACATACTTGAACTAGGTCAAGCGAGCCAAACATGACAAATATTTGATTAGAGCTTGCCTTTCCATCATCAAGGACAATCTTCTTTTCATTAACCAACTGCATAACCCTGTCTTTGAAGACAAAACACTTCTTAAGAGGGTAACTTACGAGTCTATGATACTTGCAATAATTTGGGTCATCAGTCTTCCCAGCTTCATCAGGTCGTTTCATCTCTGGCAACTCAATGAGCTTCAGCTCAACCAATTCCTCAAAAATTTTAGGAACATCAGAATCCAGAAAAGGGTATTCCTTTTCTTGCATCTCTCTCAAGGTTAGATTCGGTTTGAACGCTCTTGAAAAGACGTTTCAAGTCGTCTTTACTCTTTGTTTCCTACTCTCCTTCATAGTAAACTTCACAGGCGACATATTAACATTTATGGATTCTTTGTTGTCATTCCTGGGCATAAATTTGCTCCATTTCTTGGTTTCCTATTTGTCTTTTCCTTTGCGAGGTCGTGAACAAGAATTCCATCTTTTTCAGTAGAAGACATGCTCAACTCCATATCATGAGCACGAGTTGCTAGATCTTCAAAAGACTTAGGTTTGATCCCTTGTAGGATATAGAGAAGCCCCCAATGCAACCCTTGTATACACATTTTTATAGCAGAATCTTCACTAAGTCTGTCTTTACAATTAAGGCTCACATTCCACCATCGATTTATGAAGTCGATGACATGTTCATCCTTTCTTTGACGAGCATTTGTGAATTCCACCATGCTCACTGTGCGCCTTGTGCTATAGAAGTGATTAAGGAACTCATGTTCCAGTTGCTCCCAACTGTCAATGGAATGAGGCTCAAGATCTGTGTACCGGTCAAAGGCATTTCCTCTCTAGGAGTGGATGAACTATTTGATAAGATGGTCTCCATAGGTCCCAACATTATTACATGTCTCTACAAAGTGTGCAACATATTGCTTTGGATTTCCCTTGCCCTCGGTTGATAACCAGCAGTCATTTTAAGGCTATCAATCCTTGTAGTGTAAGGCGTAGAATATGTATGGGAAGACCTTGTGGAGACTTCATACTTGTCTTTAATGGTCCCTTCAATGAAATCCTTTAATTGATCAAGTGGGATCACTCCTTCAGCAGAAATTGGAAGCTCCTTGATAGTCGGTGCTTGCTTCATAGGATTTTCAGTCTCTTGAATTTCAATACCCTTTCCAGGTGCATGGCTAGATTCCTCATCTAGTAAACCGTCTACCCTATCTATCAACTTATCGATGCGAGTCTCTTGGTATTGCATATGCTTGGTCAATCCTTCAACCATCTTTACTAGATTTGCAAGCTGCTCCTTCGTGGATGAAGCGTTAGTTGTCATCTCTTGCATGACTGTTGGAGGCATTGAAGAGTAGCATGGATTAACTGTGGAAGTTGATCTTCAGAGGGCTCACATTACGCGATGTATATGGAGAAGATTCATTGGACGAGTCCTGGTCTTTCTTTGTTGTAGAGTTCTTGGAACCAGAGACCTCAAGCAGAGCTAAAGTCTGCTTGATCTTCTAAGCAACAGTTTTTCCTTTCGAAGCATTTGCAGGGGACTTCGCTTCCTTTGGGGTTGAAGATCCAAAACTAGGAGTTGGTGCGGACGACACTCGCAGTGTTTGTTGTCCCATCAAAGTAGCTTTGCTTCTTGTAACGGCTCAAATGCTCCCAAAAGTGACACCCAAGATTCCCTCTACTTCATAGAGAACTTGGAATCAGCAGCTTTAGAGAACCTTGATTGGGAGATCTTCTTGGAAGCCATTTCAATGTTCTTTGATTCTCGAAAAGTTGAGATGAGAAATAGAGATGGTCCCACTGGGCATGCCAGAATTTGTAGACGATAAAATTCACATCAGGAAAATAATAACCAAGAACGAAAATATCGCAACAATCGTAGTATTTAATTTCAATATGTGAGTATTACAATCTCTACAAATCTTCTTTTTCCTCTTTCCAAGTATAAATTCAAAGGTTCTCGAACTTGTTCTTGAATTTGAAGTTTTTTCTTGAATCCGATCTTGAATCTGGATCTTGAATCTTGATTTTGTTCTTATTCTTGATCTTGATCTAGATCTTGTTCTTGAGTTCAAGAGCTTTTAAGCTTGTTCCAGAACTTGAATGTTTGAATTCTTGAATTTGTAGAGAAATTTGTGGCGTTTGATCCACGAGCTCTCTCTAGCTTTTTGTTAGAATTAACTCAATTATATTAATCCACAACATTGTATTGGACTTAATTAATTAACTCAATTATATTAATCCACAACATTTATTTTTGAACTAATATATTTTGAATTTAATATAATTTGAATCATATTATAAAATTTATACTTTAATAAATTTTATATGATATTACAATAAGAAAACACGAAATCATTTAAAATTAATTAACACAAAATATTTTGAATTTTGGGAATTCAATTAGATTAAATTAAATAAATAAATGTTATAAGCGAGTTTGGAAGTAATAAAAAATGTAATAAATGAATCTCAATATACACTTTCATCCCAGTAAGATCTAATTTTCGATTAAATATTTAATTATTAATATCTTTAAGCTTCTTTTATTTTTTGTCATGAACGAGTTTTATATTAGATAATTTCATCATTAAATGAAGAATGCATCTATGGGTTCATATTTTCTTAGTTAGATTTTTTTCAATCAATTTTTTCTTTTGCTAAAGATTTATTTACAATATATATAAAGTCTTTTGGTTATGAGTAAGTTTTTTATGTGTTGTGGATTCAATTTTCTGGATGAATATTTGTTTTATCAAACATTTTTTATAACTGACTATATTTTTTTCCTTTGCACAAAATTACACAATTCACTAACACCAAGTCACTTGAAAATTGAAAAAAAAATGTTCTAAAAAGTAGGATAAAATTAAAAATTTTCAAATTAGTTATTTAAATTGAAAAAGTAAAATATTCCAATCGAAAAATAAAAAATAAAAAAGAAAATATTAATTAAGGGGCAGTTGAAGGTTAAATCAATCAAATAAGATCAAGAATAGACGAAAAATCAACCAATGTAAACCACTCCTAAAATCACTCACCAACTTGCCTAACTTCTTCATTCATTCAAAATTCAACGTATTTATTATTCAGCAAATTTAACAACTTAATTCAATTTTTTCATTAATTATCCCATAAAAAAAATATTCTTCTCAATAATAAAGAAAAATTATCAAGGCTATAATAATCCCTAAAGCTCATAATTGGTGAGTCTTTGCACATTCTTCTCTCTCTCTCTCTGTTACATGGCATAAATAAAAATTATAATAAATTAAAAAGATTAAGAATCTCAGTAATCTACATCTATTTATAAGATGAGGAAAACATAGAAAATTGATCCAAAAAATAAATATAAATTGATGATCTAAATATTTTTAATTATTTATTTAGAATCCATTAATTTTAAAAACAGTTTAAAGCCCACCTCCCAAGCAATTTATGCAATCAATAGTGGAGCAATATCCATGTTCTAACAATAATAAATCACTGATTATGATTACACTTTAAATTAGAATAACAAAAATCTATAAAAAATAAACTTATTCTTTAGATACAGTTAAACTTAAAAGAACCTTATTAATTATACTTTAAACTATTTGACATTTTATTAAACAATATATTAAAGTCTACGAACATTGTTTTGACCTAATGCCTACTGCCAGTAATTATCATGGAATTTCAGCTTTTATTTATGCGATAATTACACATCTTACAATACATAATTTGCATAAATTTTCTTTTCATTGTAATATAAAAGGATAATTTTTTATTTTATTTTTTTGAATTGGAGATCAGAAAGTATTTTAAAATTAAAATTATAAAAGCTTTATGTGGAAGAGATAGATTTTTTTATGTGGAGCTTTTTTAGGACATTGTTAGTTCGTTTATTAAATGTGTGTAATTGTTATTGAGGTTTAATAATACGTTAGGTCGAGGAAAAACATTTTATTGGGGCAAACATTTAAACAGTTATGTGTGGTATCGTATTGTATTGTTAGTTTAAGTACTATGTTTGTTTTGGTTGTTACTTAAATTGTATTGTGTCATATCGTTTAAATTTATCGTTAGGTAACAACGAAAAAACTCATTTTTATGTAACGACCGATTTGGTGTGGTTGTGTCGTTTACTTTATTTATTATTTAATAATTTTATTTTATCATTTACCTTATCTTTTTATGATAGTTGTACCATATACCCTACAATTTCTTGTAGGTTTATCATTCAAATTATGGATGTATAATATTATGTAACAATGGATAACAATAAAATCTATCCAAACATTGTACTCATTGAAACAATATATTACAATACAATACAACACAATATATTATGGAATAGTACATAACAACCCTCCAAACAAAGTGTAACACTTGTTTATTAAAAAATACTTTTCTTGGAAATAATGCACAGTACAAAATATTTGTATTTTGTTTCAAAATCATTGAAAAATTTAATCGTGTTAATTTTTTTTTTTTTTATATTTTGTAAAAAAGAATGAACAGTTCAAGTAGTTACAATTATATTTTCACCAAATTTACTTAGTGGATGAGTTTGCAAAACATTTAGACAGTTAAAGAAAGAGATTATTTATCAAACCAAATATATTTTTTCAAAAAAAATTAACAATAAAAATTATTTGCATTTAAATTTTAATTCTAAAACCATTGAAAAATTTAATCTATATTCTATATTTATACAACAACAACATACCAGTAGAATGTACGTATACCTTATCACTACCTCATAGAGGTAGAGAGGTTGTTTCCTGGGAACCCTCGTCTCAAAAACCCAAAAGCAGAATTAACTAAATATAGAAAAAGGAAAGGACAGGAAAATCACATGATAGTATGCAAATACGATAAATTTAACATAACAAAACGAAAATGACAACACAAGATATAAAGGCAATATAAATACGCTAAAAGTAAACAATCATAATGGCAACATACAATGTAAAGACATCACTACTCCTACTATCCTACTATCACCAAGTCATATATCGACCTACCCCTACTAACCTACTAGCCGTCTACTCTAATATGCAATCTCCACTCTCTTCCATCTAAGGCCATGTCCTCGGTAAAATGAAGTTTCGTCATACCTTGTCTGATCACCTCCCCTTAATACTTATTCGGCCTACCTCTACCCCTCTGTGTATCCCCTAAATCCAACCTCTCGCACCTTCTAACAGGAGCATCGATACTTCTTCTCTACACATGTCCAAACCAACGCAGTCTCGCTTCCCTCATCTTGTCAGCCACAGGAGCTACCTCTAGCTTCTCCCGGATGATCTCATTCCTAATACTATCACTCCTGGTATGTCTACACATCCATCTTAACATCCTCATCTCCGCAACCTACGTATTCTGATCATGTGATTTTTTAATAGGCGAACACTCCACCCCATATAGCAAAGATGGTCTAACCACCATTCTGTAAAACTTGCCTTTAAGCTTAGGTGGTATCTTTTTATCACATAATACTCCTAAGGCAAGCCTCAATTTCGTCCATGTTGCCCCAACAAAGTGTGTGACATCATCGTCGATATTGCCACTACTTTGGATGATGGACCCAGAATACTTAAAGTTATCTCTCTTGGGGATAGAGTGAGTGAAACGTCTCACATCAGTGTTTGCTTCATCCCTCGCAACACTAAAATTGCACTCCAAGTATTATGTTTTGGTTCTACTCAATTTGAACCCTTTGGATTCCAAAGCGTGTCTCCAAACCTCCAACCTATCATTAACTTTAGTCCGAGTCTCATCAATCGGTACTATGTCATCTGCAAATAGCATACACCAAGGGACCTCCACCTGGATAGACCGCGTCAGCTCATCCATCACCAGTGCAAACATAATAGGGCTCAACACAGATCCTTGATGAAGTCCCATCTCAACAGGAAAATACTATGAGTCTCCTCCCACCGTTCTTTCCCTAGTTTTGGCTCCATCATACATGTCCTTTATCACCCTAGTATATGCCATTGGGACACCTTCGCCTCTGGACACCCCCATAGGACATCCCTCAAAACTTTATCATAGGCCATCTCGAGATCAATGAACATCATATGAAGGTCCTTCTTTCTTTCCCTATATTTCTCTATTAATCTCCGAACAAGATGAATTGATTCAGTAGTCGATCGTCCCGGCATGAATCCGAATTGATTCTAAGAGATAGACACTACTTTTCTCACCCTCATCTCTACCACTCTCTCCCGGACCTTCATAGTGTGGCTTAACAACTTGATACCCCTGTAATTGTTACAGTTTTGAATATTACCCTTATTCTTGTACAGTGGGACCATTGTCCTCCTCCATTCATCAGGCATCTTGGCAGTCTTCATAATAGCATTGAACAGTCTAGTCAACTACTCTATGCCATCCTTGACTATGTTCTTCCGAAAATACACCGGGATCTCATCGGGTCTGATGGCCCTCCCTCTCTTCATCCTACTAATAGCACATCTAGCCTCCTTAACTCTAAATCGCCTACAATAACCAAAATCTCGATGACTTTTGGAATGTGCCAACTTACCCAGCTCAATACCTCTATCTCATTTTTCATTTAAGAGTTTATGAAAGTAAGCTTGTCACCTTAGCTTAATGGAAGTCTCATCCACCAACACCTCACCCTCCTCATCTTTGATGCACTTCACTTGGTCCAAGTCTCAAGCTTTCCTTTCTCTCTCTTTAGAGAGCCTATAAAATCTTTTTTCTCCGCCTTTATCAATTAGCTCCTCATATAGGCGCTCAAACATTGTTGTCTTAACACTCGTCACCGCCATTTTTGCCTCTGTCTTAGCTGTCTTGTATATCTCCGCAAGCCTTTGTTTTTCATCCTCATCCCTACACTCCAACCACTTCTTATAAGCAACTTTCTTGGCTTTCACTTTGCCTTGAACTTCGTCCTTCCACCACCATCGCCCTGACGTCCACGAAATGCCCCTCTCGAAACCCCTAGTACCTCGATAGCTACTTTTCCAATATAACCAGCAGTAGTGTCCCACATATCGTTCACATTTTTGCCACTACTTCAAGCCTCTAAATTACCCAACTTTTCTTCTATCTCTCGTGAAATGGCACGGGTCAGGCCTCCCCATCTAATCCTCCGTTGGGTATTAATGACCTTCTTCTTCTTTTCTCTCTTAATCTCTAAATCCATCATTAGAAGCCTATGTTGAGTGGAGATATTTTCACTCTGAATAACCTTGCAATTTTTACAAAGGTTTCTATCGCCCTTTCTAAGAAGTAAGTAATCAATATGAGTCTTAGCTACCGTACTATGAAAGATAATCAAGTGACATGAGTTAGCGATAACCAACTCAAAGGCTTTGGAAAAATTCAAGAAAGACGTCCCACCTCCATTGCTCTCCCCGACACCAAAGCCTCCATGGATGTCTTCAAACCCGCTAGTGGTTGCCCCAATATGTCCATTAAAGTCTCCCTCAATGAAGAGTTTTTCCATCTCTAGTATGCCTCTCATAAGCTCATCCAAGTCTTCTCGAAAGAGCCTTATGACTTCCTCATCCAGGCCCACTTGGGGTGCATAGGAACTCACCACATTCACGACATGCCTACCAACCACAAGTTTATTAGATATCATCCTATCTTTAAATCTCCTAACCTCCACTACCTATTTCCTAAGGTCCTCGTCTACTAGAATACCTACACCATTTCTATCCCTAGAACCACCCGAGTACCATAACTTATATCCGTCTATGTCCTGAGCTTTGGTCCTTACCTATCTAGTCTCTGAACACACGATATGTTAATATATCTCCTCATAAGACATTTCACTAGCTCTATGAATTTTTCTGTAAGTGATCCTATATTCCACGATCCTATCATTAACTTAGATACTCATGTGCCCCTCTTACCACCTCTACCCCTTACCTCCGACCCCACCCGACGACATTACCCTAATCCACCATTAGATCCTGACGTCACTAAACTGAGAACTAATAACTCACTAAGCTACAAAGATCAAGAAGAAACAAATAAAGAAATATGCTAAGGATAATATACAATATTCAATAATCAACAATAAAACTCAAAAAAGAAAAATTATCCCTCCCTAACAAATTAATTCTCCCTAACAATACTATTAGGCAACTTGCACAACAAGTAAAAAATTGAGAGTATATGTAACAATAAATTCAAGTAGAAGTGAAAAATACCTGTGTCAACACCTCAAAAGATAGATTTTTAAAATTTTAAAATAGAATTAATTACATGTATAGGATTAAATAATAAATAAATTAATGTAATTCAATAACAATTTTAAAAGTTAAATCTATATAGAGAGAGATGGGGGACGAAAAACATACATATAGTGGAAGTTTAAAGAAAAAAATCAAAAAATTATCAACCTGTAATGCCCAGTAAAATTACCAAAATACACCTAAAGGAGAGATAAATGTGTAATGCATTTTCCCATGCTCAAATGAAAAATCTGAGACCGGATATGCGATCAGCATGAAAAATTAAGTGGGAAAATGATCTCGGTTGATTTTTAGAGCAACCGGATCAAAAGATAATTTTTTTATCCGAAAATGAAAAATAGTGTCGGTGTGTGATGATACGTCTAAATTTACATTACAAAAGGAATAGTAAAGCAGTCATTGATCAAATATAGAACTCAACAAGAGTTGAGGTCGATCCCACAAGGAATGCGTGAGAATAAATCTATTAGCACCCTTGTTCAGATGTAATTTCTATTCCCAAAATAAACATGCATAAAATACATGGGGGGTTTTGAAGGTTTTAAACTAAATCCCTAAAGGAAAGTAACTAATGCGTACAATGACTACTGGACTTCCAACAATTTATGATAAGCTAGGGTTGTGTTCCCCATGACGTCTAATACGATAACCAAATTTATGGGGTAAGCTCATTCATGATTGTGTATACAAGATCAAACAAGTTATATAACACCTAGTTCACCTTCTGGTACTTCCTAGATGTATTTCACTCATCACCTTCCGATCTCAGAATATGTACAATTTTAACCTTTGTTCTAGATCTCAGAATACTCTCACCTTCCGGTCTCAAGTACTTAGACTAGGTTAAAAATCCCGACTTTCCATTGAAGAATTCTTTTCCTAATCACTGCATACCTCTCGAGCATGTAACAAATATAGGCTTACACTAACGCGTCGACTTATTAAGGAAGAAGTTAAAGTGGAGAATACTACAATGTATACAATGATCAATCCCAAGGGTTCACCCCCAAATATATTATCTTATTAATTTGTCATGGTTCCCACAATCCCAGTTGTGGGTCTAGCCTAGCATACTCAACATAAATCGCCCACAACAATACCAAGGAATCATGATAAGGAACTTACTATTGATGGAGTAACGAATCCACGTGTTACAATCTCTAAAGAGATGATTGAAATCCAAGAATTCAATGTAAATTAATGCACAATAATGTTCTCTCCATATGCTCTATCTCCAGTCATCCAGTAATAATAAAAAGGGAATAAAACTAATATATATAAACAAGGAAAGACCTAGTCCAACTTAAAATAGGAAAATAGACTTCCGCATGGGTACGGGTCGTGGGGGTCAACACGGACTGTGAAACAGTCTATGAGTCTTTATTGAATTGTGTTCCCCACGTGTATCAGCATGGTCCATGTAAAGATTCATAGACCATGAAACGGCCCGTGATCTGTGCCTTAGCAATTTCCAAGCAGCACTTTAATCCTCCATCTTCACGGCTCATGTCACGGTCCGTAGTTGGTCACACGATCCGTGACGGGCCACGTATCATTCCACTTGCATGATTTTTGCATTTTTCAGTGGTGATCCTTCAAATTTACGTTAACTTTACGGCAGGTGACACGTCCAGTGTCAGTTCCCTATGACCTGTGAAAGGCCTCGTGGGACGTGCCTTGGTCTCCTTCGTTCTAGCTCCTTTGGCACATTTCTAGCCTTTGTTCGTCAAGCCAAGTTTGAGGCCACAGCAGGTCTCACGGTCTGTTGAGTGACACACGGGTCGTGAAGACACCTGTGGTCCTTCACTTGGTTCCATGCATTGGTTCATTCGTTTAGGCCAGTCTACGTGCCCTCCCACGGTTTGTGTGATGCTATACGGGCTGTGGAGGCCTCCAAATTCCAACACTTAAGCTCTTCTTTTATTCCTTTCTTGCACTTCACCTGTTGTTCCATGCCTTAAGTATTTTCTTGTAAAATAATAAAACGCACACATCAAACCAACAAATTTGCTTGAGAATGTACAAAAATCCTATGTTTGAAGCGTTACAAGAGTCGTATTTTCACAACTCATTAACACCCTCAACTAAGAATATTTGTTTGTCCTCAAGCAATGACGACTCAACCACATAATACATAAATACATGTGCCTCATCAGACTTATAAATAACCCTTCGATTTCAACACATATGCTTAGAATGTGCTTACGCCCCAAACAGACCCACATAGATTAAGGTAAACATCCTGCATGTACGATCAGTCCACATAAGATCGGGAACAAAGATGAACCAGTTGTATTAGCACCAATCAGTACAAGGATAGTGCCCTCACTACAAAGAAATTTCGCACCCACAACAAATTAATGTAGAATAGAGACCGGAATGCAGACACTCACTCTCACAAATGATTTTCAGTGGACACAGAAGTATCGACTATATGCTTGCCCTTATTTTCACCACCTTAACTCTCGAACGACCTTTTTAGGATCACATTAGGACTTTTGTGGCTTGTAATGTAGGCTCGGGTTAGGGTGGAGTACATTTAGGATCAAGTGACTAATCGCCCCCTCCAAGATACTACTTTAACTCGACCATAAACTCTTAGTTTTCAGTTCCTATTGCCCCTACTTTTCACTTTCTTTGTCATTTGGGAGTAATTTCAGTGATCTTCTTTTTAACCTTACACCCCCAGTTTTCTTTTCCTCTTATCACTTGGCTCTTTTCCTCACTTATTTTTCTACTTTTCCTACGGTAGCCACCCTCAACTTAGGATTTTGGCCTAGGTTGAGGTTTACAATGTCCTTTTAAAGGACTAGGGTCAGCATAAGCCACTCTCAACTTAGGCCTTTGGCCTAGGCTGAGGTTCACAATGTCTTCGGAGAGACCAGGGCCAACGTAAAAATTTGCAGACAGATAGGGGAGGTGAGTTGGGTGATTACAAAGAAAAGGGTCTATTCGGGCTCAACTTTTTGGTTTTAAAAAGGACAACTTCATTTGGTTGGTAAGCTTTTAGGCTAAGTGACTAATCAAATAAAAGGGCCTAAGATCACATCCTAATTCAGTCATTTTATTGTTTTGGTGGGACTAGCCAGGCAAGTTCTAGCTTACAAGTGTGCCGCCTGAAATTAAGCAAATACGCTCATACACACGTGGCACATCTCCTACACTAATTAGCACTAATCAACATAGTCATGCTTCATTCATCAATATACCAACCATACAATGCATACCACGCTTTCCAAAAATCATAACAGTTAGTCAGGATGGGATGCATGCACGTACAAGCTTTTGGCAACATTTTTAATTTGAACTTGAGGCATTTTACACAACTCAAAACATGGGTTACCCTATACTACTATAAGCACATGTATTTACACTGACATCACATTCTAAACATGCAAGTTCTACTAGATAATACACTTGAGAGAAAAGAAATCTGGCAAGAAAAACTCTTAAGTGGCAGGATGCCCCACCACCTCCAAAAAGACGATGCAATGCCCTCATCGCACCATAGCTAGAAATAAAGAACAAAACAGGAATAGAACATACCTGGGATGCCTTAGGCGTCAGTCGGACCATCGGGATCAGACCCACCGGTAGGGTCTCTGTCATCAAAAGTTGCACCTGGTCCGAAGGTGCTCTCCGAGGCTCCTATCCTTCCCACCTCTCATGCTAGCCGCTCCCTTTCTTCTTTCTCTATGGCTGCTCGATGTCGGGCTCTCATAGCCTTGTGCACTTCTTCTCCTTTATGAGTTGTGGATCTTACGGAGGGCTGTAGCGTTGGTCGCGTCTCTTGCCTTTGTCCTTTCTTCTAGATTCTTTAGTGGGTGGCACCGGTGCAGCAACTGGAGCGGGCAAAACACCCTATATATTATCTAAAATCAGAGCCACTGGGACATTGAAAAGTGACATCCAAGACTCTGGAGGTGGGGCCGACGTAGTGCGGTTGTACTGAGTCATCAGCTAGGGAATTTGGTCCTTCATGTCACTCACTGTCTGCACAAGTTTTGTCATTTCCTCTCTAAACATAATCCCATAAACATATCATTGAAGTACCCCTCCAAAGTGTTGACATGATACTGCAAGCTGCTGACCCAGTAGTTCCACTCGGAGGTGGTCGTCTGCCTGTTGGATACGAGACTAAACCACCTGAGGCATCCGTGCGACTATTTGATCAACAATCGCACATGTCTGTCATTGATCGGTCACTACTCTGGCTAGGAACTCATATGGGACATATGCATACCCTTATTGCACCGGAGGATTGCACCACTGCCCTCGGGCTGCTCAGAAGCCTTGCCTGACTATGGAGCGGTAGTGCAACCCTCAAATGACAAGGGTTGTTGTGGAGACGCTTGGGGAAACATCGTCGGACCCCTCATCCTGCGTGGTCTAATGCACATCAGAGGATTGTGAAAATCCTTAATCAGGGCAATGTTAACCACGCCTTTGGGAGCTATCTTCTGGTCTAGAAAATGTGTGGTAGGGACACAAGCTCATTTGCAAAGTGCTCGGATCAGGCATGAGAATGACATACCAACTCTTCTGATAAGGCTCGGTCCTGAATTTCAATGGCAATAATCTGACCCACATTTATTCCATACTTAGCCATCAAGCACGCCACCAACGAGGCATGGGAAGGTTGAAGCGTGTTATCATTAGCTGTGGGTCTTAGCTTGGCCCGTACCATGGACCACCAAAAATTTGCCACCACTGTGAGAGATGCCTTGGCAATAGGAATCCTGGGTTTTGTAACCCATTCTGCATTAGCCCCCTGCAGAGCAATCTGCTCAGCAATTCATTTTAGTAGTGCGGCCAGCAAAGTCTGATCGTACATTCGGCCCTCATCAGTAATCTTAACATGTTTGGCAATAAATAGGCCATCAAGAGGGGCTCAATAATCTAGACCAAATAGAAATCTGTTGATGGTGGTTTTAGAAATGTCCACCCGTTCTCCACGTACCAAGACATGCTCCCGCAACAATTTGAAGGCTAGCTACTTCTTCACTTTATTGAACTAGCTTTCTTGTATGGAATCCAATAGGTTGGCAGCGTAGCTGGAACAAAATTTAGCAATCAGATTGAGCCCGTAATAGCTAGGTGGTTGCGCCATCCAACCAAACTGATATAATTCAAATAATCTTTGATATCCGGGACCCCATCTAGTTGATCTGTGATGACCCAAACCTCAGGGATAATGGCCCGCCGCTGGTATCCCTTGGAGCCTTTAGTTAGTCCCTGCATATATATCTCATTTGCGCCGAGGACTGTCTATCGGCCGCGCAAAAACATAATAAGCCACCTGGCAGTTTCAAGATCCGACGTTCGAGAAATCGCATAATGTGTGGCTTCATCATCACTGTCTCGAAGGGTAATCTCGTCATCCACAGCCTCGGTGTGGTATTGGTCCGCCTTCGGGGTGTGTGCATGTTCCTCCTATTCTGGGGCATCATCCTCCCCCTCAACTCCCGCCTTAGGATCCCCCTCCTCAAACTGGGGGGCTATAGTTTGGCCCACTGCATGAGCTCTTGTAGTGCGAGGGGAATGAGGAGAGTCATTGCCGGTAAAGCGGACCTCGAATCCTCCTGAGGAGTCATCACCCGAGTCACTCCCCTGGTGATGACTAGATGATACTGTAGGAGAATCGTGGAGACATGACCCAAGCTCGTACCTAGGTTGGATTGACCTTTGGCGTGGACCCATGGTACCTGCAAATGTCATGAATGAATAAAATGGTTAGACATGATAGAACAAGCAGGGCGATGCACCAATAGGTACTCAAGCTTCCCCTGTGCTATTAAAGTGAAAAAAACCCTTAAGAGTGGGGTCACCCGGTCTATCATAGGGAAATTGCGCTGAAAGACATGTGGCACCTAGACTAAAATTCATCAACAAAACAGAAACATAAAAAGTAACAAAGCTGACACGAATGGAAGGCCTTACACAGGCCGTGTAGCGTGACACGGTCTGTGGCAGGGCCAGTGGGGATTACTCAAATTACTGAGGGGCCAAGTGCTTCTGCACGGTCCTCTATACGGTTCATGTAGGGGCACACGGGCGTGCAATAAACTGTAAAGAGCCTCGTCACCACCATTCGGCCCAAAGCATAAACATAAGCACCCATTCATGCGAATCGACATTACTAATTGTAAATCCATCAACATACTCGCTTAAAGAACACAAGAACATCACTATTTCATATAAAAAAACCCTAAAATCACAAAGTTTTCATGTTCAATTTTACAAGATGCAACAATGGTGGTTCGATAACCCAACACAATACCCACATAAATTTCATGTCGTAATGTCTTCTAAACAAAGAAAGGAGCAATATTTAGGGATGGATTCACACATGTATACATAATTCTACGCTACAAGATGAGGAATGGGGGACTTACTTGAGGAGCAACAATGGGGATGATGACTTTCGTTGGAAAGATAGAAACCCAAAACAAGGTTAAGGCTATGGATCGTGAGGGCTACTCAAAAATCGTGACAAAAGAGAAGAACAATTCCTTAGGTTATGAGAGAAAATGGGACGTGAGAGGTGTGAGGGGCATGACAAAAATTAAAGTGTGGAGTATTGAAACAAAATACGAGGGTATAAATACCTCGGTAAATGGCTCACCCCACAGTTGACCACATGGTCCGTGTCACGTGGCACAGTCCGTTTGGACCAACCATTTGCCCAGAATTAGAGACTTGGAAATCGTACCTGGCACGCCCACCTCCATGAATGTCTAGACGGTTCATGACACATTTGTCACGCCTCGGGAGGGTACCCTTGGCGTGGCCGGCACTTAGAGACTATTGCTAGTCTCCAAGCGAGCCACTTAGCCTCATCACAATATCCAATCACATACACTCTACTGGGCAGCAGAAAATATGCGTAAATAATGGACACATCTCATCTAAAGTCTCAAAAAAAAATATAAAATAATGAAGGCTAGTAGAAAGAACTAGCTCACAATCTCAACATCAATGCTCGACCATTGTCTATGAAGCCTCTGTCACTAATCATGTGGTGCTAATGACAGAACCTGGCTACCCAAATCAAAATAAGGAAATAGTTCAACCTAACTCTAAAGCATGATGAAATAAAAGTAGTGGTTCCTCCGGAGTAGGGGAGGCTCACCAAATCAGCTTCGAATCTCTGATCTTCAGCGGAGGGCCTATTGATGATCTCTAGTACCTGCCTCTGCATCATAAGACGATGCAGTCTAGAGTGGATGTCAGTACTTGGAATGTATTGGTATGTAAAATAGCTGAATGAAACAGAAATCGGGAGAAAATATAGAAAACAACATCAAGTCAAGATAAACATCAAAATCACATCAAACCGTCAGCTTATCTATCTATGAAAGAGTAAAGAGTAGACAAGTGACACATCATTATCTCGGACTCATCAATAGTCCCAACTCATCACATCTAGACTCGGAGTAAGGTAAGAATTTTCCCGGGAGTTTCTCTTATCCGACAACACTCACTTATGAGCCATTGAATGTACAACAATCACCCTGATGTTGCCACAGTGGTCCCAAACTTGCCAAGTAAGGAACGCTGGATACCACATCAATTCATCGATATAAAATCAAACCCAACAGATCTGCAATTGCTTTCAGGGACTATTATACCTAGAGGGAAACCATATATATATATGTGTGATGGTTTAAGCCTCTCCTACGTTTGGCGACGTAGTTAATGAGTTCGAGTGGGACTTAATCTTACTCATTTCGGTGCTCGATACTCCTCCCGACTCAATGCTCATAAACTTCAACCACAACCAGTCTCGTAGGGATTCACTCCCCATCAACGACTACCAGTCTCATAGGGACTCACTCCCCGTCCACGATTAATATTTCACAAGGACTTTGGCCCTTTCAACAATTATTTTATAAGGGCTTTAACGTTACCATCACGCCTCATCAATGACTCAAGATTGTATAGGAACCATCAGGAAACAAGTGAACAATCACATCGGTAGAGTGCATTTGCAGAGACTCATAAATCAATCGAATTGCATCAACTCATCATCACAGTCAACAATCTCAACTTGAGGCTCTAGACTCGACTCTCATGTTCAATAGGAATGCTTTTCAAATTAGTCATACATGGTTATGCAAGTTCTCAAGAAAATATTAATTTAAGAAAATAAATAGTATGACAATCATCAACATAGAAAACATGTAAGTTCAAATCAATCTATCAAGAACCATCAAAGAAATCATGCATGTAGACTCTTCAATCATCAACTCTTCTATGACCTCTATGGGGCACATGAGAGATTCATGTTTTAGTTTAGCCTTACATACATGTGATGCAGCTATTCTACCAGGTAGTGTCGAGGATCCCTTCTCGAATGTCTCAACCCAAGCCCTTCTCTCATCTTCTCAAGCCCTAGCCTTGTTAGATTTTGGAATAGGACTTGGAATGGGGTTTTAGGCTCTTTTCATGTTGAAACGACCTTACTAGATGTGTATAAGTGTTTAGGAGGGGTTAGGTATTGACTGGAATACCCTTCGTAATTATTTAGAAATTTTTAGCTTGGAAAATACACGATCTGCGACGCGGACCGATCGCGAACAGCGTATTTTTGGAAAAGTGTTTTTGAACGAGTTTTCTCCATCCGGTCCAAAATTTTGAAAAATATACAAGTGCCTCTCCGCGATGGGTGCGCGACGTGCCTCTGTCACGGACCGTCACTGTTTTCTAATTTGGATAAAAAATTTATCTTTCGATCGGGTCGCTCTAAAATTCAACCGAGACCATTTTACTACTCTATTTTTCATGGTGATCATAAATTCGGTCTCAGATTTGTCATACGAGCACAGAAAGATGCGTTACGCGCATACCCTCACTATAGGGGTATTTTGGTAATTTTACCAGGCGTCACAACATTTCATGGAGTTTGGACCATCCATCCACCCTACCTTGTAATTTTAGAATAAAGCTTACCTGGGCTACGCATTACGCGGTTGTGGTCACGGGCCGTCTGGTTTTACATGGTCCATTTAGGCGCATGTGTGGCTCTCCTTTGCCAAGTTTTGGCCACTTTGTCCTTGTGTCATGCCTCCAACCATGCGTGCACTCATGAACTCTAACAATAACACTGATACCTTCCTGGAAACACAAATCAAAAATAAGAAAATGAATGACATAAAATAAATAGTTTTTTTAATGGGTTTCCTCCCATGAAATGCTTGGTTTAACGTCACGGCACGATGCAGTTGTGTTGACTACTCAAACTTCATCAAGGTTTATGACCTGAATCACTGAGGCTTCATCTGTCATACCTAAGTATTTCTTCACTCGTTGTCCATTGACTTTGAAATGATGCCCTTTATCAATTTCTAACTCGACTACGTCATGCGGAAATACTTGGGAAATTTTATATGGGCCAGACTACCTAGACTTGAGCTTACCTGGAAACAACCTCAACCTAGAGTTGTACAGCAGAACCTTATCGCCAACACTAAGACTTCTTAGTGCAATATGCTTGTCATGATGGGACTTCATTTTATCTTTATAGCATGCTGCACTCTCATAAGCCTAGAGGCCGAATTCATCCAACTCATTGAGCTGATCAAGCCTTACATTGGCAGCCTCATCCCATTTTATGTTTAGGGTCTTCAAAGCCCAGAGCACCCTGTGCTCCAATTCCACAAGTAGATGGCAGGCCTTACCAAACACCAATTGATATAGAGACATACCAATGGGGGTCTTGTATGCCGTCCTGTAAGCCCACAGTGCATCATCTAGTTTCGGGCCCAATCAGTTCTTGTGGCACTCACAGACTTGGTTAGGATCTCCTTCATCTCCCTTTGACACTTTAACCTACCCACTCATCTACGGATGATAAGGTATTGCAACCTTGTTTTGTCGTACACCGTACTTAGCTAGCACAACATGAAATGTTTTATTGTAGAAATGGGAGCCCCTATCACTAATGATAGTTTTGGGTGTTCTAAACCTAAAGAAAATGTTCTGCCTCAAAAACTGGACCACCCACTTGCTTTCGTTGTTTGGCAATGCAATCGCCTCCACCTATTTGGAGATGTAGTACACCGCAACTAAGATGTGTTTCATGTCGTAGGAACTCATGAACGAACCCATGAAGTCAATGCCCCATTTGTCGAAAATTCTATTTCAAGGATAGGGATCATGGGCAACTCTTGTCGCCTAGAGATATTTCCCTGTCGCTGACACTGATCACAACTTTGCACCATGTCATGGGCATCTTTGTAGATGGTGGGCTAGTAGTATCCACATTGTAAGATCTTTTTTGTTGTCCTAGCACCACCATGATGGCCCCCTACTAGGGAAGAGTGACAGGCTTCCATGATGCTCATCATCTCTGCTTCCGATATACATCGCCTAATGACCCCATTTGCACATGTTTTGAACAAATATGGGTTATCCCAAAATTACCTGAGCACATCATGAAGAAACATTTTTCTTTGGTGAGGGTTATGGCCCTCAAGCATAATTTCACTCACAAGAAAGTTAGCAAAATCAGCAAACCAAGGGAATAGGTCAACAGAAGCTGTCAATACCTGCTCATCGGGAAAGGAATCGTCGATATTCAACCAATCCTTAGCTCTTGACTCATCCTCTAACCTGGATAGGTGGTCTGCCACCTGGTTTTCAGTTCCTTTCCGATTGTGAACCTCAAAGTCGAACTCTTGCAGCAAGAGTACCCATCTAATTAGCCTTGGCTTAGCATCTTTCTTTTCCATGAGATACCTTAGTGTTGCAGGGTCTGTGTGCACAATCACCTTTGTTCCCAATAGGTAGGCCCGAAACTTGTCAAACGTGTGCACCTCAACCAACAACTCCTACTTAGCCACTGTATAATTTCTTTGTGTATCATTTAAGGTCTTGCTGGCATAGTCGATAGGATGAAAGATCTTGTTGCGCTTCTTCCCCAGCACAGCACCCATAGCAATCCCACTCGCACCACATGTCACCTCAAAAGGGGTAGCTCAGTTAGGTGCAACTACCACAAGCGCAAAGATCAACATTTGCTTCAGGGTCTCAAAGGACTGCCGACAGTTGTCATCAATCTGAAACTTGGCATCTTTCTCCAATAGTTTGCACAGTGGGTGTGAAATCTTGGAGAAATCTTTTGTGAATCGGTAGTAGAAGCCCGCATGTCCAAGAAAACTCCAGACCCCCTTCACTGATATGGGAGGTGGCAACTTCTCAATAACCTCAATCTTTGCCTTATCAACCTCTATGCCCTTATCAGAAATCTTGTGGCCGAGGACTATCCCCTCTTTGACCATGAAGTGTCATTTTTCCCGGTTCAACACCAAGTTTGCTTCCTCGCAGTATTGTAATGCCTTGCAAAGATTCAACAGGCAGTCATCAAAGGAATCACCCACTACTAAGAAGTCATCCATAAATACCTCAAGGGTGTCTTTGACCATGTCAAAAAAGATCAATATCATACATCGCTGGAAAGTGGCTGGGGCATTACAGAGCCCGAATGACATCCACTTGAAAGCAAACGTCCTATAAGGGCAAGTGAAGGTAGTCTTCTCCTGATCTCCGAGACTATGGATATTTGATTGTAGCCTGAATACCCGTCCAAGAAGCAATACCACCCTCTACCTGCCAACCTGTCAAGCATCTGGTCCATGAAGGGCATGGGGAAGTGATCCTTCAAAGTCCATCTATTCAGCTTTCAGTAGTCCATGCACACTTGCCACCCTATGACAGGTCGCAAGGGGACAAGTTCATTTTTCTCATTGGCCACCACTGTCATGCCCCCCCCCCTCTTTTTTAACATATTGCACTAGACTAACCCATCTGCCATCGGAGATGCCTAACCTTATAGTCAAGTGGCTTTCCGCTCCTATACCACCCCATCATCCATCCACTTGATAATCTCCTTTTTTTACCACCTTTTGCGTGGGTAGATTAAGCCTGTGTTGGTGCTCGATAACTGGCACAAAATTATTCTCCAATTTGATCTTATGCGTGCATATCCCTGGAGGAATCCCTATAATGTCTGCAATGGTCCAACCAATAGCTCTCTTGAACTTTTGGAGAACCCCCAACAATGCGTTCACCTGGTCTTCCTGAAGATCTGTAGCCATAATCATAGGAAGAGTGTTATTAGTGCCTAAAAATACATACCTTAAGTGTTGAGGCAGCTCCTTGAGCTCCACAGCAGGAGGCTCCTCAATACACGATTTGGCTGGTGTTATCGGCCTATTTTATAGGTCCAAATCTAGCTTCCTGGGGACAAATGGTTTGGTTCCCCTGCCCTGTAAAGCACACATGGTGTCTTTGTACCCATTGACACCATCTTTTGGGAAGTTCATTAATACTGTCGCTAGTGTGTCCACGCTCATCTTTTCCTCGAGTGGAATCTCAAAAAAAATAATCATCCTCCACATCCATGACAAACATCACGGCTACCTCTTTGCATCTTTTCATTGCAGCACACACATTGAATTTTACCTCTTTAGTGTTCAATCGAAAGGTAAGTTCTCCATGCTCCACATCTATTAGTGCCCCGCCAGTTGCCAGAAATGGTCTCCCAAGGATGTTGGTGACCTCAAAATCTACTTTACAGTCCAAAATGATAAAGTCTGTAGGAAAGATAAACTTGCCAACACGAACCAGCACGTCACACAAAATCCCCACGGGCCTCTTCACTGATATGTCTGCCATAAGTAGTCGCATGGTAGTGGGTGTTGGGGCTCCTAAACCCAACTGCTGGTACACTGCCAGCGGCTTCAAGTTGATGCTCCCACCTAGGTCACAAAGGGCCCATGTAAAATCATAAGCTCCAATAGTGCACGGGATAGTGAAATCTCCTGGATCACCATTCTTCTCGACCAAGTATCTTGTAGCAATGGAGCTACAGTGATGAAGATTGTTTGTCAACTTGATCGTGGTTGTCCTCTTCTTAGTGACTAAGTCTTTCATGAACTTGGCGTAGCCCGGTATCTACTTTAAGTGCTTCCACTAGAGGGATGTTTACGGACAGCTCCTTCAGCATGGACAAGAATTTCTGAAACTTGCATCCTCAACCTTCTTCTTCAATCTCTGTGGGAATGGTGGTGGTGGCGGCTTTGGAATGACCGGCAGACACTGAATAGCGGGTTTTCCTAATTTTTTGGCCTCTTTAGCAACTTCTGGTGCTACTGATGTGGCGTCAATCTCATCACTCCATCATCATCCTACACCTCCATGGGGTGGGGTACCTTGCCATTAGCTTCATCAATACCTGCATCACGAACTACAACAGAGTCAGAAAGTACCTTATCGCTCCTTGTGGATACCGCCATGTAGTGGCCCATTTTTTGGGTTCTGAATGGTATAACTGGGAAGTGACCAACCTTTCCTCTAATTTAATGAAGCTCATAGTTGCCTAATCTGTTTCTCTAGTTGCTTGATCGAGGTCGAATGCGAGTCGACCAGTTGTCGAACATTGGACATTTCTCCTTTTATATCTCGCACCCCTACCTCGGTGGACTCCACCTTATCAAGAACCATTGCCATCATCTCCTCTAGTTTTGAGTTTCCACCACACTCATTTTGGCGCTCACGATTTCTATAGCCATCTCTATTCTGCCAGTTCCCTTGGTAGTTATCACGACCATAGTGCCAACCTTGGTTACCGAAGTTGAATGCCCGATAATCCCCCTAACTACCCAAGAAGTGACCCTCTTCATCATAATTATAGCATTGATCATCATACCTAAGCAGTGTATCCATAGCTTTTACCTTTTCTAGGCCTCCACCAAGTAGCCTCTTCGACAATAAGTCAATCTGGGTCCGCATATGGGCCATGTCTTTATCCCGTTCTTTCTCCTTTTTTCATTGCTCCGCAGTTATCTCGAAGATCACCCCAGAGCAGTCTCTATCTCTGGTGTACCATGCCTTGTTGTCCTTAGCTACTTGATCCAAGATCACAACTATGTCTGGGAACATTCTAGACATGTACGACCCTTCACATGCCGTATCAATGATAGGTTTAGTCACAAAGTTGCAAGATCTATAGAAGACTGCTTTCAAGTGCTCATCCGTGAGATGATGGTTGGGGCATTGCTTGAGTTTTTGCCTGAATCTCTCCCAAGATTGATATAATGCTTCATTCGATAGTTGTTGAGAGATCCAATCTCATCTTTGATCTTCAGTTGTCTCGACGCAAGAAAGAACCTTTCCAAGAAAACTTCCTTTAACTTTCCCTAAGTACGGATGGAATCATGGGGAAGCTCATTAAGCCATTTTGTTGCCTCACCCAAAAGAGACTATGGGAATAGCCTCAACCTAAGCATTGGTTAACTGACCCTGGGATTTTGGATGATTGGCATGTTGCCAAGAAATTCATAACATGATGATTTGCGTCCTCAACTGCTGCTCTGCTGAACAACCCTTTCAACTATAGCATTTTTAGCATTGTGCTAGTGATGGTAAACTTGACACCGACAGGTAGTGGTGGCAACATTATTGCCCTAGAGGTCCCAACACCTTCATCATCATCATTCGCTGCTTGGGGATACTGGGTCCTTTGAGGCCTCGAAACAGGTTGTTGTTGCGGTGGTGGAACAAGTGGCACCTGTTGAAGTGGTGCCACTAGTGGCACCCCATTTCCAGTGAGGTCATCTTCACCCAAACCATCATTTTCTTTGTTAGCAGGATTCACATCTAACTCTCTCAGTCTTTCTACTTCGCGGTCCTGGGCATTCATTTTTCGAATTGACTTAGTGAGTTCAAGGTCGTAGGGAATAAGTGCTTCTTCCTTACTTCGGGTATTTGGCATGCAACGTTGGTTCCCTACAAAGAGCCAAAATAAGAAAAAAAAAGTAAAATTAAGGATTAGAATTACACACTGAAAGTGGCAACTAATAGACTATTACTTCGCCGCAGTCCCCCGCAACGGCGCCAAAATTTAATATGCCCAAATTTACACTCCAAAAGGAATAGTAAAGCGATCGTTGATAAAAAAAATAGAGATCTCAACAAGAGTTGAGATCGATCCCACAGAGAATGTGCGAGAATAAATCTATTAGCACCCTTGTTCAGATGTAATTTCTATTCCCAAAATAAACACGCATAGAGTAAATGGGGGGTTTTTGAGGTTTTAAACTAAATCTCTAAAGTAAAGTAACTAATACGTACGATGATTACTAGACTTCCAACAATTTATGAGAAGCTAGGGTTCTGTTCCCCATGATGTCTAATACGATAACCAAATTTATGCGGTAACCCCATTCATGGTTGCGTATACAAGATCAAACAAGTTATATAACACCTAGTTCACCCTTCCGTTCCTTCCTAGATGTAATTCACTCATCACCTTCTGGTCTCAGAATGTATACAATTTTAACCTTTGTTCTAGATCTCAAAATATTCTCACTTTCCGGTGTCCAGTACTTAGCTAGGTTAAAAGCCCTGAATTTCCATTGCAAAATTCTTTTCCTAATCACTACATCCCTCTCGGGCATGTAACAAAGACAGGCTTACCCTAATGCGTCGACTCATTAAGGAAGAAGTTAAAGCGAAGAATACTACAATTTATATGATGATTCATCCCAAGGGTTCACCCCCAAATATATTATCTTATTAATTTGTCATGGTTCCCACAACCCTAGTTGTGGCTCTAGCTTATCATATTCAACATAAATCGTCCACAACAATACAAAGGAATCATGATAAGGAACTTACTACTGATGGAAAAATGAATCCACGTGTTACAATCTCTAAAGAGAAGATTGAAATCTAAGAATTCAATGTAAATTAACGGACAATAGTGTTCTTTCGGTGTTCTCTATCTCCAGTCGTCCAGTAATAATAAAAAAGGAAAATAACCAATATATATACACAAGGAAAAACCTAATCCAACTTAAAATAGGAAAATAGACATCGATATGGGTATGAGTCTTTATTGCATTACATTCCCCACGTGTATCGGCACGGTCTGTGTAGAGGTTCACGGATCGTGAAACGGCCCGTGATCCGTGCCTTAGCAATTTCCAAGTAGCACTTTGATCCTCCATATTCATGGCTCATGTCACGGTCCGTAGTTGGTCATATAGCCAGTGAAGGGGTACGTATCATTCCACTTGCATGATTTTTGCATTTTTCGATGGTGATCTTCCAATTTACGTCAACTTTATGGCACATGGAACAACCTATGTCAGTTCCCACGGCCCATGAAAGGCCTCGTGAGACGTGCCTTAGTCTCCTTCATTCCAGCTCCTTTGGCACACTTCCAACCTTCGTTTGCCAAGCCAAGTGTGAGGCCACGACGGGCCTTACGGTCTGTTGAGTAACACACAGGTCGTGAAGACACCTATGGTCCTTCACTTGGTTTCATGCATTGCTTCATTTGTTTAGGTCAGTCCACGTGCCCTCCCACTGTCCGTGTGATGCTACACGGGTCGTGGAGGCCTCCAAATGCCAACAATTAAGCTCTTTCTCATTCCTTTTCTAGCACTTCACCCATTGTTCCGTGCCTTAACCATTTTCTTGAAAATAATAAAACACACACATCAAACCAACAAATTCTCTTGAGAACATGAAAAAACCCTATGTTTAAAGCGTTACAAGAGTCGTATTTCTATGACTCATCATGCGATAGAGGTGAGTCGCACCTCTGTAGCGGAGTTAGACTTATTTTTTTCAATTTTTTTGACGATATTGGAAAAACTCGTTTGGAAAATTTTTGGAGAAAAATACACATGTGCGCGCCTGGTCCGCGCTATCCCGAGGTGAAAATTTTCTTTTAATTTATGAGGGGCATTCTGGAAAATTTTCAACCCCTCCTAAACTCAATACACGATCAAATTAGATTGTTTTGAATGTAAAAAGGTCTTAAACCCCATTCTAAATCCTTTCTAAATACTTGAACAAGACTAGGGCTTGAGAGAAGAGGGGACATACATGATTCTTGATGATTTCTTGAAAATTATATTAATTACATGTATTTTCCTATGTTGATGATCATCATAAACTTGTTTTCTTGAATTGAATACTTTTCATGAGATATTGTATAACCCTACATGATTATTTTTGAAAGGATACATGAATGAACTTAGGGATTGAGTCTAGAGCCTTGATTTGAGAATGTCGATTGTGATTGTGATGTGAGAATGATGATGAATTGATAGAACTTGATAGTCCTGTGGGTCTCCATATAAAAACTCCCATGAAGTGTCTAATCGATTGTTCCCTAATAATTGTTCTAAGCCTTGAGCTACTGATTGAGATGTTGATTGATGAGATTATCAGAGTCCCTATGAGACTAATTGAATGATAGTGCCTCCACGAGGCTGATTGAGATGATTTGATTGAGTTAATTTGATTAGATTGATTGTCTTATGAGCATTGAGTCTTGGGAGGAGTATCGAGCACGGAAAGAGTAAGAGTTAATCCAACTCGCACTCGTCAAACTACGTGGCCAAGCGTAGAAGAGGATTGAAACCATCACATTACATTGTAGTTCCCTCTTGAGAGAGACCCTGAAACAATCGAGGACTTGTTGATTGCAGTTTCCCTAGTGGATTCGATTCGTTCCCTACCTGGCAAGTATGGAATGACTGTGGCAACAACGGCGGCTTGTTGTACAATCACTGGCTCATAAGTGATTGTTGTCGGATAAGAGTAACTACCAGAAAGTTCCCATGTTAAGTACTCTGAGTCGAGATGAGATGAGATAGGTTAAGTTGAGCCTGATTTGATTGATGAGGTTTGATTGGTTGATGGGTCACTTGTCTACTCTTTATTCTTGCTTTAGATAGACATTTTGACATTCTGATTTGATGATTCTTTTGAGTTGATGTTGTCCTATATTATTCTACCTGTTTTTGTTTCATTCAGCTATTTTACATATCATACATTCCACGTACTGACGCCATCCGACGCTTCATCATTTTATGATGCAAATACAGGGATTAAAGATCATCAATAAGCACATCATTGAGGATCTGAGACATTAAGCTGATTGGTAAGCCTCCCCTACTTTGGAGGATTCTTTGCCTTTATTTCATCTTGCTTATAGAGTTAGATTTGATTAGCGTTACTTTTGATTTTAGGTAGTCATGGGTCTGTCATTGGCACCGTTGATAGTGATAGAGGCTTCATAGACTAGAGTCGAATATTGATGTTTAGATTGTTGAGCTAGTTCTTTCTACTAGCCATTTTATTTATTATATCCTTTTGAGACTAGATGATGATGTGCCCATTTATTTCCTTATGTCTTTCGCTGATTTGTAGAGATTATTGATTAAATGGATGTGATGAGGCCAAGTAGTTTGCTTGAGGACTAACAATAGTCTCTAGGTGCCGGCCACGTCTCGGGTATCCTCCCGAGGCGTGACACAACCACATTCCTAAATTGTCAAGTATATCATTTTAAATTTTTAAAAAATTAAAAACTGCAAAATATCAAACTGGAAAACATGATTTTGCTTATTAGAATAGTTACTTAAAATAACCCACTCAGTGTTGAGCGCCTATAACGTGAAACAAAAGATAATCGTATAACAAAAAGAGAAAAAATGTATTAAATAATAATATGGTGAGATTTTTTCAGAGTACAACGTGAAAAAATATGTTGTTGATGATATCATATAACTCATCTCTAATAATAATTTGAATCAAACTGAAATATAACATGATAATTTTCTTTAAGAAAATAAATTAATCTTTTATGTAAGATATTTTGATAATTAAAATTGAAACCCATAATAAATATAAAATAGAAAATAGAAAAATATAATTATTTATATATTCATTTATAATAGCCTATAGATAATAGGAGGGGGAAAATGTTATATCACCATAAAAAATAGTATTTATTATTAAAATTAAAAGTTAATTTAATTTTTATTTGGAATTTATCTAAAAAATTACTGCACTTAATTAATTTAAGTTAATTTTATTAACTTTAAATTTTTTTAAACTATGATTATAATATCATCCGCGTATTGCGCGGGTACTACACTAGTGTAAATATAATAAAACAATATAAAAGAAGAGAGTTGAAAGATTTTGGGTGTTTTGGCTCATTACCATCAAAAGGCTGCTGCTACAATTTTTTGGGCCTTTTCAGCCCTTTTTCTCTGGTATATCGTCATGTATACTCACAGTATATCATTGTATAAAACATTTTTTTTTGCAAAATAATCTGCCGTCATTGTGAATCCAGCATGCTGGTCCATCTGGGCTGCTCCTGCCACGATCTTGGGCTTTGCCCATCTTCGTCTTGTATACCAGCACTATATTATCAGTGTATACAGGTATGTATGTGACCCATTCCCAGCTTTCAAGACCTGTCAATATCCTTCCTGTTGGAGCAGTAAAGTTTTGATGGCTGACAAAAGATAATGAAACAGGTTGGACTACCCGGTTCTTTCAACGTACTGTTTTCGTGGCAAAACTGCACACGCATCACACAATAAAAATGAAATAATTGGTGCTGGAAATAAGGAGGATAACAAGGAATATTATTCCAAGTTGAACTCCTAGAAGAAGAAGGTTCCAAAGAAGGAAATATTTTTCAAGAAGCATGAAAAAAGGGGAGAAGCATGAAATAAGGAGGATAACAAGGAATATTATTCCAAGTTGAACTCCTAGAAGAAGAAGGTTCCAAAGAAGGAAATATTATTTCAAGAAGCATGAAAAAAGGGAAGACTGATTAGGAAAAGGAATTCGAAAAGAAGTTGGAGAACGACTTATCTGCAGCTATAAAACTAGAGAGAATTCACAGAAGAAAGAAGGGCGCAGAAAAAAAGAAAGAAGGGCGCAGAAAAAAGAGAGATTCAGAGAGAAAAAAAAGAGAGATTCGCAGATGAAGAAAAAAAACAGAGGCGCTGTAGAAATTACAACAAGAAGAATCATTAGAGCTAACAAGGTTCTTTCTGCAGCATAGTTTTTTTCTTTCGTTCTTGATAGTTGAACACTGTAATCTCTTAGTACTTATAAACTGGGAACATAATCCTTGGGAGGTTTATGTGTAGCAAATAGGCTAGGGAAGTTGAGTTGAAGTTTGAATTGTTGGATCTTAGGGCTAACTAGCTGAAGATCTAACTGAGGTTGTAATTGTTGTTGAAGGCTCTTTTGAAGTAGTGAAGTTGAAGTTAAATCCTGTAGAGTACAGGTCGTGGTTTTTCACCCTTCTTGAGCAGGGGGTTTTCCACGTAAAACTGTTGCGTCCAGTTTATTTCTGCATCATTGAAACACGTCGGTTAACCTGTTCCAACGATTAGGCAAATCCGTAGGGGTGCAAAACCTAACACTTCCACACCTGCGAGATATCCTCCACTCCCCCAGAAAATGACCAGAGCTTGAAGAAGACACGATTAGGCCTTCATGGCCCCGCAAAACGCAAGGTAAGAGTCCCAAAGACTCATAAACGGAGGGGCGTTCATGCATAAGCAAAATGACAAGGAGACATTAGTATCCGACCAAGATAAAAAATGTATTGAAACTTACATAGGTTAAGCAGCTCAACATTCAAAGAAATATATATTAGATGTTAAAATCTTGTGTTAAAGTTAATCAATGGCAAACGTTTTCAACATACATTTATATAAGAAACGAATAAACCACGTTCAAGGAAATCAAGGGGGGGAAAATAGTCATTAGAGAAATATAGGCATTTACTAGTCTTAAAGCACAGCACGTTCAGTATGCTTTCATTAGAGAAATTAGTGACAAATATAGTCATATTGGCGGTTAAAAGATGCAAATATAGTCATCTCAGGATCACAGACAATCATAATCGAATGACAAATTATTTTCAACATTCTAATAGAGAAGATGACCATGCTATCATTATCATTTTACGATCAGAAATTCTAAGCAGATCAAGTCAGGGAGGCAACAACCCGGGACTAAAGATCAACGAGAAAACATAACTAAATTGAACCAAACAACACCCGCATTGAAAATCCTGGAATAATCCGGAAAGATAACTTCAACAATATCATGTTTATCGGCAAGAACATAAGTATTTAACCACGCTCGAATGCTAAAAACAACACATACACACACACAAAAAAAAAACCTTCGTATCAACTTTCAGACCAGAAACCGAGTTTATTAGAGAAACATATACAAAATATTAAGGAACAAAGAAAGTAGCAAAAGCCAACAGAAACATGATCACACCCCGTTGGGAAAAACCCGGACGAACACAAAATATATATAGTCAAAATAATAGGAGTAAAATGAGAAAAATAATGACACCAAAATTTTACGTGGAAACCTTTTTAAGTAAGGAAAAAACCACGGACCAAGAGGATTAACTGATATCACTATAATAAGGAATTTTACACCGTGTAGGTATGAGTACAACACTCAAAAAAGCTTCTACACACACAAAAGAAATATTCTCTTTTGATTTTCCACCTTACTAAAATATTGCTCAGACTCTATTTTTCTTCACAAACTATTTTTCTTATATAGTCTATGGTATACCTTATAGAAAAATACAACTTTCTCTCTGTGGCTCTCTGTGTTTGGAGTGTCGTCAAAATGAGCCAAGAGACTCTCGATTTATAGAGAACAAGAAGGGTATGCCTACGTCACCGATGACATAGGCTAACGTTAAAATGTCAATAAAAGAGGTTGGTTGGTTGCCAATTTTCATCCATGAATTTAATTGGTTGCCAACTTTCATCCATGAATTTCAACTTTGGGATCCTATTTCTTTTGACAAATAGGGATGGGTGTGGACCTTATCAAATCTCCTCCGCCAGAACTATTCATCGGAAGGAGGTATCTCCCACTTCTTAGAGTGAGCTCATACCAACAAGTTCTTTGCACAATTCAAACTTGTCCTTTGTCATAACCTTGGTCAGCATATCTGCAGGATGCTCATTTGTAGAGATCCTTTCAACCTGCATAGATTTTTTCTCTATCTTTTCTCGATCTAACAATATCTCACATCTATGTGTTTAGTCCTTGCATGGTACATTAAGTGTTTGCTCAAGTCTATCGCACTTTGACTATCGCAATAGACAACATACTCCATTTGTTGCAACATAAGCTCTTGAAGGAATTGTTTAAGCCATATCATCTCTTTGCTAATTTCAGTAGCCACAATATACTCATTTTCAATTGTAGACAGTGCAACACTCTTCTGCAACTTTGACTATCATGATATGGCTTTCATACCATAATGATAACACTATAACATTTTTAAGTTTGTCTCTAGATTTGCTCCTGTTGTGTTCTCTATTCTGAGAACCACAATTTTTGTTTCTTCCCCTAGGGCCAGTCACTAGGACATCTGATGAAGAAGAACCTTGAGATTTTCTTCTCATCTCTTCCTTCAAGACACTGCTCTTGGCAAAATGCATAGATATCACACTATCTGACATTCTAAATATTTTGCAAGAATTTGGCAGGGAACTAAGTAGAAGCAAGCCTTGAATTTCTTCATCAAATTTAATGCCCATAGCGGAAAACTGGTTCATGATCCCTTGAATTCAAGTGATTTTGTCATCAGAGAACCATCAATATATTTTGAACTCAATATCTATTTTATTAAGAACATTTTATTGATCCTAATCTTCCAAGCATACAAACTTTCAAAATGATCCCACGGGGTTCGAGCATGTGTTTCACCAGATATATGGTTCAATGCATTATCATTAACCCACTGTCTAATAAAACCACATACTTGCCTATGCAACAAATTCCACTCTTCATATATTTTATTTTTAGGCTTTATAGTGGTAAAGACTAGTTGATAGAAATTCTTAATGTAAAATAGATCTTTCATTTTCCCTTCCAAATGGCATAATTAGTGTTATTCAAAGTAATTATTCTATTAGTGTTGGCTTCAATTATTTTTTTCAAAAAATATTGTTATTGCAAACCAGTGCTCTGATATCAGTTTGTTGGGAATAACATGGACTAACACAAAATATATATGGTCAAAATAATAAGAGTAAAATGAGAAAAACAATAACACCAAAATTTTACGTGGAAACCCTTTTAAATAAGGAAAAAATTACGAGCCAAGATGAGCAACTGATATCACTATAGTAAGGAATTTTACACCGTATAGGCACGAGTACAATACTTAAAAAAGCTTCTACACGCAAAAGAAATATTCTCTTTTAATTTTCCAGCTAATTAAAATATCGGTCACACTCTATTTTTCTTTACAGACTATTTTTCTTATATAGTCTATGGTATACCTTCCCCAGACCCCACTTATGGGATTCTACTGGGTATGTTGTTGTTGTTGTTGTAGTCTATGGTATACCTTACTGAAAATAAACAATGTTTTTTTCTCTCTGTGGCTCTTTGTGTTTGGTATGTCGTCAAGAAGAGCCAAGAGGCTCTCAATTTATAGAGAACAAGAAGGGTATGCCTATGTCACTGATGACATAGGCTAATGTTAAAATGTCAATAAAAGAGGTTGGTTGGTTGCTAATTTTTATTCGTGAATTTAATTAGTTGCCAACTTTCATCCATGAATTTCAACTTTGACATCCTATTTCTTTTGACAAATGGGGATGGGGATGGACCCGATCACAACCAAACGCCAAAAACTATCGCATTAGAGTAAAGAAATGAGAAAAATTTATCAATGAAGGAGTTATCTCTTTTGGAACAGCAGCCGGGATCGTGAGCCGAGGACGATGAGCCTTCCACCACGATTTTAGTTCGAGACTAACGAATGAAATTCTTGACTATATCCTAGCCTCTGGCTTTTCAAAATTTCGAATAGTGTTTTGTATTTCTTTTCTAATGAAAATGGGGTATTTTTCAAAAAAATCCATCCCCGTTCTAATAGTGAATAGACAGGGTATATACAGGAAAAATAGGTTGAATTGGGGGGGGGGGGGGGGGAGGGGGATTTGGACCATTTTAGGGTTTGGGCTTTCAAATTTCGAACGTTAAGGGGTACAATTGGGTCGTCTAGTTGGTTAAAAGGGCTGGGCACTGCTGGGGTTTTCTATTTTTGGGAAGAAGATGCTTTGGCGTTGTTGTCGTTGTTGCTGGAGCGAAGAAAGAGGTGAAAGACAACGCATGAGGGCAAAAATTTGGAAAATGGGGCGTGTGAGTAGTGTTTACATCTTTATCTATCTATACTATATTAAAAGCGTAAGACCCTTAGAAATGTTGTTTGAATATTTTGTCCTTCATTAAAAGATTCTCTTTTAGATAAATTATTTTTTCACTATTTTTCTTAATTTATTAAGTTGTATTTATACCTTTTCACTATTTTTCTTAATTTATTATTTAATATTTTATTTATTTAGTTTCAAAATTCATTTTGGATTAGAATTTTTTTATATTTAGAATTCACACTTGATTTAAGACTATTCTATACAAATAATTGAGACTGAGAAGGAAAGGAAAAATATCATTATCATTTTTTTATATTTAACTTTGAAATTAATTAAAATTAAGATTATCAAATAATTTGTTAATAAAAGTATATAATATAACAAATTTTAAAAAGAAAAGGAAAAATTAAAATTATGTTGGAAACATTAAACTACTCATTTAATATTTAGGAGTCTTTTTCAAAATTAATTTTAATCAATTATTTAACTCCTAACTTATCAACTCCAAATTATTATTTTTTGTATTCATAAACTATTAACAAATCTTTATTATTAGTAATTGAATTGACTTTCTCATTTTTACTTGTACGTAATAGATTAAAGTATTGCATCAAATTAATAATACTTATTTAATTTTGCTTATATGAATATTGTATTTATTTTAATGACAAGTACCATTTATATATAATTTTTAAATTAACACGACACAAGCAAAGCACGTACACTAAATTAGTACTATATTAAAAGCGTGGAGACCCTTAGAAATATTTTTTTGCCCTTCATTAAAAGGCTTTATTTTAGATAAAATCGTATTTTCACTATTTTTTCCTGCTTATATATGTAATATTGACTATAATATAAATCCTAAAATAAGTGAGCAACTCCTAAATATTTGGTAGCTCATTTTAGGTTTATACCTTTTAACATTATTTGAATGACTAAAAATAAATTATAAAATAAAGCTATCAACATTTAGAATACTTAATTCATTTTAACAACTGGCGTGCCACTTCTTTATTTTTACCTCTCCTTAACTGAAATTAATCGGTAAATTTTTTTCTTTTTGTTATTTTGATTACACGTTTTCACTTCGCATACTCGAATTAAGGAAGAGTGTGGTTTGTACTATGGCGGCAGATCGAAGAACAAAGTAATGTCTGGTGATAGAATGTTGGTAAAATTCACTTTTGCAATGCTTTATTTGGTTGTTTAGAATTTAATGAATTTTTTTTTGAGTTCTTTTAACTCTTTTGATGATGGAATAAATAGTATTTTTTTCGATTTTAATTTATGTGGCATGACATCTGTTGAATTTTGTGATACAAAAAAGTCTTTCTTTGAAGATGATTTTTTTTATGCATTTTTAAAATATCTTGAATTATCAATTGATGTAACTTAAATTACTTTTTACGTAATTTTTTCTAATTTGTAATGGATTTTAACTTGGATCTGTATCCTATATCATGAATACTCTTTTGCTTAAAGAGGATAAATTTGAATTTGCATGCATCACAATTTTTACACATAGTTTGTATAATTATTCTTTGATAACATGTGTTCCGTTAGAACACAAATCGCTTTTAGGGACAATGCAACTCTTTTTTTAATTGATGAAACAATTAATTTATTTATAATGTAGTTTGATATTGACTTTGCAGGTAATTCATTGAAACCACCAGTGTTAATTAATTTTTGTTATTGACTATAATATAAATCATAAAATAAATTAGAAACTCTTAAATATTTGGTAACTCTTTTTGGGTTTAGACCTATTAATATTATTTGAACGACTAAAAATAAATTATATATTTAATATTGACTATAATTGTCACGATCCAAAAATAGACGTGATGGCACTTGCTCAAACCCACCAGAACAAGTAAGCCTAAACCCAACAAGAAAATCGAAATGACGTGCGCAAATACTAAATAAAATAGATTACTAAAAAGAGAAATCTTCACAAACTTAAATACCACCCAAGGATTGGTTGTCACGTGTACAAGCCACTAGTCATACGGAATCCAAGAATTACAAGTTTGAAACTGTCTTTCTTCTCAAATAGAACAAAGCAGAAAGGAAACAGGACAAGAGAGTCAGCCAAATGACAACAGCTACCTCTCTAAATCTCCTGAAAAGCCTCGGATGATCAAGAAATATACTACTCACGGTCTGGGCTCAAAACCTACACAAGTGTAGAAGCAAGGGTGAGTACCAAAAACAACGCGGTACCCAATAAGTCAACTAGCAAAACAAAATAAGTCCGATAGAATACACAAACTCCTTTCAGGCCCAACCACATACCGCCGAACTACACACCTACACTCAGAAAAGTCCAGTCTAGCAACACATAATATATTCTAGAGATAGTTTCCAGTACGTCACAAATATCAAATCACAAGTCACAACTCACAAGTAACAACACAATCAAACACATGAATAACATCATGCCACACAGGAATATGCAAGGATGAGATGCAATGCTTATGCAATAATTGCCGGCAATGACCTCGGCATCATAACATCACTGAAAATACCTCAATATCATAACATCGTCGGTAAAGACCTCGGCATAATATCATCGCTGGCAAAGACCTCGGCATCACAATATCATCGCCGACAAAGACCTCGACATCACATCTCGACCGGTAAAGACCTCGGTCCCAACTTTTTACCATCTCACTCATATCAATATTCAGAACAATGCAAATGTGTGTATCATAGAATGAATGAACATGAGATGAAGTCCACAAACAAATCCACTCCTCATCACCAACCACAACAATATATCTCAAAGAATATATATATAATTCTCATCACTTAAACACATGTTTAATTAAAGTGTCACAACAACACACCAACTCACATTTTATATTTAAGCACCCTCATTAAAATATTTCACGAATCACACATAGGAGAAAGGATAATTCGAGAATTCTACAAGAATTACAAAGTTTTAAAAGTTCACTTGCCTTAGTCAAATCACGATCAATCAAACACTTGAGCCTTTCCCTTTCGATTGGAATCCATAGCACCACGATCTAATCAAATAATAATCACAATAAGATTTTGAAACTAACAATACTCATATTACTATACGTCTAGCCTAGGCCCAAAAACTAACCAATTCCATAGTTAACTCTCAAAATTTCAAGCTTAGGATTAAATCTCGATTTCTTCGATATTCATACCAAACATATACCTAATATTTAATTACCTATTTCAACCAATAAACACTTGATTTATAATGTGATAATTTAAAAGAATGAATTAAAATAGCTAATGTCCCATGAAACCCCAAAATAAGATCAACTGCTATAGTACAATTTTCAATTCCAAATTCATTGTAACTATAGTAACAGTAATCCGCATATTAATTTAATACACCTATATGACCATATACTCTAAAAATAACAACCAAATCAGACCTTAAAATATTTTAATAATCACTAATCCCTGGACAATAACAATGTATGTATATATATATTCATGACAATGTATGTATATATATATTCACAAAGGCAGCGAACTTGCTGCAATTCACACACCTTAAAATTAAATGTTTAAGTTAATAATATTATATAATAATCATAGCATCTACTATATATCCTAGTAGCCATGGATCCTAATTAACTATTTACGTGAGGCGGTTTCTTTACCTTAACGAATTGCGGCTCTTCTCCCGTCCATCGCCCAGGTAATCATTCAACCCTTGTCTTCTTTTAGTTTATTTTTCTTCTAAAATTGATAAATTCCACTAATCTAATTTAATATATAGATCAAGTGGTATAGAATTTTAAACAAATTAATATTTGGCCCACCACTTATTAATTATTCAAACTCACCCATAAATTAAATAGTCTTAGTTATTGAATAGTCCAAAGTACCTATTTAAAATATCTTTAGATAAATCTTGTAAGAAATCAAGAGGACTAATTCTAGAAACAATATTATAGGTCTTTACAATATTATAAATCCTAAAATAAGTGAGCAACTCCTAAATATTTGGTAGCTCATTTTAGGTTTATACCTTTTAACATTATTTGAATGACTAAAAATAAATTATAAAATAAAGCTATTAACATTTAGAATACTTAATTTTTTTTTACAACTGGCGTGCCACTTCTTTATTTTTACCTCTCCTTAACTGAAATTAATCAGTAGATCTTTTTTCTTTTTATTATTTTGATTACAGGTTTGCACTTTGCATACTCGAATTGAGGAAGAGTGTTGTTTGTACTATGGCGGCAGATCGAAGAACAAAGTAATGTCTGGTGATAGAATGTTGGTAAAATTCACTTTTGCAATGCTTTATTTGGTTGTTTAGAATTTAATGAATTTTTTTGAGTTCTTTTAACTCTTTTGAGGAAGGAATAAATAGTATTTTTTTTATTTTAATTTATGTGGCACGACATCTGTTGAATTTTGTGATACAAAAAAGTCTTTCTTTGATGATGATTTTTTTTTGTGTATTTTTAAAATATCTTGAATTATCAATTGATGTAACTTAAATTACTTTTTACGTAATTTTCTCTAATTTGTAATGGATTTTAACTTGGAACTGTATCCTCTATCATGAATACGCTTTTGCTTAAAGAGGATAAATTTGAATTTGCATGCATCACAATTTTTACATATAGTTTGTATAATTATTGTTTGATAACATGTGTTCCGTGAGAACACAAATAAACATTTAAATATTTAATTTTTTTTACCACTGGCATGTCACTCCCCTTATTTTTACCTCTCCTTAACTGAAACTAATAAGTAGATTTTGTTTTTGTTATTTTGATTACAAATTTGTAATTCTCATACTCGAATTATGGAAGAGGGTTATTTTGTACTATGGCAGCAGATCGAAGAATAAAGTGATGTTTGGTGATAGAATGTTGGTAAAATTCACTTTGTCAACGCTTTATTTGGTTGTTTAGAATTTAATGAATTTTTTTTTAGTTCTTTTAACTAATTTCTGATGATGGGATAAATAGTATTTTTTCAATTTTAATTTATGTGGCACGATATCTTTCGAATTTTGTGATACAAATAAGTCTTTTTTTGTAATATCTTGAATTATTAATTGTTGTAACTTAAATTACTTTTTACGCAATTTTCTTTAATTTGTAATGGATTTTAACTTGGATCTGTATCCTATACATGAATACTCTTTTACTTACAGAGGATAAATTTGAATTTGCATGCATCATTTTTTTTACATAAAGCTTGTGTAATTATTGTTTGATAACATGTGTTCCGTCAGAATACAAATTGCTTTTATGGACAATATAACTCTTTTTTTAATTGACGAAACAACTAATTTATTTATAATGTAGTTTGATATTGACTTTGCAGGTATTTCATTGAAACCGCCAATATTAATTAATTTTTGTTTATTAAATTATGTCCACCCAATAAAAAAAAGTCTTAACATCCATCGCAGTTTTAAGTTTTAAGTTATGGTTCGATTTTCTTATTAGGTGAACGGGAGGAAAGAACATTTTGCTTTTTCATCATGTCGAAAGCATTTAAAATTATGTATATTAAATATTTGAGGAAATTGCAAATAACGTTATAAGATAAAAGAAGAAATATGTGTGTTTGTTTGATATGATGTATAACAATAATGCTAAATAAAATATATTAATATATTATTAGTAATGCTCACATTAATTGTGTTTGCATTATTTAGATGAAAATAGATTCTACAATAAAATATTGACATTATGATATTGATTTGACCACAAAACTATTATATTGTTAGTTTCTTGATACACTCAACCATGTAAATTCACAGACTACGTAAATTAACAACTTGAGATAAGCGAAAAGATTAAAGCAATTTTAGTTGATTGGTTGATACAAGTTCATCTCAAGTTGTTGACCGTTGCTTAAATTACTTTTGAGACACAATATATATTAGTACTATTTAAAGATATGTTATTTATTTTATTGTCATTTGCTATTTTTAAATTTTTTTAATTAACGTAATACACACATGCAAAGAACATACACTATGCTAGTACTTACATATGTATGTCTTTTTATTATAAGGAGGTGGGCTGGTTTTGGAATAACTTTGTGTAACACTCAATAAAATTACCAAAATACCCCTAAAAGAGATATGTGCGCATAACGCATCTTCCTATGTTCCGCTGGCAAATCCAAGGTCCGATATGCAATCAACATAAAAAATTGAGTGGGAAAGTGGTCTAAGTTGATGTTTAGAGCAACTGGATCAAAAAATAATTTTTCGATGCGAAAATGATTTCCAGAATAAGTGCACAATACGTGTGCGACGTGCACCTGCTGTGGACCAACTTTGTTCAAAAATTTTCTACGGAATAAGAAAACTTGTTCGGAGAATTTTTGATGAAAAACACCGAAAATCGTACATGTCCGCATCGTAGATCCCATGTCTCGAGGCGAACTTTTTTCAATTATTTCGTGAAGGGCATTCCAAACCTTTTTCAATCCCTCCCAAACTCAAAATACAAACAAATTAGGTCATTTTGAGTATAAAAAGGATTTTTAACCCATTCTTAAGCCTTTCAAAGCTTCTAACAAAAGACCTATGGCTAAGGAGAAGAAAGAAGAGCGAGGAGTCGAGGAAATTTAAGTTGGATTTGTGCCAAATTGACTGTCTACCTTTATCCCAGGTATGTAAGGCTAAACTAAAGCATGGGATTGTTCTCACATGTCTCCCGTTGATGGTAATGGAGGAGCTGAGAGTTCATGAGTCCCCATGCATGTTTCTTGAAAATTTTATCTATTACATGTATTTTCATATGTTGATGATCATCATAAATTTCACACCCTTGGAGGGTACCCTAGGCGTGGCCGACACCCAAAGACTATTGGACTCGATCTCAAGACAGTCACTCAACATCAAGCATCGCAGAATTAGGATAAAGCAGTGAGTTACATCTATCATTCTACATCAACAAGAAGGGTCAATGGCCAAGCAAACTCAATCTCAACATCAATAGTAAGCAAATATAAATGCTAACTCAACTCAAAAGGGAAAAAAGAACTCAACGTCAAACCTCAACTCATGTCTATAAAGCCTCTAACTCAACTCAACTAGACAGTCTAAGAAGGTACCATGACAGGACATGGCTACCCAACTCAATAAAATAAAATAACTAATAACGAAAAAGGCTCCTCCGGATAGCAAGGAGGGCTCACCAATAATGAACTCAAAATCTCAGAACCTCAACAATGCGTCTGCTGAAGTCTTCTACCTGCATCATGAAACGATGCAGCACTGAGTGGCCTTAGTACGTGGAGTGTACGTTATGCAAGATGGCTAAATATAATAGTACATGTAGAAAAATATATGGGTAACTTCAACTCAACATCATACTCCGTCAAAACATCAAATGTCTATCAAGAGCAAGAATAAAGAGTAGACAAATGACTATCAACATCTCATCAATACATCAGAATCATCTCAAGGAAACTCGACTCAACTCAAAGCGACACATTAACATCGGAGTACTATCAATGTAGGACCTAACTAGGAGTTTCTCTAACTGACAACCATCACCTATGAGCTGGTGAAGATACAACAAAGCTATGTCATTGCCATATCCATCCAGTACCCTACCCGGGGTAAAGGACATCACCATTAGTGGATCCACAAGAAATAACATCAGTCCTCTTTTGGGATAAAGGAAACATCTGTATTATGGTTTGATCCTATCTTCTACATGGGCTACATAATTAATGAGTTCGAGTGGGACTCACTCTCACCTATTTCAATGCTCAATACTCCTCTCAGAACTCGACATGATCATAAAACATCATCATCATTGAGATTTCTCATCATCGGTCCCATAGGGACATAGTACATCAACATCATCATCAACATCAACTCATCTCATCAACATCAACATCATCTTATCAACATCAACATCATGGACTCAAAACATTCTTTTAGAATTTAATTTTAAGTTTTAAGACTCATGAACATCACTCTCATCAACATCATCATCAAAACTCTAAAAAATTTGGACCACAATCACAACATCATAAACATTGTCATCGTCAAGGCTCTAGACTCATTCCCTAAGTTTATTCTTGCATTCTTTAGTAAAATAGATATAGAATTTTATAAAATCATTCATGAAACAATATATGCAGTAAATCAAGTTTATGATGATTATTAATTTAAGAAAAATATATGAATTAAGAAGAATCTCAATAGAATACTTAAGGATTTTCACATATAACTCATCATCTTCAATCATAGACTCAATTTACTCAAAGGGGGCACATGGAAGAACAATCACATGCTTTAAGTTAGCCTTACATGCCTGGGATGATTGCTAACAACAATTCCTCGTAGAATCTCCTCTTGACTCTTCAACCTCAATTCTCCTCAAGCCCTAACATGGTGAATTTTGCTAGGGAGAGGATTTTAGAATGGGTTTTGAACCCTTTCTTCACAAATACGACCTATATTAATGGATTTTAGAAGATGATAGGAATGGACTAGAATGCCCCTCAAAATTTTAAAAACTTTCCAAGCGTAAAACAACACAGTCCGCGACGCGGACTGGTCGCGGACAATTCATTTTTGGCAAAAATCTTCCTGAACGAGTTTTCTCAATTCCATTGAAAAATTGAGAAAATACATAAGTGCGCCTCCGTGATGGGTCTACCACGCGGCTCTGTCGTGGACTCTCACTATTTCTCGTTTTGGAACGAAAAATTATCTTTTTACTCGATTGCTCTAAAAATCGATCGAGATGCTTCCCCCACTCAATTGTTTGTGATGATCACAAATCCAGCCTCGGATTTTCCATCTGAGAATCAGAAGACGCGTTATGCGCACATCTCTCCTCTAGGGGTATTTTGATAATTTTACTGGGCGTTACAATAAACTTGTTTTCTTGAATTGAGTACTTTTCATGAGACATTGTATAAATCCTATATGATATTTGTGAAAGCATGCATGAATGAACCTAGAGATGGAATCTAGAGCCTTAACCTAAATATGTTGATGGTAATCTAGATGTGAGTATGAGGTGGAGTAAATTGATCTTGATTATCCTATGAATCTCTATAATTGAGGTCTTGAGTTCTATCTAAATGACTTCTTCTTAATGGTGATATGAGTTCTTGAGTTCGTAAATGAGAATTGAGTTAATTGAGATAAGTTAAAGCCCCTAAAAGCAATAGAGAACTTTAGAGTTTGAGTTAATGAGATGATGAGAGTCTCTATGAGACTAATTGAGATGAGGAGTCTTATGAGAATTGAGTCTTGGGAGGAGTATCGAGCACCGAAATAAGTAAGAGTGAGTCTTATTCATACTCATTAACTATGTCACCAAGCAAAGAGTGAGTCTCATTCGTACTCATTAACTATGTCACCAAGCATAGGTGAGGATTGAACCATCACAACAATGGTTCCCTCTTGAGGAGAAGTCCCTAAAAGTAATAGAGGTCTTTTGAGGCCATTTCCATTATGGACTCTAGTTGTTCTTTACCTGGAAAGTACAAAATGACTGTGGCAACATCAGCGAGATTGTTATACAATCACTGGCTCATAAGTGATTGTTGTCGGATAAGAGAAATTCCCAAATAGATCCCATATTAATAGTACTCTGCGTCGAGTTGAGTTGAGTTGATTGATGAGGTTTGATTGGTAATGATGGCTCAATTGTCTACTCTTTATTTTTCTTTAGATAGACATTTGAATTTTTGATTGAGTATCTTCTGAGTTAATGATTATCTTTATATCATTCTACCTTTATCTATTTCATTCAGCCATTTAACATACTCTTACATTTCACGTACAGACGTCCCTTTTGAATTACATCATTTTATGATGTAGAGACAGGGATTAGAGATCGTCAACTAGCGTGTCATTGAGGATCCATCGAAATCAGCAGAGTTGGTGAGTCTCCTTTACTTCGGAGGGTCATTATTTATTTTCATCTATCTTGTTAGAGTCAGACTTGAGTTAGCTTTACTTTTGATTTGAGGTAGTCAGGGGTCTGTCATTGTCACCATTTGATAGTGATAGAGGTTTCATAGACTAGAGTTGAGTATTGATGTTGAGACTTATTAAGCTAGTTTCCTTTCTCCTAGCCATTTTATTTAATATATTATTTTTGAGACTTAGAGTGCCCATTTATCTTCTTTAGTCTTCAGCTAAGTTTTCTGAGTTATATTGACTAAATGGATATGATGAGGCCAAGTGGTTCTCTTGGGGACTAGCAATAGTCTCTGGGTGCCGGCCATGCCTAGGGTACCTTCCCTGGGCATGACAAAATTGGTATTAGATCATAGAGTTCAAGTGTCCTAGGGAGTCTATGAAGTCGTGTCTAGTCGAGTCCTTATTATTGATGTGAAGAGCTCCACATCCATAATAGGGAGGCTATAGGACATTAGGAATTGTCTCGCTTCTTTTATATTCTAAATCGTGCGATAGAGTTACACTCTATGAAAGCTCTCTTCTAGTTCGTGTATTACACATTTACAGAATTATGATCATGCTTCCAAGAGGAGCTGATAAAGAGAAAGGGAGTTTGGCTAAACAAGGTACCAACTAACCTGAGCCCCAGAATGAACACATAGGCCTAGCCTCCCCTGCTGTGCAGCCACTACAGGCTGACGTCAACAATGCTGAGCTTTTCCAGGCCATTCAGACTTTGGCCTAGGTTGTGACAGCACTGGTTGCTAGACAGGGAGTAGGTAGGCAGGGTATACCAAATGCATCTAGAGTTCATGACTCCTTGATAATGAACCTATCTGATTTTAAGAGGTCGAAGAGGAATGGGAACATGAGTCACTTTCTAACAGAGTCTCATAACTTTAGGGTTAAGGGATTTAAGTGACAGGCTAGTATGGCTCAAGGTCCCCGAGGCAAGCCACCTTGTGGCAAGTGTGGAAAACTTCACTTGGAAAAATGTCGTCGGGGGAGCGATGGATGTTACAAGTGAGTCCAAGTGGGTCACCTTTATAGAGAACGTCCTAAGTGGGCCAAAAAGGCTCAAGCTTCTATACCAGCACCACCAGTGAGAGAAGATCAGGAAGATTCTCCACATATCTCCCCAGATGTTTTGATGGGTATGGTTCAAGTCTTTACTTACTTTTGATGTTATCCATGAGAGAGAAACTTATGTCTCTAAAGAGTTTAATGTTACCACCTAAGAGAGAGATGTGAGGTCTTATAACACCCTGAGTAGAGATGTCATTCTAGAGCTAGAATGATAACGATGCAAGGAAAGGACGAGATAGTGAGAGTGATAGTTGATTGAGGCTTATGGCTAGAGTTATTATCGATTAGGTAAGGGATGAGGTGATGAGTCGATTTCCATAAGATTTATAAAAGAGTGGTGAGTACCCTATGATTTTCGTGAATGAGGTATGGAAAGAGAGTTAGTGTTAAAGCATGCTCAAAACTAGAAAGAGGTTAATATTGATATGTTGTAGTATTCATACTATTGAAGGTGAAGTATAGATGTTGAATAGGGGGAACAAAGTACTTTTGAGGTGATGAATCTAAACTAGGCTCATGATTCTGAGGGGGGAGCCCCGTGAAATTCATAAAGTTATGAGCTTGGTCAGATAAGGAGGTATAATAAATGGGTGAGTGGCACTTGAGTTGTGAAAAGGGGATGTATTGGTCGATTATTGGCTATGAGATTTTAGTAAGCCTATATTCCTAATTTTTACCTAGTAGTATGGGCTAGTATAATATGAGGGAAGTGTGTAATGCATATGTTAGTAGACCCTAAGCTTGAGTTTCGAGGAGTAGTGTACAAGAAGGGATAACATTGTGACAGTGATAGTTTTAGTTAGAGATTCATCCTAAGAGGTTCACTATAGTGTGTGTTTGAGATTAAGGTGTTGACTTGCAAGGAGTGTGATGTTATGAGGATGGTATAGGTGCCTTTAGATGGAAATAGAGAGTTGAGGATGAAGTATTTGATATAAGAGGCTCAAGATGTGTAACCATGATAGAGTAAAGTTATGTGAAACTCTAAGTTATGACTGCTATAAGAATCTAGATAATATATTTGAGTTGTCAATGTGAAGTAGGTTGATGTAAGCATTCTTTGTCATCCCTAGTAATCAAGTTGATCGGGGCTTATGGATAGATGACGATGAGTTTTTCATGATAGTCTAATTCTCATACAAATAAATATATGAGAGCACATAAGTTAAGCATTAGCAGGAAAAAGAAGAGGCTGATTGTAAGAGTCTTGGAAAGTGGTTATGTAGGCCAATAAGAGTAGTAAATATAGAAAGGTTTCCATAGAGACAAAAAGAAGCTAAGAATGGTATCTTCGAAGGGGGTCTTAGTGGCTATTATGTATATGTGACTATAGCATAACCGGGGAGTTTAATATGTTCTTGCGGATAGTGATTCCTTGACCATGTGGAGATATGAGCTTATAGCCTAGTAAAGGGAGTTGATTTGTAAGACAGGAGAGGTAACCTTTGAACTAAGGGGGAGATGATAAGATGATAAACCTAAGTAAATCTTGAGTTGTCGATAGATATGGGTTGACCGAGATGAGACATCGATTCCTTCCCATATCATACATTCCTTATTCTTCCATTGAGGTGATGCTCTATTTTCGTCCGGTATGACTGTCACACCTATGGTCTAGTCCCATGTACCACATGTTGATTTTCATTCATGTTGAGTGTCAAGGATAAGGAGCGATAATTCCTTCAATAATTTTGATCTTAGCTAATGGATCTAAGAGTCTCGATTCCTATGTTGAATAAGATATAACCTGAGTTTCATATTATGTATAGTTATGTAAACTCAAAATGATCCTGGAGAGACGAGGGAGATCGTATTTCATTATGAATGGCCTTAGAGAAGATTTTTTGATTAAATCGTGCTACTGATCTTTTGTTCCAAGCCCTTTTCAGTGATCCCGTCTTTCAGTCTTAATAGAAATGTCGATGATATTAGAGGAGTAATGGTTGGCAAGAGAGAATGAGTGGTCTTGATTCTGATAATGAGGTGATATCATTTCCTTTAAGGTTATAGACGTGGAGGAGTTAGAGAGATTGTGATGAGTCTAATAGATAGTAGAGGAATCCCATGATAAGAGTTCATGCGATCGAGGTGTAGATGTATTATGGTAAGTCAAAGATCCTCTAGTGATATTGACCTTAAAGAGGCCATGAAATGGTTAGAGTGATAGGCTTGAATGTGTGATTTCCATTCTGTGAGTGTATTAAAGTGACGAGAACAAGTAATATTCACGGAGAAAAGGTCACTATGGAGATATGAAACATAGATTACGAGGGGTTAAATTAGTGTAAGTATGATCATCCTAGGACTAGCACCTTGAGACTTAGAGTTAGGCATGAACAAAATAAGATGACGTGGATAGGCAGAGAATTGAGTAGGAGTTATAAGCTAAAATTGAAGGGTTGTAGTGCCATGAAGAGGGGTGTAGTTGAGATGAAGTGATGAGCCTGAGAGTACCCATAGAGTTTGGTATATCATGATGGTCCCAGTCTCGATTTGAGTTGATGACTTCCTTCTTGAGTTTGAAGGACTGATTGTCGAGATGTTTGAATGATTCGAAATGACTAAGTTCTAATGTTCTATTCGTGCCTAATTACGTGAATGTCGAAGGTAATGTTCGTACCCTTGTCTTAATTTGATTTGTTTATTCCTGAGTTGATGTGTCCATTCTTGAGTGTTAATAGAGATTGTCTAAGTCTGAGGAGGAGTCGAGAGTTTTGATGGGTTGAGTGAGTGTTGAGAAGATTCTTGATTGTTATTTGTGCCTCGACGAAAAACACTGAAAATGGTACAAGTCGCCATCGCGGACCCTATGTCCCAAGGTGAACTTTTTTCAGTTATTTCGTGAGGCACATTCCAGACTTTCCCAACCTCTCCCAAACTCAAATACAATCAAAATAGGTCATTTTGAGTATAAAAAGGATTGTTAATCCATTCTTAATCCTTTCAAAACTTCTAACAAAAGACCTAGGGCTAAGGAGAAGAGAGAAGAGCAAGGAGTCGAGGAAATTCAAGTTGGATTCATGCCAAATTGATTGTCTACCTTCATCCAGGTATGTAAGGCTAAACTAAAGCATGAGATTGTTCTCGATGGTAATAGAGGAGTTGAGAGTTCATAAGTCCCCATACATGTTTCTACATGTTTCTGGAAATACTTTCTTGAAAATTATATCTATTGCATGTATTTTCATATGTTGATGCTCATCAAAAACTTATTTTCTTGAATTGAATACTTTTCATAAGACATTGTATAAACCGTATATGATATATGTGAAAGCATGCATGAATGAACCTAGGGATGGAGTCTAGGGCCTTGACCTGAGTATGTTGATGGTAATCAAGATGTGAGTGTGAGGTTGAGTAAATTGAGCTTGATAATCCTACAAGTCTCCATAATTGAGTTCTTGAGTTCTATCTAAATGACTTCTTCTTAATGGTGATCTGAGTCCTTGAGTTCTTAAATGAGAATTGGGTTAATTGAGATGAGTTAAAGTTCCTGAAAGTAATAAGGACTTTAGAGTTTGAGTTGATGAGATGACGAGAGTCTCTATGAGACTAATTGAGATAAGGAGTCTTAAGAGTATTGAGTCTTCGGAGGAGTATTGCGCACCGAAATGTGTAAGAGTAAGTGCCACTCATACTCATTAACTATGTCGCCAAGCGTAGGTGAGGATTGAACCATCACAACAATGGTTCTCTTTTGAGGAGAAGTCCCTAAAAGCAATAGAGGACTTTTGAGGCAGTTTCCATTATGGATTTACATCATGGACTCTAGTTGTTCTTTACCAGGCAAGTACGAAATAGATGTGGCAACGTCAGGGGGATTGTTGTACAATCACTGGCTCATAAGGGATTTTTGTCGGATAAGAGAAACTCCCAGATAGGTCTCACACTGATAGTACTCTGAGTTGAGGTGAGTCGAGTTGAGTTGATTGATCATTTATATTGATGGGTCAATTGTCTACTCTTTATTCTTACTTTAGATAGACATTTCACTTTTTAATTGAGTATCTTTTGAGTTGATGATTATCTCTATATTATTCTATCTTTATATGTTTCATTCGGCCATTTTACATACTCGTATGTTCCATGTATTGACGTCCCTTTTGGACTGCATAGTTTTATGATGCAGAGGCAGGGATTAGAGATCGTCAACAAGTGTGTCATTGAGGATCCATTGAAATCAGTAGAGTTTGTGAGCTTCCCTTACTTTGGAGGGTCATTATTTATTTTCATCTATCTTGTTAGAGTCAGACTTGAGTTAGCTTTACTTTTTGATTTGAGGTAGTCATGGGTCAGTCGTTTGCACCATTTGACAGTGATACAGGCTTCATAGACTAGAGTTGAATATTGATGTTGAGATTTATTGAGCTAGTTTCCTTTCTACTAGCCATTTTATTTAATATATTATTTTTGAGACTTAGAGTGCCCAGTTATCTTCTTTAGCCTTCCGCTGAGTTTTCTGAGTTATATTGACTGAATGGATGTGATAAGGCCAAGTGGTTCGCTTGGGGACTAGCAATAGTCTCTGGATGTCGGCCACGTCTAGGGTTGTAACGTACGGTAAAATTACTAGAATACCCTTAGAGGAGAGGTGTACACAAAATGCATCTTCTGATGCTCGGATTAAAATCCGAGAACGGATTCGTGATCAGCACAGAAAATTGAGTGGGAGAAGGGTCTCAGTCGATTTTTAGAGCGATCGAAACAAAAGATAATTTTTCATTCTAAAACGAAAAACAGTAGGAGTTCGCGACAGAGCCGCGTCGTGGACCTATCGCAGAGACACACTTACGTTTTCTGTGATTTTTTAATGGAGCTGAGTTTTCCGAAATTGTACTGTCCACGACAGGTCCGCATCGTGGACTATGTTATTTCAAGACGGGAAATTTTCTTTAAAATTTCGAGAGGCATTCTTGTCCATTCCTAATACTTTCTAAACTTCCCATACGATGAATATAGGTCGTTTTCTCTGAGAAATGGTTCCAAAAACCCATCCAAAAACATTTTTCCTAGAAAAGTCACTAATCCAGGGCTTGAGGGGAGTTGAGATTGAGAAATTCAAGAGGAGGTTGTTCAAGGAGTTGTTGTTAGCAATCACCCCAGGTATGTAAGACTAACTTAAAGCATGGGATTGTCCTCCCATGTGCCCTTTTGAACAAATTGAATCATTTATGGAATATAATGAATTTGATATGAAGATTGTTGAGTATTATATTGAGTTTAACTTAATTCATATATTTTACATGAATTGATGATCATCATAAACTTGATTTATTGCATAATTCATTTTCATGAGTGTTTTTCACAAAACCCTATGATTATTTTATTAAAAAGTGTGAGTATGAACTAGGGGATGAGTCTAGAGCCTTAATGAGGATGATGTTTGTGATGTTATGATTGTGTTTCACCTTTAATGAGAGTCTTGATGATGATGTTGATGAGAATGATGTTTCATGATGTCTTAAAACCTGAAATTAAATTCTAAAAGAGTACTTTGAGTCCATGATGTTGATGTTGATGAGGCGAGTTGATGTTGATGTTGAGGTGAAGTTGATGTTGAGGTATTTAGTCCCTATGGGATTGATGATGATGTATCATGTCCCTATAGGACTGATGAGGTTGATGTTTTATGAGTATGTTGAGTTCTGAGAGGAGTATTGAGCACCAAAATGAATGAGAGTGAGTCCCACTCGAACCCATTAACTACGTGGCCCGCGTAGAAAGAGAGGATTGAACCACAACGCAGATGGCTCCTTTCTTGTCCCAATAGAGGACTGAGGTTTTTCTTGTGGATCTGCTGAGGTTGATATCCTTTACCGTGGGCAGGGTACTGGATGGATGTAGCAAAGGCATCACTTTGTTGTATCATCACTGGCTCATAGGTGATGGTTGTCGGTTAGAGAAACTCCCATTGAGGTCTTGCTTCGATAGTACTCTGATGTTGATGTTGATGTTGATGTGATGTTTTGAGCCGAGTTTCCTTGAGTTGAGTTGAGTCGAGTTTCCTTGAGTTGAGTTGAGTCAAGGTTCCTTGAGGTGAGTCCGATGTATTGATGATATAGAGATGAGATGTTGATGAGGGATTTGTCTACTCTAACTTCTTGCCTTAGATAGACATTTGATATCCTGATGGTGTATGATGTTGACTTGATGTTATCCCTATACTGTTGTACTTGTACTATGATATTCAACTATTTTACATACCAGTACATTTCACATACTGACGCCATCCGGCGCTGCATCGTTTCATAATGCAGATACAGGAGGTAAAGGACTTTAGCAGACGCATCGTTGAGGTCAGAGATTCCGAGTTAGTCATTGGTAAGCCTTCTTGCTATCCGGAGGAGACCTCTTTGTTTGTTTACCTTTGTTATTTATTGAGTTGGGTAGCCATGGTATGTCATCATACCATCTTAGACAGTTGAGTCAAGTTAGAGGCTTCATAGACATAAGTTGAGGTTTGACGTAGAGGTTTTCCCCTTATGAATTGAGTAGTACTTATACTTACTTATTCTGATGTTGAGACTGATGTTGGCCATTGACCCTTTTTATTTAGGTAGCTCACTACACTACTTCCACTTTTCCGCTATGTTGATGATGAGTGACTGTCCAGAGAACGAGTGGTGCGCTTGGGGACTAGCAATAGTCTCTGGGTGCCGGCCACATCTAGGGTACCCTTCCGGGGTGTGCCACTTTGGGTTGGAAATAAATGAAATTAGGTCACAAAATTGTACCAAAAGTTAGACTTTGAATGGGTGGAAAATTTTGTTGGAGATTTAGCCATTTAAAATTACAATCATGACCAATTTTAGAATTTTTGGAAAGAAAAGCTAACTGAATTTGGTTAATTTTGGCTATAAGACGATTCGTTAAAAATCAATTAAAGAGCTTCTTAAAACTATCAAAGTGAAATAATTAAGTAATTAATTCTAAAGTAATTTAATTAAATTAAGATAAAAATAAAATCTTTTTGGAGTAATTTTTTAAAAAAATATGAAAAAGTAATAATTAAATATATAATTATATAATACAAATATTAAAATATGTATATAATATATAAATGCGCGCGCGCACACATACATACATACATACATACATACACACACACATATATACATGTATATATAAGTGTGTGTGTCTGTGTGTGCCTGTGTGTATATATACATATAATGATGAAAATTAAAAGATTGTCACTTAAAAATGTCTTAAAGAAATTTTTGATTTTTTTTTCAAAAATAATTATTTTGAAATGTTGAAAAAACCGAAGAAGCTCGATAACTAATTTATATTTTGGAGGGCAAAAATTGGATGTCAATAATAATACATTTATAATACATATTACAGAGAACTATTTATAAAACATATATATACAAGTTCTTATCTATGGATAATACATTTATCACACACTTTAAATATACATTGTCATTTTCTCACTAAACAAACAATATATTTTTAAACACCTATAATACATTTATATTGCATGCATAATTTACTTTTAATATAAATGCAAATTTATCATAATATTTCTATATATATTATAAATGGTAATAATTAAAAAAATATCGCTAAAATCAGTAATTATTTTTTAGAAAATGTTCACTTAAGTAATTTTTTCATATTTAATAAAAGAGACTCAAAAAATAATGGAGTATTTATATAAATAATATATTATATATCAAATATTACCCTTTTTAGGGTACTTTTTTTTTATTACGGTCTATAACATATTTTATCAATAACTTACAAGAACACACTTCTCTTTCTTCCTCTTCTTCTCTTTCTCTTTTTCCTTCTCTTTCTCTTACTCTTTCTTCTCCTTTTTTTGGACGCCTTTTTCTTCTTTATTTCCCTTTTTTCTCTCTTCCTATTCCAATTTCTCATCTCCATCCCCATTCAACTCCACATCTTCAATATTATACATTGTTATGAATTTTATTATTATTATTTGAGAGAAGTACTAATAACACCCTCAAACTTGGCATGAATTATTAGTTTCACCCCCAAACTATCGATAGGTTTAAAGACACCCCTCAACTTGACGAACTAAGCTTAAATACACCCTTGAATTTCACATGAATTATTAGTTTCATCCCTAAACTATTGATAGGATTAGCAACACCCCTCAACTTGGTAAACTAAGTTTAGATACACCCCTTCTATATCACATGGCCTAACAAGTGTGCACAATTTATTTAAAGTATGTGAAAGGTTAAAAAAAAAAAAGACCACATCAGCCTTAATTTTTCTAATTTTTTTTTTAAAACTCCTCAATTTTTAATTACCAACTACTAGAATACCATTTTTCTTCCTATTTAACCTTTCCTCCATTAATGGTGATTTCAAAGCAAGATCTATTTTTTTCTTTCATTCTCATTTTTAATTGCTTGATTACTAGAATACCCTTTTTCTTTCCATTTAACCTTTCCTCCATTAATGGTGATTTCAAAGCAAGATCTATTTTTTCTTTCATTCTCATTTTTAATTGCTTGATTCTCTTTCTTTTCCTATTTTATTTATGATTATGTTTTGTCAATATAGACTTCCGGCAATATTAAATATTTCATGGTCGGATGACAATCTCATAAGAAGATTTCGGGATTGCAAGAATATGATAGCAAATAAAGCTCTACAAAATTTCAAATCAAAATTTAATAATTTACAGAAACATGAAGTTGACGGGTGTTTTTAAGTCTATCAATAGTTTAGGGACGAAACTAATGATTCGTTCCAAGTTCGAGGGAGTATTTAAGCTCATTCGCCATGTTGAGGGATGTTTTTAAGCTTATCAATAGTTTAGGGACAAAACTGATAATTCTTGCCAAGTTCAAGAGTGTTTTTAGTAATTCTCTCTTATTATTTTAATAAATATAATATATTTTCTAATAATGTAAAATTAAGTAAATAAACTGAAATATTTAAAATTCACACATAGTACTTATAATTAAATTGTACTGACTATATTTGATATTCAAATATAACACTTATAACACATTTTTATGAAAAATATTTTAGTTATAGATTCACTATTTGCATTGAAAGAGGCTAATAATATGTATTATTTACTGAATTTAAAATGTATTATAGTTATTTTTATTATTTTCTCTTATTAATGATGTTAAAATAATTATTATATTAAAAATATATTACTTATGTTCTCCACGTGCGTGAAAAATGTCTATAATACATATGAAGTATTGAATTCAAAATATATTACAATTGTTATTTTTATTTACTTATTTATTTTAATTAATGGTGTCAAAAAATATTTATATCTGAATTTTAAATATTTAAACATTATTTAAATTAGTTTATATGCTAATATATTAAAATTGTGTAAATGCATTATATATGTATTTACATAAAATAAATCTTCTAGTTTAAAGAATAGTAAGAACATCATTTGCATAATATTCGATCTAAAATTAAATTTTAAATTAAAATAATTAATTAATTTATACTATATTAAAAGTGTGAAGGTCCTTATAATGTTGTTTGAACTTTTTGCCCTTCATTAAAAATCTCCACTTTATACAAAATTATCTTTTTACCCGTTTCCTCCAATTATTATACCTTTATTTTATATTATTTTATTACTGCCCTTATTTTATTTGCCTCTGTTTTAATCCCCTTATCTTACTCCCAAATCAACTTCCTATTAACTTCCATCGGTCAAATTTGAAACCCAACTTGTTTAGGACTAATTACATGTAAAACTCCCAAATCAGCTTCATATTAACTTCCGCTGGTCAAATTTGAAGCCCAATTTGTTTAGGACTAATTATATGTAAAACTCCTATCTATGATAGGTTTTATGGTAGGCTTATTTTTCCATGATGGAAATTCTAATTGGTTGTAGGCTTTATGTTACACATGTTGTTTATTTAAGATGTATTAATATGTTTAGTCATAATTAATATGTACACATAAAACTACTATAAACATATTTATGGTAGGTTTTTTGGTTTAGGATTTCTCCATCTTCTCTCCATAATTCTCTATAAATATTAATTTAAATCTTTTGTGATTTTTAATTTCTGTACTTCTATAAAAAGAGTTCTAAGTCCAAAATTTTAACTCATATGTTTTTCGTCTTCTTCATCACTCTTGCGATTTTTTGTAACTTTCGTTCAATTTCCAGGTTTCTTTCTCTAAGCATTTATCTTCCTTCTTTGTGTTTCATATTCTTTGTTCTTTCTATTTCACATTCTTGATTTTAAATCATAATATTAGTTGCTATGCCAACTTAGGTTGCTTAATTCAAATTAGCTCGCGTCCTTAGCTAAGTTAGTTGAACTTAATATTGCTCTTAGGTGATTTAAAATTTTGTTATTTTTATAACTAACTAACGTGTACATTAAGTTGGAAACCACACAACTTGAATATTTTAGACTGGAACAAATAAATTTTAGAAGAGAAATATTACAGGGTATAGTTGATAGTATCATGGCTGGAGAAAGTAGAGGAGCTAAAATTGGACATAGATTAGTACTTCCTGCATCATTCCTTGGAGGTCTTAGGGATATGCGTCGTAGATATACGCATGCAATGGCTTTAGTTCAATGTTTTGAAAAGTCAGATCTCTTTATCACAATGACATGCAATACCGACTAGGTGGAAATTCAAGAAAATTTGCTACAAGGACAACTTCCACAAGACAGGCCTGACTGGGTAACTAAAGTTTTTCGAGCAAAGCTACAAGATTTAAAAGATCAGATCTTCAAGAAAAATATATCTGGTCCTATTACGGCACATGTTTTTATGGTTGAATTCCAGAAAAGAGGTCTACCATACATATACTTTTTGTTAATACTTGAATAAGGATACAAGATAACATCATCGGATCATTATGACAAGTTTATTTCCACTGAAATCCTTGACAAAGAAGAATATCCTTTTTTGCATAATTTGGTTGCTAAGCATATGATGCACGGTCCATATGAAAAAAATCTTCCAACAAATCCATGCATGAAGAATGGCCAATGTAAGAATCATTATCCACGATCATTTAGTATTAAGTCATTACAAGGAAAGGATAATTATCCTATTTATAGGAGAAGAAATGATGGAAAGAGAGAAAAAGTTTGTGGCATGAATATGAACAATCAGTGGGTTGTTCCATACAATTCTTATTTATTAATTGGATACAATTGTCACATCAATGTGGAGTCTTTCTCAAGCGTAAAAGCAATAAAGTATCTTTACAAGTAAATATACAAAGGACATGATAGAAGTGCCGTTTATAATGAATCAGATGATAGAGAAAACAATCATTGATGAAATCCAGAACTTCCAAAATGCATGTTGGGTGACTGCACCAGAAGCATTATAGAGAATTTATCAATTTAATCTCAATGAAATGCAACCTTTGGTCATTATCCTTCAACCACATTTGCCAAATAGACAATCAAATAAACTACTTAAATTCAACTTTTTTGTTGAGTCTTAACTTTTGATAACTTATGTAATAGTGTGTTATTCACATGTAGTCTGCTATTGGAGCAATCAAGATTTGATAAATGTTGTTATAAAACATGTGCGCATACGAGAGACGAAGGGTGACACATACTAACCTTGCCACTCAACTAACTTTGTAGTTCTTCTTTCAAAAATGACTCATTGTCATCAATGCTATCAATAGTAACACATGCAACAGGATGCCTTATGCGGTAATAATAGATTTAAATATCTAAATCACAAATACATAGAACAAGTGAGTTATAAAAAATAAATAAATAAAATTAAGTAAACACACGATATACAAGATAAAAACAACATTAATGACTATTCTAGCCTTTTTCAGTTTGTTTTACTTTAGTTAGAAGAAAAAGAGTCAGTAAATAGATTATCATAGTGCTTCTTTTTACAAAATCTTTACTATTTAGATCTATTTGATAGAATACCTATTATTCAAAAACAACATAACATCATTCATATGTCTTTCTTGAATGAAATTACTAATCAAATATCGTTATGAATGTCGGTCTTGAAGAAAAATGTGTCTATTATGTTGTTGAGAAATTTGGATGCTTCTAATGCTTATGTAATGGCACAAGAATGAACTGTTGTAAGGATCCGAGTTTTTCGAACGACTTCATCCGATCTCATAACGTTGGCACAGGAGAAAATTTGATCAAGTGTCGCTCCATGGGAGGCCCACACAGCCCGTGTGAAGCCACACAGACCATGTGGCCTTCAGTGGAGAGGTGCTTGGCCACAATTTAGATAACGGAAAGTCGACAGTGAATTTTGGACTAAGTGAGGGCACACAGCCACCCACACGATCCGTGTAGTGTGTCACGAATCGTGTGGCCCACCATATGGCTCACAATGTGAAATTTTTCTAAGTAGAAATTACCATCTCGTAACTTTTTCGTGCAAGAACTTTCTAAGTATCGTCACACGGCTCTTGACACAGCCCGTGTAGCGTCACACGGGCCGTGTAGCCGTCCGTATGGCACCACTTTCGCTTTAAAAAATTCTAAGTGTTGGCACCAAAAAATTTGTCTAAGTGCCTCCTCACGGGCACTGCTCCCAGTCTATGTGACGGCTCACGAAGTAAGCGCCCATGTAGCCTTGACGATCCATTTTTTCATCCGTTTCATTAATGGTGTTAAAGTAATTATGGTTCATTTTAATTGTGTTTTATGACCTTTTGCCTACCCTAAACCCCCTAGATAAGTTGATTTCCCTTCTATTCTAATTCATTCTCATTTAGAAACACTCTAACACTAAAATCAATTTCTAAAATACTCGCTAAGTCCTTCACTCAAGACCTAAGCTAGGATTCAATTGGGATTTCAACTTCAAGTTAAATTCTTCTCAAATTCATCTTCTTGATCAAGGTATGTGGGATTGATTCTTGGTCCCTTTCAACCAAGAAGACCCAAAATTTCTTTCAATTGATTTCATGAATTTTAGTTTACTTTAAATGTGGATTTTCATTATTTGATTTTATTAAATTCAGTTGATGTATGGGCTGTACATTATTCATGATTTTAAGACCAATGATGATGATTTACATTAAGGTTATAAAGTTATGAACATGCATATCCCCGTTAAAATTGATTTATGCATGGGTGATCTGTAATAATTTAGATGTTGATTTAGTTATGGAGTTACTCAATTTCATATTATGATGTGAATTTTAGCTTGAATCCACATTACCCATGCCCTTCTCACATCATGCATAGCATGTGCATTCATGGACATTGATCTTTATGGAAATTATGAAGTAGGTTATGCCCAATTACGTGTTATGAAATGATTTTAATAAAATATTGGTTATGACAAGAATGTGATCACATATATGTCTTATAATTATGGATCTTTGAGCATCTCGAGTGCTTGCACCATCTCGTATATGTGAATGAGCTATTCCTTGCATGAGTATCACGATTATGACTTATGATTTGGCATTTGAGCCTAAAAGTGCATTGATCGGATTTGAAATGACTATTTTCTTTTGAAAGTATGTAAATATATGCTATATGTATTCTCATGGGATGTTGACTTAGCACCGATGGATTGGGGGCGTCAGGGCTATCCCCAAGGGTCCTCTTCCTTTCTTCAAACTATGTGCCTAGCATATATTATGAGAATCTTATCTGAAATGGGATATATTCTCATAAGGAAGGTTGCTTCTTTCGAAATGGAATATATTCCCATAAGGTGAGGTATTATGAGATGATATGAGAAATCCTTTCCAAAATAGGATATGTTCCCGTAAGGGGGTTGCTTCATACAAAATGGGATATGTTCCCATAAGATGAAGTATGGTTTACCTTTAGCAAGTAGACCACTTCTGCACTGGTGAGGGGATTTTATCGAGATTCCAAGTTATAGCTCGCTTGGTCTTACACTTGTTGGTTGAGGTCACATCCCCGCTAAGTATGAACATCATTGCATTCATGCATCATGAATTTCATGGCATATTGTATACTATTTTCTTGGATATATAATTCTTTCTATATTATGTGCCCTTGTCATCTAACATTGAAATGCAAGTTTGATAAGTCGTATGTATTGCATGCCCGCATACTTAGTACATTCAAACGTACTAATGCATACTCCATGCCTACATGATTTTACCATGTAGGGGTTGAGTGCTATGATTGTCCATTGTTTGACGAGTAGCTCAATTTCTGAAGGTTGAACTTGTGGTAAGTCCCATCTTCCAAGGACAAGCCACCTTTCTCTATCTATGTTATCCTATGTCTACTTTCTTATTTGAGGGTACGCTTAGGACATGTCTTGGCCCCCGTTCAATCTTATGACTAGAGGCATTGTTGGACATCTTGTAGACTCTCGCAGATCCTATATTTTATGTGTTGTGTTTGAAGCTTATGATTTCAATTATCTATTAGATATGGTTATCATGGATTGATGATGGGAATTATAATATGTATGTATGTTTGACGTGGAAATGTGGAAGATCCTAAGTCCTGTTTGCCCGTTTAGCGTGAGTCCTACTTACCTGTCCCTTAGTTCTTGTATGGTATGTGCTATGTGAATCCATGTGAATCCATTTCCCTTGATGTCCCCATAGCGTGAGTCCTACTTAACCATCCCTTGGTATTACATGATTATTATTTGATTGCGCTTTTGAATAGATTATATGGATTTGGATACTTTGAGGCTTTTTTGGGGACTCTTGGGTTCCCATTCGTCGTTTCACATCTAAGCCCTAGTCTCGGATCGTGACATATGTGGAGGTTTTGACAATAACATCATACATGTAAACATAATGATGGGTCAGAATGCTTACAAACATGTTTTTATGTCAAGAATCCAACTATCACCTCCCGAAAATGAAGGTAACCATTCAAATTCGTTAGAAATCAATTTCCAGTATGATTATATTTTTTAATGACGATAAATAAAGAAAAAGTACAAACAATACCAAATGTTAGACTATACTTGGCATACCACATTTTTTCACACAGATAGTTATATGTTACACCCTCAAGGGGAATATCAATGTCAACAACAAAGGTTTTTTAGTCATGACAGAGCAGTCAAAGCGAAAAAAAGGAACATACCCAAAAATATTGTCTACAAAGAGATATTAGGTCTGATGCAATAACATATTATTACCTAATAGTTGATACAATATGTCATCTATAGATGTACATATATTATAAGTAACTCACTTTAAATATTTGTGTTTGCAGGTTTAGAAGATACACAATTATATTAAGTTCAACTATAATGTCAATGTGATGATATTTATTCTTTAATTTTAAGAAGGACAAAGAGGTGAGATGCACCTCCTTCAAATTAATTGATATCCTTTTATATTTGTGTGGGGGTAGGTATGTTGAACAGATTAGAGCTTCTCTTTAGAATGTACATCTACAAAAAATAATACTATTACCACGCTATAGAGAAAAAAAGATTTACAGTGCTTGTATTTTTGTTTTCAAACAATGAATTGTGATGACAAATATGCCATGGTACCGAATCAATATATCAACACGAAATTGCCCTTAGCCTTAGGATGCACATTATTCATACTTCTATGTCCTACTTTGCATCACCTGCATCGACTTGCATAAATCTCGAGAGAAAAAAGTCTACTGAGAAATTACACTTGAGCCTTAAAAGAAATCTTTTAACAAAATCGTTGAAAAACGTAAAAAGAGAATAAAGATGTAGATAGAACAAAAAAAGATGTATTTTGTATTTGAATGTGGTGAACTTATGTCATTTAAGGAAAAGAGGTCATATTGACGGGATAGACTAAAATAGAAAGGTCAACCAAAATAAGATGGAACAAGGAGTATGAACAATCCAATGAGTAAAGAAATAGGTTATGAATATTCAAAAACTCAACACTTATCTCAAAAGGAAAAAGAAATTGGTGAATATTTTCAGGGGCAAGGGTGGAATGAACTCACAGAGACTTATAAGTATAGGCTAAATTGAAGAAATCAGAAGGCAGAATTGCCAAAAACACAAGACATTAGTCCAACCACTATTACAATTCCTCCTTAAACACAATCAAGCAAAGATGGTTTTATACACTCCAATATGCATAATCCCAATGACCCCATTTTATATCCAAAGATCACACCTAATCAGTAAATTAATTTATAATTATAGGGAACACTCAATTTTATCACTATAAATGTAGTAATACGTTTTGAAAATTAAAAAAGAAAAATGAATACTCACATAAGTAATGAGTACAAGACATTTAACAAATGGTATTTTGTCAATATTTTACTCCATAAAGTAGCAACCAATTACATAATGAATTCCAGTCCTTCAAATCAGCTTCACAAACAACTGAAAATATAAAGTCAACCTTATATATGTTAAACCAACAGATTGCTGAGTTATCAAATTAAAACTAACATAAAAAACTTCTTTTATAAATCAACAACATATTCAAAAAATTCTGCGAGAGTGAGAATTACGCACACCTTATCCCTTATTTCCTGTACTTTTAACCTCGGTCTTTTTAATTATGATGTGAAAATCGCTTATAACCTTGGCTAAGCATTATCCAAACTAAAGTTGGACAAGGGAATTGATGGCAAGATCAAGACAAGTTGCTGGATGACTTCAATTGTGTCATGTTAACAGTAACAATTTTTAACCATACAAGCACCCATGAATGTGGACATTGGTAAGGAGAAAGGGCTTGAACACCTAGACGTATATGCTAGATTGGTTGCCAGTGACAACCAAACATTCCCCAAAACAACATGCATACTAGAAATATATGTCCATTCCAAAATAAGTAGGAGAGCTAAGCTAATTCTTATAACATATGTCCATGAATGGATAGAAAAGCATCAAGGTGGACTTGTAGGGAAAATTGGTAAGTATTTGCCTAAATCTTTAATGCGACACTTGGATTTCCATGTTTCACCAGCAATATCAGTTTCAAAATAATCACCATCCAAACAATGGAGTTTCACAGAATCATCCACAATTCTTAACACAACTCACCGCCAGGAGTCAACCACTTAGTAAAAAGATTCAATAAATAGTTTGCCTCTAATTTAGATGAAATCCACCTAATCTTGCTCTTGAACACTCTTTCCATTCCTATTCCTTATGAGAAAAATTTGACACCATTTCAAGATTGAAATCAGCGGCATTACCTTGATTTTAAGTCAAATTAATTGGTTGAGGTTCAAGTTTAGGAGCCAGATTTTTTTTGGAAAAAATCTTGTTTTAGATTCTAGCGATTATTGGTAAAGTTGAAATCCTTAAAGCCATCACTAAAATTTCCTGAACTATTCACCTTCAACAAATCAAAATCTCTCCGAAAACTACCGACGCTTATAACATCAATCCCCCACACAATCAAGATTTCAAGAAAAATACCCATTGTAAAAGCAAAAGGGGTTCAATAGAAACTTATTGAGGCATGAACAACAAAAATACGGCGTTGTGATTGAGCAACCCAAGTAGAGTGTAACAACCCATTAAGTCTTTTTGAGATAGAGAGTTTCATATGTTATGAAAGATTTATCTCGTAAATTTTAAATGAGCTTTTTGGACTATTTGATATTTTTGGTTATTTAGTTGAGGAGTAATATTAGATAACTAATTTAATTAGTGGGATAAAATGGTAATTTATATAACCTCCTATACTACTTATTCCATAAATATTAAAATAAGTTAGTAGGGTTAATCACTTATTGTACATAATTATTTTAGTAAGACAAGAAAAAGAGTTGGAGAAAAACTTACGTTCGCTAAAGATAACCAGAATGACGGCTTCATTAGCTTAGCATTATGTGTCCTCAATTTGTGCACTTATTGTGTATAAATGTAAGTCATATTAGTTTCTTTCTTTTATAATTGGTAATGATGGGATTTAAGATGTTGTAACATAGTTCTTATCTTTATTTAAATAAATTCATGAAAAAAGGAGGTTAATAGGTTATGATGGGTAAGCATGATAGATTGATGGAATAATGATGAGGTAATGATTAGAGGAGAGTATATTAGAATAATACAATAATAGTTAGGTTAATGTACTGTAATATATTTCAAGGGAGACATTATTGGTATTAAGTAATTGAGTTTTATTTAAGAGTAGTCTTTTACTCGGTTATCACATGATAAGGTAAGTTTTGATATATTAGTATAGGTAATCAAATATTAGGTATATTGTAGTATATAAGTATTATTAGGGCTATGTTATTTAAAAGAATTAAGATTTAACTCCTCAAAATTTAGGAAATTGATTATAGAATTAGGTGAGTTTTCAGCCTAGAATAGATGTAATATTGTTGTTTGCAAACTCATGTTCTTATGAATATTATCTATTTGAAAGATTGAAAATATTTGGAGATATTGAAGAAAGGAAAAATATTGGTGGATTAGCTAGCTTAGTTGTGGTTCTTCGATGGAGGTAGGCCATGGTTTATTCTATATGTTAGATAGACTCTTAATAGCAATTGATATTCATTGAGTGATATTGTGAGGTTATTCTATGCATTTAAGTATTGTGGTTTGGATGATTGATATGTGTTGTGATTGGTCTGCAATCCCAAGACCATGAAATCTATAATTTTGAACTTGTCTTATCAAAATTATGCTTTGAATAAAGAAGGCTTGATAAAAATTGTTAATGAAGTGGAAAGTAATGATAAAGAATGATGAAATAAATATAATTGGATCGGGTGTCACGTTCCGACACGATATAATTGGATCGAGCATCACGTTTTGACACGATATATTTGGATGGGGTGTCACGTTCCCACATAATATATTTGGATCGGGTGTCACGTTCTCACACGATATTATGGGATCGCGTCTCAAGTTCCAACGTGATATATATTGGATCAGGTGCTACATTCCGACACAATAATAATAAAAGGTAAACATATTAAAATAATTTAATATGCTCAATCTTAAATAACCCATTTCCCAACAGAAGTATGGTGTAAAGGCTTAAGTCCTCATGTGTGTTCTTGATATTGTTGGCATATTATATACTTGTTTTATTGTGTTATCACTTATTCTTGTTATTTATTACTTGATATTGTTCAAGTATTATAGTTGATTTCCTGATATTACTTTATGTATATAAGTTTTTATTTGGAGTCGACCGATGCTACCTACTCAGTACATGTGGCTCATACTAACTCCTTGTATTTTTTTCTTTGTTTGCTTTTTGGAGTGCAGCGAGTATTCTATCGACTTTGACTCGCCCTTAGCTCTAGCTGGTCATCGGTATATCAAATTTCAGGGTGGGCTTATCTCCTAGCTCGTATTGGATTTTAGCAGCTATGGTATGACGTCCTTAGCTCTCGGACATAAACAATTTTATTAATTTATTTTGGTGTTTCTACTCTTAGACTTGGTATTTGAATTAGATGTTCTTGTTGTGATGACTTTTCGGTTTTGGGGAATGTTATGTAATGGACTTCATAGATTTGGTAATTCTTACTTTTATAAGTTTGAACTTCCGCATTAATGTTGTATTTTATAAGTTGAACTACTAATATAGGTTGAGATTTGTACCATTGGTTCGCCGACTAGGAGGTTAGGTGTGGGTGCCACAAACGGCCTATTTTGGGTCATGACAAACCTGATATCAGAGCTTTAGGTTCAATGATCAGATCACACAAGGACAGGTCTAGTAGAGCCTTGCGGAATGGTACGGAGATGCCTTTACTTTTCTTGGAGAGGCTAAAGGACCTAATTAGGAAACCTCCCTTCTTTATTTATTTCATGCTATTACTTGAATCAAATTGGTATCTAGTTGATACCAATTGGTATTAGATCTTCTTTATTTCTTTTTCGTGATGGTTAAAACTAGAGCAACATGCAATTGTTGTAGCTTCTCAGATGGATGTGTCCTTGGAAACAAACACATTCTCTCGATTGAATATAAGCCTTGATTGCTAGTAGCAAACATCTTTGCTATATTCTTAAAGTTGAAAGTCTCGATCTTTAGGGATATTAAATCTGAGGCTACTTATGATTTTCTTATCAATTGTAATGAGTTACCTTCGACAAAATATTCAGAGAGTAAAGAGACTACATCAGGCTTGAGAGGAGCCAACTAGCATGCTTAAGCTTATCAATCCGAAACAATGCACTTTTATTCATATGAATCGTGCATTTGAGCTGGAGCTAGATATGATGTACTTCCAGACTCTGTTCTCCAAATCGTTCATCAAATGTTATCCTTGAGAGGGTAGTTAAGTTATGGCTATGAATACTTAGTATTTTTTTATCCCTTGAGAGAAAGTGATTGAAGGCTTTTGTAAACTATATGTGATAGAATAATCCTTGAGTTAGAAAGATATGAAATATAAAGGGTGGGAATAGTAGATGACTGAAGTAGGTAGTTGAGATTCATGTGGTGATAAGCGAAGAAATGGGGTGATAAGTCAAGTCCCTTCTGAATTTGGGTTAAAAAGTAGTAAGTATCATCTAACATTCAGGATAGAAGGTAGAGGAAGAGTTATTAGTTAGCATGAGATGGAGTACACTCGAATAAGAATGGAGTTGATATTGACATGACATTGTGTTAGTAAACAATCAAGTATAGGTGTTGAATACAAGAGCAGAGGGCATAAGGGGGTACATCTAAACTAGGCTCATGATTTTAAAAAATGTGTAACACGAGATTTTTAAAATTATGAACTTAGCTAGCTAAGGAGGTATAATGGATAAGATAAATATTGCTTAACTTATGAAAAGGGAGTGTGATGATAGACTATATTTAGACTTGCCAAGCCATTAGCACCCATTTTTCCTCCATCGGCGTTGTTGGAAATGGAGCATTTGGTAATCTATCTGGCACCCTATCAGGAAATCTGTACCAATTGGGGAAAGAGGTGTATTCCCATATCAAGAGTTTATGCTTGGGGTTGGGTCAAACCCTAAGAGACACTGGATCTTTCCTAGTGTAGGATTCAAGGTGCACTACTGAAGATAATGATAAGTTCATTAATATTGATGGAAAAGCACTTCCAACAGCCTAACGAATTTAAGCACCTTCAGGAGCATCCTCATCAATGTTATCAAGTCGGGGTGACACCTGAAGGAGTTGAAGTGTAACACCCCAATTTATTTGTAGGCTAAGACCGAGTCATCCTTCATATGATATAGGATTTTAATTGATGATTCCTAATTGAGCAAAAATGTTAAAGACAATTTCTTAGTGTGGGAATAGAATTGGAGATGATAAAAGGTCGCAGTTCTAATGTAAGATTTTATAAAAGTTATATGGACCGATGACTTTTAGGTTGTATATACATGCTAGGATCAATCCCTAAGTATTTAAAGTACATTAGATGTGATTTGGAGTCATAAAGGATCTTTTACATCAAGTCAAATCCAAAGAATTTCTACGTACTAAGTTTTCGTATGAGTTGATAGAAGGGTCAACTTCAAATGACCACATCTCTTAATGTATAATGAGTTAGGTGACCCATAATATATCAAATTAAAGATCTTTGAATTAGATTTCCAACACATCTTATTTCTGCTTAATCAGAGTTCAAAGTAGAAAGTTATGGCCATTTTACCGAAGACCTGCAAAGCTGTCCAAAGATCCACGACAGCTCCGCGTTGCGGACCTATCGCGGAGCCTTTCTAGATAAGCTAAATGACGTCCTTATGTTTTATTTTGAGTGTCATTTTATCCTAAAACCTTTGGGGTCTATTTAAGGTCCGAAAACGCATAAAACCTGAGTTTTCATAATTAAAACCCTCTCTGTCACTCCTAAACATAAATGCTCAAGAATCATCAAGTTAGGGATAGCTTTCAAGATTCATCATCAAGGTAAGCTATTCTTCATAAATTCCAATCTACCCAAGCCAAATTTCTTCATCTATTTATGAATCTCTAATAGAGTCTTAAATCATAACCTAGGGTTTCAAGAAAATGATTTCAAGAATTCTAGGAAAGGATTCCTTAATTCTTCTTTTTCAAGAATTAGGGTTCTTCATCAAGAACTTTAAAGATTCTAAGTCAAGAATTCAAGAATCAAAGATAAGCCCCTCAAGCAATGTCTTTCCAAGTTCTTCCATTCTAAAAGAACTATCGAGATTGAGGATTTTCTCCAAGAAGGCTAGTATTCATCAAATTTTGATTGTAATATCAACTTTCTAAGTATGTAAGGCTAAATTAAAAATATGGAATTGTTCTCCCATGTTCCCCATAGAGGTCATAGATGAGTCGATGATTGAAGAGTCTACATGCATGGATACTTGAGGGTTTTTCTTGAAAAATTGATTTAATTTACATGTTTTTCTATGTTGATGATCATCAAACTATTTGTTTTTTTAAATTGAATATTTTCATGAGAACTTGCATAACCCTACATGACTAATTTGAAAATCATCTATAATGAACTTGAAAATTGAGTCTGGAGCCTTGAGTTGAGATTGTTGAGCATGATGAGAGAATGATGATGAGTTGATAGAATTTGATTGTTTTATGAGTCCCGACAAATGAATTCTACTGATGTGTCTATTCAATTGCTTCCTAATGATTGTTCTAGATCTTGAGTCATCGATAGAGATTGATTGATGAGAGGGCTAAAGTCCCTATGAGATGTTGACTGATGAGAGGGCTAAAACCCCTATGACACGTTGATTGATGATAGGGCCAATGTCCCTATGAGTTGATTGGTTTGATTTGATTGATAGTTTTATGAGAATTGAGTTATGGGAGGAGTATCGAGCACATAAATGGGTAAAAGTGACTTCTATTCGAACTCATTAACTACGTCACCAAACATAGGTGAGGCTTAGAACCATCACATATATTGTGGTTCCCTCTTGATTAGAAGTCTCTAAAACAATAGCGGACTTATTGACGACTGACTCATATTGGATGAGCTGATATAGTTTAGGTTCATTCCCTACCTGGCAAGTTTGGAACAGTTGTGGCAATATTGGTGTGATTGTTGTACATTCACTGGCTCATAAGTAATTGTTGTCGGATAAGAGAAACTCCCATAAATTTCCTACCTTGCGTACTCTGAGTCTAGATGAGATGAGAAGGAGTGAGCTCCTCTGAGATCAGATAAGATGAGATGGGATGAGATGAGAGGAGGTAAGCTCCTTTGAGATGAGTCTGAGATGATTGATGAGTTTTGAGTTATTGATGGGTCACTTGTCTACTCTTTATTCTTGCATAGATAGATATTTGACTATTTGATGTGATTTAATGTTTATTTTGAGTCGATGTTGTTTCCATATTAGTGTATCAGTTTCTGTTTCACTCAGCTATTTTACATACCAGTATATTCCAAGTACTAATGTCCATTCTAGAATGCATCATTTTATGATGCAGAGGCAGGTATTAGAGATTGTCAATAGGCGCTTCGTTGAAGTTCCGAGATTTGCAACTGATTGGAGAGCCTACCCTACTCCGGAGGATCCACTACTTTTATTTCATCATACTTTAGAGTTAGATTTGACTATGCTTATATTTTGATTTGGGTAGCCATGGATCTGTCATTGGCACCACATGATTAATGATAGAGGCTTCATAGATGATGGTTGAACGTTGATGTTGAGATTGTGAGCTAGTCTTTCTACTCCCTTCATTATTTTATATATTCTTTTGAAACTTTAAATGAGATGTGTCTATTACTTACTTATATTTTCCATTGTTCAGTAGAGTTTATTTGATTAAATGATGTAATGAGGCTAAGTGTTTCACTTGGGGACTAGCAATAGTTTCTGAGTGCCAGCCACGCCAAGGGTACCCTCCCGGAGTGTGATATAAAGTTCCGCATAGCCTGGTTTATGATGAAATGAAAGAAAAATTTAAAGCAATGCCTAAAGAATATCAACCATCTAGTCCACCTGGACCAGATTCTAAATGGAGATACTTGTGGAGAGTTAGTCCCCGTCAAAAGATCACCCATTATAAAGAACTGAATTCAGAGGCAGTAATACCCAAGGGATTTCCTAAATAGAAATATATGATGGACTCATGGACAGATATCATGTAGAGACTGTTGCGCAAATGGATGCAATTGGTTTTGGTCTCTAAAAGGATGCATTTACTTCCCTTATAAAGCAGGGACCATATCTGCTCGCTCCAACGGGAAGTGACCTTAGGCTTTATGGCAAAGAGGGAATAGTATTTGCAGGATACCACTATGACCTAAACTTCCTTACAATTCATGGGAGAAGTAGATTTCCTGGACTAAGTATTTGGCTTAGAAATGGGCTAAAAATGGAAGTGAAGGCTGACAGTTGGAGAACGCAGACTGGCATGCAAGAAGTTGTCATAACTAATAGAACCACTAATGCAATTAAACGAGCCCTGGAGCAAAATTGCAGTCTGTGGAGAGTATCCTCAACGTTATTTCCATACATTGCATCGGATGCAATGCTGAAACCTTTAGGGCATTTTTCAGATAGTTCTCTTGCAAGCAAGTGTCCTCATATCTGTGCCGGTGAATATGTTGAACAAGAGCTTGTTGTCATAAATCTCAAAGGTAATAAAGGAGCTTGATAATCGCTATTAAGATAGTTAGTGGATATCTACAACTCTTAACTTTGTAGCTATGAATGATGAAGAAAATTGGAATTAGATTCTTTGTCAATTCCTAGCCAATAAAAAGTCACATGCCTTTGTAAAGGAGCAAAGTATAACGATTTCTGCAATACCTTGCTTTTACTTTGTCCAATATTAAGGTGATTGGATGTATTTCCAAAATGACTACAAGATATTGTTTGATTTGTTCTATCATTTGATTGGCTAAAAGATGAAATATCAAGCCATGCAAGTTTGGTAATACTGGCTTTGGTTGATGTATTAACGGTAAGTGTTAGTTAAAAAAATGATATACCATGAGATAAAGGTTGATTTCTTATCATGAGACCTAATGGTTTAACATTTCTTGACTTTATCTAATAGTTTTGAGTGAGTATAGTATGCAAAGAGTATGAACGTACGCATTTAGCACTAGATTTTAAGCAGGAACTTTAGGTGAGCATTATGAAAAGAGGGATAGCATGACGAAAGTGATACTATTAGTTTGAGATTTGCTCTAGTAGGCTTGACATAGCATAAGAGTGAAATTAAGATGTTGACTTAAAAGAAGTGTGATGTTACAAATATGGTGAATGTGATCCTTAGATGAAAATAGTGAATTGAGGCTAACTCATTAGAGAAGAAAAGGGCCTAAGATGTATATACAAGAGAGTATATAATTGTGTCTGTGTTCAAGGTAGTATGTCTTCTTAAGGTATGAATTGGTAAAGTATGAAGAGGTCAAATTGTATTGATGTTGAACATTTGAAAGGACTAATGCATGATTTGGATTGTAAAGTTAATTACTTTAACTATTAAAGGACACAAGAAAGAGTGTTACTTAAAGTTTTTGTGTAGAGTATGAGAAAGAAAATATATCATGAGTTATTGGTTAAAGGATATGATTGGTGGGCAAGTTAATTACAAGAATAACAATAAGATATACTGAACAACTTAAGGTATTTGAAATCGATGTTATGAAAGGAATCTGAGAAAGGTTAAGGAATATGATATCTCGAATAGATTTATCACTCGAAGTTGAAGGTGATATGGATTTTCACCTTTGACTTCAGATATTATCATATAGTATGAACTGAGCCGACACAAACTTATTAGAGGTTTATCCATAATTTTTATGAAGTATGAATTTAATTCAGTTGATGAATAGTGATGTGAGGAGGATGTTGCATTTTTTCAATTTGGATTATGCGAATTATGGAGGATGGCATATGGAGGATCTACAGTATAGACCTAAAGTTCTACATGATTATTAAGGATATTGAGGCTATTGAAACTACTCTATTGTTGAGAATACAAATATTTTTGTTATGCTCTTTTGATAAAGTAAGGAGTTTCTGGAGACTCAATCAATTTAGATATGATAGAATAGATGTTCCTTTGGAGCAATTGACGTTTTTCGGTGATTCTACAAGTGTCATCTTGATCATAAAAATTTATAGAAGAGCTACCATGAATACTTATAGTTGTCCGGCAGTCTTAAGATTCATCTCATTATTGAGATCATGTTCTGGCTATATATGATTGATGTGGGGCCTATTAAGTCTAGCTCTATCGCTCTTAAGGGTTGTTTACAGTCACTATTATTGAACCATTATTTTTTATAGTGTTGTTACGTTTTCTATATGTTTGAATTGATCACTTACTAAGTAGTTACTTGATCATTTCCTTTGTTGAGTTAGAAAAATCTAATTTTCTATGATAAGTATTCAATGTCTAAAGATCACATTCGATGACTTAAGCTCCCGAGAAAGGTTGATTGAAGGAATGAAATCTTAAGAAGATTTGTTATGGTTTTTGCATCATGAGTGAGGGATGGTTGGTTCATGTTCATTTCTGATTGTAGCCAATATTGTTTGTTCAGAATTATATGATGGTTATGTGAGAAAAGATTCGTCTAAATGGTTGTGTCATGCTCAAGTAAATTTTGGTTCCGACTGGGTTCATGAGTTAGTCTTTGACTTGGAAATCATTTCTAATTGTAAATCTACAAAAATTTGATTCAAAAGTTCAATTCTTAGTAGTTGATCTTGATGAATGATTTTAAGGAAGAGCTTGAATGTAGAGATGAACACCGACTTTAGAAAATCATAATTGGGCTTTTGGTAACATCACCTATTCTCACTTCTCCTTATTTTGACCATTCGAGGACGAACAGTGGGTAAATTGGTATATGATGTAACAACCCGTTAAGTCTTTTTGAGATAGAAAGTTTCGTATATTATAATAGATTTATCTCGTAAATTTTGAATGGGCTTTTTGGACTATTTGATATTTTTGGTTATTTATTTGAGCAGTAATATTAGATAACTAATTTGATTAGTTGGCTAAAGTAGTAGTTTGTATAACCTCCTATACTATTTATTCCATATATATTAAAATAAGTTAGTAGGATTTGTCACTTATAGTATATAATTATTTTAGTAAGACAAGAAAAAGAGTTGGAGAAAAACTTACCTTCGACAAAGATATCCAGAACAACGGCTTCATTAGGTTAGAATTATGTATCCTCAATCCGTGCACTTGTTTTGCATAAATGTAAGTCACATTAGTTTCTTTTTTTTTAATAATTGGTAATGATGGGATTTAAGATGTTGTAACATAGTTCTTATATTTGTAAATAAATTCATGAAAAAAGGGGGTTAATAGATTATGATGGGTAAGTATGAAAGAATGATGGGATGCTGATGAGGTAATGATAGAGGGAAGTATATTAGAATAACAATAATAGTTAGGTTAATGTATTGTAGAATATTTTGTGGGAGACATTATTAGTGTTAAGTAATTGACTTTAATTTAAGAGTATTTTTTACTTGGTTATCACATGATGAAGTAAGTTTTGATATATTTGTATAGGTAATCAAATGTTAGGTATATTGTCGTATATAAGTATTATTAGGTCTATGTTACTTGGAAGAATTCAGATTTAAATCTAAACTAAAAATTTAGGAAATTTATTATAGAATTGGATGAGTTTTTGGCCTAGAATAGATGTAGCATTGGTGTTTACAAACTTGTTTTCTTATGAATATTATCTATTTGAAAGATTGAAAACATTCAGAGATATGGAAGAAGGAAAGAATATTGGTGGATTAGCTAGCTTAGTTGTGGTTCTTCGATTGAGGTAGGCTATGGGTTATTCAATGTGTTAGATAGACTCTTAATATCAATTGATATTCATTGATGTTGTGAAGTTATTCTATGCATTTAATTATTGTGGTTTGGATGCTTCATATGCATTGTGACTGGTGTGCAATCCCAAGACCATGAAATCCATAATCTTGAACTTGTCTTTTCCAAATTATTCCTTGAATAAAGAAGGTTTGATGAAATATTGTTATTGAAGTGGAAAGTAATGATAAAGAATGATGAAATAAATATAATTGGATCGGGTATCACGTTCCGACACGGTATAATTGGATCGGATGTCACGTTCCAAAATAATATAATTGGATGGGGTTCCAACACGATATATTTGAATCGAGTATCACGTTCTGACACAATATAATTGGATCAGTGTCACGTTCTGACACGATATATTTGGATTGAGTGTCATGTTCTGATCCGATATTATGAGATCGAGTGTCACGTTCCGACATGATACGGCACGATAATGATAAAGAAAAACATATTAAAATGATTTAATATACCGTGACGCCCGGTAAAATTATCAAAATACCCCTAGAGTGAGGGTATGCGCGTAATGCATCTTTTAATGCTCATATGGCAAATCCGAGACCGAATTTGTGACCAGCATGAAAAATTGAGTGGGAAAATGGTCTCGGTCGATTTTTAGAGCGACCCGATCAAAAGATAAATTTTCAATCAAAATTAAAAAATAGTGACGATCCGCGACAGAGGCGTGTCGCGCACCTGTCGCGGAGAGGCACTTGTGTGTTTTTCAAATTTTTCGACGGGATGGAGAAAACTCGTACAAAAACTCTTTTATGAAAATACACTCTTCGCAACCAGTCTGCGTCGCGGATCGTGTATTTTCCGAGCTGGAAAATTTTTAATAATTATGAGAGGAAGTCCTGCCAATTCCCCACCCCTCCTAATCTCTAAAACACGACTAATAATGACATTTCGATGTGTAAAGGGTCTAAAACCCCCATTCTAAGTCCTATTCCCTAATCTAACAAGGCTAGGGCTTGAGGAGAGAAGAGAAGAACTTGTGTGAGGAAATTCGAGAAGAGATCCTTGACGTACTAGGTTATTAGTGGCATCACAAGTATGTAAGGCTAAACTAAAACATGGGATTGTTCTCTCATGTGCCCCATAGAGGTCATAGATGAGTTGATGATTGAAGAGTCTACATGCATGATTTCTTGTTAGTTTTTCTTGAAAATTGATTTGAAATTTCATGTTTTCTATGTTGATGATCATCATACTAATTGCTTTCTTAAATTGAATACTTTCATGAGTATTTGCATAACCCTACATGATTAATTTGAAAAGCATGCATAATGAACTTGACGATTGAGCCTAGAGCTTTGAAATAAGATTGTGATTGTTGACTGTGATTGTGATTGTGATGATGAGTTGATAGAGTTTGATTGTCTTATGAGTCTCTGCAAATAAACTCTACCGATGTGTCTAATCACTTGATTCCTAATGATTGTTCTAAATCTTGAGTCATTGATGAGATTGATTGATGAGTGGGTTAAAGTCCCTATGACATGTTGATTGATGAGAGGGTTAAAATCCCTATGAAATACCGATCGTTGACGGGGTTAAAGTCCCGACGAGATTAGTTTGATTGGATTGATGGTTTTATGAGCATTGAGTCGGGAGGAGTATCAAGCACCGAAATTGGTAAGAGTGAGTCCCACTTGAACCCATTAAACTACGTCGCCAAGCGTAGAAGAGGTTTTCCTCTTGAGTTTATGTCCCTGAAAGCAATAGCGGACTTGTTGAGTTTTCTGTCTCCATCTTGGATTTACCTATTATGGTTTTGATTCGTTCTCTACCTGGCAAGTACCGAACGGCCGTGGCAACACCGGTGGGATATTATACATTCACTGGCTCATAAGTAATTATTATCGGTTAAGAGAAACTCCCATAAATTTCTTATGTTGAGTACTCCGAGTCTAGATAAGATGAGAGGAGGTGAACTCCTCTGAGATGAGATGAGATGAGATGTGATGAGACAGGAGGAGGTAAGCTCCTCTGAGACGAGTCTGAGATGATTGATGAATTTTAAGTTATTGAGGGGTCACTTGTCTACTCTTTATTCTTGCATAGATAGACACTTGAGTAATGATGGGATCTGATGTTTATTTTGAGTTGATATTGTTTCCATACTATTCTACCGGTTTTTGTTTCACTCAGCTATTTTACATACCAGTACATTCCAAGTACTGATGTCCACTCTTGACTGCATCATTTTATGATGCAGAGGCAGGTACTAGAGATCGTCAATAGGCGCTCCATTGAAAATCTGAGATCCGCAGCTAATTGGTGAGCCTCCCCTACTCTGGAGGACCCACTATTTTTATTTCATCATACTTTAGAGTTAGATTAGACTATTACTTTTGTTTTGATTTGAGTAGCCATGGACCTGTCATTGGCACCACATGATTAGTGATAGAGACTTCATAGACGATAGTCGAGCATTGATGTTGAGATTGTGAGCTAGTTCTTTCTACTAGCCTTTATTATTATATATATTCCTTTGAGACTTTAGATGAGATGTGTCCACTACTTACTCGCGGATCCAGCTGTTCCTGTTGAGCAACCCCCTCAAGAAAAGGTCTCCAATTCCGAGTTGCGCTAGGCTATTCAAAATTTAGCCCAGGTTGTCGCAGCACCTGCTGTGAGGCAAGGCGCAGGTGCAATAAATTATCATGACACCTCTAGAGTCCAAGAATTTCTGAGGATGAACCCGCCTGAGTTCAAGGGGTCGGCATTTACTGAAGACCCCAAGAACTATGTAGAGGAACTTGAGAAAGTGTTCCAAGTGATGCACGTGGCTGATGCTGATAGGGTTGAACTTGCTGCCTACCAACTTAAGGGTGTGGCCAGGCTGTGGTTCGACCAATGGAAGAAAGGTAGGAGGGACAATGCCCTGTATATGACTTGGGTAGTGTTTGAGGAGGCCTTCTTGGGACGCTTCTTCCCAAGGGAGAAAAGAGAAGCTAAGGTAAGGGAGTTTCTGAATCTAAAATAGGGTTCAGGGTTCAGGTTCAGGTTCAGGGTTCAGGGTTCAGGGTACGGGTTCATAGGGTTCAGGGTTCAAGGTTCAGGGTTCAGGGTTCAGGGCTCTATGACCGTGCAGGAGTATGGTTTGAAATTCACACAATTATCTCGCTATGCTCCAGACATGGTTGCAGACATGAGGGGAAGGATGGGAATGTATGCCATGGGTAGTCGCCAAGATCAAGAGAACTCCCTAGATTTTGTGACGGGTAGGATTCGAGTCTTTACTTTTGATTGTTATGTTTTGATGGATCCAGGTGCCACACTATCATTTGTATGTCCTTATGTGGCTAATAAATTTGGTAGGACCCCTGAGAGTCTTCTTGAACCCTTTGATATTTCTACACTAATGGATGAATCTATTCGAGCTGAGAGAGTCTATAGAACTTGTGTAGTGTCCATCCATCGTAGGGACACTCTTGTTGATTTGATTGAGTTGGAGATGATTGATTTTGATTTGATCCTTGGCATGGATTGGCTCCACGCCTGTTATGCCTTTGTTGCTTGTAGATTCCGAACTGTTAAGTTCCAATTCCCAAGTGAACCAGATCTAGAGTGGAAGGGTGACTCTGTTACCCCTAGAAGAAAGTTTATCTTATATCTTAGAGCCAGGAAATTGATTTCTAAAGGTTGCATCTATCATCTTGTGCGAGTGAAATCAGACGATGTTGAGTCCGCAACTCTTGAGTCAGTTCTGATTATTAATAAATTTTCGAAAGTGTTTCCTGATGATTTGCCTGGAGTCCCTCCTGATAGGGAGATTGACTTTGGGATTGACGTTCTTCCTGACACCCAACCTATTTCGATCCCACCTTATAGGATGGCCCCCGCAGAGTTGAAAGCGTTGAAGGAGCAACTAAAAGATTTGCTAGAAAAGGGCTTCATTAAGCCAAGTGTTTCACCTTGGGGTGCTGCTGTCCTATTCGTGCAAAAGAAAGATGGGTCCCTCAGAATGTGTATTGATTATAGGCAACTGAACAAGGTCACGGTAAAGAACAAGTATCCCCTTCCAAGGATAGATGATTTTTTGACCAACTTTAGGGAGCCTCTTGTTTTTCTAAGATAGACCTCAGATCTGGCTACCATCAGTTGAAGGTGAGGGAGTGTGACATTCCAAAGACAGCCTTCAGGACTAGATATGACCATTTTGAGTTCTTGGTCATGTTCATTGGGTTGACGAATGCACCTGCCACCTTTATGGACTTGATGAATAGAGTGTTCAAACCATATCTTAACTTGTTTGTGATTGTATTCATCGACGACATTCTGGTATATTCAAGAAGTGAGGAGGAGCATGCTAACCACCTCAGAGTTGTCCTCTAAACTCCTAGGGACCATGAGTTGTATGCAAAATTGTCAAAGTGTGAGTTCTGGCTTAAGTCAGCAGCCTTCCTAGGCCATGTTATTTTCGGTGAGGGTATTTGAGTGGATGCCCAAAAGATTGAAGAGGTTAAGAACTGGCCCCGACAGACCACACTGACTGACATTCGAAGTTTCTTGGGGTTGGCAGGCTACTACCGCAGGTTTGTTGAGGGATTTTATTCTCTATCCGCGCCATTGACCGAATTGACCCAGAAGAAGGTTAAGTTTCAGTGGTCCAAAAATGTGAGAAGAGTTTCCAGGAATTGAAAACGAGGTTGACTACTGCACCAGTCCTAACCTTACCCGAGGGAACCAAGGACTTTGTGATTTATTGTGATGCCTCAATGGTTGGATTGGGATGCGTACTAATGCAAAGGGGGAAGATGATGGCCTATTCCAGGCAACTCAAGGTTCATGAAAGGAACTACCCAACCCATGACCTCGAGTTGGCAGCAGTAGTGTTTGCACTTAAAATTTGGCATCACTACCTGTATGGAGTGCACATGGATGTGTTCACTGACCACAAAAGCTCGCAGTATGTTTTTAGTCAGAAAGAGCTCAACTTGCAACAGAGGAGATCATTAGAATTGCTCAAAGATTATGACATAAGCATTCACTACCACCCAGGTAAAGCTAACGTTGTTGCTGACACTCTTAGCAGGTTATTAATGGGCAACACAACCTATGTGGAGGAAGGAAAGAGGGAGTTAGCCAGAGACGTGCATCGGTTGGCTCAATTAGGAGTTTGACTTGAGGAGAACAATGAAGGAGGAGTTAATGTTCAGAATGGGTCTGCTTCCTCATTAGTGGTAGAGGTGAAGGAAAAAAAAAGACCAAGACCCTGTCATACTCCAATTGAAGGAGGATGTCCACAACCAGAGAGTGATGGTATTTTCCAAAGGGGGAGATGGAGTGCTGAGATATCAAAGTAGATTGTGTGTCCCAAATGTCAATGGCATTCGAGACAGAATCATCACAGAAGCTCATAACACTAGATATTCCATTCACCCTGGCTCCACCAAAATGTACCACGACTTAAGAGAAGTCTATTGGTGGAACAGAATGAAGAGGGACATTGTGGAGTTCATTTCAAAATGCCCAAATTTCCAACAAGTGAAGGTTGAGCACCAAAGGCCAATGTGGATTAGCTCAGAACTTTTAAATTCCAGAATGGAAGTAGGAGATGATTAACATGGACTTTATCACTGGCCTGCCGAAGTCCCGAAAATAACATGATTCGATATGGGTGATCATGGATAGAATGACTAAGTCAGCTCACTTCTTGGCAGTTAAGACAACAAACACTGTGGAGGAGTATGCCAGGTTGTACGTCCAGGAGATTGTAAGGTTGCATGGAGTTTCCTTGTCTATCATCTCGGATAGAGGAGCTCAATTTACCTCCCAGTTTTGGGATCATTCCAGAAAGGCTTGGGTACTAAGATGAACCTGAGTACAGCCTTCCATCTACAGACGGATGGTCAGGCAGCGCATATAATTCAAACACTTGAGGACATGTTGAGAGCTTGTGTCCTTGACTTCAAAGAAAATTGGGATGATCACTTACCATTGGTTGAATTTGCATATAATAATAGTTATCATGCAAGCATTCAGATGGCCCCTTATGAAGCCTTGTACGGAAGGAGATGTAGATCGCCTATTGGGTGGTTTGAGGTTTGAGAAGCGAAGCTGATTGGACTTGATCTTGTTCACCATTCGATAGAGAAGGTCAAGGTCATTAGAGAGAGGTTGAAGACTGCTCAGAGTTGCCAAAAATCTTACACTGACGTGAGGAGAAGAGACTTAGAGTTCGAAGTAGATGATTGGGTATATTTGAAAGTGTCACCTATAAAGGGTGTCCTAAGGTTTGGGAAGAAGGGAAAGTTAAGTCCACGTTATGTTGGACCATATCAGATTGTAAAGAGGATTGGGAAAGTGGCTTACGAGTTAGAGTTGCCTTCCGAGTTAGATGAGGTCCACCTGGTATTCCATGTGTCAATGTTAAAGAAATGCTTGAGAAATCCTGCCTTAGTGATCCCTGTTGATAGCATTGGGGTGAAGGATAACCTATCTTACGAAGAGGTCCCGGTTCAAATCCTTGATCGTCAGATTCGTAAGCTGAGGAACAAAGAAATAGCCTCAGTCAATGTCCTGTGGAGGAATCGATTCGTTGAAGAAGCCACATGAGAAGCTGAGGAGGAGATGAAGGAAAATATCTGCACCTATTCGTGCCAATTGATGAAGAAGATATTGAAGGTAAAAATCTATACTCTCCACTAAGCTGATTGTTCTATTTTCATGTGACTTACTATTATTAAGTCGAGAGTTGATTGATTGAATTTAGTGCGGAAATGAGTCTTCCGTCTATTCGTACCTTAATCCCCACCTTTACTCATCATTCGAGGACGAATGACCTCAAGGGGAGATGTTGTAACATCTGGTAAAATTACCAAAATAACCCTATAGTGAGGGTATGTGCGTAACACATCTTCCAATGCTCATACGGAAAATTCGAGACCGGATTTGTGACTAGCATGAAAAATTGAGTGGGAAAAATGGTCTCGATCGATTTTAAAAGCGACTAGATCAAAAGATAAACTTTTTATCCAAATGAGAAAACAGTGACAATCCGCGATAGAGGACGCGCACCTGTCGAGAAGAGGCACTTGTGTGTTTTTCAAATTTTTTGACGGGATGGAGAAAACTCGTACAAAAACTCTATTATGAAAATACACTGTTCGCGACCAGTCTGCATCACGGATAGTGTATTTTCCGAGCTAGAAAATTCTTAATAATTATGAGGGGCATTCTGCTTAATTCCCCACCCCTCCTAAACTCTAAAACACGACTAATAATGACGTTTCGATGTGGAAAGGGTCTAAAACCCCCATTCTAAGTCTTATTCCCTAATCTAACAAGGCTAGGGCTTGAGGAGAGAAGAGAAGAACTTGTATGAGGAAATTCGAGAAGAGATCCTTGACGTACCCAGTTGTTAGCTGCATCACAGGTATGTAAGGCTAAACTAAAATATGGGATTGTTATCTCATGTGCCCCTTAGAGGTCATAGATCAGTTGATGATTGAAGAGTCTATATGCATAATTTCTTGATGGATTTTCTTGAAAATTGACTTGAAATTTCATGTTTTCTATGTTGATGATCATCATACTAATTGCTTTCTTAAACCAAAGATGATTAATTTGAAAAGCATACATAATGAACTTGAGGATTGAGACTAGAGCCTTGAATTAAGATTGTGATTGTTGACTGCGATTGTAATTGTGATGATGAGTTGATAGAGTTTGATTGTCTTATGAGTCTCTATAAATGAACTCTATCGATATGTCTAATCACTTGATTCCTAATGATTGTTCTAAATCTTGAGTCATTGATGAGATTGATTGATGAGTGGGTTAAAGTCTCTATGAGATGTTGATTGATGAGAGGGTTAAAATTCCTATAAAATACCGATCGTTGACGAGGTTAAAGTCCCTACGAGATTGGTTTGATTGGTTTGATGGTTTTATGAGCATTGATTCGGGAGGAGTATCGAGCACCGAAATGGGTAAGAGCGAGTCCCACTTGAACCCATTAAACTACGTCGCCAAGTGTAGAAGAGGTTTTCCTCTTGAGTTTATGACCCTAAAAGCAATAGCAGACTTGTTGCGTTTTCTGTCTCCATCTTGGATTTACCCATTATGGTTTTGATTCGTTCTCTACCTGGCAAGTACAGAACGGTCGTGGCAACACCAACGGGATGTTGTACAATCACTGGCTCATAAGTGGTTGTTGTCGGTTAAGAGAAACTCCCATAAATTTCTTATCTTGAGTACTCCGAGTCTAGATGAGATGAGAGGAGGTGAGCTCCTCTGAGATGAGATGAAATGAGATGTGATGAGATGAGAGAGGTGAGCTCCTCTGAGATGATTGATGAGTTTTGAGTTATTGAGGGGTCACTTGTCTACTCTTTATTCTTGTATAGATAGACGCTTGACTAATGATGGGATCTGATGTTTATTTTGAGTTGATATTGTTTCCATACTATTCTACCGGTTTCTGTTTTACTCAGCTATTTTACATACCAGTACATTTGAAGTACTGATGTCTACTCTGGACTGCATCATTTTATGATGCAGAGGCAGGTAGTAGAGATCGTCAACAGGTACTCCGTTGAAGATCCGAGATCCGCAGCTAATTGGTGAGCCTCCCCTACTCCGGAGGACCCACTAATTTTATTTCATTATGCTTTAGAGTTAGATTAGACTATTACTTTTATTTTGGTTTGGGTAGCCATGGACCTGTCATTGGCATCACATGATTAGTGATAGAGGCTTCATAGACGATGGTCGAGCATTGATGTTGAGATTGTAAGCTAGTTTTTTCTACTATTCTTTATTATTATATATATTCCTTTGAGACTTTAGATGAGATGTGTCCACTACTTACTTATATTTTCCACTATTCGGTAGAGTTATTTGATGGAATGATGTGATGGAGCTAAGTGGTTCGCTTGGGGACTAGCAATAGTCTTCGAGTGCCGACCACGCCAAGGGTACCCTCTTGGGGCGTGACATATACAGAATCTCAAATAACCCATTTCCAAACAGAAGCATGGTGTGGAGACTTGAGGCCTTATATGTGTTCTAGATATTGTTGGAAGATTATATACTTGTTTTATTGTGTTATCACTTATACTTGTTATTCGTTACTTGCTATTGTTAAAGTACTATAGTTGATTTCCTAATATTACTTTATGTAAATTGGTTTCTATTTGGAGTCGGCCGATGATACCTACTTAGTACATATGTCTCATACTGACTCCTACTTGTATTTTTTTTCTTTATTTGCTTTTATGGAGTACAACGAGTATTCTATCGACTTTGATTCGCCCTTAGCTCTAGTTGGTCATCGGTATATTAAATTTCAGTGTGAGCTAATCTCCTACCTCGTATTGGAGTCTATCAGTTATGGCATGGTGCACTTAGCTGTCGGACATAGACTATTTTATTGATCTATTTTAGTGTTGCTACTCTTAGACTTGGTATTTGAATTAGATGTCCTTGATGTGATGACTTTCAGATTTTGGGGAATGTTATGTAATGGACTTAATGGATTTTATAATTCTTACTTTTATAAGTTTAAACTTCCGCATTAATGTTGTATTTTATAAGTTGAACTGCTAATATAGGTTGAGATTTGTGTCATTGGTTCTCCCATTTAGGAGGTTAGGTGTGAGTGTCACTCACAGCCCATTTTAGGTCGTGACAAATTTGGTATCACAGCTTTAGGTTCAATGATCTTATCATATAAAGACAGGTCTAGTAGAGTCTTGTGGAACAGTACGGGTACGCCTTTACTTTTCTTCGAGAGGGTACAAGACCTTAGGAAAACTCCCTTATTTATTTCTTTCATGCTATTACTTGAATCCAATATGTATCTAGGTGATACCAATTTGTATCTGATCTTCTTCATAGGTGATACCAATTGGTATCTGATCTTCTTCATTCTTTTTCGCAATGGTTAAAACTAGAGCAACATGCAGTTGTTGTAGCTTCTCATATGGATGTATCCTTGGAAACAAATACATTTTCTCATTGAATATAAGCCTTGATTGCTAGTGGTCAACATAATCTCTTCGCCATGTTCTTAAAGTTGGAACTCTCAATCTTCGGGGATATTAAATCTAAGGATGCTTATGAATTTCTTGTCAATTGCGATGAGTTACCTTCAATAAAATATTCAGAGAGTAAAGAGACTACATTAGGCTTGAGAGGAGACAACTAGCATACTTGAGTTTATCGATCCGAAATAATGCACTCTTATTCATACGAATCGTGCATTTAAGCTAGAGCCAGATATGATGTATTCCCAGACTCTGTTCTCCAAATCGTTCGTCAGATGTTATCCTTAAGAGGGAAGTTAAGTTATGGCTATGAATACTTAGTGGTATTTGATCCCCTTGAGAGAAAGTGATTGAAGACTTTTGTAAACTATATGTGATAGAATAATCCTTGATTTAGAAAAATATGGAAACTATGAAGGGTGGGAATAGTAGACGATTGAAGTAGGTAGTTAAGATTCATGTGGTGATAATCTAAGAAATGGGGTAATAAGTCAAGTCCCTTCTGAGTTTGGGCTAAAAAGTAGTAAGTATCATCTAACTTTCAGGATAGAAGGTAGAGAAAGTGTTGTTGGTAGATATGAGATGGAGTACACTCGAATAAGAATGGATTTGATATTGACATGTCATTTTGTTAGTAAACAATCAAGTATAGGTGTTGAATAGAAGAGTAGAGGGCATAAGGTGGTACATCTAAACTAGGCTCATGATTTTGAAAGAAGTGTAACATGAGATTTATATAGTTATGAATATAGCTAGGTAAGGAGGTATAATAGATAAGATAGATACTATTTAACTTATGAAAAGGGAGTGTGATGATAGACTATACTTAGACTCGCCAAGCCATTAGCACCCATTTTTCATTTGTCAGCATTGTTGGAAATGGAGCATCCGGTAATCGATCTGGCACCCTATTGGGGAAATCTATACTGGTTGGGGAAAGAGGTGTATTCCTATATCAAGAGTCTATGCTTGGAGGTGAGTCAAACCCTAAGAGGCACTTGAGCTTTACTAGTGAGGGATGTAAGGTGCACTACTGAAGATAATGATAAGTTTATTGATATGATGAAAAAGTACTTCAAATAGCCTGAAGAATTTAAGCACCTTCAGGAGTGTCCTCATCTTCATTATCAGGTCAGTGTGACACCTGAAGGAGTTGAAGTCCCGCGTAGCCTGGTTGATAAGGAAATGAAAGAGAAGTTTAAAGAAATGCCTAAAGAATATCAACCACCTAGTCCACCTGGACCAGATCCTAAATGGAGATACATGTGGAGAGTTAGTCCCCATACAAAGATCACTTATTATAAGGAACTGAATTCTGAGCCAGTAATACCCGAGGGCTTTCCTGAATGGAAATTTATGATGGACTCATTGGGAGATAAGATGATATTTGTTGTAGAGACTGTTGCACAAATGGTTGCAATTGGTTTTGGTCTCTCAAAGGATGAATTTACTTCCCTGATGAAGCAGGGGCCACAACTCCTAGCTCTAACGGGAAGTAACCTTAGGCTTTATTGCAAAGAGGGAACAATATTTGTAGAATACCACTATGACCTGAACTTCCTTACAATTCATAGGAGACGTTAATTTCCTGGACTAAGTATTTGGCTTAGAGATGGCTAATAATAGAAGTAAAGGTTCCCGTAGGATGCCTCCTTATTCAGGCAAGAAGACAGATAGAATGGTTGATAGTTGGAGAATGCAGGGTTGGCATGCATGAAGTTGTTGTAACTAATAGAACCACTAATGCAATTCAACGAGTTGTGATGCCTGGTAAAATTATCAAAACATCCCTAGAGCGAGGTATGCGCGTAACGCATCTTTTAATGCTCACATGGAAAATCCAAGGCCAAATTTGTGATCAGCATGAAAAATTGAGTGGAAAAATGGTCTCGGTTGATTTTTAGAGCGACCCGATCAACAGATAATTTTTTGATCCGAAGCGCAAAACAGTGTTAGTGTGCGACAGGGATGCATCGCGCACCCATTGCGGACCAGCACTTATATCATTTTGAAAATTTTCGAGGGGACGGAGAAAACTCGTTCAAAATTTTTTTCTGAAAATACATTGTTCGCGACCAGTCCACATCGTGGACTGTGTCTTTTTCAAGTTGAAAATTTCTAAAATCATTATAGGGGCACTCCAGTCAATTCCCCACCCCTCCTAAACTCTCTACAGGATCTAATAAGGTCGTTTTGAAATAAAAAGGGTCTAAAACCTCCATTCTAAGTCCTATTCCATAATCTAACAAGGCTAAGGCTTGAGGAGAGAAGAAAAGAGCTTGAGTTGAGAGATTCGAGAAGAGATCCTCAATATGCTTGGTTGATAGTTGCATCCCAGGTATGTAAGGCTAAACTAAAAGCATGGGATTGTTCTCTCATATGCCCCCTAGAGGTCATAGATGAGTTGATGATTGAAGAGTCTTCATGCATGAATTTTTTCGTATGGTGTTCTTGAAAAATTGATTTGAAATTACATGTTTTCTATGTTGATGATCATCATCACATTTATTTTCTTGAATTGAATATTTTCATTGAAGAACTTGCATAACCCTACATGAGTAAATTGAAAAGCATGCATAATGCACTTGAGAATTGAGTCTAGAGCCTTGAGTTGAGATTGTTGATTGTGATGAGAATGATGATGAGTTGACATAATTTGATTGTCTTGTGAGGCTCTATAAATGAACTCTACCAATGTGTCTATTCACTTGCTTCCTAATGATTGTTATAAATCTTGAGTCATTGATGAGAAGATTGATGAGAGGGTCAAGGACCCTATAAGATGATTGATGAAAGGGCTAAAGTCCATATGAGATACCAGTCGTTGACGGGAAGTGAGTCCCTATGAGATTGGTTGAGATGGAGGTTTTATGAGCATTGAGTCATGGGAGGAGTATCGAGCACTGAAAGAGTGAGAGTTAGTCCGACTTAAACTTGTCAAACTACATCGCCAAACGTAGGAGAGGCATAGAACCATCATATATATTATGGTTCCCAGAGAGTAACGACCCCTAAAAGCAATAGAGGACTTATTGAGTTTGACTCCATATTGGGTAAGGTGATTTGGTTTTTGGGCGTTCCCTACCTGGCAAGTTTGGAACAGCTGTGGCAACATCAGTGTGATTGTTATATATTCACTGGCTCATAAGTGATTATTGTCGGATAAGAGAAACTCCCATAAATTTCCTAACTTGAGTACTCCGAGTCTAAGATGAGTATTGAGATGAGATGAGAGGAGGTGAGCTCCTCTGAGATGAGATAAAATGAGAGAAGGTGAGCTCCTTTGAGATGAGTCCGAGATGATTGATGAGTTTAAGTTATTGATGGGTCACTTGTCTACTCTTTATTCTTGCATAGATCGACATTTGACTATTTGATATGATTTGATGTTTATTTTAAGTTGATGTTATTGCCATACTATTCTATTGGTTTCTATTTCATTAAGCTATTTTACATACCAGTACATTCCAAGTACTGATGTCCACTCTAGGCTGCATTGTTTTATGATGCAGAGGCAGGTACTAGAGTTCGTCAACAGGCGCTCCATTGAAGATGTGAGATTTGTAGCTGATTTTGTGAGCCTCCCCTACTTCGGAGGATCCACTATGATTTATTTATCTTGCTTTAGAGTTAGAAATTGGACTATTTCCTTATGTTGATTTTGGGTAGCCATGGGTCTGTCATTGGCACCACATGAGTAGTAATAGAGGCTTCATAGACGATGGTCGAGCATTAATGTTGAGACTTATGAGCTAGTTCTTCATACTAGCCTTTATTTATATATACTTACTTTTGAGACATTAGATGAGATGTGCCCATTTACTTACTTATACTTTTTATTGTTCAGTAGAGTTTATCGATTGAATGATGTGATGAGACTAAGTGGCTCGCTTGGGGACTGACAATAGTCTTTGAGTGCCATCCACGCCAATGGTACCCTCCTGGGGCGTGAAACGAGCTCTGACGCAAAACTGTAGTCTATGGAGAGTATCCTCAACATTACTTGCACACATAGCATCGGATGCAATGCTGAAACCTTTAGGGAAATTTTCAGACAGTTCTCTTGCAAGCAAGTATCTTCCCATTTATGCCGGTGAATATGTTGAACAAGAGCTTGCTGTCATAAATCTCAAAGGTAATAAAGGAGCTTGATAATCGTTACTTAAGATAGTAAGTGGATACCTACAACTCTCAACTCTGTAGCTATGAATGACGAAGCAAATTGGAATTGGATTCTTTGTCAATTCTTGGCCAATAAGCAGTCACATAAAGGAGCAAAGTATAACGGTTTCAGCAATTCCCTGTTTTACGTTTGTTAAACATTAAGGTGATTCAATGTATTTCCCAAATGACTGCATGATATTGCTTGGTTTGTTCTATCATTTGATTGGCTAAAAGATGAAATGTCAAGCCATGCAAGTTTGGTAGTGTTGGCTTTGGTTGATGTATTAACGGTTAGTGTTTATTCAAAAAGAAAATAATATACCATGAGATAAAGGTTAATTTCTTATCATAAGACCTAGTGGTTTAACATTTCTTGACTTTATCTAATAGTTTAGAGTTAGTATAGTATGCAAAGAGTATGGATGTATGTGTTTAGCACTAGATCCTATGCTGGAACTTTAGGTGAGCATTATGGAAAGAGGGATAGCACGACGAAAGTGATACTATTAGTTGGGAGATTTGCTCTAGTAGGCTTGACATAGCATAAGAGAGAAATTAAGATGTTGACATAAAAGAAGTGTGATGTTACGAATACGGTGAATGTGACCCTTAGATGAAAATAGTGAATTGAGGCTAACTCATTAGAGAAGAAAAGGGCCTAAGATTTATACCTAAGATAGTATATAATTGTGTGACACTTTAAGTTTATGATTTACTATGGGTACCTAGATAGTATATGTGACTTTATGTTCAAGGTAGAATGTTTTCTCAAGGTATGAATTAGTAAAGTATGAAGTGATCAAATTGTATTGATGTTGAACATTTTAAAGGACTTATGCATGATTTGGATTGTAAAGTTAATTACTTTTAACTATTAAAGGACCTAAGGAAGAGTGTTACTTAAGTTTATGTTTAGAGTATGAGAAAAAAACTATATCATGAGTTATTGGTTAAAGGATATGATTGGTGGACAAGTTAGTTACAGGAATAACAATAAGATATACTTAACAACTTGAGGTATTTGAAATTTACTTTATGAAAGGAATGTGAGAAAGGTTAAGGTATACGACATCTCGAATAGATTTTTCATTCGAAGTTGAAGATGATGTGGATTTTCACCTTTGACTTCATATATTATCATATATTATGGACTGCACCAACACAAACTTATTAGGGGTTTATCCATAATTTTTATGAAGAATGAATTTAATTCAACTGACAAATAGTGATGTGAGGAAGATGTTACAATATGAATTTAATTCAACTGACAAATAGTGATGTGAGGAAGATGTTACATTCATTTAAATTTAGATTATCCGAATTATGGTGGATGACTTATGGAGGAACTACAGTATGGACCTAAAGTTCTACATGATTATTAAGGATTTTGAGGCTATTGAAGCTACTCTTTTGCTGAGAGTACACATACTATTGTGATACTCTCTTGGTAAAGTAAGGTGCTTCTGGAGACTCGGTCATTCTAGATATGATAGAATAGATGTTCTTTTGGAGCAATTGAAGTTTTTTTAGTGATTCTACAAGTACCATCTTGATTATAAAAATTTATAGAAGAGCTACCATGAATACTTATAGTTGTCCGGCAGTCTTAAGATTCATCTCATTATTGAGATCATGTTCTGTCTATATATGATTGAATGTGGGGCCTGTTGAGTCTAGCTCTATCGCTCTTAAGGGTTGTTTACAGTCACTACTATTGAGCCATTATTTTTTATAGTGTTGTTACATGTTCTATATGTTTAAATTGATCGCTTACTAAGTGGTTACTTGATCATTTTCTTTGTTGAGTTAGAAAATTTTAATTTTCTATGATAAGTATTCAATGTCTAAAGATCACATTTTATAACTTAAGCTCGTGAGAAAGGTAGATTGAAGGAATGAAATCTTGAAAATATTTGTTATGGTTTTTGCATCATGAGTGAGGGATGGTTGGTTCTGGTTCATTTCTGATTGTAGCCAATATTGTTGGTTCATAATTATATCATGGTTATGTGAGAAAAGATTTGTCTAAATGGTTATGTCATGATCGAGTGAGTTTTGGTTCTGACTGGGTTCATGAGTTAGTCTTTGACTTGAAAATCATTTCTAATTCTAAATCTACAAAAATTTGATTAAAAAATTTAATTCTTAGTAGTTGATCTTGATGGATGATTTTAAGGAGGAGCTTAAATGGAGAGATGAACACCGACTTTAGAAGATCATAACTCGGGCTTTTGATAACATCAGTTATTCTAACTTCTCCTTATTTTGACCGTTCGAAGATGAACGATGGGTAAATTGGTATCCGATGTAACAACCCATTAAATGCTTTTGAGATAGAGAGTTTCGTATATTATAAAAGATTTAACTTGTAAATTTTAAAATGGGCTTTTTGGACTATTTGATATTTTTGGTTATTTAGTTAAAAAGTAATATTAGATAACTAATTTAATTAGTGAGTTAAAGTGGTAATTTATGTAACCTCCTATATTACTTATTCCTTATATATTAAAATAAGTTAGTAGGGTTTGTCACTTGTAGGACATAATTATTTTAGTAAGACAAGAAAAAGAGTTAGAGAAAAACTTACATTCGGCAAAGATAATTAGAAGAGCGGCTTCATCAGGTTAGAATTATGTGTCCTCAATCTGTGCACTTGTTGTATATACATTTAAGTGATATTAATTTCTTTTTTTAATAATTGGTAATGATGTGATTTAAGATGTTGTAACATAGTTCTTATCTTTATAAATAAATTCATGAAAAAAGGGGGTTAATAGATTATGATGGGTAAGCATGATAGAATTATGGGATAATGATGAGGTAATGATTAGAGGAGAGTATATTTGAATAAGGCAATAATAGTTAGGTTAATGTACTGTAGAATTGGGTAAGTTTTCGGCCTAGAATAGATGTAACATTGGTGTTTACGAACTAGTGTTCTTATAAATATTATCAATTTGATAGATTGAAAACATTCGTAGATATTAAAGAAAGGAAGAATATTGGTGGATTAGCTAGATTGGTTGTGGTTCTTCAATTGAGGTAGGTTATGGTTTATTCTATGTGTTAGATAGACTCTTAATAACAATTGATATTCATTCATGTTATGAAGTTATTCTATGCATTTAATTATTGTGGTTTGGATGATTGATATGAGTTGTCTGTCTGCAATCCCAAGACCAAGAAATCCATAATCTTAAACTTGTCTTATCAAAATTATGCCTTGAATAAAGAAGGCTTGATGAAATATTGTTAATGAAGTGGAAAGTGATGATAAAAAATGATGAAATAAATATAATTGGATCGGGTGTCACGTTCCGGCACAATATACTTGGATTGGGTGTCACGTCCGACAGATATATTTGGATCAAGGTGTCACATTTCGACACGATATAATTGGATCGAGTTTCACGTTCTGACACAATATATTTGGATCAAGTGTCATGTTTCGACACAATATTATGGGATTGGGTGTCACGTTCCGACACGATATATATTGGATTGGGTGCCACGTTCCGGCACGATAATAATAAAGGAAAACATATTAAAATGATTTAATATACTCAACCTCAAATAACCCATTTTCTAACAGCAGTATGGTGTAGAGGCTTGAGTCCTCATGTGTGTTCTTGATATTGTTGGTAGACTATATACTTGTTTTATTATGTTGTCACTTATACTTGTTATCTATTACTTGCTATTGTTAAAGTACTATAGTTGATTTCCTGATATTACTTTATGTATATTGGTTTCTCTTTGGAGTTGGCCGATGATACCTACTTAGTACATATAAGTCATACTGACTCTTATTTGTATTTTTTTCTTTGTTCGCTTTTTGGAGTGCAGCGAGTATTCTATCGATTTTGACTCGCCCTCAGCTCTAGCGATCATCGGTATATCATATTTCAGGGTGAGCTAATCTCCTAGCTCGTATTGGATTCTATAGGTTATGGCATGATGTCCTTTGCTCTCTGACATAAACTATTTTATTGATCTATTTTAGTGTTGCTACTCTTAGACTTGGTATTTGAATTAGGTATCCTTGATGTGATGACTTCCAGGTTTTGGAGAATGTTATGTGATGGACTTAGTGGATTTTGTAATTCTTACTTTTATAAGTTTAAACTTCATCATTAATGTTGTATTTCATAAGTTGAATAACTAATATATGTTGAGATTTGTATCATTGATTCGCCCACTTAGGAGGTTAGGTGTGGGTTCTACTCACGACCCATTTTAGGTCATGACATAGAGATTGAAGGTGTTACACGAGAAATAAAAGATTTGCAATTGCAAGTCCATTAAAAGCAGAAGAAACATATATTAATTGAGAAATGTGTGATTTTGCAGAAACGGAAGCTCTAGAAGTGCAAGAAAGAAGAGCAGTTGAAGAAGAAGTAGAGCAAGCCATTTGCAAGAATTGAGAAATGAATGTACAATAGAGAAAAAGGTATTTGATAAAGTTAGGGAAAGTGATCCTATCTACTGATTTGAAAGGTGTAAGATGGAGAAATTGTTTTGTGTAGGGTTTCGTGGATAAGTAGATTCATAGGTTTTGGAAGGATTTTTGCCCTTTGGTGAATGGTTGAGGGGATATGATATCTATTTTGTAAAGTTTTTTCTTTAAATGACATTATATATTCTTCGTTCGAGTTTATGTGATACAACTAAATCTTGTGATGTCAATTGAGATTTAATTGCATTATATTAAATATGTTATAATTATTTAAAATATTTTAGGTTGTTAGTTATTTATAATACATAAATCGATTTATATGCCAACAGTCAAAAGTACTTTTGTACAACACAACAAATTTAAGTTTTTACTTATTACTCCATCTATTTAAAAAAGAATGATCTACTTTTTATTTTGATTTGTTTAAAAAAGAATGACCTATTTTGTTTTGTTGCAAAACTTGAACTTTAACTTTACACGTGCCATGTTTAAGGCCACAACATTAAAGGGTATTTTGGTACATTTGACATAAATTTAATTTAGAGCCACAAGATTCAAAGGCCTTCTTTATTTTCATAAATTTTCTGCCAAGTCAAATCAACTTATTCTTTTTAAACAAAGGGAGTATAATTTATAATATTTTGAATTTGAATTAAACATAAAACACACCTATATTTGAAATAATAAACAAAGTTTAAAAGTTTAAACTTCTAGATTCAAATAGTACCACAAAAATTTAAATCATTTATAAAATTGAATAAATGAAAGTAAGAAAAATTTTACCCAAAACTTATATTTATAAACACATGATACACGTGCAATGCATATGCTCTGAACTAGTATTTTTAAAAAAAAGAATCTGGAAGAGAAAGGAAAGGGGAGGAAGAGAGAGAAAAATATTTTTTTTCTATTTTGGGTAAAAAAATACAATCATTTTTTACAACATCAAAATATGTATTGAAATTGATAAATAATGTTATATAATGTATGACCCAACAATAATTTCCTCCTTTTATAAAGGAATTGACCTAAACTAGGCCCAAGAAGCCCAATAGAAAATGTGAGCGTCATTTTTGTGCAATTCACGTCCCTTACTTCTTTATTTTACCACCCGGGACGACGCCGTATTAATACGGTTTGTAACCCTCTTTTCGGGCCAAAATAGGAATTTCAATACAGAAGGTAAAAAGAACATGGAAAGTAATCCAAATCGCCCTAGTAACACAATTCCAGAAAAACCATTAAAAAGACACAAACACATCAGTTTCATCTATTCCTTTTTCCTGAACTCCTGCGGCGTAGATCCGAGGAGTTTCAGATAAAAACAGCAGTCTATATAAACCCTAGCCCCCAATCGCTTTTACCCTCTCGTCCTTATTCCTTAGATCTTTTCCTCATCTCTATCAGGTTAGTTATGTTCTTTTTTTTTGTGTTTCTTGTGATGTAATCTTTGTCTTTGTATTCAAGTTTTAATCTTGACGATTGGTTGTTGGTAAGAGTTCATTTCTACAGCTGGGTTTTGAGTTATGTAGCTGTTTCTGATGGTGGGGTGATTTTTTGTATTTTTTTTCTGTGTGTGATTTTACTATTCTCTTTATAGAGATCTGTTTGATATGATTTCCTTGATTGTACGAACATCGTCTTTGTTACTTTTCTGTTAGGAAGGTGAGCTATTTCATCTCCTAATGAAGGGGTGGTTAGTGAGTTTACGCATGTTTTGATGCAATAGGTTCTTTAAGTAATGATTGTCTTGTGAGGAGTTCATCAGTTCTGGATGTGTACGTTTGCTATTGGAAAACTGGCTAGCTGGGTAGTTATCATGTATAGGAAGTAATCTGGAAATTATAATTCCTTCCCCTGCCATCTGTTCTCTGTCTTTCCTGTTATGCTTTGACATGTTTGAGGGTGATAGGTCTGCCCTTGTCACTTTGACACAGCATTACATAACTTGAAAGGTTTGTTAAAACTGTTGTTTTTCATGTCTATCTTCTCTTTCTGTGCTTTGTGCTTCATATAATAAAGACAGACATACATTCTATTGTGCCCTCCTCCCTTTCAATATTAGAAAGGAAAAACAGATGATAATTATTGCTTCTACAATTATTGACATCTGTGATATTTTCTTAGTAATGTTTTGTCTTTTCCTTTTTATCGAGTTCAAGATTGTTTGATGACTTCGTATGAGTAATACAATTGTTTTTTGTTTGCTATAGTCATGGCTGGCTTGGCACCGGAAGGTTCTCAATTTGATGCTCGTCAGTTTGATGCTAAAATGACTGAGCTGTAAGTTGTTTTCTCTAATTTGTAACCAATTGGATGCTTATCTTTCAGCAGAAAACTACACTTGAGTCATATTTCCTCCTTTTACTGCTTTAGTTATCAATTGCAGTTATCTTGTGCTTACTCAGTTTGTAGCATTATTGATGTTTGATATGCTGAAACACAGGCTTGGGACTGAGCAGCAGGAGTTCTTCACATCCTATGATGAGGTTTATGACAGTTTCGATGCCATGGGTTTGCAAGAAAACCTTCTTAGGGGCATCTATGCTTATGGTAAATGCACTTCTTAATAGCACAAGTGGTTTTCCTCTCCCTTCTTAGATTTCGCAGGGCATTGAACGCCTCTCTTAAATTGCTTGAAGGTTTTGAGAAGCCATCTGCTATCCAGCAAAGGGGTATCGTTCCTTTTTGCAAGGGTCTTGATGTGATCCAACAGGCACAATCCGGAACGGGAAAGACAGCAACTTTCTGCTCTGGGATTCTCCAGCAGCTTGATTACAGCTTAGTTGAATGTCAGGCATTGGTTCTCGCTCCAACACGTGAGCTTGCCCAACAGATTGAGAAGGTTATGCGAGCACTTGGTGACTATCTTGGTGTGAAGGTTCATGCTTGTGTAGGAGGTACCAGTGTCCGTGAGGATCAACGTATCCTTCAAAGTGGTGTTCATGTGGTTGTCGGTACTCCTGGCCGTGTATTTGACATGTTGCGCAGGCAGTCTCTTCGCCCTGACCACATCAAGATGTTTGTTTTGGATGAAGCTGATGAAATGCTCTCAAGAGGTTTCAAGGATCAGGTTGCTTTTTTCTCCTTTCATTTTTTTTTCTTCAGGTGTAATTTTCTTACTCCCTCTGTCCTATTTTATGTGGCACACTTTGCTTTTTAGTCCGTCCTAAATAGAATGTCACCTTATTATAATTAGAAACAATTAGAGCTTGTTTGGAAGGGCACCCTGGTAATTGGATTTCGTGGAATTGGGTGTAATTACACTGTCTGACCTGTATGGTTGAACAGGTAATTACATGGTCAGCAGGTAATTGGGTGTAATTGACTGGGTATAATTACCCTTTCCAATTCATAGGGGGAGGCTGTGAATGGCAGGTAATTACATGGTGTAATTACATGTTAATTACGTTTTAATGTCTTTCTTTTGTTTTTATTTTTATATTTTCATTTTAATTTATTTGTATTTTGATAATTTAAATTCTTTTTATTTTGATTATTCTAATTTTTCTAAAATTATATTTTATTTTATAATATTTATTTTTTATTTCATTCTTATTCTCAATTTTTGTTATGTGATTCCATATAATTTTTCACATTATATTATTTTTTTTAATTATTCTATGCTTTATTTTATTTTTCACTAGCGTGATTTTATTAGCATTCTAATTTTTAAATAAAAGTTGAATTCATTGTTGGATAAAGTTATAAATATACGTATTTTTTTCTTTTAAATCATGTTTATGTATGTTATATTGAAATTTGGCATAAGAGTATTATGTTAATTTTTTTTTTATTTTGAATGTAAAACTTATGTTATATTTTTAAGTTTCACTTGTTTTTGTAGTATTGACTTGATATTTCACATTACAAGCCATTTATTTTTTTTAAGTTATATTAGCTAAGATTAAGTTTTTATCAAATATTTTAACAATATACCATGACATTATATTTATAGATTTAATATTTTTGTCAAACACATTTCATGATGTTCACATAAAACTTATATTTTTAGTTTTTATAATTAATTTAATTAAAACATACTAATTTAAAAAATATAAACTGATTTTTTTATAATATTAATTAAAATATATATTTACTAATTAATATATTTTTAAAAGACAATATATATCTTAAATATTTATTTTAATATTATTTATAAATACCTATATTTGTCTAATATAAATTTTTAATTTTAAATAATTAACTTTTATTACACCAGCCAGGTGGCTTTCCAAATAGACCCATAACCCTTAACGTTACTATTCATTTTTGACCTTTATGAAATGAATCTCAGCCAAACAAATACCTAAGAATTGCTTTACACCATAAGTTTCAAAAGTCTTTTCTTCTTAAACACCGTGCCTAGTCAAAGGGTGCCACATCAAATGAGACGGGAGAGTATTTATTAGGTTTTTGCAAAAATGGGGCTACCTTTTTCTTTTTATTTGGGGTGGATGTGTGGGTAATTAAAAATCTAGTATTTGTATGCATCTTTTCTTAGTCATATGTTAGATTTGTAAAAGATTTGCACATAATTGATATTAACCTTTTAATGGGAGTTCTATCCATTCTCGTCATTATTGGCCCTATTATGCTTTAATATCTGTGAGAATCGCTGCAGGACTTTGCTGGTTCTTCGACCTTATTTTCTATCGTATCTCCGGTGGACCTAATCTATAAGCTGAGTTATTGCTCCCAATGCTCACATATAGTGTCTCATTTGAAAGTTTTATTATTTTCCAGATATATGACATTTTCCAATTGCTGCCACCAAAGATTCAAGTTGGCGTTTTCTCTGCCACAATGCCACCAGAGGCCCTTGAAATTACTAGGAAGTTTATGAACAAACCTGTGAGGATTCTTGTGAAGCGTGATGAGCTCACTCTTGAAGGCATCAAGCAATTTTATGTCAATGTTGACAAGGAAGAGTGGAAGCTTGAAACTCTTTGCGATCTTTACGAGACCTTAGCCATTACCCAGAGCGTCATCTTTGTGAATACCAGGCGCAAGGTTGATTGGCTCACTGATAAGATGCGTAGCCGTGATCATACAGTATCTGCAACTCATGGAGACATGGACCAGAACACTAGAGATATCATTATGCGCGAGTTCCGATCTGGGTCGTCTCGTGTGCTCATCACGACTGATCTTTTGGCACGTGGTATTGATGTGCAGCAAGTATCCCTTGTGATTAACTATGACCTGCCTACTCAGCCAGAAAACTACCTGCATCGTATTGGTCGTAGTGGGCGATTTGGAAGGAAGGGTGTAGCTATCAACTTTGTCACAAAGGATGATGAAAGGATGCTTTTTGACATTCAGAAGTTTTACAATGTTGTAATTGAGGAGCTGCCAGCCAATGTGGCCGATCTTCTTTGAGGTGGTTTTGGTTCTCTGAGGTGAATTCTTCCTTGTATCAAGTAATTTAATATTTTATTCTTAGGTAAGTTAGAATTGCACTGGACTGAAAATTGGGAAATGCAGTAGTTTCCGTGATTTGCCATGGGAATTGTAGTTCTCCAATTGGGTTGGACTTATTTGCAAATTTTTGTTGGTTTGTCTTTTTGTATTGTAAGTCCACTACTACGTCAGGTTTGGGATGTTCTTTGAATTTTGTTTATTTGAGATATTAACTCTTCGCCTTGCTTTTCAGTTGTTGTATAAGGAAGGCTTCTAAAGACAATTTGTTCATCTGTATTAACTCTTCGTCTTCCTTTTGATTTTTGTTTCTCTTTGATGCTACTTGGAAGGCCATGTGTTGACTAGTATCATATTTGGAAATTGGAATTTAGCACCCATGTGAAAGCTTGAACAACTTATGGCATGTCTTGGAGTCGTAAGGATAATGACTCATTTCTTCTTTGGTTTACAAAATATAAAATCCTTCGTCAAAGAGAAATCCATGAGTTGAGAATATTCAGCTTTTGACTTATGGAGGCATAAGTTAATCCAGACATCCTCTTTCCTCATCTCTTAATAAATAAATGTGTCCTTTAATTTGATTTCAATTTGTACCTATATTTCTTAAAACTTTGGGTTTGTATTTGAATATGTAAAGTTGAACAAGTAGACATATGTGTTCTATATGACCAACCGGTGTCCTATGTAAGTAGTATACATTTGAATATATAAAGTTGAACAAGTAGACATATGTGTTCTATATGGCCAACCGGTGTCCTATGTAGCATCCAATAAGTATTATATTAGGTTGGATGTCTCTACTTGTTTAATGTTATATAAATGTTTACTTGTGCACATTCAAAGTTAGAGGACAAAGTAGCCAATTGAAATCAAGTAAAATGAGAATGTTTATATATTATGCCTCAGATTTGACTTTTTAGATCTCCTAATTCAAAGTACTGCTATTTTTGAAATTTTGTTTGTCATTTTGTGTTTAAAACAAGTTAAACAATTTACAGCTTGTTTGGATGGTGGTTTTTCATGATATGGTATGGTATGATTATTAAGAGAACAATGTTTAGCAACAAGAAATGGTACAAATTAAAGTAGAAGAGCTATTATTTAACCATTATTGAGCAATAAACATTTGTATTCTTAACGTAAACATTATAATGAGGTTGAGTTTTATATTCTTAACGTTAACCCTATAATGAGGTTGAGGTTTTTCTTCTAGAAATTGAAGCTCCATCCGACCATCACAGTTGAGTCACAGTCCACTTTGTTATTAACCCTATAGGCTATTAGTGGTGACTACTATACAGGGGTGGCAAAATTAAGTCCAACTTGTCCAATTCGTTCAATTATTAGTTCAACTCATTTCAACCCAATTCATTTTAACCCATTTAAAATTGAGTTGATATGCAACCTGAGTTGACTCGAGAGAGATTTTATTAAAATATTTTCAAAATATTTTTTAAAAATTTGATATGTTTTATATAGCTATAATAAAGAAATAATTTAATTAAGTATTAAAATATTGAAAAAGAACAAATAAAATAAGTAGAACTAAGTAAAAATTGGGTCGGGTAGTCTTGATCCACTTTATAGGCGTTACTCAACCCATTGTGACCCAAGCGCATTTGAGTTGGGTTGGGTCTTGATCCATTTGTTGTCTTGACTCATTATAACCCATTCAAATTTGACCCAACCCACCCAATTGTCACCCCTAACTATATATCACCCAATCACTTCTGTAAGTCGAGGCAATCATCATTTATAATGGTATATTTACATAATTTTACCGTGTTAAAAGTAATTACGTTTTTTTAAATCCTTTTTAAATCATTAAAATGTTTTAGATTTATAAAATTTAGGATACATCAGAAAAATCTACGGATACAAAGCTCACGGAGTGCAAACGATACATTACTTAAAAGGGTGATTAAATTAAGGGTGACAAAAAGGTTTTCAAATTTTAAAAAAGTGACTCAAGTTTTAAGAATTGGATGTAGGTGACAAGTTTATAATATTTGACCGTTTTCAAAGAAATCGTCAATTTTTTTTATATACTTTAACCCTCTAAAATAAAACCATAATTTTTATAATTTCGGAATTGTCAATCACTTCCTTTCCTCCTCCCCCTCCTCCTTCTTCTTCTTAATTTTGTTGTTCTTGTGTTCTCCCAACAGCTAGAGCTGAAAATTTTTAGGGGGAAAAATAATTTGTAAGGTATTTGTTCGTATAGTTTTCAAAATTACTTAAAAGTTAACTTTTAATTATTATTATGACTAAAAAAGTGAATGGGATATTGTTCAATTGAATTTTGTGTTTTTTTTTAATTATTGTTTCAGCCATTTTTGCAATCTCAATCATTGTTGAGCCTTTTCACCAACGTTATAGCAGGTGTTGAAATAGATCACGCAATTACTGAAAAATATATAATAATAGTCGAAATATTTTTTCAGCAACTGAGTCATCGATTGCAGTAACTGCTAAACAAAATATAATTATTGATGATTATATTTCATGTAACGCCCGATAAAATTAGAAAAATACTCCTAGAGGAGAGGTACGCGTGTAATGCATCTTCCAATGCTCATATGGAAAATCCGAGGTCGGATTTGTGATCGACACGAAAAATTGAGTGGGAAAATGGTATCGGCCAATTTTTAGACCGATCGGATCAAAAGATAATTTTTCGATCCGAAAACGAAAATAGTGAGAGTGCGCGACGGAGGCGCGTCACGCCTTTGTAGTGGACCCACACTTATGTTTCTCTAAAAAATTTTGACGGGATTGGGAAAACTCGTTCAGAAATATTTTTGGAGAAAATACACTGTGCGCGATCAGTCCGTGTCGCGGACTGGGCTATCGCGAAGCTGAAAAATTTCTAAATTTTGTGAGGGTCATCCCGATCAATTTCCAACACCTTCTAAACTCAATACATGATCTAATTTGGTCGTTTTGACGTTAAAAGGGTCTAAAACCCCATTCTACGTCCTTTTCTAATAATTGGAAAAGACTAGGGCTTGAGGAAATAGGAGAAGAGCTTATTATTGAGGAATTCAAGAGGAATTCTTGAAGGTGATTGTTGATAGCTTCATCCAAGGTATGTAAGGCTAAACTAAAACAATGAGATTGTCCTCTCATGTGCCCCGTAGAAGGTCATAGATGAGTTGAAAGTCTAATGAGTCTACATGCATGAATCCTGATGGTTTTTATTGAAAATCTTGTTAAATTCATATATTTTCCTATGTTGATGATCATCATAAACTTGTTTTCTTGACTTGAATACTTTCATGAAAAATTGCATAATCCTATATGACTATTTTGAAAGCATACACAAATGAACTTAAGAATTGAGTCTAGAGCCTTGATTTGGAGGATGTCAATTGTGATTGTGATGAGAGAATGATGATGAGTTGATAGAATTTGATGGTCCCGTGACCTCCATAAATGAACTCCACTAATTTTCTATTCGATTGTCCCCTTACGATTGTTCCATATCTTGAGTCATCGATTGAAATGTTCCTTGATGAGAGGGTTAAAGCCCCTATAAGATTGATTGATGAGAGGGTTAAAGCCCCTATAAGATTGATTGATGAAAGGGTTAAAGCCCCTATAAGATTGATTGATTATAGGGTTAAAAGTCCCTATGATTGGATTGGCTTGATTGGATGGATTTTTCTCTGAGCTTTGAGTCATGGGAGGAGTATCGAGCACCGAAAGAGTAAGAGTTAGTTCGACTTGCACTCGTCAAACTACGTCACTAAACGTAGGTGAGGATTAGAACCATCACACTATATTGTGGTTCCCTCTTGATTAGAAGTTCCTGAAAGCAATAGAGGACTTAGTTGATTGATGTTTCCTGTAGTGGATTTGATTCATTCCCCATCTGGCAAGTTTCAAACGGCTGTGGCAACAACAACTTGACTGTTGTACATTTACTGGCTCATAAGTGATTGTTGTAGGAGAAGAAAAATTCCCAGAAAGTTCCTACCTTGAGTACTCTGAGTCGAGATAAGATGAGATGTGATGAGATGAGTTCCATTGAGTTGAATTGAGTTGAGTAGATTGATGAGTTTGATTGGTTGATGGGTCACTTGTCCACTCTTGATTCTTGCATAGATAGACATTTGACGTTTGATTTGATTTGATTCGATGATTGTTCTGAGTCGATGATTGTTTCATATTATTCTACCTGTTTCGATTTCATTTAGCTCTTTTACATACTGTACATTCCACGTAATGACACCACTCGGCATTGCATCATTTTCTGATGCAGATACAGGGATTAGGGATCATCAACCGACGAATTGTTGAAGATCCAAGACGTTCAGCTGATTGGTGACCTCTCCTACTCTAGAGGGTTCGCTACCTTTATTTTATCATGCTTTTGAGTTAGATTAGACTTATCTTATATTTTGATTTCGATAGCAATGGGTCTGTCATTGGCACCACTTAATTAGTTATAGAGGTTTCATAGATGATAGTCGAACGTTGACGTTAAGATTGTGAGCTAGTTCTTTCTACTAGTCTTCTATTATATATATATTATTTGAGGCATCAGATGAGATGAGCCAATTAACTTTCATTTACTTCCGCTGATCTGTAGAGTTATTGGAATGAATGGATGTGATGAGGCCAAGTGGTTCTCTTGGGGACTAGCAATATTCTCTAGGTGCTGGCCACATCTTGGGTACCCTCCCAGGGCATGATAAACTTGGTATCAGAGCACATATTTCAAGTATCTTAGGGAGTTTATGAAGCCGTGTCTAGCAGAGTCCTTATTATTGGTGTGAAGAGCTCCACATCCATAATTTGGAGGCTATAGGATATTTAGGAATTGTTTCACTTCTTTCATGTTCAAAATCGTGCGATAGAGTTATATTCTATGAAAGGTTCTTCTCTAATTCATGCTCTATGCATTGCAGAGTTATGATCATGCCTCCTAGAAGAGCCTTCAGAGGTAGGGGACGTCTCACCAGGCAAAATGTCAACCCACCTAAGCCTCAAGGACACGAGGAGCCTACGAACCAAGCTTTCCCTGTTGAGCAGCCCCCACAAGATGAGGTCTCTAATGCTGAGCTATGCTAGGCTATTCAAACTCTAGCCCAGGCTGTCACAACACCTGTTGCGAGACAAGGAGCAGGTAGACATGATTCCCATGACACGTCTAGAGTCTGGGAATTCTTGAGGATGAATCCGCCCGAGTTCACAGGGTCTGCATCCAGTGAGGATCCTGAGAACTATGTGGAGGAGCTTCAGAAGGTGTTCCAAGTAATGCATGTGGTTGATGCTGATAGGGTTGAACTGGCTTCTTACCAACTCAAGGGTGTGGCCAGACTATAGTTCAACCAATGGAAGAAGGGTAGAGGAGATGATGCTCCATTGTTGACTTGGGCACTGTTCGAGGAAGCCTTCTTGGGACGTGTTTTCCCAAGAGAACGAAGAGAGACCAAGGTAAGGGAGTTCTTGAATCTGAAGCAGGGCTCTATGACTATGCAGGAGTATGGGTGAAGTTCACGCAACTATCTCGCTATGCTCCGGATATTGTTGCTAACATGAGGGGAAGTATGGGGATGTATGTTGATGGGTTAAATAGAGGGCCCAAGAGAGATGGGAGGGGAGCAATGCTTGTGAGTGATATGGATATTGGGCGATTGATGACATTCGTGCAACAAGCTAATGAGGAGAGACAATAAGATAAGGAAGAGTTCAGACATAAGAGAGCAAAGACATCCAACCATGAGGTTGGAAGGAAAAGTAATGGTAACCGATTCGCAGCACCATCATTTGCTAGTGCACCTGTGCCTAGAGGCAGAAATGAGTAGAAGTCTCAGAATGTTGGAACCCATGAATCTCAGTCACAAGCTAGTGTGGCTCAAGGTTTGCATGGTAAACCACCATGTGGTAAGTATCGCAAGATGCACTTGGGGAGATATCATGAAGGGAATGATGTATGCTGCAAATGTGGCTAAGCGGGTCACTACCAGAAAGACTGTCCAAAGTGGGCTGATCGGGCTCAATATTCTACACTAGCCCCGCTAGCCAGAGGAAACCAGAGGGGTGCTACGTCAGACGCAAGCGTAGCTACAAACCATTTGTATGCCATGGATAGTTGCCAAGATCAAGAGAATTCCCCAGATGTTGTGACGGGTATGATTTGAGTCTTTACTTTTGATTGTTATGTTTTGATAGATCCTGGTGCCACATTGTCATTTGTAACTCCTTATGTGGCCAGTAGATTTAATAGAATCCCTGAGAGACTTCTTGAACCCGTTGATGTTTCTACTCTAGTGGGTGAGTCTATTCAAGCAGAGAGAATCTATAGAGCGTGTGTAGTGTTCATCCATCATAGGGATACTCTTGTTGATTTGGTTGGGTTGGAGATGGTTGATTTTGATTTGATCCTTGGCATGGATTGGCTTCACGCCTGTTTGCCTCCGTTGATTGTAAGTCCCGAACCGTTAAGTTCCAATATTCGAATGAAATGGTTCTCGAGTGGAAGGGTGATTTTATTGCGCCTAGGGGAAAGTTTATCTCATACTTTAAGACCAGAAAGATGATTTCCAAAGGTTGTATCTATCACCTCGTGCGAGTTAAATCTGATGATGTTGAGTCTCTTAATCTTGAGTCAGTCCCGATTGTGAATGAGTTTTCTAGATGTGTATCCTGATGATCTACTTGGAGTCCCTCCTGATAGGGAGATTGACTTTGGGATTGATGTTCTTCCCGATACCCAGCCTATTTCGATTCCACCTTATAGGATGGCCCTCGCTGAGTTGAAAGAGTTTAAAGAACAATTGAAATATCTGTTAGGGAAGGGCTTTATTAGGCCGAGTGTTTCTTTTTGGATTGCCCCTATCCTATTCATGCGAAAGAAAGATGGGTCCCTCAAAATGTGTATTGACTACAGGCAACTGAGTAAGGTCACTATAAATAATAAGTATCCTCTTCCAACGATAGATGATCTGTTTGACCAACTTCATGGCGCCTCTTGTTTCTCAAAGATAGACCCTAGATCTGGCTTTCACCAATTGAAAGTGAGGGAATGTGACATTCCAAAGACAACCTTTAGGACTAGATATGACCACTTTGAGTTCTTGGTCATGTCCTTTGGGTTGACGAATGCACCTGCAACCTTTATGGACTTGATGAATAGACTATTCAAACAATACCTTGATATGTTTGTCATTGTGTTCATCAATGATATTTTGGTATATTCGAGAGATGAGGAGGAGCATGCTAATCATCTCAGAGTTGTCCTCCAAATACTTAAGGACCATGAGTTGTATGCAAAATTCTTGAAGTGTGAATTTTGGCTTAAGTTAGTGGCTTTCCTAGGCCACATGGATTCTGGTGATGGTATTCCAGTAGATGCTAAAAAGATTGAAGTAGTTAAGAACTGGCCCAGATCAACCTCTCCGACTGACATAAGAAGTTTCTTGGGGTTGGCAGGCTACTATCGCAGATTTGTTGATGGATTTTCTTCCCTATCCGCACCATTGACTAAATTGACTCAAAAGAAAGTCAAGTTTTAGTGGTCCAATGAATGTGAGAAGAGCTTCCAAGAGTTGAAGGCGAGACTGACTACTGCACCAGTTCTAACCTTACCCGACGGGATGGAGGACTTTGTAATTTATTGTGATGCTTCGAGGGTTGGCTTGGGATATATGCTGATGCAGAGGGGGAAAGTGATAGCCTATGCTTCCATGCAACTTAAGGTTCATGAGAGGAATTACCCAACCCATGACCTTGAGTTGGCAATGGTGGTGTTTGCACTTAAAATCTAGTGCCACTACTTATATGAAGTGCATGTGGATGTGTTTACTGACCACAAGAGCTTGTAGTATGTTTTCAATCAGAAAGAGCTCAACTTGTGACAAAGGAGATAGTTGGAGTTGCTCAAGGATTATGACATGAGCATTCTCTACCACCCAGGTAAAGCTAACATTGTTGCTGATGCTCTTATCAGGTTATCAATGGGTAGCACAACCCATATTGAGGAAGTAAAGAAGGATTTGGACAAAGAAGTGCATCGATTGGCTTGATTGGGAGTTCAACTTGAGGAGAATGATGAAAGAGGAGTTAATGTCCAGAATGGGTCTGCTTCATCCTTAGTGGCTGAGGTAAAAGAAAAACAAGACCAAGATTCCTGTCATACTCCAATTGAAGGAGGTTGTCCATAAATAGAAAGTAATGATTTTCTCCAAAGGGGGAAATGGAGTGTTGAGATACCAGAGTAGATTGTGTGTTTTGGATATGGATGGCATTCGAGATAGAATCATGGTTGAAGCCCATAGCACTAGATATTTCATTCATCCTAGCTCTACCAAGATGTACGACAACTTGAGAGAAGTCTATTGGTGGAGTGGAATGAAGAGGGATATTGATGAGTTCGTTTCAAAGTGCCCGAATTGCTAGCAAGTGAAAGTTGAGCATCAAAGGCCATGTGGATTGGCTTAGAACTTTAAGATTCCTGAATGGAAGTAGGAGATAATCAAGAGGTTCCGATCCAAATCCTTGATCGTCAGATTCGTAAGTTGAGAAATAAAGAGATAACCTTAGTCAAAGTCCTTTGGAAAAATCAATTTGTTGAGGAAGCCACATGGGAAGCTGAGTAAGAGATGAAGGCCAAATATCCACGCCTATTTGTGCCAAAGGATGAGAAGATCAAAGGTAAGTTTCTTGCCCTTTACTAAATTGTTCTATTCTTCAGTTGATTGTCTATTCTTGAGTCCGAGTAGAGTTGATTGAGATGTATGAGAAGTCGAGAGTTTGATTGTACTTGAGTTGAATGTTGAGATGAGTCTTGAGTCTACTCATCATTCGAGGATGAATAATTCCAAGGGGGAGATGATGTAACACCTGGTAAAATTACCAAAATAGCCCTAGAGGAGAGATATGCGTGTTTTACATCTTCCAATGCTCGTACGAAAAATTCAAGGCCCGATTTGTGATCAACACGAAAAATTTAGTGGGAAAATGGTCTCGATCGATTTTTAAAGCAACCAAATCAAAAGATAATTTTTCAACTCGAAAACAAAAATAGTGAGAGTGTACGACGGAGGGGCGTCGAACCTCTATAGAGGACCCACACTTATGTTTTTCTAAAAATTTTTGACAGAATTGGGAAAACTCGTTCAGAAACTTCTAGATAAAATACTCAGGGTGCGACCAGTCCGCGTCGTGGACTAGGCTATCCCGAAGTTGAAATTTTTTCAAATTTTGTGAGGGGCATTCCGGTCAATTCCCAACCCTTACTAAACTCAATACACGATCTAATTTGGTTGTTTTGACGTCAAAAGAGTCTAAAACCCAATTCTAAGTCCTTTTCTAACAATTGGAAAAGACTAGGGCTTGAGAAAATAGGAGAAGAGCTTGAGATTGATGAATTAAAGAGGAATTCTTGAAGGTGATTATTGATAGCTTCATCCTAGGTATGTAAGGATAAACTAAAACAATGAGATTGTGCTCTCATGTGCCCCGTAGAAGGTCATAGATGAGTTGAAAGTCTAATGAGTCTACATGCATAATTCTTGATGGTTTTTATTGAAAATCTTATTAAATTCATATATTTTCCTCTGTTGATGATCATCATAAACTTGTTTTCTTGACTTGATTATTTTCATGAGAAATTGAATAACCCTACATGACTATTTTGAACGCATACACGAATGAACTTAAGAATTGAGTCTAGAGCCTTGATTTGGAGGATGTCGATTGTGATTGTGATTGTGATAAGAGAATGATGATGAGTTGATAGAACTTGATAGTTCTGTAAGTCTCCATAAACGAACTCAACTGATTTTTCTATTCGATTTTCCCCTTACGATTGTTCTATATCTTGAGTCGCTGATTGAAATATTCCTTGACAGGAGGATTAAAGCCCTTATGAGATTGATTGATGGCAGGGTTAAAGCCCCTATGAGATTGATTGATGAAAGGGTTAAAACCCCTATGAGATTGATTGATGATAGGGTTAAAAGTCCCTATGATTGGATTGGTTTGATTGGATTGATTGTCTTATGAGCATTGAGTCTTGGGAGGAGTATCGAGCACTGAAAGAGTAAGAGTTAGTCTGATTTTCACTCGTCAAACTACGTCGCCAAACGTAGGTGAGGATTAGAACTATCATACTGTATTGTGGTTCCCTCTTGATTAAAAGTCCCTGAAAGCAATATAGGACTTAGTTGATTGTTGTTTCCCTTAGTGGATTCGATTTGTTCCCTACCTAGAAAGTTTGGAACGGATGTGGCAACATCAGCTTGATTGATGCACAATCACTGGCTCATAAGTGATTGTTGTTGAATACGAGAAACTCCTAGAAAGTTCCTATCTTGAGCACTCTGAGCCGAGATGAGATGTGATGAGATGAGTTTCATTGAGTTGAGTTGAGATGATTTGATGGATGAGGTTGATTGGTTGATGGGTCACTTGTCTACTCTTGTTTCTTGCATAAATAGACATTTGACGTTTGATTTGATTTGATTCGATGATTATTCTGAGTTGATAATTGTTTCATATTATTTTACTTGTTTCGGTTTCATTTAGCTATTTTACATACCGTACATTCCACGTACTGACGCCACTCAGCACTACATCATTCTATGATGCAGATACAGGAATTAGGGATCGTCAACCGACGCATCATTGAAGATCCAAGACGTTCAGCTAATTGGTGAGCCTCCCCTACTCCGAAGGGTTCACTACCTTTATTTTATCATGCTTTTGAGTTAGATTAGACTAGTCTTATATTTTAATTTCGGTAGCCATGGGTCTGTCATTGGCACCACTTGATTAGTGATAGAGGCATCATAGATGATAGTCGAGCGTTGATGTTAAGATTGTGAGCTAGTTCTTTCTACTAGCCTTCTATTATTATATATATTATTTGAGGCATTAGTTGAGATGAGCCCATTTACTTTCATTTACTTCCGCTGATCTATCGAGTTGTTGAATTGAATGGATGTGATGAGGCCAAGTGGTTCGCTTGGGAATAGTCTCTAGGTGCCGGCCACGTCTTGGGTGCCCTCCCGGGGCGTAACATTCCAGTTGTTGCTACATCTATTTCAACACTTTCTATAGTAGTTTTTAGTAACTGCTAAATCTACTATAGTACTTGTTGCATCTATTGTTTCAACTGATTAATTAGTTGCTGAATAAAATACAATAGTTGTTATATTTTTGTATATTTTTCTCATATTTTGCTTTAAATTATAATATCTTCAGGTACTTTCAACATCATTAATGAGGGACAAAGTAATATTAGGAGTTGATTGTCATGGTGAACGAGATGAGTCAAATAATCATTTCATTTTGGCATTGGAAAAACAAAGAAATGATCGAGATGATAGTGATGATTATGAATTGAGATATCACATATGAAGATTTTGTGAATCAAATTATTGTCAACTGTAAATAAAAATGTGAGTCGCAAGATATTGCTATTAGTTACATGCACAGTTGTGGTGAAAAACATAGAGTGACTCCATTTAGAATAAAAATTCAAGTTAGTTTATGGATTTATTTGGAAGATGAAGATAGATCTATTCTAAGGGTATACATGATTGAAAGGTTGGTAGAGAACCAATATACATCTCAAAAATCAACAGATGTTGAATGATCAACGTAACATGATGAATATAGACATTCTAGATAGAGAAAGTGGAGGTGAGCAGACGCCTACTATAGAAGTTGCTAGCAACACACCAGTAAATACACAATCACCACAGATGAATCATGTTCAAGATGATAAAACAAATTTTTATAATGGTATGATACTAAAGAATAAGCAAAATTTAGATATTGCGTAGAAAATGACTTATCTAAAGAAAGACTTTAGATTTAAAAAGGTGATAAACTTGTGTCATGTATATTGTGTCAAGTGTATACATGCTGACTGCAAATGTTGGTTGAGAGTTGTGAAGCTTAAAAGTTTTGATAGAATTTACATTAGAAAAAGTTTCACACATGTGGTTTTCAACATCTCACGTGACACAATCCACATGATATACCCAAAGTAATCGGTGCATACTTCAAAGATAACTTTGAGGTAAAGGGCCAACTACAAGAGATATGAGAACCTCATTTCGTGTTGAATTTAGATGCAAGGTCAGTTATTGAAAACTTTAAAAGGAAAGTGATATTACAATATCTTCGATAAGGGGAACACATGAGCATGGATATGCAGTGCTTGACGCATATTGTTATATGCTTAGCATTGTAAATTCGAGAACTAAAACGACATTGGAGCTTGATAAAAATGGTATGTTTAAGTATTTTTTCTTGTGTCCATGGGAGCTTTGATTCTTGATTTTAGGCATATGAGAAATGTTATGGTTATTGATGGGAACACTTTTAAAAAGGCAAGTATGGTAGAGTGTTGTTGTCTACTATGGCACAAAATGCTGAAAAACATATTTTTTAGTGGCATTCTTTGTTGTAGACTTCGAGTGTGATGCCTCTTAGCGGTATTTTTTGAGCAATGAGCAGTTCTGTAGACTCCAAAATTGTGCATAATTTTAGATCGACATCTAAGCATAAAAAGAATGGTTTTAATTGTCCACCCTTTTGCTCATTATGGTTGTTGCATGTGATACCTCGGTGAAAATATTCAAACTAATTTTCACAATGGAAGAATTATTTATCACTTTTAGGAAGAACATGCATAAAATGTAAGTGAGTTTAATGATCACTTCAATCAAATTAGAAATATGATTTCAGGGGCTATCACACATTTTCAACAAATTGGATTTCACAAATGGAGCAGAACATTTTTTTCGGGAATAAATATTTCTTATTATTACTGTTGTTATATTTCTGTTGCATTGTTCTAGTAACTGTTGCATTTGTTGATGTTGTTGTTATAGTAATTCCTGTATCTACTGCAACATCTATAATATCAGTTACAGTAATTCATATTTTTAAAAATATTAGTTATTCATTTTTTACAAGTTTAGTATTATGACATCAAATATCACTGAGTCGATTAATGCACTATTTGTTATTCAAAGAGAATTTTTCATTTCTTCTCTATGTGATGAAACAAAGCAAGAAGTTTGGTGAAAATTTTCACTAAAGACGAAGGGAGTTCATCAATGCATCAACCATCCTTGTCCCTTTGATAGAGACTGTCATTGCAAAAAATATTAATTGAGGGAACAAGCTATTGGTTCATCAAATTTCCAATTACGGATATGTTGTCTACAATCATGATGCAATTGCAGCAGTTGATCTTCATTGCAAATCTTGTACTTGTAGGATTTTTGATCTTGATAAAATACCTTTTCCGCATGCGATGGTGGCACTCCATTTTCAATATGGTGAAGATTATGGAAGAGGTATTTATGAGTATTATTCCAAATATTATAAGGTAGAGACATACCTTTTTACATACATGAAAAAAATTAAATCCGTGCCATCTGAAATTTTTTGAGAAGTTCCTATGGAAATTTTAGAAAGGAAAATACCTCCTCCATATGTCGTGCCGGGAAAGGTGGGAAGAAAGACAAAGAAGTGGTGACCAAGTATCGAACAATCATTTTCAAGCAAAAAGAACAAATTTTCCATATGCAAAAAGGTTGGGCACAAGAAAATTATATGCTCAAAGTGAAATGTTTCATAAGAACACTCACTTTTATTTGGTGTTTGTGAACTTTTTGCATTTTTCATTTTAATTTTATTGTTGTTATATGTAAAATTAACAAATGTTGTTATTTAATATTATCAGTATTATTGTTGTTTGAATATATTTTTATTTTAAATTTTAAATAATTGTATGTTAAATTAAATACAACAGTTGCTATACAGTTTACAACAATTGCTGCACAAATAACAACAATGCTACACAGATAACAACAATTGCTAGATAACTCATAATAACTAATAGTCAATTTGCTATAACAACTAACTATCTTGCTATAGAAGAGTTCAACAAATGCTAGATAACTCACTAACTTGCTAAGAGAATTCCAACAATTAGCTAACTTGCTGAGATATTGTACAACAATTGTTAGAACATGTTCAACAACTAGCTAACTTGCTACAACAAATTCAATCAAAATCTTCACTAATCTAATTTTTAGTCTTAAATTGGACTAAAATCACTATATTCATCAATAATTATGATCAAATCAACTAATTAATAAAGAAATTAACTAAAATAACTACGATAACATTACTTGTGTAATTATTATCCTAATGTATAAGATCATTACTGAATCTAGCATTTAAGCTTAGATTGGACTAAGAGCACCTCATATATTATTAGATATATTAATACAATCAACTAATAATCAATTTACTTAATTATCATCGACTTACATATGCAATTACTCAATAGATTGTATATTACTTGTCTAATCACTACATTGATGTATAAGATCACTATTGGATCTAATTTTTAATCTTACATTGGACCAGCACAACTCAATTTATCACTAGATATAATTGATACAATCAACTTATAGTAAATTGCTTAAGCAACTAGCCACCTTGCTATAGAAGAGTTCAGCAAATGCTAGACAACTAATTGATTGCTATGACTAACTTCAGCAATTCTTAAGAGAACCCTAATAATTAGCTAGCTTGCTGAGATATTTTACAGCAATTGTTAGAATACGTTCAACAACTAGCTAACTTGCTACAGTAAATTCAATCAAAATCTTTACTAAATTTGATTTCTAGTCTTAAATTGGATTAAAACCACTATATTTATCAATAAATATGAACAAATCAACTACTTAATGAAGAAATCAACTAAAATAACTATGATCCTATTACTTGTGTAATTACTGTCTCAATCTATAAAATCATTACTGAATCTAGCATTTAATCTTAGATTGGACTGACACTACTTCATATATTATTAGATATATTAATACAATCAACTATGATCAATTTACTTAATTACCATCAACTTACATATGCAGTTACTCAATAGATCTTATATTACTTGTCTAATTACTACCTTAATGTATAAGATCACTACTGAATCTAACTTTCAATTTTAAATTAGACTAAATCAATCCAATTTATCACAAGATATGATTGATATAATCATCTTATATTCACACATCGACTAGATATAATATTTATTTAATTATGATCGACTTAAATTTTTGCATTTTGCAATAAGATGCTGACTTGCTGAGCCATTTCATAACAAATGATACGATTGTCCCAGCTAGTAAATGACTTGCTGAGTCATTTCACAACAAATGTTATGATTGTCCCAGCTAGTAGATGACTAGCTAAGTCATTTCATAGTAGATGTAAGGATAATCCTAGTAAGATACTGACTTGCCGAGTCATTTCACAGCAAATGTTATGTCACGACCTATCCTAGGGCTTATGAGTCACATGTTGAATGGGAACCCAAGAGTCGCCGAACAAGTCTCATAGTATTCATATTCACATCATCAGTTCGGAAGCGCATAATGAAGAAATAAACACATAGCTCTAAGGGATGGGAAAGTATGACTCACGTTATGGGGATGTCATCGAGATAGGGATTAGCATGATCCACATATCATATAGCACATAAGAACTAAGGGGCAGGTAAGTATGACTCACGTTATGGGGATAGAATAGGACTTATAACTTTCCACATTGCTGCATCTCATCATAAGCAAATCAACATAGTATAAATATATAATAGATAGCCATAATCATAATCTCCAAATAGCAAGATATAGCACAAATTTGTACAAGGGTCTACATGTTATCCAACAATGCCTCTAAGTCATAGATTAGGATGGGGGCCAAGACATGTCACGGGCTCACCCTTAAAGTAAATAAAACATAAGTGGAAGCAACATAATAGGTAGATTGATGATGGCTTGTGCTTGGATGATAGGACTCACCACAACAACTTTCACAATCTAAGCTAACTGTCAAGAGGTGGATGAAGATAGTCTACAGTCCCCACATGGTTAGATCATGTAGGCAAAGAATATGTGTTAGTACATTTGAATGTACTAAGTATGCGGGCATACAATATATATAAACTCATTAAACCCGCATTCAATGTTAGATGATAAGGACACATATATAGAAAGACATATATAATCAAGGAAGAGTAATATATCAATATGCCATGAAATCCATGATGCATGAAATGTCATAATACTTACATAGAGGGGATGAGACCGTTACCGACATCCAAAACTCATGCGAGCTATTACGTGAAATTTTTCTGATGAAAGCCTCCCATCAAGTGAGAGAAGATTACTTGCCAAAGGTAATCTACATCACACCTTACGTTTCGGTCATTTCAGTCTGATGGCCACCTTCTTTACGACTTGGTCATTTCAGAAGGATTTCAAAGTCATCTCATAAAGAGGCATAAATATATACCTACGCTGGCACGTAATTATAGGACTTGGGTACCTCCCACAAGTCCTCTCGGTTCTAAGTCATCCCACAAAAATGCATATACATATACATACTTCAAAAGAAGCATATGTCAATTCAAATCCTTCAATGCATACGTAGGATTAAAAGCCAAACGATCGTCATAATCATACATAATTGGGCTCAAAGGCCAAATCATAACTCAATTCATACTTTCATGGATAAGATAACTCATTCACATATATAAAATGGTGTAAACACTGAAAGTTTGCTCAAAGAGCCATATCATAGACATTATGTGATCACATTCTTGTCATAACCATATTTTTATTAAAATCATATTCATCAACATAATTGGGTTTAACCCACTTCATAATCATCACGAAAACCAATGCTTTTGTATGCATATGCCATGTATGAGGAGAGAATAGTATGGGCATAGATATTCATACTTAAATCAACAATACAATATGAAATCCAAGTAAATCCACGAGTAATTTCACATTTAAATCACACTTTAATTTATCCATGCGTAAAATCAACATTTAAGGGGAAATGCATATTCAGATCCTTATAATATCAATGCAACTCAACATAATAGGGCTTAAATCACTTTAAAAGCATCAATTAAACTTAGCCAATATCTCAATTGAATCAAATAAATAATAATTTAAAAGACCCATATTCAAAATAAGCTTGAATTTCCTAAATCAAAGAGTAAAAGAGTTTGGTTCTTCATGGTTGAAAGAGACCATGAATCAATCCCACATACCTTAGTTGATTAAGAAGATGCAAGAAGAAATTGATTGAAGAAGACGACCCTTCCTTAAGTTCTAAGCTAATCCTCCAATGGCTCACTTGAGAGGAGTCTTTAGATGAGAGAGTTTGAATATTTTAAGTGTATGAAATGAATTTAATTAGGAATAGAGGAGTATAGGTCTTTTCAGAGGTTTAAGATAGGTTAGAAAGTCATAAACGACCCTTTGGAATAACCAAAATTACAAGAAAGCCATTAATGAAACAAGCTTCAAAAAGTTACCAGGGGTCCCATCAAGAAGGCATACGGGTCATATGAAGTCACACAGACCGCATAGGTGCCCGTGAGACAACACTTAGAAAAATTCACACTGGCCAAGTTCGAAGACGGTGATTCCATACTTAAAAAATTTCTGGACAAACCCTTACGGGACCCACATGATCCGTGTGGTGCTCTACACAACTCGTGTAAGGGTCCCTGTGTGAAGTGACTTAGCCAAAATGTGGCTCTAAAGCCCGAGGCCCCTCCCACAAGCCACTTCACAGCCAGGTATGACTCCTACGAGCCGTGAAGGGCTCAATGAAGAGTTCCTTAGTCTTGAACTCCACCATAAGCCCAACACACTACACACAAGGCCAACGGCCACCTCAAGACACCTTCATATGGCTCGTGGACTGCTCCACAGCTCATGGAGGTGGTCTTGTTGTGACATCTTGGTCAAAAACTTCTTGAAACCAAATTTTCATGCTTCGTTAAGGCCTTACAAGGTCCAGGTCCTTACACCATCTCCCCCTTGGGAACATTCATCCTCGAATGTGCTAGAACATGTCTTGAAAGGCTTGATTTGAACATGAAATATTCCAGCATGAAGACACAATGCATAATTCATAACTCGAAAAATCATAAAGTCATTAAAACTCATGTCAAAACATCTTTCAAATTATTTTCATGCGTATGTATGCATGTCATGTCATAAAAGACAAGAGTGAAAAAAATGGGACCATTGAGAATAGGAGGAACCTAATACCTTAAGCTTGAGTGGATTGGAATATATAAGGGTATTGCATCATAATTTCCGACTCCGACTCCCGTATAGCACTCTCCACATGTTAATTCTCCAAAGCACTTAAACCGAAGCCACATCCTTGTTGCGAAGCTGCTTTACTTGCCTATCCAAGATCTCAATCAGAACTTTCTCATAAGACAAATTTTCCCCAGCTTCAACACCTTCCAAAGGCACAATTGAACTAGGATCACCAAAAAATTTTCTCAACATATACACATGGAAAATCGAGTGAATAGAACTCAAATCCGAAGGCAAGTCCAATCTATAGGTGAAACGACCCAAAAAGTGTTTCGGAAGTCACCGGAAACTTGTTTAAGTTATATCTAAAACTCCATTTGTTATTTTGAAAATACGACTTCATATTCTTGTTTAGGGGGTCAAATGGAGTGGGAAATAGGTCTAACCCGAATTTTAGAGCAACCGTATCAAAATTCAAAATTTCCAAGTGAAGCCTTTTTGGAGGGTCTAATTTGGAGGGTCATATCTTTTAGCACACAAAGAATTGGGTGGCCCCTAACATATCCATGGAAAGCCCTGTGAGTTAGCTATCCAACGCACTTCGTTTCACCTCGTTTGAAGTTTAGACGAAGAAATTATGCCCATTTTTGTAATCTCCGCCTGGGCAGAGAATGCAAATTCCAGTGAGCAAATTTACTGTTCACCCGCCCCATTATTTTTTCTAAGTGTTGGAACCATTTTTCCAAAGAAGAATTTTATTTCCTATATAGCACTAAATCAGTTCCCATTCCTTAAAACATTTCCTAAAAGACATTTCCCACACTTAGAAATATTTCTCTCAAGAACTCAAGCCAAAACCCTCCAAAACCTTCATCAAGATTGAAGAGGTCCTTGCTCTAAGATTCAAGCCTCCTTTGAAGACACTTCCAAGGCCTTCATAAGAACTTAAGGTATGTGGTGTTGAACTCATGGGTCCTTCCACCCATAGTGCCTAAACCCTAACTTACTCATTATTTCATGATTTTAAGTGAAGATTTACACATTGGTCTTGTTCATTCTATAAATTTTCTGCACAGTGAAATTCTAGCATGGGAAAGTGAATGTCTTGAACATGTTGTCACTCTAGAACTTGAATCTAAACTTGGAATTGATGTGGGGCTTTACATGTTGTCTTGGGAGTATGTCAAAGTGTTCATTGATGGTTGGTTTACTGATTTACTGCATGAGTCCTACTCCATGTTACACATTCTTTGATCCCCACTGCATGCCCCTAAGGTATTTGACAAAATGTCCAATTATGGAATTATGAGGAATTGATTAAAGCTTGAGATAAGATATGAATGAGGTTACAATGACATTTTGATGATAAACTAAACTCGTGTATATATTCATTTCTACATGAGAATTGCATTAGAGCCTATTGTAAATTCCTATACAAAGTGTTGCACAATCATGCCCGGTCCGGGGGAAAAGAGCCGGATATCCATGATATGGGGGATAAGCACTCATATTCACCTAGGGTGACAAGGTGGGATTGTCACTATCCATAATATGGGGGATAAGTACTCATATCCACCTAGTGTGGCAAGGTGGGATTGCCACTATCCAGAAATAAGAGATAATACTTATTTCACCCAGATGAGGGGGTTTATGCGTTATCAATTTGCTTGGCTCAGCATCAGATATGGTACCTATTATGAAGATGGATTTACTTAAACATATTTGACTATACATTGATCATGCAAATGCATCTTGATTATATACTATGTCTAATGACCCGTCTCTTGCATTTCGATTATGTATCTTATCTATTCTTGTATTGCACCCCACATACTTAGTACATTCCATAGTACTAACGCATATTTTGCCTACATGATGTTACCATGTAGGGACCGGAGCTACTCTTAATCCTTCTCTCCATCCACGTGGCTAGTGCGGTGGTTATTTGGGATTGTTGGTGAGTCCTCAATGATTCGAGGACTATGTTATGTTTCCTACTCCTATGTTTTAAGATCTTAGCTTGTATTTGTATTTGACTATGAGGGGAGCCGGTAGTATGTCATAGCCCCCGTTCTATCGATATATGTAGAGGTGTACGTTGGACAAGTATTCTGCAGATGAGCTTGACTCTTAATCTATGATATTATTTTGAAATAGGTTGCCCTTAGTCCCTAATTCCCTTTATTTAATGTTGGTTGTACTTCCACGACCGATGAAGTGTGATGACAAGTTCGAGAGGCTTGTTTGGGATTCCTTCGGGTTCCTCATTCACCATGTCACGTTTAGGCCCTAGGCTTGGGTCGTGACAAGCTTGGTATCAGAGCACTAGGTTGTTTGATCCTCGGAGTCCAACACACCGCATTGAGTAGAGTCCTTTTCATGGTTGTGAAGCGCGCCACGACTATGGGTGGGAGGTTATGAAAAGTTTATAGGAAAGGTTTCCCTTCTTCCCGTTCTATGTCGTGCTTAGAGTGTAATAAGTGATTCCTCTTTAACGCTTGTTCTTTGAAATGCTAGATCGTCATGACAAATAGGAGAGAAAGACGAGCCCGATCACCGGAGGAACCACCTACCAATAGTGAGCTCAGCGATGCACTCACGATGCTTGCACAAGTGGTAGCCAACCAAGTGCAACAAGGAGCCCAAGCTCCCCAAGCTACCACTCCGGAGGCAAGGGTGAGAGATTTTATTAAGATGAACCCTCCGTTTTTCATGGTTCAAAGGTGGATGAGGATCCACAAGAATTCATTGACGAGGTATGCAAAATCTTGACCATTATGGGTGTTGGGGCTATTGAGAAGGCGGAGTTGGCGGCTTACCAACACAAGGGTGTTGCTCAAATTTGGTTTGATCAATGGAAGGGTGAAAAGGGAAGTGGCTATGTGGTGTTGTGGGAGGAATTTAAGCTTGCTTTTCTTAATAGGTTCTTCCCTTTGGAGCTTAGGGAGGCAAAATTGGTGGAATTTATGAACTTGAAACAAGGGGCTATGAGTGTGAGGGAGTATGCCCTCAAATTTACACAACTCTCTAAGTATGTATCTCACTTGGTGGCCGGCTCTAGGTCGAGGATGAATAAATTTGTAATGGGTGTCTCCGATTTGGTTAGTGAGGAGTGTCGTTCCAAGATGCTCATTGGTGATATGGATTTGTCCCGGTTGATGACTTATGCCGAGCAAATGGAGGAGGAGAAATTGAGGAAGAGGAGGGGACATGAGGCTAAGAGGGCTCGATTTGGTGGTGGGCCTTCTAGAGGAGGTCGGCTTTCCAAGGCCAAGGGTCCTCTCATGTTGCTAGTAGGGGGTTTGTGAACAACTTTCCTAGGCCCCAAGGAGTGGGTGTGGGTGCTCCGAATGCACCATGTTCTAATTGGGGGAGGAAACATTGGGGTTCTTGTATGAGGGGTGTGGGTGCATGCTACGAATATGGGGAAATTGGTCACAAGAAGATGGATTGTCCCAAGATTTATGGCAAGGTTCGGAATGCTAATGCTACTCCTTTGGGTAGAGGTTCTTCTCAAAGTGGTGCCCCAAGGCACAACCGATTTTATGCTTTGCACGGTAGACAAGGTGTTGAGGAGACCCCCGATGTGGTGACCGGTATGTTGCAAATCTTTGATCTTGATGTTTATACTTTGATTGATCCGGGTGCCACCCTTTCCTTTGTTACCCCCTTTATTGCTAGAAAATTTCATGTTGAGTCGGAGTCATTGCATGAGTCATATGAAGTGTCTACTCCTATTGGTGTCTCTATTATTGCTAGAAAAGTGTATAGAAATTGTCCGGTTTGTATATTGAATAAAGTGTTGCCTTGTGATCTTATTGAGTTGGACATGGTGGATTTTGATGTTATTCTTGAGATGGATTAGTTGTATGCATATTATGCTTCTATTGATTGTAGAACTTGTAGAGTCAAGTTTCAATTTCCTAATGAGCCCGTCCTTGAGTGGGAGAGTCGGGATGTTGTGGTGAAGGGGAAATTCATTTCTTGCATTAAAGCCCATAGGTTGGTTTCTAAAGGGTGTTTGTACCATCTTGTGAGGGTCAATGATGTGGAGTCCAAAGTCCCTCCTATTGAGTCAATTTCGGTTGTTAGTGAGTTTCTAGATGTCTTCCCAAAAGACCTTTCCGGTGTCCCTCCCGAAAGGGAGATAGATTTTGGTATAGACCTCCTTCCCGATACTCAACCTGTTTCTATTTTCCCTTATCGTATGGCCCCGACGGAGTTGAAAGAGTTAAAAGAGCAACTGAAAGACTTGTTAGATAAGGGGTTCATTAGACCTAGTCATTTTCCATGGGGTGCTCCAGTTTTGTTTGTGAAAAAGAAAGATGGGTCTCTAAGAATGTGTATTGATTACCGGCAACTCAATAAGGTCACCGTCAAGAATAGGTATCCTCTTCCAAGGATTGATGATTTATTTGACCAATTGCATGGGGCTAGTCACTTCTCTAAGATTGATCTTCGATCTGGGTATCATCAAGTGAAGGTGAGGGAGTGTGATATTCTTAAGACGGCTTTTCGGACTAGGTATGGGCACTATGAGTTTGTGGTGATGTCTTTTGGATTAACTAATGCTCCGGCTATCTTTATGGATTTGATGAATAGGGTCTTCAAACCATACCTTGATTCTTTTGTGGTGGTGTTTGTAGATGACATCTTGATCTATTCCCGGGGTGAGGAAGAGCACATGGGCTACTTAAGGGTTGTACTCCAAAGATTGAGGGAAGAGAAGTTGTATGCTAAATATAAACAGTGTGAGTTTTGGTTGAAGGAAGTTGCCTTCTTAGGCCATGTGGTGTCGGAGGATGGTATTAAGGTAGATCCTAAAAAAACCGACGTTATTAGGAATTGGCCTAGACCTTTGACCCCATCGGACATAAGGAGTTTCTTGGGTTTAGCGGGTTATTATAGAAGATTTGTGGAAGGGTTTTCCTCTCTTGCCTCCCCTATGACTAAGTTAACTCAAAAGAAGGCTAAGTTTGTGTGGTCGGATGATTGTGAGAAAAGTTTCCAAACTTTGAAAGAAAGACTTGTGTCTGCTCCTATTTGGTCTCTTTCGGATGGGTTAAAAGGTTTTGTGGTTTATTATGATGCTTCCCGTATTGGTTTGGGTTGTGTGTTGATGCAAAGTGGTAAGGTTATAACCTATGCTTCTAGGCAACTTAAGGTTCATGAAAAGAATTACCCCACCCATGATCTTGAATTAGCCGTCGTGGTTTTTGCTTTAAAGATTTGGCGTCACTATTTGTATGGGGTGCATGTCGATATCTTCACCGATCATAAGAGTCTCCAATATGTGTTCACACAAAAAGACCTTAATTTGAGGCAAAGGAGGTGGTTAGAGTTCCTTAAGGATTATGATATGAGTATGCACTACCATCCGGGGAAAGCTAATGTGGTGGCGGATGCATTGAGTAGGGTGTCCATGGGTAGTTTGGCTCATGTGAAGGAAGGTAGTAAGGAGTTACCTAGGGAGGTTCATCGGTTAGCTAGGTTGGGAGTTAGGTTGGATGAGGTGGATGGTGGAGGAGTGGTTGTTGTTGATGGTTCAAGGTCTTCCTTGGTTGATGAGGTGATGGCCAAGCAAGATCTTGATCCTTCTTTGGTGGAATTGAAGGCTTTGGTGAGTAGTGGTAAGGTGGAGGTTTTCTCGCAAGGGGGTGATGGTGCCCTTAGGTACCAAGGTAGATTTTGTGTTCCTTGTGTTGATGATGTGAGGGAAAGAATCCTTGATCAATTCTTCTTATTCTATTCATCCGGGGTCAACAAAGATGTATAGAGACTTGAGGGGTGTGTATTGGTAGGGTGGCATGAAGAAGGATATTGCAAAGTTCATTTCGGGTTGCCATAGTTGCCAACAAGTCAAGGACGAACATCAAAGGTCGGGTGGCCTTACTCAAGACATTGAGATACCTACTTGGAAATGGGAGGAAATCAACATGGATTTTGTAGTGGGTTTGCCCAAGAATAGAAAAGGTTTTGATTCGGTTTGGGTAGTGGTTGATCGGATGACAAAGTCGGCTCATTTCTTACCGGTTAAAGCTACTTATGGAGCTGAAAAGTATGCCAAGTTGTACATTCATGAATTGGTAAGGTTACATGGAATTCCTTTGTCTATCATCTTGGATCTTGGTACTCAATTTTACTTCTCACTTTTGGAAATCTTCTCAAAGGGGTCTTGGTACAAAGATAAAGCTTAGCACGGCCTTCCACCCTCAAACGGATGTCCAAGCCGAAAGAACAATTCAAACCTTGGAGGATATGCTTAGAGCTTGTATCTTGGAGTTGAAGGGTAATTGGGATGATCATCTTCCTTTGATTGAATTTGCATACAACAATAGTTATCATTCTAGTATCGGTATGGCTCCTTTTGAAGCTCCTTATGGTAGACGGTGTAGGTCACCGATTGGGTGGTTAGAAGTTGGAGAGGTGGCCTTGTTGGATCCGGATCTGGTCATGGATGCTCTTGAGAAGGTAAGGATGATTAGGGAAAGGTTGAAAACAGCCCAAAGTCGTCAAAAGTCTTATGCCGATGTGAGGAGAAGAGATCTTGAATTCAAAGTGGGTGATTGGGTTTATTTGAAAGTTCCTCCAATGAAAGGTGTGGTTCGTTTTGGCAAGAAGGGAATGTTGAGCCCTAGGTATGTTGGTCCTTATGAGGTAATAAGGAGGGTTGGTAAAGTAGCCTATGAATTGGGGTTGCCAAAGGAAATGGAATTAGTTCATCCGGTGTTCCATGTCTCGATGTTGAGGAAATGTGTTGGTGATCCTAACGCTATTGTACCTCTTAAAGTTGTGGGTGTCGTGGAAGATAATTTGACATATGAAGAGGTCCCGGTTCAGATCTTGGATAGACAAGTAAAGAAGTTGAGGAGCAAAGAAGTGGCATCCGTTAAGGTGCTTTGGAGGAATCAACAAGTGGAGAGTGCAACTTGGGAGGCCGAAGTGGACATGCAAAGACGCTACCTTATCTATCCAACTCCACTCAAGCCTAAGGTATTAAATCAAGTCCTTTGTACTCCATTGAGTCTTACGTTTCAGCCCCTAAATCATTCATATGCATATATGTTTAAAATGATGAGTTATGGGTGTTTCACACTAAGTTTTGAAATTTTGAAGTGATGTTCTAAATGAAATCTTGCATTCACGTTGGGGCTGATATGTTCTTGATAAGTCTTGTCTTGTATGCTTCTTCCACATTTGGGGACGAATGTTCCCAAGGGGGAGATATTGAAACGACCCAATTTCGGAAGTCACTGGAAACTTATTTTAGCTATATCTAAAAATCCATTTGTTATTTTGAAAATACGACTTAATATTCTTGTTTAGGGGGTCAAATGGAGTGGGAAATAGGTCTAACCCGAATTTTAGAGCAACCGTATCAAAATTCAAAATTTCCAAGTGAAGCCTTTTGGAGGGTCTACTTTGGAGGGTCATATCTTTTAGCACACAAAGAATTGGGTGGCCTAGAATTTATCCATGGAAAGCCCTGTGAGTTAGCTATCTAACGCACTTTGTTTCACCTCGTTTGGAGTTCGGACGAAGAAATTATGCCCATTTTCGTAATCTCCGCCTGGGCAGAGAATGCAAACTCCAGTGAGCAAATTTACTGTTCACCCGCCCCATTATTTTTTCTAAGTGTTGGAACCGTTTTTCCAAAGACGAATTTTATTTCCTATATAGCACTAAATCAGTTCCCATTCCTTAAAACATTTCCTAAAAGACATTTCCCACATTTAAAAATATTTATCTCAAGAACTCAAGCCAAAACCCACCAAAACCTTCATCAAGATTGAAGAGGTCCTTGCTCCAAGATTCAAGCCTCCTTTGAAGACACTTCCAAGGCCTTCATAAGAACTCAAGGTATGTGGTGTTGAACTCACGGTTCCTTCCACCCATAGTGCCTAAACTCTAACTTACTCATTATTTCATGATTTTAAGTGAAGATTTACACATTGGTCTTGTTCATTGTATAAATTTTCTGCACAGTGAAATTCTAGCACGGGAAAGTAAATGTCTTGAACATGTTGTCACTCTAGAACTTGAATCTAAACTTGGAATTTGATGTGGGGCTTTACATGTTGTCTTGGGAGTATGTCAAAGTGTTCATTGATGGTTGGTTCACTGATTTACTGCATGAGTCCTACTCCATTTTACACATTCTTTGATCCCCACTGCATGCCCCCAAGGTATTTGACAAAATGTCCAATTATGGAATTATGAGGAACTGATGTTTTAAAGCTTGAGATAAGATATGAATGAAGTTACAATGACATTTTGATGATAAACTAAACTCTTGTATATATTCATTTCTACATGAGAATTGCATTAGAGCCTATTGTAAATTCCTATACAAAGTGTTGCACAACCATGCCCGGTCCGGGGGAAAAGAGCCGGATATCCATGATATGGGGGATAAGTACTCATATTCACCTAGGGTGGCAAGGTGGGATTGTCACTATCCATGATATAGGGGATAAGTACTCATATCCACCTAGTGTGGCAAGGTGGGATTGCCACTATCCAGAAATAAGGGATAATACTTATTTCACCCAGATGAGGGGGTTTATGAGTCATCAATTTGCTTGGCTCGGCTTCAGATATGGTACCTATTATGAAGATGGATTTACTTAAACATATTTGACTATACATTGATCATGCAAATGCATCTTGATTATATACTATGTCTAATGACCCACCTCTTGCATTTCTATTATGTATCTTATCTATTCTTGTATTGCACCCCACATACTTAGTACATTCCAAAGTACTAACACATATTTTGCCTACATGATGTTACCATGTAGGGACCGGAGCTACTCTTGATCCTTCTCTCCATCCACGTGGCTAGTGCGGTACTTATCAGGGATTGTTGGTGAGTCCTCAATGATTCGAGGACTATTTTATGTTTCCTACTCCTATGTTTTGAGATCTTAGCTTGTATTTGTATTTGACTATGAGGGGAGCTGGTAGTATGTCATGGCCCCCGTTCTATCGATATATTTAGAGGTGTACGTTGGACAAGTATTCTGCAGATGATCTTGACTCTTAATCTATGATATTATTTTGAAATGGGTTGCCCTTAGTGTGAAACCCCGTGCTCCTCGTCTTCTATATATACATAGGGTGGTGTGTCATATAAGACATACATGAATTTGTATAGAACCTAAGGATAATAAGGTTGTCAATAAGTGGTAATTTCAAGGACCTAAAGTTTTAAGCCAAAGGAATACCCTAAATGCATATTCGGGATTAAAGAAATGACCCAAGTGGCACCTCGCCCTTTTTGGAAGGTCTAAATTAGGTTTCACTTTTTAGATGGAATTAAAAGTTTATAATTTGCTAATTATGGATTTCTTTAAGTTATTTTAATAGCACAAAGGTCATACATTAAGTTTTGGAATCAAGAAAGTTGCAAGATAAAGGTTGGCCAAAGTTACCGTAACTTTCTTTAAGAAATCCTTCTTAAATTTGGGTCAAATGTATTGAGTCCTATCTCCCAAACTATAAGGAGTTATAAGGTCCATGACCTATCAAATTGAAGATCTATGAGTCTAGTTTTTAACGCACAAAACCGCGTATAAACCGACCTCAGAATAAAGAGTTATGACCATTTTACCGAGACTTCCCTAGCTGGAAACCGGGTCATGTGTCGGGTCGGGTTGACCCGACATAAATGTCGGCTATTTTGACTCTTTAAGGCTCGAAATTGAGCCATTTTCGTCCCAAACAAGTTTACAACAGAAGAGAAAGCTCCCAAGGGTTCTCTAAGCGATTTAGGTAAGTTTTTCGCATTTTTACCGTTAAAATTCGTCTCCATGCCTAGAAATGCGTGCCTTACGCTTTGGAATTATTTTTCCCTCATATTACCTGTGTTTGGAGCTGTTCTTGGGCTGTAAAAACAGTGGTGTTCTTGCTGGTATTGTTGGTTTGCAGCTGGTGTGTTTAGGTTATAATTGTGGAGCTCTTTTCCGTTAATTTTACGAAGTTTTACGGACATTTCCTCGCGTAAATGCTCCTTGCCGAATCTGGTCATTAATGCTGAATTTTTTACTGTTTATAGATGTCTTTAAGCTGCGTATATATAGTCGTTGCGAAGCTTAGGACATAAGGAACAACTTTGGTGAAGGAACTTTTGGCAATCGAACGTTCGTTGGAGAGGTATGTTAAGGCTAAGCTCCGTCCCTTCTTTTAGCACGAAATCTGGGAAGTTTCCCAAAATGTCAAATGCGATATCTTACTATTCTGTTGTTAGAAAGACCTTCTGTGGAAGGCACTGGGATTACAGCTGAGTTATTTTCACGGTGGTATTAGGTTGAAATTCCATTCGTTCATTTAAACCAAACATTCAATTTCTATATATCATTTTGTCGGTCTTCCGGCTACCTATTCATAGGTTAGAGGCATTTCTCTTCTTGGTGTAATGTCACTAAAATAAATGTAGAATGCAAGGGAAAACTTGTTAAAAAGGACATGTATAATTCCACGAGCCATATGTATATGTTGTGACAACGATTATGATGTTATGAGAATAAATGTATCAATGAGCCAAGATTGGCTAAATGACAATGACTGTGATGCTATGAGAATAAGTGTACCAAAGAGCCAAGATTTTCTAAGTTCTTGCTATGGCTTACTATGTGCATTCAACATTCATATCATACATTGCACGTTATGCATGGACTTCGAGCTATAATCGAAGGTATGGGGCCTATTTGCCCAACTATATATGTATATGGTACAGATGGCCACAGGTTGGCAGATATGATGCCGGTTAACTACCGGAAAGGACCACCAGTGCTAGCATTTGGTTGGGTATGTCATGCATTTGCATCCATATATATGTATTCACGACATACGATACTCGAGCATACCATGCATTTTTTTTTATCATTAGGAGGTGGCTTATTAGCCATTAAGGCTACTTGAGTTTTAGTTACAGGTGGTATTTCTATTAACCTTTTTACTATGGTTATCCATGATTTTACTTCCTGCCTTACATACCAGTACATGTTTATTCGTACTGACGTCCCTTTGCCTGGGGACGCTGCATTTTATTTCGTACGTGCAGGTTCAGGTAAGGACTCTGATTGACCCCTTCACTAGGAGCCCTGGTCAGCTGTGAGTTGGTAAGCTCCACCTCTTCCTGGAGCTTTCACAGGATACTTGCTTTATGTTGTACAGCTGGGTATAGTTGGGGCCCTGTCCCGACAGTATTAGTAGTTCTCTTAGAGGCTATTGTGGACATGTTATTATGGGCTGGTCCTTTTGTACCCTTCAGTCTCCGGTCATCAGATTAGCATGTATATATAGTGTGTGTCTATACCTCTGTTGTGGCAGCCTTGCCGGCTAGCCAGTACTTTATTATTTTGGCTTACTTCTCTTAATGTACATAATTTGTTGTTGACCAGGTCATGACCTAAATGGTCCCGACTTAGTTTCTTGTTTTTCTAAACATTATGCTGCCCGATTTTCTTCTGGTCCAAAGGTTAGTTAACTAGTATGTTTAGTGGCTTACCCGACCAATAACGGTATCGGGTGCCAGTCGCGCCTCCCCTCTTTTTGGGGCATGACAAACATGGTATCAGAGCAGGTCGTGTCCTAGGGAGTCCACAATGCCGTGTCGAGTAGAGTCTTGATTATGGGTGTGTTGTGCACCACACTTATAATCAGGAGGCTATAAGGCATTTAGGATTGGTTACCTTTCTTTCACTTAATAGATCGTGCTATAGAGCAAAGTTATAGGGACATATGAAATCTTAATCGTGCTTTGTGGTTTGTTTTATTCGTCAGGCTGTCTATATTCAAAGGATGGCACAACGTGGGGTAGATATGGATCCAAGAGAAGGTACCAGTTGTTCTTTACCGGGTCAGGCAGATACACTCCCTGTTGAGGCACGCAGAGAGCCTCCAGTATCTACAGTACCAAATTCACCAGCACCTATTGAGGGCCAAGGAGGTCCAGTACCCCCAATCCTACCAGAGACTGGGGAGCACGGTATGAGAGAGGCGGTTCAGCTACTGACTAGGATGGTTTCCATTCATGAGAGACAACTGGAGGCGAGATCAGACATCAGAAGAGATCAAACAGAAAGCTCAAAGGTGCGAGAGTTTCTTCACTTGGCTCCTCCAATATTCACAGGGTCCAGCCCCACAGAGGATCCACAGGACTTTATAGACCATATTCATAGAATATTAAGGGTGATGCATGCCTCTGTCACTGAAGCCGTAGAGTTAGCTTCTTTTCGACTACGTGATGTTGCAATCTTGTGGTACGAAGCGTGGGAGAGATCCAGAGATCCTAATGCTCCGCCAGCAGAATGGGAGGGCTTCTCTGAGGCATTTTTAGCCCATTACTTACCACAGGAGGTGCGGGAGGCTCGTCTTGACCAGTTTATCAGCTTGAGGCAGGGGGATATGAGTGTAAGGGAGTATAGCCTTAGGTTTAATTCTTTGGCTAGTTATGCACCAGATATTGTACGTACCATGAGTGCCAGAGTTCATCGTTATGTGGGTGGTTTGGGGGATCATTTGATCAGAGACTGCAGGATAGCCTCTTTACAGGATGGTGTAGATATTTCCCGTATTCAGGCTTTTGCTCAGACTACAGAGGATCTTTCTCGTCGGATTCGGGATACCCGTAGAGATAGGGAGAAGAATAAGAGGGCTCGTACTATGGGGTCTTATAGGGAGCCACAAGGTGATTTTAGGCCTCCTTTTCACCGATATCCACCTCCGTCAGTGGGTAGTTCCCCGCCACAGATACAGGACCAGCGACTTGATCGTTATATTCAGTCAGGTCCGAGGCAGAGTTCACGCCAGCCTGAGAGCTATCGACAGGAACGATTTGCACCAATGAGACAGCCTACTCCTCCATGTGCAAAATGCGATAAGCTTCATAGTGGGCAGCGTAAAAAGGGTTCAGGTGCATGTTACCATTGTGGACAGACAGGACATTATATTAACCAGTGCCCGGGGTTAGGTAGAGGTACAACAACTCACCTTTCTAGATCCACTGCAGCCTCTTCATCCCCAGTACGTGCTCCCCGACCAGATCCACAGCTTACTCAGGGCCATGGTAGGGGGAGAGGTAGAGGAGACAATTCAGATTCTACTAGTGGACAGAATCGCTTTTATGCACTCACAGGCCGACAGGATTCAGAGGCATCTCCAGATGTGATCACAGGTATATTGATGGTACATTCTCATGCTGTTTATGCACTGATAGATCCTGGCTCTACATTTTCATATATTACTCCATTCATTGCTGGTAAGCTTGATATGAGACCTGAATTATTGCCGGGGTCAGTTAGGGTATCTACGCCAATTGGTGACTCAATTATAGCTAGTTATGTCTATCAATGTTGTACAGTGTTAATTAATGAGCGTCCAACCTCTGCTGATTTGATTGAATTGATTATGCTAGATTTTGATGTTGTTATGGGTATGGATTGGTTAGCAGCTTGTTATGCTAATATTGATTGTCGAGCAAAGCTAGTCCACTTCCATTTTCCAGGTGAGCCGGTCATTGAATGGAAAGGCAATGTTGCCTCGCCCAAAGATAAGTTTATTTCATACCTTAGGGCTCGAAAACTAATCTCTAAAGGTTGTATATACCATTTGATTCATACTAGGGATATTGATAAGGAGTCGATGACCCTTCAGTCAGTCCCTATTGTGAATGAATTTCCGATGGTATACCCCGATGAGCTTCCAGGGATTCCCCCCGAAAGGGAAATTGATTTTGCTATAGATTTGCTCCCGAACACGCAGCCTATACCCATTCCTCCCTACAGAATGGCTCCTGCAGAGCTAAGGGAATTGAAGGAACAACTGAAGGATTTACTTGATAAAGGCTTTATTAGGCCAAGTACATCTCCATGGGGTGCTCCAGTGCTCTTTGTTCAAAAGAAAGATGGCTCCTTACGGATGTATATTAATTACAGACAGCTAAATAAAGTCACCATCAAGAATAAGTATCCTCTCCCGCGGATTGATGACTTATTCGACCAGTTGCAGGGTGCCAAATATTTTTCAAAAGTTGACTTAAGATCTGGGTACCACCAGTTGCGAGTCAGGGATGTTGATATTCCAAAGACAGCATTTAGGACGAGGTATGGACATTTTGAGTTCCTTGTCATGTCTTTTGGGCTTACAAATGCCCCAGCAGCTTTTATGGACCTGATGAATCGAGTGTTTAAACCATTCTTGGATGAATTTATGATCGTGTTTATTGACGACATCCTGATATATTCACGGTCAGAAGCTTAGCATGAAAATCACTTGCGAACCATATTACAGACTCTCCAAGACAATAGGTTATATGCTAAATTCTCTAAATGTGAGTTTTGGTTAAATTCTGTAGCTTTTCTTGGCCACGTTATTACAGGTGATGGTATCAAGGTCGATGGCCAGAAGATTGAAGCAGTAATGGCCTGGCCGAGACCATTGAATCCGACCGAGGTCCGTAGCTTTTTAGGCTTGGCAGGATATTATAGGAGGTTTGTTGAGGGATTCTCCTCTATCTTTGCACCGCTAACGAGATTGACACATAAAGCAACTAAGTTTCAATGGACTGAAGCATGTGAGCAGAGTTTTCAAGAGTTAAAGAAAAGGCTTACCACCGCACCTATCTTGGCTCTTCCAGATGGAGCTGAAGGCTACGTTGTATATTGTGATGCCTCGAGAATTGGCCTAGGTTGTGTACTTATGCAGCATGGTAGAGTTATTGCATATGCTTCTAGACAGTTGCGAAAGCATGAACAAAACTATCCCACCCATGATCTTGAGCTCGCTGCGGTTATATTTGCTCTAAAGATTTGGCGACATTATCTATATGGAGTCCATGTTGATATTTTTACCGACCACCAGAGACTTCAATATTTATTTAAGCAAAAGGAGTTGAACTTACGACAAAGGAGATGGCTAGAATTACTAAAAGATTATGATGTGGACATTTTGTACCATCCTGGTAAAGCTAATGTTGTTGCTGATGCACTTAGCCGGAAGTCCATGGGAAGTCTAAGCCATGTTGAGGCTGATAAGGTTGAAATGACAAAAGACCTGTGCCAGCTAGCTAGTTTGCAGGTGCGATTGGTAGATACAGAGGAAGGAGGTGTAATTGTTCAAAATACAGTAGAATCTTCCATTGTTAATGAAGTAAAAGAGCGACAGCGCGAGGATCCTGAGCTTAGGACACTGAGGGAGAGCATTTCACAACAACAACATCCTCCATTTGAGCTGACCAGAGAGGGAGTCCTTAGGTACCAAGGCCGCTTATGTGTGCCAGATATCGGAGGACTCCGTGCCAGGATTCTTTCTGAGGCCCATTATTCTAGATATTCAACCCACCCTGGAGCAACAAAAATGTATCGGGACCTTCGACAAATCTATTAGTGGAATGGCATGAAAAGGGATATTGCAGAGATGGTAGCCTAATGTCCAAATTGTCAACAAGTTAAAGCAGAACATCAGAGACCTGGAGGCCTAGCTCAGTATATTGAGCTTCCGCTATGGAAATGGGACATGGTAAATATGGACTTCATCACGGGTTTGCCTCGTACTCCACGCAGGTATGATTCTATTTGGGTAATCATTGATAGGTTGACAAAATTTGCTCATTTCTTGCCAGTAAGAACGACATATTCAGCGGAGGATTATGTTGAGCTTTACATTCAAGAGATTGTTCGCCTTCATGGAGTTCCATTGTCTATTATATCTGATCGAGGGGCTCAATTTACGGCTCATTTTTGGAAGTCTTTTCAGAAGGGTCTGGGCACTCAGGTGAATCTCAGCACCGCTTTTCATCCACAAACTGATGGGCAAGCAGAGCGTACCATCCAGACCGTCGAGAATATGTTACGTGCTTGTGTGCTGGACTTTAAAGGAAGCTGGGATGACCATCTACCTCTTATTGAATTTGCTTATAATAATAGCTTCCAAGCTAGTATTCAAATGGCGCCTTATGAAGCACTATATGGGAGAAGATGTAGGTCACCGATCGGTTGGTTTAAGGTTGGGGAGGCAAAATTGCTAGGCCCTAATCTAGTTCAGCAAGTGATGGACAAAGTGAGACTTATTAGAGACCGATTGCAAACTGCCCAGAGTCGACAAAAGTCTTATACAGATGTTCGACGACGAGACTTAGAATTTGATGTAGAAGATTGGGTTTTCTTGAAGGTATCACCCATGAAGGGAATCATGCGGTTCGGGAAGACAGGAAAGCTCAGTCCTAGATATGTTGGACCGTATAAGATTATTTGAAAGATTGGCAAGGTCGCTACGAGCTTGATTTGCCTTCAGAATTGGGGGCAGTCCATCCAGTGTTTCATGTATCGATGTTACGGAAGTGCATTGGAGATCCATCGCGTATTACCAATATTGAAAATGTCCACATTAATGAAGACTTGTCTTATGATGAGGTTCCAGTGGCTATTTTAGACCGACAAGTAAGAAAGCTTCGGAATAAAGAAGTGGCCTCCGTGAAAGTATTGTGGCGGAACAACAATATTGAGGAAATGACTTGGGAAGCAGAAGAGGAAATGAAGAAGAGGCACCCCCAGCTATTTACAAATTAAGGTAAGTCATATTTTAAAAGTTGGCAGTCATCTTTCTACAGTAACTTAAGTTTTAAATGAGTTGGGGGCATACTTTATATGGATCGTCAGGAGATAGCTATACAAAGCTTATAATTAGAATTCTCTTTTTCCTTCAAAGTTGATTTATGGAATGGAAAAAAAAAAGTATATCCTCAAAAGTCACATTTCAAGAGCTAATAGTGCAACCAAGCCGTTGTTTAGATACATTCGCGGTCGAATGTTCTTAAGGGGGGGAGACTGTGAAACCCCGTGCTCCTCGTCTTCTATATATACATAGGGTGGTGTGTCATATAAGACATACATGAATTTGTATAGAACCTAAGGATAATAAGGTTGTCAATAAGTGGTAATTTCAAGGACCTAAAGTTTTAAGCCAAAGGAATACCCTAAATGCATATTCAGGATTAAAGAAATGACCCAAGTGGCACCTCGCCCTTTTCGGAAGGTCTAAATTAGGTTTCACTTTTCAGATGGAATTAAAAGTTTATAATTTGCTAATTATGGATTTCTTTAAGTTATTTTAATAGCACAAAGGTCATACATTAAGTTTTGGAATCAAGAAAGTTGCAAGATAAAGGTTGGGCAAAGTTACCGTAACTTTCTTTAAGAAATCCTTCTTAAATTTGGGTCAAATATATTGGGTCATATCTCCCAAACTATAATGAGTTAGAAGGTCCATGACCTATCAAATTGAAGATCTATGAATCTAGTTTGCAACGCACAAAACCGCGCATCAAACCGACTTCAGAATAAAGAGTTATGACCATTTTACCGAGACTGCCTGAGCTGGAAACCGGGTCATGTGTCGGGTCGGGTTGACCCGACATAAATGTCGGCTATTTTGACTCTTTAAGGCTCGAAATTGAGCCATTTTCGTCCCAAACAAGTTTACAACAGAAGAGAAAGCTCCCAAGGGTTCTCTAAGCGATTTAGGTAAGTTTTTCGCATTTTTACCGTTAAAATTCGTCTCCGTGCCTAGAAATGTGTGCCTTACGCTTTGGAATTATTTTTCCCTCATATTAGCTGTGTTTGGAGCTGTTCTTGGGCTGTAAAAAAAGTTTTTTTCTTGCTGGTATTGTTGGTTTGCAGCTGGTGTGTTTAGGTTATAATTGTGGAGCTCTTTTCCGTTAATTTTATGGACATTTCCTCGCGTAAATGCTCCTTGCCGAAACTGGTCATTAATGCTGAATTTTTGACTGTTTATAGGTGTCTTTAAGCTGCGTATATATAGTCGTTGCGAAGCTTAGGACGTAAGGAACAACTTTGGTGAAGGAACTTTTGGCAATCGAACGTTCGTTGGAGAGGTATGTTAAGGCTAAGCTCTGTCCCTTCTTTTAGCACGAAATCTGGGAAGTTTCCCAAAATGTCAAATGCGATATCTTACTATTCTGTTGTTAGAAAGACCTTCTGTGAAAGGCACTGGGATTACAGCTGAGTTACTTTCACGGTGGTATTAGGTTGAAATTCCATTCGTTCATTTAAACCGAACATTCAATTTCTATATATCATTTTGTCGGTCTTCCGGCTACCTATTCATAGGTTAGAGGCGTTTCTCTTCTTGGTGTAGTGTCACTAAAATAAATGTAGAATGCAAGGGAAAACTTGTTAAAAAGGACATGTATAATCCCACGAGCCATATGTATATGTTGTGACAACGATTATGATGTTATGAGAATAAATGTATCAATGAGCCAAGATTGGCTAAATGACAATGACTGTGATGCTATGAGAATAAGTGTACCAAAGAGCCAAGATTTTCTAAGTTCTTGCTATGGCTTACTATGTGCATTCAACATTCATATCATACATTGCACGTTATGCATGGACTTCGAGCTATAATCGAAGGTATGGGGCCTATTTGCCCAACTATATATGTATATGGTACAGATGGCCACAGGTTGGCAGATATGATGCCGGTTAGCTACCGGAAAGGACCACCAGTGCTAGCATTTGGTTGGGTATGTCATGCATTTGCATCTATATATATGTATTCACGACATACGATACTCGAGCATACCATGCATTTTTTTTTATCATTAGGAGGTGGCTTATTAGCCATTAAGGCTAATTGAGTTTTAGTTACAGGTGGTATTTCTATTAACCTTTTTACAATGGTTATCCATGATTTTACTTCCTGCCTTACATACCAGTACATGTTTATTCGTACTGACGTCCCTTTGCCTGGGGACGCTGCATTTTATTTCGTGCGTGCAGGTTCAGGTAAGGACTCTGATTGACCCCTTCACTAGGAGCCCTGGTCAGCTGTGAGTTGGTAAGCTCTACCTCTTCCTGGAGCTTTCACAGGATACTTGCTTTTTGTTGTACAGCTGGGTATAGTCGGGGCCCTGTCCCGACAGTATTAGTAGTTCTCTTAGAGGCTATTGTGGACATGTTATTATGGGCTGGTCCTTTTGTACCCTTCAGTCTCCGGTCATCAGATTGGCATGTATATATAGTGTGTGTCTATACCTCTGTTGTGGCAGCCTTGCCAGCTAGCCAGTACTTTATTATTTTGGCTTACTTCTCTTAATGTACATAATCTGTTGTTGACCAGGTCATGACCTAAATGGTCCCGACTTAGTTTCTTGTTTTTCTAAACATTATGCTGCCCGATTTTCTTCTGGTCCAAAGGTTAGTTAACTAGTATGTTTAGTGGCTTACCCGGCCAATAACGGTATCGGGTGCCAGTCGCGCCTCCCCTCTTTTTGGGGCGTGACACTTAGTCCCTAATTCCCTTTATTTAATGTTGATTGTACTTCCGCGACCGATGAAGTGTGATGACAAGTTCGAGAGGCTTGTTTGAGGTTCCTTCGGGTTCCTCATTCGCCATGTCACGTTTAGGCCCTGGGCTTGGGTCGTGACAATAGGCCACATTCCTAATCCGCTCAACAGCCTCATAAGGACCTACATACTGGGGACTTAATTTTCCCTTCTTGCCAAAATGCATTACACCCTTCGTGGGTGAAACCTTCACATACACCCAATCACCAACAAGAAACTCAAAATCCCTCTTTCTAATATCCAAATAAGACTTTTGGTGACTTTGAGTCGTCTTCAACCTATCCCTATTCAACTTCACCTTCTCCATGGCCTCCAACACCAAATCCGGTCTAATCAAAGCCATCTCACCCAACTCAAAGCACCCCACCGGAGATCTACATCTTCTCCTATCCAAAGCCTCAAATGGTGTCATACCAATGCTGGCATGAAAGTTATTATTGCAGGAAAACTCGACAGGTGGTAGATGATCATCCCAATTACCCTTAAATTCGAGTACACAAGCCTTCAACATGTCCTCCTAAGTTTGAATTGTCCTCTCGGCTTGTCCATCGGTTTGAGGATAAAAATTGGTACTTAACTTCACCTTAATTAGTGCCAAGCCTTATTTGAAACAATTTCTAGAAGTGAGAAGTAAATTGGGTGCCATGATCTGATATGATAGACCTAGGCACACCATGAAACCTCAGCAACTCTTGAATATACAACTTCGTTAGTCTTCAGCATTGAAGGTAATCCTGATTGGTAGAAAATGAGCCGACTTAGTCTTCCTATCAATGATAACCCAAATGGAATCAAATTGCTTTCGGGTTTAGGGCAAACCAACCACAAAATCCATGTTCACATCTTCCCACTTCCAAGTGGGGATCTCAATATCTTGAGCCAGACCATCGACCCTTTGATGTTATACCTTCACCTGTTGACAATTAGGACATTCGGTTACAAACTTTGCTAGATCTTTCTTCATACCATTCCACCAAATTACTTCCCTCAAATCCCAATACATTTTGGTGGATCCCGAATGTATGGAATAATGAGAGTTGTGGGCTTCACTCATGATCATTTCTCTAAGACCATCAACATCCGGAACACATAACCGATCTTGATACCGAAGCACACCATCTCCCTCTTGGGAGAAAACCTCTATCTTCTTCTCGGCAACCAATTTCTTCAATTCAACCAAAGACGGGTCTAAATCTTATTTAGCCTTGACATCAACAACCATAGAAGACTCAGCCCCATTCTGAACATGAATACCACTATCATTAAAGTCAGCCAATCTAACACCTAACCTAGCTAAACGATGAACATCTTTTACTAGCTCCTACTTCTCTCCATCAACATGATCCAACCTCTCCATAGATAACCTAGTAAGAGCATCGGCTACAACATTTGCCTTGTCGGGATGATATTGAACACTCATGTCATAAACCTTGAGAAGTTCTAACCACCTTCTTTGCCTCGAGTTAAGATCTCTTTGGGTGACCACATATTGTAAACTCTTGTGATCGATGAAGACATCAACATAGACCCCACACAAATAATGTCTCTAAATCTTCAAAGCAAACACCACATCCGCTAACTCAAGATCATGAGTCGGATAGTTTCGCTCATGCACCTTCAATTGCCTTGATGCATAATCTATCACCTTACCATGTTGCATAAGCACACAACCCAACTTGAAAAGCATCACAATACACCACAAACCCATCTAAGCCATCCAGTAGAGTCAAAACAGGAGCCGATGTGAATCGATCTTTTAAAGTATGAAAACTCTTCTTATATTCATTCGACCATACAAACTTGGTCTTCTTTTGAATCGACTTAGTCAATGGAGATGCAATAGATGAGAAAGCTTCAAAAAATCTTCTACAATAACTAGCCAACCCAAGGAAACTTTGAATATTCAAAGGAGTCAATGGTCTAGGCCAATTCTTTACGGCCTCAATCTTCTTTGGATCAACCTTAATACCATCACCAGATACCACATGACCAAGAAAATCTACTTTACCCAACTAGAACTCACACTTACTGAACATGGCATACAATTGTTTCTCTCTCAAAGTCTGAAGAACCAACCTCAAATGATCCATATACTTCTACTCATTTCAGGAATAAATCAGAATATCATCGATGAAAACAACCATGAAACTATCAAGAAATGGCTTGAGCACCCGATTCATAAGATCTATAAACACATACGGAGCATTAGTCAAACCAAACGACATCACCACAAATTCAGAGTGCCCATATCTAGTTCAGAAAGCCATTTGGGAATATCACATTCTCGGACCCTCAACTGATGGTAACCGAAACAGAGGTCAATCTTTGAGAAATAGGTGGCCCCTTGAAGTTGATCAAACAAGTCGCCGATCCTTGGCAATAGATATTTATTCTTGATGGTTACCTTGTTCAATTGCCTATAATCAATGCATATCCGAAGAGACCTATCTTTCTTTCTTACAAACAACATCGGAGCACCCCATGGCAATATACTTGGTATAATAAAGCCTTTCTCCAATAAGTCTTTCAATTGGTCCTTCAACTCCTTCAATTCAGCCGGTGTCATATGATAAGGAGGAATGGAAATAGATCGAGTATTCGGAAGGATATCTATGCCAAAAGCCACTTCCTTTTCGGGAGGAATTCCGAGAAAATCTTCAGGAAACACATCTAGAAACTCATAACCACCAGAACTGATTCAAGAGTAGGTGGATTAGATTTCACATCTCTAACCCTAACAATATGATAAAAGCACCCCTTAGAAATCATCTTCTAGGCCTTGAGTTAAGAGATAAACCAACCCTTAATAGCAGAATCACTACCCTTCCACTCAAGAACAGGCTCATCCAGAAATTAAAATTTGACTTTTCGGGTTCTACAATCTATAAAGGCATATGATGCATGCAACCAATCCATCTAGAAAATAATATTAAAATCAAACATCTCAAGTTCCACAAGATCACATGGAAGGACTTTATGCAAAATAGAAATAGGACAACCCCGATAGACTCTTTTGGCAACAATAGACTCATCCATGGGAGTATAAACTAAAAAAGGGCTCCCTTAGAGTTTCAGGACTCAATCTAAATTTAACAGCCAAAAGAGGAGTCACAAAAGATAAATTTGCACCCAGGTCAAGTAAAACACAGGCATCAAAATCAAAGACTTTTAACATACCAGTCACAATATTCAGAGTCTCCTCTACTTGTTGTTGAGCATGCAAAGCATAGAACTTGTTTTTTCTGGGGTCACTACCTTGAGGAACCTCGGTTGGACTTGATCACCCTGAGCCATCTGACCCTGTCCCTTCTTGGCAGTTTTAGGATAGTTAGCAATCTTATGGCTCATATCACCACACTCATAACAAGAACCTAAATCTTTCCAACATGCACCCTAGTGATTTTTTCCACACTTGTCACAAGGGTGGTGGTGGCCTACCTCCAACCTATGCCTTGGGAAGAGGCACCCTAATATTGGAAAACCTTGCATTAGAACCTTGGACCTATTGGAAGCGACCATAACCACCATCACCCTTGGAGTTGGAGAATCCACTATCATAACGGCCTCTATTAGAATCATTTACCCTCTTCTCCTTGAGTTTTTCCCCTTCAATCTGTTCAACATAAGTAATGAGTCTGCAGATGTCCATATCCTAAATAAGCATATCCATACGACATTCTTTCATAACTAAATCAGAGATCCTAGAGATAAACTTGTGCGTTCTTGCATGGTGTCAGCCACTAGTAAAGGAGAATACTTTGAGAGCTTTGCAAACTTGAGGCCATTGTCCCTCACACTCATACCACCTATTTGAGGTTGATGAATTCTATCATTTTGGCCTTACTAAGCTCAACAGGGAATGAAACGATCTAAAAAGGCAAACTTGAACTCTTATCAATTAACTTCCATCACCACAGACCCTTTTCTTCAACCATTGGGTGTACCATTTGAGACACATCCTTCAACTGATAAGCAACTAGCTCAGCTTTCTCCTTTGAAGTCACCCCCATGATGTTCAACACTTTAGAGAGTTCATCTATGAAGCCTTGAGCATCCTCATCAGCTTTCTACCCATAGGACTCTAGAGGATTCATCCGGGTAAAATCTCTCACTCTAGCAGCCAAAGTAGGAGCATGAGGAAGAGGATTATCCTGCTTAGCATAGTTGATCACCACTTAGGCAAGCATGACAAAGGAAGTCTAGAATTCATCTTGAGTAATTGGCTCTGCCATAGGCGCTTGAGGAATTTGGTTCTCATTAATCGGAGCCTGTCTGGTAGAGGGGCTCTTCGTGGAGGCATCTTCTTTAAGGCATCAAGGACATCATCAAAGTTAGGAAGCCTTAAGGCGCGTCTCAAGTACGACATAAGACATAAGAAGTAAGACAATTCTTAGAACACCATCATAGCCTCCCACTCATAGGTATGGTATATTTCACACCCGTGAATAGAATTCTAATCAACGTGGCATGTTGGACTCCGAGGATCATTTATAAACCTAGTACTTTAATACCAAGCTTGTCATGACCCAAGCCTGGGGCCTAGGAGTGACAGAGAAAATGGGAACCCGAGAGTCACCAAACAAGCCTCATAGTATCCATATTCACATCATTGGTTTGGAAGCACATAATAAAGAAATAAACATATAGCTCTAAGGGACGGGAATGTATAACTCACGCTATGGGGATGTCATCGGGATAGGGATTAGCATGATCCACATAGTACATAGCACATAAGAACGAAGGGGCGGGTAAGTATGACTCATGCTATAGGGATAGCATGGGACTTAGGACTTTCCATATTTCTGCATCTCATCATAAGCAAATCAACATAGTATTAATATTCAATAGATAGCCATAATCATAATCTCCAAATAGCAAGACATAGCACAAATCTGTACAAGAGTCTACATGTTGTCCAACAATGCCTCTAAGTCATAGAATAGGATGGGGGCCAAGACATTTCTCGTGCTCACCCTCAAAGTAAATAAAACATAAGAGAAAGCAACATAATAGGTAGATGGATGAAAGCTTGTCATTGGATGATAGGACTCACCACAACAACTTTACAGTCCGGGCTAACCGTCAAGAGGTGGATGAAGATAGTCTCCAGTTCCTACATGGTTAGCTCATGTAGGCAAAGATTATGTGTTATTATATTTGAATGTACTAAGTATTCAGGCATGCAATGCATATGAACTCATTAAACTTGCATTCAATGTTAGATGACAAGGCCACATATATAGAAAGAAGTATATAATCAAGGAAGATTAATATATCAATATTCTATGAAATTCATGATTCATGAAATGCCATAATACTTCAACATAGAGGGGATGAGACCATAACTGACATCCCAAACTCATGTGAGCTATTACATGAAATTTGCCCAATGAAAGCCTCCCATCGAGAAAACATTACTTGCCAAAGGTAATATACACCAATCCTTACGACTCAGTCATTTAGGTGTGATACCAATCTTCCTTACAACTCGGTCATTTCAGAAGGATTTCAAAGTCATCTCATAAAGAGGCATAAACATATACTTACGTTGGCACGTAGTTATAAGACTTGGGTACTGGACCCTTAAAGATAGCCCTTCTCCCACAAGTCCTCTCGATTCTAAGTCATCATCCCACAAGAATACGTATACATGCTTTCAAAAGAGGCATAAGTCATTTCAAATCCTTCAATTGCATACTTAGGCTTAAAAGCCAAACGATCTTCATAATCACGCATACTTGGGCTTAAAGGCCAAATCATAACTTAATTCATACTTTCATATATAGGAATAGCTCAAACATATATCAAAATGGTATAAACACCGAAAGTTTGCTCAAAGAGTCATATCATAGACATTATATGATCACATTTTTGTCATAACCATATTTTTATCAAAATCATATTCATCAACATAATTGGGCTTAACCCACTTCATAATTTTCATGAAACCAACGCTCATGTATGCATATGCCATGAATGATGATGAGAGAATAGTATGGGCAATAAAGATTCATACTTAAATCAACAATACAATATGAAATCCAAGTAAATCCATGAGTAATTTCACATTTAAATCATACTTTAGTTTATCCATGCTTAAATCAACATTTAAGGGGACAATGCATATTCAAATCCTTATAATATCAATGCAAATCAACATAATAGGACTTACACTTTAAAGACATCCATTAAACATAGCCCATATCTCAATTAAATCAAATAAACAATAATTTAAAAGACCCATATTCAAAGTAAGCTTGAATTTCTTAAATCAAAGAGTAAAAGAGTTTGGGGTCGTCATGATTGAAATGGACCATGAATCAATCCTATATACCTTAGCTAATTAAGAAGAAGCAAGAAGAAATTGATTGAAGAAGAAGACCCTTCCTTAAGCTCTAAGCTAATCCTCCAATGGCTCACTTGAGAGAAGTTTTTAGATGAAAGAGTTTGAATATTCTAAGTGTATGAAATGAATTTGAATAGGATTAGAGGAGTATAGGTCTTTTCAAAGGTTTAGGATAGGTTAGAAAGTCATAAACGACCCTTAGGAATAACCAAAATTACAAGAAAATCATTAATGAAATAAGCTTCAAAGAGTTACCAGAGGTCCCGTCAAGAAGGCATATGGGTCATGTGAAGTCACATGGACCGTACAGGTGTCCGTGAGACAACACTTATAAAAATTTACACTGGCCAAGTTTCGAGATGGTGATTCCATACTTGGAAAATTTCTGGACTAACACCCTTACGGGACCCCATACGATCTGTGTAGTGCTACACGACCCGTGTAGGGATTCGTGTGTGAAGTGCCTTAGCCAAAATGTGGTTTCCATGCCCAAGGCCCCTCCCACGAGCCACTTCACAGCCAGTGGTGAGTCCCACGGGCCGTGAAGGGATTAGTTAAGAGTGTCCTAGTCTTAAACGCCGCCATTAGCCCAACACATTGTACACAAGGCCAAGGGCCACCTCAAGACACCTTCACATGGCTCGTGGACTGCTCCACGGCTCGTGGAGGTGGTCTTGTGGTAACACCTTGTTAAAAACTTCCGGAAACCAAATTTCCATGTATCGTTAAGGCCTTACAGGGTCCGGGTCCTTACATATTACAATTGTTAGATTTTAATATTTAACACAACATCTAATATTTCAACATAAAAGGAGATATTTCTGCATCATTTCAGAATGTGTCAATTTTACAAAAAATATCCATCATCAATATTCCAAAGAAAATATGAAAATATCCATGTTCATAAGAAAAACTATCCATCACCAAAATCCCCCCCTCCCCCAAGAAAAAAGTCAAAAATAATAAAATACCCATGTTCATAAGAAAAGACCCATAATCAACTCCAGAAAAATTAGAAAATGACAAATTATCAATCATCGTCTGAAGATCAAATCATCATCATCCTAAAATAATACAGATATAGAAAATGACACTTTCTAACACTTAATCCATCTTCATTGCGTTATCTGGTGCTTGCTACTCCTTTGTAGAATTTTCTGGTTCCTGTCTACTAGTTGCTACTCTACCATAATCCTTGCTATTTTTTTTCTTGGAACTCGTCAATGCTTTTAAAATTTCTCTTCTCCTCTCCTCTTTAGATGATGAATAGAAGTATATGACAACAATACACTTGATGATGAAATGATATCTCTTTAGATATCATAGTATTCATGGTTCACTCTAAAAACTCCGCCTTTAATATCAATGAATTTATCTTCTCAGTGCACTTGTCACGTTCACAAAAATAAGTAGATACCTTAGAAGTACCGGTACCAATAGTAGTAGATCTACCAACAGCAAATGGAGTTTGAAAATCTCTTCCACCAAAAGGAGAAAATCCTCCTCTCTCACCAAAATTTATTGTTTCCCCAACAGCATCACCTCCTCTTTCACCAAAAACTAATATTTCCCCAACAATAGGACCTACACCTACCCCAGCAGTATCATCTATTGTCATACCAACATAATCGCCTATAATTTCTCTAATGCCATCACCTACTCTTGCAATCACAGGAAAATCTCTTTTAAAAGTCGTCACTCCAATTAAATCTTCCACTAACTTCACAATTTTTGGGTCTTCTTCTTTTTCTTTGAACGGCACAAATTTGGTCCACAAATTTATCTCCCTCTCACTTTCAATAGGAAGTAGCCATGAATAAATAATTTACCAATTCACTAAAATTATTTTAACAAATATACTAAAATATGAAAACTATTGAACAATACTATATTAATAAATTATAGCAACTGTTAAAGGAGAAGACAACAACTGTTAAAATACAGTTGCAGTAACTGTTAATTATAAAAGTGAAAAATAACATCGATACAATTGTGTTTACCTTATCCTTTGGTGGATCAAACAATTCATAAGTCTCAATTTTACTATTATTGGGCGCCATCAACCATCGATAAAGTCTTGGAGAACACACTTCCTCGTCAAACTCTTTAAATGTTTTTCGGATGTAGAGAATGGCTTCAAATGACCATATTTAAGTAAAACAATGTCATAAATAATCATAAAGATAATAAATATAAAAAGACTATAGTAAAATATAATAAATAAAATTTACCATAAAAGTCCATGAAAAGCTATAGAGATTATGGGACTTTGAAGTTGAAGTCGCAGTCATCCTTAAATATTCTATTGTGACAGAATAGCTATCCCGATCCCAAGGATAGGAACAAAATGCCTTCCGGCCAGTTGAAATCTTAAATCAAGAAATACAAGCATTTGTCCCTGCATCTTTATCAAGAAGAATAGCATGCATAAAAAACACCAAATGCAATGATTTTTTCACACTCCTTTTAAACTCATCAGAGTACAAAAGCTCGATCATCTCCTTCGATTCATAGTGCTTCTTTTGCATCGGATCTATAATTCGTTTATATCTCTTGTCTACCTTGGCAGACTTGGTGGCAGAAGAATGTAGTATATGATCGTTTAAACTGGTAATAATGGCAAACTCTTTCAAGCCAAAACAGACAGGCATGCCACAATAATTTATCCAAAAGTCATTTTCACTTTTAATATATCGTCAAATAAGTTGATACATCAACTTCGTTTAAAATCAAGGATGACTACTTTCACCTAAGTCTAGGTATTTTTCAAAAAATCGTAAACCTAAAGAAACTTTTCAAATTTTGTTGCTTTAATATTTTTTTTAAATCAGAAAATGATCTCTCAAGTTCTTATTTTGCCCGAAGATCAGTGGTTACATTTGGGTTCATATTCATAGATATCTCAAAGTCATAATCTGAATACCTGAAAGTCATAACAAAAGGACTGTCAACAACAACTAAGGGACTGACACCTCTATCATGACGCATTTTGGATCTAACCTCATTCTCTCCATCCTTGTCTTGTGAAGAATGGTCATCGAGTTCTTCTACTTCTTGTTCTTTAGACTTCTCCAACTCCTGATCTGATTACTTAGGAGTTGGAGCTGCCTCAATCTCATAAATGGCATGCTAAGTAAGACTTGTCAATTATGTTTCATTTGTGTTATCATTTTGCTATTCTTCAACCTCTTCTTCTGTTATAATTAGCTACATTCTTCTCAAATTTCTCATAGGAACATCAGGTCTAATATTTTTTCTTTTACTTCGAACCATCGCTGTAGAAAATCATGTGACAAAATAGAGATAATCTATTAGTTTGATCAATTACTCTTAAAGACAAAATAAAGCAACTGCTTAAGTTGATAAAGCAACTATTGCAGTAATTGCTACAAAAATTCTAGCAGTTTCATCCAGAATTAAGCAGTCATACTTCAGCAACTATTGCTACAGATTTAACAATTTAGTGGACTTTCTATAAAACTTCAGCAACTAATTCATTTATTCACAGCAAATTATGAGGCTATTGCAGTAGATTTACATCTTTTAAGCTCGATACAAAAATAATAATCAAGAACTTCTCTATATGAAAAACATATTTTCTTTTCTCACAAACAAGTACAACAATCAATAACAACCTATTTAAGAGCACATCACTACATGAATGAAACAACTTTTAAAGGAGTTACTATAGAAACTTCAGCAACTGCTTCACTAACTATTTTAGAAAGTTTAGCAATTATTGTAATTAAGAGTACAACAACAAAATAAAAGAACAACAACATCCATAGCAGTTGTTGTATGTACTTCAGCAAATGATGTAAATACTTTAAAATCGAGAAACTAACCATCAACACTAATATTTTTCTCACAAAGAGTACAACAATTAAAATCAAAGAACAATAACACCCATAGCAGTTATTGTAAGTATTTCAGCAAATAATGTAAATACTTTAAAATTGAGGAACCAACCAGTAATTGAAATATTTTTCTCACAAAGAGTATAACAACAAAAATCAAAAAACAACAACACACGTAACAATTGTTGTAAGTACTTCAGCAAGTGATGTAAATAATTTGAAACCGAGGAATCAACCATCAACACCAATATTTTTCTCACAAAGAGTATGATAACAAAAACCAAAGAAGAACAATACTCATAGTAGTTGTTGTAAGTACTTCAGCATTTTCTTTAATACTTTAAAATCAACAACCAACCATCAAAACAAATATTTTTCTCACAAAGAGTACAACAACAAAAATCAAAGAACAAAAACACCCATACCCAAAAATCTTCAAAGAGTACAACAAATCAATGAATACTAACAAGAACAACCCAAGTAGATATTTATTAGGGCATGCAACAACAAAATTTATGAAATACATCTACTGTTTCATCTTCTTAAACCTAAATAATCATTTTTACAAGAAAAATTGAAACCCTAACTAAGAAAAAAATTAAAATAACTTAAAATTTTAAAAATGTACAAGCCTTAACATTGAGAGGAAGCAGTAAAGATGACAATGACGAGGTTGTGAAGTTGGCGACGACGAGGAGCAGTGAAGTAAAAAGAAACAGAGAAGAAGAAAAATGAAGAATGAAGAAGAACTCTTTTTCGTGGTTTCTAGTCTTGGTCGAAGAAGGAAGAAATAAGGATGATGAAACGTTGTTTCTGAAAAGGTAGTTTGTGTTTTTTTAAAAAGTTATAGATTTCTTTTAAAAAAAAAAAAAGAAATGTACTTTCTAACCCCCTAATTAACTTAATTATACTTAATCTCTAATTAGTTACAACTTTGACCTTGGATGGTAAAAGTTATCACCTTTTTTTAATTTGTAAACTTAAGTGAAACCTATGGCTCAATTTTCACTACTTAATAAAATGATGTATTAACTTAATTTTTTTTAAAAGTAGTTTCTGGAGTTTTGAAAAAGTACACTTTATCCTAATTAACTTAATTAATTATACTTAATCTCTAATTAGTAACAATTTTGACCTTGAATGGTAAAAATTGTCACTTTTTTTTTATTTGAAAACTTTAGTTACACCTTAATTTATATATATCAATTGATATTTTATTGAAGTCTTATATTGACATACATTGAGAAACTAAATTGTCTTGGTTATTTAACATTCAATTTCAATATAATAATATTTTAATACTAATACACATTTTACTTCCTTCGTTCCATATTAGCTTAATTTTTGGGAATTTATTTTATTATTCAAAATAGTTGAATTGTTCAAACTTCAAGATGAATGTTTGAAAAAAAATTTATATTTGCCCTTTTATTTATTGAAGTATTATATTTAGGGGAAATATACTACTTGCAAAGCTACTTTTATGATTTTATAAAAGGTAATAGTGGAAAGTATGGTTGAAACTATGTCCTTAAATATTTTTCTTAATAAGTGTGTATTGTCTCACAAATCTCTCTCTCTCTTTCTCTCTCTATATATATAATAGGAGAAGTAAAAACGCCAACGTGTCAACACAAAAAAAAAAAACAGAATTTATAAATTACTACATTTAAAAATAAAAATAAAATTTTCAAAAAAAAAAAGATAAAAAGGAACTAAAAAAAATTAGTAAATATCTAAATTTTACTATTGGTTTGTCTTTTTAACCATTTTTTAAATTTCAAATTTTAATAGCACTTAACAAGGTTATACTTTTCCTAAAATAATGCTCAAAAGCCAACTAATATATTTATATTATGTGTGACAATAAGTTGCTCAAACAAGCAGCAGGTCAACATATTACTTAATCAGCTTGAGAGTATATTTATAATTTTATTGTGACTTTTTCGTTTTAATTTGATTGTCTTATTTTTAAATTTTTTATATAGCTAAATATTGCATAAAAATTCAAGGGCAATTTGGTAATTTTTTATGATCTTTTTGGAGTAGGTCCACATATCTGTTTGAGCAGCTTGAGCGTGTATCTGTACTTTTTCGGTAGTTCTTTTATCTTATCTTCCCTGTTTTTAAATATATTTAAAAACCATAAAAAAAAATTAAAGTATTTAAAAGACATGTAAAAAAATTGGTTGATCTTAAAATTTTATTGGTGCCACATAAAATGGGGAGATAAAGTAACATATTTTTGGAAACAATATAAAAAATATGATAAATCTCAATAATTAATTCTGAAAGACATGTAAAAAACATTAGTTGAGTCTTAAAATTTTATCGGTACCACGGGCAACTAAAGTAATACGTATGTGAAAACAACACAAAATATACTGTAAATATCAATAATTAACATATTAAAGTATTTAAAAGACATATAAAAAGCTCTATTGACTTTTGAAATATTGTTAGTGCGTAAATTGAGATAGAAAAAGTGATGCATATTATTTAAAATAATATAAAAAGTTTTGTAAATCACAATATAATGATTTCAAATATTTAAAAGAAATACAAAAAGTTCGATTGATTCTTAAAATCCTATTAGGGCTAAATTGAGATGAAGGGAGTAATATGTATTATTTGAAAGCTACTATAAAAATATTATAAATCAAATAAATAATAACTTAAAATATCAAAAATTATATTAAAATTATTAATTTAAAAAAAAGAAAATAACATATGTTGGGCTCATAGAATCCACCGGCTTGTAGTTTATGCATAAAGGAGTAACCGATGCAAAGTAAGTCACCTTTTTTAACTGATTCAGCGACTAGAGATTTAGTTTTTTTGTCTCCTACAGTGGTTAAATATTTATTAATTTATTTATTTAAACTAATTTTTAATATTATTGCAGTTATTTTTTCTAATAGAGAGATTCGTTTTAAATTTTTAATGGCAATTATCTATTACTCGAAAAAGCCATGCAAAAAAATCCTACGGGAATTAGATACAAATAATTTGTTTATGCTATTCAACTAGATACAACCAAAATGTCTACGCATTAAAAAGGTTCCAAGTTTCATTTTGATGATTGTAGTCTATGGCACAAGTATAATTAAATCTGATAGCAACATATTTCATTAGGGGAGCATATATTTAATTATTTATGTAGTTATGGTATGAGAATTAAACAAGTTCATATATTAATTACAAATTATAGTTGCTTGGATATTTTTTCTAATTTGTGAGTGGGAGATATTATTTTTTTATTGAAGTTTATAGTCGGTCTTCTTTCTTCTATTGATTAACAATTTCAAATATTTTGATCTGATTCAAGTTACAAGATTTTTGAAATTGATGAGAGGAATCAATTAAAGTAGAGAGTGAACGAAAAAACTTCTCAATTTGAAGAATTAAAGACAGATGGGGGATTGACCAAGCATATGTTTCGTCCACGGAGGAGCAGCTTGCAAATCTAGTAAAGATGGTTGAAGGATTGACCAAACATATGCAATACCAAGAGACTCGCATCGATAAGTTGATGGACAGGGTAGACGATTTACTAAATGGGGAATCTAGCCGTGCACCTGGGAAGGGTATTGAGATTCAGGAGATTGAAAATCTTGTGAAGCAAGCACCGACTGTCAAGGAGCTGCCAGTTTCTGCTGAAGGAATGATCCCACTTGATCAATTAAAGGAGTTCATTGAAGGGACCATTAAATACAAGTACGAAGTCTCCACAAGGTCTTCGCATATGTATGCTAAGCCTTACACTGCAAGGATTGATAGCCTCAAAATGCCTGCCGGTTATCAACCCCCTAAGGTTCAGCAATTCAAAGGTAAAGGAAATCCAAAGCAGCACGTTGTACACTTTGTGGAGACATGTAATAATGCGGGAACCTATGGAGACCATCTCGTCAAGCAATTCGTTCGCTTTTTGAAAGAAAATGCCTTTGACTGGTATACAGACCTTGAGCCTCATTCCATTGACAGTTGGGAGCAACTAGAGCATGAGTTCCTTAATCGCTTCTATAGCACAAGGCGCACAGTGAGCATGGTGGAACTCACAAATACTCACCAAAGAAAGGATGAACTTGTCATCGACTTCATAAATCGATGGAGGAATGCGAGCCTTAATTGTAAAAACAAACTTAGTGAAGCTTCTGCTATAGAAATGTATATCCAAGGGATGCACTTGGGGCTTCTATGCATCCTACAAGGGATCAAACTTAAGTCTTTTGCAGATCTAGCGACTCGTACTCATGATATGGAGTTGAGCATGTCTTCTGCTGGGAAAGATGGAATGCTTGTTCACGATCATCGCAAAGGGAAGGACAAGCAGGGTCCTAAGAAATGGAGCAAATTTGTGCCCAGGAATGACAACAAAGAATCCATGAATGTTAATACGACGCCGGTTAAGTTTACTACGAAGGAGAGTAGGAAACAAAGCGTAAAGACGACTTTTCAAGGGCGTTCAGACCAAAAGCTAACCTTGAGAGAGATGCAAGAAAAGGAATACCCTTATTTGGATTCTGATGTTTTTGAAATTTTTGAGGAATTGGTTGAGCTTAAGCTCATTGAGTTGCCAGAGATGAAACGACCCGATGAAGCTGGGAAGACTGATGACCCAAATTATTGCAAGTATCATAGACTCGTAAGTCACCCTCTCGAAAAGTGTTTTGTCTTAAAAGACAGGGTTATGCAAATGGTTAAAGAAAAGAAGATCGTCCTTGATGATGGAAAGGCGAGCTCTAATCAAATCTCTATCATGTTCGGCTCACTTGACCCAGTTCAAGTATGTACACCTAAAGAAGAAGGGTCATTTGGATGTGGCTTTCCAGCAATTGACAAAAATCACCATAATCAAATTCATTTTTGTTGTTATTTATTGATGTGTTTGATTTTGATTTCTTCTTCAACATTAACACTAAGGATGTCGAAATTTTAAAATACTTAAGTTATTGTAAAAGTTTTTCTCTAACTGTTTTGAAATAATATTGATTTTATTGTCAGAATTTAGTAGTTTCTTTTTAATTATTATTTTTATTTTGCTCATATTATGATTTTTATTTGTTGTAGTTTGTTGTTGTTGTACTAATTTGGATAACACAGAACAAGAGAAAAAAAGATATAGAAAGCAAGCCATTAATCTATGGCATTCATATACTCAGTATAAAATATTGAGTTTTTATATGATGAGAAACAATGGTGCATATCCATAAGTCAATTATGGAGAAAAATCACGCTATTATCAAAGTGTTGACACATAATAAAACACCTTTTTAAAAATTAAAAATATACTTAAAAACACTTGAAAAAATTCGCATCAATTACTAATTATTGTTCAAAAGTACTTTTAAAAGCTATTAGTTAAATAAAACTTAGTTTTTGTCGAAAGCACTTTTTGAAAATATTTTGTGTTACTTTAGGGTAACACAGAATAAAAGGTGAATGTATACGCAGAAAAGTTACATCACTATCACAATATTAACTCCTAATAATACTTTTTTGAATTTCTTTTTAGAAAAATACACTTAAAAATACTTTAAAAAAGCTTCCACCAAACACTAATCATTGTTCAGAAGTGTTTTTAAAAGCTATAAGTGAAACACAAATTACTTCTCACCAAAAACACCTTTTGAATTTTAAAAAAAAAAAATACTTTTAAAATAATATGAGCAAAAAATGAAGATGCATATCTTCTTATCATGCTTTAAGAAGACATTTTGAGCAACGAAAAATTTAATTATTGATAATTATTTTATACCTAAGAAAAAAATTGTGACATGATTATGATTGAAATTTTGAGTGTCCTCAAGTTTTTTTTTTTCTCAAAGATATTCTCTTTTTTTTTTTAAAAAAAAAAACAGGTTTTGATGATTTTATAATTCTTAATACAGTAAAAATATATTTGCTACAATTTTAGTAATTGATACGTGTGCAATAACTTTTTTCCTCTCACCAAATTTGTCCATCTTCTTGATGAATTTTTATTACAATAAAAATTAAACATTATAGGATTATCTTTCTTATATACCCTTATCCATTCAATGTGTTATATAAATTGTTTTGTAAATAAATTTGTAAAAATATTTTTTTTAGCTGTAAGAATTATATATTTGGTACGAAAATATCATATAATTATATAAAGTTCCTACGAAATCACGTATAATTAATATATGAGTCACATATAAGTAATATATGATTGCTAGAAAAATTGAAAGACAATAATTTAAAATTTTGAATAGCATGCCTAATGTGATATCCAAGTGATTAAAACTTCTTGGTTTGATGCTTAGCATTAACACAATTCTATGAGTTGTCTTAGTTATATTTTATTGTAATACTAATACATGATTAATTTATAGGGGAAAAAATATTTCTATACCATTTAAGATCTTAAATTACAATGACATATCAACTTTCTTAAATTACATCTAAATGTCAACAATTTGTTTACAAAATAATGCAAACCTATATACCCATTAAAAAAAATGTTGATTTTATAAGGTTGGAATATATTTTCTCTCCTAATTTATGTCATTATATGGTTGGAATATATCGTCTCTCCTAATTCATTATTAATGACACTCTTTACATGGAACACAAAACCAAGAAAAAAAAAGTTGGGTTAATAAGATTATTGATACGTATTATGCAGACTTCAATCTTGCCATTTAATTTTTTTCCTTTTTCCTTTTTGCTGGAAATCTTCGCTTAATTAAATGGTGGAATAATTGATCTTAAGGTTTGTATTTTTTTTGGCTTTTTTATAATTAATATCAACTATAATTATATATTTATATGGTAAAGTTATGTTGTTGTCTATGGTTATAATTAAGTATTTACGTGGTGAAAATATATTGTGGGTGTCTGATTGAAAGTTTGTATGGTTTATTGTGAATTTTTTGGTATACTTTCAGTTAAATGGTAAAATAATTGGTGTGTAGGTTGGTACTATACCATAAAAAAGTCAATAATTTAAACAAAAAATGGAAAAAATAAAAACTAGAAAATTGTGCAAAGTTCTTACCATTCTAAGTGGAAACATATAAAAACAACAATCAAAACCAAGCAAAATAAAATTCAAAAAAACATTGTTTGATTAAAAATAAATATTTCCAAGTTAAAAGTGACTAGAGATCATAATGAAAAGATGTTATCTGTTTGATGCTTCCTGGTGCATACTTTGATGGGACCACATTAACACTAACTGAAACATATTCCCTTCAAACTTTTGGTGCGCTAAGTCTACTAACAACCTTCCCAGTAATTTCACTCTCGTTGACTGCATCAAACTCAATCTTCCTCTTCCCGTAATCCCAAAGCGGTGCACCATACCTTAGACGAAATAGATTCAGATCTATGAAAGTTGTTGCAATATCCATAAGACCTTGTGAAAAATATTCAATAAAAACACAAGTATAGAGACCACAATGTCACGAAGAGAGCCACTTAATATGATTTAATAGTTTACCAAAAAAAAAAAACATACAAATATCTACAATACCACCAAATAAACTACCAACTATACAAGGATACCATCATCAATAAACTATACTATCAACAATTTAACCAAGTTTGGCATCAATAGTTCTACCAAAAAAATCATAATATCAAGAATAGCACCAAAAAAACTGTCAACTATATTAGTGAGAAATCTACAAAGTTTGATGTCAACTAAATCAGAAAAAAATATAAAAAAAAAAATCAAGAATATGAGCAATGCTACTGCTAGACTATACAAAGTATATTAATTTTTCAATAAAAAGAATACCAATTTTTCTATCACTATTTCACCACCAATCTCACATGAAGCGGCAATTAAGTCAACAGTTCACCAAAAACAAAATATGTGCAAATAACACCAAATAAACTATAAACTATAAAGGGATACCATCATCAATAAAATATACTATCAGCAATTTAACCTATAAAAATATTACCAAGAAAGCAAGAGTTCATATAAAAAAAAACAACAATATAACTAACTTTATCAATTAATTATGTTCGTGCGAATACATATCAATACTGAAAAAACAACCAACATATACTATCAGCCAAAAAAAACACCCAAATTCAACATAAAAATGTATCAGTGGAAACTCTACAAAGTTTGATGTCAACCAAATTAGAAAAAAAAATAAAAAAATCAGGATTATGAGCAATGTCATTGCCAGACTATATAAAATATACCAATTTTTCAATAAAAAGAAATACCAATTTTTCTGTCAACTGTCACCAAGAATCAAACACATGAATGGACAAATAAATCAACAGTTCACCCCACAAAAATATAAATATATACAAATAACACCAAATAAACTACCACATCAAATACAGTACCATATTTTATGATTAAATAACATATAATGAAATAGCAATTGACTCTAACAAAATTAAAAAGAATAGCTTAACCAAATTATTAAACCTTAGGAATATCGACTATTAAACAAAAAGAAAATGGAGAAATATAAGAAGTTAACTAGTTGGATCATTTGAATGAAACAAATACCAAAATTTTAATAAAATTATTTGAAGTACTTACTTTGAACCTTCCCATTATTGTGGAATGTTGTCTCCAATAAAACAATCCATCGATTTTGACTAATTCACATATAGACGGAAAAAATTACAAAAACACAACTAAGAAATCAGCAAAAAAGTTGCAAGAAATAGAGATGGAATAGATGCAAGAAATGATCAGTGTGGAAGAGAGAGACCTTTGATTTTTGAAAGGTCACAACAATGGCGTTGGAAAGAGAGAATTGTGTGAAAGGGTTTTTGATTCAATAAAGAAAGAATTTAAATGCAACCTTGAAATTAGGAATGAATAAATATTTATGTTCCTTTTCTAAAAAGAAAAATAGTAGTAAAGGTAATTTAATAACCATGATATACACAAATAAAAATAATACAAAATCATTAATAAATTACTTTTCAGAATAGGATTAAATGCACATTAAGATTAGTATTTTCTTTTGAAAAAATGACACCTTGCAGAGTCATATCTATACCAAAATTAGGCCACTATACGACATATAATGAATACACAGTCTCCTGGTCAGTATCTCTTTAGAAACAGGCTATACACACTCATACGGGTACAAGTTAAATCAGCACACATGCCTGTCCCAGGCACTAGCTCATATTCGCCCCTTACTAGGCCCTTTTTCAGTGTAAAGCAACTCATAAGGCAGCATTGGTATAACCTAAGCTAAGACCCAAGAGGTTAGATAACCAGAAGGATGTCACCTTCCCAAAATCATATCGTAGACCAATTGTTGTCAAGGATTTCACCCAACGCAACATCTGTCGGGCCACTGAAAATGTGCCCCTCTTAAATAGGATGCCAGTCCCAGGACTAACTCATGTAACTAGTGTCTCGTCGTAGATAGCTCAAAAAGCCCATAGGATATAAACTACACCTCACTAACAGGGTCATACTCTCGTCTCTAACCCGCCAATGGCTCATTAGCAACACCTTTCGTATTATAAAATGCAAGGCTCCCTTAGGGGTGCTCGATACCCACCCTCAGAACATGGTGTGTTTCTTCAGCCACTAACAGTAGCTTCAGTACATAACATATAACAATGGTATACATGATCATATAAGTAACAACACAGGACAAAATCGTACTTAAACAGGAAATTCTACCAAAAGTACTTAGAACGAATATAGATAACCACAACCGCATCATGTATATACATACCAATCAGATATAGATACTAGATTCAGCGCATAGGGCAGCATATAATCACTGGTTAGCCTCAATAGCTAGCATATTTAGGTAGTTTCAGACCACACACATATACAAGCAAGAGTCAAGCTTAGTGTACATACCTGTCATATGTTCTCAGCCAACCAGCCCCTTTCAGGGCCTTCTTGTAGCCACATAGTATAAGAATTTAGCTAGTAAAGCAACTACAACTAACACAACCCTCAATACAATAAATGTAGTCCCATATCACCATATATAAGACATGCGGATTCACAACTAGCTATATACAACATAAATCCAACAACTCAACCCATTCACAATATGTTTCTACACATTCCAACTCAAATATGCAAACATTTTAGCTCAGTCTAGGGGTTAGAGAAAGCCTAGTCTACCTGGAATCTTGGTCTCTTGCTCTAAGTCAATCCACCCAAGCTTTTTCCCTTCGAATCGCTTTCCGATGTTGCTCAGCTGTTAGAATAAAATCTACAAGGTCAATACGGTTGAATTGGCTGTAAAAACTTGAAAACAAGCGAAAATACGTCAAGAACATACCTAGTGGAATCCCACAAGTGGGGTCAAAGGAGGGTAGAATGTACGCAGACCTTACCACTACCTCATTGTCACGTCCCAAGAGGGTACCCTTGGCGTGGCCGGCACCTAGAGACTATTGCTAGTCCCTAAGCGAACCACTTAGCCTCATTACATCATTCAATCAAATAAACTCTACTGTACAGCGGAAAATATAAGTAAGTAGCGGACACATCTCATCTAAAGTTTCAAAGAATATATATAATAATGAAGGCTAGTAGAAAGAACTAGCTCACAATCTCAACATCAACATTCAACCATCGTCTATGAAGCCTCTATCACTAATCATGTGGTGCCAATGACAGACCTATGGTTACCCAAATAAAAATAAAAGAATATTCCAAAGTTTAACTCTAAGGCAAGATGAAATAATCATGGTGGGTCTTCCGGAGTAGGGGAGGCTCACCAAATTAGTTGCGAATCTCAGATCTTCAATGGAGTGCTTGTTGACGATCTCTACTACCTGCCTCTGCATCATAAAATGATGCAGTCCAAAAGGGACATCGGTTCTTGGAATGTACTGGTATATAAAATAGCTGAGTGAAACAGAAACTTGTAGAATAATATAAAAGCAACATCAACTCAAAGTAATCGTCAAATGTCTATCTATGCAAGAATAAATAGTAGACAAGTGACCTGTCAATAACTCAAACTCATCAAATATCTCAAAATCATCTCAAAAGAGCTCACCTCCTCTCATCTCATCTCATCTCAGAGGAGCTCACCTCCTCTCATCTCGTTTCATCTCATCTCAACTCAGAGTAATCAAGGTAGGAAATTTATGGGAGTTTCTCTTATCCGACAACAATCAGTTATGAGCCAGTGAATGTACAACGATCTTATTGATGTTTCCACAACCATTCCAAACTTGCCAGGTAGGGAACGCTCCGAAACCATATCAACTCACCCAATATGGAGTCAATCGTCAATAAGTCCTCTATTATTTCAGGGACTGTTACTCATGAGGGAAGCATAATATATGTGATGATCCTAAGCCTCACCTACATTTGGCGACGTAGTTTAACGAATTCAAGTCGGACACTCTCACTCTTTCAGTACTTAATACTCCTCCCATGACTCTATATTCATAAAACCCCCATCTTAACCAATCTCATAGGGACTCGAACCCCGTCATCGATCGGTATCTGATAGGGACTCGAATCCCATCTTCATTCAGCTCATAGGGACTCTAACCCTTTCATCAATCAAGCTCATAGAGACTCTAACCCTTTCATCAATCAATCTCAACAATAACTCAAGATTTAGAACAATTATGAGGAAACAATCGAATAGACATATCGGTAGAGTTCATTTATAGATACTCATAAGACAATCAAATTCTATCAACTCATCATCATTCTCTCATCACAATCAACAATCTCAACTCAAGGCTCTAGACTCAATTCTCAAGTTTATTATGCATGCTTTTCAAATTAGTCATGTAAGGTTATGCAAATTCTCATGAAAATATTCAATTTAAGAAAACAATTAGTATGATGAACATCAACATAGATAACATGTAATTTCACATAAAATTTTAAGAAAAACCATCAAGGATCATGCATGTAGACTCTCCAATTCATCAACTCATCTATGACCATCTCTGGGGTACATGAAAGAAAAATCTCATGCTTTTGGTTTAGCCTTACATACCTGGGATGCAGCTATCAATCCGTCACGTCAAAGATTTCTCCTCCAATCTCTCAACTTAAACCCTTCTCCTCTTTTCTCAAGCCCTAGCCTTGTTAGATTATAGAATAGGACTTAGAATGGGGGTTTTAGACACTTTTTACGTCAAAAAGACCTTATTAGATCATGTATAGAGTTTAGGAGAGTTGGGAAATTGACCAGAATGCCCCTCATAATAATTTAGAAATTTTTAATTCGGAAAAGACCAAGTCCGATACGCGGACTGGTCGCACATTGTGCATTTTTAGAAATAGTTTCTGAACGAATTTTCTCAATCCAGTAAAAAATTTCCAGAAAAATATAAGTGCTGGTCCGCGATGGAGGCACGATGCGCTTTTGTCGCGCACCAACACTGTTTTGTGATTCGAATCAAAAAAATTATCTTTTGATCGGGTCGATCTAAAAATCGACAAAGACCATTTTCCCACTCAATTTTTCATGATGATCAGAAATCTGGCCTCGAATTTGCCATACGAGCATTGAAAGATGTGTTACGCGTATACCCTCCCTCTAGGGGCATTTTGGTAATTTTACTTGGCATTACACTCATAGAGGTAGAGAGGTTGTTTCCTGGGAACCCTCGTCTCAAAAATCCATAAAGCGGAATAAACTAGATATGAGAAAAGGAAAGGAAAAGAAAGGGGACAGATTGAGCGACTAATAAGGAAAAGCACATGATAGTATGCAAATACGATAAAATTACCATATCAAGATGGAAAATGACAACATAAGATATACAGGGAATATAAATACGCTAGAAGTAAACAAATATAGGACTAATCCGATGTGACAACACAAGATTTACGGGAGAAAATACGTCAATTGGGCCTAAAATGAAGAAAATAGGGATCACACCTAAAATCTTGAAAAACGGTCCCCACATTACCCTGAGTCTACAACCAAAACTCCGGCCTGATACAGACCCCAGAAGATCGAGAAAAGGCCCAAAAACAAAGTTAAAAACTTTACTGAAGAACATTCTTTTCAAAATTTTCAGGGTAAAAATTTTCAAAAACAGAATAAAATCAATGAACACCCAGCATACCACAGTGTTCCTCTCGAAACGTAGAACAAATCAGGCTCAAATTTCACTTAATTCTGTTGAGAAATTACTGAGACATCGCAATGTAAAGTTTTCACTCATTTTGATATACAACCAGCGAAAAACAAAGATTTTTCCTCAAAATACGTGCAAACTTGAATTCTGTCAACGCTATGGCGTTCCTCTGGAAATTTGAGTCACGTACCCTTTAATCACTCGAATCGGATGAAAAATGAGCTCGAAATCACGATGTGAAGTTGAGAGGAAATATGTGTATAATTTCATTAAACTCCCATATATATATATATATACACACACACACATGCATGTCTGACACGTTTTTGCCACATGGTAGCGTCTGACTGCACCACGTGGCAGCTCATTGGCCACGTGTTTCCCCCTCTTTCCATTAATCCTTCAATCTTTTTTTTGTCATTTTGGCCTCGTCTGAACTCCGATTTTCGCAAACAAACTATGTAATCCTATGAATTTCGACGTTTTGGATCCAACGGTGTGATCGAAATTTCGAAGGGAGCTTCCTAAGATAAAGTGAGTGTTCCACTTCTTTATATGCAACTTTTAACGAAAAGCCCCCGGGGGGTCAAATCACATCTGGGCGTCCCTAGTATCAAACGAAAAGGTTGTCCAAGTCCAAAATAGAAATTCCGAAGCTAACTGCGCTATCAAAATTCTCATCTGGACATGGTTCTCGAGGATGTTGACTTAGTCAACTATAAATCGATTCCGGCAGTTAAATTTGCAATTCATGATATAATTGCATCAGATATGCTCCTAGCCTAATTCGATTATTTGGTAGAAAATAGAATCATCAGAATTCCATTCTAAGGCTATTTACTAGAACTTTACTCGAAAACTCATTTTACGGGTGTAACTTCCTGGTTAACTCAAAAATCCACTTAACTCCCATAGTCCCAACAAATTACCAATGCCCTGAGGTCACTATACTCATGCTCCAATCCATAAAATACCTGCAAAACCATAGAAATGACCAGGAGGGTCATTACAACATCCCTATTAATAAGACTTTCGTCCACGAAAGTACGAATACAGGTGTACTTGCAGGCTCCCGTCTACACCACGATCGGCCATAAAGACATCCTGTATCTTACAATTAACCACAAATGGCCCACAAGCTAACCAAATAAACAACGGACTATGGCTCACATGCTCACATTTGCATACAGGGATACAACCCCTTTCCTTTGCTGTCCAATCCACCTGGCATCGCCACCAAACACTCACCAATGCAGCGACTACCTAATAGGCCACCCACTTAAAAGGCCCATTCTACTTCCCTTCGTACCAAGACATCTGTATCTCACTTCTCAAATATGGTCCTCAGTAGTTATTACCATTCAACACCCATTCTGTACCGTTTAACAATCAACCCTTGCCTAAAATCACAACAGCAGCCACCGGTGCTTATACATCACCAAATTCATGCTACACAGCACCATAGTCAGCCCGATAGACCCAATCAACAACTCACAATGGCCACAAAAGATTCCGGTACAACCTCTAGAATTTCCACCACCACAACCTCCCTTAATGGTGTCAGACAATCATTTAACTCCATGAAATCATGCTGGAGTACATGCAACTCATCTAGAATACGTTGGCATAAAATCAACATGCAAAAAATAGGATGTATAGCAAAACAAGCTAGAGGTAGGGCTTACTCAGAAGCAACCGACCCAACTTGCCTCAGAATCACTCTATTTCGAATCTCAAGTTGGACAACATGGTTGGCATAAACCTAGGTGCTGACTCAAAGCTGTCCTCAATCTATCTTGTATATCCTGGACCCTATCTAAGGCGTCCTGTAATAAGTCTACACCGTACCGGCCCAGCTCTATAGGCTCAAACCAGCCAATTGGAGTACGACATCGGCAATCACATAATAGAAACAAGTTAGTCTGCCCCTCGGGCAATATCAAAATCGAGGCGATTCGATATATTGCTCGACGCATGTGTCAAAATCTTGAGGGATCACTATACTAAATCCCCCACTAATTAAAGGGACCTTCTACTACCTTAATACCTAACTCGGGATAAAAGAAACTCGGAACCCATACTCAAGTAAATGAGGGCCTATGCCAAACATCTAACACTGTAAAACTATGACCCAAATACCATGCAACCTACTAAAATGATCAATACTCCCAATGGCAAGCATAGCCAGGGGTCCGAGAAACACTATCCCAATCGACTTACAACCATACGAGTCCCTAGGGCGGAGTGGTCGCTGCTTAGCTGATACGAACCAGGATCCCATTCAACAATAAATAACCCAACTAAACCCCTAGGTATAACATCCCTCTACAATCCAGTTGCCACAGTATCAGAAGAACCATATATCAACAGAATCATGACCATAGAGGCACAAAGTGTAGCCAACGGTATACCTAACAGCTGGCCTTTCAAATACGGTATGCAACAATAGCAAATTACCCACTCCAAAAGCCAAGTATCAAAATGGTTATAAGTATAAGTCATATTGGCTTACATTCAGCCTCTCACGGGGTATAACACACTCATCAATATCAGGAAACCCAACATGTCAAACTTGTAGGTAAATAGTCAAGTATAGATATCTAGAGAGCACCATTGCTTAGCCTTACCTTAGTCACAGCCTCTCCCGCCTGAAATATCATCACCAGGAGCACTCATAGCTCACGTAACATCAAAACAATAACCACCCACAGATACAAGTGTCACAAGGTTCCAACTTCAACAATATCTCCCATAACATATTACATAGCCATCTCCAGCCAAGTAACAAACCACGAAGCCCGTCTCTAAGGCTCCCACAACCTTAATGCCTGTAGGCTTTCTATCTGGCTGTCACAACTCGAGGATATCCATTCTCTACTCAATAGACTCTAGGTTGCTCCCTATCTGGGATTGATTGCGGAACATTTTCCCTACCCCAGAGTCTAACCTTTATGCAGGTGATACGTCCCACCATTTTGCATGTATATTTTGGATCGGGTGCCATGTGTCGGCACAAGATCGAGGACCCAGATGTTATGTGATTGTTGGGGCGAGGTCCATGATTGGTTACCCGTAGATCTACATGCCTATTCAACCCCTTGATTGTGTGTGGGTGTACCATCTGGGCTTATGGGGTTTCGGGGGGCTTTAGGCTTAGACATTAGGGCCTTACACCCATGTATAGCTGACCCTTGTTCTGATGACGTGGAGAGCTAGATTCTGTGATAGTTATGTTGGTTCTATATTGTGCGTGGGTGTACCTTCTAGGCTTATGAGGGCCCAATTGACGTACAGACATAGTTACTAGGGCCTTGCACCCGCATACATCACTATGCCTCAGTTGGGGGTAGTTATGGGATGAGGCTACGTAGTCTTCGTCAGTAGTTATCGATGTTTAGCACTTGGGTTGGTTCACTATTAAAAGTTGACATGGATGTAAATAAACACTTAAATATGTAAATATTCTTGAGAGTTGAAATGGTTGATTATATAAGCTCTTAAAGTGTATAAGCTTGCAGGTTTTCCTAATTTTTATTATATCTTTATTATGCTAACAAGAGGAAAATATAGATTGTGTGAGTTTTTGTGATCTTAACTAATAAAAAATAAATGCTAAAAGTTATTATTGTTAAATTTAGATAATGAATTAAGCTTATATATTCATTTTTTTCATTAATATTCTGTTATAAGAATGTCAAGATACTAAATGCTAATCAACATTCTCTTATATAAATTTTACAACATCATTTTATAATAGTAAATATGAAAATTGTCAATATCAATATTAATGAAATTATTTATCAACTAACCACGCAACGCATAAATACGTCTACTAATTAAGTTAATATGGGATGAAAGTAACATTTAAATATAATTTCAAATTCAAACTTTGTAATTTTAATCAAAGAAAATGGGAACATAGTGTGCCATAAACTAACTATTTACTAGGAATGAGTCATAACTGAAAGCTCTTTCTTCCAGAAATTTCCATCCAATAGAATGAAAGTTTGGCATTCGTTGAATTTATTGTAGGAGTGCTTAATATGACCTTTACCGTTGTTTGGATGGTTGTTACCTGTTGTGTTGTAATGTATTGTTAGTTTACATACAATGTTTGTTTTGGTTTTACTTAGATTTCATTGTATCGTGTCGTTTAAATCTATTGTTAGGTAAAGACGAAAAGACTCATTTATGTGATTTGGTGTGGTTGCATCATTACTTTAGTAATATCTTCTCATTTTTTAATTTATTTATAATTTAATAATTCTAATTTATCTTTTATCCTATCTTTTCATGGTATCTACTACATATTCTACAATTTTTGTAGATTTGTCATCCAAATTATGAATGTATGACATTATGTAACAACGAAAAACAATACAATCTATCCAAACATTGTATTCATTGAAACAATATAGTACAATACAATACATTTCAACACAATAATTTGTGAAACAATACATAACAACTATCCAAACAAAGTGTTAACGGAAAAAAGAATGTAACAATTGTTGACATCCAATTTTTACCCTCCACAGTATAAATTAACTATCGAGCTTTTAATTTTAACAATTTGAAATAATTAGCTTTTGAAAATGCAAAAAAAATATTTTTTTTCTCAAATAAATTTCACTTTTATTTTTCAAGATTTATTATTTTACAAATTAATTCAATTATTTCAGGTCGTTAATTCGTGAAAGCTTTTCGATTGTATTGATTCATCTTGTAATCAAATTAGTCAATCGAATTTGATTTGATTACATTTAATTGGTCACAATTTCAATTGAAGTGATTAATTATTAAATCAGTTTTCCCTTAACCCATTCTTTCAATTTTAATTTCAACCCAATATTATTCAAAATAACCCAAATCCTAAAACCCAAATGCTAAAACCCAAACCAACTCCCCCGACCTGGCCTAATTATATTTCGTTTATTTGCTGAAAATGATATATAATTTGCTTTATTTGTGTTGTTTGATTTATGTATAAATACATGTGTTTTGCCTCGGACATGATTGATCCATCATTCCATTCCAAAGTCTTAGAACACATTAAGCATATAAACCCTTGTTCCGAGTCTTTTTTAAAAATGTTTTTAAGTCCATTGTCAAAACGCCTAAAATCACTCTTTATATTCAATTGAGTTACCACTCAAATTCACGATGACCTTGTTATCCTAAATAAAATATTCCATAGCCGGAATTACCAAATATTCCCCGAGTTTCAAATTAAATTTTAGGACATCTTTATGTTTAGTTAAACTCTTCAGAAAGTCAATTTGTGAATATTTTATACCAGTCATAAAATTTATTTATTTCAATCCTCCATTAAATGATCAAATTTTGTCAATTTGGTCATTCTTTTATAATATCTCATTCTTCAAATTTTGGACTAATCTGTTTAGGAAAAACAAATGTTATTATTGCTTTGATTGATTATTATGATTAATGGACTAACTCTTTCACCTTTTGAGTTTTTCTTCTCTTTATAGAAGAGATTTATTTATGTTGGTTATCAAACTTGCTCACTTCGCCAAAGAAAAGCTTTTTGAGTATCCCCTGGCAGAACATTCATATTTACACGGTCTAAGGCCAAGAAAGTTGCTACAAACTCATCATTTTTTACTTGGACTAATAAGAAAATTCATTCAAAAATGGACTGATCAATATAGTCACATCATCTTAATTCCATACTTCATTTGTCGCAGTTGATACCCGTACGGGAACAGAATCACACTTGGAAGTCATTGTCCGTCTAGAGCAACGAGTTGCTGAATTAAGGCTGATGGTGAAACGGTACCAAGCTGTTTTCCAAAACCTACCTCCAGATGCTTGCCAAATAGACCATGTGATTCCTCCGCTCCCGACCTCAAATGAGTGTGATCAAGGAATCCTTTTGCCACTTCTCAGCAAATTCAAAGTCCTTCATTCACTCGTCCAACTCAGAATGCTCCCCTTTTGTACACCTTTGCTTCTTCAAAGGCTCCAACTATGACACATCATGCTCCACCAGTCTATACCTATGTTACTACTCCACCTGTTGTCAAGGTTCCAGGATTTTACCATCAAGATGTTGATCATTATGTTGAAATTAAAAATAAGGCAAAAGTTGTGAATATTAGAGCAATGAATAGGAAGATGAAGATCTTGGAGGATGCTATGAGATACCTTCGTGGAATCAGTGGTAATCAAAGTGTGAGATATGAAGAGTTGTGCACGTTCCCTGATGTTGAGCTACCACCTGGTTACGAGATTCCAAAGTTTGAAAAGTTTGATGGATTAGGTGAAAAGTTGATTGGTGTTGGAAGCAATGAAGGAATAAAAATCAAATTGTTCAATCAAAGTTTGAGTGGAAGAGCTTTGGAATGGTACTCTAAGCAAGATTTGACTAAATGGCGCACTTGGGATGATTTGGCCAATGCTTTTGTGGATCATTACAAGTTTCATGTTGAGATCGCCCCCGATAGAATCTCCATTACAAAGCTACAACAAAAATCAACAGAATGCTTCTAAGAATATGCCATACATTAGAGAGAAGAGGCATCTAGGGTACATCCACTAATGGAAGAAACAAAGATGATCACCTGCTTCATTCAAGCTCAAGACACAGAATACTATGAAGGAATGGTAACAATGGGTGGAAAGACATTTGCTGAAGTTACCAAAGCTGGAGAAATGATTGAGGATGGTCTTAAAATAGGGAGAATTACAAGTTTGACATCATCTCAATTCAGTAATTGTGCCTTCCAAAATGGTTCATTTGGAAATGGAAATAAGAAGGAAAAAGAAGTTATGGAATTAATGACTCGGGAATCTACCTCATGTAATCGTGTGCCACCTCCAGGCTATCCCACTGCATCGTGCCCCGTCTACAACACGCAAGCAACACATCATACTCAACGACTGATGCAAAATAATACACCTCATCCCAATTTCGAGAGAAAACCCCCTCGAGTCTTCACTCCATTGGCAAAGGCATTGACTGTTCTTTTCGAGAGGTTGAAAATAGCGGGATTACTCCACCCAATAGAAGCTAAAGTTGTGAATACTTCAGCCCATTGGTATGATCCAAATAAGCATTGTGCTTCTTATCACTCAGGGGGTTGCTAGGCATGATACGGAAAAATGTATCACCCTTAAGCACAAGATTCAAGACCTGATTGATAACAAGGCAGTTGAACTTGCACAAGCTCCAAATGTGAAAAACAATCCATTTCCTAAGCACAAGGAGTAGTTAATGGCGAAACCAGTCACAAAGAAGAGATGACATTTTCTAGAGGTCATGTTTTGGCATCTTCCAGTCCTGCATTTGAAGTTCAGTGTTTCATTTCCTCGTAATCGCATTTTATTGCTTTATATCCTTCGTAATAGCACGTTATGGTTTCATTTCCTTTGGAATGTTTTTTCTTTGTAATGTGAACTACGTTCGACCTGATTTCCCTAGTGGAATATGTACGCGGCCTTTATTGACTTCGGTTATGTTATCTAAAAAATCTTAATTCCCTTTAATCTTAGAACTACGTTTAACCTGATTCCTGTATCAGCGGGATATGTAGGCGTCACATCGGCTCGGTCATATACCTATATGATTTTCATTCCTCTTTACAATGGAAACTGGGCAGAAGTATCTCAAAGTTCTATAGAAGAAGATTGCCTCTAACGAGTCAGAGTTAGAGTTATGTCAAAGTTGCAACTAGGGCAAATGTTTTGAGGTTTTCTAAAAAAAACAATTGAAAATTGTAAGAAGGTTAAGACTTATTCTGTATTCTAAAACGTGGTTAGAATTTTGAGGAGGACCCTTAAAAATTTTGACAGACATGTATTTCAAGATGAATTCAGCGTGCAAATTAGATGGCTGAGAAGAATCAAGATGGAAAGGCAAGACCAACATAAACCGGTCTCTCAAAACTAAGAATTTTTCTTTAGATGCAGGAACTATGAAGTCGCAAAGCATCGTTAGAACCATAGTGGCCTCGTATAATTCAAATGACTTTTACTTTTACTCGTTTCCTGGATTTATTCTCAGTACTCTATTCATTTCCTAGATTTCTTCGTATTACACTATTGTGATATATAACACATTTTCTTGATGTTACAGGTAAAATAGCCTAGCACAATAGCCAAGATTACGTCATTTTATCTAGATCAATATGAGCTGAGCAACTTCATTTTTCAATTTATCTTTTGTTGTTGTTACTTATTTTAATAAGTTAATTTTGTTACTACTTAGATTTAAACTTCACAGGTATCGTTATTAGAATTGGAGGCAAATTTCAAAGACTGTCTCAAATTTTGAAAGACTCAAACCAGATGTTCAGAAGGAAAGGACACAAGAAAATCTGTTAGAGAAGTTATTATATATGTTATGGAGTTCTGGCGCCAAGAACTCAACTTAATAATTTTTCTATTATTTTTCTAGTCCTTCGTTATTTCAACTTTCCCAGCTTCTGTTGACATATTAATTTATTCTTTGCAAGTTCTGTAAAGTTTCAAATTTGGAGTGTCACTTCTTTCAATGTGACAGTTAAAATCATTATTGGAGCGTCATTGCCTTCAGTGTGACCCAGAAACAAAGCGTCACTCCTAGTAGTGCACTTACTCTTCAGGATATTTTAAAGAAGGCAGAGGTTTTTAAGGTTTATTATTGGATCGTCACTGTCTTCAGTGTGACACATTAATTTATTATTGGAACGTCACCTCCTTTAGCGTGACATGTTAATTTATTATTGGAGCGTCACTGCCTTCAATGTGACACATTTATTATGGGATCGTCATCTCCTTCAGTATGATACATTAAAATCATTATTGGAGCATCACTGCCTTCAGTGTGACACGTTATATTATTATTGGATCGTCACTGCCTTCAGCGTGACATGTTAGTTTATTATTGGATAGTCACCTCCTTTAGTGTAACACGTTAAATTATTATTGGTTCGTCATCCCCTTTAGTATGACACACTAATAAATTATTAGATGATCACCTTCTTCAGCGTGACACGTTAATTTATTATTAGTGTCATACATTAAATTATTATTGGAGTGTCACTGCTTTCAACGTGACAGTTAAATTATTATTGGAGTGTCACTACCTTTAATGTGACAGTTAAATTATTATTGGAGTGTCACTGCCTTCAACGTGCCCAGTTAAATTATTATTAGAGCATCACTTCCTTCAATGTGACAGTTGAAATTATTATTGGAGCATCACTTCCTTCAACGTGATAGTTAAATTATTATTAAAGTGTCACTTTCTCTAGCGTGATATGTTAATCTACTATTGAATTATCATCTCCTTCGGAATGATGCATTAAATCAGGTGTGGACATCATCAAATAGGATGCAGCACAACATGAAACTTTTTCTTAGCAACGAATGGGGACATAGTCTGAAGAGGGGCATTAAACCCTTCGGATGCGAGCTAAAGAGAGACTCCCACCACAATCCAACCATACCCCTATCAGAAGGCATGTGGGTATCTTCTTTGAGTTCGTTAATTTTCAAGTTTCTCATTCGGGTGATCTCAACTCTCATCGAAAGTAATATTTCTAATCCGAGTGACAATATATCAATAGTTTTGAAAATTTATGTCCATGTAAGTTCTTAATTATGGGTGTGAAGTGCACCACATTTATGGTTAAGAGGTTGCAAGCCTCTTTTTCATAATTCGATTTGTTTGTCACTCCTCCTAAACCAAAGGATATCTAAGAATAAGGGATTCCCTTTTCAACCGATAGAGTCGAACTATAAGCAGCCTGATTCCTAAGTCCAAGGATATGTAGGCGGACTCAATCTTGAAAACTTGGTTGTATCATTATCAAGCATTCCAATTCTCCATAATTCGATATTGGGATAGCTTTTAATTTTTTTTAAATCATGAGTAAAATCAAGCATTTTGAACTACAAATGACCTGAATTCTAATGTAACCTGAGATATGTAGGGAACCCAAAACCAAGGTCAGACCATAATTTCAAGTCTGTACCAAAGGCCTTTCAGAAGATGAAGGTGTGGTCGACTAAAATGGATTTGTCATGTTTCTTTGTTCACGATCTCTTTCATCGATCCTACCCAAAGAAAGGGGCATCTATTGACATCTAATTTTTATCCTCCACAGTAAAAATTAATCATCGAGCTTTTAATTTTAACAATTTGATATAATTAGCTTTTGAAAATGCAAAAAATATTTTTTCCTCAAATAAATTTCACTTTATTTTTCAAGATTTATTATTTTGCAAATTAATTCAATTATTTTAGGTCGTTAATTCGTGAAAGCTTTTTGATTAATTTGTATTGATTCATCTTGTAATCAAATTAGTCAATTGAATTCGATTTAATTACATTTAATTGGTCACAATTGCAATTGAAGTGGTTAATTTTTAAATCAATTTTCCCTTAACCCATTCTTTCAATTTTAATTTCAACCCAATATTATTCAGAATAACCTAAATCCTAAAACCCAAACCAAAATTCTTAGGCCCAACCCTACTCCCCCGACCTGGCCTAATTCTATAATTCATATATATATAGGCGTGCCCCCCCCCCCCCCCCCCCCCAAAAAAAAATTCCTTTTACTCTTTCTCTTCCCTTTCTTCCACACTCTCACACACGCACCCACACCCCATTATTCTTCTCCTTCGCAACAAAAAACAACAAATCCAGCAACGGCTCCAAACAGCCTCAACGATTCCTCGACAACCTTCAAAAAACTCCGTACCTATGTGTCTCCCTCTCCCTTCACCCTTATCCTTTCGTACCCAAGCCGTTGGAGAAGATGGGCAATGTGGTGCATTCCATAGTCATCGATTCGAATCGATGGCTGTGATGTGGACTCGTGGATGATTGGGGAGTTGATTTTGAATTCAAATTTCAGCCTAAAATTGGATTTTGCTCGAATTCTTATCCGTTTTCCCTCCTAATTTTTGCCCTAATTTGGGGCTATAAAACTCCATTATTCATCACTGTTTTGGGGGGCCGGGGGGGGAGGGGGGGACCTCTAAGAATACATCTAATTTTCATTTTTTAAAGCAGGTTCAATTTCAAAAGTTCAAAAAAATAGAAGCTTCTACCCTCCAGGTCAGGAAGCTCGTCGAAAGTTTCATTTTGTGGTGAGAGTTCACTTCTAAGTCATCGTCTCAGTTCGCTGCTCGACAAAAGGTAATATCTTTTCCTTTAGACTGTCCTTTGTTATCATTTCGTTTTTTAGATAATGTATTTGTGATTTTCTGTCGATGTTTCAAATGTTTTCATGTTTCTCAGGTGTCCTTCGTGCTCGTATGTGTTCTGGTGTCGCCCTGTGGTTGAACAATCATTAACAACAATTTCTTTTTCTGATTCAGGCATTTTGAAAATAATTATTCACTTGTCAAGCTTCAGTGAACTTTTTATGCCTAATTTGCTCTCCTTAATGCTTACTGTAATTAAGATTCATGTAAAGATATTCTAAGGATTTAAACAAGCTAGTAGGCCTGCTAATCTCCAGTGACTTTAGATATTTGTATATTGTTCCTGGCTGCTCCTTTCCTTTACTTGTTCTTTTGTTTTAGTCAGATTTATCTTAATAGCATCCTGCTTTCAGATTCAATCTACAGTTGTTTGAATGTTAACCTGTTCTAAGCTTATTATTTTATTTTTTTGGAATGTTGTCCCACCTTTATTGATGGTGCAGAGTTTTATCCCATCCCATATTTCCACTCTTAAGCTCTTTGGTAGATCATCAAGAGTATGTGATAGAAATCCAATTATATGTTGAATGTGTAGCCTCTTGGTTTGTCCTGAACTCGCGTCGCAATTTTTGTTCTTGCTTAATGCTGAATATAACTCATGCTGAGTTTGAGTTTCCACCTTATGGTTTCAAATTTAGAATTTGTCCTTAGTCCTGTCCTTGCCTTATGTTGAGGTTTTCTCACTCTTCTCATGGCTTTGGTTTATGAAATATGTAGTAAGTTCTGCAAAGCAGATAATGATTTTTTCTCAAATTTTGTAGTAGGCATTAAATCATACATGTCATCCAGTTTAATGTTATTATTTTGCTACATTTCCGGACATGCTTTTGTTTTTCTTAAAGTCATGGGTTATGCTTTTGCTTGATGGTTCCATTATTTATTATGTAATGTTAAATTAATTTATGTATTCTTAGTGTGCATCATGAAGTATGCATTTTTATGGCAGTGAGAGTATGCTCTTTCCTCATTTAATAATGAATGGTTTGAGTTTTGTCATTACTTCTCTTCCCGAGATCTTGTTTCACAGTAGATAAATTTGAGAAGTCAAGCTTTCCTTAGTTGAATGTATGTTGTTATAGGCCAAAAAGATAATTTTTGTCACCTCTTATACCTTCACCTTTGGAATCTATTGCTATTGAATAAAGGTTATTATGTTGTTCTAAGTTGTGCTTCATTTTGCTTTAGTATGTTAGAATTTTTCTATCCGTTGTTAATATCTTGATTGTCACGTCATTGATTAAAGTCATATATAGTGAATGCTTTGTCTTCTTCTTTGTTTGCTAAAAGTTTTCATGGCAACTGTCATTACTCTTATACTGGAAGAAAGTGAAGCAACACTTTGTTAAAATTGTGAGAAATGAAGATTTTAGTCCTCCTAAATGTCTTCCTCCGCTCATTACTAGTACGCATGCTTCCTCATTAGGACTACCAGAGTTCACCATGATATGGATCTAGCAATGTGAATATAGACTAAGTTGTCTTTGTTTAAAGATTAGTAATGGCAATTTAACCATGATGTATTTACTTTTAATTATATAAATTAGTATATATTAAAACTGGTTACTTATATGTGCATAATTTCATTTTATATTTCCCATATTAAGCTAAAATTATTACTTACGTATGTCGTTTATTCATGATGCATGTGAAATCGTCTTGGGTCCAAGGTGGGCTCCCCTTCTCCCGTTTGCATTTCATAGGGCCATGAAGGCCCAAACCCATCATTCTTAAATTATTCCGGGTCAATTCTGGAGGAGGATAATATCTCGCAGGTCTGGAAAGCTAAAATACAAGTTAAAGGAGTCGATTTACAGGTCTCGAGAGTCGGCAAGTAAGTCATATACACTAGTATATGCCCGTCTACACCTTTATACAGCTAGTGTATACACAAGGAAATTGAATGGCTTTAGGCCCAAATGCAGCAGATTCAGCAGACTTTAATAGGGCCAGGCAGGCCCAACTTTAGAATTAGGACAAGATTATTGAATTTGGCCTGCGAAGCCCAATTTTATTTAATTGTTTTCTGGTATATTTATTTGTTTGTGATATCTGTTATTTTGTTCTAACTCTAACTTTAATTAAGTGTTTGTTTGTTTGTTTGTTTTGTTTTAATCTAATTAATTTCCTCAAGAGTCAAACCATTTATGTTAATGCTTGTTTTAATTGTCTTTTTGAACATTATGGTGTAAAGGTCCTTTTTTAGGAAATTAGACTTTATGAATTTTCTGTAAAATAGTTGAAGTATTTTCCAAAAAATGATTTATGAATGTTCTTCTCTTTAACACTTAGCCACTTTAGTAGGTTTTAAATTCTAGTAACTTAAGCCCCTCCTATTTGCTATTTTGTTAAGTTCATTAGATATGGCTAGATTTTAAATACCCTATATTTTTCCTTGAATAATTTTACTTAGGATTTTTAAAGTCACCTTTTAAAATTCAATTTTTGTTAGAGTTAGTCAAAATTTCCTACAGATAACCATATGTTAGCGCCCATTCGAGCGCAGAAAACCTTCTCAAAGTGAAAATGTGAACCCGTACCCTTATCTTTGGATTTTAAAAGATTTTTTCTGTTTAAGTCTTTTAAAATGATTTTACTTTTTTTTTAATTTTCCTAAAAAAAATCAAGTGGCGACTCCTGAAATTTTAAAAATTTGATTTACATAAATCAATTAAGTGATAAATCGAATTTCTGAAATACAACTCATTTTTTCGGAATAACAAAAGTGGCGACTCTGTTGGGGATTAATTAGGTTTGAACCATAAGATTTGACTTATTTGACTAACTACTTGGAATATTATGTATTAATTTTTTGCTTTATTTGTTTAAATTTAAATATATAACTGTCATTGCATTTCATGGCATTTTCGACCCCCACACTTTTTATTTTCATACTAAAATGACGGTTATGTGAGTCGCAACCATTTAATCCAAAATTTCCATCGGGGTACCCTAACGAAATGCATTGATCTTGTGGGGTCAACGGTCGTTAACTTTCCCAGTGCAGGTTGTCTGCCTGGGTCACCGGTCTACTCTCAAAATTAAACCTACTCTTAGTCCACCTAGCGTGCGATACCAAAACTCTGTAGGATCATTAACATAAGACAACTCGACACATACGATGTGTTGGGCCCGTTAGACAAACCACCTTGAGTCCATAGTGGCCCCCGGCCCAATTTGACGATCATATTTATGTATTTAAAATTTGAGGGTTTTATACGCTATTTGACAAGCCATTGTCCCTTGGGGTTGGGTGTTTTTCATTTTAAATATACAATTTATTGTTGATTGAAGACAACGAAAGATCTTCAGAAATGTTGAGAAGTTCAAGAAGAAAGATTCATTTTGAAGGCTTAGATTAGTATTGTACCCTTGCGTGAGACTGATGATTTATATCCCCTTTTCCCTATTATGTATCCTCATTTAATTTATTTATAAAAGTTGTATTATTTTTGGGGCAATGGAACGTTTCAAATGGTCTAATACATCCTTCAAGTCGTTAGCTCTACCCTTGGCATAAATGGTCACATATAAATATTAGGACGCATTATATTTTGTTTGTGTGCTGAAAATGATATATAATTTGCTTTATTTGTGTTGTTTGACTTATATGTTAAATACATGTGTTTTGCCTTGGACATGATTGGTCTATTATATTCCATTCCAAAGTCTTAGAACACATTAAGCATATAAACCCTGTTTCTGGGTCTTTTTTAAAAAAATATTTTTTAAGTCCATTGTCAAAACGCCTAAAATCATTCTTTATATTTAATTGTGTTATCACTCAAATTCACGGTGACCTTGTTATCCTTGAAAAAAATATATTCCATAGCCGGAATTACCAAATACTCTCTGCGTTTCAAATCAAATTTTAGGACATCTTTATGTTCAGTTAAACTCTTCAGAAAGTCAATTTGTGAATATTTTATTCCAGTCATAAAATTTATTCATTTCGGTCCTCCATTAAATGATTAAATTTTGTCCATTTGGTCATTATTTTATAATATCTCATTATTCGAATTTCGGTTTAGGCAAAACAAATGTTATTGTTGCTTTGATTGATTATTACGATTAATGGACTAACTCTTTTACCTTTTGAGTTTTTCTTCTCTTTACAGAAGAGAGATTGATTTGTGTTGGTTATCAAACTTGCTCACTTTGCCAAAGAAAAACTTTTTGAGTATCTGCTGGCAGAACATTCGTATTTCAGACGGTCTAAGAACAAGAAAGTTGCTACAAACTCATCATTTCTTACTTAGACTACTACGAAAATTCGTCGAAAAATGGACTCTAGTTTGATCAATACTGTCACATCATCTGAATTTTCTGCTTCATCTGTCGTGGCTGATACCCGTATGGGAACATAATCACACTTGAAAGTCATTGTCCATCTAGAGCAACGAGTTGTTGAATTAAGTCTCATGGTGACACGGTACCAAGCTGCTTTCCAGAACCTACCTCCAGATGCTTGCCAAAAAGACAATTGAATTCGCCAAAAAGCTGTTGAATTTGGTTTATTTAAATCAATTAAGTGATAAATCAAATTTTTGAAATACATATCTTTTTTTCGGAATAACAACAATAACTGCTATTTTGGAAAATTAAGAAAAATATTTTTTAAAATTTTATTCTTATCGTTAATAGAATAATATTTGCTGAAGAAAGATAAAATATTAAAGAATAAATAAATAAAATAATTTTTAGTATTAAGTTTTTATTAAAGGGTGTAGAAAAATATACTAATACTAATTACTAATCTCTTTGTTTAAATTTATACGACACATTTTTCGTTTTAATCCGCTAAAAAAATATTTTTATATTTAATAATAATTTAATTTTATAAATTATAAATTTTGTTAAATTAGAACTCTTTTTTCCATCTAGCTAGGTAGGAATATAGGATAGAGTAGAGCAGATATAATAGAGAAAAGTTGACTAGTCAACCCCTGATTTTGTTGAGCCCAAAACACAAGTTGCTTCGAAACGCCAATCTCTAGAATCAATAAAAAGGAAAATTTCAAAATAAAAAAGTCTTTACACAGCACATCTTATTCCTCATTCTCTGTCAGTTTGGTATCCCACTTTGTCCAAAATTTCTCCTCTTCCATACCTATCTTAAAAATAAAAATAAAAAAGGAACTCTTTGATTTTCAAGAACCCCTTTTGATTTCTTTTTGCCTAATCAAGAATGGGAGATTACAGATCAAAATCTTATGCTGATGGTAGGATGCAAATGGATAAATATTATGAACCCAAATTTTCTAATGATTTCAGGTCTTACAGTGCTTCGTATGCAACTTGTGTTGGTGCACCACCTCTCCCACCACCTCCAGGCCATCAGAAAGGGACGAGCACTAGTGGGTCAACTTCAAAGTCTTGGAGTTTCAATGATCCTGAGTTCCAGAGGAAGAGGAGGGTTGCTAGTTATAAAGTTTACTCTGTTGAAGGAAAAGTTAAAGGGTCTTTCAGAAGGAGTTTAAGATGGTTCAAAGACAAGTATACGCAGGTTCTCTATGGATGGAGGTGATTTTTCATCATTCACTTTCTTATACTTGTTTTGATTCATCAAAATTGTTATATTTGTTGTCAAGAGGCCATTTTCCGTTTAATTTATACATTAATTGTTATTGGGTTTCTTTTGACTAGTTATTTCATTGATTGCCAACTATTGGATACTTTATGTGGTCAATTATCTCTCTTTGGAAATTGATTTTGCATTAAAAATTCATATACCAGAAGAGTTTTTTTGAAGATTATGCTAATGAATCAGTATACTTTTAAGGCCCAGCAAACTAGGGGGCACCGACAACATATCTTATTTTATTATCTGGTACCTTTGATTAGGTATAGTAATTAATTTTTATTAAAAATTATACGATTTAAAATAATCTTTAAATATTTATGTGTTTTGAAAATTATTTTATTAAAAATTAAATTATTTTTAATTTTAATAAGATGATATTCTAAAAAAAAAAGATGTTAATTAATTGGACAAAGAAAATAATGTCTCTGTCCCAATTTATATGATGTTTTTTTTATCCATCCAAAAAGATTGTTATTTCAGATTAATTAGAAAAAATTTAATTTTAAATTTTTTTATTTTTAATAAAATAATTTTCAGCCATACAAATTTTAAAGAACTATTTTAGGCCATAAATTCAAAAGTCTGCCTTATTTTTTTAAACACTATGCCAAGTTAAAATTTATCGTATAAAATGAGACGGAAGGAATATTTTTTAGTTGTTCAAATATAAATTTTAAATTTTTCTTAAAAGGTAAATTTAACTTATTATAGGTGATTGTCTATCTTATTCACAATTCAAGTTAGCTTCAATCATTTTTATGTGCGTGCTATTGTTTTTTTTTTTGGTCTCTTATATTTTTGTTACATCTTTATTTAGATTGATATTATTTTAGATTGAGATTCTATCAAAAATAATATTTTTATATTAGAAGCCTATTGTACTTTATTTTTACTAAATATTTTTTAAAAAATTATATTGAATATATTATTATTATTATTAGAATACTGTACATTTTTGTACACTATAAGTGTGAAAAAGAAGGTGTTCTCTCAAAAGAATTATATTATGAAATAAATTATTTTATAACGTTATTTTGTATTTAAAATGCAAACAAAAAATATGGGTTGATATATATTTGTATCCCATTTAAATAAGCGAAAATTAGAATTGGAGGTAGAGATAGAGGGTTTGAGTGGTGAGGATGTGGTGGGGATAGCAGTGGGAAGTGTAAAAAGATCAATTTAATGTGACATAAACTTATTTTTTTAATTTTCATAAAGAAGTTTTACCTTATCCGAATCTGTGAAGCATGTTGAGATAATTGTTGCAGCTTTTGTTATTTTTTGGAGAAAATATTTTAAATATTTTTTAGCAAGCTTTTTTGTACTTCTTCTCTTCAGTAATAAGCATTCATTATAATAAATATTTATTTAATTTATAAAATTAAGAGATAATTTTATATTTAATTTTTAATTTATCTTTATTATTAAAGTATACTTATTTTTATTATTTTAAAGACATTATATCATATTCAAAAGATGATATGATAAAATTATTTTTCTATTTACATTTTTTTTTTAAATGTGAAACAACTTCTCTATTTCTATGAGGTAGAAGTAAGGTTTGCGTACATTTTACCCTTCCCAGATCCCACTTGTGGAATTTCATTGAGTATGTTGTTGTTGTACATTTTTAAAAAATGTGCAAAAATCAATTGTAGACAAGTATTATTGGAGGGAGGGAGTAAGGGTGGCAGGGGAATCGGTAACGGTACTACCGAATCGGTAATCATCGAAATCGGTTCTCCGATAATATATGGAGGAAAATTCTTCGGAACCGGACCGGTATCGGTGCCGGCAAAACTAGGAAAATTTTCCCTTACCTTACCGATCCGATAGTAATCGAACCCGGACCGATATTCCGGAATTTTTTTTTAATTAAATAATTGGTGAATTGTTTGAACTTTGAATGATTCGTAAATTTTTTAGAGTTTGAAGTTTAATTTTTAAAGGTTTTAAAAGTTAATTTATATATAGAATTTAAACTTTTGAGTTTAAACTTTAAAAGTTTAAATTTCAATTTTTTTAAGTTTTCAAATTTAAATATAAAATTTAAGACTTTTGACTTTAAAAGTTTAAATTTCAAATTTTATAAAAATAAAATTTAAATTTTAAATTTTTGAATGTTTCATTTAATATTTTAAAGTTTAAAGTTAATAAAGATTTGAGAAATAAGGGGACAAATATATATTAAAAAAAAATTCTAAACTTAACGTAAAAGCAAATTCAAGATAATTACTTTAAATAAAAAATAAGACGAACAATATATAATTTTATTATGTTAATTTAAATTGTACAAATGTTAGAAAATAACCTAATTTATGCAACCACCTTCTAGGAAAAGTTCTGTTTCAATTTGGTCTTAATATATTAATATCTTATATCACTTTGAGAATCTTGTCTAAGTGTTTCTAACATTTCTAATGTTACATTTTTTGGAATTGATTCTTGAGCTTGTTCCTCCATAAAAACCATGTCGTCTTCACTTGAATCCGATAAAATATTATCTATATCGACTTCAAATTGATACGACAAAGTTGGATGCCCTAAATTCCTCTGCTACGCATTGATCCAATCTTTGAATAAAACTGAAATTTCCAAGCTATCTGCTGTTAATGAATGTTCCTGGTCTCCAAATTGGAACCTTGCCGCATTAAAAGCGTTTTCTGAAGCCACCGTGATGCTTGAATAACTAGGATATCACGAACCACCCGCTGAAGTCTTGGAAAAGCTTTAATTCGATTTTTTTACCATTCCAAAAGCTGTTACTTTCCCTCTACATCCTTACTACTTTTGCAGTCTGGTTAATATATTCATCAAAATCATTGTTTTTGTTAGTAGCAAGTCCTAGATAATTTTCTAACATGTCATCTATGTCGTCCTCGTATTACACCTAGATGGTTGTGGTTCTTGATATTGTACATTTTCTACTACATTATATGCTTCTAAATCATACAATTTCCTAATTTCTATTCTAATGCTACTTTTAACTACAACTAAATTATGTGATTGATTATTTTCGTCGTCTTTAATTTCTAAATTTGAATATATTCTATCTACCATTCGAGATGCACCTACTTTTTTTGTAAGTCGGGTTAAATAAACAAGCAGTTAAATAAATTTGAGAATTGGGAAGAGATATTTTAAAACTTTTTCAATCATTTTAAACCGGTTCTTTAAATTTTGGATTATTTTTAAACTAAGCAAATTTAATAGAATTAACACAAATATTTAGTAAAACAGAATAAATAGTAGGATAATAAAGACAAAAAATTTGTTTGGTAGCTAAATAAAAAACTCTTAAAAATTCAATTAGATCTTTAATATCATTCCAATCATTTGCATCAAGTCGGTAAGTCATATCAGCATTATGTGCATTCCAAACCATTGTAACGAGTCTCCTATATTCATAAGCTACTTTAAGCATTTCGTATAACGAATTCCACCTAGTAGCTACTGTTTTTGAAAATTTTCTAACAGGAAAACTGCATTCAATACACCGATTTTCAAATTCTTTATGTTTAGCCTTTACTTGACATTTAAAAATAAAATGACATGCAATTTCAACTTTATTACAATCATTTTCAAATAATGAAACACCATCTCTAACAATTAAATTATAAATATGTGCAACACATTTAATATGATAATCATCTTTATAAATAGGAGTAAGAACCGATTTTAAATAATCAACAGCACGTTAATTGTTAAAAGTGTTATCTAAAGTTACACTAATTATTTTACTAGAAAGGTCATAAAATTGTAAAACATCAAGAATTGTATGTATAATATAAAAACTAGTTTTACACATTTCACAACTTTTATATCTTAAAATTCTTTTTTGTATAATCTAATTTTCATAAATTCAATGTCTCATAGTTGTAAAATAATCATTACCGATTATACTATGACCCATATCGGATGTAATTGTTAATCTACAAGTATTATAAGCAAACAAACAACGTAGATATTGTACATGTCGTGCTTGATAATAAAAAACTACTCTTTTAATTGTATTTCTTGTAAAATCATTAAAAGATGGATTATAAACAATTTGAATATAGTGAATAAAACCCGGATTTTCAACACCAGTAACAACAATCATTTTCACAAGTTCTTCTAAGTCTCGTTGTCTACTATAAGGGTGATGTGTACTAGAACCAGAAATATTAGAAGAGTTTAATTGTGACTGAACCATATTTGAACCTCCTACTCCTACGGATTGTTCGGGAAGGGGAGTTCCATATTTTTTCGCACCCTAATGGCTTGAGCTTGCAAAAATTATAATTTACAATAATGCATTAAATGATTTTTTAAATGACCCGTCCCACCCCCCTTCCCCGAAGTTTTATGGTTTAAAACATGTTTGCATTTTTTACAAATTGCTTTTGTTTTATCTTCATTTTGTGTTAAAAATGGCCAAACAACATATTTTTTTACACGTTCCGTCTTAGACTTACTAAATGCCGATGGATGTACGGGGAAAGCGGGAGCGGGAGCGGGAGCAGGAGCAGGAGGGGGGGGGGGGGAGTAGTAGCAGTATATGGTGGTTGCATTTCATTATCATCAAAAATATTATTATCTTCATTAATTCCATTATCATCTTCATCTAAATCTTGATTAAAACCAAATCTTTCTTTAAGAAATTCATAATCTAATTCTGTATTAGAATTGATATTAAAACAAGTATCATCAACATATATAAAATCTTTCTTATTAAATCTAAGTGGTGGTTGTTTTGTAGATTTAGAAGAACTACTAGTTGATTTTTCACCGGTTAAAACTTTAGCAATTCCACCGAAAAAAATACTTTTTCCCTTTCCTTGTCTACAAGAATCCATGTGAAATAAAATGATACAAGTAAATATTATATGAAATTAATCAAATTATGAATATAACAAAATAATTCAAGTATTCAACTAGTAAAGATTAAAGAATAAGAATTAATTAGAAAAAAAAAATTATAAGTTGGAAGTTGGAACGAATGTACTGAACGTAGAAGCCGAGGTTGATGAAACTTGAAGCTTGAATATACTCCAAATTGATCCACCAAAATTTGCTCCAAATTTCAAATAGCCTACCAAAATTGACAAATTAATTAATTAAATTAATTAATATTGAGAGTCTAAGAGAGAAATAATAAATATTTATAATTATAGTATAGTATAATTGTAATATTAGAGAGTAGAGATTTGAGAATAAGATTGTGAGAATATAATTTTGTAATTTGTATGTAAAAAATTGATAAGTCGTGGAAATACGACTCTTGTGACGCTTTGAACATAGAATTTTTGCATGTTCTCAAGCAAATATGTTGGTTTGATGTGTGTATTTTATTATTTTTCAGGAAAATGGTAAAGGCGTGAAACAATGGGTGAAGTGCGCGAAAAAGAGCGAAAAAAGTTGAAGTGGTGGTATACGGAGACCCTCACGGCCGGTGTAGCCTCATACGGATCATGGGAGGGTACGTGGATTGACCCAGACGAAGGAAGCAGTGGATTAATTCAAGTGAAGGACTAGGGGTGCCTTCATGGTCCGCGTGTCACTCCACGGACTGTGAGACACGCCGTGGCCTCACACTTGGCTTGAAGAGCGAAGGAGAAGAAGGCACGTCCCACGAGACCTCTCACGGACCGTGAAAATTGACACGGGCCATATCACGTGCCATAGAGTTGACTTAAGTTGGAAGGATCACCGTCGAAAATAACAAAAATTATACAAGTGGAGAGAGACGGGGCCCATCATGGGCCGTGTGACCAACTACGGACCGTGACATGAGTCGTGAAGATGGAGGATCAAAGTGCCTCTGGGAATTCTCTAAGGAAAGGTTCACGGGCCATTTCACGGTCCGATGAAGCCTTACACGGACCATGTTGATACACGCGGGATCGCAATGCAGTGAAGCTTCACCGACCATTTCACGGTTCGTGTAGTGACCCGTACCTATGCCGACGTCTATTTTTCTTTTTTAAGTTGGAGCAGGTTTTTCCTTGTATATATATATATATATATATATATATATATATATATTTGTTTTATTCTGTTTTTATTATTGTTGCACACTGGAGTTAGAGAACAAGAGGAGAACACTATTGTGCACTTATTTACATTGAATTCTTGGATTCCGATCATCTCTTTAGAGATTGTAACACGTCGATTCATCATTCTATCAATAGTAAGTTATTTATCATGATTCTTTTGATGGTTGTGGGCAAATTGTTTCGAATATGCTAGGTTAAACCCACAACTAGGTTTGTGGGAACCATGACAATTCAATAAGATAACAAAATTTGGGGGTGAACTCTTGGGATTGATCATCGTATACATTATAGTATTCTTAGGTTTAACTTCTTCCCTAATGAGACGACGTGTTAGGGTAAGCCTGTATCTATTACATGCTTGGGAGGGATGTAGTGATTAGGAAAAGAATTCTACAAGGAAAATTCGGGGGTTTTAACCTACTCTAAGTACTTGAGACCGGAACGTGAGAGTATTCTAAGTTCTATAAGAAAGGTTACAATTGTACACATTCTGAGACTGAAAGGTGATGAGTGAAATATATCTAGAAAGGATCGGAAGGTGAAATAGGTATTATCTAACTTGTTTGATCTTGTATGCGCAATCATGAATGAGTTTACCATACCAATTTGGTTATCGTATTAGATGTCATGGGGAACACAACCCTAGCTTCTCATTAACTATTTGAAATTCAGTAGTCAACGTACACATTAGTTACTTTACTTAAGGAAGTTAGTTTAAGCATCATAAACCCCCCATTTACTTCATGATCTTTATCTTGGGAGTAGAATTTACATCTGAAAAAGGGTGCTAATAGAATTATTCTCACGCATTCCCTATGGGATTGATCTCAACTCTTGTTGAGTTCTATATTTGATCAATGACCGCTTTATTATTCCTTTTGGAGTGTAAATTTAGGCGTATCAAATTTTGGCATCCGTTGCCGGGGAACTACGGCGAAATAATAGTCTATTAGTTGCTACTTTCTGTGCATAATTCTAGTCCCTAATTTTACTTTTATTTCTTGTTTTTGCTCATTGTAGGGAACCAACGTTGCATGCCAAAGACCCAAAGCAAGGGTGAAACACTTATTCCCTATGACCCTGAACTCACCAAATCGATTCGTAGAATGAACGCCCAGGATTGCGAAGCAGTAAGGCTGAGAGAGTTAGCAGTGAATCCTGCAGACAGGGGAATTGACGTTTTGGGTGAAAATGACCTCACCGGTAATGTGGTGTTACCAGCGGCACCACTTTGACAGGTGCCACTTGTCCACCACAGCAACACCAACTTGTTTTGAGGCCTCAAGGGCCCTAGTATCCCCAAGCAATGAATGATGATGATGAGGATGTTAGGACCATTGGGGCAATAGTACTGCCACCTTTGCCTACAGGTGTCAAATTCACTATTATTAGCACTATGCTGCAAATGTTGCAGTTGAAAAGGCTGTTCAGCAGAGCCATGACTGAGGACACAAATCAACATGTCATGAATTTCTTGGCGACATGCCAATCATCTGAAATTCCAGGAGTCAGTCAACAAGTGCTAAGGTTGAGGTTATTCCCGTTGTCTCTTTCAGGTAAGGCGATAAAGTGGCTGAATGAGCTTCCCCATGATTCTATCCATACTTGGGGAGAGTTAAAAAAAGCTTTCTTAGAAAGGTTCTTCCCTACGTCGAGGCAACTAAAGATCAAAGACAAGATTGGATCTCACAAATAATTGCCAAATGAAATAGTATATCAATCTTGGGAGAGATTCAGGTAGAAAGTTAAGCAATGCCTCAACCATCATCTCACAGATGAGCACTTGAAAGCAGTCTTCTACAGGTCTTGCACCTTTGTGACGAAACCTATCATTGATGCAACATGTGGGGGGTCGTACATGTCTAGAACTTCCCAGACATCATGGTGATCTTGGATAAAGTAGCTAAGAACAACAGGGCATGGTACACTAGAGATGGAGACTGCTCTGGGATGGTCTTTGAGATGTCTGCAGAGCAACGAAAAAAGGAGGACGAGCGGGATTAAGACATGGCCCATATGAGCACCCAGATCGATTTGCTGTCAAAGAGGCTACTTGGTGGAGGCCTGGAAAAACGTAAAAGCTATGGATACACTACCCAGGTATGATGATCAAGGTTACAATTATGATGAAGAGGCTCACTTCTTGGGCAGTCGGTGGGGGGGGGGGGTTACCAAGTATTCAACTCTGGTAACTAAGGTTGTAACTATGATCGTGACAACTACCAATGGAACTGGCAAATTAGAGATGTCTATAGAAATCGTGAGCGCCCAAATGAGGGTGGTGGAAACTCGAGACTAGAGGAGATGATGACAAAGGTTCTTGACAAGGTGGAGTCCACTGAGACAGGGGTACAACATGTGAAAGGTGAAATTTCCAATGTTTGACAATTAGTATTTTATCGGAATCAAGTAAAGACGACATGAATTTTATGGAGGAACAAGCTCAAGAACCAATTCCAGAAAATGTAACATTAGAAATGTCAGAAACACTAAAACAAGATTTCAAAGTGGTATAGGATATTAGTATATTACAATAAATAAGGTCTAGTTGAAACAGAACCCTTCCTAGAAGGTGGCTACATAAATTAGGTTATTTTCTAATATCTGTACAATTTGAAGTAACATAATAAATTTATAAGCTATTCGTCTTATTTTTTTATAAAGTTATTATCTTGAATTCACTTTTTACTTTAAGTTTAGATTTTTTTAATATACATTTGCCCCCTTATTTCTCAAACCTTTATTAACTTTAAAATATAAAATGAAACATTCAAAAATTTAAACTTTAAATTAAAAGTTTATATTTAAAAAAATTGAAATTTAAACTTTTAAAATCAAAAGTTTTAAATTTTATATTTAAAATTTGAAAACTTAAAAAATTTGAAATTTAAACTTTTAAACTCAAAAGCTTATATTTTATATATAAGGTAACTTTAAAACTTTTAAAACCTTTAAAAATCAAACATCAAAGTTCAAACTTTAAAAAATTTATATAATGATACTATGACAGCTTTAAACTTGAAAACATAATTTTTGATTATGTATGATTGTATGTTAAAGGAATAAACTTTACAACGTATAAAAATTTTAAACTTTAAATTTTAAAGTTTAAACACTTTAAATTTCTATACTTGCAATTTGAGAATTGAGAATTTCAAATTGAACTATCAAAAATACAACTTTACGAATCATTCAAAGTTCTTGTCTGCAACGAATCATTCAAAGTTCAAAAAATTAACCAATTATTATAACAACAACAACATACCCAGTGGAATCCCACAAGTGGGGTCTGGGAAGGGTTGAATGTACGTAGCCCTTACCACTACCTCATAGAAGTAGAGAGGATGTTTCTGGGAACACTCATCTCAAAATCCCATAAGTAGAATAAGCTAGATATGGCAAAAAGGAAAAGAAATATGTAACACACATAGCGACAGATAATGACAACACATGATATAAAACACACCTGCTCTTGCTACCTTTCTATACCTCAAGGCCAAACATCCACCTAACCCTACCAACCAATTAGCCTGCTACTCTAATTCGCGGCCTCCACTCCTTTCTATCTAAGGTCATGTCCTTGGTGAAATCCAATTTCGCCATATCTTGTCTGATCACCTCCCCCAATACTACTTCAGTCTACCTCTACCCCTACGTGTAACTCCCAAAACCAACCTCTTGCACCTCCTAACAGGAGCATTGGTACTCCATCTCTGCACATGTCCAAACCCTCATAGTCTCGCTTCCCTCATCTTATCAGCCACCGGGGCCACCTCTAGCTTCTCTCGAATGGTCTCATTCCTAATCTTATCCTTCCTTGTGTGACCACACATCCATCTCAATATCCTCATCTCTGCGACATGCATCTTCTGAATATGTGCATTTTTTATTGGCCAGCACTCCACTCCATACAACAAAGATGGTCTAACCACCATTCTGTAAAGCATACCTTTGAGTTTAGGTGGTATCTTTTTGTCAGACAATACTCCAGAGGCAAGCCTTTATTTAGTCCATGCTGCCCCAATACGATGTGTGACATCATCGTTGATATCGCCACTACTTTGGATGATAGACCCCAGATACTTAAAGTTTTCCCTCTTGGGGATAGGTTGAGTAGCAAGCCTCACATCAATGTCTGCTTCATCCCTCGCAGGACTGAATTTGCACTCTAAGTATTTTGTTTTGGTCTAGCTTAGTTTGAATACTTTGGACTCCAAGACGTGTCTCCAAGTCTCCAACCTATCATTAACTTTAGTCCAAGTCTTATCAATCAATACCATGTCACCAATTATTAAAAAAATAGGAATTACAGAATACCAGTCCAGTAACTACCAGACCGGTAAGGTAAGGGTTTTTTTTACCATTTTAGTCGGTACTGGTACCAGTCTGGTTTTGGAGATAAATATTTCCATATTTTACTGGTACCAGTCTGGTTCTGGTAATAACCGGTCAGGTGGTGCCGGTATCGATTCCCCTACCACCCTTAATATATGCCACCACACAATTGCGACGTAGGTGTGAGTAGCTCATGAATTGAGGAGATGTTTTATCTTCTGTTGAAGAAAGCTGAGACATCAAATGACACTCTAAGGGGGATGAAATCTGAGATCTCTAGTATTAACTAGAAAATCGAGTCTCATTCTGTTGCTATCAAATAGCTTGAACAATAGTTCTGTCAAGTGTCAACTCAACTCTATTAGAGTCAGAGGGGTACACTGCTGAGCAACACTGTTCAGAATCCTAAGATTGAAGGTTAGTGCATGGCGGTTACTCCTTATGGTGGCAAGAGCACCATTGATTCTCTTCTGCCAGTCGATGAGAATGATGGTCGAGAGGAGATGGTTACAGTCAAGGATGTGGATATCGGAGATGATCATGGCAAGGATGGGATGAGTGAAGCTGATGATGTGCCACAAAAGTTGTAGCCCATTCCTAGGCCTCCTCCCCCCTTCCCTTAAAAAATAAAAAAAAGGAGGAGGAAGGAAAGTTCAAGCACTTTCTCTCTATGCTAAAACAACTCTCCATCAACATCCCTCTCATCGAGGCATTGGAGAAGATGCCAAGGTATACAAAGTACATGAAGAACCTGGTTACGAAGAAGTGCACTGTAAGTTAGGAGCTCTCATAAGAGCTTCAACATTGCAGTGCGATTACTACGAGGTCCTTGGTCCAAAAGCAAGAAGATCCCGACGGTTTAACCATATCGTGCACCATTGGAGATATGGAGTTCACAAGGGCATTATGTGATCTAGGTGCCAACATTAATCTGATGCCTATTATGGTCTTCAAGAAGCTAGGATTGGGAGCCCCTACTTCAACGAGCATGCGGTTGTTGATGGCTGATCGCACGGTGGAGAAACCTGTGGGGATAATTTTTGACATTGGACTGGTTGCATATAGGGTAACAATGTGTTCTATGAAGGATGTGCAGGTACATGGCAAAGTCAGCCACTTTTAGCTGAGAAGGGCATTAGGAAGTGCCTCTACGACTGGCTCTACGGGCCGTAAATCACTTTACGACCCGTACACCATCTCGTAGACATTTTCAATGAGCAAAAGGTTGTGCACTCCAGTCCACGAGCCAACTTTATGATCCATATACAAAACTATGAGTCTAAATGGGGCTCGTGGACCCAGGTAAGTTTATGAACTTTTCACTAAGTGTTGGGGTCTCTATGACCAACTCTACAAGTTGTACTTCACTTTACGCCTTGTAGACTGGTCCGTGAAATCCAGTACTAAAAATTGGGGTTTAGATGTTCAACGAAATCATTCACGAGTCGTAAAATATTCTACGACCCGTAATCGAGGTTTTGTAGAGTCCATCCCATTAGTTTACATTGATCTGGTCAAGGTATAAATATTGGGGTCAAAATATTTTGACCCCATTTTTAGCCCTAATTTACAAAAACACCCGACCAGTCACCACCTCCAAACATTTCGACCACCAACAGTTGTCACCACCACCATTCTCCGTCCATGTTGTTTTGCGACCAATGGTTTTAGTGTCACTCCACCTCCTTCATCTTCTACAATTTAGCCACACAATTTAGTAAGTTTTCGATTAACACAATGCCATTAATTTACCTAAATTTATATGATTAAATTGGAAATTATGCTGGGAAGGGTTGTGTTAGACACAAACCCATATGTGCAATTGACATATTTTTAACTAAATTATGGTTGTCTTTTCTTGAGTCATTTGTCTAAAACTGGAATTGGGTGTGGTCGCTTTGTTGTATGATTCAAATAATATGTTTTGGCCCTATTGAATCGACCACCAATTGTGATGAGTTGACTGTGTGTGTAACTTGATGGGTGGTGACATAGGTACATAATTTTATTGTGAAATCATTCATACGTGGTCAGAAGGGTTGGGAAGCATGCTTAGTTATTTTTGATGGGGTATATGTGTTGGGGTGTTGATTGTTGTGGTAAACATCATGTAGGTGTGTGCATGATGCTTCAATACTGCTAGAATAAGATTGAGAAGTCATATGGGGTCTATTTTGATGGACTTAGAAACTTAGGTGACTGAGGTTTTTGGCTCACGAGTGGCTTTTACAAACCTTGGAACATTTCATGAGTCGTAATTGCCCCTCATACAAGATTCCAGAAATCTGAAGTTTTTGAGTACCCATCAGACGAGACCTTCTACGAGTTGTAGATCATTTTATAGCCCATAGAAAGGTCTCGTGGATCCCTGCCCAATATAAAATTAGACACTGGGATACTCTAAGATCTAGTCTATGATTCGTAAAACATTCTATGAGTTGTACCTAGTCTCGTAGACATTACTAGTGAACAAAAATTTTGAGACCACTATTTTACGAGAGCCTTATACGACTTGTAGTTTCCATTATGGCCCGTATAGGTGCTTTTGTATACCCTTCTTAACCAAATCTTAGTCGTTTTTGCATTTTTAGACCCTTCCCAACCAAATCTAAGTTGTTTTCGCATTTAATTTTTTGATTTGTGGGGCTAACCAAAGTCCATCAACGCTTATGTTTCAAGTACTATAGCCTTGAAAGCAAAACGTGATGAGATCAAGGCCCTATACAGGAGTCTCAAAGATATGAGCAGATTCTCGCACTGAGTGGTTCACTAGGGGACCTTAGCGTCCACCGAGACCCGGAGTCTACTAGACCGCAGACTAGACCTGCTGCCAGAGCTGGCCATACTCAAGCTCTTGTCATCTGCATTCCCCAGTCTGATAAGGGAAGCTAAGATGTGAGTGATTCTATTCAGATGACTCCATCCAAAGAGGAGTCCAGCTTAGAGTCAGGATTCGACAACGTGTCGGAGACAGAGTCTTCTAATGTACCGCGAGCATCAGCATCTCCACCAAATGCACTTACTAGTCAGTGGTGTATCGCGAGTATACAAGATATCTATAGGGTTGACTCCCAGACTACATAGCGGGGCAAGCTAGCCCACTCCATTTATGAAGATACGGGCTTGATAGTGTCCCCGGTCTCCAAGACTCGATGATTAGATACGGGCTTCAGTGGCTAAGTAAATTACTCGGGCAATACTCCCAATCATGGTGAGAGAGTTCTATGCATTATATGTAGCCAAGATTCACAACACTCTTCTGTGAGACCACGTGTTTCTCATCTTCCATTATTTAAATAGTGTGGCGTTATATAAGGCACATGTGATTTTTGCTAGCACCTAAGGATAATACCACTGCAAATAAGTGTTAATATCAAAGACCTAAAGTTTTAAGCCAAAGGAATACCCTAAGTGCACGTTCGGGATTAAAGAAATGAACCGAGTGGCACCTCGCCCTTTTCGGAAGGTTTAAATTAGGTTTCACTTTTCGGATGGGACTAAAAGTTTATAATTTGCTAATAATGGATTTCTTTAAGTTATTGTAATAGCACAAAGGTCATACATTAAGTTTTTGAATCAAGAAAGTTGCAAGATAAAGGGTGGCCAAAGTTACCGTAAGTTTCTTTATCAAATCCTTCTTAAATTTGGGTCAAATGTATCAGCTTATATCTCCCAAACTATAAAGAGTTAGAAGGTCCATGACCCATCAAATTGAATATCTATGAGTCTAGTTTGCAACGCAGAAAACAACGTATCAAACCGACCTTAGAATAAAGAGTTATGACTGTTTTACCGAGGCTGCCCGAGCTGTAAACTGGGTCATGGGTCGGGTCGGGTTGGGTTGACCCGACTTAATGTCGGCTATTTTGACACTTTAAAGCTCAAAATTAAGCCATTTTCGTCCCAAACCAGTGTGGAACTGAAGAGAAAGCTCCCAAAGGGTTCTCTAAGTGATTTAGGTAAGTGTTTTTGCATTTTTACCGTTAAAATTCATCCCCGTGCCTAGAAATGCGTGCCTTACACTTTGCAATTGTTTTTCCCTCGTATTAGCTGTGTTTGGAGCTGTTTTTGGGCTAAAAAAAGTGGTGTTCTTGCTGGTATTGTTGGTTTGCAGCTGGTGTGTTTAGGTAATAATTCTGGAGCTCTATTACGGTCATTTTTACGACGTTTTACAGACATTTCCTCGCGTAAATGCTCCTTGTCAAATCTGGTCATTAATGCTGAATTTTTGACTATTTATAGGTGTCTTTAAGCTGCATATATATAGTCTCTGCGAAGCTTAGGATGTAAGGAAAAACTTTCGTGAAGGAACTTTTGGCAATCGAACGTTCGTTGGAGAGGTATGTTAAGGCTAAGCTCCGTCTCTCCTTTTAGGACGAAATCCCGGAAGTTTCCCAAAACGTCAAATGTGATATCTTACTATTCTGTTGCTAGAAAGACCTTCTGTGAAAGGCATTGGGATTGCAGCTGAGTTATATTCATCATGGTATTAGGTTGAAATTCCATTCATTCGCTTAAACTGGACATTCAATTTCTATATATCATTATATTGGTTTCCCGGCTACCTATTCACATGTCCAAGGTGTTTCTCTTCTTGGTGTAGTGCCATTAAAATAAATGTAGAATGCAAAAGGGAATGTAGTATTCAAAATTAGTCCTTCTTCCATACAAAAATATAATTGAAGAATTCAACCAGTAACGCGATGGTTTCCAATATTCCCTAGTGAAATGCTCCCGTCTAAACTACTAAGGCACTTGATCTTGTTTATATACATTCTTTTACTAATTGACATGTGACCAAATATAATTATTATGTAAAGCACCTTTATGAACATTTTCAAAGTTAAGGCTTCACTCTAAATGTTGGGTTAAGTTCCCAAACTTGTTAAAAAGGACATGTATGGTTCCACGAGCCATATGTATATGTTATGATAACGATTATGATGTTATGAGAATAAATGTACCAATGAGCCAAGATTGGCCAAATGACAATGACTATGATGCTATGAGAATAAGTGTACCAATGAGCCAAGATTGGCTAGGTTCTTGCTATGGCTTACTATGTGCATTAAATATTCATATCATACATTGCATGTTATGCATGGACTTCGAGCTATAATCGAAGGTATGGGGCCTATTTGCCTAACTATATATGTATATGGTACAGATGGCCATAGGTTGACAGATATGATGCCGGTTAGCTACCGGAAAGGACCACCAGTGCTAGCATTTGGTTGGGTATGTCATGCATTTGCATCTATATATGTATTCATGACATGCGACACTCGAGCATACATTGCATTTTTTTTATCACTAGGAAGTGGCTTATTGGACATTAAGGCTACTTGAGTTTTGGTTACAGGTAATGTTTCTATTAACCTTTTTACTATGGTTATCTATGATTTTACTTCCTGCCTTACATGCCAATACATGTTTATTCGTACTGACGTCCCTTTGCCTAGGGACGCTGCATTTTATTTCGTGCGTGTAGGTTCAGGTAGGGGTTCTGATTTACCCCTCCACTAGGAGCCCCATTCAGCTATGAGTTGGTAAGCTCCGCCTCTTCCTGGAGCTTTCACAGGATGTTTACTTTTTTTGTATAGTTGGGTATGTCGGGGCCCTGTCCCGACAATGTTAGTGATTCTCATAGAGGCTATTGTGGACATGTTATTGTGGGTTGGTTCTTTTGTGCCTTTCAGTCTTCGGTCATCAGCTTAGCATGTATATACAGTGTGTGCCTGTACTTCTATTGTTACAGCCTTGTCGGCTAACTAGTACCCTATTGTTCTGGTTTATCTATCTTATACATGATTTACTGTTGATCAGGTCATGACCTAGAATGTCCAGGCTTAGTCTTTCAGACGTTATGCTGCCTGATTTTCTTTTGGTCCCTAGTTAGTTCACTAGTATGTTTAGTGGCTTACTCGGCCAATAATGATATTCGGGTGCCGGTCGCGCCTCCCCTCTCTTTGGGGCGTGACAAACATGATATTAGAGCATGTCGTGTCCCAGGGAGTCCACAATGCCGTGTCTAGTAGAGTCTTGCTTATGGGTGTGTTGTGCACCACACTTATAATCAGGAGGCTACGAGGCATTTAGGGATGGTTTCATTTCTTTCACTGAATAGATCGTGCTATAGAGCAAAGCTATAGGAACATATGAAATCTCTATCATGTTATGTTGTTCTTATTTAATGGATTACCTATGCTCTGGAGATGGCACAACATGAGATAAGTATGGATCCGTGAGAAAGTACCAATCATGTTTTGCTTGGTGAGGAAGATATGTTCTTTATTGAGGCACATAGGGAGCATCCATTGCCCATAGTACCAGATTCATCAGCACCTGTTGGGGCCCAAGGAGATCTAGTACCCCAAGCCCTATTAGAGACTGGGGTTCAGGGGATGAAAGAGGTTATTCAGCTACTAACTATGATGGTTTCTATTCATGAGAGACAACTAAAGGTGAGAGCAGACACCAGAAGAGATAAAGCAGAAAGCTCAAAGGTACGAGGAGTGGGAGAGATCCATAGGGCCTGATGCTCCGCCAACAGAGTGGGAGGACTTTTCTGAGGCATTTTTAGCCCATTACGTTCCACGGGAGGTGAGGGAGGCCCGTCTTGACCAGTTTATCAGTTTGTAGCAGGGGGATTTGAGAGTAAGGGAGTATAGCCTTAGGTTTAATTCTTTCGCTAGGTATGCACCAGACCATGAGTGCTAGAGTTCATCGTTACTTGGATGGCTTGGATAATCATTTGATCAGAGACTACATAATAGCCTCTTTACAAGATGGTGTAGATATTTCTTGTATTCAAGCTTTTGCTCAGACTACAGAGTATCTTTCTTGTCGAATTCGGGATTTCCATAGAGATAGGGAGAAGAATAAGAGGGCTTGTACTATGGGTCTTATAGGGAGCCACAGGGTGATTTTAGACCTCCTTTTCATCGATAATAACCTCCGTCAGTGGGCAGTTCCCCAGTATAAATACAGGGCCAGCAAATTGATCATTATATTCAATCAGAGTCGGGGCGGAGTTTACACCAGCCTATGAGCCGTCGACAGGAGCGTTATGCACAAATGAGACAACTTACTCCCCCATGTACACAATGCGGTAAGCTTCATACTAGGCAGTGTAGAAAGGGTTAAGGTGCATGTTATCATTACGGAAAGATAGGATATTTTATTAACAACTGGCCCTTTAGTCAGTCCCTACTGTGAATGAATTCATGATAATATTCCTCGATGAGCTTCCCGGGTTCCCCCGAAAGGGATATCAATTTTTCTTTAGATTTTCTCTCTGATATGCAACGTATACCCATTCCTCTCTAAAAAAAAGAATGGCTCCTGTAGAGCTAAGAGACTTGAAGGAATAACTAAAGGGCTTGTTTGATAAAGACCTTATAGGCCAAGCACATCTCCATGGGGTTCTCCCGTGCTCTTTGCTTGAAAGAAAGATGGCTCCTTATGAATGTGTATCAGTTACAGATAGCTAAATAAATTCACTATCAGGAATAAGTATCCTTTTATGTGGATTGATGGTTTTTCAAAGATTGACTTGTGACCCAGGTACTACCAGCTACGAGTCTGGGATGTTGATATTCCAAAGGCAATATTTAGGATGAGTCAGGAGTTGAGCATGCAGACCACTTACGAGTTATATTACAGATTCTCCACTACAACAAGTTATATGCTGAATTCTCCAAATGTGAATTTTGGTTAACTTCTATAGCCTTTCGTGGCCATGTTGTTACTAGCGATAGTATCAAGGTCGATGATCAGGAAATTGAAACAGTATTGGCTTGGCCGAGACCATTGAATCCGACAGAGGTCCATAGTTATTTGGGCTTGGCAGTATATTATAGGAGGTTCGTTGAGGGATTCTCCACTACCTATACACCACTAATGAGGTTGGCATATAAAGCAGGTAAGTTTCAGTAGATTGAATTATGTGAACAGAGTTTTCAAGAGCTAAAGAAAAGGCTTACCACCGCACCTAGTCTGACTCTTCCGGATGGAACCAAAGGCTACATCGAATATCGTGATGCCTTGATAATTGGCCTAGGTTGTGTTCCTATGCAGCATGGTAAGGTTATTGCATATGCTTCCAAATAGTTGCAAAAGCATGAACAAAATTATCCCACCCATGATCTTGAGCTCGTTGCGGTTGTATTTGCCCTAAAGATTTGGCAACATTATCTATACGGAGTTCATGTTGATATTTTTACAGACCACTAGAGCCTCCAATATTTATTCAAGCAGAAGGAGTTGAACCTATGACAAAGAAGGTGGCTAAAATTACTAAAACATTATGATGTTGAAATTTTGTACCACCTCGGTAAAACTAATCTTGATGCTGATGCACTTGGCTGAAAGTCCATGGGAAGTCTAAGTCTTGTTAAAGCTGATAAAATTGAAATGACAAAAGATTTACGTCAGGTAATTAGTATACAAGTGCTATTAGCAGATGCAAAAGGTCAAGGTGTGATTGTTCAAAATACAACTGAATCTTCCATTGTTACAGAAGTAAAAGAGCAACAACGTGAGGATCCTAAGCTTATGATATCGAGGGAAAGTGTTCCACAACAGCGACATCCTATAATTGAGCCAACTTGAGATGGAATCCTTCAGTACCAGGGCTCTTACGTGTGCCAAACATCGGAGGGCTCCGTGCCAAGATTCATTTTGAGGCTCATTATCCTAGATATTCGGCTCAACCTGGGGCAAAAAAAGGGGGGGGGTATTGAGACCTATGAAAGATCTATTGGTGGAATGACAAACATGGAATGGTATGAAAAAGATATTCCAAGGATGGTAGCCAATGCCCCAACTACCAGCATGTTAAAACAGAACATCAGAGACCTGAAGGCCTAGCTAAGTATATTGATTTTATGTTTTGGAAATCGGACATGATAAATATGGGCTTCATCACTAGGTTGCCTTACACTCCATGCAGGATGAATGACTCTATTTGGGTAATCATTGATAGGTTGATAAAATCTGCTCATTTCTTGCCAGAAAGAACAACATATTCAGCGGAGGATTATGCTAAACTTTACATTCAAGAGATTGTTTGCCTTCATGGAGTTCCATTATCTATTATCTCTGATCGAAGGGCTCAATTTACCGTACATTTTTGGAAGTCTTTTCAGAAGGGTCTGGGCACTCAGGTGAACCTCAACACCGCTTTTAATCCATAAACTGATAGGCAGGCAGAGCATACTGTCCAAATTGTTGAGGATATGTTATGTGCCTGTGTCCTAGACTTTAAAGGAAACTGGGATGATCATCTACCTCTTATTGAGTTTGCTTATAATAATAGCTTCCATGCTAGTATTCACATGGACCCTTAAGGAGCACTATACGGGCAAAGATGTAGATCATCAATTGATTAGTTTGCAGTCGGGGAGGATAAAGTTGCTAGACCCTAATCTAGTTCAACAAGCAACGAAAAAAAAAAGAAACCTATTAGAGATTACTACAAAGGGCCCAGAATCAGCAAAGGTCTTACGCAGATGTTCGAAGACGAGACTTAGAGTTTGATGTAGAATATTGGGTCTTCTTAAAGGTCTCACATATGAAGGGACTCATGCGGTTTGGAAATACAGGAAAGCTTAATCCTAGAAATGTTGGACCATATAAGATTATTAGAGAAATTAGCAAGGTAACATACGAGCTTAATTTTTCTTTAGAAGTGAGAGCAGCCCATCCAGTGCCTCATGTATCTATGTTGCGAAAGTACATTAGAGATCCTTCGTGTATTACTCGTATTAAGGACACCCCCTTTGCTCAAGGCTTAATTTATGATGAGGTACTAGTGGCTGTTTTAAATCGACAAAGAGAAAGCTTCGAAATGAAAAGTGGCCTTCGTGAAAGTGTTGTGGAAGAACAACAATATTGAGGAAATGACTTAGGAAGCCAAAGAATAAATGATGAGGAATCACCCCAGCTATTTATAACTTATGGAGGTGAAACTTGTATGTTTTGTCGCGGGATAGCTATACAAAGCTTAGTAATTAGAGTTTTTGGAAGTTGATTTATGGTTTGCAATGGTAATAAATGTATCCCAAAAAAAACATTTTTTTGTAGATGGTAATGCAACCAAAGGGCTATCTTGACACATTCGCGGATGAATGTTCTTAAGGGGGGAGACTTTGAGACCCCGTGTTTCTCATCTTCCATTATTTAAATAGTGTGGCGTTATATAAGGCACATGTGATTTTTGCTAGCACCTAAGGATAATTCCGCTGCAAATAAGCGTTAATATCAAGGACCTAAAGTTTTAAGTCAAAGGAATACCTTAAGTGCACGTTCGGGATTAAAGAAATGAACCGAGTGGCACCTCGCCCTTTTCGGAAGGTTTAAATTAGGTTTCACTTTTCGAATGGGACTAAAAGTTTATAATTTGCTAATAATGAATTTCTTTAAGTTATTTTAATAGCACAAAGGTCATACATTAAGTTTTGGAATCAAGAAAGTTGCAAGATAAAGGTTGGCCAAAGTTACCGTAAGTTTCTTTATCAAATCCTTCTTAAATTTGGGTCAAATGTATCAGCTCATATCTCCCAAACTATAAAGAGTTAGAAGGTCCCACCTATCAAATTGAAGATCCATGAGTCTAGTTTGCAACGCAGAAAACCGCGCATCAAACCGACCTCAGAATAAAGAGTTAGGACCATTTTATCGAGACTGCCCGAGCTGTAAACCGGGTCATGGGTCGGGTCGAGTTGACCCGACTTAATGTCGGCTATTTTGACACTTTAAAGCTCAAAATTAAGCCAGTGTGGAATTGAAGAGAAAGCTCCCAAAGGGTTCTCTAAGTGATTTAGGTAAGTTTTTCGCATTTTTACTGTTAAAATTCATCCCCGTGCCTAGAAATGCGTGCCTTATGCTTTGCAATTATTTTTTCGCTCGTATTAGCTGTGTTTGGAGCTGTTAAAAAGTGGTGTTCTTACTGGTATTGTTGGTTTGCAGCTGGTGTGTTAAGGTAATAATTCTGGAGCTCTTTTACGGTCATTTTTACGACGTTTTACAGACATTTCCTCGCGTAAATGCTTCTTGTCGAATCTGGTCATTAATGTTGAATTTTTGACTGTTTATAGGTATCTTTAAGCTGCGTATATATAGTCGTTGCGAAGCTTAGGATGTAAGGAACAACTTTTGTGAAAGAACTTTTGGCAATCGGACGTTCGTTGGAGAGGTATGTTAAGGCTAAGCTCCATCTCTCCTTTTAGCACGAAATCCCGGAAGTTTCCCAAAACGTCAAATGTGATATCTTACTATTCTGTTGCTAGAAAGACCTTCTGTGAAAGGTATTGGGATTGCAGCTGAGTTATATTCATCATGGTATTAGGTTGAAATTCTATTCGTTCGCTTAAACTGGACATTCAATTTCTATATATCATTTTGTCTGTTTCCCGGCTACCTATTCACATGTCCAAGGTGTTTCTCTTCTTGGTGTAGTGCCATTAAAATAAATGTAGAATGCAAAAGGGAATGTAGTATTCAAAATTAGTCCTTCTTCCATACAAAAATATAATTGAAGAATTCAACCAGTAACGCGAAGGTTTCTAATATTCCCTAGTGAAATGCTCCTATCTTAACTACTAAGGCACTTGATCCTGTCTAAATACATTCTTTTACTAATTGACATGGGACCAAATATAATCATTATGTAAAGCACCTTTATGAACATTTTCAGAGTTAAGGCTTCACTCTAAATGTTGGGTTAAGTTCCCAAACTTGTTAAAAAGGACATGTATGATTCCACGAGCCATATGTATATGTTATGACAACGATTATGATGTTATGAGAATAAATGTACCAATGAGCCAAGATTGGCCAAATGACAATGACTATGATGCTATGAGAATAAGTGTACCAATCAGCCAAGATTGGCTAAGTTCTTGCTATGGCTTACTATGTGCATTAAACATCATATCATACATTGCACGTTATGCATGGACTTCGAGCTATAATCGAAGATATGGGGCTTATTTGCCCAACTATATATGTATATGGTACAGATGGCCATAGGTTGGTAGATATGATGCCGCTTAGCCACCGGAAAGGACCACCAGTGCTAGCATTTGGTTGGGTATGTCATGCATTTGCATCTATATATATGTATTCACGACATGCGACACTTGAGCATACCATGCATTTTTTTATCACTAGGAGGTGGCTTATTAGCCATTAAGGCTACTTGAGTTTTGGTTACAGGTAATGTTTCTATTAACCTTTTTACTATGGTTATCTATGATTTTACTTCCTGCCTTACATGCCAGTACATGTTTATTCGTACTGACGTCCCTTTGCCTGGAGACGCTGCATTTTATTTTGTGCGTGCAGGTTCAGGTAGGGGTTATGATTTACTCCTCCACTAGGAGCCCTATTCAGCTATGAGTTGGTAAGCTCCACCTCTTCTTGGAGCTTTCACAGGATGTTTATTTTTTTTGTATAGTTAGGTATGTCGGGGCCCTGTCCCGGTAGTGTTAGTGATTCTCATAGAGGCTATTGTGGACATATTATTGTGGGTTGGTTCTTTTGTGCCTTTCAGCCTTCGGTCATAAGATTGGCATGTATATATAGTGTGTGCCTCTACCTCTATTGTTGCAGCCTTGTCGGCTAACTAGTACCCTATTGTTCTGGTTTATCTATCTTGTACATGATTTACTGTTGATCAGGTCATGACCTAGAATGTCCAAGCTTAGTCTTTCAGACGTTATGCTGCTTGATTTTCTTCCGGTCCCTAGTTAGTTCACTAGCATGTTTAGTGGCTTACCCGGCCTATAACGGTATCGGGTACCGGTCGCGCCTCCCCTCTCTTTGGGGCGTGACATCTTCTCAAGGGAAACAATTCCCAGGCTCAGCCTAAACTGACCGAGACCACAGTGAGGGGCCGACAAGTGGACATATTAGAGACCACCATACGCCATATGTTATTTTGGCTAGAGTTCCTTCCCCCAAATCCACACTGAGTTCAAATACAGAGTGGGGAAGATGAGGGACATACTGATGATGAGAGATCTAGAGCGCAGAGCTAGCTTGATGAGATGGGTGGCTGGTTTGATAACTGAGTAGGGTCCAGAACCTACATGGGTCGCCACACACTCGGAGCCTATTATCAAGGCTTTGGTTAGTTTCCCCGCCAAGGTTTGGTGGGCAGTTGTCATTTCACACATCCGGCCGACCCTTGCTGATAATACCTTGATGCTAGAGTGTGCAGTACTAGTTGCCGGAACCTTTGATGGTTATGAGATTAATTAGGACCGCCTTATTGCCGAGAAGATTCACAAGGCCACCCTGAAGCGGTCGACCTCCATCCCTTTTGCTTGCTTGATATATAGCTCTGTCTAGAGTCGAGGGTGGAGATTTTGCACCAGCTGGACTTGCAGATCGAGGTCGAGCACACTTTGGATGCCAGCTTGATCAAGGCTGAGGAGAACTCGGTGTCTATAGCGAGCACAAAATAAGCCTACTCCTATGCTAGAGATGTTCGCAGCACCGCCACTACTGTTGCTGCTGAGGATAGGCCCCCACAGCCTGAGGCAAATGAGGAGAGGGGGTCCACTACTTCTGTTCCTGCACCACATGCCACGTTTTTACAAGCTGCTCCTGCGAGTATGGTTTAGGTGTTCGCCGTATCTATACAGGCCATGGAATAGAGTTTATCACATGCTGAGTCGCACTTGAATCAACTAGTTCAGCAGATTAGGCCATAGGTCGACTAGGTGATTTCAGATTCAGAGGGTCGCATGCAGGCATACACAATTGTTACTATTCAGGACCGTTTTTCTGCCGTGGATGCCTATATTGATGCCTTTGAGATGAGGGTACAACAGAGCCTAAGCACGACCAGGCCAGCAGACTTGACGACCATCCAGACAGAGATCCAGCAACTCCAAGCTGATATGACAGCAACACTGGTAGCGCCGGTGACACTATCAGAGACCACACTCCCAGTGCCGGTGGTAAATCTTTTTGCTCCTGATGAGCATATCCAGCCTTCCCACAGGAAGAGACCCCACACAGATGATGGTTATTAAGATGTCGTACACTCATGTGCGGGGCTAACTGAGCAAGATGAGTGTGAGCTTGTATTGAGGAAATTGAGACAGGAGGCAGAGATATGACAGGCTCAAGAGCTTGAGAGGGCAAGGAGTATTGGCCCTTCTGGACAGAATGCTACTACTGAGGAGGCCACCACGCAGGTTGAGGTTTGTCAAACTCAGCCACACATCGGCACTTAGGATCCCAGGTATAATTTTTAACACCTAATACTCTGTTTTGCATTGATTGTGTGCATTGGGGACAATAAACCTCTTTTTCGACGGGGTATGGGTAGTTATGGGCCTTAGTGAAGCCTGAGTATCTTGGGTCGATAACTACCCCGATTTTTGATCTTGGGTTTTCTTGCCTATGTTCCTTTTCCCCGTAAATATTTAATTTCTATTGAACCAACATGTTTAGGATGTTTAGGTAGTATATGTAGCATATAATACTGATATCTATGGCATATAACATGTTTTTGTATTTATTTTTGAGAAAAATGATATACACCAAAATTTGATTTTGATTAATTAGTCTAATAGCAACCATGCATGTTTAGGTGTGTTGACAATGCTTGTTCTAATAAGTGAGGTAAAAAATTGATACAAAAGGAATGATTTGAGAGTCTTTTGTTGATAATGTAGTCAGTGCCATGTGAGTGTGAGCTCAAATTGCTAAATTCATATGTTATGTGCTAATGTAGAACTTACCCTATTACTTTAAGTTAGATTGTATATTAAATGGATTAGGAGAGGATCTCAAGCCAAGGTTCTTAAAAGTCCACTTAGCTTAAATGTGGAACCGAAGTTGCAGAGTATCCCATGATCCTAAAGTTTGAGCGTAACATGTACCTGTTCTTTGCAGACACCTAAAGAACCTAGCCTTGTTAGTTGTCCGAGATAGGTCCTGGTTCTTCCTTGAACATTGTGCACCTTGATTGAGGCAAAAAGCTTAATTTAAAAGTGGCTACCGAAAATGGCCCTGGTTCTGAGGATGGACATTGTGCACCTTGACTTAGGCCAAAAGCCCAAGTTAAGGGTGGTTGGTGTAAGGGTGAAGCACTAAAATAAGGGGGAAGTTAGTGTTACAGAGAAAGGAGAAAATCATGTACTGGGTGCAAAAAAATAAGTGATGCCTTAGTTGTGACTTAAAAGAAAATAGGATTTGATTGATGTGTTCCCGTTTAATCAATGAAATTGAGCCAAGGGGAGGTTATACTAGGAGAATAGGTTAGGGTTAGTAATGACACACTGTAGAGATGGACCAAGTCACGTAGTGAAATTCGCCTCTCGCCTAGGCCAAAGGGTTTGGTGAACTTAACCTACCATCCTCCATGTTACATACTAGAAACGAATTAGGTTATTCGGTGATACTAAGGGAATCATGGGGAACACAATACCTTATTTTCCCTTCATAATTGTTTAAACACTTGTGTTAGTTCGGATTAATTTTTACTTTTTATTACAACCCCCCTCCCCCTCCCCCCTCCCCCAGGGAAATAAGTTGGTTAATATCTCAAATTGCATCAATTGGATTCTCCTAAGTCCACAATATTTCCTTGGGTTCGACCCTAATCTTGGTTAGGTTTTATTTCTTTACAATGACCACTTTATCCTAAAAAAGGAGTTGTAACTTTAACGACATCTAGATTTTTGCGCTGTTGCCAGGGAATACGGTTAGACTTGTTTAATTCAAGTGATTTTGGGAATTAAATCTTATCTCCCTCATTTTACATTTTTTGTTGTTTTTATTTCTTTTCAGGGTGTAAGTGTAGTGTATGCCCAATATGCGAAATCGAGGCATACCCTTGACTCTGTTTGACCCAGAGATCTAAAGAAGAATGAGAAGAATAGCCCAAGATAATGCAAAAAACATGACAAATGCAGGTCTGAATAGGAATGAAAATAAAAGTTCCAACAATGAATACCCACATCCTCTTTAGGATATTGCTCCATGACCACAGGACTTCAAAGCCAACACTTATTATTAGAATGCATAATAACTAAATCCTATGGCTATGGAGATGACTGAAGCCATTGTGTTGCCACCAATACTGCTAACACAAAGTTTGTGGTTTTGAGTGGGTTGCTTTAGATTCTGCAAAACTATGGGTTGTTTGCGGGCTTACTATCAGAGGATCCTTATATCCATCTATACAATGTTGCATTTGTGTGTAAGAGTGTAATTGTAACACAAAATCTATCTATGGATGCTGTGGGACTTTGTGTGTTCCGATTGTCTCTGATATGCAATGCTGCATTATGGTAATTTGAGCTCCCACATTGTTCGATCACTAGTTGGGCTGAGTTGCAGAAGGCCTTTTTGGTGAGGTCTTACCAAGATTGAAGAAGCTCAAGTTGAAAGATCAATCAACAACTTTGAGCAACTTCCTTGTGACTTGATCAGTACTATATGGGAACAGTTTACTAAGTGCTTGAGTAATGTCCCGGACCACAAAATTGTTGATGATGCCTTAGAGGAGATCTTCTATTGTGCCCCTGATGAAAATAGTCAAATCTGTGCTGATACCATTATTGGGGGCATGTACTTAGATCAACTATTGGCAAGGACTGCAGAAAGGATGGAGAGAGTGGTCAAGACCAATCGTGCATGGGGGCAGAGAGATAGAGCATCCACCAAAAGTTTACACACTGTCAATACCGGTTTAGAGAAAGCTAAGATAAATGAAGAGACTATTTATGAGCTTTCTCGAATCCATACAGGCATGGAGGTGATGAAGTAGAATTAGGAATGAGTCAATGCAGTTGCTCATCAGCCTCCATGTGTAACCATGTATGATGAGCCTTACTATGAGGAGGGCACTTTTTTTTGTTGTTTAGATGAGGGGTTTCCCAACTAATGCCCAAGGGTCCAATCAGGTTTATTGGTGCCAAGGTCAAGGAAAACAAGGTCGGAACAACAACTGAGATGGAGCTTTTAGAGACAACCGCGAAGGATACTACAATAAGAATCAGGGCGAAGATAGAGATGTAGTTTGGGGCACAGAGATGGTTACAGAAATGGTCCTTATATGCCACCATACAATCACGATATAGGTAAGAGTATCCCAAGCATTGAGGAGATGTTTGATCATCTGTTAAAGAAAGCCGAGACACAGGATGTGACTCTGAGGGGGATGAAATTTGAGATCTCCAGTATAAATTAGAAAATCAAGTCTCATTCTATTGCCATTAAACAACTTGAGCAATAGTTTGATCAAGTTGTTGACTCAATTTGATCAGCATTAAAGGGGTACACTGCCTAGCAATATAGTTTAGAATCCTAAGAATGAAGGGCAGTGCATGGCGGTAATTACTCGTGATGGCAAGAGCACCTTTGATCCTCCTATGCTAGTTTATGAGGGTGATGTTCAAGAGGAGACAGTCGCGATCAAGGATGTCGATAGTGGAGATGATCGTGGGAAAGATGGGGGGGAGGGGTGAAGCTGATAATACACTGCAGAAGTTGAAGCCCATTCCTAAGCCTCCTCTTTCCTTCCCTCAAAGAATCAAAAAAGGGAAGAGGAAGGCAAGTTCAAGCACTTTCTCTCCATGATAAAACAACTCTCCATTAACATCCCTCTCATTGATGTGTTGGAGAAGATGCCAGGGTATGTAAAGTATATAAAGGACCTGGTTATGAAGAATCGTACTATGAGTAAGGAGCTCTCCCAAGAGCTTGAACACTACAGTGCAATTGCTATGAGGTCCTAAGTTCAAAAGCGAGAAGATCCTGATGCTTTTACCATATCCTGCACCCTAGGAGATGTGGAGTTTGCAAGGGCATTATGTGATCTAGGTGCCAACACTAATCTAATGCCCCTTGCGGTCTTCAAGAAGCTAGGATTGGGAGCCCCTACTCCGACGAGTATGCGGTTGTTAATGGATGACCGCACGGTGAAGAAGCCTATTGGAATACTCTATGATCTGCTTTTCAAAGTTGAAAAGTTCATTTTCCCCACAGACTTTGTGATCCTAGATTGCAAAGTCGACTTCAATGTCCCAATCATCTTGGGAAGACCATTCCTAGCCACTGGTCAAGCCTTAGTGGATATGGAAGCCGATCAACTTAGGTTTAGATTGAACGACGAAGAAGTTCACTTCAATATCTACCAGTATATAAAGAAACCACATGATTTGAAGAATGAGGTTTATGCAATTGGTGAATTTTAAGTAACCAAGTTGTCCAAGTCCTGCTGCGATAATAAATCAGGAGCTTCTTGGGAGGCAATCCAAGATAGAGACCCACGCTTAGGCGTCCATGTATATTTGTTGAGCCCGGTATTTCATTTTTTTTTATTGTGTGCATTGAGGATAATGCACCTTTTTTTTTCGATGGGGTGTGGGTAGTTATGGGCCTCAGTGAAGTCTGAGTAGCCTTGGTCCATAATTACCTCAATTGTTGAATCCTGGGGGTTTCTTGCCTATCTTCTTTTTCCCCATGGATATTTATTTTCTATTGAACCGGCATGTTTAGGATGTTTAGGTAGTATTTGTAGCATATAGTATTGATATCTTTGGCATATGCATGTTTTTGTGTTTTTTGTGAAAAGTGATACTCACCAAATTCTGATTAGTCAGTCTAGATAGCAACAATGCATCTTTAAGTGTATTAACAATGCTTGTTCTTATAACCGAGGATAAATGGAGATAAAAAGCATGATCAGAGAGCCTTTTATTGATAATAGTCGGTGCCATATGAGTGTGAGCTTAACTTGCCAAATTCATGTGTTGTGTTTCATTCAGAACTTGCCCTGTTATTCTAAGTTAGACTATAGATTAGTTGGATTAAGAAAGGATCGTAGGCCATTGTTCTTAAAATCTCACTTAGCCTAAATGACCAACCAAATTGCATAATATCCCTTGATCCTAAAGTTTGACCCTCACATGTACCTATTCTTTGTAAACAACCTAAGTGACCTAGCCTTATTAGTTGCAAAATCTTGAAATTGGCCCTAGTCCTTCCTTGAACATTGTGAACCTTGACTGAGGCAAAAAGCCTCAGTTGAGGGGGGCTACCAAAATTGGCCCTGGTTCTAAGGATGGATAATGTGCACCTCAACTCATGCCAAAAGCCTAAGTTGAGAGTGGCTGGTGTAAGGGTGAAACACAAAATGAGGGGGGAAGTAAGTGATATAGGGTAAAGGAGAAAAATTATATATTAGGTGCAAGAATAATAACTGAAGCCTTAGTTATGAGCTAAAAAGACCAATGAAGTGTAAAAGCAAGGTAAACAACTTAAAAATGAAAATAAAGCACCCAGAGAAGCTCGAAAAAGGAGAAAAGGGAGAAAGGAATAAAAGTAACAGTGTTGGTAGGATAAAATTGTAGAAAAATGCAGTGTCAAGGAGTTCCTTCAGTTACTTTCTTCAAAAAGTATCACACCAAAGGCCCTAGAGCCTACATTACAAGCCTAGAAAGTCCTAAAGTGGTCCTAGTCCAAGGAATCAAAGGTCTTAGTCATGAGTATAGGGGCAAGCATATGGTACTCAACATGAAACATGAATATCTTTTGTGAGAGTGAGTGATTTTGCATAGTCCTGAACTTATACATGGAAAACATCATTGAGAGTTAGTTTGGGACTTCATTCTGGGAGGGCACTTGCATTGTATTGTTACCATTAGACTTATTCAGTGATTGTGGCTTGTTGATAGTTACTCACTTGTCACAGTTGTATTGTCGCATGTATTAGTCTGTATTGGTTTGCTTGATAGCTATCTGATTGTGTTTTCAAATGTGGTGTGGGTATTTGTGCTTACAATTGATGAGATGTATGCCATTAGATTGAGGTCTGTGTGCCGCTGTACATCTTATGTTGATGAGTCCATCACTTGAGGACAAGAAACAAATTTTAAGTTGAGGGTGTTGATGTGCTATTAAAATATAACACTTTCGATGCTTAAAACTTGAGATTTTGTGTGTTCTCAATGTGATGTTAGTTGGTTTTATGTGTTTTTGTGTTTGGTTGCAGGATTTCAGGGTTGGCATTGATTTTTGGAAGAATATACAGAAGTTGCTAATTTTGAGGAGTTATGAGAATCTTTACAAGCTGTAGAGCATTCTTTGGGGTCATGAAGTAGGTTTCGTGTACAATTCTAATGAGGGGCTGATTTTTTGAAGTTTGTTCTATGAACATGCAGACAGGTCTTGAACTATTTTACGAGTCGTAGAGCACATCTCGTGCCTTGAGATCAGAGAAGGAAGAATTTCTAATGTTTCATCAGATGAAACCCTCTATAGGCTAGAGAACACATTACAGGTCGTAGAGAGGTATCATAGAACACAAGTCCAGTTTGGCAACAACTATTTATGAAAGCCTGATTACGGACTGTGAAACACAATACATCTCATAAAGCAGCTCATGAGGCGTGCTAACCCAATTATTCCTTTTTGTTTAGGCTGGGTGTCAGGAAAGAGATCAATACCAAAATCAATATCCCTTATGGGAATAATAACGGGGATATTATCTAGGAAGACATCGGGGAAGTCATTTACCATGGGGATCGAATCAAGAGTAGGGACATGAGACTCAACATCCATGACTCGGACAACATGATATAAAAAACCTTTGGAGATGATTATCATAGCTTTCATATAAGAAACAAACATCCCTTCGAACACCGAATTGGTTCCCTTCCATTCAAGGACGGGCTTATTAGGAACTTAGAATAGGATCTTGCGGGTCCTACAATCAATAGAAGCATAGGATGCATGCAACCAATCCCCACTAAGAATAACATCAAAATCGGTCATATCAAGCTCATCTAGATCACATGGAAAGGCTTTATGTAAGACTGAAACAGGATAATTTCGATAGACTTCCTTGGATAGGATTGACTCCCCAATAGGAGTATAAACCGAATAAGGTTTTAACAACACCTCAAGAGACACATCAACCTTTCTTGGGACATAAGGAGTAACAAAGGACATATTGGTACCGGTGTCAAGTAAAGCATACATATCATGAGAAAAGCCTTTTAACATACCGGTAACCACATTGGGGGCCTAATCAACTTCTTGACTAGCATGTAGAGCATAAAACCTATTATCCTGTAGACCACAACCTTGAGCTTGGGCACCTTGTTTCACTTTCCTTCTTTGAGCTACTTGACTATGTGGACATCCTTCTTTACCCTTATTGGCCATATTTGGACACTCAGCGATCTTATGTTCTAGCTGAAGCATGCATTGGTACCCTTTAAGCACTCACTGATATGGTTCCTCCCGTACTTGGGACATCTAGGAGCGATAGCACCACCTTTCACAACATCACTTTGAGCCTTGGGGTTGTCCCCTTTTTCCTTGTCAAATCTTGGAGGATTACCTTTTGAAGATCCTTGGCCTTGTTGGAATCAACCATCATCAGATTTATCATAGGTGAATCCTCCATCATAGCAAGCCCTTTTGGTCTCTCTTAACCTCATCTTTTAGAGTTTCTCACTCTCCACTTGTTTGGCATATGTCCTAAGTCTAGAGATATTTATCTCCTTAATGAGCATGGCAACCTTAGATTCCATCTTCACCAAATCGGACATACCCAAAGTGAACTTGTTCATGCGGGCCCTAGATTCGGCCACTAAAGAAGGAGTAAATTTACACAACTTGGCAAACTTGAGGGCATACTCCCTCACACCCATCCTACCTTGCTTTAAATTCATGTATTCCATCATCTTAGCCTCCCTTAGCTCAAGAGGAAGAAACGATCAAGGAAAGTTGCCTTAAACATCTCCCAATCAATGACACTCTCTTAAGCTCTCTCACACTTCCATTGAGTGAACCAAACTTAAGCCACTTTCTTAAGTTGATAAGCTTCCAATTTGATCATCACTTCGAAAGACACCCCTATAATCTCCACTACCTTATACACCTTGTCAATAAATCTTGCAGATCCTCATCTACCTTTGAACTGTGAAACTTCGGGGGATTCATTCTAGAAAAAATTCCTTATCCTTAAAGTTAGAGTAGGAGTCTTTGGGAAATCAACAACTTGAGCCAATATAGTGATCGCGACTCTGAAATAATCATTAGACACTTGGTGATCTTGAGGGACTTGGGAAGCTTTAGGAGCTTGGTTTGCATTAGCATCGTTTTTCCTTGGCAATGGAGCACATCGTGGAGCCTTTTCTGAAAACACCAAAGGGACAAACATTAGAATAAAAAAACTTCAAAGGCATGACATAGAGTTCCAATAGAAGTGAAGTCTCCCTAAAACTTCTCATAGCCCCTATTCATGGATGTGGAGTGCTTCACACCAATGAACAAGACTCTACTCAACATGGCATGTTAGACTCGCTAGCATACTTTGAAATTTTGTGCTCTGATACCACTTTTGTCATGACCCAAACCTAAGGCCTAGTTATGATATGTAGAAATCGTAACCCAAAGGCATGCCATCCAAGCCTCTTATTCATATAATAAGCATTCATGAGGTAAAATAGGTATAAAATAGAATGTACATAAAATGTAAGAGTATCATAATCCCCAAAAGGAATATACATCAATCCATTAAGGTCCAAAACTTGCCTCTACATCTTAGATCTTGGCGGGACTAGCACATAGCTTACTAGCTTACTCTCAACACATATATCAAAGGATAAAAGGGGTAAAGTCTCTACACAAAAGAAAATCATCATATGGCTTGTTCCCGAAGCATGAAAACTCACCGATAAGTCCTCAATCATTGGATTCAAATCTAGCCACAAAATGAAACACAATCTCCTTGTTGTTCATCCCTACATAGTTAGATTATGTAGGCAAAGAAGAATGCATTAGAACATAGAATACACCAAGTATACAGGTATGCCATGAATCATAGGATATGACAATAATATTAATATGCATAATCATAATCAATAGGATAAGGACACAATATGCATAAGCATGCAATTTAAAAATCATGAGAGAAAGCGTCATAAATCCATTCTTAGCCTTAGCTTACGTATGTATAAGTAATACCATAACTGATGTCACGCCTAAAGTCCCATTAAGGCAGACTTGCACCCGTTGCCGACAACGCTCGGGAGAACCAACATATAACTATGCACTTGCTATGAACATTATAAGAGGTTTCCATACTCAACATGCTTAAAAAAATGAACTGTATTAACAAGCCAAAAAGAAATGCATAAGACTAGGCCATTGGAGCCACGATGTCTAAAGTACGATACTTAACCACACTTTACTTTACATAGTATACAAAACCTCTAGATAAGGAATAATATCTATTAAGAATCTGGACAGGCGCCACCTCATGATCAGCCAAATAGTACAAAAATTTAATCTCTAGACACAATAAGCCCCGAAGCAACCTGGAGCTCAGTAACAGTAGCTGGATGTCCTGTACTTCTACTGGGGAGATTTACTAGCTCCTGTACCTGCAAGATGAAATGCAGGTCCCCCTTAAGGGACGTTAGTACGAGATAATGTATTGAATATGTAAGACAAGTACTGTATATGAAATAAAAACTAAAATGAAATCACACACTGGTGTGCAAGGATAAAAGACCCCCTTTAGTCATACCGTTGAATCATGTACGTTGTGCCCTTTTTATTACTTTACCTTTCTTTACTATATAATCTGTGCACAATATATCATGTAAACATCAGCTGATCAGTGATGAATCAATATCGGGATCGACCCATGCTAGGCTTTCCTTTTACAACTGGGATAACTCCTGTAATATGGGATTGACCCATGCTAGGTGATTCTTCCACCCCTGAGATACCACCTATTAATAAGCAACTTTGAGTTATTTTTTATTTACTTTTGAGATGATTCTTTTGGTGGTCATAACATTTAGAGCTGTAGGAACATAGAAATGACATATGACATATAAATGAGTATACAAGATAATACCACAATGAAAAAAGAGTTACAAAACTAATGAAACGTATAGGAGATTAAACAACACATGGACTCTACTTGGTAAAAACTCATGCATCTTTGGTATCCAAGTATGTATGCAGATTTGGAAATAGCTATGTATGGGAACATATGAATATGGTAAGGAGTGGAGACACAATTATTAGTTATGCCAGAGTTGGTAAGTGCCTTTATGTGCCAAGGAAGAACCTAGATTGCATGCCAAATAATAGGAAATCAAGTAGCTTTACATACCTTGTTGTACTATGTCGTTATTACCTCAGAGTAGTATCCTTTTCCTCCAAATACTTATCTACAATATAGTAGGTGATAAAACTAGTATTAGCAGCTAATAAACACATTTTGGCAGACCAGTCTCATAAAAATAAATACTCGGGCAACAAGCTTTTAACTAATAATCCAAGAGTATTCTTTCAACCTTTCCACCTCTAATCATATTTTTGTTAGCACACATTGTATTTACATGTTACATCCAGCCTATTTTAGTCGTATAACAGGCCTACAACAGCTCATCAAGTAAAACATACAAAAACTCTACACAACACGCAAGTAGGCAACGTAACATTACGTCCTTTCGCTATATTTTGGCATCAACCACTCCACATCTGTTTCAACCTCAAGCAAATTGTTCTCAACTTATTTACATATAAAGACAGTTATAAAACATTCCAAAAACAGTCCCAACGTAGATGGAAAACGTGAGACAACAATCACCAATTATTCGCCCACAAGTTCCTACTAAGAGTACCATTAAGATAGCATAAAAGAACTCATTTTTGCAGAAGCTAAAGATGGTGCAACAACCTTCTTTCATCACTAAAGAACCAATAATCGTTAAAAACATAAAACTTACTTCATAATTCAGCTAACCAACAAGAGAAGAGCCTCTTAATAAACAAGAAAAGTGTACAACAATCTTTGGAACACATGTTATCCAAAATTCCTGCACATGTACAACCAGCATACTTTTCATGTTTTTCATGGAAAATTATACAAAATCATATGTATTTTTACTTACCTTAGCCCTCAAGGATCAGGTCCTCTTTAAGAACCCTAAAGGTGTGCCTTAGCTGCTTTACAAAGTGAAGAGACAGCAAGGAGAAACTTTGAAGAAAATCTGATTTTTTGCTAAGCGAAATAACTTAAAGTTGCTGGATTTTAACCCCTTTTAAAGGGCCACTTTTCGCTGACATTCTTTTACATTTGAAGCCTTATTTTATTAAGGTGGTGATGCAGTAGCTTGGCCCTTTCACTTGGGCCTTATTGGGCTTTAATTGGATGGGCTTTATTGCAAATATTTCTCTTTTACATCCACTTAGTTTGGGCCCTATTTGTGAATTGGGTTGTGAATGTGATTTGGCCTTTTTCCTATTCATCTTGGGATGCAAATATTGTCCTTTTATGATGCTAAACAATGGGCCCAAATTACACCCTTAACTCAGGGTTTATTCTTTATCGGACTTGAACATATTCGGTGTTGGGCCTCGTCTCCGTCTCCCTAGCCTATTTAAGCTAAGCACGTAGATGACTCACCTGTTAGCTTCCTAAGTCCCACAAGCACCTCACTTCTTTCACTTCATTTGAGGCCGTGATCTCCTCAATTTGACTTAAAACTTATATACACTCGGTCATCTTGAACGTTAGATGTACGTATAGCCCTCTAATATGAAATTCAAGCACTTCTAAAACTGTGTGCCGATTTGACACCGCCATATTATGTTTCATATGCATAGGACTAGTACATGTAAGATATGGGGTGTTACATCCTCCCCTCCTTAGGAACATTCATCCCCGCTTGCAAGCATCATTGGATAGGTTAAACAAGTTTAAACCTTCATTTAAACAAACTTTGAACAACATAACAAACATTCAAACATACATGCATCTTAATGCCCCTACTCTAAATCTTGGAATTCCTCTTTAGCTTCAAATAAATAAGGGTACTTAGATCTCATTGCTTCCTCAGCCTCCCACGTCATCTCTTCTACTTGCTGGTTCTTCAAAAGTACCGTTATTGAAGGTATTTCCTTGTTCCTTAGCTTTCTAACTTGACAATCTAGGATAGAAATAGGTACCTCTTCAAAGGTGAGATCTTCCATCGCCTACATATCTTCAATATGAGTGTTACGAGATGGGTCATTTATGCATTTTCGAAGCATTAAGAAATGGAAAACTTGATGAACCATTGAAAGATCCTGGGGTAGCTCTATTTCATAAGCAACATGTCCAAACCTTTTGATAATCTTATATGGCCCTATGTAACGTGGGCTTAGTTTTCCTTTCTTACCGAACCTCATAACCCCTTTCATTAGGGACACCTTTAAGAATACCCAATCTTTGACTAAGAATATCAGTCCTCTTCTCCTAGCATCCGCATATGATTTGTGACAACTTTGGGCTGTTTCTTGCCGCTGTCATATTACCTTGACTTTGTCCATGGCTTTTTGGACTAGATTTGGACCAAGCAAAGTGGCTTCACCCACTTCAAACCATCCTATTGGTGATCTATGTTTCCTTCCATCCAAAGCTTCATAAAGTGCCATCTTGATACTTGAATGGTAGCTATTATTATAGGCAAATTCAATAAGTGGCAAATGGTCCACCCAACTACCTTTGAAGTCCAATGCACAAACCCGCAACATATCTTCAAGTGTTTGAATGGTGCGTTCTGCTTGACCATCTGTTTGAGGGTGGAAAGCTCTACTTAAATTCACTTATGTCCCTAAGCTCCTTTGAAAGGACTTCTAAAACTTTGCAGTGAATTGAGCTCCCCGATCAGATATAATGGAGATTGGGACCCCATGTAGCCTGACTATCTCTTTGAGGTATAACTTTGCATACTCCTCAATTGTATAATCACTCTTAACTAGCAAAAAGTGTGCTAACTTTGTGAGGCTATCAACTATCACCCATATGGAGTCAAACTTCTGAAGTGAGCAAGGCAACCCAGTAATAAAATCCATATTAATCATATCCCACTTCCACATCAGAAGCTCTATACATTGCATATAACCTCCCGGCTTTTGGTGCTCTACCTTAACTTGTTGGAAATTCGAACATTAAGCTACAAATATTTCAAGGTCCTTTTTCATGCCTCCCCACCAAAACATTCTCTCCAGGTCATGATACATCTTAGTTGATCCCGGATGGATGGAATATTTTGAATGATGGGCTTCTTCCATTATCCTCCTTCTCAGTCCAGTAATATTAGGAACACATAATCTATTTTGGCAAAAAGTACTCCATATTATGTAAGTTCAAAGCCCTTCATCGTACCTTGACCCACCTTCTCCTTAAGTCATCATAGAACAGGATCTTTGAACTACTTTTCTCTTACCTCCATTACCAATAAAGACTCTGCAACATTATGCACGACAACCCCTTCCTTTGGAGTTTCAATGAGGTGAACTCTCAAATTGGCTAGTTGAGTAGATCCTTAGTGACTCCTTGACTTACCACAGTCTGATCACTAATATTCATAATTGCCTTACGACTAAGAGCATCGACTACCACATTTGTTTTCCCTGGATGGTATAGTATATCAATGTCATAATCCTTTATTAGCTCCAGCCATCTCCAGTGTCTTAAATTTAGGTCTTTCTGTTTAAAAATGTACTTTAGGCTCTTATGATCAGTATATATATCAACATGAACCCCATACAAATAGTGGCGCCATATTTTCAAGGCAAACATAACAACTGCTAGCTCAAGGTCATGTGTTGGGTAGTTTTTCTTATGCGGTCGCAATTGTCTTGAGGAATAAGCAATTACCCTACCATGTTGTGTCAGTACACACCCTAAGACAACCCTTGAAGCATCACAATACACCGCATACCCCTCTATGCCTTTTGGAAGCACTAGCACAGGTGCAGAAGTTAGCCTGCTTTTTAACTCTTGGAAGCTCCTTTCACATGCATCATTCCATTGAAACTTGGCCTCTTTATGTGTCAACTTTGTTAGAGGCTCAGAAATAGAAGAAAAACCCTCAACAAACCTCCCGTAATAACCTGCTAACCCTAGGAAGCTTCGAACTTCTGTGGGTGTTGTCCGCCTTGGCCAATCTTTCACCGCCTCTATCATTTGTGAATCAACCCTTATTCCTTCATCAGATACAATATGACCCAAGAATGCCACTGATTTTAACCAAAATCCACATTTGGAAAACTTGGCGTACAATTGTCGATCACGAAGAACCTGTAATACCTGTTGTAAGTGATTTGCATGCTCCTCTTCTGATCTTGAATATATCAGAATATCATCTATAAATACTATCATAAATACATCCAAGAATGGCTTGAATACCCTATTAATTAAATCCATAAAACCTGCTGGTGCGTTTGTCAGCTCAAATGACATAACAAGAAATTAAAAGTCACCATAACGTGTCTTAAAAGGCTGTCTTGGGTATATCTTTCTCCTTCACCCTCTCTTGGTGATACCCTGATCTCAAATCAATTTTCGAGAAGCATTTGGCACCCTGTAACTGATCAAATAAATCATCAATCCTGGGGAGGGGGTATTTGTTCTTAATTGTCACACTATTCAATTGCCGATAGTCAATACACATTCTCAAGGTGCCATCCTTTTTACGTATAAATAACACTGGTGCACCCCAAGGGGACACACTAGGTCTTATAAAACCCTTCTCTAACAAGTCTTTTAATTGTTCCTTTAATTCACGTAATTCTGTTGGGGCCATTCTATATGGAGGGATAGAAATAGGTTGAGTGCGTGGAAGTAAGTAAATACCAAAATCTACTTCTCGTTCTGGAGGTAAAATCGGAAGCTCTTCGGGAAGCACATCAACAAATTAATTCACTATTGGAACAGATTGAAGGGTTGGTGATTCTGCCTCCATATCCCTCACTCTAACTACATGAAATATATATCCCTTTGACATCATCTTGCCTTAAAATAGGAAACAAACTTACCCATTGGTGCCCCAACATTGCCTTCCCATTCAAGGACTGCCTCATTTAGAAAGTGGAAATACACTCTCTTAGTTTGGTAATCGACAGTGGCATAACAAGAAACTAACCAATCCATACCCATTATAATATCAAATTCCACCATTTCTAACTCAACAAGGTCAGCCTATGTGTCACCCACACAAACAATTATGACACAGTTATAATAGACCCTTCTAGCTATAATAGATTCATCGGTTGGTGTAGACACTTCAAATGGCTTGTTCAATATTTTAGGTGTTCTTTTAAGGTTCCAGCAACTAGTGGAGTGATGTATGACAATGTAGAACCAGGGTCAATTAATGCATACACATTATGTAAAAAGATGGACAATGTACCTGTGACCACATCGGGTGAAGCTTTCAAATTTTGCCGACTCCCCAAAGCATAAGTGGGATTCTAGGCTCCGCTAGAGCTAGCTGCCCCTCTACTACGACCTGCAGGTGTTTGCTGACCCCTACCTAATGGAAGAACTAATGATGATGATGCAATAGCTGACCCAGTAGGTCGTGCTATATCACCTATGCGTCTTCTCGGGCAATCTCTCCTCATATGCCCTAGTACACCACACTAATAACAAGCATCTGTCCCAACACAAGATGTACCTAAATGACTCCTCCCACATGTTTGCAAGGCTGCCTAGGAGGAATTTGTTGGCTTGCCGAATGTCTTGTTGTCGGTGCACCTTGGCCTTCACTTCTTTAACTACACTGATTACCTTTAAACCCTTGAAGTTGTGGTGGAGCACTAACTGCAGAGTAAGAGGATGACGGCCTAGGTGATTTATTAGAAAATCGAGGCCTAAACTCACCTTGCGATGGTATAAACTGCCCCGTAGATCTGGCCCTCTTGGATTTCCCACTTTCTAACTTCTTTTCCTCTGATCCTTCAATTTTTATGCAAATGCTTGCATCCTCGCTATATCCATCTCTTTATTCAAAGAAGCAATGGTACAGTCTTTGACCAGATACGAATTCAACCTATCCATATATCAATGAACTTTATCTGCCATAGTAGCAACTACATTAGGAGCATACCTTGCCAGGGAATTAAATTGAAGGCTATACTCCCTCACACTCATATTCCCTTGGTGGAGATTCAAAAACTAATCTGCACAGGCCTCACGAATCTCTAATGGCAAGTAATGGTCAAGAAATGCCTCTTTGAACTCCTTCCAGGTAGTTGGAGGTGCATCTATACCCTTAGATTACTTCCAAGCTGCATACCACAATATAGACACACCCTTCAATCTATATGTTGCCAGCTCCACAACTTCTGTACCGCTTATGTGCATAACATCCAAAGTGCGTTGGATCCGATCGATGAAGTCTTGTGGATCTTCATTAGGATTTGACTCGGTAAAAGATGGAGGGTCCAAATCAAGGAAGTCAGGTATCCTCGTGCTAACTGCCCTATTCGCACCACCTGCACCTATAACATCTATGTTTTTGTCTTTGACTTTGGCCAGCAACTATAAGAGTCAATAATTGGACTTCATTTCTCAGATCCGGCATGATAGCATCCGTAGGGTGTCTTGGGGGAGTTTCACTACTTCCTGGTTCATCAGGAGCTGGAGGAGTTGGAGATGTTTATGACAGAGACTCATCTTGGGCCTCATTTCATTGTCTCACCCGACTAGGTACACCAACTACCACTTCAACTTCCTTCCCTTTGCCTTGTTTCAGGCATATTTGATGTAGAAAACAATTTAGAGGTTAGAAAAATCAACCTACAACACTTGTCTCCATAGCATGATCTAAAGAACGAAAAGAAAGTGACAACTCCTAAATATCCTGTAGTCTCATGTTCATAAATGTGGTGCACAACACATCCATAAACAAGACTCTACATAGACACGACTTTGTAGACTCCCTAGGACGACCCTCTCTGATACCACTTTTGTCACGCCCAAAGTCCCATTAAGACGGACTGGCACCCATTGCCGACAAGGCTTGAGAGAACCAACATATAAATATGCACTTGCTATGAACATTATAAGACGTTTCCATACTCAACATGCTTAAAAAATAAACTATATTAACAAGCCAAAAGGAAATGCATAAGACTAGGCCGTTGGAGCCACGATGTCTAAAGTTCGATACTTGACCACACTTTACTTTACATAGTCTACAAAGCCTCTAAATAAGGAATATTATCTGTTAAGGGTCGGGACAGGCCCCGCCTCATGACCAACCAAACAGTACAAAAATATAAGCTATAGAAACAAAAAGCCCCAAAGCAACCTGGAGCTCAGTAACAGCAGTTGGATGTCCTGTACTTCTACTGTGGATATTTACTAGCTCCTGTACCTGTAGCATGAAATACAGGTCCCTCGTAAGGGACGTCAGTATGAGATAATGTACTGAATATGTAAGGCAGGAAGTACTGTATATGAAATATGAACTAAAATGAAATCACACTTTGGTGTGCAAGGATAAAAGTCCACCTTTAGTCATACTGTTGAATCATATGCGTTATGTCCTTTTTATTACTTTACCTTTCTTTACTATATAATCTGTGCACAATATATCATTTAAAGACCAGCTGATCAGTGGTGAATCAATGTTGGGATCGACCCATGCTAGGCTTTCCATTCACCCCTGGGATACCCCCCATAATATGGGATAAACCCATGCTAGGTGAATCTTCCACCCCTGGGATACCACCCATTAATAAGCAACTCTGATATATCTTTTATTTACTTTTGAGATGATTCTTTTGGTGGTCATAACATTTAGAGCTGTAGGAATATAGACATGACATGTGACATATAAACGACTATACAAGATAATACTACAATAAAAAGAGAGTTACACAACTAATGAAACGTGTAAGAGATTAAACAACACATGGACTCTACTTGGTAAAATAGAACTCATGTATCTTTGGTATCCAAGTATGTATGCAGATTTGAAAATGGCTATGTATGGGAACATATGAACATGGTAAGGAGCGGAGACACAATTATTAGTTATGCTGGAGTTGGTAAGTGCCTTTATGTGCCAAGGAAGAACCTATATTTCATGCCAAATAATAGGAAATCAAGAAGCCTTACATACCTCGTTGTACTATGTCGTAATTACCTTGGAGTAGTATTCTTTCCTCCAAATAATTATCTACAATATAATAGGTGATAAAACTAGTATTAGCAGCTAATAAACACATCTTGGTAGTCCAATCTCATGAAAACAAACACTCGAGCAGCAAGCTTTTAACTATAAATTAACGAGTATTCTTTGAACCTTTCCACCTCTAATCATATTTTTGTTTAGCACACATTGTCATATATATGTTACATCCAACCTGTTTTAGTTACATAACAGGCCTACAACATCTCATCAAATAAAACATATAACAACTCTACACAACACGCAAGTAGGCAACATAACATTACATCCTTTCGCTACATTTCGGCGTCAATCATTCCAAATCTATTTCAACCTCAACCAAACTGTTCTAAACTAATTTACATATAAAGACAGTCTTAAAACATTCCAAAAACAGTCCTAAAGCAGATGGAAAACGTGAGAAAACAATCACCAATTATCCGCCCACAAGTTCCTACTAAGAATACCTTTAAGATAGCATACAATAACTCATTTTTTAGGAAGATAAAAATGGTGCAGCAACCTTCTTTTATCACTACAGAACAAATCCTTGTTAAAAACATAAGACTTACTTCATAATTCAGCTAACCAACAAGAGAAGAGCCTCTTAATAAACAAGAAAAGTGTACAACAATCTTTGGAACACATGTTGTCCAAAATTCCTGCACAAGTACAACCAACATACTCTTCATGTTTTTCATGTAAACACTATACAAAACCATAGGTATTTTTACTTACCTTATCCCTTAAGGATCAGGTCCTCTTCAAGAACCCTAAAGGTGTACCTCGGATGCTTTACAAATTGAAGAGAGAGCAAGGAGAAGCTTTGAAGGAAATCCAATATTTGGTTTAGTGAAAATGATTTAAAGTTGCTGGATTTTAACCCATTTTAAAGGGCCACTTTTGTTCGACTTTGTTTTACCTTTGACGCCTTATTTTATTAAGGTGGTGATGCAGCAACTTGTCCCTTTTACTTGGGCCTTATTGGGCTTTGATTGGATCAAATTTGATGCAAATATTTCTCTTTTACATCCACTTCGTTTGGGCCCTATTTGTGAATTTGGTTGTGAATGTAATTTGACCCTTTTCCTATTCATCTTGGGCTGCAAATATTGTTCCTTTATGATGCTAAACAATGGGCCCAAATTGCACCCTTAACTCAGGGTTTATTCTTTATCAAACTTGAACAAATTCGGTGTTGGGCCTCGTCTCCGTCTACCTAGCCTATTAAGCTAAGCACGTAGGTGACTCACCTGTTAGCTTCCTAAGTCCCACAAGCACCTCACTTCTTTCACTTCATTTGAGGCCATGATCTCCTCAATTTGACTTAAAACATACATACACTCGGTCATCTTGAACGTTAGACATACATATAGCCCTCTAATATGAAATTCAAGCACTTTTAAAAATGTGTGCTGATTTGACACCGCCATATCATGTTTCATATGCATAGGACTAGTACATGTAAGATATGGTACATGTAAGATATGCTCCTAAAACTCATAGGTCAAGGTGTCAGAAAGGTTGAGCTATTGGAATTACAGCTTCTGACTCACAAACATGGAGCACGACTAAGTCTCCTAAGTAAAAATCATAAGAATAGCTCCTAAGTCTTGTCTATGCCTCTACTATCGACCTATCATCATCTCATAATCATAGCTAGGTGAAAGAACTCACATTTCAATCATTCATTCATTCTTGACCTCAATAAGTCTAGTCCCACGGAATATACAAAAATAGGTATAATCATGACATTCATAAACTTGTAAATCGTAACCTCATAAAAGGAGCAATTTATTAAAATTATAACCCCTTCAAGTGAGCAATTCCTTTTGCAAGAGGGAACATCATAATATCATAAAAAGAGCTTTAAAATCATGCATAATTTTCATCAAATTTCCATGAATTCATAGTATACTTGGTAGCCCTTAATTATTCATTATATTCATGAACTTGTACACTTATCAGGAGAGTATATCATTTAAAACCATAATTTAAGCAATCCACAATGAGATTAAAAGATCCATAATAGTTTAAGAAATGACATTTTTCAAAATCCATTAACTCATGCAATTAGATGTCAATACATACTCATTTGAATATATTATTCGTGACTGAAACCAAAATATAGCATTATAAGGATTTAAAAAGACATGTTTAAGAAATTGTCAAACAATGTAGTAATATTAAGGGTTCATAAATACTAGCTCATTTCATGCATTTCAAATCAATAAATTACAATTTTCAATATAATTATGCATATAAGTAAGAATCGGAACTACCCATAATAAAAGAAACCTTGAATTTTAACGTTTTAGTTGGAAAGGATTTTGGACTCCATTGGTGGATGGACCCATGGATTAAGAAACCTACATACCATAGAGCTAAATAGAGAAGAAGATTGAAAGAGTCTTGGATTTGTGAAAACCTTGGAAGAAATTGGAGCTTGTTCTTCAATGGAGGATTTGAGTCTTCTTCCTTGAGAGAAAAATTCGAAATGAGTGAAGGAGAAGGTTATTAGGGCATGAAAATAGGCACAGGAGTATGAATTTAGGTTAAAAGAGTCAAAAAAGTCTTTTGAAAATGTAAAATTATGATCAAATGTAAAAATAAAAAAGACACGTTAATGAGTTTTGACGGCAAAATCAGTGGTCTAGGGGTCCGATTACTGAAACATTCAGCGGAACGCCTAATTATACCTTTAGACCTCTTAATTCAACAGTTTTTAAGGTTTCTCCGAGCCATTCACCAGATCACCAAATTTCATAGCCCAGACAAGCTTCAGTAAAAATACCATAATGTTTTACCCTGAATTTCAAATAGGGCAAAATCAGATGCATTGAAAAAGATAATTCAAAGACCTTTAATTTCATAGGTAGTGTGTCACCCAAATAATTTTGTGCTAAGAGTTATGGATATTGAAAGTTGATCCTTATACGATCTTATATCGAAAGTTAGCCGATGGGAATCCTTTAGACTTGGCTCAATGTACGAGATACCTTATGACCCCAAATCACATGTTATACACTTTGAATTGATCCCATCACATTATAAGTCCCCAAGTTGAGCGTATAAACATATGGGGAACGTCTTGGGTCATAGATTCAGATTTAGGGCGTCACTTTAATATACATTTTGATTTCCTTTTGTTTCCTCATTTTGTGTTTATCTATCTATCATTAATTTCTGGTCATATAATTACAACATATTATTAATAATTTTCTAGTTGGTATTTTATCATTTGGTATTAGAGTTGAGCTTAGATTCAGTTTCATGATTTTGATCTTAGGTTTGTTACGATAAAAGAATTGATTGAAGTCTTGTTGGAGTTTCTAATTCTAGATTCGTATTTACTTGCATCATTTGACTCCAAATTTGAGATTCGGTATTGAATGAAGGAAGATTAAGGGATCCACCATTATTGGGTGAATAAGCTTGAAGGAATTGCTAGTGGATTTAGAATTGAAAGAAATTTATTAGGAATTGAAGGGTAAAACGTATTAGGAATTGCTTTTTACATCAATGGAAGTCTTAATTTCAAGTTTCATGAAATTTTGAGTCAAAATTACCAAAGATTTTATTTTTAAATATTTATCTTATTCATAGTGTTCTTGAAGGGTGTTCAAATCTTTAAGAAGAAGAATCTACAATGAAGGTGTTTAATCTAAAAACAGAAGAGAGAGAAAGTCGATAAGTGTTATTTCTCAAAGAAATTTAACGGAAGAGGTAAGGAGTAAGAAAAGGAGTACAGGGGGACCATGAAGAGTATAAAATTCGAAAAGCTTCACCTGTAAGTTGGTCAACTCAACAAGCTTGCTTAAGCTAGCCTAATAGATTTGGCGACTCATCGAATAGGAGTTGAACTCACCTAATTTGCCCTTCAGTCACTAAAATAATCGGCGAGAAAGGCAAGTCGGCGATACATCTAATGCATTTGGTGATGGCTAAGACTCTAAAGTCCCTCCTACTAAGCGGTTCTAGTGTTCCCTAAGTTTCTTGATGTCTTTCCCGATGAGCTTACCGGTGTTCCACCCTAAAGGGAGATAGATTTTGGTATAGATCTCCTTCCCGACACTTAACCCATTTCCATTCCCTCTTGTCGTATGACCCCGACGGAGTTGAAAGAGTCAAAGGATCAATTGAAGTACTTGTTGGAGAAGGGATTTATTAGACCTAGGAAGTCACTTTGGGGTGCATTAGTATTATTTGTAAGGAAGAAACATGGATAACTTAGAATGTGTCTTTTCTAGCAACTTAACAAGGTCATCACAAAGAACGAGTATCCTCTACCAAAGATGACCTATTTGATCAATTACAATGGCCTAGTCATCTTCCTATGATTGATCTCTGGAACGAATACCACCAAATGAAAGTGAGGGAGTATGATATTCCCAAAATGGCTTTTCACACTAGATTTGAGCATTTTGAATTTGTGATGATGCCATTTTGTTTAACTAATGCACATGAAATAATTATGTATCTCATAAATAGGATATTTAAACCCTACCTTGATATGTTTGTCGTGGCATTCATTGATGATATTTTGATTTACTCCCGAAGTGAAGAAGAGCATGTGAACTATTTGAGGGTAGTGTTGCAAACTTCGTGGAATGAAAAGTTGTTTGCTAAGTTTGATAAATGTGAATTTTGGTTGAAAGAAGTTGCATTTCTAAGGCACGTGGTGTCGAGTAATGGAATTAATGTTGATCCTAAAAAGACGAAAGTGGTGAGAAGTTGTCCTAGGCCCTGACTCCAATGGATAATAGGAGTTTCTTAGGCTTGGCGGTGTACTACCAGAGATTACTGAATAGTTTTTCCTCTATTGCCTCTCCTTTAACAAAATCAACACAAAAGAAGGTGAAAGTTGTGTGGATCAATGAATTTGAAAAGAGTTTCCAAAATCTAAAGGACAAGCTTACATTTGCTCCTATTTTGGCTCTATCGGAAGGGTTAAAAGGGTTTGTTGTGTATTGTGATACTTCAAAAATTGGGTTGGGGTGTGTATTGATTGGAAAGGCTATTGTTAATGCTTCTAGGCCACCTAAAGTGCATGAGCATAATTATCCCACCGATGATTTTGAATTAGCGGTTGTGGTGTTTTATTTGAATATGGTGCCATTATTTGTATAGGGTTAATGAAGATATTTCATCGACCACAAGAGTCTTTAATATGTGTTTACACAAAGAGATCTTAATTTGAGGCAAAGAAGGTGGATGGAACTCCTTACAGACTATGACATGAGTATGCATTATCATCAAGGAAAGGTTATAAAGTTTTGGTTACTGGAAGTCATTCTACAAGGGACTCTACAAGTCTTACTCCTAATTACGGCTCATAGATTGGATTGTGAAAGGGACCCTAAATGATGTATCTAAGCCTTGGAGGTTTTTAAGAAGGGAAACGATCCGTAAATGGAACTACGGATTGTAGTGTTGACTAAGGGTTTGAAAGGTGCGATTTCCAATTGCTAAAATGTTGTGAGACACCATGTTCAAAGGCCAAGAATGACCTGTACTTCATTCTACAACCCATAAACAGTGCTTGTAGATGGGTCTGACAACTTTTGAATGAAGGACTTGTTCGTCATCTCTGATCCATTTAAATTCTAAGATACATCAGTTTTAGATCCTCCTAAATAACTTAACTGAATCAATTCCTATAAAACCTATTCCTAATTCATTCTATTTCATTTGATCTGAAAATCATCTCCCAAATTCTCGAGTTTTAAAATTTTCTCTCTCTGTCATGACCAAAAAATGATCACAACTAAAGAAAGACAAATAAAGTGGAAACAAACTCAAAAGATATAATAATTCTCCCAAAACATGTAGTCATGAGTACATGAACATCAAAGATGGTACTAAAGAGTAAATATTTCTGTCTCAAAAGCAAATATAATACTGTCTCACAATATCTGATACATAGTCAGAAAGATAAAAAAATAAAAATAGGATCCAAAGATCCACGGTGACTCGAAGTGTAAGTCTCACCGCTGAGGTCTGGATGGTATTGATAATAATCAGATGGAGTGATCAACTACCCTGTCCTGAACGTTGTACATGATATGTAGGGAGGAAACAAAGTAGGGATGAGTACATCGTAATGTACCCAGTAGTTCAACCAACTGGGTAAGCAAAATCGAACTAGTATGTAATAACGAAGAATCCTATCACTTGCATCCAAATGGTTAGTATACAATACAATAAAGTCATGAATAATGACTATTATAGATGGTAAACCAATAAACTGATGTAATGCAATGGGATCATAGGCCATGTATGATGTGGAATCACGACCATCGTGGGGCCAATGTACACATCTATTGAGCCAAAGCTACAATATAAAATCTGGGGGTGTCGCAGGCCAAAACCATTGTCTCAATGCGCATCATAATATCTCAAATGATGTAAATGTAGTGATAAATGTGCATAACAATGTATCTAATCATCTATCAAATGTGTGCATACCAATACAGTCAGTCATATGTAACATGTGTGCATATCAATGCATCCCAATAGAAATAAGATTCGTGCATACCATTGCACATAATTTAGTATAAGATATGTGCATAACAATGCAATAATGGAGCATAAGAATCTATGCATACCGATGCAACTTGTCAATATAAGATTGTGCATACCAATGCAACAATGGAGCATAAGAATCTGTGCATACCAATGAAACTAGTCAATATAAGATGGTGCATACTAATGTAACAATAGAGTATTAACATTATACAGATATATCAGGTCTCATCTAATCACCAATCATAAATAACCATATGCCATTGAAACAAGCTCCACAAGTACCCCAAATATGCTCATAACTCTTACACTGATCATACTCATCATCAATTAGTCACAACATTAACCAAGAACTATTTCAAGTCTCATATTATCATGATGGTATCCCATTTATCTCATAACAAAAGATTTCATCTCAATTAATCAATAGGACCGCCATTTACTCAATATTCAACATAACCAACCTCATATTCCCATCAAATATAATTATATCTTGATTCAGATCATAATTCAATCCACATCTCACAATTATAACATGTACATGCTCAATAAATCAACTCCAGTTCCAAAAAGGTTAGCTGAACCTACCTCTATGCCGAAACCACACTCAGACAAGCTTCCAATCAACTCAAGTCTCCAAATGATCCACAGAAACCCCTATAAAAATGGATACTACACATCAGAGGTACATTTTGATACCCATATTGGCATATCTTAGGCTTATGGGCAAAATGGTCAAAATTAGCACAAAAAGTCAAAAGTCTCAAATCTTGAAATCGACTTCAAAATTGGATTCTACACGCAAGATGGAGTTTGTGGGTGAAAATTCCACTAAAATCAAGTTCAAATCGATGGAGAAATCCCCATTCAAAGTTTCAAATCATAGACCAAAAATTCTCAATTTTGGATATTCAAAATCATCAAAAACAAGTTAAAATCAAGATAAAAACCATGAAAATTAATCAAAATGATGTTAACCTAAAACATTTCTCTGAAAACCCTCTTCAGAAATCGTTTTCCGAAGATTGAAATATTGAAAATGAAGTGAAAATGGGGTTTTTTTGTCTTTAAAAAATGACCCAGCAAAAATGTCTACGAAGGCGGACCCTTGTTCAAAATCGTGGAGAACAAAAGTGCATACACCTCTACAAAGGCGAAGTACAAATTTGGGGCTGCACCAGATACCCCCATACTAGCCAATGCCAAAATCAAATAGACCACCAAAATTCATTTGGACTTATAATTTCACAAACTTTATATGTATTAATACTAGAAACGACGATCCGAATTCAACAAAATCATCGAAATTCAATTTCGAGGTCTCGACGACATATTTACCAATGCAAATCAATAAAACTATCTTAAGACTCAAAATGCCAAAACTATCCTCAGAAACTCAATAAATTATGAAGAGACCATTTGTAGCGTTAGTTTCACCATCTGGAACTATTGGAACAGTCAACATTCCAACTCCAGCTTTGGAACTTTGAATGTTGACCAAAGTCAAACTTTGCTTCCAGAACGACTAAAATAACAAGTTTGGGCCTAGAAACTTCATTTTAACTCCAAATTTAGTTCTGCAATTTCCTGTAGTTTTGTTTTGATATTTCAGAGCTAATGGAATTGAAGGACCCCTAATCCGACCTTCATAATACAGAATGACACAAATATTCACCTTTTTAACAACTTTAGCTTTTCAAAAAGACGAAAACTCATATATTTAGTTCTAACCATTCAAATAGTTCAAAGTAGGCCCAAAACAACTTACAAAAGGGTAAAATAGCAATTTTCATGGATAAAGCAAAAAATGACTAACCAGGTCATTACATCATTCACCACTAAAAAAATGTTTATCCTCAACATAAGAAAAAAAGAGGAGTACCTGAAGCCTTAAAAAGGCTAGGAATGTCAAACTCTAACTTCCAAGTGGCCTCATCAACAGAATGGTGCCGCCAATGAACCTTCACAAAAGGTATATCTTTGGATCTGAATCTCTGGACCTGCTTGTTTGCCTGTCCAATATAGTTATACGTTCCTCTTCAAAGGACAAATCTAGACCCAACTCAACAGAGTCATAAGAAATCACATGGAACTCGTCTGAAGTGAACCGATGGAGCATAGAAACATGAAAAATAGGATTAACAAAAGATAGTCTTGGTGGTAAAGCCACTCATAGGCTATCTCACCAACTCACCTCAAAATCTCAAATGGGCAAATGAACCATGTTGTAAAGTGCGCCAAAAGTTAGAAGTAAACATAGACTCTCTGTCTGATACTATATACACTGGCATACCATGCAATTTGATAATGTCCAGAATACATAATCTACCCAACTACTCCGTACTATAGCTAGTCTTCACCGTATGAAGTGTCTGACTCGGTCAATCGATTAACAACCACCCAAACTTAATCAAACTTGCCCAAGGCAATAGGCAAACCTGTGACAAAATCCATAGTTACTCTCTCCCACATCCATGGTCATCATTTGCAATGATCCACCGGGCTTTTGATACTCATACTTCACCTGTTGCCCATTTAAACCATGGCCACAAATTCAACTATGTCTCTCCTCATGCCAAACCACCAATAATGCTGTTTAAGATCATGATACACCTTAGCCACACTCGGATGGATGGAATATCTAGCACAATGGGCCTCCTCTAATATCAATCTTCCCCAGTCCCCAACTTTAGGCACACAAACTCTACCATTAATCCTCAGAACATCATTAGAATCAATAGTACCCACCTTGGCTTCACCTTTCCACACCTTATCACGAATCATGAATACTCTAGGGTCCTCAAACTGATGAGCACATATATGATAAAGTAAAAACGCTCTGGCCTTAACAAATGCCAAAATACTCTGAGGAGGAGAAATACCCAAATGGACTATCTGCCTAGCAAGTGACCGAACCTCCAAAGCTAAAGGCCTCTCCTCATCCCTTAAGAATGCCAAACTCCCATACTAGTAGCCTTCTGGCTCAAAGCATCTGCCACTATATTGGCCTTCTTGGTGTGATAAAAAATAGAGATATCGTAGTCCTTAAGCAACTCCAACCACCTACGCTATCTCATGTTAAGATTAGGTAAAGATGTATTTGAGATTCTGGTGATCGGTAAAGATCTCACAATGCACCCAATAAAGGTAATGTCGCCACAATTTCAACACAAACACAATTGCAGCCAACTCCAAGTCATGGGTAGGGTAGTTTCTCTCATACACCTTTAACTGTCTAGAGGCATAGGCTAACACTCTCCCGTTTTGCATCAATACACTACCCAAACCCACACAAGAAGCATCACAATATCCACAACTAGAACTCCCTCAGTTAAAGAAAGAATAGGTGCTTAAGTCAACAAATCTTTGACCTTTTGGAAGCTCAACTCACAATCATCCGACCACTGGAGTGTGACAACCTTATGAGTCAATCTGGTCAATGAGGCTGCTATAGATGAAAAACCCTGAACAAAACATTGATAATACCCTGCTAAACTAAGGAAACTCAATCTTAGTCACCCATGTAGGCCTAGCCCACTCACGAACAGCTACTACCTTAGCTGGATCGACCATAATACCCTTCTTTGACACAACATGGCCAAGAAATGCAATAGACTCAAGCCACAGCTCACACTTTGCGAACTTAGCTTACAACTTCTTTTCCCTCAATCTTTGAAGTACAGTCCTCAAATATTGAAGATGATCTGCCTCACTCTTGTAATAAACCAAGATATTATCTATTGAACGCAATCACAAAAATGTCTAAAATAGGGCCGAAACACTCAAATCATCAACTCCATTAATGCAGTCGGGGCATTAGTAAACCCAAGTGACATAAGCACGAACTCATAATGCCCATAATGGGTCCTGAAAGAAATCTCGGAATATCAGACTCCCGAACTCTCAACTAATGGTAACTGGACCTCAAGTCAATCCTGAAGAACACCGAGGCACCCTGCAACTGGTTAAAAAGATCATCAATGAAAGGGAAGGGATATTTGGTCTTGATAGTCACTTTATTAAGCTGATGATAGTCAATACGCATACGCATAGTGCCATCCTTCTCCATCATAAATAATACAGGGGTAACCCAGGGAGATACACTCAGGCATTGTTTAACAAATCTTCCAACTGTTCCTTCAACTCAGCTAGAGCCATCCGATAAGGAGCAATATATATGGGGTTAGTGCCAGTCTTTTTATCAATGACAAAGTCGATATCACGATACTGAGGAACACCAAGAAAATTAGTCAAAAATACATTCATAAACAATCTAGAAACCCTAGTAGTCTCCAATGATAAGGCTCTTGAGAAACAACCCGAACATGAGCTACATATGTTAAACACCCTTTCCCCATTAGCTGACAAGCATGAAAATAAGAAATAATGCCCTTAGGATAGGAGCTGGGTGCTCTAGTCCACATCAACTCAGGCTAGTCAGGGCTAGTTAGGGTCAGGGTCTTCGCTTGCCAGTCAAGAATAGCATGATAAGGTAACAACCCGTCCATACCTAATATCACATCAAAATCAACCATATCCAACTATATCAGAGCAACAACAATATCCCTCCCCATAAAAGTCACAACTTAACCCAATACACCCAATTCACCACTAAGGATTCACCTTTCCAGGAGGAAATGCAAATAAGCTCAGCAAGTAGCTCACATATAATATTAATATTAGAAGCAAAATAGGCCGACACATATGAATATGTAGAGCCCGCATCAAATAAAATTAAAGCTAAATGGTGGCACACTAGAATCAAACCTTTGATAACTGCATCAGAGACATCTGCCTCAACTCTATCTGGAACAACATAACAAACTCCATGCCCACTACTAGCTTGTGGACTACTCTATACCAGGACCTCTTCTGGCACCACCTCTCATAGCCTGAAGTGTGTTTCTAGGTACTAGTCCTGGAGGTAGACGAGCTGGCTGAGAACCTGTAGTCTGAGCAAAGGATACACGATGAGGACAATGATGAGCCAAGTTCCCAATCACATCACATCGATAACATGCCCTAGTCTCCTATCTTTGAGATGACTACCCTAAAAAGCCACCATGCCTGGGTGCACTACCTACTTGAGCAGATCTTAACCTATCAACACTACCAAATGCCGAAAGAGCTGCCTGAATTTCCCGACCTTGATGGACTAGCCTTTGAATCGCTCGTTTCTATGGCGGTGCCATCTAAACTGTCCATGTCGATGGAACCTCTTCCTTCTACCCTATCTATCTAGCCTGATATGCTTTATCATTCGATTGTGATCCACAACACTATGGAAAGTACCTCCGACCATCAGCAAGGAAGCTGTAGCCTCCTAAGATACCCTGCCAGCCCTTGGCAAATCACCAGATCCTCTCAAACTCAGTAGGAATGTTGGATAAGGTATATGTGGATAAAGCGTAAAATCAAGCCTCGTAGTTAGAAACAAACATAGATCCCTGTTGTAGCCTATCAAACTCATCTCGGCGGCTGTCTTGGAGACTATAGGGAACAAATATCTCTTAAAATATCTCAGTGAACTGTCTATAGGTCATAGCTTGAAATCCAATAGGTTGATGAGCTACCACTGACCTCCACCACTCTTTGGCAAGGTTGGTGAACTTATATGAGGTGTAGGCATCTTTATTCAACTAAAGAATAGCCAGATTACATAACCGGTCTTGGAACTTTGACAAAACATTATAAGATCTATCTCAAGGAGTACCATCAAATTGAGGTGGAGCCAACCACATAAACCTCTCAAAACTCTTCTGCTCTGCTGTGGACATGGCTAAACTGGTAGAAGATGGTGGCTCCACTAACAAGGGAGGTGTAATAGATGGAGCAATAACTAAACTCAAAATCAATGTACCCGAACTCGGTCTAGATGCTTGAAGTGGAGTAGTACCAGTCGTAGAAGGATCTACTAGAGCTGAAGAAGGACCCACACAAATCATAACTAGCTACGGTGGAGTCTAGAAGGACTGACTGGTATGGTAGAAACTGGTATCTTAACAGTAGCTGGGGCTGGTGGAGCTCGCTCCAATTTAGTCAATAACCTAATTAGTAACTCTTGAACTATGGGTGCAGTCTCTAGGGCTAGGGGTAGTGGAATGGGATCCATAGGCTCCTCTGGCTCATGAACAGACTCTGGAGAAGCCTATCTAATCTGCCCTCGAGGTGGAACTGCCCCTCTAATATGTCCTTTGCCCCTAGTCCTTCCCAAAACTCTACCTCAACTCAAGTGGGAGCCACATTAGTTACCTCGGGTTCTCCCACTAATCGATGGGATCTAGTAGTCAGTGTTTGCACAGGAGTAGATTAGACACTTTAAACATTGGTAATACAAAGGAACGCACAAATGGAAGAAAGATGTGAAAACATTTCCTAACAAATATCCTATGGCCTCTGGAAGATGGGTATGGACATCTACACACCGATCCACGGAACTCTACTAGACACCCTACTCTTGACTCACAAGCCTTACAAACCTAGAGCTCATATACTAAACTTTTCATTACCCAAATTGGATCGCAACTAAAGAAAGATAAATAAAGCAGAAACAAACTCAAAAGATGCAAGAATTCTCCCAAAACCAGGAGTCATGAGTACAAGAACATCTAAAACTGTACTGAAGAGTAAATATAACTGTCTCACAAGCAAATACAATATTGTCTCACAATATAGTAAGGAAATAAAAAAAAGACCCAAAGATCCCGGACGACTTAAAATTTGAGCCTGCTGAGGTCTGGATGGTATCAATAATTATCAGATGGAGTGATCAACTACCTTGTCCTGAACCCTATGCATGATCTGGAAGGAGAAAATAGAGTAGCGGTGAGTACACTAAAATATACCCAGTAGGTTCAACTGACTGGGTAAGAAAAATCAAGCAAGTATGTAATAACAAATAATCCTAACACCTGCATCAAAATGGTTAGTACACAATATAATAAAGTCATGAATATTGGCAATTATAGATGGTAAACCGATCAAATGATGCAATGAAATGCAATGCATGAATGCATTGATGTTGTAGCCCATGTATGAGGTGGAATCACAATCGTTGCGGGCCGATGTACACATCTATCGAGCTGAAGCTACAAGATAAAACCTTGGGGTGTCTCATGCCATGTACTAGGATATATATAATAAGACATCGCAAGCCTTAATTAGATGTATCTCAAGGCATCATAGGCTATAACCACTGTCTCATTGCACGTCATAATATCTCAAATGATGTAAATGTAGTGATAAATATGCACCAAAATGCATCTAATGATGTATCAAATGTGTGCATACCAATGCAATCAGTCATATATAATATGTGTACATATCAATTCATCCTAATAGGAATAAGATCTGTGCATACCAATGCACCTAGTCTAGTATGAGATGTGTGCATAACAATGTAACAGTGGAGTATAAGAATCTTGCATAACGATGCAACTAGTCAATATAAGATGGTACATATCAGTACAACAATGGAGCATAAGAATATGTGAATACCAATGCAACTAGTCCATATAAGATGGTGCATACCAATGCAACGAAGCAGTATGAATGATATACAGATATACCATGTCTCATTCATCACCAATCACAAATGTCCATATGCCATTGAAAGAAGCTCCACAAGTACCTCAAATAGACTCGTAACTCTTACACTGATCATACTTATCACCAATTAGTATCAACATTAACCAAGAACTATTTCAAGTCTTATATTATCATGATCACATCCCAATTATATCATAACATAATATTTCATCATAATTAATCAATAGGATCGCTACTTACTCGATATTCATCATAACCAACCTCATATTCCCATCAAATTCAATCATATTATGATATCGAATCACAATTCAATCTACATCTCACAATTATCACATGCACATGCTCAATAGCTCAAATCCATTCCCAAAAAGGTTACCGAACCTAACTCGATACCAAAATTGCACTCAGACAAGCTTTAAATCAACTCAAGCCTCCAAATGATCTACGGATTGATCAACCCCAAACAAAAATGAATGCTACACATCAAGAGGTGCATTTTTATGCTCATATTGGCATATTTTAGGCTTAGGGGCAAAATGGTAAATATTAGGGCAAACATTTTAAAGTTTCAAATCTGTAAATCAACTTCAAAATTGGATTCGACACAAAAATAGAGTTTGGGGGTGAAAATCCCACTAAAATTTAGTCTAAATCGATGGAGAAATCCTCATTTAAAGTTTCAAAATCATAGACCAAAAATCCCCAATTTCAGATATTCAAAGTCATGAAATTCAAATATAATAACCATGTAAATTAATCAAAATGATGCTGAAAACACATACCCAAAAGATTTCTCTGAAAACCCTCTTCAAAAGTCGTCTACCAAAGCTTGAAATATTAAAAATGGAGTGAAAATAGGGGGAGGGGTGTTTACATCTTTACAAAAATGACTCAGTAACAATGTACTCCATGAAGGAGGATCCTTGTCCATAATCACGGAGCACAAAAGTGCATACACCTTCGTGAAGGTGGAGGTTTGTCCACGAAGGCGGAGTACAAATTTGGGCTGCACAAGATACCCCTACACGAGCCAATGCCAAAACTCAAAATGGACCCTCGAAACTCATCTAGACTCAGAATTTCACAAACTTTATATGTATCCTTACTCGAAACAACCATTTGGACTCAAAGAAATCATCAAAATTTGATTTTGAGGTCTGCACAACACATTTACTAATGGAAATCAATAAAACTAGTTTACGACTCAAAATACGAAAACTACCCTTGGAAACTCCAAAAATTATGACGAGATCATTTTTAGTATTAGTTTCACCATCTGGAACTATTGGAACAGTCAAAATTCTGATCCGAGCTTTCGAAGTCCACCTGTTGACCAAAGTCAAACTTTGGTTTCGTAGCGACTAAAACCACAACTTTGGGCCTAAGAACTTAACTTTAACTCCAAATTCAGTTCTGCAACTTCCTGTAGTGTAGTTTTAACATTTTGGAGCTAATGGAATCGACAGATCCCCGATCCAACCTTCAAAACTCAGAATGACATGAAAACTCACTTTTTCAACAACATAAACTTTTCCAAAAGACCAAAACTTATATATTCAACTTTTAAAACTCAAGATTTTAGTTTTACCCATTCAAACTATTCAAACTAAGACCAAAGAAACTTATGAAAGAATAAAACCATAATTTTGACAGATAAAGCCAAAAATGACCAATCAGGTCATTACACTCTCTAAGCAAAGACTCCACTGGAGCTAGGGTTTCAAGTTTTGCAAAGGATTTCAAGGTATATTAATCTCGATTTCTTAGGGAGCTTACTTGAGGTATGTAGAGCTTTATCCATGAACTAGATTCATCCATGGATCCCAACTCAAAATCTCTTTTTTTCTTCCAAATTAAGCATGGATTTCTATGGATATTTTTTATGACATTTCAAATGATTGGAATATGATTATTATACTTAAGTATGTATGAATTACAAAGAATAATATGATTTCTATGATTTCCATGTAAAAGCAAGTGATTTCAAGTATATGATGATTAGGGCGTATTGAACTGATATGTGTTCCATTACTAATGATTTAGATTGATTTCAATTGCATTATTCCTATATGATTTTCATCTAATTACATGATTTTAACTCAATAACTCATGAATCCAAGCATGACTTTAATTTCCTATGATAAAAGTTATGATTTTTATGAATAGGATTCTAAGTATGAAAGTATGTTTTAATGATGATGATGCTGAGATGGGGAGTATACCCACACTATGTGCAAAATTAAGAGATAAATAATAAATGCATGCACACTTTTCAAGGATTACAAATTATTTGGCTTTTACTTTGTTAATTCTTCATGGTTCCCACAACCCTAGTTGTGGATTTAGATACTCATGTTCGTTGTAGATGAAGAAATCCTATTATATATTTGCATAATTAAACACTTACAACAATGAATTGAAGAACGTAAAATTCAAAATCTCCACATAAATAGCAATATCAAGATCCAAAAGTAAGCAAAATATGTATTAACTCAAACGCTCTAAGCACAACTCAAAAGAAAGTAACAATATATTCTCTTTAGTCTGCCCATCCAAAAATAACTAAACGCTATATATAAACATAGAAAACCATATCCTAAACTAATTAGGAAAAATAGATTCAGGCCCATCCACGAGCCAATGTACAACATGTGAATCAATCCACGATTCATGAATGGGGACCGTAGACTGCTTTTCTTGAAAACTAAATTTTGTGTAGGAGACTGCATTTATGATTCGTAGTTTGCACTAGGGTCGTGAACTTCTCTGTCCTGCTAACTTCTTGAAACTTTGATCCTTTTTCCACGAACAAGTCTAAGGTTGTGGAATGAACCACTACCCGTCTTGTTAATATTTGTTCCAACTTCAGAAAAATACTTCATATCTGGATCAACACCACGAACCTCCACCTATGGCTCGTGGATTAAACCAAAACCCATACCACGTACTTCACCAATAAGTTGCTAAACTTGGCAATCTCCTAAAAAATATCTTGAATCTTGTAATCCTATAAAGACAACATAAAAACACATCAAATCTTCTAACATTGCTTAGAGAACAGATAAAATTTTAAGTGTGAAGCATTAAAAGTGTCGTATTTCAGCGGTACATCATGGGTACTTCCTATTATTCTTCATATGCATTATTTAAGTTGGAAATTATCAATATTTGATTTTGATGGCATGAATTTCCATAAAGACTTGATATTATGAGATACCTTGTGACTTTTAAGCTATGATATTATAAAAGACTATGAATATTTATGGATTTTGAGATGATTTTCATAATGCCTTAACTAGGGGTTTTATAATGATATTGGTGGATTATTTTGAATGGTTTCAATTGAACATGTTTTACCTCTTTCATGCATATGACTTTTGAATCTCATTATTTTAAGTCCTTATGCATAAACTAGCCATGTTTTGATTAAGTTTATGTGATGAAACATCTTATGTTGATGAAAGGTTGAGTTGCAAGATATGCAAGTCATGAATGTTATAAATGATTAAGGGCTATCAAGTATGTTATTATTCTATGAAAATTTTATAAAAATCATGCAAGATAATGGATCCCTTTTATGATGTTATGATTTTATGGTTTCAATGAGCTACTCCTATGATGATATTTTGATATTACAAATCTATGCGTATTATGAGTATGATTATGATTTATGCATTCTGTGGGATGTTGACTTAGTACCGAGAGGACTTTGGTAGATTTACATTGTCCCTTAACTATGTATCACCATAGAATATCATATAACACCTAAGAAAATGGCAATGTCGTAAAGTAAGGATACTATGAACAACAGCTAAAAGGCAATGCTGTAAGGTAAGGACATTGTATGACACCCACCGAAAATGCATTGACTTAGGGTGAGTGTATGGTTTATCTTGCCAAGTAGATACTCCTTTTCCAGTGTGGAGGAAACATAGAGATCCCATATAGTAACTCACATGGTCTTAATGTTAGTTACAGTCTCCTTTTACATTTGTTGTTATGCTATGAGATTATGTTTATCTTTCATACATGTTTTGACTAAGGAATTGATCATTCATGTCATATTAAGTTTATTGCCTTTGTTTTTATCTTGTCTATTATGGCTTATGATCTCTTGTTGCATTGCACCCCGCATACTTAGTACATTCTAAGTACTAACGTATACGTTTTGTCTGTATGATCTAACATGTAGGGATAGAGCTCCTATTAATCCACCTCCTAGAGGCTAGCACAATTTCTTGAAGACTTTGCTTGTGGTAAGTCCTCCATTCCAAGGATAACATCTATGTTCCATCTTGCTCATGTTAAGACTTTGTTACTTTGTTATTTACTTTTGAGGGTGTGTTCGGGACATGTCCTAGCCCTTGTCCCACTTACGATTAAAGGTAATTTTGGATGACATATTATGTATGACGTATGTGACACTTATGTTGGTGAATGTCCTAAGTTCCACCCTCTCATAGAATGCATCCCTTGTTCTTTTCCCTTGGAATTTCTTGTTGTATTTGAATGATGGGAATTCCTTATCCCTTATCCCATAGAGTGCGTCCTAAGCCATTAATCCCCTTAGTACTACTTGTTGATGATTAATCCACGCCTTCTAACCAAGGATGTGCTTAAGTATGCTATTAGGGTTGTTTGGGGTACCTCTAGGTTCCCCATTCTCCATGTCACACCTAGGACCGAGACTTGGGTTGTGATGCCATTCCTCTCAAATAAACACCAATATAGTTCCTCCCACACAAAGGGAACTTAGGAGGAACAACACCATCACTCTTCGTAACATCATCTTGAACCTTAGGAGTAGGTACACTTTCCTTATTGAACCTTTAGGAGAACCTTTGGATGACCCTTGGCCTTGTTGGGAACAACCACCAATAGACTTAGCATGGGAAAATTCACCATCAAAATGAGCCTTTTTCCACTTCCTCACCCTCATCCTTTGGAGTATCTCACTCTTCATTTGTTCGAGATATTCCATGAGTAGAGAAATATCTAGTTCTTTGATAAGAATTGTGGATTTGCACTCCATCTTCACCAAATTGGATACACCAAAGGTGAACTTATTCATGAGGGCCTTAGAGTCAACAACCAAAGAAGGAGCATACTTAGATAATTTAGTGAACTTGAGGGCATACCCTCTCACATTCATACCACCTTATCTCAAATTCATGAATTCCATCAATTTAGCTTCCTTTATTTCAAGAGGAATGAAATGATCAAGGAAAGCCGCTTTAAACATTTCCAGATCAATAGAACCTTCTTCAACCATTTTGAACTTTTATTGTGTGAACCAAACTTGAGAAACTTCCTTAAGTTAGTAAGCTACAAACTCGGCTAGCTCCTCAGATGATAATACCATAATCTCCACCACATTGTAGACCTAATCAATAAGCTCTTATAGATCCTATAACCTTGGAACCATGGAACACCAAAGGATTCATTCTAGCAAAATCTCTCAACCTTGAAGCTGCGTAAGAAATATTTAAATAAGAAACAACTTGAGACAACATAGTAATAGCAGCTCTAAGCTCCTCATTAGTCACTTGGTTATCTTGAGGGCCCTGAGGAACTTGAGGAGCCGAAGAAAAATTGACCTCATTAACATCAACTCCCCTAGGCAATGGAGCACGCTGTTGAGATATTTTCTAAAAATATCATCAAAGAACAAGTGTTAGGGAATAAGAGTCTTGAAAACAAGATATAAATCATAAAAGAAGTGACGATTTCATAAATGTATCTTAGCCTCTCGCTCACAGATTTGACACACTTCACACCTATGAACAAGACTTTGCTAGATGTAGCATGTTGGATTCTTTAGGATGCTTTCAGACCTTGTGCTCTGATACCAAGTTTGTCATGAAGCTAGTTGAGGGAGGTAGTTTCATACTAACTTAGGGTATGACTCTACTATTTGAATCTTTCAAAGAATTCACCTTGACTAAGAATCCTAAAAGTAAGCACTAGCCTTATCTTCCGTCTTATCCTTAGATAGAAGAAGAAGAGGAGAAGCAAGATTTAAACCTAGAGCCTAGTTGTGACACGAAGAATGTGACACCCGAAGGCGCCCCATTCAAGCCTCTTATTCATATTATAAGCTTACATAAAGTAAAGTAAGCAATCCATAAGAGAGTAAGAATGTAGAACATAGTGACATAAAAGTCATAGTTTCTTTTGGGGAAATTACAACATCATAATGTCCAAAACATGCCTCTGTATCATAGCTGTTGGCAGGGTCTAGAACATACTTTTAGCTCACCTTCAAGATAGTATAACAACGAAATCACAAAGTCGTAATATAGGAAAGCATAAGATGGACAAGGCTTTTTGTTTAACCATGGGAACTCATAAGATGGACAATCCTTATTGCACAATCTAACTCTAGCCACAAAATGGAGGAACAGTCTTATTGGTACCTGTCCCTACATGGTTAGATCATGTAGGCAAAGATTATGCATTAGTACATGAAATGTAGTAAGTATGTAGGAATGTCATGCATCAAGGAAACATCATAACATAATATCAATACGCATAATCATAGCAATAGAATAACGACAAGATATGCATGAGCAATGTATGTTTAAACCCATGATAGAAGTATCATCAAAACCTTCCATAACCTAGAATACATATGTGGGAATAAGACCATAGCTGAAATAATACCATGCAAACTATTACATGGAATCCCAATATTCCCTCAACACTGAGCGAAAGAAGATTCTGTTTTGCCATGGTAGACTTGATGCCACCCTCTAGGCTTAACCCTAGTATAGTGAATGTTAGATGAACATAAAGATCTCACCCTTTAGGCTTAATCCTAGCTCAGTCAGTATCACATGAACATAATACTAAATGGATCCATTAGCTAACTTTATAGGCACAATATCATAAACCTATGGTGGCATATAGTTAGGAGACTTGAGGATTTATATAAAGAACCTTGAGGATAATAGTCCTCCTCACACAATCTAATTTGGTTCTAAGTCAAATCCCATGGAATATATAACCATGCATATACATAGCTTTCAACATAGTTCACACTTTATCAAAATCGTACTTTTATAGCTTGTAAAATAGGAATCATAACTTCATGATAACATGTCATATCAAAGTAATAGTCCATCTATATAACTTTGCATATAGTGTTGGTATACTCCCCATTTCATCATCATCATCATCATCATTAAAACATACTATCATACTTAGAATCATATTCATAATAATCATTACTTTATCATAGGAAATTAGGGCCATGCGTGGGTACATGAGTTATTGAGCTAAAATTATGTAATTAGATGAATATCATGTAGGAATCGTGCAATTGAAATCAATATGAATCATTAGTAAAGGAATCAATCTGCATGCATTTATTATTTATCTCTTTACTTTGATTGTTTTTTAATAGTTGCAAACGTTAGAACTAACCTTATTCTTACTTGCTGCCCCAAGGGGGTAATGAATGGGATAAGGGATAAATAACAGAATTCTATATAAGTACGCTCATCTAATCAACCTAAAAGACTCAAGGGATGGTTATACTGGGACCAAGGTAAGGTTTAGTAATGCAACACACATAGACAACCCAAGTTACGTTGCGAAATTTAACTTGTTTCCAACCCAAGGAATTAGGTGAACATAACTTACTAGTTCAGCATGCGACACACTAGAAAAGGTTACAATTAATTGGTTATACTATATTAGAAATTCTTGGGGACACTATACCTTAGTTATTTCTCTCACTGAATCAGTAATACCTACTTTAAAATTGTTCTTAGTAGAGGTTTTAGTCATTACTTCTTACAACAAACCAACCCCCTCCCCCCCCCCCAAATGAATAAGTTGATTGATTCCTCAAAATTGCTTTAATTACTCCAAGTTAGACCATATTCCTCGTGGGATCGACCCTAACAATTGTTAGTAACTGCATTTGAAATAGTGACCGCTTATACCTTAATTGGGAGGTATAATTTGGGCATGATCAAATTTTGGTGCCGCTGTCGGGGAATGCGACTTTTTGATTGGTTTGATTAGGGTAATTAGAGAGTTAATCCTAATTTCTTTAATTTACGTACTTGTGTTGTTTTTGTTTCTTTTTCAGCATACAATAGTAGTATATGCCTAATAAATGCAGTCGAGGCAATCCCTTGACTCTGTTCAATACAGAAATACAGGGAACATTGAGAAGGATGGCCTAAGACAATGCCAACAATGTTGATATTGAGGTGCTCCACTTAAATGAACAAAACCCACGATTCGATCAAGAAATACAAGGAACATTGAGAAGCTAAAACAATTCCAATAATGTTGAGAATGAGGTGCTTAACATGAACGAAAAAAACCCACCACCACCACGTGTGGTGGATAACCAATCACCACAAGATCAACAAGAAGTAGTAGATGGGTTCAAAGCATACATATTGATCCTACAACAGTGGATCTCACAGGAGCCATCATGTTGCCTCCACTACTAGCGGGTACTAAGTTTGTCATATCAAGTGGGTTACTACAGATGTTACAGCACAGAGAGTTGTTCTAGGGCATACCTTCAGAGGATCCACATAACCATCTATACAATGTTGTTTTCATTTGTAAGAGCATGATGGGAAATAAAAAACTGTCCATGGATGTCATTGGGCTTAGCGTCTTCCCATTATCTCTTATCAATGAAGCAATGTTATGTTTATCTGAGCTCCCTTAGAGCTCTATATCCACATGGGCAGAGATGTAGAAAGCCTTCTTGGAGAGGTATTTTCCCAAATCAAAGAAGTTGAAGTTTAAGGATCATATCAACAACTTCAAAAACAATCTGGTGATTCTATAAGCTCTACCTGGGAGGTCTGTTAAGTACTTGTAGAGCATTCCATACCACAAAATTACTGATGATTCCTTAGTGGAGATCTTTTATCAGGCTTTAGATGACAACTTCAAAGTGGTTACCAATACCATAACCAGAAAAACATTCTTGGATCACACATTAAAGGATATGGCTCAACGAATGAAAAGAATAGTAAAGACCAATCGTGCATGGGGCACGAGGGATTCAAAAATAACAAAAAGTTCTTTCTCAGTTAGTACAAATGTGGAGAAAGATAAAATCAACAAAGATATGTTATAAGAGTTGGCCTGGATCAGTACCAACGCTGGGGTACTGATGAAGAAAAACAAAGAATATATTAGTGCAGTCAACCATGAACCACCAAGAGCACATGTTTAAGATGCATTGTGCTATGAAGAGGACACTTGCTTTTTAATTGATCAGATGGGGGGTTTCTGGACCAATGCCCGGGGTCCAATCAGGACTATTGGCGCCAAAGTCTAGGAAACCAAGGTTGGAACTATAACAGAGATGATAAATATATAGACAACAATCGAGGAGGACATTAGAACAGAAATAATGACCATGATCAAGATGGTGATTGAGTTTGCAACGATGGGTATCGCAATGGACCATATGTGCCACCATAAAATAAAGATTCTGCAACTTGTAGTTTTGGGATTAAGGGGATGTTTGACAAGTTGCTAAAGAAAGTGGATGCACATGATGAGACTTTGAAAGGGATGAAAGCTAACATATAAGAGATTAATAAAAATATTGAGTCTCACTCGGTAGCTATTAAGCAACTAGAGCAACAATTTGGTCAGATCTCAACACGATTAAACCAACTCCAAAGGGCAACATTTCCAAAAAAACATAGTGTTGTATCAAAAAAATGATGGGCAGTGCATGGCACTGACTGTATGAGGTGGTACGCAAATGATTAACTCACCAGTGCTGGTAGTTGATGATGATGTTGGGGAGCAGATAGCTGAGAGTAAAGATACAAAGACTAGAGATGATAAGACCAAGGATTTGTGAGTGACGACATGATAACACTGAAAAAGTTCAAAGCCATACCTAGGCCTGATGTCACCCAAGCTGCATCTCCTTTATGAAGGTTAAAGCGGTCGTTGTCAAGATATATAACCTAATCCAAGTTAGGGTTGGTCCCACAAGGAATAGGGCGGACTTAGAAGAATTTCAAGAAATTCGAGGGGGGGGGTTGTAAAAACTATGTAAAGTAATCCTAAACAAAGACAATTGTGAAATCAGTATGAGGAGTAACTAGGGTATTGTGTTCCTAGGATTCTCTAATTTTGTATTACCAAATAATCTAATTCTTTTTTAGTGTGTAGCATGCAGGACGACAAATTAAGTTCACCAAACCCTTTGATCCAGTTTAGAGACAAATTTCACTTTGTGATTTGATCCATCCCCTCCGTTTGACATTACTAACCCTTACTTATTATTCCAGTACAACCTCCCCTTGATCCAGTTTGGTTGATTAAATGAGAAACATCAATTGAATCCAATTGATTAATCTCTTTTCCTATTCATTACTACCTTGATCTAGTTAATAACACTAGGCGAGTTCTAACGTTGGCCACCATTAAAAACATTCAGACCGAAGAGAATTAATGAATACATGCATGCACAGTTTCCGAGAATTATGAATTATCCTGTTCTACTTGTTAGTTCTTCATGGTTCCCACAACTCTAGTTGTAGATTTAGCTACTCATTATCTATGTGGATGAAAGAATCAAGGAATCAAATAACACAATTGAGCACTTACAGAATAGAATTTAAGACAATAAATCCAAGCTCTTCACCAAGAATCACAAGATTGAATTAAAGTACACAAAATAATGTTTCACAAGTGTCTCACAATGTTTCTCTCAAGTTCTGTACTGTTCTCTACTATTCCATATGTAAAATAACCTAAAAAACCTATTTATTGTATTTAAAATACAAAATCAAAATGAAGTAGGAGAATTGGATCGACGGGCTTTACAAATACTTTTATGGGTCGTATAAAGTTTTACGACCCATAGGCAAGGCTTTGTGGATTCCTTAAAAATTTCTAGGGATGAATTCTAGGAGACCCATCTACAAGCCGTATAAAGTTTTATGGTCCGTGGAGTGTTTCGTCTGATGACTTTTCAAACACTCCCACTTTCTGATCCTTAGGGTACCACACATCGTCTATGACTCGTAGAAACTCTTACGGCTCTGCATATTCATATACTCAACTTTAGAAAATCACCCTTCACTTGTTTTTTTTTACGAAGCCTATTCTACGGCCCATGGAAACTTCCACGACCCGTAAGGGGTAATGTAGAACCTCAATTCTGTAATATCTACATACTTAGCCTAAATATCATGCCAACCCCATAATCTTGCACAACAAATATAAAAACACATCAAATTTACTAACATCACTTTGAGAACACACAAAATTCCATGTTTTTAGCATCAAAAGTGTTGTATTTCGATAGCACATCACACCATCAACTTAAAATTGTTGCTTATCCTCAAGCAACTGACTAAATCTACATAAGCAATATAGTAACACACAGATCTCAATCTAATGGTATAAATCATATCAAACTCAAGCACATATAGCCACACCACTTTTAAAAGCACATTAGATTGCTATCAAGCAAACCAATGCAGATCAACACATGTGATAGTGCAACTTTGAAAAGCAAGGCAAATATTAATAATGCAATTCAAGTGTCCTCATCAAAAGAAGTCCTATGCCCCAATCATGATGATATTTTTCAGATTCAATGCTTGGGACTATGCATGATCACTCACTCTCACAGAAGAAATTCGAATACAATGCCCAATATCATATGATTGCCCCTATACTCATGACTATGATCTATGACTACTTGAACTAGTATCACTTTAGGACTTTATTGACTTGTAATATAGGCTCGGGGGACTTTGGTATGATGATTCTGGAACATATTGATTAAAGCTCCTCCTTGACATGCTGTTATTTTACACTTTTTCCCGACCAACACTGTCATTTTTTTCATCTCATTCTTCCTTTTTCCTACTTCAAGCTTTTATGGGTGCCTTTTTCTTATTTTTCAGCTTTTTGCCTTTTGTTTTCACATCATTTTTATTTTTATCTCTTTGATTAGGCATCAACTCATTTTCCTTGCACCCAGAACACATTTTTCCCCTTATTCCCGGTATCACTAGCTTCCACCTCATTTTTTGTGTTTACCCTTACACCACCCACCCTAAACTTAGGCTTTTGGCCTGAGTCGAGGTGCATAATATCCAACCTAGGAACCAGGGCTGCTTTTGGTAGCCACCGTCAACTTAAGCTTTTTGCCTCAGATGCCAATTTCAGGATTTTATATCTAACAAGGCTAGGAAACTTAGGTTTTTATAATAAAAGGTACATGCAAGGCTTAAACATTAGGATCAAGGGATACATTACACATTAGGCAGGTTATTTAGGCTAAAGGGACTTCTATGAACAATGACCTAAGATCCTTTTCTAACCAACTAACCTAAAGTCTAAGTAAGAGTAATAGGGCAAGTTCTGAATTGAAACATAGAATATGAATTTAGCAACTAAAGCTCTCACGCACATGACACTAATTATACTATCAATAAAGACTCTCAAATAATGCTTTTAATTATAATTTACCCTTACTTATCTTGATAAGCACTATCAAATAATCAGATATGCATGATTTCCATCAAGACTAACTAACAAAATTTTGGTGGGTATCATTTTTCACACAAAAAGAAACATATGCCATAGATATCAGTTCTACATGCTACTAATACTACCTATACATCCTAAAGATATTGGTTTAATAGAAATTATATATCTGTGGTGAAAAAGGACACAGGAAAGAAAACCATTACGATTCAAAATTTGGTATAGTTATAGGCCAAGGTTACTCAGACTTCACTGAGGCCTGTAACTGCCCACACCCCATCGAAAAAGACTGGCATTGTCTTCAATGCACAAATTTAAATAAAAAGCACAAGGATAAAAAAAAGAACATATTGGGTGCCTAAGGGCCGGTCTCTACCTTAGGTTGCCTCCCTAGTAGTGCCTGCTTTATTTTCGTCGCATGACTTGGACAACTTGATTACTTACACTTCACCAAGTGCCTAAACATCGATCTTCAAGTCGTCTAGCCTCTTCGTTGACTGACAGATGTAGAAGACAACTTCTTCATCATTGAATCTAAATGTGATTTGGCTAGCCTCCATATCCACTAATGCTCGACCAGTGGCTAGGAAGGACCTTCCTAAGATGATTAGGACTTCGAAGTTGACTTCGCAATCAAGGATCACAAAGTCTGCAAGAAATATGAACTTTTCCTCTTTGACAAGGATGTCATAGAGTATCCCCAAAGGATTCTTCATTCTACAGTCAGCCATTAACAATCACATGCTCATTGAGTAGGGGCTCCCAATCCTAGATTTTTGAAGACCATAAGGGGCATCAAAGTTATACTGGCACCAATATCACAAAATGATCTTGTGAACTCCATATCTCCAATAGTGTAGGGCATGGTAAATGCGCTGGGATCTTCTCTGTTTTGCACCAAGGAACGTGTTGCAATCGCATTGCAATGTTGAAGCTCTTTGGAGAGCTTCCGTCTTACAGTCCACTTCTCGTTGACCAAGTCTTTCATGAACTTCACATACCCTGACATCTTCTCCAATTCCTCAATGAGAGGGATGTTAATGGAGAGTTGTTTTAGCATGGAGAGAAAGTGCTTGAATTTACCTTCCTCCTCCTTCTTTTTGATTCTTTAAGGGAAGGGAAGAGGATGTCTAGGAATGAGCTTCAGATTCTGTGGAACTTCTGCATCATCATCTCCGGTTTCTGCATCTTTGAACTCAACTGTCTCCTCATGAACATCATCATCATAAACCAACATAGGGGGATTAAGGGTCGCTTACCACCATGAGTAGTCACCGCCATATGTTGCCCCTCATTATTTGGGTTTTGAACTGTATTGCTAGGAATTGTACCTTTCTGTCGTTGGTTGAGTTAAGTTGATATCTGACCAAACTCTTGATCCAATTGTTTGATATCAACAAAATGAGACTCGATCTTTTGAGTAATGCTAAAGATGCCATATTTATCCCACTAAATATCTGATCCTGTGTGTGAGCCTTCTTCAACAGACGATCAATTATCTCCTCAACTCTGAAACTATCCGCATCTATATCACGATTATGTTGTGGCACATAAGGACCATTCTTGTAATCTTCTCTGTGACCCCACTCCACATCTCTATCCTGGCCCCTATTCCTATCTTAGTAACCTCCAAGAATTGTTGTCTCGAAAGGCACCGTCCTTGTTATTATTCTGACCTTGGTTTCCTTGACCTTGGCATCAATATTCCTTATTGGACCCTTTGGCGTTGGTCCGGAAATCCCCCGTCTGATCACCAGTGAAACAAGTGTCCTCCTCATAGTTAGGCTCCTCGTACATGGGTTGTCGCAAAGGTTGATGAGCAACTGCATTAACTCTTTCCTGATTCTGCTTCATCAATAACTACACGTTGGTAATAATTTGGGCAAGCTCTTGCATCAACTCCTCATTTACTTTAGCTTGCGCTAGACTAGTACTGACTGCACATGAGCTTTTGGTAGAGCACCTATCTCTCGATCCCTATGCACGATTTGTTTTGACCAGCTTTTCCAGCTTCTCAACAACCCTCAAAAATGGTTGGTCTAAAAATGTGCCACCCAAGATGATATTAGCATATGCTTGCCTATTCCCGTCCAGGGTGTGGTAGAAGATCTTCACCAAGGCATCATCCACGATCTTGTTGTTAGGGACACTTCTCAAACACTTTATGAACCTCTCTCACGTGGTACTAATTGAGTGACCAGGAATTTGCTCAAAGTTGTTGATCTAGTCTTTCAACTTGAGCTTTATCAATCTCGGGAAGAACCTCTCCAAAAAGGCCTTCTGCAATTAAGCCCAACCGGTGATCAAACTCGGTGGAAGCTCAGATAGCCAAAGCATTGCATTTCCTATTAGAGATAATGGGAAGAGACGAAGCCCCAAAGCATCCATAGACAAATTATGTTTTCCCATTACACTTTTACAGACAAGCACAAGGTTACCTCTGATGGTAGGCCCGCGAATAACCCATGGTTCTACAATATCTGAAGCAACCTACTAGAAACAACAACTTTATGTCACCTGGTAGTGGTAGTAACATAATGTCTCCAATAACATTCATATCCATAGGTTCAGCCGATATTGGTTCCACTGATAAACTTCGGTGTTGAGATCTTGTGGCTGTGGATCAATGTCCTCAACATATGTAGGTTGTAGTTATTCTCATTTTGATTCTGGTTCTGATTCAGAGTTGCATTAACCGTATTATTTGAGTTGTCTTGCGCCATCCATCTCAATGATCGTTGGATCTTTGGGTCAAACTGAGTCGACGGAATGCCTCGGCTTCGTGTGTTATGCATACTCTACACCTGCATGTTAAACAAAGTAAAAATGACAAAAACATAAAATGAAGGAAATAAGGATGAATTCTCGAACTACTTAGCTTAAACAAGTCCAGTTGTATTCCCTGGAAATGGCGCCAACATCTTGATGTCGCCCAAGCTACACCTCCTTTTTGAAGGCTGAAGAAATTGTTGTCAAGATAGATAAACTAACTGAGGTTAGGGTCAATCCCACAGGGTATAGGGTAGACTTAGAAAAATTTCAAGAAATTTGGGTAGATCAACCCACTTATCTCCACTTGGGGGGGGGGTTATAAAAACTATGAACGTAATCCTAAACCAAGACAAGTATGAAGTGTAACTAGGGTATTGTGTTCCCCATGATTCTCTAACTTTGTTTTTGCCAACAATTGAATTCTTTTCTAGTGTGTAGCATGTAAAACAATAAGTTAAATTCACCAAACTCTTTGATCCAGGCGAGAGGAAAATTCCACTACGTATTTGATCCATTCCCGTAGTGTGACATTACTAACCTTTACCTATTGTTCTAGTACAACCTCCCCTTGATCCAGTTTGGTTGATTAGATGAGAAACCACAATCAAATCCTGTTAATTAATCTCTTTTCCTATTTATTACTACCTTGATCCATTTGGTAACACTAGATGAGTTTTAACGTTAGACACCATTAAAAAGCATTCAGACCGAAGAGAATTAATTCATACATACATGTACACTTTTCAAGAATTGCAAATTATCCGATTCTACCTTGTTAGTTCTTCATGGTTTCCACAACCCTAGTTGTGGATTTAGCTACTCATTATCTGTGTAGATGAAAGAATCATGGTATCAAATAACATAATTGAGCACTTACACAATATAATTAAGGACAATAAATCCAAGCTCTTCACCAAGAATCACAAGATTGAATTAAAGAACACCAAATAATGTTTTGATAAGTGTCTCACAATGTTTCTCTCAAGTTTTGTACTGTTCTCTACTAATCCATATAAAAAATAACCTAAAAACCTATTTATAGTATTTAAAATATAAAACAAAAACGAAATAGGAGAACTGGCTTTGAATGCTCTAGGGACACTTCTACGGGCTATATAAAGTTTTACGGCCCATATCGGGGCTTCGTGGATTCCTTCAACAATTCTACGGATGACTTCTACGAGATTCATCTATGGGCCATATAATGTTTTATGGGCCGTGGAGGGATTCACTTGGTAACTTTTCAGCAACTCCCCACTTTCTGATCCTCAGGGTACAACACATGGTCTACTATTTATGAAAACTCTTATGGCTCGTCTGCATGTTCGTAGACTCAACTTCAGAAAAGCACCCTTCACTAGATTTTGTTACGAAACCTATTCTACGGCACGTGGAAACTTCCATGGCCCATAAAGGGTATCGTAGAACTTCAAGTTCTGCAATCTCTGCACACTTAGCCAAAAAATCATGCCAACCCTTTAATCCAGCAAAACAAACATAAAAACACATCAAATCTACTAACATTGCTTTGTGAACACATAAAATTCCAAGTTTTAAGCATCAAAAGTGTTGTATTTTGATTGCACATCAAGGCCTCCTCCACCTTTCCCTTAGAGTCTTAAGAAGAAGAGCGAGGAGGGTAAGTTTCATAAATTCATCTGGATATTGAAGCAATTGTCTATCAATCTTCCTCTTATTGATGCATTGGAACGAATGCTTGGTTATGCGGAGTTCATGAAGGAAATAGGATGAAGAAGATAATGGTGAGTCAAGTGCTTACTCAAGATCTTTACCATTGTGGAGCCATTGCAACATGGTTCTTAATGCAAAAGGAGTTGTATTTAATGTTAGCCAGTCCATGAAAAGACCTAATGATCTGCAAGTTTTTTCTGTGATTGATAGTGTTGATGAAGCGCAACTCAAGGTACCTAGAGAGGACAGACTAGGTGTTAAAACTCTTAAGGTTGTATTTATGAATTTTTGGAGTGATAGCATTCTAGACTATGATGAGATGGTTAAGGCACTTTATTACATGGATATACTTGACACCAACTCAAGCTTGATTTTGAGTTGAAAAATCGCAAGACACCACCTACTAGATCATCCATCGATGAGTCACTGGTGTTGGAATTGAAGGCTCTTCCAGCCTACTTGAGGTATGTGTTTTTGGGAGCTAAAAATACTTTACCTATGATTATTGTTGTAGATATTGATAATTAATAGGTGGAGGTATTGGTGTTGATACTCAAAATATTCAGAAGGGATATTAGATGGACGATTGCAAATATCATTGGCGTCCTACTTGGCATCTGCACTCATAAGATTTAACATATCAAAGACTATAAGTTGAGCATTGAGCACCAAAGATGTCTTAACCCAACAATGTAGGAGGTTGTGTACAAAGAGATATTTAGTGGTTAGATAAATGTGTGATATATACGATCACATATAGTTAATGCGTCAGTCTAGTCCTGTGCAATCCAAAGAAGAGAGGTATCAATATGGTTCCTAATGCTAGCAATAAGTTTATTCCCATGAGACTGGTCACAGGTTGGAGGGTTTTTGTGGAATAATATAAACTCAATGCTTCAATAAAAAAGGATCACTTGCCTATGTTGTTTATGGACTAGATGCTAGATCAATTGGTAGGCAAAGTCTGATACTATTTTCTTGATGGTTATTCAGGTTACCATCAGATTTTTGTTTCTCTAGAAGACCAGTCATGTCCTTATGACACCTTCCCGTTGAAGAGGATGCCATTTGGATTGTATAATGCACCAGCTACATTCCAGAGATGCATTATGTCAATATTCTCAAATATGGAGGAAAATATTGAAGTATTTATGGATAATTTTAGTGATATGGGAGATTCGCTCAAGGATTGTTTGAAACATCTACATGAGATGCTGAAATGATGAGAAAAGTGTTACCTTGTGTTTATGTCACGACCCGAGCCTAGGGCCTAGGATGAAATGGTGAATGGGAACCCGATAGTCCCAAAACAAGCCTCATAGCATCTACATACACATTATTGGTTCGGAAGTGCATGGTAAGACAATTAACACATAATTCTATGGGATGGAGAAGTATGACTCATTCTATGGGGATGTCATAGGGATAGGGATTTGTATGGATTCACATAGCACATAGCATAGAAGATCTAAGGGGCAGGTAAGTGTGACTCACACTATGGGGATAAAAAGGACATAGGACTTTCCAAATTTCCACATCTCATCGATAACATACCATCATCCCATCGATATTAATTAATACCCATAATCGTAATCTCCATAAGAAAATCACATAACAAATCACAATCCTTTACATAGAATTTATATGATGTACAACAATGCCTCTAATTCATAGAATAGGACGAGGCCAAAACATGTCCTAGCTCACCCTCAAAGTAAAGACATAAGAGAATAACATAATAGGTACATAGTAGGTGGTTTTTCCTTTGATGATAGGACTGATCACAAGCAACTCTCACAATCCAAGCTAACCGTTAAGAGGTGGATGAAGATAGTCTTAAGTCCCTACATGATTAGATCATGTAGGCAAAGAGTACGCGTTAGTACATTTGAATGTACTAAGTATATGGCATGCAATGCATATGAACTCATTAAACCTGCATTCAATGTTAGATGACAAGAGCACATATATAGAAAGAAGTATATATACAAAGAAGAGTAATATATCAATGTACCTTGAAACCCATGATGCATGAAATGCCATAATGCTTCAACATAGTGGGATGTGACCTTAACTAACATCTCAAATCCATGTGAGCTAGTACATGAATTTGCCCGATGAAAGCCTCTCATGGGATAAGAGTAGACTACTTGCCAAAGATAGCCTACACCACACCTTATGAAATCATCTTTTCAGTGTGATGGCCACCTTGCTTTCAAACTCATCTTTTTGGAAGGATTTCCATTCATAACATAATCATCCCTAAAAGGGGCATAAATATGAACTTACACAAGCACGTAGTTATGGGACTTGGGTACTGGACCCTTGGAGATAGCCCCTCTCCCCCACAAGTCTGCTCGGTGCTAATTCATCATCCCATGAGAATACATATAAACATACATGCTTTCAAAAGAGGCATAGGTCCTTTCAAATCATTTCAATACATACTTAGGTTTAAAAGCAAAGCATACTTACATAATAATGCATACTTGGCTAAAGAGCCAAATCATACTTCATATTCATGCATACTTGGGCTAAAGAGATAAATCATACTTCAAGTCATACTTTAATGCATAGGAATAACTCATTCATACTTGTACATGTTAGTTTAAACACACCCATAATTTCTCAATGAGCCATTTCATAGACATAATGTAATCACAAGTCATGTCATAACCATACTTTCATCAAAATCATATTTATCAACATAATTGGGTCTTAACCCACATCATAATCCTCATGAAAATCATTGCTCATGTATGCATATGCCATGAATGATTAGAGAATAACATGGGCAATAGAGATTCATACTTAAATTAACTATATAATATAAAATCCAAGTAAATCCATGAAGAAATTCACATTTAAATCATACTTGAGATTACCTATGCCGAAATCAACATTTTAAAGGGACATTCATATCTAAACCTTCATAATATCCATGCAATTCAACATATTAGGGCTTGAATCACTTTAAAAACATCAATTAAATACAACCCATATATAAATTAAATCACATCAACATTAATTTAAATGACCCCAATTTAAAGTAAGCTTGAAATTCATAAATCAAAGAGTAAAAATTGTTTGGGGTCTTCATGGTTGAAAGGAACCATGAATCTATCCCATATACCTTAGATAATTTAGAAGAATCAAGAAGAAATTGATTAGAGAAGAAGGCCCATCCTTGAGCTCCAAGTTGAATCTCCAATGGTACACTTGAGAGGAGTTCTTAGAAGAGAGAATTCGAATTGTCGAAGTGTTATGAATGAATTTGAATAAAAATGGACGAGTATAGGTCTTTTAGGGGTTTAGTATAGGCTAGAAATTATAAAATGATGCTTAGAAATTATCAAAGTTACGAGAAATCCATTAACGAAACAACCTTAAAAAAGATCTAGATGGCCCGTGGAAGAGCACCATGGCTCCTGAGGAGGACCACAAACCGTACAAGGGTCTGTGGTAAGGGCCTTTCCGCTGATGGCTTCACTGTTCGTACAAAGCTCCACGGTTTGTACAAGCTCCCTTACAAAGATCCTTGTTCCGAGACAGTGATTTTATACTTGAAGTATTTCTAGACTAACACTATTGTGGGACCGCACCACGACCTGCATGGGTTGCATGGCCTGTACAAGGGGTTGTGGTGGGTGCCTTAGCCTTACAGTAGCTTTCAAGACAAGGGAACCTACCACGAGCCCCTTCCATGACAAGAGGTGAGCACCACAAGCCGTAAAGGGCTCAGTGAAGGACCACTTGTTCTTAGACTCTACCATTGGGCATACCACACACAAGGCCAAGGACCACCCCTGGGCTGCCTCCACGACTCGTGAACCTCTCCACGACTTATGGAGGTGACTATGGATTGTCACCATGGTAAAAACTCCAAGAACCTTTATCTTTAAGCATCAATGATGTCTCATGAAATTCGGGTCCTTAAATTATTTCCCCTTGGGAACATTCGTCCTCGAATAAGAATGGACTAGCTTGAAATGCTTGACTTGAACATGAAACATCTTATCATGGGAACACAATGCATCGCTCATTTCTTGAAAATCATAAAATCGTTGAAACCCATGTAAAAATCCTTTAAATCATTTTCATGCACATGTATGCATGTCATGTCATGAAACATAAGAGTGCAAGAATTAGGACCACCAAAAAAATATGAAGAACTTAGGCTTGAGTATATTGGAAAATATAGGGATATCACCTCATTATGTCCACCTCTGCCTCCCATATAGCACTCTCCACATGTTGATTCCTCTAGAGCATTTTAACTGAAGCCATTTCCTTGTTGCTGAGCCACTTTAGTTGCCTATCCGAGATCTTAACCAGAACTTCCTTATAGTACAAGTTCTCCTTAACTTCAACACTTTCCAGAGGAACAATCAAACTAGGATCACCAATCAACTTCCTTAACATAAACACATGGACGCCGAGTTAATAAAACTTATCTCCAAGGGTAAATCTAATTTATAGGCATTTTGCCAATACACTCAATTATCTCATAAGGGCCTATATTCCAAGGACTTAACTTGCCTTTTTTTTAAAGAAACGCATTACACCTTTCATAGGAGAGACCTTTACATACACCTAATCATTGACATGGAATTCAAGATCCCTCTTTCTAACATCCGAACAAGACTTTTGTCGACTTTGTGCCATTTTCAACCTCTCCCTAATCAAATTCACCTTCCCCATGGCCTCTAACACCAAATCTAGGTTAACCAATGTCATTCTCCCAACTCAAAGCATCCCACCAGGGATCTACACCTTCTCCCATACAAAGCCTCAGACAGTGTCATACCAATGCTAGCATGAAAACTATTGTTGAAAGCAAACTCAATGAGTGGTAGATGATCATCCCAATCACCCTTGAATTCCAACACACAAGCCCTCAACATGTCTTCCGAATTTTGAATTGGCCTCTTGGCTTGTCCATCGATATGAAGATGGAAAAAATGGTACTTAATTTCACATTAGTACCAAGCCCTCTTTGAGACGATTTCCAAAAGTGGGAAGTATATTAAGTGCTTCAATCTGATATGATAGACATAGGAACACCATGCAACCTTACCAGCTCTTGGATGTACCACCTTACATTATCTTTGGCATTGAAGGTAGTCTTGAATGGTAGGAAATGAGCTGATTTAGTCATCCTATCAACAATGACCCAAATCGTATCAAATTGATTTATGGTATGGGACAAACGAACAACAAAATCCATATTCACATCATCCACTTACAAGTAGCAAATTAATATCTTGAGTCAAACCATTGGGACTTTGATGTTCTACCTTCACTTGTAGACAATTAGAACATTCGAATACAAACTTGACTATATCTTTCTTCATACCATACAACCAATATACTTCCCTCAAATCCTGATACATTTTTATGGATCCCAGATGTATAGAATCACAAGAGTTATGGGATTCACTCATGATCACCTCTCTAAGGCCATCAATATCTGGAACACTCAACCGATCTTGATATCGAAGCATACCATCTCCCCTTGGGAAAACCTCTACCTTATTTTCTGGAACCAACCTCTTTGACTCAACCAAAAACGGGTCTAAGTCTTGCTTTGCCTTGACATCAACAACAATAAAAGACTCAACCTCATTAGAGTCAGCCAATCTAACACCCAATCTAGCCAAGTAAACATCCCTTACCAATTGCTTCGTCCCTTCATCAACAAGGAACACACTCCCTATAGATTTCCTACTAAGAGCATCTGCTACAGCATTTGCCTTGCTCGGATGATATTGAATACTTATGTCATAATCCTTAAGAAGTTCCAACCACCTTTTTTGCCTCAAGTTAAGATCTCTTTTGGTGAACACATACTGCAAGGTCTTGTGATCGGTTAACACATCAACATGAACCCTATATAAAAGGTGTCTCCAAATTTTCAAAGCAAGTACCACAACTGCTAATTCAAGATCATGAGTCAGATAATTTTGTTCATGCACCTTCAGTTGATGCATAAGTTCTCACCTTGCTATATTGCATGAGCACAAAACCCGATATAATTTGAGAAGCATCACAATACACCACAAATCCATCCAAGCCATCCTGTAAAGTCAAACAGGAACAGATGTAAGTCGATCTTTCAAAGTATGAAAACTTTTCTCATACTCATCTGACCATACAAAGTTGGCCTTCTTTTGAGTCAACTTAGTCAATGGAGATGCAATGGATGAGAAACCTTTGACAAACCTCTTGTATTAAACAATCAACCCAAGGAAACATTGAATTCGAAGGAGTCAATGGTCTAGGCCAATTCTTCACAAGTTTAGTCTTCTTTGGGTCAAGCTTAATGCCATCACCAGATAACACATGGCCAAGAAAAGCTACATCACCCAACAAAAACTCACGTTTACTAAACTTGGCATACAATTGTTTCTTCCTCGAAAGTTTGGAGAACCAACCTCAAATGATCCATATGCTCTCGCTCGCTCTGGGAATAAATAAGAATATCATCAATGAAGACAACCACTAAACTATCAGGAAATGGCTTGAACACTTGATTCATAAGGTCCATAAACATAGCTGGATAATTTGTCGAAAGAAATGGCATTAGCACAAATTTACAATGCCCATATATAGTTCAAAAATCCATTTTGTGAATGTTACACTCCCTCACCCTCAATTTATGATAACCAAAACGGAGGTTAATCTTTGACAAATAGGTTGCTCCTTGAAGTTGATCAAATAAGTCATTCATCCTTGGTAATGTGTATTTATTATTTAGTGGTTACTTTATTCAATTGTCTATAATAAATGCACATCCAAAGAAACTCATCTTTCTTTCTCACGAATAACACTAGACAACCCCCTAGCGATATACTGGTCTAATAAAGCATTTTTTGAATAAGTCCTTCAATTGATCCTTCAACATTTTTAATTCAACTGGTGCCATATAATAGGGAGGAACGAAGATATGCAGAGTATCTAAAAGGAGATCTATGCTAAATTCCACTTCTCTTTTGGGAGGAATACCAAGCAAATCTTTGGGAAAGACTTTCAAAAACTTATTAACCACCGGAACCGGCTTAAGAGTATGTGACTCAAACTCCACATCTCTAACTCTTACGATGTGATAAACACATCCTTTAGAATTCCCTTTTTAGGCTTTTAGATGGAAAATGAACTAGCCTTTAAAAGTAGAGTCACTACCATTCCATTTAAGAATAGGCTCATTAGGAAATTGAAACTTCACCCTGCGGGCTCTACGGTCAATAGAGGCATAAGAAGCACACAACTAATCCATCCCAAGAATAATATTAAAATCAAACAACTCAATTTCACAAGATCACATAGGATTTTATGCATAATAGAGATAGGACAACCCCGATAATCTCTTTGGAAAATAATAGACTCACCCATGGGACTATAGAATGAAAAGAGCTCCCTATATATTTTAGGACTCAATCCAAACTTAACAGCCAAATGAGGAGTTACAAAAGATAAATTTCCACCCGGATCAATAAAAGCATAAGCATTAAAATTAAAGACTTTTAACATACTAGTCACTACATCTGAAGTCTCCTCTACTTCCTGTCGAGCATGCAAGGCATAGAACCTGTTGCTTCCGGGTACACAACCTTTTGGGGGCTCTTGGCTGGCCTTGGTCACCTTGAGCCATTTGACCCTGACCCCTTTTTTTGCAGCTTTAGGAAAATCAAATATTATGAGGCCTATATCACCATTCCCAAAGCACACACCTGAATTTTTCAAGTATGAGTGATTTCTCCCACACTTGTCACACTGAGTAGGTAGTGATACACCTCAAATCTATGTCTTGAGAGGAGGCACTCTTGCATTCGCAACCCTAGATTTGAACCCTGGCCCTATTTGAAGTGACCATATTCACCACCCTTAGAGTTGGAAAACCTACCATCAGAACATGCTATCTTGGAATCATTCACCCTCTTTTCCTAGAGGTTTTCGCTTTCAATTGGTCCATCATAAGTCATGATCCTTGATATGTCCATGTCCTGAATAAGCATAGCTTTACAACATTCTTTCATAACCAAGTTAGAGATCCCAGAAATAAACTTGTACATTCTTGCAGGGGGCCAACCACTAACATAGGAGCATACTTTGAGAGATTTGTGAATTTGAGGGTATATTCCCTCACACTCAAGCAAAGTGGTATGATGGCATTTTAGGAATTATATCACTTCTTCTTATCTTATGTCATGCTTTGAACCGTGTCTGAAGATGCTCTAACTTTTGTTTATGGGGAACAGACCTATGCCAAAGGGTCGCTACTCCTTTGGTTGGCCAGGGTTTGAGTAGCACCTCCAAGCTTTATTATAAATAGAACAAAACAAAAAAAGTACAATGAAGGGGGACATAAACCTTACCTCCGAGCACTGTTGGTTCATAAGTCGACCAATCATGTAAGATCAGACAACTCATCCTAAATACTAAAAAGAAATACAAATCTAGCATCTAAACACCTACGAGAGGACTCCTCTCAATACAAAAGAACTAGGAAATAAATAAATAAGGGATACTCTCCCTTTACAAAGTAATCCTATAACAACACCTAGATCTTCTAATAGGCTATGACTAAACCTAGACATTACCCTATGAGAGGATCGGAAGAGGCAACATGATAAAGTTGCTTCAAGGAGGCTCTTTAATGCTCTTCAAGATTTCTTCTCTTAAAGCTGGCTATACCAGATTTATCAAGTTCATAATAGGCCTTGGCCTCTCTAGGAAACTGTAGATCCGTGAAAAACATTTTATGAATAGTAATAGTCTGGCTATATATGGATAATTAATCAGCAACATAATTTGTTTCCCTGTAATGTGACAACAATTAAACTCATGGAATTGAATAATGCTATTATAAATCTTGCTAAGTAATTGACTATTATGCCAAGAAGTTTGAGATTGATTCTTAATCCAATTCACAGAGAGTTCAGAATCCATCTCAAGAATGACCTTCTTGTGGCCTAGCTGCAGGAACCAACACAAACAAAAATAAGTTGCTTCAAGTTTCGCTTGGTTGTTAGAACAAATTCCAAAAGGAGAAGAGTAAGCAAAGACAAGATCACCAACTGATTTCTACATATTCCCCCCACACCAATTTTACCAGTAGAGACTAGAGCACTTTCATCTGTATTTAATTTCACATAATCAGTAGCTGATTTTAGCCAATGTACCTTGATCACTTTCATGTCATGTATGTAACCCTCAAGCATATGAATCCGAATTCTCCAATTAGATGGCCATCTAATATATAGAAAAGCAGTAGAGAGACGAAAGAAGGTAATTTTAAACACTTCATATTTAACTCTGGAGGTACTTGAAACTTTACCACCATATTTACTTGCACAACTATTTTTCCACAAACACCAACAAATAAAAATAGGAGTGGACTGCAACACCAACTTGTGAGCATCATTGTGGGGCTTTGTTAACCACCACCGCATCACCATCTTTCTACATAGAGTGTAACGTTTGTTAATGCCAAACAAATCAACAACGTAGCCCCAAACATACTTTGCAAACCTTCCAGCCACAAAAATATGGTCAATAGTATTTTGACCAGCCACCCTGCAGCAATAGCAGTTTGATGGCTGTTGACCAAATGAAATACACTTCTCATTGGTAGAGAGCTTCCCTCTTAGTGTTCTCCATAGATGAAAGGAGCACTTGAAGGGAATATTTTTCTTCCAGGTCATAGTATTTATAATAGTCTTGTCCCTCTTCACTCTAATCAGATCCCAAACTGAAGAGCAAGTAAAATTACCATCCCTAGTAGGCCTCCAGATAGCAAAATCAACAGTGTTTTCCTGGAGTTCAATTTGATGGTTAAGAATAAGAGCAACTAGCAGAGGAGGAGCAACATGGATGATTTTATCAACATCCCAGTGGCATTGATTGATAAAAGTTGACACCCTGATATTGTTAAACCTTGTGACCCCTTTTCTGTGATAAGCTAGAGGACCAACTCCAAGCCAATCATCCCACCAAAAATAAGAGGTACTAGAAATGATTTTCCATTGACTATAAGGTTCCACCTAAACTTTGTTTCTCATCATATGTTTCCACACCAAGGACTGACCTGTGTCCCACTTCTTGGTAATAGGATTGACTCTCTGCAACATCCGCCAACTGCCTGAAACCAACGCCCCCCTCATCATAAGGAAAAATGAGATTTTTCCAAGAGGCCCAGCGATACCTCTTTCTATTATTCTTTCAGTCCCCCCAAAAAAATCAGCCACGAGTCCATGAATCTATTTGAGAGTTGTCTGAAGAGGACACACTAAAGACAGAAGTTAAATAGGAATAGATTGGTGTACATGCTTAACAAAAACAACCATCCTACCATAAGATAACAACTTAGCTTGCCAACCAGTGATTCTGGAAAAAAAATAGTTCCACCAATCTAGAATAATAAATTATTCTTTGTCTACCAATATAAATAGGACACCTCAAATAAGTCATGGGTCTCTTAGTCTGAACAAAACCAGTAATCCTCATAAATCTGTTGATAGTAGCCTCAAAAGCACAAGTAGGGAGCATGAAATGACTCTTATCTTTATTGATAGGTTGCCCAGACACAACTTTATAAGTAGACAGAACATGCATGACTAGTTTAAGAGACTTTCTTGAACTAGATGTGAAAATGATCACATCATTTGCAAAGCTGAGATGATTTACTTGCGGACCATTTCTTTCCATGAAAAATCTCTTATAATGAGGGATGAAATGTAGCTCATTAAGTAGCCTAGACAAAACTTCAACACCCAAAATAAAGAGAGTTGGAGATAGAGGGCTACCCTTGCTTGTGCCCTCTAGTAGAATGAAAGAAGCCATGTTTAGAGACATTGACAATGGTAGAGTACCAATTATTAGACATAATCATCCAAACCATATCTATGAAGGTCTCCCCAAACCCTATTCTTCTCAGAACTAGGAAAGTGTAGGACCAAGACACCTTGTCATACACTTTGGCCATATCAAGCTTTATGACCACATTACCACCCTCATTGGGTTTTTTTTATCTTATGAACAATCTCTTGAGCCAAAATAATATTTTCAGAAATGCTCCTATTCTTAACAAAGTCTAACTGATTGAGGGAGATCAAATTAGGAAGTATAGGTGCAAGACTTTGGCAAAGAAGTTTAGAGATGATTTTACTAGTAAAAAAACTGAGACTAATGGCTCTGAATTCTAAACTTCTATTAGGATTGTTCACTTTTGGGAGCAGAACTAAACATCAATGGGAAAAATACTTGGGAATATTTTGTCCACAAAAGAAAGAATGGATAACATTGAACAAATCCTTTTTGATAATATCCCAACAAGTCTAAAAGAATTTTCCATTTATACTGTCAGGTCCTGTAGCAGAATTAGGATTCATAGAGAACACCACCTTTTTTAGTTCATCCATAGTGGGCATAATTTGAAGACTAGCATTCTGAGAATCAGTAACCATGTAAGGAATACATTAAAGAGCCTGAGTTTATTGTAATTATCTTCACCAACAAAAATATTTTTGAAATGGCTACAAGCCATTGTAGCAATCTCCTCATCACCTTTGAACCAATTCCCTTCATCATCTTGGTTGGTGTGAATGTGCGATCTTCTCCTTCTACCCCTAATCAAAGCATGGAAGTAACTGGAATTCACATCACCTTCATGAAACCATTGCATCTTGGTTTTTTGTTTGAGAATAGAATTTTCAAGCTTGAGGTATCTGATATACTAAGCATTTATAGAATGCAGTACAACCCTATCAACATCATCATTTGTACTAAAGAGGTTTACTTCAGTCACTCTAACCTTATCTTCAAACTCTTTTACATTGGCATGAATATCCCCAAATGCAGTTTTAGACCACTGAATAAGAGTAGCAGATAGCCTTTTCAATTTATTGAAACACCCACATAGGATTACCCTCCACCAATCTATTCCAACAACTGCTGATAGTGTCAATGAAGGACTGATGCTCTGTTCAACAATTAAGGAATTTGAAATACTTGATAAGGTTGGCTGGATTATCCATCGTTTCCAACAAGAGAGGTGAGTCATCAGGATCAGTAGAAGGAAGGTGATAAATAGAAGAATAAGGCATATTCTCCAACCACCTATTATTAACTAAGGCCCTATCCAATCTTTTCCAGATTCTCTTGTTAAAATCTCTATGGTTGCCCCAAGTAAATTTCTGACCATTGAAGCCAATATCCATAAGCCACAAGCTTCAATAGTGCTAATAAACTCATCACTCTTCTTCATGTTGTAAGGAATACCACTCAACTTCTCCTCCGGACTAGTAATCACATTAAAAATTCCAACAACACACCAAGGTTAATTAGTGTTAGCCTGATGAAACAACCTGTCCCAAAGAGGTTTTCTGAGCACATATTTACATTTAGCATACACAAATGTCATCATGAAAGAATGAGGACACAACACATGTGTAAGATCACAAGTGATGTGTTGGCCTTTATTAAGAATGATTCTGCGGTCCACATCCTTAACCCACATTAACCAAATCTTGTTATTAGGATTACTCACTCTGTAATCCATATTTAGATGAATCCTGAAATGATGGATTTGGGAACGGTTAGAAAAAGGTTCCAAAATAGCAACAAAAGACAAGTGATGAACAACCTTGAGAGCTTTGATTCCATGACACCCTGGGTATTAATACCCCTCACATTCCTGACTAGGTTGTTAATCATTGGAAATATTTGGAGTGATAAGATCTCGTGACTAGTCATCTTCTAGGCATAGATGTGGTAGGAATCCTCTTTTTGGATCTGAAACTAAATTAGTGAAAGACCCTGATCATTAGATACTTGTTGCAACACCTCTTCTAAAGCATCACTAGAAGGCTAAAAGTTCTAATCAGCTTCTCATTGACCTCATCATCATCTTCTTCTTTATCTTTTACAGATTGATTATCCTTGTCAACTTCATCCTCAGAAATTAAGACCCCATATTCATCCAAATTAGGCACCAAATGAGGAATGGGGTTGAGAATACATTTAGCTGTAGAAGGACCAGCAAATTTGCCATGACTTGGAGCATTTTTAATAGGAGAGATCCTCTTAATAGGAGTAATACTAGAAGGAATGTAGTCATCCACAAGAAATATTTTGTAGTTGGCACCAGGATTGTTATCTTCAGCTTGAGTATGATCAGTAGCTATATAAGCATAGTCCTTCTCCTTTCTCTATTTTTCTGCATCTTTTCTCTTTTTGCTCATCTTATTACTCTTGGATTTAGACCCCACAAAATTGGTACTTGCAATGGATGCCAAATCCTTAGCCATATATCCCCTATTCTGGCCTGGAGTACCCAAATTAGAAGGCTGATGGTTGGATTGTTGTTGAGGATTCTGCTGTGACATAAAAAGGGTAGCAGGATCTTTGAAGTCTTGCCTATGATTAGTGTGAGGGTTATCATGCGGAACATGAGACAGATTCCTACCCTTTTGTTCCCCTTCCTGCAGGTTAGTAGGTGCCTCCATCAAACAATCCTCACCACCACAGACTTTAGAGAAACATAAATCTGGGGGAACGAGGGTCTAGGAATCGGCCAAAGTACAGTTTCCAGAAGCATTAAGGGGGATGGGAGACTGCTGATCCTGAAGAGAAGGACCAGCAGTGCCATGGGAGATAAGTCAATACTTGATTCTTGCAATCCTTGATCTTGCTTATTTTTGAGTGCATCCAGATCAGTAGATTTTTCAATATAGTTATTACTTTGATTTTTTCACCTTCTCATTTTCTTGATCACTGTTAACATTGATTAGGTTACTAGTTGGTATCAATTTTGTTTTATCATGGATTGGCTCCCACTCTTTTGGAACTATGCGTTGTTTAAATTTTTTATTTCTTTTTTATTTTTGTATTTGCTAGTCATCATTATAATCCTCAACATTTTCCTCATTTCCAGTATGTTGAGTACCTATCTGACCAGTACCACTAGAAACCACATTAGCATCAACAATTTGGGAGGAATTAGAAGGAAAATGTACCTGATCATGTTGAATAGATTTAGATTTTCTCTCATTTTCTGAATCCATTCTTCTCTTCTCTTCTTCATCTTTCTTTTTGACAGTACAAACTTGAGCCAAATGTTCTTGGTGCTTATAGTACATGCAATAGTCTAGGAGCCCTTCATATTGGATAGCTTGCCACCTTCCTATGTTAAATTCATTCTCACATGTATCCATCCATACATATGGTCACCTCTCCTTTCTGATATCTACTTGTATCCTAACTTTTGGAATACTACCCCTAGTTTTTTTAATAGAAGCCGCATCCATGTAAAGAGTCTTGCCAATAGGAGCTAGTAAAGCTGAGATTAAACCTTTTTTTATAACAATGCCATTTCAACTGTGGTAGAATGACCCACACAGGAACAATTGGTGTCTCTTTATCAGGTGTGAAGGTTGGAGTCCAAAGTTGAAGTCTCAAGATTTGACCTTCAATGTACATTTTCTGCTTGTTCCACATAGTTATATGATCTTCTTCATTATCCAAATAGATATAGATATCTTTTGCATTGAAGTGGTCAATTTTAACACCTCCTATTAACTGAGTTTGCTGAATAAAGTTCTTTCTGATCAGATCAATTTTAGGCATGGTGTTAGAAAATTTCCCAATCAAAGTATACCTACACTTTTCAGCCAACTTAACCATATGATCTTGCTTCTTGAAGATAAAAACTGGTAGTCCTTGTCTTTTTGTAAAGATGGGAGGACTGATATCCACAATACTTTTACTTTTGGCTTGATTAGCCCTCAACTTGGACCCATAAGAATGAATAATGGTAAAAGGAGCTGGTTCAGGTATTTGGTTATTTTTAGGGAATTTGGTTACTATGGAGGGGTTACTTTTGGTAGCATTTTCAGGAATGGCATGCTGATTAGGAGTTTTGTTTGGTTTTGATTGGTTATGAAAATTGGAAGTTAAGTTGGTTAAGTCATGAGTTTTGGGAGTGTGAATTTCACTTGTTGAGTGTCAGATTTCCTGCTGTTTTTCTCACTACTCTTGGGTTGCTGGGCATCGTTTTTTCCATCAACCTCCTTACTACCAGGTTCAACATTTAGCCCCTTCCCCACCTTCAGAATAGTACTCATAGAAGTAAACCCAATAGGATCAGTCTTTGTTTCATAGATTTGGGAATCATTATCACCAGGAGAAGTTTCCAAATTAACTTGACTATAATGCTGAGAATTATGAGTCAATAAAGCACCTTGTTGACTGTTATGCTGAGAATTATGTTGATTATCAGTTCTATCATGCATCTGATCTACCTTAATTGATTGAAGAATTTTCAGGTTATCAACTTCAACATGTTGTAAATTAGAAAATCCAAGTTAACTACCCTCCTGAATATTCTTTTTATTTTTGCCACCATCGGTAGAAACATTAACATTAGGCGTGATTAAATTTGAAAGTTTACCTCCTAAGGATATTGTATCCTTAGTTATTTCTTCTTGAGCTTGGGTTACCATCACTGAGTGTTCAGCAGGTATTGTTAACTAAAATTAGTCATCAATCAGTGTAGAATGATCACTTTTGCCTTTTTTGATCCCCAATTATTTGAAAAATTGACTTCAAGTGGCCTATTTGAGATTGGGAATAATTACAACTCTTCAACTGAACCACCAAAGCACTTCTAGTAATGAGAGTTTTACTCCTAGTATCAATTTCGAAATAGGGAACATTTTGTTCAGCCTAAAACCTTGTTCCCAAATTCAAATTGATAAAATCCTTAATTTTTGGGGCTTTTAGGTTTGTGAGGTGCACCACCATCTCAGGGTCATTTTTCCTTATTTCCCGACCTTCGAATCTCGCCGGGGCTTCGTCACTATTAGACCCCAAAGCCCTAATTTCTAAATTTGACAAAATTGAGTCATTAACATTTGGGCCTTTTTGGCCTAGGAGATTCTCCATGTTCCTTGGATCATTTTGATATAATGGCTTACCTTCAAATTTTTCCAGAGCACTATCGTCGTCGCTATGTTCCCAGGATCAATTTGGTATACTTGTCGGCCTTCAGATATCGTCAGAGCTCTACCACCGTTGCCAGAATTTGCGCCGCTGCGAATTTCGCCAATAGACTTGGCTCAAACTTCACCTAAAGGTGCTTCATGACATGAAGAATCTATTTCAGTAGGTCCCTTACCACGAATATCATCAGAGGGCGCTCAAACTTGAAGGCACATTTCTGGAAATTTTGAGGTGATTGTCGCGAAAATAGCCTAATCAGAACTTGAAATCGGCACATTAAAATGTTCTGATTTTTTCATCCCTAGATAGATCCAATGATATAGATTCACCACCAATACTTGGAATCACACGAATTTGACCAGAATTCATTAGAGACATGATTTGTTGAACCCTCAACAGTTCTACCTCTGAAACTCACTACAACCATTACCAGATTATTGAGCGATTCCACAGGTAAGAGGTGTAATATGTCAAGGCCCACCTAATGGTCTTGGTCCAGTGGTCATTGGCCCTCCGACAGTGACTCACGCGCCATTCTAGTGGGCTGGCAATGTAGGATATTTGTGAGAGAATTTTAGAGAGAAAGTTGGGAGAGTACTTTGTTGTATTTTTAAGACGTTTTAAATTTGACGATGTCCTTGATGCCTTACAAAATATGCCTCCACGAAGAGGCCCTCAACCAAGGCAAACCCCAGTTAATAAGGGCCAACTCCCTCAAGAGCCTATGAGAGAGCTAGTTTCTGAAGATGAATTCCTGACTTCCTTTGCCATTCTTGCCTAAGTGGTGATTAACCAGGCTAGGCGGGCCAATCCTCCTCCTTATGTCTCACCTTTGACTGCTAGAGTAATAAATTTTACCCGAATGAATCCTCCGGAATTTTACGGGTTAAAAGCCGATAAGGATGCTCAAGAGTTCATTTATGAACTCTCTAAAGTGTTGACTATCATGGGATGACTTCAGAAGAGAAAGCTTAACTCTCTACCTATCAGTTAAAGGATGTAGCTTAAGTGTGGTACACCCAATGGCTGATGGAGAGGATTAGTGATGATGGGGTTAGTTGAGAGCTCCGACGATCATATATAAACCTAGTTCTCTAATACTAAGCTTTTCACCACCCGAGCTTAGGGCCTAAAAATAACATGGCAAATGGTAAATCGAGAATCACCAAAGAAGCCTCAAAGTGTCTACATACACATAATTAGTTTGGATGTGCATAGTAAGACAATAAAAATATTATTCTAAAGGATGGGATAGTATGACTCACGCTATGGGGATGTCATAGGGATGGGAATTTTCATGGATTCACATAGAACATAGCACATAAAAACTAACGCGCGGGTAAGTATGACTCATGCTATACTTTCAACATTACCACATCTCATTAATTACATATCATCATCCCATCAACATCAATAGATAACCATAACGTAATTTCTATAAACAAGTAACAGAAAAATCACCATTCCATACATAGAGTGTACATGATGTTCAATGATGCTTCTAAGTCATAGAATAGGATGGGGCCAAGACATGTCCCGAGATAACCCTAAAAGTAAATACATAATAGAATAGCATAATAGGTAGATAGAAGGTGGCTTGTCCTTGAATAATAGGCCTGATCACAAGCAACTCTCACAATTCAAGCTAACCACAAAGAGGTGGATGAAGATAGTCTCCAGTCCTTACATGGTTAGATCATGTAGGAAAAGAGTAAGCATTAGTACATTTGAATGTACTAAGTGTGGGACATGAAATGCATATGAACTCATTAAAACTACATTCAATGTTAGATGACGAAGGCACATACATAGAAAGAAGTATATATATTGAGAAGAGTAACATATCAATGTGCCATGAAATCCCTGATGCATGAAATGCTATAATCCTTAATTATAGTGGGGATGTGACCTTAACTGACATCTCAAATCCATGTAAGCTAGTACATGAATTCACCCCATGAAAGCCTCCCATCAAATGAGAGTAGACTACTTCCCAAAAGTAGCCTACACCACACCTTACAAACTCATCTTTTCGGTGTGATTGTCACCTTCCTTATGAACTCATCTTTTTGGAAAGATTTTAATTAATAATAGAATCATCACTAAAAGGGGCAAAAAATATGAACCTACGCTGGCACGTAGTTTTGGTCTTGGGTATTGGACCCTTAGAGATAGCCTTCCTCCCACAAGTTTGCTTAGTGCTAAGTCATCATACCAAGAGAATACACATACATCTACGTGCTTTTAAAAGAGGCATAAGTCCTTTCAAATTATTTTAATACATACTTAGGTTTAAAAGCCATACATACTTCATAATCATGCATACTTAGCTAAATAGCCAAATCATACTTCATATTGTTGTCATACTTTTATGCTTAGGAATAGCTTATTCATACTCATACATGTTGGTGTAAACACCCATAGTTTCTCAAGGTGCCAAATCATAGACATAATGTGCTCACAAGTCATTTTATAACTGTACTTTCATCAAAATTATATTCATCTACATAATTGGGTCTTAACCCACATCATAATCGTCATGAAAATCAATACTCATGTATGCATATGCTATGAATGATGAGAGAGTAGCATGGACAATAGAGATTATCAACACTGTAATATGTAATCCAAGTAAATCCATGAAAAAATTCATATTTAAATTATACTTGAGATTAGCCTTACCTAAGTCAACATTAAAAAAGGACATGCATATTCAAACCTTCATAATATCCATGCAATTCAATATATTAAGGTTTAAATAACTTTAACAATGTCAATTAAATACAACCCTTATCTCAATTGAATCAAATCAACGTTAATTTAAAGACCCATATTCAAAGTAAGCTTGCAATTAATAAATCAAAGAGTAAAAAGTGTTGGGTGTCTTCAAGGTTAAAAGGGACCATGAATAAATCGTACATACCTTATATAATTTAGAAGAATCAAGCAGAAATTCATTAAAGAAGAAGACCCTTCCTTGAACTCCAAGTTGAATCTCTAACAGTACACTTGGGAGGAGTTCTAGAAGACAGAATTCGATTATTCTAAGTGTTATGAACGAATTTAAATAATAATGGAGGAGTATAGGTCCTGTCAAGGCTTTAGGAAAGGTTAGAAAGTCACAAATCACCCTTAGAAATCATCAAAATTATGATAAAGTCATTAATGAAATAAGCTTGAAAAAGAGTCTAGGTGGCCCGTGGAAGAGCACCACGGCTCGTGAAGAGGACAACGGACCGTACAAGGGTCCATGATAAGGGTCTTTAGATATTTAGCAAAATTTCGAACAAGGTTATTTCCACTGACGGCTTCATGATTCATACAAAGCCCTACGGTTTTTACAAGTTCTAGTACAAAGATCCATGTTTTGAGATGGTGATTTTATACTTAAAAAGTTTCTTGACTAACACCATCATAAGATCCCACCATGAGTTGTGGTGCATTGCACGGCTCATCCGAGGGGTTGTGGTGGGTTACCTAGACCCCACAGTGGCTTTCAGGCCAAGGGAACCTACCACGACCTACTTTCATGTCCAGTGGTGAGCACCACTAGTCGTGAAGGGCTCAGGGAAGGGCCACTTTGTTTTTCACTCCACCATAAGTCTAAGCACACCACACACAAGGGAAAGGGCCACCCTTAGGCAGCCTCCATGGCTCGTGGAGCTTTCCACGACTCGTGGATGTGACCATAGAGTTTTACCTTGGTAAAGAAACTCCCAAAACCTTTACTATTAAGCGTCAATAAAGTCTCACAAAATCTGGGTCCTTACCGTTGAATTGGGAAAAGTATTTTTTTATGGTGAAATAAGGTATTCTATCATGGCACAAAATCTCCATTAAAGGTATCGAGGTAGATAAGGCCAAATTTTAGATTATTGAGATGCTCCCCTCACCTGCCTATATAAAAAGGTATGAGGAGTTTCTTGGAAAGTATAGGATTCTATAGACGGTTCATAAAAGACTTTTCAAAGATTGTACATGCTTTGTGCAAGCTACTTTAGAAAGAGGCCAAGTTTGTATTTGATGATACTTTCCTCAAAGCTTGATAGGGCTTGAAGCAAAGGTTGATATAAGTGCCTATCATTGTTGCATCAGATTGGACTCAACCATTCGAGATCATACATGATGCAAGTAGGTTAGCACTTTGTGTATTTTAAGACAACATAGTGAGAAGATATTACATCCCATCTACTACGCCAGTAAAGCCCTTAATGTGGCACAAAAGAATTTTGCTGTCATAAAGCAAGAGTTACTCGTAATGGTCCATTTGAGAAGTTGGGGTCATATCTGTAGGGAACCAAACTCATTGTGCTTACTGATCATTCGATATTGAGATACTTGATGGAGAATAAGGATGCTAAACTAAGGTTGATTCGATAAGTACTTCTTCTTCAAGAGTTTGATTTTTGAGATGATTGACAAAAAGGGGATGGAGAATCAAGTTGCTGATTGTCTATCTAGACTTGAAGATGAGGCTATGAAAATGTTTGAAGCTGGGTTAGAGATCAACGATGCGTTCCCTGATGAGAGAGTATTGTCTATATCATATGATTTGAAACCATGGTTTGTAGATTTTGCAAACTAATTGGCCAGTGATGTTGTACCACTAAATTTAACTTTCCACTAGAGTCATAAGCTCATGTCTAATGCGAGGATGTTTTTCTGGGATGAACCATATTTGTTTTATGTCTGTGTATTTGGGATTATCTATCGCCTGTATTCCTGATGTGGGGATGTTAGCATTCTAGAGGCTTGTCATTCGTCATTAGTCAATGGGCATCATAGTAGTATTCCGACATCACATAAGATCTTGCAGTGTTGCCACTTGTAATGACTTGGTTGGTCATCTTGGTCTTATCTATGAAAATTACTATTTTGCCCTTTCGTAAATTTCTTTGGGACTAATTTGAACTATTTGTATGGTTGGGATTGAAATCTTGAGTTTTACAAGATGAAAATATGAGTTTTGGTATTTTTGTTAATTTAAGTTGTTAAGAAAGTGAGATTTTGTGCCATTCTGAGTTTTGAGTATCAAATTGGGGATCCATTAATTCTATTAGCTCCCATAAAATCAAAAATTAACTATGAGAAGTTACATAATTGAATTTGGAGTTAAAATGAGGTTTTTAGGCAAAAAGTTGTGATTTTAGTCGTTTTAAGAACCAAATTTGACTTTGGTCAGCATTTAGAGTTTAGAAGCTCGGATCAAAATTCTTAAAGTTTCATTAGGTTTGGATGGTGAAACTAACGCTAGAAATAGTCTCATAATAATTCTTGGAGTTGTTGTGGGAAAAGTTTGTTATTTTGAGTTTTAAACTAGTTTTATCAATTTGCATTGGTAAATGTGGCGAGGTGGCCATAAAACTAATTTCTGATGGTCCCGTTGAGTTTGGATTGCTGTTTCTAGTATGAATACATATTTGGTGTATGAAATTCTGAGTTCAGATGAGTTTCAGGGGTCTGTTCCAAGTATGGGAATTAGAATTGGCATTGCCAATTTATGTTGATATCTAGTGCAGGTGTCCCTCACCTCTATGTTCGTGCCTCTCTCCATGCAATCGGTGAAGGTCAAACCCTTTGAGCTCCATATTCATGGATAAGGGCCCGTGTTCACGGAGTGTTGGCTATCTTAGCCCCCGCGTTTGTGGTTCCATGTCCATAATCGTGGAGTAGTTTTTACACCTGAAAAGTTTTAAACTCGTAAAACAACATTTCTAGTCCATTTTTGAACTTCCATGCTTTTTGAGGTGATTTTGAAGAAAGCTTTTCGAAGAATTTTGTTGGGTAAGCATTTCTAACATTAAACTAATAATTTTTTATGAGTTTTATCTTGATTTTGTCCTTGAATTCATGACATTGAACACCCACAGTTGGAGATTTTTAGACTATGATTTTCAAACTTTAAGTCCTTATTTCTTACTTGATTGAAACTTGATTTTAATGGGATTTATACTCATAAACTCTATTTTTTGTGTAGAACTTGGTTTTAAAGTTATTTTTCAGATTTAGGAACTTTGGATTTTAGCCCTAAAATTGACTATTTTGCCCCTAAGCCTAATTTATGCTAATATGGGTATCAAAATTCTTGTCTTGATGAGTACAATCTATTGTGGATAATGATTGATCGATCCAGGGATTATTTGGAAATTTGAGTTGATTTAAAGCTTGTCTGAGTGCAGTTTTGGCATCGAGGTAGGTTCGGCTAAGCTTATGGAACTGGATTTGAGTTATTGATCATGTTCATGGCGTAATTGTGCGATTTATATGGATAATTTTGTAATTGAGTTGATTTGTTGGTATAATGATGGGAAAGTGATTTTGGTTGAGCCGAATTGTGGTATAATTTTGATCCTATTGATGATCTGAGAAGAAATATAATGGAACGATGATGATTTTATATAAAATGTCTCAAAGTGAGACTTATGAGACTAATTAGGATGAGTGACGTCTGGTATCATTGGTATTCCTTTATAGTTGGGATGAGTAAGGTCCAATATTATTGATATACTTGTATTTTTGGGATGAGTTAGGTCGAGTATTGTTAATATTCTTGTGTTATTAGTATGATTTAGTTCCAATCCTTTTGACACTCTTCACTATTGATATAATTATTATGATCTACAACGTTATCACAGTTTAGGCATTAGTTGTGACACTTGATATTACTCTTTAAGTCCATATGATTATTATGAGTTTAATGGATTGGTATTCCAGTTGTAATGCTATTCTACAGGTTTACATGTGTATTTGTGTTACACTGTTGATTTATATCTATTGTGTGTTTCTACTGTCATCCCTTGACCCGGGTAGGATGCAAGGGCATTATGATTCATATCCGTACCACCCCCTTGACTTGGGCAGGAGGCAAGGGTAAGATTCATACTTCATATACCTTGACCATGGGCAGGTGGCAAAGAGTTGGCATCATGATATACCTTGACTATGGGCAGGTGTCAAGGACTTGACATCATTATATCCCTTCACTATAGGCAGGTGGCAAGGTTGTGGCATTCTGATATTACCTTGACCACGGGCACGTGGCAAGGTTGTGACACACCTGGTATTTGGATTGATAAGTTGTACATCATATTCACTATGATGATCCCCAATTTGGAACCTTGGGATCAGAAATGTTGGCCTGAAAAATAACTGAGAACCTAGTTTACGGGACCACTTACTACCTGTAAGTTGTTCTACGACTCGTAAGATCAGTTCTTAAACATAGAATTTCAGGAAGTGAACAATTTTCCAAGTGACGGGGGGGGGGGGGGGGGGTAATCCATGTACCATGTTATGGCTCGTAGGGTATCTTATAGCTCGTAGAAAGGTTCATTAGTGAAACTCCATACCTGAAAGAAAATTGGAGTTTCTAGGAAGGTGACTTATGAGTTATCACATGGCCTGTGGAATGTAATACAACTTGCATAATGTTTCATGGAAAAAGGTCAGGAATAAGACGAAAATTTAGCTAAGTGAGAAAGGACTCTACGAGTCCAACCACAACCCATAACTAATTGCATGGCCTATCCTTTTTTTGATTTAGAAAAAGTCAAATTTCAGGATTATGAGGTGTTCCATTAGACGAAGGGACTTACGGCTCATTAATCAATCTACAACCCGTGATCGGGTCCTCGTAAATGGCTTTCAACAGTGTTTAATAAGGGGTGATTTGGTCACTTCCATCAATTCTATTCCAAAACCTTGTCGTTTTAGGGACAGAAAAGGAACCTATAGAAGCCTTCAAGCCCTAATTTCCATCTTTTTACACTCTAAAATTCTTTAAGGAAAAATAGGTCCTCAAGAACTCTCAAGAACAAGTCTAGGGTTTCTAAGTTTCTTCTTAAGTCTTCAATTTCGATTCTCTCTAGTTTCCCAGGTATGTGAGTTGATTTATGGGCATCCTTTCACCCATAAAGTTCCCTACTATGTATTTACCTTTCTTTAAGATCCTCAAAATCTAAATGCATGCTTATGATGATTTTATGCTTCTTATGTTATTATATGATACTCATAAAGTGCTTTGACTATTTTGCCAAGTAAAAATATGTATATCGTTGAAGTATGATGTTGATTCCATGATGGGTTTTAATATGATTAAGGTTGCATGATTTTGATGTTCTTTGTTAAATAAATCTTTTAAGATATGTGATTTATGAGTGTTCCATGCATCAATAAGCCCACCTTATTTTCAATGAGAATTTTGTATGAATTATGACAACTAGGGTATTCATGAAGAGCTTCAAATTTAAAATTTACCAAAGATACACATACGATGATTAGTACCCTAAAAGATGCTTAATAAAGATTCTTAAGTTTGAGCTACTCCTAAGATTGCTACTTATAATTCTAAGAGTATGTTTTAAAGAATTCCATGTCCCTAACTATGTGCCATCATTGGAGCCTTATAGGCTAGGCTAGTGGATCTACATAGGCAAAAAGTTATGAAATATGCAATTGCAAGTTACTAAGTTTTGGATATCCACCGTCGCAAATAGATTTCCCTTTTCCCAATAGAAGAGGTTCATTAGATTCTATGTAGTATCTCACATGGTCTTACTATTAGTTATGGTCCATTACCACAGGTTTATATGATCTTATGATATGTCTTTGTTTCCTTATGCATTGTCTCATATTGACATGAGCCATATTTCTTGTGTATGTCTAAGCTTATTTCATGACTCCTTAATTTTATGTAATACTTATATATTATGTTTAAATATGATGGCATTACGATTTCATCCGTGCATTGCATATCACATACTTAGTACATTCTAACATACTAACACATATTTACCTGCATGATTTAACCATGTAAGGACATGTACTCCTCCATCGGCTCATGGCTAGTAGTTGACGTTCAAGACTAGCTTATTGTTGTGGTGGACCCTTAGTTCAGGACTTCACCTATTTTTCACTCCTTTATGTATTTTGTTTTTTTACAATGTATTTATGGCCCCTTTGATGCTTTTACTTTCTATGTTTTCTATTATAGATGTTCTTTCTATTTGATGAAAACTGACCTTATCGGTTCTGTTCATATGTATTAACGATATGCTTATGGATAGAGGATATTCATCTAAATTTCTACTTTTTAATGTTGCTTCATTGCATAAGTCCTACAACCCCTTCCCCTTAAAGTTTCTACAATATGTTTATATTTAATGCCTATGAATGCTTCAGATACTTAAATGGCTTAGGTGAGGTGCCTCTGGATATCTCATTCCCTATTGATAACTAGTCCCCTAGGTTGTGTTGTTACAAACTTGGCATTAGAGCACGAGGTTTTAAAATGTTCAACAGATGTCCATGCATACCCCATAGCATTGTCTCGTTCAAGGTTGTGAAGCGTGCCACTATCTTGAATGAGATGATTTAGGAAAATCTTCCCTTCATTCTCATTCAGTGTCATGCCTTAGAGTTGAGTAAGGTTTTCCGCTAGCTAACAACAGGCTTTTATTTCTTTCTAGATCATGCTGCCCCAAAGAGCTCCCCACTAACGAGGCATTCCGGAACAACAAGTCCCTCTACACCAACAAGGTAAAGGAGTATCTCATGCGGAGTTTAGAGCCGCATTTATGGAGTTGGCCCAAGAAATTGCTAACCACACCAATAGGGAGATGGCTGTACCTCCTCAAGTGCCTACCCTAGCCTTCAGAGTCCATGACTTCATGCGGATGAAACCGCTGAAATTCTATGGGACAAAGGCAGATGAGGAACTCATTGAGTTTATTGAAGAGGCCTATTGGGTTGCGGCGGTGATGGGTGTGCCTTCGTATGATGAAGCCGAGTCCGTGGCTTACCAATTTTTAGAAGTAACCAAGATTTGGTACGAGTAGTGGGCCGACGAGAGGGGCTAAGAAGCGTTCCCATTAGTTGGGAGGAATTCAAGTGTTCCTTCTTGGACAAGTTCTTCTCCATTGATCTTAGGAGGTGAAGGTCCAGGAATTCATCAACTTGAAACAAGAGAGCATGAGTGTGAGGGAGTATGCCCTCAAGTTAACCAAACTGTCCAAGTATGCTCCATTCATGGTCACGGATCTAAGGGCTCATATGAGCAAATTTATTTTGGGTGTCTTCGAGTTGGTCTCCAAAGAATGCAAGACGACGATGTTCGTCAAGCAGATGGACATTTCCCACCAAATGACATATGCAGATCAAATCAAAGAGGAGAATCTCCGAGAAATGACAAGGGAGTCCAAGCGGGCTCGTGTAGATGGTGGGAACTATTTTCTCCAAAGGAGTGGTGTCTACGACAACTCAAGGTGGCACGAGGAAAGGATCTAGCAACACTCCTCCTTCTTGAAAAGACAAAGGGGTTTCCCCAAAGCCCTAAAGTCCTAATTGCTTCAAGTGTGGAAGACCCCATAAAGGGGAATGCTTAGCTAGGTCTAATGGTTGCTTTACTTGTGGCAAGCCTAACCACCATGCAAAGAGTGTAGAAGTGAAGGAACAAGACCGAAGGGCCAAAGGGGTCAAGCTCAAGGTGCCCCAAGAGCCAACTAGTTTTATGCCCTTCTCAGTTATCATGAGGATAAGGAAGCCCCAGATATGATCACCAATATGTTGCGAGTTTATGATTCTGATGCATATGAAATTTTAGATCGAGAAGCAAATTTTCCCTTTTTAACCCCATTCATTGCATATAAGTTTTATGCATGTCCTGAAGTCCTGCATGAACCTTATGAGGTGAGTTACCCCATGGGTGAGTCTATCAAATCCCAAAGAGTCTATAGGGATTGTCTCATTTCTATTCTGCATAAAATAATCCTATGCAATTTAGTTGAGCTCTCCATGGTAGAATTAGATGTAATTTTGGGGATAGATTGGTTGCATGCTTCCTATTCCTCCATTGATTCTAGAACCCATAGGGTTGAATTCCAATACCCTAATGAGCCAATTTTTTAATGGGAGGGTAGCAACTTTTCATGTTGGTGTTCAGTTTATTTCTTTTGTTAAGGCACACAATATGATTTCCAAAGGGTGTATCTACCACTTGGCTAGGGTCACATATTTCTCTACTAAAAGGTCCTTCTCTTGAGTTAGTCCCTATTGTAAATGATTTCCCTGATTTTTTCATAGATGAGTTATTACGTTTCCTCCCCAAATGCGGGTTAGACTTTGGTATAGATCTTTTGCCCGATACTCAACCTATCTCAATCCCTCCTTAAAGAATGGCTCCTGCGAAATTGAAATAATTGATGGAGAAACTGAAGGATCTCCTGGAGAAGGGTTTTCTCTGACCTATTTGGTCTCCATTGGGTGCCCTGGTGTTATTTGTAAAAAAGAAGGACGCGTTGCTATGTATATGCATCGATTACCGACAACTAACAGGTCACCATCAAGAATGATTATCCTCTCTCCAGTATAGATGATTTGTTTGGTCAACTACAAGGGGCCACCTATTCTACCAAGATTGAATTGAGATCCGATTATCACCAATTGAGCGTGAGAGACATTGACATCTCTAACACAACTTTCTAACCTAGGTTTGGTCATTTTGAATTTTTGGTGATGTCATTTGGCCTCACTAATGCACCAGCAATATTAATGGACCTCATAAACAGGGTTTTCAAGTCTTACCTCAACATGTTTGTTGTGGTGTTTATTGATGATATTGTTATCTATTCCCGAGGTGAGAAAGAACATGTGGAGCACTTGAGGGTAGTATTATAGACCTTGACGAATAGAAGCTCTATGACAAGTTTGACAAGAGTTTTGGCTAGATGAGGGCATATAACATCTAGAGAGAGCATCAAGGTTGATCCTAAGAAGACAGAGGCGGTAAGAAACTGGCCAAGGCTATTGATTCCTACTGACATAAGGAGTATTTTAGGTCTAGTTGGTTACTATAGACGGTTTGTGCAAGACTTCTCCACAATTTCATCTCCACTCACCATGATAACTTTGAAGAAAGCTAAGTTTTTGTACACGGATGAATGCCAGAGGAGTTTTCTGACCTTGAAGGATCGGTTGACATTAGCCCCTGTATTGACTTTTCTAGAAGGTAAGGATAGGTTTATTGTGTATTGTGATGCATTCAGGATTAGGTTGGGATGCATGCTAATGCTAAATAATAAAGTGATTGCCTATACTTCAAGGAAGTTGAAAGTATATGATAAGAATTACCCGACTCATGACCTTGACCTCACGGCGGTGGTGTTTTCCTTAAAGATTTGGCAACATTACTTGTATAGAGTTCATGTGGATGTTTTTACTGACAACAAGAGTCTCAAATATGTGTTCACCCAGAATGATCTCTACTTAAGGCAACGGAGGCGGTTAGAGCTACTTAAGGATTACGATATGAGTGTGAAGTACAACCCTAGAAAAGCCAATATGGTAGCTAACGCCCTTAGTAGGATTTCCATGGGTAGTGTATCCTATATAAAAGATGATGGAAAAAGAGAGTTGGCTAGAGATGTTCCTAGGTTGGTAAGACTGGGACTGAGATTGAGTGAGACAGTAAATGGTGGTGCAATGGTTCTTCATGGGTCAACAACTTTTCTGATTGATGAGGTTAAGGCTAAGTAAGATCTTGATCCAACATTGGTTGATTTGAAAACGTTGGTGAAAGATGGAAAGGTAAAGGTCTTCTCACAAGAGGGAGATGGTGGACTCCGATATCAAGAGAGGTTGTGCGTACCCAATTATGACTAGTTAAAGAAAATGATCATGCAAGAAGCCCATAACTTTTCATATTCTATTCATCCCTGCACTACCAAGATGTATAGAGACTTGAAGGAGATTTATTAGTGAAATGGGATAAAGAAGGTCATTGCCCTTTGTGTCCGAATGTGCCAATTGCCTGCAGGTCAAAGTTGAACATTAAGGGCAGGGTAACCTCGCCTAGGACATTGATATCCCTACTAGGAAGTTGGAATAGGTTAACATGGACTTTTTACTTGGGTTTCCAAAGACCAAAACGTGCTTTGACTCCATATGAGAGATAGTTGGCCGCACGACAAAGTAAGCTCATATCTTGCTGGTCAAGACTACATTTAGTGCTAAGGACTATGCCCGCTTGTATATCCAAGAGTTAGTGAGGTTGCATGGAATTCAATTATCCATCATATCGGATCTTGGAGTTCAATTCACTTCTCACTTTTGAAAGTCCTTCCAAAGAGGACTTGGCACTAGAGTGAAGTTCAGTATGACTTTTCATCCTAAAACCAATGGGCGAGGACTATTCAGACGTTGGATGATATGTTGAGAGCTGTCGTACGTGTTGTAATTCAAGAGAAGTTGGGATGAACTTCTGCCACTTATCGAGCTTTCCTACAATAATAGCTTTCATACAAGTATTCTGACGTTCAAAGCATATTGTACAATAGTCGATGTAGATCACCCATTGGGTGGTTCAAAGTCAATGACGTAGAACTGATAGGGCCGAACTTGGTGATGAATTGTATGGAGAAAATCAAAAGCATAAGGGAGAAATTGCAAACAACCCAAAGACGTCAAAAGTCCTACTCTGATATAATAGAAAGGGATCTTGAGTTCCAATTTATTGATTGAGTCAATTTGTATCTCTAATGAATGGTGTTCTCTAGTTCGCTAAGAAGGGTAAATTGAGTCCTAGATATGTGGAACTTTAGTTACAGATTTCGGTAGCCACCTTTTATTTTTGGCACCCTCTTGAGTTACTTTTAGTATAATATATAATACCCCCTTTAGTATGTCGGTCCCAAGACTTAGAGACACCTTATAAACTCCCTCATAGCTGTATATTTTACAAAAATCATGAAAACAATAAGTTCCTTTGAGCAAAAATCAAGAAACCCCTATCCTTTGATAAGTAATTAAGTACTATCTTGAAACTTTGTAACGTTTAGTAATTGTGGAATATCTCATGGTTATAGCTATGTTTGTGGTGTGTAAATATTTTTTGCAAAGCTATTCAGATTTCTAAACCTTTTATGTTTATGTAAAATTCTAAATATGCTTGTATGGTACTGAAAAATGGGATGAAACATAGTGAATATTTTGGCCAGTTTTTCTGTCTAAGAAGCCTTCTATATACTGCTATTTAGTATTTTAAGCATATCTTGATGTGTGAGTGGTATGTTGCGATGATTATTAGTTCCTTACAACTCTAAAACATTTATCTACAACTCTTACTTTCATGTTGTGATCTATGTTTATAGTTATGGATATGAAACAGTGGATATAATTTAGGACAAGTCCTGTCCGGATTCATGATTAGAAATCCATTGTGTGCACCTGTAAGTGTTTCAATTATAAATTCATGTAAAAGGGGTATTTTGAAGTGATTCTTGATTTTTTACAACCTAAATGCATATGCAAACATCTTTTATGTAGACTGAAAACCCTAGTTTTTCCATTTACCAATTCAAAATCTAGTTACGATGCAAGGTAGTAAAGCTGCACAATAAAGTGTGATTTGCATAATTGGGGCACAGTTTCGGTATCTATCTTGTTAGTTTTCACCTGTTGAAAGTGCTAAATATTAAATGAGCCTTTGAATTGGGTGTTAAGGTCCTTACCCTCTTGTACAATCTTAAGGTAATTGTTGAAGAAATTGATGTCGTTTTGATCCATGACTTCAACTCGATAGGGTCATTGAGTGCTAAAACGTTAAGGTTCGTGTAAAAACATATTGTTGTGATTTTGTTACCTTCTAGTACATTCGAATGTTATCTTATTATTTCAGCTATGTTCCTTTCATCTTTTCTAGTTGCGTTGATATAGTTTGAAACTTGCAAGGAACTCACTTAATTCACCCATTTGTATAGATTGCATGATCACTTGACATTCTTGTGGACTTTGTCCTTCTCGTGGCTGTGACTTTGTCACTATTTGCATGCTTTTTGTTCGGATCAATTGCCATCTTGAGTGTGAATTTTGGTTCATCCTAAGTATGGAAGCGGTCCATTTTAAGTACGAAATAGAAAGCCACTCTTAATATCTTCTTACTTCTCTTGATTATTGGGTTTTATCTCTTCATGATACAAGGCCTCGTCCCTTGTTGATACTTGATTATATTTGGTGTGAAGGCATGACATACATATTGGGCGAGCTTTTTATTTGACTATCTTATAAAAATGCTTCCAGGAACTATTGACACTTAGAACTTTAAATATCATACTTCATACTATTGATCTATTTGTTCACTTGGTCTACTTATTATATTACATTTTTGTTTCCTTGACATAAGAAAGGTAAATTTAGGAATCTAACAGTTTTAGCTTGTAGCTTTTACACTACTAAGCTTTATGCCTAGCGATAATTGTTTCTATCGTAGGGAATACCTAAGCTGATGCTTGAGGATGACCATTGAAGATAAATTATGGGAGCTATGTAGAAGATCACATTTGCATTTAGACATATATATAGTAGTTTTGGGAGATGGACCTGATTCTCTAGTTGCATATGTATGTGTAAATTTGAAAGGCTTGTGTAAATTACGAAACCAAGCTTTGTAACTTAAAGTTTTGGCTTGTTTAGTCAAGTTGGAGCCAACGAGCCTATTTTTATATTAAATTATAAGTCATTTTAAGATGATTGTATGAAATGAAAACTAGTAAGTTTAAAGTCTTTGTATTTTAATATTGGTAATAATTTTTTTTTTCAGCGTGTACTACTATAGTATGGGTAATGTATAAAAATATCGCAAGATATGAGTTTCAATTATTTTGAAAATTGCTTACGGTATAAACTAGAACCTGGAATCAACTAAACTACCTCTAAGACAAAATTCCATACCTGTAACTATTTTTGATTCATCATTAAATTATGAGTAATAAGCTGCGTATTAAACTCTTAATATTACAACGAGTATTATGTAAGTCTACATTGTACAAAAGTGGCATCCTCCCACGAGGGTTGCTATAGACATTCTTTCTTTGATGGAAGCTGACCTTACTAGTTTCCTTCGTATGTATTAGTGTTATACTTATGGAAAGATGATGTTCTTTTAAATTCACTACTTTTTAATGTTGCTTCATTGCATAAGATGACCCATAGCCCCTTCCCCTTATGTTTTTCACAATATTTTTCTATTTAATGCTTATGAAGCTTGAGATGCTTAGATGGCTCGGGTAAGGCACCTCCGGGTATCTCATTCACTATGTGAGGACTAGGCTACTAGGTCTGGTCGTTACATTCACATTATGGTTATATTGTATTTATGGGTTCTTGAGGATATCTTAGCTCATTATTATTGTGTTTTAACCTTTTTGGATGCAGGGATAGGGTTCTTCGTTATTACACACTTGTTTCAATTTCTCTTATCTAGTCGGTTGAACCTACTGACTATATTTCGGTGTACTCACCCCTACTCTATTTCATCCCTGTGGATGGAGCATAAGGACCTACACATAGTAGCTAATTCGCTCTAGTTGGTCTTCAATACATCCGTCCAGATCATTCCGGTGAAGCCTAGTCTTCAAGTCGCCGTAGATCATTGGGATTTACTTCATTTTTCTTGACAGACTTGTATTAGGTTCTATGAGGTAGCCTTTTATTTTATTTGAGACATGTGTATTTACATTCAGTACTACTTTAGATGCTCATGTACTCATGACTCTAGATTTTGGATTTTGTTATGTTATGTTTGAGATAGTTCTGTTTTAATTCATTTTCATTTAGTTGTGATTCCTTTTGGATCGTGACAATAGTATTGGCCAACTATCCACCAAGATGCCCATGACTATGCTAAATCTTATGACAAGTGCCAAAGAGAAGGTTGAGTTTCCCAAAAGGTTGAGCTCTCACTTAACCCCATTATGGTTATTAAGTTATTTGATGTCTGTGGTATAGACTTTATGGGGCCGTTCATCAGTTCATATGGGACTAAGTATATCTTGGTTGCTGTAGATTACATTTCAAAGTGAATGGAAGCAGTTGCACTTACTAACAATGGAGGTAAGAGCGACACAACATTCCTCAAGAGGAACAACATCTCGCGGTTTGGCACTCCTCGGGCAGTCATAAGAGATGGAGGTTCTCACTTTTGCAATAGGTTGTTCAAAGCTCTACTAGAGAATTATGAAGTGAAACATAGTGGGGCAATGCCTTGCCATCCACAAACAAGTGGGCAAGTTGTGGTCTCCAATAGGAAGATTAAGCAGATTTTCTCTAAGACAGTGAATGCGAACCTAATAGATTGCTCATGAAGGCTAGCTGTTGCATTATGGGCATACCAGACTTCATTAAGAATTCCCATAGATATGTCTCCTTACCAAATTATTTTTTTGTAAAGATTTCCACTTACCTGTATAGCTTGAATAGAAGGTGATTTGGGCACTTAAGAAGCTAAACTTTGATTGGAATAATGCGGCTACTTCAAGGCTGAGCCAACTCAGTGAACCTGATAAGTTTCGGTTGACGGCATATGAAAGCTCAAATTGGTGCAAAAATGGATGAATTTGTATCATGATCGTTACATTGAGCACCGTCAGTTTGCAACAGAGGGCTTGGTTCTATTGTACAGTTCAAGGCTAAGGTTGTTTTCTAGAAAACTCAAGTCCAAGTGGTTGGGTCCCTTCAAGGTCTTACATGTCTTCAATCACGGGGCTATCGAGTTAGAATACAATGATGGCATGAGGTTCAAAGTCAATGGCTAGAGAGTGAAACCATACTTTGGCAATACAGACGAAGTCAAAACAGTTTAAGTATGGATGCTTGGTGAAGTCTGAATAACCAAATAGTCTAAGCCGTATCGTGATAATAAATCAGGTGCTACTTGGGAGATAACCCAAGATATTAGTTGTAGTTTTCATGTATTTAAGTTAAATTTTGATTTTAGAATCATAGGTGGTTTAAAGTTTAAGTTTTTATAGTATTTGTAGACTTACAAGTAGGAGAGTTATAGGGTAATGATTTTTTTAAATGCGTAGATGCAGGAACAGGATGAATGCAACAAACAAGTCCCAAAAGTGAGAAAATTAGGCTCTACTAATCAATGTATGGGTCATGGTTCATACCATGGCCCGTAGCACGAGCCACAGAACCAATTTCATAAAGTAGGAAATTTTAAACTTAAATTCCAAGAACAAACTTTATAGTCCATAAAAAGAACTATCGACCGTGAATAGGGTTTGTGAATCTTAGGTACATTTTCAGGACATTTGCTTAGTGGTGGATGTATCTACGAACACAACCTATGGGCCATCAAAAATTCCATGGTCTGTGGTAGAATTTGTGTATTCCAGGTCTTAAAAAGTGGCTATTGGAAACCACAATATCACGGGCCATAGAACCAGTAACGGTCTATAATCAGGGTTTTATGGAAGCAAACCACCTGATTCAACCAGACCAGGTGAAAGGATGAAGAAGGGGGTAAACTAAATATACCCCTCAATTCTCACAAAATAAAAAAATTCCAAACACTACCCCTTTTTTCCTAATCTCTGGTCCCCTCCGACCGACCGCACAGTTTTTCCGACCGAAATTCGATTTACTCACCCACTGTTTCAGTGTTGATATCTGGCCACCTAGGGACAACTCCAATTGATTGTTACTGATTCTCTAACACTCCACTTACATTTTTTGGTATGTATTCTCACCATATCTTTTAATTCTGAAATAGGCATTGATATATTGAATTGTTAAAGCTTGTGGAACCATGATTTCATGTCGTAGTTAATTGGATATGTAATAATTGATTGGGTAATTACTGTCAGTTTGAATACTTGGCTTTGAAATTATATTGGATATGTTTTTACCAATGACTATATGATTGAAATGATAAATAAACTCACTAAGAAATTTGCAAATCTCCACTGAGTATTCATGCTTATGTGTTGTGAGGTATGCAAATGGTCTGTGTAATGAAATAGAAGTATTGTACTTGTATTGTATTGTATTGATTAATGCAAAATGAGTTAATTTATATATACCATGTATTGTGTTGGTGAAATGTCTCTTGTTGATTGGTGAGTGTGCAGTTTGGAATGATTTACATTGGGATGGGCATTGGTTTAATTAGATATGGACTGAGAATTTTGTTGGGTATGTGTTAAAATATATAGACTACGTCTGGCATGCTACTGGGCTTTATTTGGACTGGATTTTATTAAAACTTGTTAACTTGAACTGCGCTAAATGTTGTGATATTGTTTATTCATTGTTGACTTGGTTCATTAGCTAAAATGTATAATTTATTTTCATGTTTTTAAGTTTTGTTTGGACTTGGCTTTATCAAGCACGATATGTAAAAAATTCACGAGGGTCTTTTACAGCCCATGGTTCAAAGCATGGGCCGTAATTGCCCCTCATAAATGGGTTCCTGTAACTTGAAAATTTCAAGTTCAATAGGATGAACTTGTTTACTTGTCGTAGTTTAGAGTACGAGATATAAATAGTGCTTGTAGCCTTGACTCCTGCAAAATTTCATTTGGTTAGGTCTGCAACCACGACAAAGTCTACGATATGTGTTTCAATCCATGGTCTTGTGAGTTTGTAATTGCATTTCTAGTAAGTTAAATTACTACTTCATATTTCTACGAAGGCCTTCTATGGTTTGTAGTTCATTCTACTATTCATAGATGGGCTTTCGTACTTCCTTCTGTGTTTAATTTTTCTAAGTTTTTCCTTTTATTTTTGGACATATTTTGACTCATTCATTCTTATATATTCTGTTTTATAGATATCATGGGTCCCAAACTGAGGCGCGAGGACAACAAACTATGAGAGATAGACTCTATGATGAGCTGACAGAGTCAAAGTCTAGTGGATTATTAGAGGAGCTTAAAGTTTATCCTGATGAGGGCTTCATGCCATGACTTACATGTATGGTGTCCCGACAAATAGTTATGGCCTAAACCCAAGGTTCTACAACACATCCTCCATAGTCTTAGGAGGGAGGCTCCAGACAGAGTGATTCTATATAGATGACCTACTCCAATGAGGGTTCACGGTCCAACTCCCATAATAGTGATGGCTAAGCCTCAAAGAAAGAGTATGGATCAGATTTTGAGAGTTTAGACAAGTCCATCACTGCCCCTGTTCATGTATCCGGCCAACTGAGATGATGGTGCATCAAAGACATGACTGCCATTTATTTTGAAGATTTTCACCAAGATGATAGAGGCCGGCACACACGGGCTACATTTGAGGAGCCCTTGATACTTACGTACAGATTTGATGTTGTGCTGATAATCATTGACACATTCGCCCGATACAGGCTAAAGTGGTTAGCAGCACCATTAGGGAAGTACTTCCTGTTGTTGGTCTGTGAGTTGTATGCTTCTTATGCTACTACTATGATAAAGGCCACCTTGAAGAAGTCCAAGCCCATAGCTTAGCCTCGCTTGACTCGAAAACTAGTTCGTGATGTTTCTATCAATCTTTCAGAGACTACTATCAAGTAATTTCTATCTATTCCCGACTACCAAGAGCCTATTTCCAATATTGAGTTTAATTATAGACTGGGGCAGGCATGGGATCGTGATGTGACTAGAGACCTAGCTCAAAAGGTTTCTTTCATTGTGATGTGTGGCAAGCTACATTGGTGAACAAGGCACGGAAGACAACTGGATATCTGGCCTAACGTCTATTATAAAGACCTCGCTCAACTTTGTGGCCATGTTTTGGTGGGCGTGATCTACACGCGCATCTAGATGGCCCAGGTGGATAATAAATTTTTGTTAGACCGTGTCGTTATTGTAGCCAGCATCATAGCTAGATATGACATTGACTTCGCTCGCTATATAGTGAAGGAGGTTCATGAGCTAGTAGTGAAGAGGCAGATATCCTTTCCTTTCCCTTGCCTGATCCACAGGTTATGTATAGATGTAGAGGTAGAGATAATCCCAAATGTCGACCTTATGATTGATGCACAACAAACTAAGGATGTTGGCTTGATAAAGGCCAATGAGAATCCCATTGCACCCAGGCGAGCAACACATCCCACCATCAGATTGCGTGGGATATTAACCAAGGCCTTCACTTCCTAAGGCTGCTACTACTAGTGTTGCTGAGCCTAAGAGAGCCCCACAGACAAGTGTTGAGACAAAAACGGGGCCTATTTCCACATCGTTTGGTACCAGAAGTCATGTTATTACGTTTGTAGCCTGTGGGTATAGTCTACATATTTGTGGATTCTATTCAGACCTTGGCATAACGCCAGGCTTAGATCGAGTCCAGTGGGCTCATTACTACAATAGATCCGATGTTAGGTGTAAAGATCCCCAGTTTAGGAGACTTGAGTATAAAGGTTTTGCTTTAAAATGACCTAAAGTCAGGTTCATGAGGGCAACTTACAGTCTGTAGGTGTACTTACGGGTTATTTGATCAGTCCTTAAACATGAGACTTTAGGAAGGGGGAATATTTCCGAGTATAGGGTAGACCATGGACCAAGTGACCATCCGTAAAATATTTAGGATCCATAGATAGGGTTGTGAGTGAGATTATCAAACATGAAGAAAATTTGGAGTTTGCTGGAAGGTGACCTATATGTTACTAGATGGCCCGTGAAGCAAGGTACGACCTGTAGGGTGTTTCGTGTAATGAGGCCAACAAAAATAAGAAAAATGGATAAGTGTGTAAGGCCTCTACAAGTCAAACCATGAACCATCGATGGTTAAGGCTCCCTCTTTTACCATCCAACAAAAGTCAATTTTTGGGATTTTAGATGTGTTACTACATGAATGGGGCCTACGGACCATGGGTTGACCTACGTCCCATAATCGGGGTTTCGTTGGTTATCTGGCTGTTAATAAAGGGCAGTTTTATAATTTCCTTCATTTTTATTCCTAAACCATGTCATTTTATGAACGAAAATAGGTCCTAAATCAGCTTTAATGCTCTAAGACCACCCCTCATTCCTTCATTCCTTCAATTACTAAAGTTTTCTTTAGGCATTCTTCCTCTAAGAACAAGCTACGACAAACTTAGGTTTTCAAGAATCTTTCCAAGACTTCAAAGTCCAATTTTCCCATGTTTCCCCAAGGTATATGATTTGATTTATGGGTACCCTTCCACCCATAAAGTTCCCTTTTATGTATTCTACCTTTTCTTTAACTTCTTTTAAGGAATTATGCATGCATATGATGATTTCATGATATTTATGTTATTAAATGCTACTCATGACATCCTACAACTATTTTAGTAAGTATATATACATGTTTTGAGCTATTGATGATGACCCTATGGTGGGTTTCAATAATGAAGGATGGGCATTTTTATTGTCCTTAAAATGATAAATTTTCTTATGTATTATGCGATTTATGATTGGCTTATTGAAAAAGCCTAGACCACCTAGTTTTTAAGTAAAGATTTATATGATTTATGAAGATAATTAGGGCATTAAATAAGAGCTTTAAAATTAAGTTTGTCAAAGCTATAATCAAGTCAACAATTGCCCTAAAGATGTTAAAATAGGTTCCCTAAGATGAAAGGACAATCCTCACTCGTTGTTACCTAAGTTCGAGCTACTCTTATTATTCGCTACTTTTGATTCTTAGTTATGTATTAATGATCCAGTGAGATGACTTAGCACTAAGTGGACTTGAGATTGGGAGTCATTCTATTAGTTGAGGCATCACCTCTTAAAACTAAATCTTAATATCCCTAACTGTGTGCCACCATAGGAGCCCTTGTAGGCTAGGCTAGTGGATCCACATAAGTCCATATGTTATGAAAGGTGCAATTGTGAGGTAACTAAGTTTTATACATCTAGCTTGGCAAGTAGATTCCCTTTCTCCCAATGGAATGATTTTATTGGCCTTTTCCGAATAAAGGGAGTTCATTGGATTCCATGTAGTAGCTCACATGGTCTTATGTGTCGGTTATGGTCTACTCCCACAAGTTTATGATTCAATGATATGTTTTTATTACATATGCTTTCTCCTGCATTGATTCTTATTCATATTTAGTCATATTCCTTGTACATGCTTAAGATTACTTATGTATTTATTATCTCAAACATACTTATATGTTATGTTAAGAATGATAGCATTACAATTCCATACATGTGTTGCATCCAAAAAATTAATACATTCCAATATACTAATGCATATATTGTCTGCATAATTTTTTCATGTAGGGAAAAGCACTCCTCCACTGACTCATGGCTAGTACTATGTGTTCAAGACTAGCATTGTTATTTTTGGCGAGCCCTTAGTTCTAGACTCTACCATTATTCTACTCTAACTTATGTTTATTTTTGAGACAATGTATTTGTATCCCTTTTGAGGCATTTAGTTTCTATGTTACACATTTATGGGTTCTTTTCTATTTGATGAAAATGAACATTATCAGTTCTATCCATCGATATAGTAGTTGGTATGCTTATGGACAATTAATGTTAGTTATTTCACTTCTTTTAATGTTGCTTCATTTCTTAAATGACCCATAGTCCCCTTCCCTTTTTTTTTCGCAAATGTTTCTATTAAATGCCTATGAATGCTTGAGATACTTGAGATAGCTTGGGTAAGGTGCTTTCGGGTATCTCATTCGCTGTGTGATGATTAGGTCCCTAGTTCGGGTCATTACATTGGGTTCGTAAGGCCATTTCTAAGACTGAGAAGCGCATGATAGAGTGTTATATGACCATACTTGATCAGACGATGTTAGTTGTATATGTTTGTGTAGATGCATTTTAGAGGCGTATGGAGGATCACCTTAGTTTGACTCAAGTACCTAACTTTTGTGTCGTCCGAACGGAGAACCAATAGCTCAGCAAGGAGATAAGAGCGGTAGCACTAGCACCATTGATGATTCCTATGCCTACTATCACTCTACTGGTGCTGACTTATTAATAGAAAAGCCCATAGTTCCCGCCTCTAGGAATAGGAAATGTACTACAGATGAGATCCAGAGGTGGCTCTATTAAGTGCTTAAAGGAGCGAATGACAACATTTTAAGTCTACAAGACAAGTCTCTATTTTGGATGAGGTGATGCGGTGCACACCCATGAGCATGAGTTAGCATTGGGTGCTCAACCCTCAGTCTAGGTCACCACAATAGAGTTAACCATTCAAGAGGTTTAGAGTGGTGAGTTCCAGATTGACACTGACACTTAGGTTCCCAGGCAAGTAGACTCGGTCACCAACACTAAACTCAAGGTCCCTTCTCCTCATATTGGAGTAAGACTTTTGTCTACTTTGTGCCATCTTGAATCTTTTCCTTATAAGCCTTACTTTTTCCCTAGAATCCATAACCAAATTTGGTCCAATCAAGGCTATTTCACCAACTTAAAACCTTCCAATGGGTTACCTACATCGTATACCATATAGAGCCTCAAATGGTGTCATCTCAATGCTTGAGTGAAAAATATTGTTTTAGGCAATCTCGATGAGAAGTAGATGGTCATTCCAACTTCCTTTGAATTCCAAGACACAATCCCTTAACATGTCCTCTCATATTTGAATAGTTCTTTTGTCTTGCCTATCAGTTTGAGGATAGAAGGCGGTACTTAACTTCACTTTGGTACCAAGACCCCTTTGGAATTACATCCAAAAGTGAGAGGTGAATTGAGTCCCACGATCCAATATGTTGGACAATGAAATCCCATGTAACCTCGCGAACTCTAAAACATATAACTTGGCATAATTTTTGGCACCAAAAGGTTATCTTGACTGGCAGGAAATAATAGTTATTCATCATCCTATCCACTATCACCCGTATAGAATCAAAATGCCTCTTGTTCTTAAGCATCCCAACTACAAAATCCACATTAATCTCTTCCCATTTCCAAGTAGGGATGTCAATATTTTGAGCTAAGCCACCTGGCCTTTGGTGTTCCATTTTAACTTGTTGACAATTAGAGCATTCCGCCACATATTTAGCAATGTCTTTCTTCATGTTGTTCCACAAATAAACTTCCCTTAAGTCTCTTATATCTTAGTGGAACTAAGATGAATAGGATAGGCAGAATTGTGAGCTTCTTGCAATATCAAAATTTTCAACCCTTTAACATTTGGCATACATAATCTCCCTTAGTAATGAAGCACCTTATCTCCCCCTTGTGATAAGACCTCTACCTTTCCTTTCTTCATTAAGGCCTTCAATTCAACAAGGGAGGGATCAAGATCTTGTTTGGACTTGGCATCCTCAATCAATGATGACTCGGAGCCATTTAATATCATCACACTACTATTTTTTGCATCATTAAACTTTACTTGCAATCTAGCCAACCTATGAATTTCCTTTGCAAATTTACTCTTTCTATCATTCTCAAGGTATGACACACTACCCCTGAACATTCTACTTAATCCATTGGCTACCACATTAGCCTTAACTAGGTGATATTACTCTCATGGCATAATCCTTGTAGAGTTCCAACAATCTCCTTTACTCTAAATTGATGTCTCTTTGTGTAAACACATGTTGAAGGCTCTTATGATCGGTGAATACGTCAACATGAACCCCATATAAATAATGACACTAAATTTTCAGTGCAAATACCACAACCACTAATTCAAGATCATGTGTTGGGTAGTACTTTTTATTCACCTTCAATTTACTTGAAGCATAGGCAATCACCTTACCGTGTTACATCAACACAACACCCAAACCAATTCTTGATACATCACAATATACAACAAACCCATTGATACCATCCGACAAGGTCAAGATTGGAGCCAAAGTCAATTGATCTTTCAAAGTTTTGAAGCTCCTCTCACTCTCAACCATCCACACAAACATCACTTTCTTTTGAGTTAACTTAGTAAATGGAGATGACATGGAGGAGAACCTTTCAACAAATCTTCTATAATACCCTGTTGCGTCAAAGAAACTCCTAACATCCATAAGGGTCAATGGTCTAGGCCAATTTCTTGTTGCTTTCACCTTTTTGAGGTCAACTTTTATCCCATCACCCAATACAACATTCCCAAGAAATGCAACCTCCATCAACCAAAACTCATATTTATTGAACTTGGAAAATAGTTTCTCATCCCTCAAGGTTTTTAAGACCACTCTCAAATGCTCCTTGTGATCTTCTTCATCCCATGAATAGATCAAAATGTCATCGATAAATACCACCACAGACATATCAAGGTATAGTTTGAACAACCTATTCATAAGGTCCATAAAGATCATTGGTGCATTAGTTAAGACAAAGGACATCACAACTTCAAACTATCCATACCTTGTCTGAAATGCCACCATGGGAATATCAGCTTCTCTCACTCTCAATTGATAATAACCAAACTGCAAAACAATATTAGAGAAGTGTTTGGCCCCTTAAAATTGTTCAAATAGGTCATCGATCCTTTGGATTGGATATTTATTCTTGATGGTAACTTTGTTGAGTTGATGATAGTCTATAAAAATCCAAGGTGACCCATTTTTCTTCTTCACAAACAACATTGATGCACCCCATGGAGACCTATTAGGTGTAATAAATCCCTTCTCTAGTAAAATCATTCAATTGGTCCTTTAGTTCCTTTAACTCTTATGAGCTATTCTATAATGAGGATTGATATAGGTTAGTTTTCAGGCAAATGATCTATGCCAAAGTCTATCTCCTTTTTGGGTGGAACACCGGGCACTTTTTGAGGAATATATCAGGAAACTCATTCACTATAGGAGCCGACTCAAGTGACGGAGTTTTATATATGACATCTCTAACTTTTACTAAGTAATAGATACACCCCTTAGAAATCATTTTGCATACTTTTAGATAGGAGATAAATTGACCTTTACATGAAGAACTACCACCCTTCCACTCAAGAGTAGGCTCATTGGGAAATTGAAACTTGACACTATGAATATAGCAATCTATGGAGGCATAAGAAATATGCAACTAATCCATCCCAAGTATAATATCAAAATTAACAATAGAAAGTTCTACCAAAAGAAAAGGAATAATCTTATGCATGATGGACATGGGAAAACTTCTACAGACTCTTTGTGAAACAATGGACTCGCCAATGGAAGTGCTAACTTTTAAAAGGCTCAACAAGTATATCATTACATGCGTAAAATATATTAGCAAGAAATGGTGTGATAAAATCCAAATATTTTGCCGATCTAAACCATCAATCACAACCATTTAATATATCGATAACCACCTCTAGGGCTTTTCACTTCTTGGCAGCCATGAAGGACATAGAACCTATTAGATTTTCGGGCTCCTTATTCTTGTTCATCTCGGCCTTGGGGCCTTGCAATTCCATTTCTACATTCTTTGGCATGGTGGTTGAGCGTGCAATATTTGTAACAAACATTTAAGCCGGCTAGACATTCACCTTTATGGGCCTTCCACACTTTGCACAATTTGGAGAAGCTTGTGCACCTGAACCTCCTAGGGGATTTAGGTTGGACACCTTATCTTTGTTGAAATTTACTTTCCTTAGACCACCTTGGAATTTACCATGGACACAACCCTTTGGTGGGAGAATCTACCACTATCCATCTTGGCTCTCTTCGACTCCCTTGACCTCTCCATCAATTTCTCATCCTCAGTTTATTCCAGATAGGTCACTAGGTAGGAGATGTCCATTTCTTTGATAAGCATAGTTGTCTTGCATACTTTGGAGACCAATTCTGAGACAATAGATATGAATTTTCTCATCCTAGCCCTTGGATCCACTACGATAAATAGGGCATACTTGGAGAGTTTTATGAATTTGAGAGAATACTCTCTCCACTCATATGCCCTTGCTTGACGTTCATGAACTCTTGTAATTTGACTTCCCTCAACTCCAATGGAAAGAATTTATCCAAAAATGCCATATTAAGCTCCTCTCACCCAACTCGGCATGCTTCTACACCTCTTTCTTCAACCCATTAGGGGTATAAAACCTTTGCTACCCTATTCAATTGGTAGGCCACACACTTGGCCTTCTCATTTGATGGCACGCCCATGATAGCCACAATCTTATAAACCTTATCAAGAAACTCTAATAGGTCCTCATCAACATTTAATCCATAATACCCTTGTGGGTACATTCTCAAAAAATCTTGAACTTTTGTTGCTGGTGTAGGTGATTGGGGAGGAATTACAACCTTTCCATTTGCTTGGTTGGCCAAGACTTGGGCCAACATCATGAAGGCGGTTCTAAACTCTACATGAGTGACACCCTTCTCTTGTTGCACGGGAGGAGATTTGTCTTTTCCATATCCCTTGGCAAAGGTACTCTCCTTAGTTGCATTATATATAAATGACAAAGAGGGAGTAATTAATTAGAGGAATAGCCTTGGTTACTTCTAATGGAAATATTTGAATCATTAAAAAGTGAATCGTTTCATAAAATGCCTTATAGCCTCCTATCCATAGTTGTGACACGCTTCACAACCATGAACAAGACTCCACTCAACGCGGTGTGTTGGATTTTCGAGGACCATTTACAAATCTAATGCTTTGATACTAACATTGACACAACCCAAGCCTAGGTTATAGGTGTGATATGGAAAATGGGGAACCCAAAGGTACCCCAAACAACTATTATTAAATAACTTAAGTGTATCCTTGGTTGCAAAATATAATACAAGCATTAACATCAATTAATCAAACTAAGAGGATTTGGACTTAGTTTAGAAGCTATGTAGAAATAGGTAAGGGACTTTCCATCATTGGATTTCATCAAAAAATACTAAGGGAAAGGGGATAAAGGATGTACTCCATGTGGAATAGGGACTTAGAATGATATACCACCTCACAATCAACATCATAAGCATTAACTTACAAAAGAAAGGGACTAAGGAATGAGTCTACATAGAAGCTTAGAAAACACATAGTGCATACATAGTAAAAATATCCCACAAGACATCTAAACATGAGTAGGACGAGGGCAAAGACATTTCCTAGGCTCACCATAAAAATAACAAGTAAAGAAGTAATGTCTCAACATAATAAACTAGACAGAAGATGGGTATTGCCCTCGAACTAGATGACTCACCACAACAATAGGTGTTCACGAACCGAATTAGCTATGAGGAGGTGGATGAGGAAGTTCTCTGATCACTACATGGTTAGATCATGTAGGAAAAAACTATTTGATAGTACTTTGAATGTACTAGTATACGGGATGCAATGCAATGGTAGACCATAAGCTACATAGTCATGATGCACAATCATATACAATAGAAACAAGCTCAATATGCATGAAAATTGGACAAAAAACCAAAAACAAGCTCAATATGACATTCATGAGTAATGCCTTAGCCAAACATGCATGGAAGATAATCCAAATCTCATAACATATAATACACATGCAGGATAAGATCGTAACCGACATATAAGTCAAAGAGAGCTACTACATGAAATCCAATAAACACCTTCCATTAGAAAAAGGGGAATCTACTTTTCAAGGTAGAACTCCATTAACTTGCACATTCATCTTTAGTGAATAAAATAGCCCACGTGGATCCACTAGCCTAGCCTACAAGAGCTCCTATGGTGGTACAAAGTTAATGAGACAAAGGGTTTCTACAAGGGCCCCCTTATCGAACCCCACCTCAATGCTCCATTTGGTGCTAAGTCATTTCCAAGGAATACATTTGAAAACATATGCATAATCATATTCATTCATAAACGTGTAAACATAGGATCTTCATATGGGGAGTAGCTCAATAAAACATGAATCCATCATGTGTGAATTGTCTTTATCACAAAGGGATCTATATTTTGGTGAGAGTTGTCCTTGTAACCATCTTGAATATTCATAAGAGGGATTCATAACTTTCATAAATATTCATAACTTGTAATTGAACTCTCATCATTTAGAAATCGTACTATATTTGATGCGTGTTAGCTTTAAATCATGTAATTTAAGATAACTATGAATGAATGTAGTGAAAATCATCAACATAAAACATTATCAACCACTACCTCAATCATTCATATCATTTTTCAAACTTAGTTATGGAAATATGAAATTCATCTTGTAAAATCATCAACTTCATTGCATCTCATGGTATCATAACATTCATAACTTTTAATATATGAAAGTAGCTCATAATAATGAATCCTTAAAGTTAACTCATGCAATTTCATTCAATAGATAAAGATTCTCAATATAAATCATGCTTAATAGGAGTAATAGAAATTACCCATAAGAAATTAACCTTGAAATTTTAGAGAAATTTGAAGAAAGGGTTTTGGGCCTCCACAGGTAGAAGAACCTATGGATGAAAGACCCAATACCTTAATGTCTTGAAATTTAAGAAGGAAACTTGAAAAATCTTGTGATAATCTCCTTGAAGCTTGGTCTTCAATGGGTGAGTTTAAAACCCTACGAACTAGGAAGATTTTTGTATGAGGAATAATAGAAGGTTTTGGGAGGAATTTTACAGAATTTGAGAGAGATTAAGGGCTAAAAATGAGAGAACATTTGGGCGTTCCCATGTAAAAGGGTGTTTTGATATGTCCCAGTTGCCCTCACTTAATTTTAGAAATACTCAAAAAAACTTACATATAGGTGAAACAAGTGGTCAACACGGACTTGTTCCTTCTAAGGTTATTTTTGCGCAAAGAGCAATTTTCTCTTGTTTTGATCTAGGAATGAGTGTAGGATATTTTTTTACTATCTTGGGCCATTTCTATAATGTGGATTTGTCACACACTTTTCTTGTTAAGGAAAAATCAACTAAAAAATTATCTTTCAATACGGTTGACCTAAAAATCGAGGGAGACCTTTTCCATACACAATTTTGCCTCATGAAAAAAAATATAAACTCAAATTTGCTGAAAAACATATGATTTTAGAATATTCAACAAATATGCCATAATGACATGCTGAGGCATTAACAGAAAGCTAATCATAGAGGTGCACTGTTTGTCTCATTTAGGTGTAAGGTTGAAGAGCTTAGACAGTGGTGGTGTACTTGTACATGGGTGGAATCGTCTTTGATAGCGAAGGTTAAAGTAAAACAAGACATGGATCCTACTTTAGTTGAATTAAATAAGATGGTGGTTGATAAAAAAATTGAAGTCTTCTCACAAAGGGGAGATGGAGTGCTTCGTTACCAAGGACAATTGTGTGATCCTAATTTTGATGGTCTAAGGGAAAAGATAGTCGATGAATCTCATAATTCTAAGTATTCTATTCATCCAAGATCCACCAAAATGTATACAGATTTGAGGAAGGTGTATTGGTGGAATGGTAAGAAGAAAGACATAGGAAGGTAAGTAATGAGGTGCGCAAATTGTCAATAGGTGAAGGTAGAACACCAAAGATTAGTGGTTTTGCCAAATACTAGGAAGCAATTTAATTCTATATGGGTGGTCATTGATAAAATGACGAAAACAACCCACCTTTTTTCTAGTGAAGACTTCTTATGATGTAGAGATTATGCTAAGATTTACATTCAAGAATCGGTAAGGTTGTATGGGGTACTATTATCCATAATTTCGGATTGTGATGCTCAATTTACTTCTCATTTTTGTAGATCATTTCAAAGGCCTTGGCACAAAATGAACTGAAGGACCGTATTTCATCCTTAAATGAATAGGCAAGCGAAAAGAACAATGCAAAGATATGTTGACGGAAAGTGTGCTTGATTTCAAAGGTAGTTTGGAGGATCACTTACCTCTTATTGAATTCTGTTACAACAATAGTTTTCACTCAAGTATCAAGATGGCACTATTTGAAGACTTATATGGTAGATGGTGTAGGACATCAGTGGGATGGTTTTAAGTTGAAGCGATGTCCTTTATTGGACCAAAATACGGTACTCGTTTCTATAGAGAAGGTGAAGGTCATAAGGGAAAGGCTGAAGGTTTTCCAAAGTCGTCAAAGGTCATCTGCCAATGTTAGGATAAGAGACCTTTTATTGATGAAGATTATTGGGTGTATTTGAAGTTTTCACCTATGCAAGGGCCAGTGCATTTTAGTAAAAAGGGAAAATTAAGTCCTAGATATGTAGGACCTTATAGGATTATGAAAATCATTGGAAATGTGCCTTATGATCTATAGTTACCTATGGAGTTAGCTATGGTTCATTTGGTGTTTCATGTGTGATGTTGAGAAAATTTATGGGTGATCCTAATTGTAATGTTCTTTTGAAGGGTGTGATATTTTAGGAAGATTTGACCTATGAAGAGGTAAAGGTTGAGATTTTGGACCGCCAAGTAAAAAGATTGAAAATAAGGAAGTTGCATTTGTTTAAGTGTTATGGAGGAACCAACAAGTTGAGAGTGTTACTCTGATACGATTAAATGATATCATCACCTCTTTCATTCTGTTCAAGCCTAAGGTACCTAAATATGACTATTCTTCAAAATTCTCATGAAGTCGTGTTTTCCTGTCATATTTCATGCAAGAATGATTAGATGAATAGACCTTGAAATCCTTAGCAAAACTTTAAATCCCACATACTTGGGCTCAATTTGCCCTTTTCCAAAATGCATCACACCTTTTATAGGTAAAACCTTCAAATAGACCTAATCACCTCCTTCAAACTCAAGGTCCCTTTTTCTAACATCCAAATATGACTTTTTGAGACTTTAGAAAGCCTTCACCCTTTCCCTTATAATTCTCACCTTTCCATGGAATCAAGTACTAAATATGGTTAAACTAATGACATCTCCCTAACCTCAAACCATCCAACCAGTGACCTACAACATCCACAATACAAAGCGTTAAATAATATCATCTTGATACTCGACTAATAACTAGTGTTGTAGGCAAATTTTATAAGAGGCAAGTGCTCACCCCAACCACATTTGAAATCAATCACGCACACCCTCATCATATTTTCCAATGTTCAGATTGTTCTTTAGGCTCGTTGATATCGCGCAAGTTTCACCTTCTTTCTTAGGATAAAGCGGTCGTTCTCAAGAAATAGAACCTAACCAAGGTTAGGGTTGAACCCAAGGGAATACATATACTAAAGAGAATTTAATGACTGCAATTTGAGTAGTTAATTGACTTACATCCCCAAAAGGGTGGGAGGGGTTTGCAATAATCAATGGAGAAACAAAACTAACACAAGAGTGAAATCAATATGGAGAGAAACTAGGGTATTGTGTTTCCCATGATTCCCTAATTTAGTATCACCAGATAACCTAATTCTCTTCTGGTGTGTAGCATGCATGACGGTAAGTTAAGTTCACCAAGCCTTTTGGTCAAAGGTGGGAGGCGACTTTCACTATGTGACTTGGCCCATCTCCGTAGTGTGTATTACTAACCCATACCTATTAGTCTCAGTACAACCTCTCCTTGGCCTACTTTGGTTGGTTAGATGAGAACACATTAATCGAATCATGTTATTTAATCTCTTTTACTATTCATTACCATTATAGTCCAGTATGTAACACTATGGGGGTTCTAATGTTGGCCACCACTAGAAAACATGAAAAACAAAGAGAGTTAATTAATACATTTATGCACACTTTTCAAGAATTATAAATTATGCGATTTTACCTTGTTAGTTCTTCATGGTTCTCACAAACCTACTTGTGGATCTAGCTACTCATACTTTTTGTAGATGCAAGACTTATAAGTTGACACAACGTAATAGAGCACTTACAAAATTGAATTAAGAACAAGAAAATCCAACTTTAAAGAGAATCACAAGACTAAAGATGAAATCAAAGTACAAGTGTTCTCAATACTCTCCAATGTAATCTCACTATTTTCTCTCTATAATTACTGAGTTTTCTGTGTACTATGCCAAAAATTTCTGAAAAATAACCTAAAACCCTATTTATAATATTTAAAATACATGTCCTAAATAAAATAAGATAGCTGGGTCGGCACACCTCATGAACTTGTTATGGGTCGTATTGCATTCCACAGCCCATAATCAGGGTCTCATATAAAGCTGCTAGAATTCTAGACTTCAAGTCTATGACACACCCTCTACGACCCGTAAGGTGTTTTAAGACCCGTATGACATTTTCGTGTGATGAATCTTTAGAAAGTCCTAATGGCATAGGTAATAAAATAACAAATATACCTCAACCCAATGGCATACATTACATCAATCTCAAACTTAGATACCCAAGCCACTTTTTCAAAACAAAATCAGATAGTCATCTAGCAAACTAGTGCATGTGACAATACAACTATGACAAGTAAGGTACTATTAACAATCCACGGTCACTAAATAAGTCTAGAGCTAACAATGCAATGTAAGTGTCCTCACAAAGAGAAGTCTCATATTTGTCACTCAATGATGTTTTCATATATAACCTTGGGGCTATGTAAAATCACTCACTCTCACAAAAGATAATCATGCATAATGCCTAATACCATAAGCTTGCCCCTATACTCATGACTAAGACCTTCAACTACTAAGACTAGGACCACTTTAGGACTTTCGAGGCTTGTAAAAAAGGCTCAGGGGCTTTGGTATGGTACTTTTTGAATCACAGTGACTAACAAACCTCTTTGACACTCCATTTTCCTATACGTTTGCCCTACCGATTCTGTTATTTTTATCTCATCCTCCATTTCTCCTATTTTAAGTTTTTTCTGGGTGCTTTCTTTTCATTTTTTCATCTCATTGCCTTGATTTTGCAATTCATTTTTCTTTTTAACTCACAACTAAGGTGTCACCTATTTTTCTTGCACCCAGTACATGATTTTTCCTTTTTCTCTGTATCACTTACTCTCTTCCTCATTTTTGTGTTTCATCCTTACACTAGTTACCCTCAACTTAGGACTTTCGCCTGAGTTGAGGTGCACAATATCCATCCTCCGAACAAGGGCCACTTTTGGTAGCCACCCTCAACTTAGGCTTTTTGCCTCAGTCAAAGTGCACAATGTTCAAGGAAGAACACCAGGGCCAATTTAAGGATTTTACAAGTAACAAGGCTAGGTTAATCAAGTGTTTGCCAAGAATGGTTACATGTTAGGCTCAAACATTAAGAACAAGGAATATATTGCAATTTTCTTTGGTCATTTTAGGCTAAGTGGGATTTTAATAACAATGGCCTAAGATCCTTTCCTAATCCAATTAATCTACAGTCTAACTCAGTGTAACAGGGCTAGTTCTGAAATAGCACACAACACTTGATTAGCAATTTAAAGCTCACACTCAGATGACACTGACTACATTATTAATAACAGTCTCTGAGATCATTCTTTTTATCTCAATTTCTCTTCACTTATCTGTACAAAGATTGTCAACATAATGCATGGGTACTAGCTAAACTACTGATCAAACTTTTTTGTGGGTATCATTTTTCATGAAAAACCAAAAACATTACATATATGTCACATATATCAGCACAATATGCTACTAATACTACCTAAACATCCTAGACATGTCGGTTTAAAAGAAATTAAATATCCATGGGGATAAAGCACATAGTCAAAAAAACCCTTAGGATTCAAAAAATGGGGTAGTTATAGGCCAAGGCTATTCAGACTTCACTGAGGCTCATAACTACCTAGACCCCATTGAAAGAGAGGTGCATTATCCTTAGTGGACACAATTAAAACAAAATAAAGTACCGGGATCAAAAGACATACCTGGGCACCTAAGTACCGGTGTGTACTTTGGATTGCCTCCAAAGAAGCGCCTAATTTATCATCGCGGCACGACATAGAAACTTGCTTACTCAAACATTATCAAGTGTGTATGCTTCCACTTTTTCTTCCACCTTAAACTAATGAATTGTACCCCTAATTTTTGTTCTGATTTTCTATTGTGCTCATAAGGTGGTGGTATAAAAATAAGAAGAACAAACTGTAGATATTGCATGTTGTATTTTTTCGTTGTTAAATGAGGAATGTATTTTTTTTATTTTAAGCCTAACAAATTCATGAATATAAACATATTTTTCCTCCTCCTTACATTTTTCCATATGATTAGGTGATTCGATTAATATTTTATCATCTGAACATAATGTAGAAAAATGATTGGAATGAGGTCCAATGCGTCCTAATTCATGAATTATATGTTTATTTATACCCTCATCTTCGCACACACTAGTGTTTTTAAAGATAATATTATTTACTTCTTCACATAACTCTCGTGTATTTTTCTCAACAATGACCATAACAATAATAGTTTGGTCAAGTAGTTGACCCTCCAATATTAGCTATTCAAGTTGGCCTATAAGCATTTTTTCTTTTTCACACAATTCATAACTAGCTTGTTGAGCGTCAGACTTTATACTCAACTCAACACTTAAGTTGTGGACATCCAAGCCATACTGATGAACATCTGACAAAAGCATATAGTTGTCTAGGTCGAGATTTTCTAATATTTTTAAGAAATACACATTGCGATTTAAAAACTTATCTACAACTCCTTTCATCTCAATACCCCAATTATTCAATATTTCTTACACAAATGGTGTTATATATAAAAGTGAAAAAGAAAAAAGAAAACCTAGGAGGGAAATTAGGATTAATAGCCAAATCACTATGAATTAACTAAGTCTAGATGTATTCCCTAGAAACGGCGCCAAAATCTTGATGTCGCTCAAGTTACACCTCCTTTTAGAGGATAAAACTGTTGTTGTTATGAAATAGAACCTCACAAAGGTTAGGTCGAACCCAAGGGAATACGTAGACTCAAGAGAATTCAATGATTGCAATTTGAGTAGTTAACTGGCTTAAATCCCCAAAAGGAGGGAGGGGTTTTAATCAATGGAGAAATAAAACAAACACAAGAGTGAAATCAATATGGAGAGAAACTAGGGTATTGTGTTCCCCATGATTCCCTAACTTAGTATCACAGTATAACCTAATTCTCTTCTAGTGTGTAGCATGTAGGACGGTAAGTTTAGTTCACCAAGCCCTTTGGTCAAGGGTGTGAGGCAAATCTCACTATGTGACTTGGCCTATCTCCAGAGTGTGTATTACTAACCCTTACCTATTAGTCCTAGTACAACCTCCCCTTGATCCAGTTTGGTACATTAGAGAACACATTAATCGAATCTTGTTAATTAATCTCTTTTCCTATCTATTACTACCTTGGTCCAGTCAGTAAACTAGGTAAGTTCTAATGTTGGCCACCACTAGAAAACATGCAAAACAAAGAGAGTTGATAAATACATACATGCACACTTTTCAAGAATTATGAAATTATCCGATTTTATCTTGTTAGCTATTAATGGTTCTAACAACCATAGTTGTGGATTAAGCTACTCATACTTTTTGTAGATGCAAGTGTTATGAGTTGGAACAACATGATAGGGAACTTACACAATTGACGTAACAACAAACAAATCCAACTTTAAAGTGAATCACAAGATTAAATATGAAATCAAAAAACAATTGTTATCAATACTCTCTAATGTGATCTCACTATTTTCTCTCTCTAATTAATGAATTTTTTGTGTACTACATGAAAAACTTCTAAAAAATAACCTAAAAACCTATTTATAATATTTAAAATACATATCTTAAACATAATAGGATAGCTGGGTGTACACACCTCACGAACTAGTTTACAAGCCGTAGTGCATTCCACGGCCCATAATTGGGCTCTTATACAAAGCTACTAGAATTCTGGACTTCAAGTCTATGACACACCCTCTATGACTCGTAAAGTGGTTTACGATCTGTAGGGAGGTTTAGTTTAATGAGTATTTTAGAAAGTCTTTATCTCTGATCATCTGGGTATGATCAATTTTCTATGACTCGTAAATTATTTTGTGACTCATCTGCATGTTCGTAGAACCAACTTCAACAAATCAACCCCTCACTGGAATTGTCCATGAAATCACTCTATGAACCGTCGAATGACCTACGACCTGTAAAAGGGTCTTATGCTGCATAAAAAATCAGCAACTTCTGTATTTCTTCCCAAAAGCACGACCAACCCTGGAATCCTGCAAATACAACACAAGAACACATAAAACCAACTAACATCGCATTGAGAAAACACTAAATTCCATGTTTTAAGCATCAAAAGTGCTATATTTGACAGCACATCACTTGCCTATCAGTTTGAGGATGAAACTTTGTACCTAACGTCACCTTGTACCAAGGCCCTTTTGAAAATGACTTCTAAAAGTGAGAAGTGAATTGAGTACCATGGTTCGATATGATAGACAATGAAATCCCATGTAGTCTCACCAACTCTTTAATATACACCTCATCATAATCCTCCGTACCATAAGAAGTCTTCGTTGGCAAAAAGTGGGCTTTCTGATTTTATCCACAACTACCTAGATTGAGTCATGTTGATCTGAGCCCTCGGCAAACCTGTAATGAAATCCATATTCACCTCCACTTATTTCCAAGTAATAATCTCAATATCTTGGGCCAAACTATTCGGTCTTTGGTGTTCAACTTTCACTTGTTGATAATTTGCACACCTTGCAACATACCTTTCTATATCTTTTTTCATATCATTCCACCAATACACTTATCTCAAATTTCTATATATTTTTATAGATCCAAGTTGAATAGAATATTGAGAGTTATAAGCTTCAACTAGTGTTTTTCCCCTACACCATCAACATTTGGGACACACAACCTCCCTTGGTAGCAAACTCCATTTCCCCCTTGTGAGAAAACCTTTATCTTCTTATCAACCACCAACTTCATTAACTCAACCAAGGTAGCACCCATGTATTGTTTATCCTTAACCTCTGCTGTCAAATATGATTTTGCCCCATTTTGCACAAATACAACACCATTGCTTGAACCACTCAACCTTATACCCAAGAGAGCCAAATGGTTCACTTCTTTGACCGATTCTTTCTTTCCATAATCGATATGCACGATGCTGCCCATTAATACTCTACTAAGTCCATCGGCCACCACATTTTCCTTACTGGGGTGATACGTCACACTCATATCACAGTCCTTTAGAAACTCCAACCATATCCTTTGTCTTAAGTTAAAATCCTTTTTGCTAAATACACATTCGAACTCTTGTGGTCGGTGACTATGTCCACATGCACTCCATATAGATAATGTCACAAAATCTTTAATGCAAATATCATGGTTGTTAATTCGAAATTATGAGCTGGGTAGTTCCTTTCATGTACATTCAATTGCCTTGAGGTATAGGGAACGAAATTTTCATATTGCATAAAACAACCCAAACCTACACATGAAACATCATAATAAATAACAAAACCATTTGAGCCTTTATGCAATGTCAAAATAGTGGTTGAAGTAAGGCGATCTTCAATGTTTAGAAGCTTTTCTCACATTCATCGGAGCATTAAAATTTCACCTTCTTTTATGTCAACATAGACAAAGGAGAGATAATGGAACAAAATCCTTGAACAAACCTTCTATAATATCCGACCAAACACAAAATGTTTCTATTATAAGAAGGAGAAAATGTTCTAGGCCAATTATCCATCGCCTCAATATTCTTTAGATCAATTCTAATGCCATCACTCGAAGCAATGTGGCCAACAAATGCCACCACCCTTAACAAAAATTCACACTTTCTAAATGTGACAAAAATTTTCCTATCTCTCAATATTTGCAACACAATCCATAAGTTATCCTCGCTCTTTTTTGCCATGTGCATAAACCAATATATCAACTATGAACACAACTATGAACATGTTGAAATACGGTATGTGGATCCTATTCATCAAGTCCATAAAACCTGTAGGATCATTTATTATTCCAAGAAAAATAATCAAAAATTCAAACTGACTATACCAAGTTCTAAATGTCGTCTTTGGAATTTCATCCCCCTTCATCTCAATTTGTGATATTTGAACTAAAGATCAATTTTGGAAAAGTAGCTTGCACCTTGTAGTGATCAAATAAGTCATCTATCCTTGGAAGTAGATACTTGTTCTAGATAGTCATTTTAATCATTTGTCGATAATCTATACATATCTGAAGTGAACCATCATTCATCCTTACGAACAACATGGGAGCGCCCAAAGGCAACACACTAGGCCTTATGAATCCCTTATCAACAAAATCCCTCAATTGACCCTTCAATTCTTTCAACTCTTCCAGGTCCTTTCGAGTTGAGTTGGGTAAAAAATCAATGCCAAAGTTATTTTTCCTTTTAGGAGGAATACCGGACAAGTAACCAGGAAACACATCGAGGAATTCACTGAGAATAGAAACTGAATCAAGAGTATGAACCTCAAACTCAACATCCCAAACCGGGACCACATCATATATGAATCTCTTAAAAATCATTATCATAGCCTTTACATAAGAAGTTAACTTACCCCCATAGGGACTTAAAATTCGACCCTACGGGTTTTTACAATCAGTAAACACATAAGATGCAAACAATTGATCCATACCAGAAATAATATCAAAATCATTCACGTCAAGCTCAACAGGATCACAAGGAAAGTTTCTATTCAAGACTGACATAGGACAATTTCTATAAATGTTCTTTGCAAAAACTAATTCACCTATAGTAATACCGAATATGGTTCTAACAAAACTTCGAGGGCATGTCAAACTTTATGCCAAGGTAAGAAGTAAATGATGTGCCACCAAAATATGACACTTTTAATGCTTTAAAATTAGATTTGTGTGTGTTCTCTAATCCATTTTTGTAGGCTTGATGTGTTTTCATGTTGATTTTGCTGGATTAGAAGACTCGGGGAATTTTCGTGTTGATTTGGGTAACTTGCAGCTTTTTGAGATTTTACGGGACTTTCTACAATTCGTGGTTCAGTTCACGAACCATAGATGTGTTTGGTAATTTTGATCTAGTGAAGGGCTTATTTTTCTAATCTTGAAACTACGTGTTACTAGAATGGATCATGGTTTGTTTGATGGCCCGTACATCAATTTTTGATGTGAGGCCCTGAAAATATGCATAGTAGTAGAAAGTCAAAAGGACAAAGGCTTCCATGGGTTGTAAGACAATTCACGATCCATAGGAGGCAGTTCATACATTAAGAGCAGTTTTGAATGATATAGTCTACGAATTAACTTCTCGGGCCATGAATGCATCTATCTCTTGTAACTCCATTCATGAAAAACTTCAATTCCAATTTTCCTAATCAGCGTTGGATTTTGATTTCTTTTAATTATAAATAGGGCTTTTAGGTATTTTTAGATGTATAGAACTCTAGATTTCATATTATTACATTGTTTAGGTGGGCACTTAAAGATTTCATGAGGAGAACTTTTGATTTTATCTTTGAGTCATGCTATTATGATTTATGTGAAGATTTCATAGTTTGTGTTCTTCAATTCTTCATTGTATGTGTTCAATTATGCAAATTCATAACATGATTCTTTCATCTATAACTAACATGAGCAGCTAAATCCACAAGTAGGGTTGTGGGAACTATGAAGAATTAATAAAGTAAAACCAAATAATTTGTAATCCTTGGAAAGTGTGCATGCATGCATTATGTATCTCTTCATTTTGTTTTCTTTTTAACGGTTACAAATGTTAGAATTCGCCTTATTCGTGCTTGCTGGACCAAGGGGTTAAAGAATGGAAAAAGGGATAAAATTAAATAATTTGACATGAGCACACTCTTCTTATCAATGTGAATGGACCAAGGGATGGTTGTACTAGGACAAGGTAAGGATTAATACTATTACACCCTTAGATGAACCAAGTTACGTGGTGAAATTATCCTAGTTATAGGTCCATGGAATTAGGTGAACATAACTTACCAATTCTACATGCTACACACTAGAAGAAGTTACAGTTATGAGGTTATACTGCATTAGGAGTTCATAAGGAACACAATACCCCAGTTACTTCTCTCACTGAATTCACACACTTGTATTGCCTGTTTGATCGTATGTTAGGTTTAATTATTGCTTTTACATTAAAACCCCTTTTTAGGAAGTAAGTGGATTAAATTATTTTAATTGCTTTAATTTTTCTAAGTCTAGAAAATATTCCTCATGGGATCGACCCTAACCATTGTTAGGTGCTATATTTGAAAAACAACCGCTTATACCTTAATTGGGAGGTGTAATTTGGGAGTCATCAAATTTTGGCACTGTTGTTGGGGGATACGACTTTTAGATTGTTTTATGTAGGGTAATTAGAGAGTTAATCCTTATCTCCATGTTTTATTTTTGGGTTGTTTTTTGTTTTTCTTGCAATATACAAGTATAGTGTATGCCCAATACTCACGGTCGAGGCACTTTCTTGACTCTATTTGATCCAGAGATTCAGACAACATTAAGAACAATGGCTCAGGATAACACCAACAACACTGCAAACAATGCACTTAACATGAATAATTAGAACCGACCTCCCCCATTGGTAGTGGACAATCATCTGCCACAAGGTCAACAAGCAAAACGAAATAGGTGGAGTCGTTACACATTTGATCCTATGACAGTAGATGTCACAGGAGCAATCGTGTTACTTCCTTACTGGAAGATATAATTTTGTCATATTTATTGGGCTACTATAGATGTTCAAGCATAGAGGGTTATTCTCGAGCCTACCAATAAAGAATCTATATAACCATCTACACAATGTTTTCTTCGTCAATAAGAGTATGATAGGGAATCAAAAATTTTCCATGGATGTCGTTGTGTTCCATGTCTTCCCGTTATCTCTTACTAGTAAAGAGATTGTATAGCTATCCGAGCTGCCTTTTAACTCTATCACTACATGGGCAGAAATGTAGAGAGTCTTTTTGGAAAGGTATTTTAAGTCAAAGAAGTTGATGCTTAAGGACTAGATCAATAACTTTGAAAAATTGCCTGGTAATTCCATATGTGCTATATGGGAGCGGTTTACTAAGTGCTTGAGAAGTGTTCCATACCATATGATCACCGTTGAGTCGTTAGTAGAGATCTTATATTGGGCGTTAGATGATAAGTGCAAAGAAATGGCCGACACCGTAACTGAGGAACCATTCCTGGATTGCCTTTCATAGATGGGGCTCAACCACTAGAAAGGGAAGCTAAAAATTGTGCATGGGGAACAAGGGATAAATTGATGATTAAGAGATCTTTCACAGTGAGGTTGAATCCAAAGCAGGCCAAAATCAATGAGAAAGTGTTGCAAGAGTTATCTTGGATTTAGTACTGATGTCAGGTTATTGATGAAGAAAAACCTGGAGTGGGTGAATATGGTCAATTATCAGCTACCAAGAACACCCATTTATGAGGAGCTATGTTATGAGGAGGACACTTGTTTTATGACTGATTAGACGGGAGGTTTTCATACCAACACCCAAGGGTCCAACCAAGACAATTGGCGCCAAGGTCAAGGGAACCAAGGTCGAAACTTTAACAAGGACAATGTAGATAAGGACAACAATTGAGGTAGATATTACAACAGGAATAAGAGACAAGATTGAGATTGTTATTGGGCTCGCAAAGATGGGTATACAAATGGTCCATATGTGCCACCACATAATCATAATTCTAAGGCTGGTAGCTTACACATTGAGGAAATATTTGATAGGTTGTTGAAGAACGCAGATGCACAAGATGAGACTTTGGAGGGGATGAAAGCTAACATATCAGGTATTCATCAAAAGATTGAATCTTATTCTATCTCCATTGAACAATTGGAGTAGCAATTTGGTGAGATGAAAGCTCAGTTGAATGAGTGCCAAAAGGATACATTTCCAAGAAGCACAATGCAGATTCATAGAATGACGGATAGTGAGTGGCAATGACTTCATGAGGTGGTAAGCATCCAATTGACCCACCAATGTCCTTAATTCATGATGTGGTTCATGAGGATATTGTAGAGGACAAGGGTGCAGAGACTAGAGGTGACAAAGCCAAGGATGCGACGAGTGACAAAGTTATGACACCAAGGAAGTTGAAGCCCCTACCTAAGCCTCCACTACCTTTCCCTCAGAGACTTGAGAAGAAGGATGAGGAGGGTCCATATTGAAGAAGGTATCTATTAATCTCCCTCTCATTGACACAGTGGAGCAAATACTAGGGTATGCGAAATTCATGAAGGACCTAGTGACTAAGAAGAGGACGATGATCCATGAGATTGCTCATGATCTTCGCATTGTGGAGCAATTAAAACAAAGTCCTAATTGCAAAAAAAGATGATACCAGAGTATCCATCACACCTTGCACCATCAGCGTCTTCAACTTTGCAATGGTTTTATGCGACTTAGGAGCCAGCATCAACTTGATCCCTCATGTTGTGTTCAAGAAGCTGGGCTTGGAAGCTCTCACATTGACTACAATGCAGTTCTTTATGGTGGATATGACTGTAAAGAAGCATGTGGGGATACACTATGACGTCTTAGTCCAAGTTGAAAATTTCATATTCCCCACAGACTTCGTGATACTTGATTGTGAAGTTGACTTTGACATCCCAATCATCTTGGGAAGACACTTCCTGTCCCTTGGGAAAGCACTAGTGGACATGGAGTTGGGTCAACTCAAGTTTAGATTGAATGATGAAGAAGTTATCTTCAATATTCATCAGTCCATGAAAAGACCCTGAATGTTGTTTCATTTATTGAACGTATTGATGATATACAACCTAACATACCAATTAAGGAAAGACTATGTGTTGAAATTCTTGATGTTGTATTAATGAATTTTGGGAGTGATGAAATTTCAAACTATGATGATTATGTGACGGTAAAGGCACTTGGGGATCATGATTTCAATAGGCACCAACTCAAGCTTGCGTTGGACTTGCAAAATCGTGAGTCGCCACCTACTCAACCATCCACTGAAGAGCCATTGGTGTTGGAGTTGAACGCTCTTGCAGCGCATCTGAGGTATGTGTTTTTGTGACCTAACAATAATTTTCTCGTGATTATTGCTATAACTCTTAATGATAAATAGGTGTATGTGTTAGTTTCGATTCTCAAAATATTCAAAAGAGCTATTAATTGAATGATTGTAGAAATCATTGGTATCTCACCTGGCATATGCACTAAAAAAATTCAACTAGTCAAGGACTATAAGCGAAGCATTGAGCACCAAAGACATCTCAACCCACCAATGCACGAGGTTGTGTGCAAAGAGATCATTAAGTAGTCGAACGTAGGTGTGATATATTCGAATGTTGACAAAGAATGCGTGAGTCTGGTCTAGTCTGTACCAAAGAAGGGAGGTATAACGGTGGTTCCTCTAATGCTACTAGTGAGTTAATTTCCATACGACCAATGATGTCGCCCAAGCCACACCTTCTTTTTTAGGCTAAAGAGGTCGTTGTCAAGAAATAGAACCTGACCAAGGTTAGGGTCGAACCCACAAGAAATATGGTAGACTTAGAGGAATTCCATGATGCAATTCTGGTTATTAACCAATTTATCTACCCAAAGGGGTGAAGTTTAATAATAACAAGTAAAAAGTAATACTAGCTAACACAAGTGTTTAAACCAATATGTAGAGAAACTAGGGTATTGTGTTTCCCATGGTTCCCTAACTCGGTATCACCTGATAACCTAGTTCTTTTCTTGTGTGTAGCATGCAGAATGGTAAGTTCACTTCACCAAACCCTTTGGTCCAGGCGAGAGGCGAATTTCACTTCGTGACTTGGTTTATCCCCATAGTGTGAAATTGCTAACTTTTACCTATTGTTCCAGTACAACCTCCCCTTGGCCCAGTTCGGTTAATTAGACAAGAACACATCAATTGAATCTTGTTAATTAATCTATTTTCCTATTCATTACAACCTTGGTCCAGTCAGTAACACTAGGAGAGTTCTAATGTTGGCCGCCACTAGAAAACATGCACAACGAAGAGAATTAATCAATACATGTATGCACACCTTTCAAGAATTTTAAATTATCAAGTTTTACCTTGTTAGTGCAGCATGATTCCCATAACCCTAGTTGTGCATTTAACTCATATTTTTGTAGAGACAAAACCTATGAATTTGGATAGCATATAGAGCACTTACACCATTGAATTAAGCAAAAAAAAAATCCAAGCTTCAATTAGAATTACAAGATTGTAATTAAAAGATAAAAAAATGTACAAGTGTTTCTCAAACTCTCCAATGTTTTTCTCTACTCTAACTTACTATTTTCCTCCTAACTCTTCGAACTCTCCGAACTCCCTAAGAAAAATAATCTAAAAAACCTATTTATAATATTTAAATTACAAGTCCTAAACAAAACAGGATAACTGGGTTGGCACGCCATACTAGATGAACTATAGGTCGTATTGTGATTTACGGCCCGTAATCGGGCTTTTCTACTTTGCTTGTGCAAATCTAGAAATGACTTCTATGATACACCTCTACGGCTCGTAAAAGGTTCTACAACGCATAGGGGGTTTTGTCTGATGAAACATCAGAAAGTCCTTCTCTGATCCTCAGGGTACAAAACTTGATCTACGACTTGATCTAACTTGATTTACGACTCGATCTACGAAATGTAAAGTGCTCCAGGACCTGTCTGCAAGTTTATAGACCAAACTTCAAAAATCCATTCCTTATAGGAATTTTACACGAAACTTCCTTCACGGCCCGTAGAATACTACATTGCCAATAAAGGGTCTCGTAAATTGTCAAAAATAGCAACTTCTGCATATTTTTCCCAAAATTAATGCCAACCCTGAAATTCTTCGAAACAAACATAAAAACACATAAAACCCACTAACATCTCATTGAGTACACACAAAATTCCAAGTTCTAAGCATTAAAAGTTTTGTATTTTGACAGCACATCAACACTCTCAACTTAAAATTGTTGCTTGTCCTCAAGCTACAGACTCAATTTATATAAGTAGTATAGTAACACATGGACCTCAATCTAATGGCATACATTGCATCAAACTTAAGACAAATACCTACACCATTGTTCAAAACATAACCAGATAGCTATCCAGCAAATAAATACAAACAAATGCATATGACAATGCAACTATGACAAGCAAGGTACTATCAATAAGCCACAATCATTGAATAAGTCTAATATTGATAATACAACACAAGTTCTCTCAAAGGAAGAAGCCCTACATCTCCCTCACAATAATGTTTTTATGTATAACCTTGGGAATACGCAAAATCGCTCATTGTTAAAAAGATATCCATGTATCATGCCCAAAACATATGCTTGCCCCTATACTCATGACTAAGACCTTTGACTACTTAGACTAGGATAACTTTAGGACATTAAAGGCTTGTCATGTATGCTCAGGGGGCTTAGGTATGATATTTTGGGAACATAGTGACTAGAAGCCCTCCTTGACACTATGTTTTTCTACACATTCGCTTTACTAACACTGTTATTTTTATTCCACTCCCTCTTTCACCTATTTCAAGTTTACTAGGTGTTTTTTTTTCATTTTTCAGCTTTTTGCATTGTTTTTACACTTCACTTATCGGTTTAACTCATAACTAAGGCATCACTTATTTTTCTTGCACCAAGTACATGATTTTTATCCTTTTTCATGTATCACTAACTTTCCCCCACGTTTTGCGTTCTACCCCTAGACTAATCACCCCCAACTTTGGCTTTTGGACTGAGTTGAGGTGCACATCATCCAATCTCAGAACCAGGGGCACTTTTGGTAGCCACCCTTAACATAGGCTTTTTTGCCTCAGTCAAGGTGCATAATGTTCAAGGAAGGACCATGGCTAATTTTAAGATTTTACAACTAAAAAAGGCTAGGTCACATAGGTTTTTATGAAGAATGGATATGTTCGGCTCAAATTTTAGGATCAAGGGATATTCTATACATTTGGTTGGTTATTTAGGCTAAGTGGACTATTAAGAACAAGCATGAGTGCTCAGGTATGCTGTCAGTCTAAATTCCTACCAGTCTTTTTCAATTGTATTTGTTTTAAAGAGCGGAACGGCCGTCCAACTCCCCCAAATACAAGGGATTGGGCACCGCTCTCAGCCTGTCGTAACAACGAAAGAAAACTCCATATACCGGAAACAAATTTACCTTATTCCTAGAACGGAATATAGACATTGGTACAACAGGAGGCTCGAGAGACCTCGAGCGTAATATACGCTACCATCGGAGAGACTTTAGCCAGATCTTAACCCGAATGAGGCGATCAAGAAAGTCCTCCCCTGGAAAACTATCTGAAGATCTTTTCTTTCCTTTTCATTACAAACAAAGCGAAGGCGCTACTTTTATCCCTTTCAAGAATGAAGGCCCGCGCACACTCGGCGTTAACACTCCCAAATCTGGAAATCCTAACCACAGTATTAATGATAACGGGCGGCGAAAGCATAAAAAGATAGTGAGGCTTCCATCACTTAGATTTAGGGTGATAGGCCTAAGATCTTTTTGTAACCAACTAACCTAAAATCTACATCAAAGTAACAGGGCAAGTTCAGAATTGCAACACAAGACATGAATTCGGCGAATTAAGCTCACACTCACATGGCACTAATTACATTATCAACAAATGACTCTCATATCATGCTTCTTATCTCAATTTTCCCTCACTTATTAGAATAAGCACTGTCAACATACTTAAGAATACATGGTCTCTATCTAGGCTAGCTAATGAAAAATTTAGGGGTGTCATTTTTCGCAAAAATCACAAAAGTCACAAAACATGTATATGACACAAATATCAGTACTATATGCTACAAATACTGCTTAACATCCTTAATGTGATGGCTCAAAAGAAAATAAATGTCCATGGTGTAAAAGAACATAGGCAAGAACACCCCTAGGATTCAAAAATTGGGGTCGCTATGGATCAAGGCTACTCAAACTTCACTGAGGCCCATAACTACCCACACCCCATCAATAAAGATGTGCATTGTCCTCAACGCACACAATCAACACAAAATAATGCATTCGTGTCAATAAGCATACCTGGGCGCCTAAGAGTTAGTCTCCACCTTGGGTTGCCTTCCAAGCAGCGCCTGGTTTATTATCTCGGAACAACATAGCAACTTGAGTACTCAAACTCCACCAAGTACCAATACCTCGTTCTTTAGATCATCTAGCCTCTTTATAGACTAACAGATATTAAAGACAACTTCTTCATCATTCAATCTAAACCTAAGTTGACCAGCTTCCATATCCCTTAGTGCCCGACCAGTGGCTAGGAATAGCCTTCCCAAGATGATTGGGATGTCGAAGTCAACTTCGCAATCTAGGTTCACAAAGTCTGTGGGGAATATAAACTTCTCAATCTTAACAAGCACATCATATAGTATCCCCACAGGCTTATTTAGTGTGCCTTCAGCCATCAAAGACCGCATGCTCATCGTAGTAGAGGCTCCCCAATCCTAGCTTCTTGAAGACTGCAAGGCGCATTAGATTAATGCTGGAACTAAGATCACAAAATTCCCTTGTGAACTCCACATCTCCTATGGTGCAGGGTATGGTAAAAGCATGAGGAACTTCTTGATGTTGAACCAAGGACCTTGTAGCAATTGCACTGCAATATTGAAGCTCTTGGGGGAGATCCTGACTCATAGTGTACTTCTTTGTAACCAAGTCCTTCACGTACTTTATGTACCCAGGAATCTCCTCCAACACCTCAATGAGAAGGATGTTGATGGAGAGGTGTTTTAGCATAGAGAGAAAGTGCTTGAACTTTCCCTCCTCCTCCTTCTTTTTAATTCTTTGAGAGAAAGGAGGAGGAGGCCTAGGAATGGGTTTCAGCTTTGGTGGAGCCTCTACAGCTTTACTCATCCTATCCTTGCCATAATCATCTTCGGTATATGCATCTCTAACCTCAACGGCTCCTTTCGAACATCATCCTCATCTAAAGGGACAGAAGGATCAATGGTTCTTTTGCCACCACGAGTAGTAACCGCCATGCACTACCTTTCATTCTTGGGATTTTAAATTGAGTTGCTCAGCAGTGTACCCCTCTGACACTTATTGAGATGAGTCGACACTTGACCAAAATATTTCTCAAGCTATTTGATAGCAACAAAATAAGACTCGATTTTTCAATTAATACTGGAGATCTCAGATTTCATCCCTCTCAGAGTCTCATCTGGTATCTCAGCTCTCTTAAATAGGCGGTCAAACTTCCTCAATTCTTGAACTACTAGTACAAGTGTCTCGGTTGTGTGGTGGGACATAAGACCATTTCAGTAACCATCTCTGCAGCCTCAACCTGCATCCCTGTCTTGGCCCTGATTCCTATCATAGTACCCTCTGGGGTTGTCTCTGAATGCTCTATCTCGATGGAAGTTCCAACCTTGGTTTACTTGACCTTGGCACTAATAGTCCTGATTGGACCCTTAGGCGTTGGTTCGGAAATCCCCCGTCTGATCAGCAACAAAGCAAGTGTCCTCCTCATAGTAAACATCACCGTACATGGGTGCTCGTGGAGGCTGGTGGGAAACTACATTGACTTGTTCCTGATTCTGCTTTATCATCACCTCCATTGCTATACAGATTTGGGCAAGCTCTTGTATAATTTCTTCTTTTATTTTATCTCACTCTGAACTAATACTGACACAACACAAACTTTTGGTAGATGTTTTGTCTCTTTGCCTCCATGCTCGATTGGTCTTGACCACTCTCTCGATACTTTGAGTGAACCTTGCAAATGGTTGATCTAAAAGCATGCCCCACATAATGGTATCAATATAGGCTTGACTATTCTTATCAAGGGCACGATAGAAGATTGCCACCAAGGCATCATCAACAATTTTGTTATCCGGGACACTCCTCAAGCACTTACTGAACCACTCCCATGTTGTCACGCCCCGGGAGGGTACCCTTGGCGTGGCCGGCACTCAGAGACTATTACTAGTCCCAAAGCGAACCACTTAGCCTCATCACATCATCCAATCAAATAAACTCTATTGGACAGCGGAAAATATAAGTATGTAATGGACACATCTCATCTAAAGTCTCAAAGAATATATAAAATAATAAAGGCTAGTAGAAAGAACTAGCTCACAATCTCAACATCAAAACTCGACCATCGTCTATGAAGCCTCTATCACTAATCATGTGGTGCCAATGACAAATCCATGGCTACCCAAATCAAAATAAAAGAAATAGTCCAATCTAACTCTAAAGCATGATGAAATAAAAGTAGTGGATCCTCCGGAGTAGGGGAGGCTCACCAAATCTGCTTCGAATCTCAGATCTTCAACGGAGCGCCTGTCGATGATCTCTAGTACCTGCCTCTACATCATAAAATAATGCAGTCCAGAGTGGACGTCAGTACTTGGAATATACTGGTATGTAAAATAGCTGAATGAAACAGAAACCGGTAGAATAATATAGAAACAACATCAACTCAACATAAACATCAAATCATATCAAATAGTCAAATGTCCATCGATGAAATAATAAAGAGTAAACAAATGACCTATCAACAACTCAAACCTCATCAATCATCTCAGACTCATCTCAAAGGAGCTCACCTCCTATTATCTCATCACATTTCATTTCATCTCGTCTCATCTCAGAGGAGCTCACCTCCTCTCATCTCTTTCATACTCAGAATAGGGTAAGAAGTTTATGGGAGTTTCTCTTATCCGACAACAATCACTTATGAGCCAGTGAATGTACAACAGTCACGCTGATGTTGCCACAGCCGTTCCAAACTTGCCAGGTCGGGAATGAATCGAAACCATAATGGATAAATCTAAGATGGCAACAGAACAATCAACAAAGTCCGCTATTGATTTCAGGGACATAACTCAAGAGGAAAACCTCTTCCATGCTTGGCGGCATAGTTTAATGGGTTCGAGTGGGACTCACTCTTATCCATTTCGGTGCTCGATACTCCTCCCGACTAATTGCTCATAAAACCATCAATCCAATCCAATCAAACCAATCTCGTAGGGACTTCAACCTCGTCAACGACCGGTTCCATAGGGACTTTAACCCTATCATCAATCAAGCTCATAAGGGCTTTGGCCCTCTCATCAATCGATCTCATAAGGGCTTTGGCCCTCTCATCATTCATTCTCATCAATGACTCAAGATTAGAACAATCATTAGGAATCAAGTGAATAGACACATCGGTAGAGTTTATTTGTAGAGACGCATAAGACAATCAAACTCTATCAATTCATCATCACCCTCTCATCACAATCACAATCACAATCAACAATCTTAACTCAAGGCTCTAGACTCATCATTCTCTCATCACAATCACAATCACAATCAACAATCTTAACTCAAGGCTCTAGACTCATCATTCTCTCATCACAATCACAATCACAATCTTAATTCAAGGCTCTAGACTCATCATTCTCAAGTTCATTATGCATACTTTTCAATTTAATCATGTAGGGCTATGCAAATTCTCATGAAAATATCCAACTTAAGAAAACCAATAGTATGATGATCATCAACATAGAAAACATGTAGTTTCAAATATAATTTTAAAAAGAAAACCATCAACGAACTCATGCATGTAGACTCTTCAATCATCAACTCATCTATGACCTCTATGGGGCACATGAGAGGACAATCCCATGTTTTAGTTTAGCCTTACATACCTGAAAATTTGATATTACAATCAAAATTTGACGAATACTAGCTTTCTTGGAGAAAATCCTCAATCTCGGTAGTTCTTTTAGAGTAGAAGAACTTGGAAAGACATTGCTTGAAGGGCTCATCTTTGATTCTTGGATTCTGGACTTAGAATCTTTAGAGTTCTTGATTAAGAACCACAATTCTTGAAAAAGAAGAATCAAGGAATCCTCTCTTAGAATTCTTGAATTCGTTTTCTTGAAACCCTAGGTTATGATTTAAGATTCTATTAGGGATTCATGAATAGATGAAGAAATTCCGGTTAGGTAGATTGAAATTCATGAGGAATAACTTACCTTGATGATGAATCTTGGAAGCTATCCTTAACTTGATGATTTTCTTGATGATACTTGAGCAATTTTGTTTTGGAGTGAAGGAGAGGGTTTTTAATCATGAAAACTGACGTTTTATGCGTTTTGGAGCCTTAAATAGACCCCCAAAGGGTTTAGGATAAAAGTATCCTCAAAATAAAATAAAAGGACATCGTTTAGCTTATTCAGAGAGGGTTCGCGATATGTCCGCGACGCGGAGCCGTCGCGGACCTTTAGACAGCTCTACAATAAAATGGTCATAACTCTCTACTCCGAACTCCGATTAAGGCGAAATAAGATGCGTTGGAAAGCTAATTCAAAGATCTTTAATTTGATATATTATGGGTCACCTAAATCATTATACTTTAGGAGATATGGTCATTTGAAGTTGACCCTTTTATGAACTTACACAAAAACTTCGTCGGTAGAAATTCTTTGGATTCGACTTGATGTAAAAGATCATTTATTAACTCCAACTGTATTCCCACTCTAGGAAATTAACTTTAACATCTATGCTCAATTAAGGATTATCAATTAAATCCTATATCATATGAAGAATGACTCGGTCTTAGCTTAGAAAAAAATGGGGTGTTACACATGTAGTACTGATCGAGTCACCAGGAAATTTCTCAAAGTTGTTGATTTGATCTTTTAACTTGAGCTTCTTCAATCTCAGGAAGTACCTCTCCAAAAATGCCTTCCCCAACTCAGCCCAACTGGCAATCAAACTCTACGGGAGCTTAGATAGACATACTACTGCATTACCTGTCAGAGACAATGGGAAGAGATGAAGTCCCATAGCATCCAAAGACAAATTGTGTGTTCTCATTACACTCTTGTAGTCAAATGCAACGTTTTATAGATGGCTATGAGGATCTTCTGATTGTAGGCCCACGAACAACCCATGGTTCTGTAACATCTGAAGAAACCCACTTGAAACCTTGAACTTTGTGTAAGCCAGTAGTGGTGGCAACACAAAAGCTCTAGTCACCTCTATAGTTATAGGGTTCAAGCAATATTGATTCCACTGATAAGCATTGTCAATGATGTCTTATGGATGTGGAGCAATATCCTCAATAGGAGGTGAGTTATCATTATTGGCATTCTCGTTCTCATTCATATTCAGAGCATCCATTAGCCACGTTTGGGTTATTAACCAACTAATCTCCCCGAAGGTGGGAGTTTAATAATGACAACTCAAAATTAATACTATCTAACAAAAGTGCTTAAACCAATATGGAATGAAACTAGGGTACTGTGTTCCCTATGATTCTAAACTCAGTATCACCGGATAACCTAATTCTTTTCTAGTGTGTAGCATGCAGAATGGTAATTTAAGTTCACCAAACCCTTTTGCGCAGGCAAGAGGCAAATTTCACTACATGACTTGGTCCATCGTTGCAATGTTACATTATTAATCCTTACCTATTGTTCCAGTACACTCTCCCTTGGCCCAGTTGGGTTGATTAGATGAGAACATATCAATTGAATCCTTTTATTTAATCTCTTTTCGTATTCATTACTACCTTGGTCTAGTCAGTAATTCTAGGTGGGTCTTAATGTTCGCCACCACTAGAAAATATACAAAATGAAGAGACTTAGTACAGGCATGCACACCTTTAAAGAATTATGAATTATCCGATTTTACCTTGTTATTCCTTCGTGGTTCTGACAACCCTAGTTATGGATTTAGTTACTCATCATTTATATAGATGAAAGACTTATGAATTTAAATAACATAATAGAGTAGTTACACAATTGAATTAAGCACAAGAAAATCCAAACATCAATGAGAATCACAAGATTGTAATTAGAAGAACAAATCAAAGTGTACAAGTAGTTCTCAAACTCTCCAATGTTTTTCTCTACTCTAACTTACTGTTTTCCTCCTAACTCTTCAAACTCACCGAACTCCTTAAGAAAAATAACCTAAAAACCTATTTATAATATTTAAATACCATTCTTAAACAAAATAGTATGACTAGGTCGGCATGTCTCACGAGATAAACTACGAGCCGTATTGTCATTTATGGCCAGTAATCAGGATTTTGTACTTTCTTGCATCAAATTTGGACTTGACTTCTATGATACACCTCTACAGCTTGTAAAAGGTTCTACAACCCGTAAGGGGTTTCGTCTAATGAAACTTCAGAAAGTCCTTCTTCGCTAATCCTTAGGGTATGAGACTTGACCTATCACTCTTAAAGTACTCCATGACTCATCTGCATAATCATAGAACAAACTTCAGAAATCCACCCCTCACAAGAATTGTACACAAAACCTTCTTTATGACTCGTAGAATACTTTATGAGCCATAAACGGTCTCATAAAGCCTTAAAAATAGCAACTTCTGCATATTCTTCCTAAAATCAATGCCAACCCTGAAATCCTGCAATATAAACATAAAAACACATAAAACCCAGTAACATTGCATTAAGAACACACAAAATTTCAAGTTTTAAGCATCAAAAGTGTTGTATTTTGACAGCGCATCTACTAGTTATAGGTTGGAGGGTTTTCAAATACAATGTGTCGATAGAGAAGGATCACTTTCCTATGCCATTCGTGAAATAGATACCAAATCGCTTGGTCGGTAAAGGCTAGTACTATTTTCTTAATAGTTATTCGAGCTGCAATCAGATTTCTATTACTCTAGAAGACCAATAGAAGAATACCTTTACATGTCCTCATGGTTCCTTTATAGTAAACAAATATGCCATTCGGATTATGTAATACGCCAGCTACATTCTAGAGATGCATAATGTCTATCTTCTCAGATATGGTGGAGGACACAATCGAGGTGTTTATGGATGATTTTAGCATGGTTGGAGATTCATTCAAAGATTGCTTGAGGCATTTGCATGATGTGTTTAAGATATGCAAAGAGTGTCACCTTGTTTTGAATTGAAAAAAGTGACAATTCATGGTGAAGGAAGGAATTATGTTAGGAAATTGGAACCCCATCAAAGGTATAGAGGTTGATAGAGCTAAGCTTGAGGTCATTGAGAATATCCCTCTGCCTATCTCAGTCAAAGGTGTGAGGAGTTTCTTAGGGCATACATGATTCTACAAATGGTTCATAGAGGACTTCTCGAAGATTACACATCTCTTGTGCAAACAACTTCAGAAGGATGTTGACTTCGTGTTTGATGATGTATGTCTAAAAGAATTTGAATAGTTGAAGCAAAGGTTAATATTAGCGCCTATCATAATTGCTCCAGATTGGACTCAGCCCTTTGAGATTATGTATGATGCAAGTGGGGTCTCACTTTGTGTGGCATTGGGACAGTGCAAATAGAAGATACTTCATTCCATTTATTATGTCAGCGAAGCCCTTTATGTAGCACAAAAGAATTATGCTATTACTGAACAAGAGTTACTCATAGTGGTCTTTGCATTCAGGAAGTTCAGATCATACATTTTGGGAACTAAAGTCATTGTACATACATACCATTTAGCATTGTGGTACTTGATGGTGAAGAAGAATGCAAAAATAAGGTTGATACGATGGGTACTTCTTCTCTAAGATTTTGATTTTAAGGTGATTGACAAGAAGCAGAAAGAGAATCAGGTTGTAGACCACCTATACATACTTGAGGATGAGGTCATCTCAAAGTTCAATGATAGGGTGGAGATTGATAATTCGTTCCCTGATGAGAGAGTATTGGCAGCATCTTATGATTTGATAGCATAGTTTGTGGATTATGAGAACTACTTAGTTAGAGGTGTTGTGCCACCAGATTTGACTTCTCACCAACATCGTAAGTTTATTTTTGATGTGAAGAAGTTTTTCAAGGATGAACCATTTTTGTTTCATGTGCATACAAATGGGATTATTCATCATTGTGTTCCCAAGGCTAAGATGATGAGCATCTTGGAGGCTTGTCATTCATCATTGTAGGTAGGCACAATAGTGGAATTTTATAGCACATAAGATCTTGTACTGTGGCTACTATTGGGAAATCATCCACCAAGATGCCCATGATTATGCTAAAGCTTGTGACAAGTGCAAGAGAGAAGGTGGTGTTGCTTAAAAGCATGAGCTCTCACTTAACCCTATCATGGTGATTAAGTTGTTTTATGTTTGGGGTATAGACTTTATGGGACCATTTGTCAGTTCTTATGGGAACAAGTATATTTTGGTTGTTGTGGACTAAATCTCAAAATAGGTGGAAGCGGTGGCTCCTCCTAACAATGAAGGTAAAAATGTCACACGTTTCTTAAAAGAAATGTCTTCTCTCAGTTTGGTACTCCTCGTGCGATCACCAGCGATTGACGTTCCCATTTTTGTAATAGGTTGTTCAAGGCTCTACTTGAAAAGTAAGGGGTAAAGACTAAAGTGGCTACGTCTTACCATCCGCAGATGAGTGGGCAAGTTGAAGTATCTAATAAAGAGATTAAATAGATTCTATCCGAGATTGTGAATGTAAATCGGTTAGATTGGTCGCGAAGGCTAGATGATGCACTACGGGCATACCGGATGACATTCAAGACTCCCCCATAGGTATGTCTCCTCACCAACTTATTTTCGGTAATTACCTATAGAGCTTGAGCAAAAACTGATGTGGGCACTTAAAAAACTAAATTTGGATTGCAATGATGCTGCTAACTTATGACTGAGCCAACTAAATGAACTTGACGAGTCTCGTTTAAGGTCATATGAGAGCTTAGTCTTGTACAAGCAAAGGATAAAGTTGTATCACGCTTGTCGTATTGAGCATCGCCAGTTCGCACTAGGGGACTTGGTTTAACTATTAAATTCAAGGCTGAGGTAATTTCCTGGAAATCTCAAGTCAAAATAGTTGGGTCCCTTCAAAGTTACACATGTTTTCAATCATGGGGTTGTTGAGTTAGAGAATAAAAATGGCATGAGATTCAAGGACAATGGCCAAAGAATCAAACCATACTTTGGCAATGTTGATGAAGATAAGAAAATTAAGGTGTGGACACTTGGTGAAGTCTGAGTAACCAAGTAGTCTAAGTCTTGCCGCGATAATAAATCAGGCACTACTTAGGAGGCAACCCAAGATATTAGTTGTAATTTTCATGTATTTGTGTTTGTTTTGGTGTTTGGACTAATAGGTTGTTCAGTTTTTAAGTTTTGATTGTAATTTTTGATAAACAGACTGGAACGTTATCGGGTAACAATTTATTTTACTGAGAATATGTAGGAATAGGGTTAAGGCAACAAGCTAGTACCAAAAGTGAGAAACATTAGGTCTACGAGTCATTGTATAAGTCGTGCTTTAATCCATGCCTGTGGAACTTAGCATAGAACCATTTCCAGTGAGTAGAAATTTTGTGCACTCAATCCATGAGCAAACTTCACATCCATAGAAAAGATTATGGGCCATGAATGGGGTTCATTGATTCGGGTTAGATTCTCAAAGCTTTCACTAAATGTTGGGGTACTTACGAACTCAGCCTACGATCCGTGGAATAGTTTATGACCTGTGGGTGGAGTTGTAGTAGCCAAGCCCTAAAAAGTTAGATTTTGAAACGGCAAAACCAAGTCTTACAGTCCGTATCACATTATAAAGCCTGTAATTGGGGTTTCATGGGATTAAAATCCCATTTTTACCTGACCTGGTAACTTAAATAAAAGAGGGATGGTTAAAATTACCTCTCATTTACTCACTATTTTCACAAGCAAATGAAACCATACCCTTTCTTCCCTTTTTCCGTCCAACACCCGACCACCACCATATTTTCTGGCCACCTGTACACTATTTCGGCAAGGCCTTAGGGTTCTCCTACTTTAATTATCATCATTTTCATGTCTTTATTCTTGCAACTTCGATTGTATCTCTTTTAGACTTTTCAAATTGATTGAAAGTTAAGCTTAGGAATTAAATTTGGTCGAATTTGTCAAATATCTTTCCCTAGGATTGTGGAAAGATTAGATTGTGCTTGGATAGATGTGTCCATGTCTCTTTGCATTAAAAATTATTTTTCTATATGTACTCTTTCATAGTTGACATATATTCTTGTATGCTCACCGCCAATTTGAACTATATTTCATTAGTAGGTTGAAAATTTGTAATGAGTATGCATATATTACATAGGAAATGGTATTATGATAAGTGTGGGTGATGAAAATAAATTGTCTTAATGATAGCTTGATGTCACCCAAGCTACACCTCCTTTTTGAAGGTTAAATCGGCCGTTGTCAAGTTATATAACCTAACCGAGGTTAGGGTCGATCCCATTGAGAATATGGTAGACTTAGAGTAATTTCAAGCAATTTGAGTTAATTAACGTAGTTATCTCCCCGAAAGGGTGGTCTGTAAATTGCAAAAAGTAATCCTAAACTAACATAAGTGTGTGAAACTTGTAAGAAAAGTAACTAGAATCATATTCTTTTCTAGTGTGTTGCATGCAGAACGCTAAGTTATGTTTACTAAACCCTTTGATCCAGGCGAGAGGTAAATTTCATTACATGATTTTATCAATCCCTGCAGTGTGACATTACTATACCTTACATATTGTCCCAGTACAACCTCCCCTTTGATCCAATTCATTGATTAGAAGAGAAAACATCAATCAAATCCTAATAATTAATCTTTTTCCTACTCATTACTAACTTGATCCAGTCAATAACGCTAAGCGAGTTCTAACATTGGCAACTATTAAAATGCAATCAAAACAAAGAGAATTAATTAATATAGGCATGCACACTTTCTAAGGATTACGGACTATCCGGTTTTACCTTGTTAGTTCTTCATGATTCCCACAACCCTAGTTATGGATTTAGCTACTCATATTCACAAGGATAAAATTAAGAACAAGAAATCCAAGCTCTTTAATTGAAATCACAAGTTATGAATTAAAATCACCAAATAATGTTTCAAGTGTTTTTCTCAATTTCCTCTCTCCTCTCGTACGTTCCCTTCTTGTTTTCTACTGAAAATAACCTAAGAAACCTGTTTATAGTGTTTAAAATATAAATCCAAAAGAAAATAGGAGAACCGGATTCGGCAGGCAATACGAGCAAGTCTACGGGTCGCATTGAGTTTTACGACCCGTATTGAGGCTCCGTGGACTTCATTCTTCAAATCTCGCTTCAGCTTTTATGAGGCCTTTCTAGGGGCCATATTTAGACCCGTATACGGTTTCATTTGATGACTATTCATGAACTCTCAATCTTTTGATCCTCAGGGCACAGAACTTCATCTAAGACTCGTACTTTATTCTACGACTCGTCTAATAGTTTGTAATGTCTACTTTAGAAAATCTCCCCTTCACTAGATTTTACTACGAACATAACTCTAGGGCTCATGGAAATTTCCACGGCCCATAAAGAGTATCATAGAACAACCAAAACTTCAAAAACTTCACACTTAGCCCAAAATCGTGCCAAATCGTGTAATCTTGAAAAACAAACACAAAAACACATTAAGCCCACTAACATCGTTTTGAGAACACACAAAATTCAATGTTTGAAGCATCAAAAGTTTTGTATTTTTTATAGCACATCAACACCCTCAACTTAAAATTGTTGTTTGTCCTCAAGCGACGGATTAAAGCTACATAAGCAGTACAGTAACACATTGACCTCAATCTAATGGCACATATCATTCCAAAATAGAGCACAGATACCCACACCACGGATAAATGCAAATCAAATATCTAAGGGAAACCAATGTAGATAAACACATGTGATAGTGCAACTATGACATGCAAGGTAACCACAAATATGTAATAATCACTGAATTAGTCTAGAATAAACAGTGTAATGTAAGTGCCCTTGCACAAAGAAGTCTCATATCCCTATCATGATGATATTTTAAGATTAATTCTTGGGACTAAACAAAATCACTCACTCTCTTGAAAGATATTCAAATAAAATGCTCAATACCATATGCTTTCTCCTATATTCACGACTATGACCTTCGACAACTCGGACTAGGACCACTGGGGGACAGTTTTGCTCGTAATGTAGGCTTAAGGGGCTTTGGTATGATATTTTGGGAATATAGTGACGAAAGTCCCTCCTCCACACTCTATTATTATATAATTTTTCCCTACCAACACTATAATATTTTGACTCATTCTCCCTTTATCCTATTTCAAGTCTTTCGAGGTGCCTTACTCTCTTTTTTAGCTCATTGCCTTTTGTTTTCACATCATTTTTCTTTTTAGCTAATTGTTTAGGCATCAATTAATTTTTCTTGCACCCAAAGCACATTTTTATCCCTTTTTCCATGTATAACTAGCTTCCACCCCATTTTATGTGATTACCCTTACACCAACAACCCACAACTTAGGCTTTAGCCTGAGTGGAGGTGCACAACATCCAACCTATGAACCAGGGCCACTTTTGGTAGCCACCTTCAACTTAGGATTTTTTCCTTAGCCATGGTACTCAATATTCAAGGAAGTATCAGGGCTAATTTTAGGATTTTTCATTCAACAAGGCTAGGTAACTTAGGTTTCTACAAAGAAAGGGTACTTGCAGGGCTCAAACAATAGGATCAAGGGATACTTTACACATTTGGTTGGTTATTTAGGATAAGTGGATTAATATGAACAACAACTTAAGATCCTTTCCTAACCAACTAACCTACAGTCTAAGTCAGAGTAACGAGGCAAGTTCTGAACTGAAATATTGTATAAGAATTTAGCAAAGAAAGCTCACACACTTATGGCATTGATTATACTATTAACAAAGACTATCAGATCATGCTTTCTTTCATCACAATTCAACCTCACTTATCAGAACAAGCACTGTCAAATAATCAAACATGCATGGTTACTATCAAGTCTAACTAACAAATTTTCTAATGTGAATTATTTTTTTCACACAAAACTAATATATGCCATAGATTTAAGTTTTACATGCTACTAATACTACCTACACATTCTAAACACGCCAGTACAACAGAAATATCCTTGGAGAAAAAGAACATGGGCAAGAAAATCCCGCAGATTCAAAATTTGGGATAGTTATAGGCCAAGGTCACTTAGACTTCACTAAGGCCTATAACTACCCCCACCCCATCAAAAAACATTGCATTGTCCTCAATGTACAAAATAATAAAGCACAGGGGTCAAAAAACATACTTGGGAACCTAAGCACCAGTCTCTTGCTGAGTCTGAAAACCCTCGACCTACCTAGTGGTCTCCTCAGTAGTAGGAGCATGTCCGGAGGGTCCAGCGCCCCTCACCCTCTCTATATCATGTGCTCAATATGCCTCCTCATCCTACATCGAGCGTAACCTGGAGAGCTAAAACTACTACTCCTCTGTCATCCTCGCCTCTAGTCTCACTGCCTTAAGATCATTTGTGTGGGGCCTCTTCCCAAGGGAAGGGAGTCGTGTCTCCTCAAGAGCAAATAAATCTACCATCATAGGCCAGTGGGAGCACAATCAGTGTTTCTAGTGCTGCTCTCATCTTGGACCAAGGCTATTGGATCTCTGTCCTAATTGTCGTCAAGTCTGTAGTGTGTACGAAGCTGAGGCTCTACTGTACTCGCCTCCCGAATGCATCAATGCAGTTGTCCACAGGTATAAGTCTCTCTTGAATAGCAACCACAACCCACATCTGCATATGAGACTCAGCCTCTAAGATGGCCTGGCGAACACAAGGCCACATCTGCTATAATAACTAAGTCAGCTAGGAATCAGTGAGAGACAACTTCTGCCCCATCGCCTGAAAGGATATCACTCATACATAAACCATGCCAATGGGTATTATTAGTGTGTACATGGCATCTGGGATAGTGGTTATAGTAGTGGACCCCCTCTCTACATCCGTCTTCATCTGTAGGGGCCCCTTAGAAGTGGGAGCAGGAGTAGTGGTGGAAGAAGAAGGCTCAGGTTGTGGCATCACGGCAAACATCTCGGTATCTATACAAGAGAGTATGGTGCTTGTTGGAGGGCCACTGAGTTCTCATAAGCTTTATCAGACTGGCATCTAACATCTTCTGAATCACGGTCAAGGATTCCAAATGATGAAAAGTCTCCACCCCTGACTCTATACAGAGTCTATATATCTAGCACAGAAAGGGGATGGAGGTGAACCTCTTCAAGACTGCCTCATGTCTCTGTTCTACAATCAGGCAGGCCCAATCTATCTCATAACTACCCAAGATGCTAGCAACTAGTACTGCATAGTCTAGCATAAATGTATTATCTGCAAGTATGGGCTGGATCCATGATCTCATCACTGCCCACCAAAATTTACCGGCGAAGCTGAGGGATGCCTTCATGATGTGCTCTGACAAAGTAGATATCCACATAGAGTCCTAGCCCTGCTCAGCAATGTGGTCGGCAACCCATCTTATCAAAGTGGTCCTACGGCCTGGGTCTTTTATCAGGGCCTTATCCCGAGTCTGCCTTATCTCTGGTTGAACTCTGTTATAGTCCTGGGTGCCAGAAACTCTAGGACAAATAGCATATGACAGATAGTGGCCTCTGAAACATCAACTTGTGCACCCCTCACCCTTATATGTGTCAAGTGGAGCTCGGTGAGGGGTTTCCCCTTGGGGAGAGAACCAAGGATTATGGTGGTGTAAGATGTGAAGAACTCACAAACCATAGGCGGGGAGTACTTCCCCAATGGTGATGCAAGCCATTGGAGTGTGTATCTGGTGATGGTGTCCTAGAAGCCTAGGACACTATCTAACCCTGAACTAATGATCCGGGGCTCCTCAATATAGAACCGATTTGTCGGCCCTGCTCAATCTTTTGTACGTCCTTCATGTAGATATGATGCATACCCTGTATGCACCATTGGCTAGGTAGATATTCCAAAGGTAAGGGGGTGTTCAAGGTACTGTTAAAGACTCTGACTCTGACTTCTCTCTAGATCCGAACTCGGATCACTCTTTGGCGGGAGTCATTTGTATCGAGTTGCTATCCTTGGTTCCTCCCTTGTCAGACTGGGGACAGCGGACCACAATAGCCTAAGTCTAGGGCTACCCTACCTGTCTAGTAAGAACCTGTGCCTGTGGTCGCTCGGCATCTGAGTCAAGCTGAACACCCAGCTTCTCCATAGATCCACTAGCCTCGGAGGTGCCCTGATCCTCTGAGGGCTCATCTCTAAACAACGGATATAAGGCTCATATCTCATTTCCCTTACCTTTGGGTCCATAATACCTGAAATTCACATATTTAGCAACATGATTAGCCCCACGAGTAAAGGAACAAAAAGCAAGAACATATATGAGTTGGTTACAGATGAGTCGATGAAGTCTCATTTACGAGCTGTAGTGAAACCTACGAGACATAAAAGGCCGTCACAGATAAAAGAGTGCAATTAACTTAGCTACTAGAATTGAATCTATAAGACAAGGTACAACTCATAAAGGATTCGATGGGTCATAGACTGATACGTAGATGTGATTCCGGACATTATTTTGTGCAGGCAAGGCCTTATGAGACCTGTCTGCGAGTCATAGATTAAACAATGGATTGTAAAAGGTCTCATTTGATAGAAACCTTGAAATTCCAAGTTACTAGATTTTCACACGAGGGGAAACTACGGCTCGTGAATATTCCACAGGCCATAGAAGACCCTCATGGTGTGAAATTGCTCGTAATCTTGGTTTTCTTAGCCTATCAAACGACTCCCAGAACGACATCATTGGACTACCATTAACTAAATTAGCACCGAATCAAGAATATTATGCACCCATAGTATTTCAAAAAATTCCCTAATACTCCACATGTAATGATTACACACTAACCCTATCGATTTCCATTTTTACATGTTCATACCACAATTCAACACTATTTAAAAGTTAAAAATTAAGCACACACGTGTAATCACACGTCATTTTTCTAGCAAAGATTTCTATCCAATTCAAATGACATGTGACGACATGGTTTTCTCACAATAACTTTCCAACAAAACACGGCCACACACCTATTCTAGTATTTTACATAATTCACAAGAACGACAACTTCAATAAGGATTAAACACAAAGCATATTAAAAGGCAACCATTAACTCGAACCAATCAAATTTTGACTACCATACCCATCAATAATTTCAACCTAATGACATTAACTTCGGTAATACAAGGGTTTTAGGGCAAGAACTTACCAAAATTTGATCAAGAGGATAGAAAATTGATGGAGGAATCCGAAGAGGGAAAACCCTAGGCCACCGAAGTGACACCGAAAAAGTTATCGAAAATGAGGACAGTGGTCAGATAGTGGCTGAAATGCTAGGGATGGGAAAAGGGTCGGGTATTTTCGGAAATATTTTGAGAATGTGGGTTAAAATTATTTGACCCCCTTTTATACTTTTACTAGGTCGGTTTAATAATTTGGCCCAGGCTCTTACAAAACCCAGACTATGGGCCATAGAAATTTCTATGGTCTACAGATCCTAGTCTCATAGACTGCCAAAGCCCTAATTTACGACATTGTATTTACGGATCCATCTACAAGCCGTATGATAAAATACGACTCGTAGAGTGGGTCATAGAAGCCCCCCAACACTTAGTCAACTGTATAAAACTTACCAGGAGTCCACGAGCCACATTCATGGCTTGTAGTTTTATCTATGGATCGTAAAGTTTGCTCGTGGACTGGCACGCAAATTACTTTGCTCAATAGAAGACTTCTACAAGTCAGTGTACTAGTTGTAGTTTATAACACATTCCATAGAACTGGTCGAAGAAGCATTTCTTATTGCTTCTTCAGCCCAAGATGGCTAACTTGGTCTTGTACCTACACGTACTTCACAAAACACACTGCCACCCTATGTGCTACTAGTCCAGTATCCAGAAATTACAACCAAAATGCTAAAAGTCAAACTACCTACAAATCCAAAAGCTAAAAACAAAAGAAAACAACCACTATTACATCAAATATCTCGGGTTACCTCCCAAGTACAGCCGGATTTATTGTCGCAACATGACTTGGACAACTTGGTTACTCAGACTTCACCAAGTGCCTAAACTTTCATCTTCAAGTCGTCTTGCCTCTTCATTGACTTGCAGATGTTGAAGATGACTCCATCATCATTTCATCGAAACTTGAGTTGGCCGAATTCCATGTCCATTAGCGTTCACACAATGGCTAAGAAGGGCCTTCCCTAGATGATTGGGACTTCAAAGTCAACTTTGCAATCAAGGATCACAAATTCCAAGGAATATGCATTCCTCTACTTTGACAAGGACGTTATACAGTATCCCCACGGGCTTCTTCACTATTCAGTCAACCATCAACAATCAGATGCTCGTGGGAGTAGGGGTGCCTAGTCCTAGATTTTTTAAGATCGAAAAAGGCATCAAATTCATTCTGGCACCTATATCACACAATGCCCTTGCCAACACAATATCTCCTATGGTGCAGCATATGGTGAATTCTCTGGGATCTTCTCGTTTCTACACCAAGGACCTTGTAGCTATCGTCTGCAATGCTAAAGCTCCTAGGAGAGCTTCTAGCTTATAGTCCACTTATTCATGACCAAGTCCTTCATGAACTTTGCATAGCCAGGCATCTTCTCAAATTCCTTAATGAGAGGGAGATTGATGGAGAGTTGTTTCAGTATAGAGAGAAAGTGCTTAAACTTACCTTCATCCTTATTTTTTTTTTATTCTTTGAGGGAAAGGAGGAGAAAGTCTAGGAATGGGCTTCAACTTTTTTGGCATCTTTGTAGCATCACTCGCCCCATCCCTGGCACGAACATCTCTAGTCCCTACATCTTTTCTGTTAACTATCTTCTCATGAACATCATCATAATCAACTGGCATCGAAGGGCCAATGGTTTTCTTGCCACCGCGAGTAGTCATCTTCATACGCTGCCCCTCATTCTTTGGATTTTGAACTGTATTGCTCGGCAATTTACCTTTTCGGCGCTGGTTAAGTTGAGTTGACATTTGACCAAATTGTTGCTCTAGCTACTTGATAGTAACAAAATGAGACTCAATTTTCTAATTAATTTTGGAAATGTTACACTTCATCCCCTTCAATGCCTTATCTGAGAGTCAGCTTTCTTTAACAAGCGATCAAACATCTCCTCAACTCTAGAGCTACCAACACTCAAATCTCGATTATGTAGTGGCACATACAGACCATTCTTATAACCATCTCTATGTCCTCAATTAATGTCTTTGTCCTGGACCATGTTTCTATCATAGTAGCCTTCCCAATTGTTATCTTAGAAGGCTCCATTCCTGTTGTAGTTTTGACCTTGGTTTTCTTGACCATAGTGCTAATAGTCCTGATTGAACCCATGGGCATAGGTCCAAAAACCCACCATCTGATTAGTGACGACGAAAGTGTCCTCCTCATAGTAAGGCTCCTCGTACATGGATGCTCGTGAAGGCTGATGAGCTACTGCATTCACACATTCTTGGTTCAGCTTCATCAACAACTCCACATTGGTACTAATCCGAGCAAGCTCTTGCATTATATCCTCATTTATTTTTGCTTGCACCAAATTAGTACTGATGATGAATGAGCTCTTTGTTATTTACTTATCCTTCATTCCCGATGCACAATTTATCTTGATGACCTTTTCTAGGCTCTCAGCAATCATCAAAAATGGACGATCTAGAAATGAGCCTCCCATGATGGTACTAGTAATAACTTGGCTAATCTCTTCAAGGGTTCAAAAAAAATCTCTACTAAGGCATCATTCATGATCTTGTGGTCAGGGACACTCCTCAGACACTTTGTGAACCTCTCCCACGTGGTACTCATCGAATCACTAGGAAGTTCCTCAAAGTTATTGATTTGGTCTTTTAACTTCAACTTTTTTAACCTCAAGAAGAACCTCTCCAAAAAGGCCTTCTGCAATTCAACCCAACTTGTGATCGTACTCTATGGGAGCTCGGATAACCATAGTGTTGCATCAACTTTTATAGACAATGGGAAGACATGAAGCCTAACAACATCCATGGACAAATTATGACTCCCAATTGTACTCTTGCAAAGGAAGACAATGTTCTGTAGATGGTTATACGAATCCTCTGATGGTAGGGCCACTAACAACCCGCGATTCTGAGGCATTTGAAGTAACCCACTCGAAACAACAAATTTTGTGTCATCCGATAGTGGTGGGAACACAATAGCTCCATTTCCATCTATTGCCAAGGGATTAAGCCGATATTAATTCCATGCATTAAGATTATGTGGCGGTAGGTCAATATCCTTAAGAAGAGGGGGTCATTGTTGTTCTTATTCTGGTTCTAGTTCAGTGGTGTATTCACTACATTATATGCAGCATTGTTCGCATTGTCTAGGGCCATTCTTCTGAGCATCCTTTGGATTCTAGGGTCAAATGGAGTCAAGGAAATGCCTCGACTTTGAGTTTTATGCATACACTACACCTGCACACTGAAATAAAACAAAAATAACAAAAACCGTAAAATGAGGAAAATAAGGATTAATTCCCAAATTACTCAAATTAAATAGGTCTTGCCGTATTCCCCGAAAACTGCACCAAAATCTTGATGTCGCCCAAGATACACCTTCTTTTTAAAGGTTAAGGTAGTCGTTGTCAAGTTATATAACCTAACCGGGGTTAGAGTCGATCTCACAAGGAATATGGTAGATTAGAGTAATTTAAAGTAATTCAAGTTAATTAACCTACTTATCTCCTTAAAAGGGGGGTTTGTAAATTGTAGAAAGTAATCCTAAACTAACACAAGTGTGTAAAACGAGTAAGAAGAGTAATTAGGGTATTGTGTTCCCCATGATTCCTTTACTTTGTATTACCAGATAATCACATTTTTTCTAGTGTGTTGAATGCAAAATGGTAAGTTAACTTTACCAAACCCTTTGGTCTAGGCGAGAGGTAAATTTCACTACATTATTTGATCCATCCCCACAGTGTGACATTACTAACCCTTACCTATCGTCCACATACAACCTCCCTTTGATCCAATTTGGTTGATTAGGCGTGAAAACATCAATCAAATCCTGTTAATTAATCTCTTTTCCTATTCATTACTTCCTTGATCAAGTTAGTAACACTAGGAGAGTTCTAAAGTTGGCAACCATTAAAAAGCAATCAAAATGAAGAGAATTAATTAATATATACTTGCACACTTTCCAAGAATTATGAATTATCCAATTTTACCTTGTTAGTTCTTCATTGTTTCCACAACCCTAGTTATGGATTTAGCTACTCATATTCATTGTAGATGCAATATTCATGATATAGAATAACATAATTGAGCACTTACAAGGATAAAATTAAGAACAAGAAATCCAAGCTCTTCAATGGAAATCACAAGTTATGAATCAAAATCACCAAATAATGTTTCAAGTGTTTTTCTTAATGTTCCTCTTTCCTCTTGTACGTTCCCTCCTTGTTGTTTATTGAAAATAACCTAAAAACCTATTTATAGTGTTTAAAATACAAATCCAAAATAAAATAAGATAACTGGATTCGATAGGCAATACAAGTAACTCTACGAGTCGTATTGAGTTCTACAGTCCGTATCGGGGCTTCATGGACTTCATTCTTCCATTCTGGGTTCATCTTCTATGAGACCTTTCTATGTGTTATATTCAAATTTATGACCCATATAGGGCTTCGTCTAATGACTTTTCAGAAACTCCAAATCTTTTGATCTTCAGGGTATGAAACCTCATTTACGACTCATACTTCATTTTATAGCTCATTTGATAGTTCATAGATTCAACTTTAGAAAATCACCCACTGGATTCTACTACGAACACAACTCTATGGCTTGTGGAAGCTTCCATTGCCCATAAAGAGTATTGTATAACAACAAAAACTTCAGCAATTGCACACTTAGCCCAAAATCGTGCAAAATCCTGTAATCCTGAAAAACAAACAAAAAAACACATCATACCCACTAACTTCGCTTTAAGAACACACAAAATTTCAAGTTTTAAACATTAAAAGTGTTGTATTATGACAGCATATCATAGCTATCTAGATTTTGGGGATTTATGTGGTCCATGTGTTATAAATTAAATTGGTAAGTGGAAGGAGTATTGCCTAACTTTGACTCAATTGGTAAATGAGGGGTAAAAACATAATTTGAATGTACATGAATTACGGGTTGGTTGGTTTGTGTTTGTCTAACATTGAGGATGTGTGACTGTATTTGGGTTATCCTTATATTTCGATGTTGATGAATTTTGCATACTCTGTTGTGTTGACTCAGACTTTTAGCATGAGTGATTATTTATATTTTTCATTGACTAGGACTTTAGCCTAATTTTTAATCTACTATTGCATGTATTAGAAATGCTAAAGCAAACTTGGGAGGTCAATCATTGTTTTTCAAAACTATGGGGTTTTTCTACGGCCAATGGTTTGACCCACGAACCATAGTTGCCCCTCATAAATTAGGATCATGAGCTTAGAATTTCCAAAAATTAACTGGATGAACCTGCTTAGGAGTCATAGGTAGTTTCCAATACCTGAAAAACAATTTCTGACTTTGTACCTACGACCTAATCTGTGATCCGTAGTTTAAACTACGATCTTCACTAAGCTCGTATGTGCAAATCCAGTAGCTAAAATTACTTTCCCTATTTCTACAAATGCATTTTACGACTCACAGGTTACTCTATGGCCTATATGTGAGCCTTTATAGTTTCTTCCATGACAAGTTTAGTTTAATTTAATTCTTTTTTGCGATTCTTAGGACTTATGTGTGTTTATATTGTTGGTTTTTTAGGTACCATGGGTTCACGTCCAAAAAGTGATGAGATACAGGCGCTGTGAACTAGACTTTGCAACGAGCCTATAGACTCTGAGGCCAATGGCTCTTTGGAGAAGCTCAACATTCGTCCAAATGAGAGTTGCATTGTACTAGGGCGGTATCCAGATAGTTGATACTTGTGCAGCAACATTCTGTTACACCACGGCCTCCCCAGTCGAAGGAGGAGAGTTCCTAGAGGAGTAGTTCCATAAAGATGACAAAGTCCAAAGAGGGGTCCCGATCAGGCTCTCGAGACAAAGATGGCTCTAAATCAGATGAGGAGTGAAGTTCAGAGTCAATAGAGTCGAGTAGGTCTGCCCTAGAACCGATTCCTACAGTCGAACTAACGAGATGCTGGTTTATCAAGGGCATGCAGGACATATGTAGAAAGGATGTATCGTAGGACGATAAGGGTCAACAGACCCGGACCATTTTTTAGGAGGCCAGGATAGTCATTTCCGAGTTTGATAGTGCACCAATGCTTCATGAAACCATGGCCCATTACATTCTAGACTAGTTAGAAGCACCATCAGGGAAGTATTCCTCAGCATTGGTTCATGAGTTCTACGCCTCATATGTTGCCACTATCGGTAAGGCTATGCCAAAGAAGGTGAATCCCCTCTCATAGCCCAAATCAACTCAGACGATGGGATGTGGAGTTCCAGTTTATTTATCAGAGGCCACCGTCTGCAGGTTCTTATTTGGTCCGGAGTATCAAGCCCTCGTGATGAAAATTGAGTTCTAGTATAGATCAGGGCAAGCAAGGTACAAAGTATTGATGAGAGATGCAGCCTGAAAGACCATTTTGATGAGAAGGATCACTAGCCATATAGCTGAGTAAGCCCATTTCTGCGAGGGAACTTTAATTACATTGTTAACGATGGACTATCTCGGTGATTGCTGGTTACGTACACTGCCTTGTCTGTCAAAGTTACTCTGTCATATGTTGATCCACTTGAGTTTGTTTGATAACTACGTTGTACATGTACTAATGGATTGATTGGCTATATGTGATTGATTTATGGATGGTATATTCCACGAGATTGAGGTCTATGTGTTGCTATATTGCTTGTGTTAGATTAAGTTCGTCGCTTGTGGACAAGCAATAATTTTAAGTTGACGGTGTTGATGTGTCGCTGAAATATGGCACTTTTGATGCTTTAAACTTTGACTTTCTTGTGTTCTCAAAGGGACGTTAGTGGGTTCGATGTGTTTTTATGTCGATTTTGTAGGATTGCAATAATTGGGGAGTTTTTAGGCTAACTTGGATAGATTGCAACTTTTTCAGTGTTCACAACACCATCTATGGTCTGTGATTTACTCCACGAGCCGTAGATAGGTTTCGTAGGTCTTATCTAGTGAAGGGCAAATTTTTTGAAGTTAAACTATATGTTACTAGGATGGGTCGCAAATCATTTGATGGCCCATACATCAATTCATGCTTTGAGGGTAAAAAAATATGCAAACTTGTTGAGGGTTACCAGGACGAAGGCTTTTACAAGTATTAAGCCAATTCACGGGTCGTAGAATGCAGTTCATACATTGAAGGTGGTTTAGAAGATGCAGTCTAGAAAGATAGTCCATGGGTCGTGAATGCATCTCCGGCTCGTAACTCTATATGTGAAAAGCCCGATTCTAGTTTTTCTAATCAGTTTAGGATTTGATTACTTTTATTATAAATAGGGCTTTCAGGTATTTTTGGCTGTACAGAACTCTATTCTTCATATTATTACTTTTTTAAGCATGTTCTTGTAAATTTCTTGTGGACTACTTTTGATTTTATCTTTGAGTTATAATATGTTAATTTTCATGAAGATTTCGGATTTCTTGTTCTTCAATTCTTTGTTTTAAGTGTTCAATTATGCAAATTCATAACATGATTCTTTCATCTACAACAAACATGAGTAGCTAAATCCACAACTAGGGTTGTGGTAACCAAGAAAGTCTAACAAAGTAAGGCCAAATAATTTGTAATCCTTGAAAAGTGTGCATGCATGTATTATTTATCTCTTAAGCACACTCATCTAATCAACCTAAATGGACCAATGGATGGTTCTATATTTGAACAGTGACCGCTTACACCTTAATTGGGAGGTGTAATTTAGGCATAATCAAAAGAAGATTGTACATTGGAGGCAGTTTTTAAGGATACAGTCTGTGAAGCCAGTCCATGGGAAATGAATTCATCTACGACCGGTAACTTCGTTCGTGAAAACCCAATTCGAGTTTACTAATAACTTTAGAATTTGGATTTCTTTTATTATAAATAGGATTTTTAGGTTTTTTTTGACATACAGAACTCTAGACTTCATATTATTACATTATTTAAGCGTGTTCTAGAAGATTTTGTGGATAACTTTTGATTTTATCTTTGAGTTATAATATTGTGATTGATGTGAAGATTTTGGATTTCGTGTTCTTCAATTCATTGTTGTAAGTTCAATTATGAAAATTCATAACATGATTCTTTCATCTACAACGAACATGAGAAGCTAAATCCATAACCAGGGTTATGGGAACCATGAAGAACTAACAAAGTAAAACCAAATATTTGTAATCCTTGGAAAGTGAGCAGGCATGTATTATTTATCTCTTTCTTTGATTGCTTTTTTAATGGTTGCAAATGTTAGAACTTGCCTTATTCTTACTTGCTGGACCTAGGGGATAAAGAATGGGAAAAGGGATAAAATAACAGGATTCGACATGAGCACACTCGTCTAATCAACCTGAATGAACCAAGGGATTGTGGTACAGGGACAAGGTAAGGATTAGTAATGTGACACCTGTAGACAAACCAAGTTGCGTGGTGAAATTTACCTAGTTATCAGACCAAGGAATTAGGTGAAGATAACGTACCGATTTCACATGCTACACACTAGAAAAGGTTACAAATATGTGGTTATACTATGTTAGGAATTTATGGGAAACACAATACCCTAGTTGTGCTTCTCTCACTGAATTCACAACACTTGTATTGATTGTTTCGATATAATTTAGGCATAATTATTGCTTTTACAATAAACCCCCCTTTTCGGGAAATAAGTTGATTAATTCATCTGATCTACTTTAATTACTCCTAGTGTAGACCATATTCCTTATGGGATTGACCCTAATCGTTATTAGGTTCTATATTTGAACAACGACTGCTTATACCTTAATTGAGAGGTGTAATTTGGGCGTAATCAGTAACAAAAGACATATTTATTCACGGTCCATAAAAGCACACACATCAAGATCAAAGATTCTTACAATACCCATAACCACATAAAGAGACTCTTCTACCTCTTGCCTAGCATGGAAGGCATAGAATCGGTTTTCGTGTGGACCACCTCCTTAAGCTTGGTTACCTTGTTGGACTTGCCCTCTTTGAACCATTTATCTTTGTTGATGACCTTATTTCCCTTTATTAGAAAACTTAGGACGCCCAGAGATCTTATATCCCACCTTCCTACAACTGAAATAAGCATTTGTGCCTCTCAAGTAATCATCTCCCATGATTCCTTCCACACTTAGGACACTTGGGAAAATTGACACCATTAGCCTTAGCTCCATCCATTTGATTGTTAGGGGTAAGCGCCCTATCCCTATCAAACCTTAGAGTAGAACCTTTGGAGGACCCTTGGCCTTATTGGAAACAGCCCCTACCAAACTTAGCATGTAAAAATGCACCATCAAAATCAGCCCTCTAGGACTCCCTCGTCCTCATCTTTTGGAGCTTTTCACTGTCAATTTTTTCTACATGAGTCATAAGCCGAGAAATATCCCTCTCCTTAATGAGTATTGCGATTTCGCACTCCATTCATCAAATCAAACACTACCAAAATGAACTTGTTCATACGAGCCCTAGTGTCAGCCACCATGAAGGAGCGTACTTAGACAAATTTGTGAACTTGCGGGCGTACTCCCTCACACGCATGCCACCTAGCTTTAAATTCATAAAATCCATCACTTTAACTTACCTTAGTTCAAGTGGGAAGAAACGATCAGGAAAAGAAGCCTTAAAGACATCCTGAGAAATAGGCCCCTCTTCAACTATTTTGAACTTCTATTGTGTGAACCACACTTGGGCAACACCTTTGAGTTGGTAAGCCACCAACTCTGCCATCGCCTCGAAATATATTCACCCACAATTTTTACCACATTGTAGACCTCGTCAATGAACTCTTATGGATCTTCATCCACCTTTGAATCTAGAACTCTATAGGGTTCATTCTTGCAAAGTCTCTCACCTTAGAAGCTAGAGTTGGAGCATTTGGAGTAGTGTCTTGGTTTAAGCGAGTAGCCATGGCTTTAGGCAACATAGTGATAGCACCTAAACTCCTCATTAGTCACGTGTTTGGCTAGAGAGTCTTGAGGAACTTGAGGAATTGGAGGAGCTTGGTCCTGAGTAGCATTTACTCCCCTTGGCAACAGAGTACGTCGTGGAGGTATTTTTAGGAAATATTAAAGAACAAACGTTAGAGGATAAGGGTCTTGAAGGCACGACATAGATAATGAAAGAAGTGAATATTTTCTAAATATCTCATAGCATCTTATTCATGGATTTGGCATGCTTATCTACTATATTTAGCATGATTGACTCCCTAGGATGCTTTCAAATCTTGTGCTCTGATACCAAATTTATCACAACCATAACCTAGAACCTAAGCGTGACATGTCAAACGTGGAACCTAAAGGCTCTCCGTTCAAGTCTGTCATTCATATCATAAGTATACATAATGTAAATAAGCAATTAAAAGAGTAAGAAAGAAAAAACATAGACTTAAAAATCTAAATCTAAACACAGGAAACCATATCCCTTATTAAAGAGAGTTACATCAATTTATTCGAACATGCCTCTACATTATAGATCTTGGCGGAGAATAGAATATGTTACTAGCTTACCCTCAAAAATACAATAGAAAAATAAAATTCTCAACATGACAAAACATAAGCATGAATAAGGCTTGCACCCGAGGGATGAGAACTCTCTAAGTTAATTAACCTACTTATCTCCTTAAAAGGGGGGTTTGTAAATTGTAGAAAGTAATCCTAAACTAACACAAGTGTGTAAAACGAGTAAGAAGAGTAATTAGGGTATTGTGTTCCCCATGATTCCTTTACTTTGTATTACCAGATAATCACATTTTTTCTAGTGTGTTGAATGCAAAATGGTAAGTTAACTTTACCAAACCCTTTGGTCTAGGCGAGAGGTAAATTTCACTACATTATTTGATCCATCCCCACAGTGTGACATTACTAACCCTTACCTATCGTCCACATACAACCTCCCTTTGATCCAATTTGGTTGATTAGGCGTGAAAACATCAATCAAATCCTGTTAATTAATCTCTTTTCCTATTCATTACTTCCTTGATCAAGTTAGTAACACTAGGAGAGTTCTAAAGTTGGCAACCATTAAAAAGCAATCAAAATGAAGAGAATTAATTAATATATACTTGCACACTTTCCAAGAATTATGAATTATCCAATTTTACCTTGTTAGTTCTTCATTGTTTCCACAACCCTAGTTATGGATTTAGCTACTCATATTCATTGTAGATGCAATATTCATGATATAGAATAACATAATTGAGCACTTACAAGGATAAAATTAAGAACAAGAAATCCAAGCTCTTCAATGGAAATCACAAGTTATGAATCAAAATCACCAAATAATGTTTCAAGTGTTTTTCTTAATGTTCCTCTTTCCTCTTGTACGTTCCCTCCTTGTTGTTTATTGAAAATAACCTAAAAACCTATTTATAGTGTTTAAAATACAAATCCAAAATAAAATAAGATAACTGGATTCGATAGGCAATACAAGTAACTCTACGAGTCGTATTGAGTTCTACAGTCCGTATCGGGGCTTCATGGACTTCATTCTTCCATTCTGGGTTCATCTTCTATGAGACCTTTCTATGTGTTATATTCAAATTTATGACCCATATAGGGCTTCGTCTAATGACTTTTCAGAAACTCCAAATCTTTTGATCTTCAGGGTATGAAACCTCATTTACGACTCATACTTCATTTTATAGCTCATTTGATAGTTCATAGATTCAACTTTAGAAAATCACCCACTGGATTCTACTACGAACACAACTCTATGGCTTGTGGAAGCTTCCATTGCCCATAAAGAGTATTGTATAACAACAAAAACTTCAGCAATTGCACACTTAGCCCAAAATCGTGCAAAATCCTGTAATCCTGAAAAACAAACAAAAAAACACATCATACCCACTAACTTCGCTTTAAGAACACACAAAATTTCAAGTTTTAAACATTAAAAGTGTTGTATTATGACAGCATATCATAGCTATCTAGATTTTGGGGATTTATGTGGTCCATGTGTTATAAATTAAATTGGTAAGTGGAAGGAGTATTGCCTAACTTTGACTCAATTGGTAAATGAGGGGTAAAAACATAATTTGAATGTACATGAATTACGGGTTGGTTGGTTTGTGTTTGTCTAACATTGAGGATGTGTGACTGTATTTGGGTTATCCTTATATTTCGATGTTGATGAATTTTGCATACTCTGTTGTGTTGACTCAGACTTTTAGCATGAGTGATTATTTATATTTTTCATTGACTAGGACTTTAGCCTAATTTTTAATCTACTATTGCATGTATTAGAAATGCTAAAGCAAACTTGGGAGGTCAATCATTGTTTTTCAAAACTATGGGGTTTTTCTACGGCCAATGGTTTGACCCACGAACCATAGTTGCCCCTCATAAATTAGGATCATGAGCTTAGAATTTCCAAAAATTAACTGGATGAACCTGCTTAGGAGTCATAGGTAGTTTCCAATACCTGAAAAACAATTTCTGACTTTGTACCTACGACCTAATCTGTGATCCGTAGTTTAAACTACGATCTTCACTAAGCTCGTATGTGCAAATCCAGTAGCTAAAATTACTTTCCCTATTTCTACAAATGCATTTTACGACTCACAGGTTACTCTATGGCCTATATGTGAGCCTTTATAGTTTCTTCCATGACAAGTTTAGTTTAATTTAATTCTTTTTTGCGATTCTTAGGACTTATGTGTGTTTATATTGTTGGTTTTTTAGGTACCATGGGTTCACGTCCAAAAAGTGATGAGATACAGGCGCTGTGAACTAGACTTTGCAACGAGCCTATAGACTCTGAGGCCAATGGCTCTTTGGAGAAGCTCAACATTCGTCCAAATGAGAGTTGCATTGTACTAGGGCGGTATCCAGATAGTTGATACTTGTGCAGCAACATTCTGTTACACCACGGCCTCCCCAGTCGAAGGAGGAGAGTTCCTAGAGGAGTAGTTCCATAAAGATGACAAAGTCCAAAGAGGGGTCCCGATCAGGCTCTCGAGACAAAGATGGCTCTAAATCAGATGAGGAGTGAAGTTCAGAGTCAATAGAGTCGAGTAGGTCTGCCCTAGAACCGATTCCTACAGTCGAACTAACGAGATGCTGGTTTATCAAGGGCATGCAGGACATATGTAGAAAGGATGTATCGTAGGACGATAAGGGTCAACAGACCCGGACCATTTTTTAGGAGGCCAGGATAGTCATTTCCGAGTTTGATAGTGCACCAATGCTTCATGAAACCATGGCCCATTACATTCTAGACTAGTTAGAAGCACCATCAGGGAAGTATTCCTCAGCATTGGTTCATGAGTTCTACGCCTCATATGTTGCCACTATCGGTAAGGCTATGCCAAAGAAGGTGAATCCCCTCTCATAGCCCAAATCAACTCAGACGATGGGATGTGGAGTTCCAGTTTATTTATCAGAGGCCACCGTCTGCAGGTTCTTATTTGGTCCGGAGTATCAAGCCCTCGTGATGAAAATTGAGTTCTAGTATAGATCAGGGCAAGCAAGGTACAAAGTATTGATGAGAGATGCAGCCTGAAAGACCATTTTGATGAGAAGGATCACTAGCCATATAGCTGAGTAAGCCCATTTCTGCGAGGGAACTTTAATTACATTGTTAACGATGGACTATCTCGGTGATTGCTGGTTACGTACACTGCCTTGTCTGTCAAAGTTACTCTGTCATATGTTGATCCACTTGAGTTTGTTTGATAACTACGTTGTACATGTACTAATGGATTGATTGGCTATATGTGATTGATTTATGGATGGTATATTCCACGAGATTGAGGTCTATGTGTTGCTATATTGCTTGTGTTAGATTAAGTTCGTCGCTTGTGGACAAGCAATAATTTTAAGTTGACGGTGTTGATGTGTCGCTGAAATATGGCACTTTTGATGCTTTAAACTTTGACTTTCTTGTGTTCTCAAAGGGACGTTAGTGGGTTCGATGTGTTTTTATGTCGATTTTGTAGGATTGCAATAATTGGGGAGTTTTTAGGCTAACTTGGATAGATTGCAACTTTTTCAGTGTTCACAACACCATCTATGGTCTGTGATTTACTCCACGAGCCGTAGATAGGTTTCGTAGGTCTTATCTAGTGAAGGGCAAATTTTTTGAAGTTAAACTATATGTTACTAGGATGGGTCGCAAATCATTTGATGGCCCATACATCAATTCATGCTTTGAGGGTAAAAAAATATGCAAACTTGTTGAGGGTTACCAGGACGAAGGCTTTTACAAGTATTAAGCCAATTCACGGGTCGTAGAATGCAGTTCATACATTGAAGGTGGTTTAGAAGATGCAGTCTAGAAAGATAGTCCATGGGTCGTGAATGCATCTCCGGCTCGTAACTCTATATGTGAAAAGCCCGATTCTAGTTTTTCTAATCAGTTTAGGATTTGATTACTTTTATTATAAATAGGGCTTTCAGGTATTTTTGGCTGTACAGAACTCTATTCTTCATATTATTACTTTTTTAAGCATGTTCTTGTAAATTTCTTGTGGACTACTTTTGATTTTATCTTTGAGTTATAATATGTTAATTTTCATGAAGATTTCGGATTTCTTGTTCTTCAATTCTTTGTTTTAAGTGTTCAATTATGCAAATTCATAACATGATTCTTTCATCTACAACAAACATGAGTAGCTAAATCCACAACTAGGGTTGTGGTAACCAAGAAAGTCTAACAAAGTAAGGCCAAATAATTTGTAATCCTTGAAAAGTGTGCATGCATGTATTATTTATCTCTTAAGCACACTCATCTAATCAACCTAAATGGACCAATGGATGGTTCTATATTTGAACAGTGACCGCTTACACCTTAATTGGGAGGTGTAATTTAGGCATAATCAAAAGAAGATTGTACATTGGAGGCAGTTTTTAAGGATACAGTCTGTGAAGCCAGTCCATGGGAAATGAATTCATCTACGACCGGTAACTTCGTTCGTGAAAACCCAATTCGAGTTTACTAATAACTTTAGAATTTGGATTTCTTTTATTATAAATAGGATTTTTAGGTTTTTTTTGACATACAGAACTCTAGACTTCATATTATTACATTATTTAAGCGTGTTCTAGAAGATTTTGTGGATAACTTTTGATTTTATCTTTGAGTTATAATATTGTGATTGATGTGAAGATTTTGGATTTCGTGTTCTTCAATTCATTGTTGTAAGTTCAATTATGAAAATTCATAACATGATTCTTTCATCTACAACGAACATGAGAAGCTAAATCCATAACCAGGGTTATGGGAACCATGAAGAACTAACAAAGTAAAACCAAATATTTGTAATCCTTGGAAAGTGAGCAGGCATGTATTATTTATCTCTTTCTTTGATTGCTTTTTTAATGGTTGCAAATGTTAGAACTTGCCTTATTCTTACTTGCTGGACCTAGGGGATAAAGAATGGGAAAAGGGATAAAATAACAGGATTCGACATGAGCACACTCGTCTAATCAACCTGAATGAACCAAGGGATTGTGGTACAGGGACAAGGTAAGGATTAGTAATGTGACACCTGTAGACAAACCAAGTTGCGTGGTGAAATTTACCTAGTTATCAGACCAAGGAATTAGGTGAAGATAACGTACCGATTTCACATGCTACACACTAGAAAAGGTTACAAATATGTGGTTATACTATGTTAGGAATTTATGGGAAACACAATACCCTAGTTGTGCTTCTCTCACTGAATTCACAACACTTGTATTGATTGTTTCGATATAATTTAGGCATAATTATTGCTTTTACAATAAACCCCCCTTTTCGGGAAATAAGTTGATTAATTCATCTGATCTACTTTAATTACTCCTAGTGTAGACCATATTCCTTATGGGATTGACCCTAATCGTTATTAGGTTCTATATTTGAACAACGACTGCTTATACCTTAATTGAGAGGTGTAATTTGGGCGTAATCAGTAACAAAAGACATATTTATTCACGGTCCATAAAAGCACACACATCAAGATCAAAGATTCTTACAATACCCATAACCACATAAAGAGACTCTTCTACCTCTTGCCTAGCATGGAAGGCATAGAATCGGTTTTCGTGTGGACCACCTCCTTAAGCTTGGTTACCTTGTTGGACTTGCCCTCTTTGAACCATTTATCTTTGTTGATGACCTTATTTCCCTTTATTAGAAAACTTAGGACGCCCAGAGATCTTATATCCCACCTTCCTACAACTGAAATAAGCATTTGTGCCTCTCAAGTAATCATCTCCCATGATTCCTTCCACACTTAGGACACTTGGGAAAATTGACACCATTAGCCTTAGCTCCATCCATTTGATTGTTAGGGGTAAGCGCCCTATCCCTATCAAACCTTAGAGTAGAACCTTTGGAGGACCCTTGGCCTTATTGGAAACAGCCCCTACCAAACTTAGCATGTAAAAATGCACCATCAAAATCAGCCCTCTAGGACTCCCTCGTCCTCATCTTTTGGAGCTTTTCACTGTCAATTTTTTCTACATGAGTCATAAGCCGAGAAATATCCCTCTCCTTAATGAGTATTGCGATTTCGCACTCCATTCATCAAATCAAACACTACCAAAATGAACTTGTTCATACGAGCCCTAGTGTCAGCCACCATGAAGGAGCGTACTTAGACAAATTTGTGAACTTGCGGGCGTACTCCCTCACACGCATGCCACCTAGCTTTAAATTCATAAAATCCATCACTTTAACTTACCTTAGTTCAAGTGGGAAGAAACGATCAGGAAAAGAAGCCTTAAAGACATCCTGAGAAATAGGCCCCTCTTCAACTATTTTGAACTTCTATTGTGTGAACCACACTTGGGCAACACCTTTGAGTTGGTAAGCCACCAACTCTGCCATCGCCTCGAAATATATTCACCCACAATTTTTACCACATTGTAGACCTCGTCAATGAACTCTTATGGATCTTCATCCACCTTTGAATCTAGAACTCTATAGGGTTCATTCTTGCAAAGTCTCTCACCTTAGAAGCTAGAGTTGGAGCATTTGGAGTAGTGTCTTGGTTTAAGCGAGTAGCCATGGCTTTAGGCAACATAGTGATAGCACCTAAACTCCTCATTAGTCACGTGTTTGGCTAGAGAGTCTTGAGGAACTTGAGGAATTGGAGGAGCTTGGTCCTGAGTAGCATTTACTCCCCTTGGCAACAGAGTACGTCGTGGAGGTATTTTTAGGAAATATTAAAGAACAAACGTTAGAGGATAAGGGTCTTGAAGGCACGACATAGATAATGAAAGAAGTGAATATTTTCTAAATATCTCATAGCATCTTATTCATGGATTTGGCATGCTTATCTACTATATTTAGCATGATTGACTCCCTAGGATGCTTTCAAATCTTGTGCTCTGATACCAAATTTATCACAACCATAACCTAGAACCTAAGCGTGACATGTCAAACGTGGAACCTAAAGGCTCTCCGTTCAAGTCTGTCATTCATATCATAAGTATACATAATGTAAATAAGCAATTAAAAGAGTAAGAAAGAAAAAACATAGACTTAAAAATCTAAATCTAAACACAGGAAACCATATCCCTTATTAAAGAGAGTTACATCAATTTATTCGAACATGCCTCTACATTATAGATCTTGGCGGAGAATAGAATATGTTACTAGCTTACCCTCAAAAATACAATAGAAAAATAAAATTCTCAACATGACAAAACATAAGCATGAATAAGGCTTGCACCCGAGGGATGAGAACTCTCTAAGTTAATTAACCTACTTATCTCCTTAAAAGGGGGGTTTGTAAATTGTAGAAAGTAATCCTAAACTAACACAAGTGTGTAAAACGAGTAAGAAGAGTAATTAGGGTATTGTGTTCCCCATGATTCCTTTACTTTGTATTACCAGATAATCACATTTTTTCTAGTGTGTTGAATGCAAAATGGTAAGTTAACTTTACCAAACCCTTTGGTCTAGGCGAGAGGTAAATTTCACTACATTATTTGATCCATCCCCACAGTGTGACATTACTAACCCTTACCTATCGTCCACATACAACCTCCCTTTGATCCAATTTGGTTGATTAGGCGTGAAAACATCAATCAAATCCTGTTAATTAATCTCTTTTCCTATTCATTACTTCCTTGATCAAGTTAGTAACACTAGGAGAGTTCTAAAGTTGGCAACCATTAAAAAGCAATCAAAATGAAGAGAATTAATTAATATATACTTGCACACTTTCCAAGAATTATGAATTATCCAATTTTACCTTGTTAGTTCTTCATTGTTTCCACAACCCTAGTTATGGATTTAGCTACTCATATTCATTGTAGATGCAATATTCATGATATAGAATAACATAATTGAGCACTTACAAGGATAAAATTAAGAACAAGAAATCCAAGCTCTTCAATGGAAATCACAAGTTATGAATCAAAATCACCAAATAATGTTTCAAGTGTTTTTCTTAATGTTCCTCTTTCCTCTTGTACGTTCCCTCCTTGTTGTTTATTGAAAATAACCTAAAAACCTATTTATAGTGTTTAAAATACAAATCCAAAATAAAATAAGATAACTGGATTCGATAGGCAATACAAGTAACTCTACGAGTCGTATTGAGTTCTACAGTCCGTATCGGGGCTTCATGGACTTCATTCTTCCATTCTGGGTTCATCTTCTATGAGACCTTTCTATGTGTTATATTCAAATTTATGACCCATATAGGGCTTCGTCTAATGACTTTTCAGAAACTCCAAATCTTTTGATCTTCAGGGTATGAAACCTCATTTACGACTCATACTTCATTTTATAGCTCATTTGATAGTTCATAGATTCAACTTTAGAAAATCACCCACTGGATTCTACTACGAACACAACTCTATGGCTTGTGGAAGCTTCCATTGCCCATAAAGAGTATTGTATAACAACAAAAACTTCAGCAATTGCACACTTAGCCCAAAATCGTGCAAAATCCTGTAATCCTGAAAAACAAACAAAAAAACACATCATACCCACTAACTTCGCTTTAAGAACACACAAAATTTCAAGTTTTAAACATTAAAAGTGTTGTATTATGACAGCATATCATAGCTATCTAGATTTTGGGGATTTATGTGGTCCATGTGTTATAAATTAAATTGGTAAGTGGAAGGAGTATTGCCTAACTTTGACTCAATTGGTAAATGAGGGGTAAAAACATAATTTGAATGTACATGAATTACGGGTTGGTTGGTTTGTGTTTGTCTAACATTGAGGATGTGTGACTGTATTTGGGTTATCCTTATATTTCGATGTTGATGAATTTTGCATACTCTGTTGTGTTGACTCAGACTTTTAGCATGAGTGATTATTTATATTTTTCATTGACTAGGACTTTAGCCTAATTTTTAATCTACTATTGCATGTATTAGAAATGCTAAAGCAAACTTGGGAGGTCAATCATTGTTTTTCAAAACTATGGGGTTTTTCTACGGCCAATGGTTTGACCCACGAACCATAGTTGCCCCTCATAAATTAGGATCATGAGCTTAGAATTTCCAAAAATTAACTGGATGAACCTGCTTAGGAGTCATAGGTAGTTTCCAATACCTGAAAAATAATTTCTGACTTTGTACCTACGACCTAATCTGTGATCCGTAGTTTAAACTACGATCTTCACTAAGCTCGTATGTGCAAATCCAGTAGCTAAAATTACTTTCCCTATTTCTACAAATGCATTTTACGACTCACAGGTTACTCTATGGCCTATATGTGAGCCTTTATAGTTTCTTCCATGACAAGTTTAGTTTAATTTAATTCTTTTTTGCGATTCTTAGGACTTATGTGTGTTTATATTGTTGGTTTTTTAGGTACCATGGGTTCACGTCCAAAAAGTGATGAGATACAGGCGCTGTGAACTAGACTTTGCAACGAGCCTATAGACTCTGAGGCCAATGGCTCTTTGGAGAAGCTCAACATTCGTCCAAATGAGAGTTGCATTGTACTAGGGCGGTATCCAGATAGTTGATACTTGTGCAGCAACATTCTGTTACACCACGGCCTCCCCAGTCGAAGGAGGAGAGTTCCTAGAGGAGTAGTTCCATAAAGATGACAAAGTCCAAAGAGGGGTCCCGATCAGGCTCTCGAGACAAAGATGGCTCTAAATCAGATGAGGAGTGAAGTTCAGAGTCAATAGAGTCGAGTAGGTCTGCCCTAGAACCGATTCCTACAGTCGAACTAACGAGATGCTGGTTTATCAAGGGCATGCAGGACATATGTAGAAAGGATGTATCGTAGGACGATAAGGGTCAACAGACCCGGACCATTTTTTAGGAGGCCAGGATAGTCATTTCCGAGTTTGATAGTGCACCAATGCTTCATGAAACCATGGCCCATTACATTCTAGACTAGTTAGAAGCACCATCAGGGAAGTATTCCTCAGCATTGGTTCATGAGTTCTACGCCTCATATGTTGCCACTATCGGTAAGGCTATGCCAAAGAAGGTGAATCCCCTCTCATAGCCCAAATCAACTCAGACGATGGGATGTGGAGTTCCAGTTTATTTATCAGAGGCCACCGTCTGCAGGTTCTTATTTGGTCCGGAGTATCAAGCCCTCGTGATGAAAATTGAGTTCTAGTATAGATCAGGGCAAGCAAGGTACAAAGTATTGATGAGAGATGCAGCCTGAAAGACCATTTTGATGAGAAGGATCACTAGCCATATAGCTGAGTAAGCCCATTTCTGCGAGGGAACTTTAATTACATTGTTAACGATGGACTATCTCGGTGATTGCTGGTTACGTACACTGCCTTGTCTGTCAAAGTTACTCTGTCATATGTTGATCCACTTGAGTTTGTTTGATAACTACGTTGTACATGTACTAATGGATTGATTGGCTATATGTGATTGATTTATGGATGGTATATTCCACGAGATTGAGGTCTATGTGTTGCTATATTGCTTGTGTTAGATTAAGTTCGTCGCTTGTGGACAAGCAATAATTTTAAGTTGACGGTGTTGATGTGTCGCTGAAATATGGCACTTTTGATGCTTTAAACTTTGACTTTCTTGTGTTCTCAAAGGGACGTTAGTGGGTTCGATGTGTTTTTATGTCGATTTTGTAGGATTGCAATAATTGGGGAGTTTTTAGGCTAACTTGGATAGATTGCAACTTTTTCAGTGTTCACAACACCATCTATGGTCTGTGATTTACTCCACGAGCCGTAGATAGGTTTCGTAGGTCTTATCTAGTGAAGGGCAAATTTTTTGAAGTTAAACTATATGTTACTAGGATGGGTCGCAAATCATTTGATGGCCCATACATCAATTCATGCTTTGAGGGTAAAAAAATATGCAAACTTGTTGAGGGTTACCAGGACGAAGGCTTTTACAAGTATTAAGCCAATTCACGGGTCGTAGAATGCAGTTCATACATTGAAGGTGGTTTAGAAGATGCAGTCTAGAAAGATAGTCCATGGGTCGTGAATGCATCTCCGGCTCGTAACTCTATATGTGAAAAGCCCGATTCTAGTTTTTCTAATCAGTTTAGGATTTGATTACTTTTATTATAAATAGGGCTTTCAGGTATTTTTGGCTGTACAGAACTCTATTCTTCATATTATTACTTTTTTAAGCGTGTTCTTGTAAATTTCTTGTGGACTACTTTTGATTTTATCTTTGAGTTATAATATGTTAATTTTCATGAAGATTTCGGATTTCTTGTTCTTCAATTCTTTGTTTTAAGTGTTCAATTATGCAAATTCATAACATGATTCTTTCATCTACAACAAACATGAGTAGCTAAATCCACAACCAGGGTTGTGGTAACCAAGAAAGTCTAACAAAGTAAGGCCAAATAATTTGTAATCCTTGAAAAGTGTGCATGCATGTATTATTTATCTCTTAAGCACACTCATCTAATCAACCTAAATGGACCAATGGATGGTTCTATATTTGAACAGTGACCGCTTACACCTTAATTGGGAGGTGTAATTTAGGCATAATCAAAAGAAGATTGTACATTGGAGGCAGTTTTTAAGGATACAGTCTGTGAAGCCAGTCCATGGGAAATGAATTCATCTACGACCGGTAACTTCGTTCGTGAAAACCCAATTCGAGTTTACTAATAACTTTAGAATTTGGATTTCTTTTATTATAAATAGGATTTTTAGGTTTTTTTTGACATACAGAACTCTAGACTTCATATTATTACATTATTTAAGCGTGTTCTAGAAGATTTTGTGGATAACTTTTGATTTTATCTTTGAGTTATAATATTGTGATTGATGTGAAGATTTTGGATTTCGTGTTCTTCAATTCATTGTTGTAAGTTCAATTATGAAAATTCATAACATGATTCTTTCATCTACAACGAACATGAGAAGCTAAATCCATAACCAGGGTTATGGGAACCATGAAGAACTAACAAAGTAAAACCAAATATTTGTAATCCTTGGAAAGTGAGCAGGCATGTATTATTTATCTCTTTCTTTGATTGCTTTTTTAATGGTTGCAAATGTTAGAACTTGCCTTATTCTTACTTGCTGGACCTAGGGGATAAAGAATGGGAAAAGGGATAAAATAACAGGATTCGACATGAGCACACTCGTCTAATCAACCTGAATGAACCAAGGGATTGTGGTACAGGGACAAGGTAAGGATTAGTAATGTGACACCTGTAGACAAACCAAGTTGCGTGGTGAAATTTACCTAGTTATCAGACCAAGGAATTAGGTGAAGATAACGTACCGATTTCACATGCTACACACTAGAAAAGGTTACAAATATGTGGTTATACTATGTTAGGAATTTATGGGAAACACAATACCCTAGTTGTGCTTCTCTCACTGAATTCACAACACTTGTATTGATTGTTTCGATATAATTTAGGCATAATTATTGCTTTTACAATAAACCCCCCTTTTCGGGAAATAAGTTGATTAATTCATCTGATCTACTTTAATTACTCCTAGTGTAGACCATATTCCTTATGGGATTGACCCTAATCGTTATTAGGTTCTATATTTGAACAACGACTGCTTATACCTTAATTGAGAGGTGTAATTTGGGCGTAATCAGTAACAAAAGACATATTTATTCACGGTCCATAAAAGCACACACATCAAGATCAAAGATTCTTACAATACCCATAACCACATAAAGAGACTCTTCTACCTCTTGCCTAGCATGGAAGGCATAGAATCGGTTTTCGTGTGGACCACCTCCTTAAGCTTGGTTACCTTGTTGGACTTGCCCTCTTTGAACCATTTATCTTTGTTGATGACCTTATTTCCCTTTATTAGAAAACTTAGGACGCCCAGAGATCTTATATCCCACCTTCCTACAACTGAAATAAGCATTTGTGCCTCTCAAGTAATCATCTCCCATGATTCCTTCCACACTTAGGACACTTGGGAAAATTGACACCATTAGCCTTAGCTCCATCCATTTGATTGTTAGGGGTAAGCGCCCTATCCCTATCAAACCTTAGAGTAGAACCTTTGGAGGACCCTTGGCCTTATTGGAAACAGCCCCTACCAAACTTAGCATGTAAAAATGCACCATCAAAATCAGCCCTCTAGGACTCCCTCGTCCTCATCTTTTGGAGCTTTTCACTGTCAATTTTTTCTACATGAGTCATAAGCCGAGAAATATCCCTCTCCTTAATGAGTATTGCAATTTCGCACTCCATTCATCAAATCAAACACTACCAAAATGAACTTGTTCATACGAGCCCTAGTGTCAGCCACCATGAAGGAGCGTACTTAGACAAATTTGTGAACTTGCGGGCGTACTCCCTCACACGCATGCCACCTAGCTTTAAATTCATAAAATCCATCACTTTAACTTACCTTAGTTCAAGTGGGAAGAAACGATCAGGAAAAGAAGCCTTAAAGACATCCTGAGAAATAGGCCCCTCTTCAACTATTTTGAACTTCTATTGTGTGAACCACACTTGGGCAACACCTTTGAGTTGGTAAGCCACCAACTCTGCCATCGCCTCGAAATATATTCACCCACAATTTTTACCACATTGTAGACCTCGTCAATGAACTCTTATGGATCTTCATCCACCTTTGAATCTAGAACTCTATAGGGTTCATTCTTGCAAAGTCTCTCACCTTAGAAGCTATAGTTGGAGCATTTAGAGTAGTGTCTTGGTTTAAGCGAGTAGCCATGGCTTTAGGCAACATAGTGATAGCACCTAAACTCCTCATTAGTCACGTGTTTGGCTAGAGAGTCTTGAGGAACTTGAGGAATTGGAGGAGCTTGGTCCTGAGTAGCATTTACTCCCCTTGGCAACAGAGTACGTCGTGGAGGTATTTTTAGGAAATATTAAAGAACAAACGTTAGAGGATAAGGGTCTTGAAGGCACGACATAGATAATGAAAGAAGTGAATATTTTCTAAATATCTCATAGCATCTTATTCATAGATTTGGCATGCTTATCTACTATATTTAGCATGATTGACTCCCTAGGATGCTTTCAAATCTTGTGCTCTGATACCAAATTTATTACAACCATAACCTAGAACCTAAGCGTGACATGTCAAACGTGGAACCTAAAGGCTCTCCGTTCAAGTCTGTCATTCATATCATAAGTATACATAATGTAAATAAGCAATTAAAAGAGTAAGAAAGAAAAAACATAGACTTAAAAATCTAAATCTAAACACAGGAAACCATATCCCTTATTAAAGAGAGTTACATCAATTTATTCGAACATGCCTCTACATTATAGATCTTGGCGGAGAATAGAATATGTTACTAGCTTACCCTCAAAAATACAATAGAAAAATAAAATTCTCAACATGACAAAACATAAGCATGAATAAGGCTTGCACCCGAGGGATGAGAACTCTCTAAGTCTTCAAAGTGAAATGTCAAACTCTAGCCATATAAGTGAGGAGTAGTCTCATCATCTGTCCTTACATTGTTAGATCATGTAAGGAAAGAGTATCAATTAGTACGTGGAATGTACTAAATATGTAGGCAATGTAATATATCAAAACAATATTATAATCACAATAACAATATTCGTAATCCTAGAAACTGAATAAGGACAAGAGATAAATGATCAATGCATGTTTAAATTCATGAATGAAATTATTTAAAGCATTTAATAACTTATCAAAGATACATATGTGACAATAGGACCATAATCGACAATAACACCATATGGACTATTACATGGAATCTCAATGTTACCTCTACACCGGAGAAAGAGTAGTTTACTTGCCAAGGTAGACTATAGCTCACCTCACGGGCTCAATCCTAGCACGGTGAATTCATATATTAATCTACTAACATAAACCATAAAGGAACATCACATAATCGTATGGTTTAACGTAGTTATGAGACTTAATACTTTGTATAAGGACCCCTAAGGTCTAGCATCCACCCTAAGCATAATGACCTAGTTGGTCATTTTACAGATTGTCTGTGAAAATTATTATTTTTGCACTTTCGTAAGTTGCTTTTGACCTATTTTGAACTATATGTATTGTTGGAATTGAAATCCTGTATTTGAAAAGTGGAAAATATGACTTTTAGCATTTTTGAAAGCTTAAGTTGTTGAAAGAGTGAGTTTGTACCATTCTGAGCTTTGGATGGTAGATCGGAATATGTTGATTCTATTAGCTCTGCAGTGTAAAAATTGGTCTAGGAGACTTTGGTCAACATTCAGAGTTTAAAAGCTCGGATCACAATTTTGAAAGCCAGTAGTTCTTGATGGTGATCTCATAATTTTGTTTGGACTTACCGAAGGCAGTTTTGGTATTTTAACGTAGTTTATATGAGTTGCATTGGTAAATGTGGCATGAACAAATTCATGTTTTAAGAATAAGATCAAGAATAAATTCAAATTTCAAGATTGAGCTCAAGATCAAATTTTAGATTCAACATCAAGCTCAAGAGCCCTTGAATTTACACTTGAAAAGGCGAATCAGAGGATTCATAGAGATCGTAACACTCACATTTTGAAATCAAATACTACAATTGTTGTGATATTTTTGTTCTTGATTATTATTTTTATGATGCAAATTTTATCGTCTACAAATTCTAGCATGCCCAGTAGGACAATCTCTACCTCCTATCTTAACTTTTCAAGCATCAAAGAACATTCAAATGGATTCCAAGAAGATTAACTCTCAATTAATTTTCTCCAAGGCTGCTAGCTTCGTGTTCCCTACTGAAGTAAAGGGAATTCTTGGTGTTACCTTTGGGAGTTTTGGTGTGGTTACAAGGAAAGGGGCTACCATTCTAGGACAACAAACACTTCATGTGTCGTCCACATCAATTCCTATCTTTGGGTCTTCAACTCTAAGAGGGGCAGAATCTTCTAATAATGTTGCGAACGGAGGAAGCAACATTGCTGAAAATATTAACAGGACTATAGCTTCAGTTGAGCTTCCTGGTTCTAAGAACTCCATCGCGAAGAAAGGCTCACGTGATGTGAGCCCCTTGAAGATTGACTAGCACAAAAGTCCATCACCAATGGTCATGTAAGAAATGGTAACTGATGCTTCATCCATGGAGGAGCAACTTATGAATTCGGCAAAGATGGCTGAAGGATTGACCAAGCATGTGCAAAGATAAGAATCTCACAACGACAAGTTGATGGATAAGATGGATGGCCTACTAGATGGAGTATCTAGCCATGCGCTTGGGAAGGGCGTTAAAGTTCAAGAGACTGAAAATCTTATGAAGAAAACATCACATATCAAGGAGATGCCAGTCTCTTCTGAGAGAATGATCCCACTTGATCGATTGAAGAAGTTCATTGAAGAACCTATCAAGGATAAGTATGAGGTCTCCACCAAGTCTTCCCACATATATGCTAAGTATTACACTGCAAGGATTGATAACCTTAAAATGTATGTCGGTTATCAACCCCCTAAGTTCCAATAGTTCAAGGAAAAGGAAATCCAAAGCAACATGTTGTGCACTATATAGAGACATGTAACAATGTTAAGACCTATGAAGAATATCTTGTCAAGCAGTTCATCCGCTCCTTAAAGGGAAACACATTTGATTGGTACACTGATCTTGAACCTAACTCTTTTGATGGTTGGGAGCAACTAGAACATGAGTTCCTTAATCGCTTCTACAACACAAGAAGCACTGTGAGCATAGTATAGCTCACGAATACTCGCCAGAGAAAAGATGAGCCAGTCATTAATTTCATAAATTGATGGAAAACGCGAGTTTAAATTGCAAAGATAGGCTTAGTGAAGCTTCTTCTATGGAAATTTGTATCCAAGGGATGCACTGGGGGCTTTTCTATATCTTACAAGGAATCAAGCCTAAGTCTTTTGAAGATATAGCTACTCATACCCACGATATGGAGTTGAGCATGTCTTCTGTCGGAAAAGATAGGATGCCCGTTCATGATCCTCGAAAAGGGTAGGACAAATAGGAACCCATGAAATAGAGCAAATTTGTGCCCATGAATGACAACAAAGAATACATGAATGTCAATGTAGCACCTATGAAATTTACTACGAAAGAAAGTAAGAAGAAAAGTGTAAAGATGACTTTTCAAAAGCGTCCAAAAATTGAAAGTTGACCTTGAGGGAGATGTACAAAAAGGAATACTCTACTCTGGATTTTGATGTTCCTGAAATTTTTGATGAATTGGTTCAAGTAAAGCTCATGGATTTGCTAGAGATGAAATTACCTGATGAAGCTGGGAAGACTGATAACCCAAATTATTGCAAGCATCATAGACTTGTATGTCGCCATCTTGAAAAGTGTTTTGTCTTCAAGGATAAAGTTATGCAATTGGCTGACAAAAAGAAGATTGTCCTTGATGATGGAAAGGAAAGTTTTGACCAAATTTCTATCATATTCAGCTTGTGTTACCCAATCTGAATATGTGCATCTGAAGAAGAAGGGTCATTAGAGCAAGAAAAGGCCCAGATTGATACAAATAATGATGAAGGTTGGATCTTGTGACTAGGTGAAGATGCAACAAGACTAGTCCACAGAAAGAGTCATCTCGGCAACCGATTAGACAAAGGTAGTGAGGATATCAAAGAAGCAAAAGTCGGTCAAACATCCAAAGAAGTCAAAGGTAGAAGAACATCAATACCAGAAACAACAATATCTAGTGAGTTTGGGGGAATTTCTACCAAGTTGGTTTTTCATGAAGGCTACTCAAGATAATGTTGAGGCATCATGTTTCAGTGTTGGCAAGGGAAAAGCAATGAATGAAACTTCATCAAAGGTGTCTCTTGTTAACAAAGAAGAAACAACAAGTGAAATCTCTCCAAAGATGTCTCCTACAGGCAAGGAAGAAACAATAGATGAAATCCCATCGAAAGCATCCCCCTCATCTTTTGAAGTCTATGGAAACCCTTCTTCAAGAAGTACATGCATGTGATACAAAGACTACATTTACAGATGATGATCTTCTATTTGGTGAAACTCTACATAATCATCTTTTGTATATGGTAGTTCACATGCTAGAGAAGAAAATAAATAGAATCTTGATAGATAAAGGGTCTGGGGTCATTATTCTGGCCATCCACATGATGGAAGAGCTTGGCATCACATATGAAGAACTTAGCGAAAGTTGTTTGCTGATACAAAGATTCAATCAAAGGGGCAAAGGTCTATAGGCTCTATTAAGCTGGAAATTCATATGGATGATTTGCGATCAAGTGCATGGATGCATGTTATTGATGCAAAGACTTCATATAATATATTTCTTGGAATCCCTTGGGTGCACGAGAATAAAATTGTCTCATCTTCTTACTATAAATGCTTGAAGTACCTCGAAGATGGAATTGAAAGGAAAATAGTCACATTTTGCCGATGCAAAGTTCTATTTGATGAATTATGTTGTAAAATAGGTAAAGCTTGAGGGTATCAAACCGACAAAGTCTGATAAGCTTAATACCAAAAAACCAATATGTCCATTACAAAGGGCAAAGTCGATATTGGGGAGCCTAGTACTTGTCCAAATAAGGGGAAGACCATGCCCTCGAAAGGAAAGCCAACCTCTACATTTCGTTATATCCCAAAAGTGAAGAAAGTGGAGGGTAAATCATCCGATATACAAGGGAATGTATTACGATGATTAACTCTTTCCATCAAATGGATTTATGCAATAAACTTGTCTTCAAAGCTGCTGGGATGTTTTGTAGCTCAAAATTCTGCACAAGATGTGTCGCTCCCTAAACAACATACCGAAGGCTTTGATTCAAATGCTTACAAGTTATTTGCGAAGGCTAGGTACAACCCTAATGAGCCATCTAGACTAAGGAAACCCCCAGCAGAAGTCACAACTAGGAAAGCACGTGAAGGATTAGGCTATAGCAAACCACCATCGTTTCGCATCTCCATAAAAAGGGCAAGCAATAACTATATTAATGTCGAAGATCAGTGTGCTTCTTATAATAAAATGCCTCAGTTTTTATCAACTCAGGCAGCCTGATGGGAGAACTTTTGTGTTCGAGAGGTTGGGTCCATTGAAGAAGAGGAATAACAAGCATCGGAAAGTTGCTTCACCTATTATCCAAAAGGATTTCAAGAGTGTAATTCCTTCTAGGATAAAGTGATGAGTGGAACTCATAGTTTCGTGTAAGAAGGTGTTAAAGGTGAAGGCTCACATTGTGGTTTATACAAAAGAGCGTAAGGAAGATGAAGAAAGTGTTGCCTCCTCGTGTCATGTTACAACTCAGATTGAGAATGATGCATCTTGTCAACTGAAAATTGATGAAGAGTTGGGAGGTATTGTTTGGTGCTATCATATATGTATTAATAACAATGATCCACATATAGAAATGGATGTTGGAGAGGCCCCACTAGAATCTAAAGAGGGAGTGAAGATTACACTTATCCCTTAAAGCAAGTTAACCTTGGCACTGATGAAGACCCAAGGCCAACTTACTTTAGTACTTTTCTAGAAGCTGATGAAGAAATGACTTATATAAATATACTTAAAGAATATAGGGATGTCTTTGCTTGGAGCTATTAAATAAATGCCTGGGTTAAATCCCAAAATAGCAGTCTGTCAATTGGTAGTCAGGCATGGCGCTCGTCCTATCAAGCAAGCTCCAACACGTTTCAGGCCAGACTTGATTCCATTGATTGAGAAAGAAGTTAACAAACTCAACTAGGAGGGCTTCATTTGTGTTAAATACCCTTTGTGGATTTCAAGTATCATTCCTATGAGGAAGTAGAATAGCCAAATTCATGTTTGTGTTGACTTTAAAGATCTCAATAATACATCCCCTAAATATTAGTTCCCTTTATCCATTCCAGAGCTAATGATTGATGCTACACCTGGTTATGAGGTAATGTCATTCATGGATGATTCTTCTGGCTATAACCAAATTCGTACGTCACCAACGAATGAAGAAATCACAGCATTTTGCACACCTAAAGGTATTTATTGCTATAAGGTAGTGCCTTTTGGTTTAATGAATGTTGATCCCATATATTAAAGGGCTATGCAAAATATATTTGATGACATGTCGAGTATTATGTTGATGACTTAGTGGTGAAGTCCAAAAGGAGTAGCGACTATTTAAAAGACTTAAGAATGGTGTTTGAGTTGCTTCGAAGATATCAACTGAGGATGAATCCATTAAAATGTGTCTTTGGGGTCACTTTTGGAAAGTTTCTTGGCTTCATTGTGCAACATCGAGGAATTGAGATTGATCAATCCAAAGTTGATGCAATTTTAAAGATGTTTGAGCCTCGAAACATTCATGAGTTGAAAAGAATTCAGGTAAGGTTAGCCTACTTGAGGAGATTCATCTCGAATCTAGCTGGAAGATGCCAACAATTTAGTCATCTCATAAATAAAGGGGTGTCTTTCAAGTGAGATCAAACATGTAGCAGAGCCTTTGAAAGCATCAAAGTGTATCTCGCGAAACTTCCAGTTCTAGTGGCTCCTATACTTGCAATACCATTAATACCTTACATTGTGGCACAAGAAAGGTTCGTGGGAGTCTTACTAGCTTAAGAAAATAGTGAAGGCAAAGAAAATTCCCTTTATTACTTGAGTAGGATGATGATACTAAATAACCTGAATTATTCACCAATCGAGAAGTTATGTTTGGCAGAAGTCTTTTCAATTCAGAAAATAAAGAACTATTTTCAAGCCCATATCATCCATCTTATTTCCAGGGCAAATCCCATCAAATTTGTTATGCCGAAACTATTCCTTAGTGACCGACTAGCAAGGTGGTACCCTAAATTCCAACAATTTGAGATTGTGTACATCCCTCAAAAGGTTGTGAAGGGACAAGCATTAGCAGTTGTTTGGGCAGATCATCCTATACCAAATGATTGAGAATTGACTGATGAGCCTCCTGATGAACATGTGTTGGCCATCAAGATTTAACCTCCTTGGAAAATGTACTTTGATGGGGATGCACATCATGGTGGAGCTGGTACAGGCGTAGTGTTTGTCACTTCACAAGGAGAGGTCCTACCATTCTCTTTTACTTTAAAATAGTATCGGTTCAATGATATTATAAAGTATCAAGCGTTAATACTTCGACTCAAAATGACTATTGACATGAAGCAATTTTAATTGCAAGTCTTTGGTGACTCTCAATTGGTGATCAAACAACTTTTGGGAAGTTATGAGGTCAAAACGCCAGAACTTCGTCCCTATCATTATTGTGCCCAGAAATTGATAGGATGGCTTAGAGATGTGACTTTACACCATGTGCCAAGGAAAGAAAATAAAATAGTTGATTCCTTGGTTGCTTTAGCTTTGACTCTAACTCTCCTAGAGCAGACACAAGTTACTCTCTATCAAAAATGGGTTGTACCACCAAATGAAGATGAATATGAAGTAGAGTGTCTTGTTGTTGTGACCGAGGTTGATAAAGATGATTGGCACTAAGCTATCATCATAATACTCCTAGAAGATACAAGGAGAAGGACCAACATTCGGTCTCGAGCGCCTCGTATTCTCTACTACAAAGGACACATTGTACAGGAGATCATTTAAGGGAATGCTATTGCAATGTTTGGGGGAGGAAGAAGTGGCCCAAGCGAGGCACATTCAGAAGTATGTGGATCACATCAGTCTGGACCGAAACTCCACTTTCATATAAAAAGAATAGGGTATTATTGGCCAACTATGGTGAAAGATTGCTTAGACTACGCTCGAAGGTGCAAGGCTTGCCAATTTCATACATCAACTACTTGAAGTTTTACACCTGACTGTTGCATCGTGGCCATCTGATGCATGGGGTTTGTATGTTGCTAGACCACTGCCAAAATCTTGTAGTGGGAACTTATACATCTTGGCTGAGACAGACTACTTCTCAAAATAGGCTGAAGTTATAGCTCTTAAAGAAGTCAAGAAAGAGAATGTTGCAAACTTCATTCGAGTAAACATTGTTTATCGATTTGGAATTCAACGATACACAATAGCGGACAACAGCAAGCCATTTGATAACAAGTTTATGAATAAGATCTGTGATCTCTTTGGCTTTAAGTGGTGGAAATCTTCTATGTACAAAGCTACTGCTAATGGTCTAGCCCATGCATTCAACAAGACTCTATGCAATCTATTAAAGAAAGTCATCTCTAAGTCCCAGAAAGATTGGCATGAAAGAATGAACAAGCCTTGTGGGCATATAGGACAACATACCGTACACCAACTCAAGAATCCCCATATTCACTTGCTTCTGGAATTGAGGCAGTCCTGCCACTCGAACGTCAAATACCTTCCTTGATACTGGTTATCCAAGAAGGGCTCACTAAAAAAGAAAATGCTCGACTACATCTTGTTGAATTAGAAGCACTTGATGAAAAGTGATTTAAAGCCCAACAAAACCTTTAATGTTATCAAACTCGTGCGTCTCGTACTTTCAACAAAAAGGTTCTTTCGAGGTGTTTTCAAGTTAAAGACCAAGTCTTTGCAGTAAGAAGGCCCATTATCACTTCACGCAAGTCCAGGGGCAAATTTACCTTGAAGTGGGATGTACCATATGTGGTACAAGAAGTATACTCAAATAGTGCTTACAAGTTTGTCGAGCAAATAGAATAAGGATCGGTCCTATAAATGAAAAATCCCTTAAGAGGACTATCCTTAAGGCAAATAATGCTCCTTGAAGATCAAATATAAAACTGCAGGATACACCTGGCCAGCAAGCTTATAAACTGTGTATGACACCCTAAAATAATGTCCACTAGGTTGAAAATCTTGAAAGATGCGGCCTAGGCAAAAGTTAAGATAAAAAACACTTCCCCCTAGAACTACATTGTAACTTGATCCTCTTTATTGAGGTATGCAGGTTCTTGGAATTATATTCCAAGTTCAGTTGTATGTGTTAAAAAACTATATGTCCCAACATGATTCCTCATGGGGGCAAAACCCTATAGAATGTGAGCTTCTTTGATGGCATGCTCTAGATCTTTAAGTTTAATCATGCTTCCAGGTTGGAGTTCTCAAACTCCTTAAGTCTGCAAGTTAAAGTCCACAAGTCTATAAGTTGCTTCTCAAATTAAGCAATTATGCAAGTGCTGGTCTTCAAGCTTTCAAGTTTATGTGTTGATATTCTTGAGATTTGTCGACTGTCCTAGTTAAAACATTAAGTTCCATAAAGTTTGCAAAGGTGAATGCACAAGCTTTAAAAGAGGAGGAAATTTTATTGATTTTCATTCTTATTAGCATGCCAAACGTGAATTAAGTTTGAATTACTAAGGCTTGCAGCAAAAGAAAGCATGAGAGAAAAATTCAAATTAAAACCACCATTGTAAGATATGAGACAAAAAAAATAGAGAAACTTTATTGCTTTAAAATTGTCTAACATATCAATCTAAATCTTGAGAAGATAAAGATAGAAAGTAGAGAAAAAGCGGGGGGGCGGAGCTTAATCTAAGCATAATTTGTAGTTAATCAAATCTTTTAAAAGGAGCATGTTTGGTGTTCTCACCCTCCTTTTCTCTAAGTGACTCAAGACCCTCCTTGGCCTTGTAAAGCAACTCTAGCTTCTTATCTTCATACACCTTATCTACAAAATTAGAGTGTTCTTGATTATAAGAGGCAGCAAGCTCGAAAACAGAATCCACAAATGCTCCAAGGATGAAAGATCTATAAAATGCGTCTCACTCATGTCTTGGAGAATCTCTTAAATATCTTCTTCGGAAGATGAAATTCAGTCTAGAGAAGTTCTAGAAAGTTTGTTACAAATCTCTTCCCAAAGGCCCAAAATGTACTTCTTTTTGTGAGTTGAAACAACATTTTTTCCTTCAAAATTAGACTTAACCCCATTTGGCTTTAGAAAGAATGGAGGAGTACCATTTGAATCAAGGGTCAACCCTTTTAAAGCTTGATCATGAGAAGTAGATGTAATTCTCTGGCCTTGTTCAATTGTGTCCACGCATCAAAATAATGACCAACTAAAGGATCTTGGACCAAAAGCTTGGTTTCTACCTTGCTATCTTGTATTTCGATTATAATGTATTTGAGTCCAGAAGATAAGAAAGTGCAGTCTTTGAAGAAAATCATTGTTCAAGCTGCATAAAAAGAAAAGTGTTGCCCTTCATCAATAATAGCACAAAAAAGGGACAAGAATCAAAATACGATAAAAAATGGCTAATTGGGGTATTTGGAACATTGTAAAGTCTCGAATTGATGATCCCTTATGTTTAAACATTTGGAACATTATAAAGTCTCGAATTGATGATCCCTTTATGTTTAAACAATTGGAGCATTGTAAAGCCTTGAATTGGTGATCCCTTATGTTTAAATATTGGGAACATTATACAGCCTCGAATTGGTGATCCCTTATGTTTAAACATTGGGAACATTGTAAAGCCTCGAACTGGTGATCCCTTATGTTTAAACATTGGGAACATTGTAAAGCCTTGAATTGGTGATCCTTTATGTTTAAACATTAGGAATATTGTAAAGCCTCGAATTTTTGATCCCTTATGTTTAAACATTTTAAAGTCTCGAATTGGTGATCCCTTATGTTTAAACATTCGGGAATAGTGTGAAGCCTCAAATTGTTGGTTCCTTATATTTAAACATTGGGAATATTGTGAAGCCTCAATTGGTGATCCCTTATGTTTAAACATTTGGAATATTGTAAAGCCTAGAATTGGTGACCCCTTGTGTTTAAACATTGGGAACATTGTAAAGCCTTGAATTGGTGATCCCTTAGCTTATGTTTAAACATTTGGCAACAATGTAAAGCCTCAAATTATTGGTCCTTTATGTTTAAATATTTGGAGTATCGTAAAGCCTCAAATTGGTGATCTCATATGTTTAAATATTGGAAACATTATAAAGCCTCGAATTGGCAATCTCAAGGCGGGGACATATAACACATCCCTTCACACCTCAAGATTAGATTCTTTCGATATAGAATCCTTCAAATATAAATATTAAATGATATTAAATTAATATTTCAAGCCTAGTCTTCAAATAATAAAATCTTTCGACTAGACTTGAAGCAGGGACATTTGTAATCATTTAAAATTTATTAAATATAAATTTTAAAAAACTATTCGAAGTATATTAAATTCATGAATATATTAGTCTAAATAAATGTTATGTATTAATATAACTGGGTTAATTACTTAAGTCAAATAAATACAAATTTAATTAAAACCCATGTTAATTGATTTGGGCTACAACAAATAAGTCTAAATTAATAAGCCCAATATTATTTCATCCAAAAGGCCCATCTTGGCGCCACGTGTCAAATGACGTGGCACGCCAAGTCAAATAAAGAAGCTGATAGGGTCTTGCCATTTCTCAAAGTGACAAGCTCATTTCATTAAAGCCCAATATGTCTTGTCGCTTGAATCTGATTGCCTGAAGGAAAGTCTTTCCTATTATAATTCCTCTATTTTACAAGTATAAATAGGGGTTTTCAAAATACAAAGGGACATCAAGAATTCTAACAAGAAGCTAGAGAGAGCTTATGGATCAAATGCCACAAATTTCTCCACAAGTTTATAAATTCAAACATTCAAGCATTCAAGTTCAAGAACAACCTTAAAAGCTCTTGAACTCAAGATCAAATTCAAGAGCAAATTCAAGTTTCCAGAACAATATCAAGAATAAATTCAAATTTCAAGATCGAGTTCAAGAACAAATTTTAGATTCAAGATCAAGCTCAAAAGCCTTTGAATTTACACTTGAAAAGGGGAATCAGAGGATTCAGAGATTGTAACAGTCACATTTTGAAATCAAATACTACAATTGTTGTGATATTTTCATTCTTAATTATTATTTTCTCGACGCAAATTTTATCATCTACAATTTGATCATGAACAAGAATGTAGTTATAATGTAAGCATGAATTGAGTTTGGGTCTATGTTTATGAGCTTGAATCGATCTTAAATTGATAGATATGAACATAAATTGAGCATGAATTTATCAATATGAGTAAGATAAGAGTTGAATACTACCATGGCATATTTTGATGGTGGTATGAGTATGACTTCTACATGAACATGAATTTCATGACTATGTTGTGATATGACTTTAAGTATGAGTGTGATACACTATCATGTGTAAGTTATGTATAAGCTATCCTATGCATGTAAGCATGATCGAATTATGAAATCTTAACTTCTAAGCTCCTATATGCCTAATGATGAATTGATGATGATCCTTTGAAATGTGAGTCTCCGAAATGGTCAAGGCTTATAAGGTGATCCAAGTGCAAGTCTCTGAAATGGGCAAGGCTCATAAGGTGATTCAAGTGTAGGTCTCTAAAATGGGCAAGGCTCATAAGGTGATTCAAGTGTAGGTCTCTGAAATGGGCAAGGCCCATAAGGTATACGAATGAACTCTCCAAAAAGGGCAAGGCCCATTAGGAAGAGGTTGCACCAAGGCTCTACATGACAATTTGTATGATCTCAAGTGTTGATCGTGGGTGTACCTCTTCATGTGATTATACGACATGGCATTCATGCATAATCAAAGTTTCATGGTTGACTCTTCTTTATTTCACGTTTCCATAAAATATATTGTCCAATATCTTTCCAAATGTAGGTTTCATCATGTGTTATCTCATGTTGCATGCCCACATACTTAGTACATTTAAACGTAGTAATACATACTCTATGTCTACATTATATCATAATGGAAGTGCAAATGATCCAATCATCCATCCCCATGGCTAGATTCATATATTCTGACGATCGGATTGGGTGAGTCCTCCAGCTTCGAGGACAGAGCCTACTATCTTATCTTTCATGCTTTGTTATGTATTAGTGTCAGCTTCTTTATGTTCAGGGTGATCTATGGTCTGTTTGAGCCTCCATCTCATGTCATGAGTTAGAGAAATTTGTTAGACCTATGTATTGTCTTCAGTTACAAAACTTGTATACGCTTACTTAATCTATCTTCTGTTATGAATCATGTCATGCAGATGTTTCCGCTTATGTACTTCTCACTGCTTTTACCTTAAATGCTTGATTGAATGCTAAGGATTAGTGTGAGTTACCTTCGGAGATCTCATTCACCGTGTTATAGCTAGGCCTTAGGCTTGGTCGTGACACAACATCTATGATCAAGCTGTCGTTTTGTGGAAACACTTCTCAACCTCAATGGAACTTGCTTACAGAAAAGGATTTGCACATTATCTAATGGATTGCAGGATTTTAAAAGCTTCATGTTATCACTCGACATTGGTCTTTGCGTTGCCGAAAAATGGAAGCTGGGAGGCTCAAAAAGATGAGCATTTAATGATATACAAATGGAAGGTGTATTTGTGGCCTTATACAAACTATGTTGAGGAGGGTACACCCATTGAGTTTAAACTTACAAAAATCATATCAAAAGAAAGCGTCATTTACATGAATTTAGAGATACAAAAATTTCATTTGAATGGAACTTTTAATATTGACCTTACACTAAGTTAAATTATTCATATTTCTTATTCATAATGCAAAATACTCCTTATTGAATATATAAAAGTCGATTCATTTTTACGTAACATGGTTTTACATGTTCAAATATTCTTTCTAGTTTTCACCAAGTTAGATAATTGTTATACTTCTGTTGCATCATCTATTTCCATGAAGATTTTCTTATACTTAAGGTTTCCTCTATGATTCCTATATGTTTAGAAAAACAGTAAACTCATTTTTAGATTTTCATAAAACTTTTCATAAAAGTTTTCACCGTCGGGATAAAGTTTTCTGGGCAATTTGGTGTAAGCATCACAATACAAAGTCTTGATATTTTATATCCCTTTTAATCCTTCAAACACATAGCAAAAATTATTTTAATTAATTGGAAAAATATCGAGAAATTGATGAAAACAAAATTTTATTGATATACAAAGTAAAAAAAGGAAAACGATATTACCTAATTATCATACATATGCTTAATTAGCTAACTTATCACTGAGCGAAGCGCGAATAATTTATCTTGTAATTATAATTCAATATATTTAAATGATATGGGAAAAGGTTATGATTGACTAAAGATTTGTTTGAATGTCGAGATTCAAAAGGTATCATATCAATTGAGATGGAGAAAGGATTAAACCGAAAAACAAAAATTTTTTAATTTCCAATCATTACTTTAAATTTATTATAATTGCTCCGGGCAGATATAGTTGTCACATGTGATAGCTAATTGTTGTCATCGTTCAATTGTTGATGTCACCTCTGTTAAATGTTTTCATGACCCCATCTCAATCGCATAAATGAGTTTTTTCCTGCAATGGAGATTGGAAGTTGCAGGAATAAGCTTTTTAAAAGAAGAATGGATGACTATCCCATCAATTTTATGTTAATTTCTTGTAACTATGACACTATTTAGGAGGAGAATTGAATCTGTTATTTGGGTAAAAAGTGGGGATTTAAAATTTCTTCAACCATGACAAGTGTTTATGGTTCAATTTGATTTTATCTATTATCGATTTAATTTATTAGCTTTTTGATTTGTAAACACAACAAATCAATAGCCAAATCGATAAAATACTCCCTGTGTTTCATAGTAAGTGAATTATTGGGTAGTGATACAGCTTAATTAAGGACTAAAATTAAAAGCTATTTTTTGCTATTATCCTTTTAATTATTCCTAAACTATTTTCCTAAAAATGTAAAATTAAGAACCTTATTAAAGAAAAGGTAAATATGGGGGAGAAAAGTTGTAACAAAATTCACTTATTTTGTAGTAGAAAAAAAGTTCTTATAATCCACTTAATATGGGATTTGTTTTACCATCTAAAATAATTATTATATAATCATGAATAAAAAGATAATTTAAATTTAACCTTATTGAATAATCTATTTAACCCTAAACTAAAACCTTAAATTTGAAATTCGATGCATAAAGGATCCATTTATATGTCCACTTAAATATGAAGGCATGAGTGTGTGGCAGAGCCTTGTTCCAGAATATTTATTCTGTTGAATTTAATGCAGTTGAGATTCCACCCAATAATTAAACAAACAAAAATAGGCAAACAATGAGAAGATGTTTTAATTGGGCCTGACTTAAATTGTCCTTTGATTCCCCTAGCAATAATCAGGGACCTACAACTTAGAGGTGGCCAGCATTTACACCTTCACAGTCAACTCAACTGTCAATTTTAGCTTCTTTTGTTTATTTATTCATGAATAGTCAATGGCTTTTCGATGGGTGTTTGGGGTCCAAACTTCACCTGCACTCTTCCTTTCCTAACAGCTTCCAGCGTTCATAATAACATCACACCAAAATATTCCCTCCACTAGGGCCCCAAAAACACATTATGCTGGATTTTTAACCCATAATACTACTTGGATGAAAATACAAGCATTAAGTGAAAATGGTCAAAAAGTGATTTAGATCACAAATTTTGAAAATATTCTTTTAAAAAATAAAATATATAATGTAAATTTGAAATGGAAAGAGTAACAATTTAATCAAAGTGGGGTTTAATTGGTAGCGGCGATCCAACGTGGGTTTGTTAGAAACCCACAATTTTTAGGCTTGAACTTTATATATGTCTGTAAATAACAGATGAAGAGTTAGATATATATTTTAAAACACTCTTTCAACTAAAAATCCAGAGGGTCTATATCTTGAATATAACATGCCCGATTGGTTTTATGAGATCAGTAGGTAATGAAAGAAATGAGCAGGCCTAGTGAACAATGAAGCAGTTGAGAGCTATGAGATCTCACGTTAAAATTTTACTAAAGATAAAAATACTTAGTGATTCTTTTCATATGTCCTATCCTTGATGAACACAATTATCTTAATTAATCGAGGTGCATGGAAACTCGTCCGAATACCATAATCCTTTTCAGAAGAAGAAAAAGGAGTTGATGCATTCTTAACTCGAAATGTACCAACTGACCCCAAAGTAATTCTGAAAGGCAATAATAGCAAAGCAAAATTTCTGCCATATGTCCACTGAATATAACATCCATGTTACAGAACAAATGAAAGTGACGTGAACATCAGTACTTTAAAGAAAATAGGGCCCCCAAGTACTTAATCTGTGGGAAATTGCATGTGAGCTGCAGTAGGCAAATCCAGTAAGGAGGAGCCCCCCTACATCCTTCACAATGAGGCTGCAAACATGAACCTTATTTCTAAAAATGTGACAGCTATTGGGTTCCTAAGACATGGGACATAGGTGTTTCCACTTGTTCTACCCTCCTTAACCATACCTATCCCTCACCCACCCACCTAAGTTCCTGTCCTCATCCTCTTTCTACTTGAAGCACTGAAAGAGTTGTTGAATTATGCATGTACATTTCCCTCTTCTAGCAATGTCCCAAGCAATTATTGGAGTTTGGTTGCCCCTGACTTTAGTCATTTCTCCAGTGGAAGGTTGAAGTAATTATATATAGTACTAGACATCCTTCAAGTCCACAAAAGGCCAAATATGATAAGCTCTTTGCTTTCCAACACCTCAAGAACTAAGCTAGTCACTCATCTCTAAGGCATGTCATAAAACAAGCGTGGAAACCTAATCATTTCACTTCTCCTTACAATATACTGAAATCAAACCGACTGCGGACCTAAGAGTAGGTTACTTGATACAGTTTTAAGTTTCTCTGAGGGTAATTTGAGTACAAACACAGCAATAAACAGAGAGCTTTTAGCAAAATATCCTACACACACAGCAACAAGCACAGATCATTTAGCTAAGCATCCTCCAGCTTCAATATTTGACTTGTCAGCCTCAAAAGACATACTTATTTCCACAAGGTTCCCAATAGCTTTTAACTATGTGCAGGAAACAAGCACCGCTCAGCCAATATGGAGGCTTTACAATCCTGTAATAAAATTTCATGCTTCTCCATGGATATAAGTACACAAGGGTAACTATATCTTTGGAAGGCAGCTGCAATTTTATAGGAAAGCAACCTTTGACAAGGAGAAGAAAGATTAAGACTGGAAGTATAAGAGCTATGATAGAGTTCCATTAATTGAGCTTTACTCACAGGCTTCCCCTCACATAGTTGAGAGCATAAAATTTTGAAAACAAAGGATGCTAGCTTTTGACCATAAGCTTTTATGTAAATGGATTTCTTTTAATGATACACAAATTATTCATCAGTGATATAGATTACTATTGCAGTAATTTAAACACTTTGAGACAGAAGGTTCCTTATACAACCTTCTCCCACTGGTGATAATCAAGTATTGAACCTTATTAACTGTCACCAAGGTATGTACTGCTGAGTGCTTCTTTGAAAAGAATGGTGTAGAAGGTGGTAACAGCATAAATAATCACAAATTAGTGCATTCATTGACCAATTTATAAATCAATGTTAGCTTATGCAAAACACCAACAATGATCGTACTGAATGTAACAGCAAAGAATGACAAGAGTACACAATGATGCATTATATGTGGCTCCACCTGAATAAATTCTCATCCAAGAGTTGATGATGATGAATCATATCAGACTTCTATTGTGGAGATTGGCCTAATTGGAGAATATGGTTTGTCATGGAGACTGTTCCTTTGGATAAGCAAGCTCCTCCATGTGCCAGCTTTCATGGGGAGCAACATGGTCATGTGAAGGAGTATATTGCTGCAAATTAACGAACAAGATAAGACTCATCATCAGAATGCATAAATAACAATAATTTGACAACAGAACTCATAACTCATATCAATGGAAGGTGGACAGCCAGTGATCAATTACTAGCAGAAGGATCAACATTTCACATTTTAACATTATAGTACTAGTGACCGCAAGAGAAATGAACTGAAACAAATTAAGAATATTCCCAATCTCCATATAACAAGTGAACCAAAAGTACAGTCTTTGCTACAAAAGTGCATAGTTGAACATTGTTTTATTTTCACCTTTAACTGGTAAATCCATAAGAAGAGGTTACATTGCTGATAAAAATCTCAGTAGCTGGAACATTCGAAGATACTTCTGGTAAACAATAATAGTATTTATGATTTATGTCAGTCAGAGATTTCTCTGCTGGATCGAATTCGTTTGGAGTAACGATGGTGATCATACTGGTGAAAGAAACCTCCCAACATTAAGAATCTTTCCAATCTTCCATAAAACCGGTGAACCAAAAGTACAGTCTTAGCTACAAAAGATATCATTCCCATAGCACATAGTTGAATTGTTTTATTTTCACCTTTAACTGGTAAATCCACGAAAAGAGATTACTTTGCAGATAAACTATCAGTAGCAGGATAGTAGCCAAGACATTTAAAGAATATTTCCAGAAAACGATATTAGTTTATTAGTAGGTATCACTTATGTCAATCAGAGTTTTCTGTGTAGGATATATTTCATTTGGAGAAAAGATGGTGATCTGACTGGTGATAGAAAATTACCAACCGCAAAGACTGATTGAATCCATGTGCACTTTTAAACATAACAAATTTATGCAATTAGGTTAAGTTAGCACCTCCATCTTGCTTAAAAGCTCTTTGGCTGTAGGAGCAGCAAGAACAATGTCACGAGCCCCTGGCTTAATGAAACCTTCTTCAACGCCATTATCAAATAGTGCAAGCAAGGAATTATAATAACCTTCAACATTTAGCAAACCAACCTGCAGAAGAAGTAAAAATGGTGAAGATCTTGCAGGTGACGATAAAACTACATGAATGTAAGATATAGATACCGGTTTTTTGTGAATTCCAAGTTGTGCCCATGTTATCATTTCAAGAGTCTCCTCCATGGTTCCATATCCGCCTAAACATATTAAAAGCACTTTCACCAGTGTCTGAGAGCATTATGTATCTCAAATGTACTCTCACAGATACTTACCTGGAAGTGCAATGAAGGCATCAGCCTGACTAGCCATTTCAGCTTTCCGCTCATGCATGTCCAAAACAATTCTTACATCACCAACACTTTCACCTGATATCTGTCATTGCCACTCAGGTTGAAAGTGTAACTGTTACAATCGAAACAACCTCACAGAATGCAAAATCAAAGTTCTATTAGTAAAGAAAACTAATTCTTACTATCAGATGCTGCACTAAGCAATCACTTTTAATTAACTGTGAGCACAATTGCATTCTATGAAAGAATCATTAGTTTTTTTTTTTTTTGATAAAGCTACGAATGAATCATTAATCTACAGTTTATTGGGAAAATTTATCAAATTTTCATGTTTTTACTAACTTCAAGGTGAGATAAAACCTGGATTAAATTTTGAATCACTTTGGAACTTCAAAGCTGTCAGTAGTTAGGGATATTGTACGAAACAAGTTCATTTCGATGACAACATTTCAGCAAAAGAAAAATGAAATAGCAGTAAGATGTGAACAGTTGAAGCAACTTACCATACTCCTCCTCCCCCATCCCCACTCAAACAAGGTCGAACAATTAGATGGAAGCTCAAGTAAATTGCAAAATTTGAGTGACAAATTAATGTCCATTTACCTCAATAGGCACGAGAGCTTTCGGAATGACCCTGCATGTTCAAAGCAATCAAGAATGAGTTGAAAAACTACAACAGAAATATAAAAGTAGACCTCACATCCAATTTGTCATTGTAAACTTGAAATTTTAATATTTTACCTACCCAAGGACATGGCAACCTCCCTCATACACTCTCTGCGAAATCAACCCCATCAATCCAACACTTCCACCTCCATAGACCAAGTCAATTTTCCTACTTACCTGCAATCAGCATTATCAAAGTCGAATGGAAACAAAAAGACTTACATCTGAAAAGTTCAAAGCCAAGTCAATTCCATAATCACACTTCAAAAATTGTCAAGAAAGTCAATGCCTACTATTCGAGTACCAAAAACCAATACTATTAGAATGTCAATGGAAGAAACACCTACAATACCAAAATCAACACATCTTGCCAACGAGTTGGGAATTCAAAAGTAACACAAGAGCAGATATACAAATCCCAAATTAGCCCAAACCTGAAGGCAAAGAACTGGGAAAGAAAACAAAAGAAATTCAGAGTGGGGTCAACCAAAGGATTCAAGAATCAAGACTAACCAATTCATTCCCCAAATCAATTGCAGCATCACTGAAGACTTTCCTGTGGCCAGGATTGCTTCCACAGAAAACACAAATTCTCTTAAACTTGCTTCTACTATTGCTTTCCATTGAAAATAAAAACTTTCAATCCCTTTTGATTAAATCTCAAAACAAAAACCTCACCTTTATCTTCTTCTTTCCCCACACTCACCGTTTACAGAATCTTTCTGTACGGATTCAAGAATATGTATGAATAAAAATAAAAAAAGAAAAGAGTGAGACACAAGACAAGGTAAAAGACAATCTAGATATTGGATTAGATTGATCAAAAATTAACAAGATGACTTACAATCAGCAAATCAACAAGTCTTTATATATATGATGCAGAGAGAACTCATACCGCCCCCGCCCCCGTCCCCACCCCCACCCCCACCCCCCAGTTTTAGGTGATTAAATTTTCAATCTTTGAATAATTAAGGAACAAATAAGAATTATTATTAATACTCCTAATAACAAAAATTAAGGGTGAAAGAATTAGTACGTATCATGGAGAGGAGAGTCCTGACTTCATGATTATTATATATAAGGGGAAAACGAGAAAAAAAAAGAAAAACAAAGTGTGGCATTTTAAATTTAAAAATCCCCAACAATTGAAAAGGACAAAAGTTGTCTTTTATTAAGGCTGCTTATTAGTATTATTATGATTTATGCTCATGTATTTTCTACCCCTGCAGATAAGTTGCCCCTCATGTTTCAACAATTTTAAACCATCACTAATAGTTGCCCCCCATAGTTGATAACCTAGGCTATTATTGGAACTGTCTTATTAATTTACATTCAAAAGAAGCAAAACAAGTGTCAAGCTATTTGGTTTGAGAGGGTTGATGTACACTTGTTTTAACCAAATTGTCACGAGGGTCCATCTCCATGACCCCCTCTTCTATTTTACTCTCTTTCTTTTTCATTTTTACCCCTCCCCATGAGCTCCCACTTTTTTCTCTTTGGTGACTCCAACTCATAACATTAAGATAGAAAGTGATGGATGATTCCAGGGTAGCTCGATAGTGTTAGAAAAAAGACAATTGCCTTAGGCCCCAAATTTGTATTATTTTAGAAATAATAAATTATAGAATTTTTTTAAAAAACCAATACTAAGTTACAGTAAAGATTATTTATTTCATATCAAAATAAAGAATTATTTGAATAAGTTTGGCATATCCGGAGTATAATTATATGATCAATCGAAAAGAATTGCTGAATGAAATCAATTATAATTTTTTTAAACAATTTTGTACCTCAGAGAGATAGAAAAATAAAATTCGTAAGAAAATATATTAAGTTATTTTTGTAAGCTTAAGGTCTTCATTCGATTTTCGCCTTAAGCCACTAATGTGCTTGGGCCGCTCCTAGATGACTTTCTATTATCTATGTTTGGAGTGTAAATGTCACAACCTAAGCTAAGCTGTAGAGATGATACAACAATTAGAATTCTGAGGAATGCCAACCAAGCCTCTGAGAATACATTGCATATAAAATGTAAGCAAAGCATCATTTAGAACGTCACAAAGCGAAAGATAAGTTTCATAATAGAAGTTTAGATAAGAGCAAGTCAAAGCTCACCAACAGAATAAACGAGATACATCTCATATATGTATAACATGCCTCTACAAGTCTAGACGGGAGCATAAGACAAGCCTTAGCTCACCTTAAACATAAGAAAGTAAGATAGTCCAAAACATAATGGAAATAGCGTAGCGGGTTCGCTCTCAAATCATGGGGATTTACCAAAAATAACTTCCGATCGGAGATAAAAAATAGCCATGGGGATGGAATAAACCATTGTGCCCTACATTATAATACAATATAGGTAAAAGATGATGCGTTAGTACATGGAATACACTAAGTGTGTGAGTAATGCAATACAATGCAAAATGTAATGTGTCATAATATGAAATGGGCCAGGTTAGAAAACATGATGAGTATTTCATTTAAAACATGATAGTAAAGCATGAACAAGGTCACTGCAATTTAAGGATCATCATGTAAACCATGGGAGAGCATAGCCAATATAGTGATAGTCACGAGTCATTGTGAGAACCATAAACTTTGTGAATTCATAAGTCAGTGAGGGATAACCTTAACTAATATAAATCATATAAGCTACAACATGAAATCAGGTGTTTTACCTTATAAATCAGAAAGTGAGGGTTCATACTTGTCGAGGTAAGAACTATACATTGTCCTAGTAGATCCATTAAGCTAATACATAAAGAATCAAGCTCTACTAATAGATGATCCTTTTTAAGGAATCAAATTCCTACTAATGGGTGTTCATTTATTCTATTGTAACTCATTGGATAATGGGATATTTTACTAATGGTCTCATTCTTCTAATAACGAAGAGTTTTCGTCGCTATCTTAAAGTTCACTCGGTGCTAAGCAAACTCTCAATGAAATAGAAATCATAATTTATTAAATTATGTCATATGGAAGCAACATCTAACAACCCATCCATTTTTCATAAAATCATAATCATAGAATAGCTCCTTAAATCTTTATTTCAATTAATGTGATAACTACCTTTTAACATCTCAAATTAATAATTAGGTGAGAAAATTTTTAATTGTTATTCATAAATAAAAAAATCCTTTTACAAGCATTCATTCTTTGTGAAAATCATCATTAAAACTCAATTCATCACTTTCGTGCATGAGTTTCTTGTAGAATCATGATTATAATTCTGTCAAGACCCGAACCAAGGGCCTACCCATGACATGACAAATGTGACACCTGAAGGCACTCCATCCAAGACTCTTTGTCCATATCATAAGTATACATAAGGTAAAATAAGAAATTCATAAGAGAGTAAGCAAGAGGAACATATCAATGTCAACGCCATAGTTTCACTTAGGGGAATCACAACATCATAATGTCCAAAATATGACGCTACATCATAAGATATTGGCGGGGACTAGACCATGCTACTAGCTCATCCTCAAGATAGAGTATCAATGAAATCATAAAAGTCTCAACATGCCAACATAACATAAAATAGGCTTGCCTTGGAAAACATGGGAACTCACTAATAACTGCCAAAGCTTGATCTACTCTAACCACGAAATGGATGAATAGCCTCATCATTGCTCATCCCTACGTGGAATGCACTAAGTATGTAGGTATGCCATGCATCAAGGAACATCATAACATAATATAAATATGCATAATCATAATCAATAGAATAACGACAAGATATGAATGATCAATGTATGTTTAGAACCATGAGAAGAAGCATCATAAGACTTTTCATCACCTATCATAATGTTAGAATAAGACTACAACCGACAATAAGACCATGCGGTCTATTATATAGAATCTCGATGTTTTCTTTACACAGAGCAAAAGAGGAGCCTACTTTATAAAAGCAGACTCGACCCTACCTTTTAGTGTTATCCCTAGCACGGTGAGTGTTACACGAACATAAAGATCCCATCCTTTAGGCTTAACCTTAGCATGATGAGTATAGCATGAACATAATGCTAAATAGATCGATTAGCTAACCTTATAGGCACATAATCATCAACCTACGGAGATACATAGTTATGAGACATGGGAATTTATATAAGGACCCTTAGGGGTAGTTGTAAAACCTCCCAGCAGCTCAGGAAGACCCTACAATATATTTCTTGAATATCTTAAAATCTATGCATTATTCCGCAAATTCTAATTTATATTCTTTTTCTAGAGATAAAATTATGTAGGAAAAGGGTCACCTTTGTGTTTTAGGCTATCCATATTGAAAAAAAATTCAAGTGAAATTGTGCAAACCAGTAGGGTGCGCGACAAGTACCCATCGTGCCCCTGGTCTTGCATTGTTCAAATTCTTTTGAGTTTCATTTCTTGCCTAGAAAGTTAGTTGGGACCTATCTCAACACCTTTATATACGTAAATAAATCCTCAAAACCTCTTTTATCTTTAGACCTAATCGTCTCTCTAAACATTCTCAAATCCTCTAAAACCTCTCTCTAAAAATCTTCCACCAAATCTCTCAAATTTCTTAGAGACCAAGCTTCCTCCTTTGAAGAAACAACTTCTAAAAGGATTTCTCAAAGTTCTTCAAGTTTTCTTCTTCAAGTTTCAAGGATCAAAGGTACGTAGATTTCTTCATTCATGGGCTCTTTTCCCATAAAGACCCAAAACCTAATTTACTAAATCCTTTAAATTTTAATGTTGATTTCTTATGAGTTCTTCCTAATTACATCTATTAAGTATGGATATGTAAAAAATTCTTCTTATATTTCTTAGAATTGCTTAAGTTGATTTTAAGGATTCTCAATTATGAAGTTATTTTATGATTTCCAAGCTATGAATGTTATGATGCCATGAGTTACTATGAGAATGATGATTTTATGAGATGAATTGTATGATTTTATATCTAAAGTGCAAAGATGATATGTATAATTGTGGTGGGTTATTTTAAGGATGATTCAAATTGATGATTTTCATTAAATTGATGTATTGTCCTCTTGAGTCACAGGTACTTTGGGTTGGGTTGGCTTGCCTATAGGCAGGATCTAATAGGCACCATTACGACCTAAAAAGTCAAGCCCTGACAAGGTGGTACCAGAGCTTTAGGGTTACTGGTCTCATCTGTACAAAGCTACCTTCTAGTAAAGTCCCACGAACGGTGTAGAGACAGTCATGACTTATCCTCAGGAGGATACGGGATGCTTAGAAACTCTCTGTGTTGTTGATTCCTTTCGTGTGATATTGGAAATGGTCCGTCGATTTCCTAGAATTTGACTTGCTTCATTCTTTCAAGTTGTGTAGAGGTCCAACGTTGGGTAGGGGTAGGGCCGCGCTATCATTCCCAGATAGGGATCAGCCTCTAGAGCCTGTCGAGCGGAGACAGGATGCCTAACTTCCCCACAGCCGGAAGCATCAGTTCCTTAAACTACCTTTGTGGTCACACTTGAGGTGTAGATGGTTATTGAGCGGTTTATAGTGGTACTTGGAGCTTTACAGTAGGGTATAACACCATCCCTAGCCCCTTCAGTTCAGCCCCCAATAGAGCCTGCCATTCTTGAGGCTCTAACTGCACTACCAATGAGAGTTGTACCTTTTCAGGACCTGCAGGTGCTTAGGTATATTTTAAGGTTAACTCCGCCAAGGTTTTTAGGGGCAGTAAGAGAGGATGCATAGGAGTTCTTACAGCTTGGATAGAGAGACTACATGTATTGAGATTGTGGGATCCTTAGAGACAAGCTTCATGGTCAGTTACTTATTTGGTTATGATTGTGTAGGGTAATGTGGATTATGTTATTGAGGCTGGGACTCTGCAATACCTATATTTGTACGTTACCTGATGTTTAGATATTATGTGGGCCATGAATATTTATGATAAAGATAATAAAGGTGAGATAGGTTGCAATTGAGGTACGCTAAGCATTGATGCTATTGGTATACATGTATTTGATTATTTAACTGCTTTTTTGACCTATTGGGCTTGCTGATACTGATGAATATGCTATACCTATTATGATTCTGGTTACTTGTTACTTATTTTATGATTATACCTTGTTAGAGGATAAGTATAAGCCTATACCCTTTGATTTATACATATATTCATTTCGATACTTGACTATTTAAGTGGGTAGTCTGATATTAGTGTTACATAGTATTTGAGAGGCTGGCTGTCAGCTATACTTCTTACTACACCGTGTGGCTCTATAGTTATGATTCTGCTATTGCAATTCTGTTGATATACTGTTCTCCTAATTCTTTGGTGAATAAATTATGATCCTGATTGTGAGCTAAATGTTATACTCAAGGTTTTAGTTGGGTTGTCTGTTGTATTCATTGTGTTTATCAGTTGAGCTGCCTGCCATTCTGTCCTGGTGACTCGTTACAAGTATATTATTGTTTGGATTCGTGGCTATATTTATCAGTGGGAATGTTGATCATTGCACTAGGTTACAAGGTATTTGGATTATGGTTCTACACTGCTATATATATTGCTTATCTCATCGCTTATTTGAGTATAGGTTCTGAGCCTCTTCTATCTTAGGCTATGCATTAGCGTAGTGAGGGGACTCCTATTTATCAATCTTTTTTATTAGTGGAAGATCGGGGGTGACTCTCTAAGATTGTGATAGTCGGATAGGTTGATATTGTCAGATAGGCTCAGTTTGATATTATCTTGTGTATAGATTGTATCAATCCTTATCATGTGTGGTAGATGATTAAGCCAGATTGCCACCTTAGCTATACTTTATACATCTCCAGTAGCATGATAGAGGCTCATATCCAGGGTATTGGTTGGTATTCTTTCATATATGCATGTTTAGACATTGGACCAATCAGATGTTTAGTACATTTGTCCATGCTTGTGATATGACAGTTGAGGGCTTATTGTAGGACATGGTTCCCATAGTTGTGAGCTCTCAGATATGTTGCAGCTAATGGCCAGGTTATTACAAGAAAGAGGGGTGTGTACTATAGGGAGGTTGGGGATCCAGTGATTGAGATTTTGGGCAGAGGATACTTTGGAGATTGCACTTAGACTTGTGTGGCCATTATGAGTGACTAATTATGCTTGTTGGGCTGATAAATGCCTCGTTGTAGCATGGATTTGATGACTTATGTGTACCAGTTATATTGTTATGGTAACTTATTGATGAACCTACTTACTCGGGGTTGATTTATGCAGTACTACAATACCGTGATTGATCTGTTACTTGTTAATACTCTAGCGTTTTGGCAATTGAGGCGATATGTACTAGGTGAGGGCTAATTATATGTATGTCTGGGTATGTAGGAAGGTAATAGGGAAGTATACTTGTGGGTGGTATGTTGAGTATCTACTGTATTGATGAGGGTCTGATGGTTGTTGAAAATACCAATGAGTGGTATGTTAATTGTCTATTCAATTATGAGTACCTACTGTCATGATGAGACTACTTATAGTTGTGTATCAGTAATCTATTATATTGTGATGGTGCCCTGACTATTTATTAAACCGGTTGTTATAGTTGTGATGCCTGGCTGATTGAACAACAATGGAAGGGGTTTAAGCCCTACTGTGAGTGTAGGTATATTAGCTATTGTCTATAGTTATTGGTTATCTCGTGAGCCATTTGTGGTTGATTTGTGGGAATTGCTTGTGTAAGGGGGCCTGGAACGGAGTGAGAGCCATATATGTAACACAAGGTTACAGTTATGAATAATTTTGATTATTCGGACATTTGATAACATGTTAAGAGCATGTGTACTGATGTGCTGCCAAAATACAATACTTCTGATGCTTAAAACTTAGAAATTTGTGTGTTCTCAATGCGATATTAGTTGGTTTTACATGTTTTTGTGTTTATATTTGCAGGAGTACAACCTTGATTTTGGGAAACAATGCAGAAGTTGCTGATTTTTGTTGTTATACGAGACCTTTTACGGGTTGTACATCATTCTATGGGCCATAAGGTAGTTTTTTTAACAACTCCAGTTAGGGGCTGTTTTCTGAAGTTTATTCTACGAACATGCTAACGAGCCGTAGAAGGTTTTATGAGTCGTAGAAGATGGTTCGTGCCCGGAGAAAAAGATAAGGACTTTCTAAAGTTCATTAGATGAAACCCTTTTACGAGTCATAAACCACTTTATGAGTTGTAGAAGGGTGTCATAGATTTGAAGTCCGAAATTTCAGCAGTAAAGTACGAGACTCCGATTACGGGCCGTGGAATGCAATACAAGCCGTAAACCCTTTTCATAAGGCGCATCAACCTGTTCTCCTACTTTGTTTAGGATTTATATTTTACTTATTATAAATAAGGTTTAAGGTTATTTTTGATAAGTTTTCGGAACTCATTAATTAGACTGAGAAAATTATGAGATCATATTGGAGAGTCTGTGAACACTTGTGTTTGATTTTTATCTTTAAGCTTGTTATTTTTATTGAAGTTTGATTTGCTTGTTCTTAATTCTATTATGTAAGTGTTCAATTATGATTTCTCAATCCATAATTCTTGCATCTACACAAAGCACTAGTAGCTAAATCCACAACTAGGGTTATGAGAACCATGAAGAACTAACAAAGTAAAACTGGATAATTCTCAATTCTTGAAAGGTGTATGTGCATATATTAATTAACCCTCTTTGTTTTGCATGTTTTCTGATGGTGGCAAACATTAAAACCCGCCAAGTGTTACTGATTGGCCAATATAGTAATGAATAGGAAAAGAGATTAATTAACAGGATTTGATTGATGTGTTCTCGTCTAATCAACCAAACTGGGCTAAGCGGAGGTTGCACTGGGACTAATAGGTAAGGTTAGTAATGCACACTATGAAGATGGCCAAGTCTCATAGTGAAATTCACCTCTCACTTTTGACCAAAGGTCTTGGTGAACATAACTTACCATCCTGCATGCTATATAGTAGAAAGAATTAGGTTGTCCGGTGATACTAAGTTGGGGAATCATACTTTCTCTCCATAATTGACTTCCGTCTTGTGTGTGTTAGTTTAGTTATATTTTTCATCAATTATTGCAAGAACCCCCTCCCCCAAGGGAAGTAAGTCGGTTAACCATTAAAATTGTGATTATTAAATTCTCTTGAATCTATATATTCCCTGTGGGTTCGGCCCTAACCTTTGTTAGGTTCTATTTCTTGACAACGACTTCTTTATCCTCTAAAAAGGAGGTGTAACTTGGGCAACGTTAAGATTTTGACGCCATTGCCGGGGAATATGGCTAGACTTAGTGAATTCATAAGTAATTCAGGTGTTAATCCTTAGTTCTTTCGTTTTACTTTTGTTTATTGTTTTTGTTCTTTTTCAGGGTGTAAGTGTAGTGTATGGCCAACACCCAGAGCCAAGGCAATCCCTTAACTCCATTTGACCCAGAGATCCACAGAACGTTAAGGAAAATGGCTCAAGAAAACATCAATAACGTGGCAAATACAACTCTGAACAGGAATAACAATGAGGATGCTGAGAATGAGAACCCACCTCCTCTGGAGGACAGTGCTGTGTATCCTAGGATTTCAATGCAAATTCTTACCAGTGGAATCAACACAGAATAAATCTTATGGCTATGGAGGTGACTGGAGCTATTATGTTGCAACCATTACTAGTAGACACAAAGTTCACAGTCTCGAGTAGGTTACTTTAGATGCGTGGAATATTAGTGGGCTTACCATCAGAGGATCCTCATAGCCACCTACACAATGTGGTATTCATCTGCAAAAGTGTAATGGGAACATAAAATATGTCTATGGATGTTGTAGGACTTTGTGTCTTCCCGTTGTCTCTTATAGGCAATGCAGCATTATGACTATCTGAGCTCCCGCAGAGATTGATCACTAGTTGGGAAGACTTGCAGAAGACCTTTTGGAGAGATGCTTCCCTAGATCGAAGAAGCTTAAGTTGAAGGACTAGATCAACAACTTTTAGCAACTTCTTGGTTATTCGATTAGTACTACTTGGGAGTGGTTCATCAAATGTTTGAGAAGTATCCCTGACCATAAGATAGTTGATGATGCCTTGGTGGAGATCTTCTACCGTGCCCTTGATGAGAACAGCCAATCCTGTGCAGAAACTATCATAGGAAGCATGTTCTTAGATCAAGCATTAGCACAGATCGCAGATCGAATGGAAAGAGTGGTCAAGACTGATTGCGCATGAGAGCAAAGAGACAGAGCATCTACCAAAAGTTCATGCGTTGTCTGTGTTTGTTCGGAGCAAGCAAAGATCAATGAATAAATCATGCAAAAGCTTACCCAGATTCACACAAGTATGGAGGTGATGATGAAGCAAAACCAAGAGTGAGTGAATGTAGTGGTTCATCAACCTCCACGTGCACCTATATATGATGGGACATATTATGATGAGGATGTGTGTTTTGTTGCTGATCAGATAGGAGATTTCTGGACTAACACCCAAGGGTCCAATCAGGACTATTCACACCAAGGTTAAGGGAACCAAGGTTGGAACTTTAATTGAGATGGAGCTTACAGGGATAACCGCGGAGGTTACTATGACAGAAACAAGGGTCCAAAGAGAGATGCAGATTGGGGCCGCAGTGAAGTCTTCCGAAATCGTCCTTATGTGCCATCACATAATGGTGACACAGGTACTGGTAGTTTCAGAATTGAGGAGACGTTTGATTTCTTGTTGAGGAAAGCTGAGACACCGGATGATACTCTGAGGGGCATAAAATTAGAGATTTCAAGTATAAATCAGAAAATAAAGTCCCACTCTATGGGTATCAAATAACATAAACAATAGTTCGGTCAAGTGTTGACTCAACTTAATCAGCATCAATAAGGTACACTTCCTAGTAACACAGTTTAGAATTTGAAAAATGAGGGCAGTGTATGGCGGTTACTACTCAGGGCGGCAAGAGCACCATTGATCCTCCCATACCAGTTGATGAGGAAGATATCTGAGAGGAGATGGATGCGGCCAAGGATGCAGAGAAAGGAGATGATCGTGGCAAGGATGGGGTGATGAAGCCGCTGATGTGCCACAAAATTCGAAGCCCATTCCCAGGACTCCTCCCCCTTTCCCTTAAAGAATCAAAAAGAAGGAGGACAAAGGCAAGTTCAAGCACTTTCTCTCCATGCCTAACCATCTCCCTATCAATATCCCTCTCATTGAGGCATTGGAGAAGATGCCAGGGTATGCTAAGTACATGAAGTACCTGGTCACTAAAAAACGCACTGTGACTCAGGATATCTCCTAAGAGCTTCAACATTGCAGTGCTATTGCTACGAGGTCGTTGGCTTAGAAGCGAGAAGATCTTGGTGCTTTAACCATACCCTGCACTAGTGGAGATGTGGAGTTCGCAAGGGCACTATGTGATTTAGGTGTCAGCATTAACCCGATACCCTTTGTGGTCTACAAGAAGCTTGGATTGGGAGCCCCTACTCCAACTAGCATGTAGTTGTTAATGACAGATCACACGGTGAAGTAGCCTGTGGGGATACTATATGATGTGCGGGTCAAAGTTGAGAAGTTCATATTCCCCGCAGGCTTTGTGATCCTTGATCGTGAAGCCGATTTTGAAGTCCCTATCATCTTGGGGAGGCCCTTTTTAGCTACTAGATGCACCTTGGTGGATATGGAAAAGGGCCAACTCAAGTTTAGATTTGGGAAAGATGAGGCCGTGTTCAACATTTTTCAGCAAGCAAAGAAAAACAATGATTTGAGAGTGGTTTCTATTATCAAGGCTGTTGATGATGATGAACTAGAGGTACCACTTAAGGTAGGATTGGTTGTTGACACTTTGGAGGCAGTGCTGATGTACTTCGACCGTGATGGTATCCCAGACTTGGAGGAGACAATGAATGTTGTAGGGGTTTCCTATGGTCCGAGGCGCCAAACTAAGCTAGAGTTAGATTTGTAGAATCAGGAGTCACCACCCACAAAGCCCTCCATAGAAGATCCATCGGTGTTAGAGTTGAAGTCCCTTCAACCACATTTGAGGTATGTATATTTTTGAGCCAAAAACACCTTGCCAGTTATAGTTGCTGCGGATTTGAACGAGGGGCAAGTGAGCTTTTGTAATGGAGCTCAAATAGTTCAAGAAGGCCATCAGATGGATGATTGTAGATATCATTGCACACAAGAAGGCCTCCCGAGGTATGCACACATAAAATTCAACTGGTCAAGGATTACAAGCCGAGTATTAAGCACCAAAAGGGCCTCAACTCTTCTTTGCATAAAGTTGTACGTAAAAGTATCATCAAATAGTTGGATTCAAGAGTAATCTATCCGATTGTCAATAGTGAATAGGTGAGCCCGATTTAGTGTGTTCCAAAGAAATGAGGTATCACAGTGGTATCAAATGCCAATAATGAGTTAATCCCAATACGTCTAGTCACATGATGGAGGGTATCCATGGATTACAGAAAACTTAATGCTTTAACAGAAAAAGATCACTTCCCTATGCCATTTATGGATTAGATGTTAGATCAATTAGTTGGAAACGGTTGGTGTTGCTTCTTTAATAGGTATTCAAGCTGTAATCCGATCACCATTGCTCTAGCGGATAAAAAAAAATGACAATTACATGCCCCTATGGCACCTTCTCACTCAAGAGGATGCCATTCGGGTTGTCTAACACCCCAACAACATTCTAGAGATGCATGATTTCCATCTTCTCAGACATGGTGGAAGAAATTATTGAAGTCTTCATGACTTTAGTGCAGTTGGAAACTCATTTGAGGATTGCTTGAAGTACTTACATGCTATTTTACAAAGACGCGAGAAGAGCCATCTGATGTTGAATTAGGAAAAATGTCTTTTTGTAGTGAAAGAGGGCATTGTGTTGGGGCATAGGATATCTAGCAAAGGGATCAAGCTCGACAGAGTTAAAGGGGAGGTGATTGAGAAGCTTCCACTACCCATCTCAGTCAAGGGTGTGAGGAGTTTCTTGGGACATGCGGGATTTTATCGAAGGTTCATAAAAGACTTCTCTAAAATTGCACACCGTTTGTGCAAATTATTGGAGAAAGATTCTAAGTTCGTGTTCGATAATCCGTGCTTCAAATTTTTTGAAGAGTTGAAGAAGAGGTTGATCTTAGTGCCAATCATTAAAGCTACAGACTAGTCCAAGCCCTTTGAAATAATGTGTGATGCAAGTGGGGTTACTCTAGGTGTAGTATTGGGTCATCATCAGGATAAGACATTACATCCCATATACTATGCTATCAAAGCCTTAAATACATCCCAGAAGAAGTATATTGTCACTTAGCAAGAGTTACTTGCAATGGTCTTTGCATTTGAAAAGTTTAGGTCATATCAGTTGGGGGCCAAAGTAGTGGTGCATACAGACCACTCAACACTTAGATGCTTGATGGATAAGAAAGATGCAAAACCAAGGTTAATGTGATAGGTGCTTTTCTTGCAAGAGTTCAAATTTGATGTCATCGACAGAAAAGGGACAGAGAATTAGGTTGCAGGTCACCTCGCTAGAATGGAAGAGGGGGCAATGATAAAGTTTGATGATGGATTGGAGATCGATGATTCTTTTCTAGATGAGAGAGTGTTGGTTGCATTTCATAATTTGATACCTTGGTTTGCAGACTATGCAAACTATTTGGTGAGTGATATCGTGCCGCCCGACCTGAACATACATATGACATGAGCAAGCTCTTTTGGGATGACCCATACTTGTTTCGTGTATGTACTGGTTGGATTATTACTCATTCTGTTCCTGAGATTGAGATGATGAGCATACCTGGGGCATGCCACTCGTTATTGGTGGGTAGGCATCATACTGGAATTCAAACAACACACAAGATATTGCAGTGTGGGTATTATTGACCCACTATCCATCAAGACGCCCATGACTATGCAAAAGCTTGTGATTGGTGCCAAAGAGAAGGGGGTGTTCTCCACAAAATTGGGCTCCCTCTAAACCCCATTATGGTGATTGAGTTATGTGATGTATGAAGGATAGATTTCATGGGATCATTTGTTCGCTCACATGGAAACAAGTACATCCCAGTTGTTGTGGATTATATATCGATGTGGGTTGAGGCCGTGGCTCTACCTAATAATGAGGGCAATAATGTCACAATATTTTTGAAAAGGAACATCTTCTCAAGGTTTAACACTTCTCAGGCAATCATTAGTGATAAAAGCTCTTACTTCTGCAATAGACATTTTAAGGCTCTTTTTGAAAAGTATGGAGTGAAACATCGGGTGGCGATGCCTTATCATCCTCAAGAGAGCGGGAAGGTGCAGGTTTCTAATAGGGAATTAAACAGATTCTATCCTAGATTGTGAATGCAAGCCGGACAGATTGGTCGCGGAAGCTAGATGATGCACTATGGGCATACCGAACAACATTCAAGACCCCTATAGGCATGTCTCCCTGCCAACTTGTCTTTGGGAAAGCATGTCACTTGCCAATAGAACTTGAGCATAAAGTAATGTGGGCACTAAAGAAGTTGAACTTTGATTGGAATGATGTAGCAAACTCTAAACTAAGCCAACTCAATGAGCTTGATGAGTTTTGAATGAAGGCATATGAGAGCTCAGCCTTGTACAAACAAAGAATGATGTTGTAACATGAACCCCACATAAAAAACTGCTAAGTCGCACCAGAGGTATTTGTGTTGCTCTATGATTCACGATTGAAGTTGTTCCCTGGGAAGCTCAAATCCAGATGGATGGGACTCTTTCGAGTAGCACGTGTCTTCGATCATGGGGTCATTGAGTTGGAGAGAAAGAGTAGAGGAACCATCAAGCTAAATGTCCTAAGAGTCAAGCCATACCTTGGAAATATGGAAGAGATAAAAATGGTGGAAGATTGGGATCTTGAGGAATTTTGAGTACTCAAGCCATCTATGTTGTGCCACGATAATAAATCAGGCGCTGCTAGGGAGGCAACCCAAGGAGGACACTGGCGCTTAGGTGCCCAAGTATGTTTTTTGTCCCCTATATTTTTTATTTTTCCTTGATTTTGTGCATTGGGGACAATGCACATCTTTCTCGATGGGGTGTGGGTAGTTATGAGCCTTAGTGAAGTCTGAGTAGCTTGGGTCCATAGCTATCAAAATTTTTGATCCGGGGGTTTTCTTGCCTGTGTTTCCTTTCTCCGTGGATTTTTAATTTCTCTTGAACTGGCATGTTTAGGCTATTTAGATAGTATTTGTAGCATATAGTACCAATACTTGTGGTATTTAACTTGTTAGTTGATTTTCTTTTGAAAAATGATACCCACCAAAAAGTTATTTTGATTAGTAGTTAGATAGCAACCATGTACTTTTAGGTGCGTGACAATGTTTGTTCTGATAAGTGAGGATGAATTCAGATAAAAAGCATGATTTGAGAGTCTTTTGTTAAGGATGTATGCAGTGTCATGTGAGTGAGTTTAATTTACTAGATTCATGTATATTATTCTAATTCAGAACTTGCCCTGTTACTCTAAGTTAGATTGTAGATTATTGGACTAGGAAAGGATCTTAGGCCATTGTTCTTAATAGTCCACTTAGCATAAAATGACCAACAAAAACTATGATATATCTCTTGTTCCTAATGTTTGAGCTTAGCATGTACCTATTCTTTGAAAACACCTGATTAACCTAGCCTTGTTAGTTGTAAATTCCTGAAATTGGCCCTAGTCCTTCCTTGAACATTGTGCACCTTGACTGAGGCAAAAACTCTAAGTTGAGGGTGGTTACCAAAAGTGGCTTTGGTTCTGAGTACGGATATTGTGCACCTCAATACAGGCTAAAAACCTAAGTTGAGGGTGGCTGGAGAAAAGGTGAAACACAAAAATGAGGGGCTAAATTAGTGATATAGAGAAATCACATACTTGGTCCAAGAAAAACAAGTAATGCCTTTTTAAGCTAAAAAGTAAAATGAAGTGTAGAAATAAGGCAAAAAGCTGGAAAATGAGAAGAAGGCACTCAGAAAAGCTTGAAAATAGGAAAAAAGGAGAATAAAATGAAAATAAAAGAGTTGGTAGGGAAAAAGTGTAGAAAATACATTGTAAAGTAAGGCCTTTAGTCACTATGTTCCCATAATATCATACCAAAGCCCCTTGAGCCTACGTTATAAGCCTAGAAAGTCTTAAAGTGATCCTAGTCTAGTTAGTTTAAGGTCTTAATAATGAGTGTAGGTGCAAGCCTATGGTATTAGGCATGATGCATGAATACCTTTTGTGAGAGTGAGTGATTTCGCATTGTCCCAAGGTTATACATGAGAACATCATTGAGTGTCAGATATGAGATTTCTTTCTGTGATGGCATTTGCATTGCATTGTTAGCACTAGACTTGTTCAGTGATTGTGGATTATTGGTACTACCTCACTTGTCATAGTTGTGTTATCATATGCACCAGTTTGTATTGGTTTGCTAGATAGCTATCTGATCCTATTTTGAAAAATTGGTGTGGGTAACTGAGTTTGAGATTTATGTGAGGTATGATAAGGGGTTGAGGTCTGTGTGTTACTATATTATCTATATAGATTGAGTTCTCGCTTGAGGACAAGCAACAATTTTAAGTTGAGGTTGTTGATGTGCTACCAAAATACAACACTTTTGATGCTTAAAACTTTGAATTTTGTGTGTTCTCAATGCCATGTTAGTTGGTTTTGTGTGTTTTTGTGTTTATATTTGCAAGATTACAAGTTGGCCTTGATTTTGGGAAAAAGTGCAGAAGTTGCTGATTTTTGTTGTTATACGAGACACTTTACGGGCCGTATATCATTCTATAGGTTGTAGGGTAGCTTCGTGAATAATTCTAGTGAGGGACTATTTTCTGAAGTTCATTCTTCGAACATGCAGATGCGCCATAGAAGGTTTTATGAGTCGTAGAAGATGGTTCGTGCCCTAAGAATCAGAGAATGGGACTTTCTGAAGTTCATCAGACGAAACCCCTTTTACGGGTCATAAACCACTTTACGAGTTGTGGAGTTGAAGTCTAAAGTTTCAGAAGTGGAGTATGAGACCCTGATTATGGGCCGTGGAATGCAATACAACCCATAAACCCCTTTCATATGGCGTGCCAACCAGTTCTCCTTTTTTGCTTTGGACTTGTATATTGTGGAAGTGTTCAATTATATTTTTTCAATTCATAATTCTTGCAACTACACAAAGCATGGGCAGCTAAATCCACAACTAGGGTTATGGGAACCATGAAGAACTAAGAAAGTAAAACCAGATAATTGACATTTCTTGAAAGGTAAATGTGCATGTATTAATTAACTCTCTTTCGTTATGCATGTTTTCTAATGGTGACCAACATTAGAACCTGCTTAGTGTTATTGACTGGACCAAGGTAGTAATAAATAGGAAAAAAAGATTAATTAACAGGATTCGAAAGACATATTCTGATATAATCAACCAAACAAGGCCAAAGGGAGGTTGTACAGGAACTAATAGATAAGGGTTAGTAATGCACACTCTAGAGATGATCCAAGTCACATAGTGAAATTCACCTCTCACCTTTGACCAAAGGGCTTCGAGAAATAAATTATCGTCCTTCATGCTATAAACTAGAAAGGAATTAGGTTATCCAGTGATACTGAGTTGGGGAATCATAGGGAACACAATACCCTAGTTTCTCTCCATATTTACTTCTCTCTTGTGTTAGTTAGTTTAGTTATATTTTTCATCTATTATTGCAAGATCCGCCTTTCGGGGAAGTAAATCCGTTAACCATTCAAATTGCGATCGTTGAATTCTCTTCAGTCTACGTATTTCCTGTGGGTTCGACCCTAACCTTTGTTAGGTTCTATTTCTTGACAGCAACCGCTTTATCCTCTAAAAAGGGGAGGTGTAACTTGTGCGACATCATGTACCTAGCTTGTTGATTTCTTGTCACATGCCAGGTGACTAAGCTGGTAGAATGGTTGATTGATCATTGAGGATCCCTTAGAGATTGCTATATTGATTCTCTATTATAGAGAGATAGATTATTGTACTTATGGTTAGTTGAGGTTATGAGAACTATCGCTAGACTCTAAGTATGCTTATGATCATTTTATTAAGTGGTTATTATGAGGTCATGATGTGTTGCCAAAGTACAACACTTTTGATATTTAAAACTTGGGATTTTGTGTATTCTCAAAGTGATGTTAATGGGTTTATGTGTTTTTATATTTATTTTGTAGGATTACAAGATTCAATATGTTTTAAGGCAAATTTTTGCAGAATGAAGTTTTTGGAGATTTACGGACAACTTTATAGGCCGCGGTTCACTCCACGAGCCGTAGGTTAGTTTCATGAGTCAGATCCAGTGAAGGGCCAAGTTTCAGATGTTGCATCCACGAACTGTCAGACGAACCATAAATTTCTTCGCGAGTCATGGATAAGGTCGTGCCTACAGGATAAGATTTTGAAACGTTTCAAAAAGTTAGCAGACGAAACCCTCCACGGGACATAAATCAGAAGATGGCTCATAACAAGTTCTATTGAAGTTGAAGTTTGATATTGGAAATTGCCGATTACGATGCCCAGGTACGGGTTGTGGTTCTTATACGGCTCATTACCTTGTTAGTAGAAGCTACCGATTCCAGTTTTCCTGTTTCATTTTGGTTTTGTATTTTACTTATTATACATAGGTTTTTAGGTCTTTTTAGTGAGGAGATGCACGAGAGAGGATAAAAACACTTAGAGAACTCATATTTTGTGATTTTTACATTGAGATTATTACATTGTGATGTCTCGTGGAGAAGTTTGGTTTTCTTGTTCTTAAATTCGTTATTGTAAGTGTTTGATTATGCTATTCCTTAACATGATTTATCAATCTACAATAATCATGCATAACTAAATTTGCAACTAGGGTTGTGGGAACCATGAAGAACAAACAAGGTAAAATCGGATAATCCGTAATTTTTAGAAAGTGTACATGCATGTATTAATTAATTCTCTTCGTTATGAATGCTTTTTAATGGTGGCCAACGTTAGAACCCATCTAATTCTTATGAACTGGATCAAGGTAATAGCGAACAGAAAAATAGATTAATTAATAGGATTCAATATGATCCCTCTTGTTAAATAAACCTAACTGGATAAAGGGGCGGTTGTAATGGAACTAAAGGTAAGGGTTAGTAATGTCACACTGCAGGGATGTATCAAATCACGTAGTGAAATTTATCTCTCATATGGATCAAAGGGTTTGGCAAACTTAACATACCAATTCTGCATGCTACACACTAGAAATGATTACAATTATCTGGTGATACTAAGTTAGGAATTCATGGGGAACAAAATACCTTACTTACTTCTTCCACTGGTTTCACAACACTTTCTTCTAGTTTAGTTTTACTTACTACAATTATGAACCCCCCCTTTCGGGAGATATGTAGGCTAATTCATTCAAATTGCTCACAATTTCTCCAAATCTAGACCATATTCCCTAAGGGGTCTACCCTAACCTTAGTTAGGTTATATATTTTGACAACGACCGCTTATACCTTCAAAGGGAGGTGTACTTTAGGAGACATCAAAATTTTGGCACCGTTTTGGGGAATACAACTTTAGACTGATTTAGTTTGGGTAATTCATGAATTAATCCTTATTTTCCTTATTTTACATTTCTTGTTATTTTGTTTTGTTTTAGCGTACAGGTATAATGTATGCAAAACACTTATAGTCGAGGCAATCCTTTGAATCCGTTTGACCTTGAGATCCAGAAACACTAAGAAGAATAGCCCAAAACAATGCGAATGATGCCATAAATGCAGCACTGAACCCAAATAATGATAACCCACCACCACCACCACTTAAGGATACGAATCCACCTCCACAAGATCATCAAGCCACTACTAACACATGGAATCAGTATAAGCTTGACCTTATGGCGGTGGATGTCACCAGAGCTATTATGTTACCTTCTTTACCAAATGACATAAAATTTGTTGTATCGAGTGGGTTACTTTAAATGCTGCAGAATAGAGGGTTATTCACGGGTTTACCATCAGAGGATCCACATAACCATCTACACAATGTCATTTTCGTTTGCAAAAGCATGATGGGGAGTCAGAATCTGTCCATTAATTTCATTGGGCTCCTTGTCTTCCCATTGTCTCTAATAGGTGAGGCAACACTATGGTTATCAGGGCTCTCACAGATTTCAATGACCACTTGGGCTAGAATGTAGAAGGCCTTTTTGGAGATATTCTTTCCGAGGTTGAAGAAGCTGAAGTTAAAGGACAAGATAAACAACTTCAAGCAGTTGGTTGGTGATTCGATCAGCAATACGTGGGAGAGGTTTACAAAGTGTTTAAGGAGTGTCCCTAACCATAATATCATTAATGATGCCTTGGTGAAATCTTCTATTGGTCCTTAGATGAAAGTAGCCAAACTGTTCCTGACACTATCATGGGAGACTCTTTTTTAGATTGTCCATTTCCCGTTATAGCTGAATGGCTAGAGAAGGTGGTTAAGATGAATCGTTCATGGGGCTCGACAGATAAGTCAAAGATCAAAATCTCTTTCTCTTTTGGTACTAATACTGAGTAAGCAAAGATAAGCAAGGACATGATGCAAGAGTTAGCTCAAATCAGTACTAATATAGGGTTGTTGATGAAGCAAAGTCAAGCGTGTGAATATAATCGATCATCAGCCTCTACGAGTACCCATGTATGAGGATCCCTACTTTGAGGAAGACACTTGCTTTGTTACTAATCAGATGAGGGGTTTTCATACCCACGCCTAAGGGTCTAATCAGGATATTGGCACCAAAGTCATGGAAATCAAGGTCAGAACTTCAATAGAGACAGTGCTTTCAGAGATAAGAACCGAAGTGGCTACCATGAAAAGAACATGGGCCCGAACAAAGATGCTAATTAGGGATATAGAGATAGTTACAAAAATGGTTTGTATGTATCACCGCACAATCGTGACTTTGGGGCTAGTAGTTTGAGAATTAAGGAGATGTTCAACAGTCTGTTAAAGAAGGCTGACGCTCAGGATGAGACCTTAAAGGGGATGAAATGTGACATCTCCGACATAGTAAAAAAATCGAGTCTCTTTCTGTTGCTATCAAGCAGCTGGAGCAACAGTTTGATCAAATGTCGTCTCCGTTGAACTAGTGCCAGAAAGGTACGTTGCCAAGTAACACATTGCAAAATCCAAAGAATGAGAGGAAGTGAATGGCAGTGATGACATGTGGTGGCAACCAGACTATTGACCCACTAATGCCAGTTGATAATGATAAGGTTTGTTAGTAGATGGCTGATAGCAAGGATGCAGAGAGCGGAGATGCTAACGCCAAGTATAGGGTGAGCAGTAAAGTAGTGATGCCACAGAAGTTGAAACCTATACCTAGACCTTCCCCTCCTTTCCCTCAAATAATAAAAAAGAAGGATAAAGAAGGTAAGTTTTAGCACTTCATCTCCATGTTAAAGAAACTTTCGATCAACAACCCTTTTATTGAGGCATTGGAGAAAATGCCCGGGTATGAAAAATTCATGAAGGACTTGGTGACGGAGAAGAGGAATGTGAGCCAAGAGCTCTCAAGAGCATAAGCATTTTAGTGCGATTGCAACAAGGTCATTGATGCAAAAGAAAGAAGATCCCAGAGCATTCACGATATCCTTCACCATCAGAGATGCGGAATTCGCAAAGATATTGTGTGACCTAGACGCCAACATCAATTTTATGCCTCTTGCAATATTCAAGAAGTTAGGCTTGAGAGACCCTACTCCAACGAGTATGCGGTTGTTGATGGCGAACAGGATAATAAAGAAGCCTGTGGGGACATTGTATGACATTCTCGTCAACGTGGGAAAATTCATATTCCCAACAGAATTCATGATTCTTGATTGCGAAGTTGACTTCGAAGTCCCAATCATCTTGGGGAGGCCCTTCCTAGCCACTGGGTGAGCACTGGTTGACTAGAATTCGGCCAACTCAAGTTTCATTGTATGATGAAGAAGTTGTCTTCAATATCTGTTACACTATAAAGAGGCCCGATGATCTAAAGATTGAAGTTTTCATACTGAGTAAAGTCTAAGTAACCAAGTTGTCCAAGTCATGTCGTGATAATGAATTAGGCGCTACTCGGGAGGCAACCTAAGATATCTGATGTAATAGTTGTATTTTTTAGCTTTCTGGACTTGTACGTAGTTTAAATTTCTTGTTTTTGGTTGTAATTTTGGACCCAAGGATTTGTAGCTTATAGGATAATAGTTCATTCTATGAAGGACATGCAGGAACAGGGAAAAGCCAGCAAACCAGTGCTGAAAAATGAGAGAAGTTGGTCGAATTCTATGGCCCATAGATAAAACTATGCGTTATGAATGGGGCTCGTGGACCACAGGTAAGATTTCTAAAAATTGCTAAGTGTTGGGGGCATCAATGATCCAACATATGGGCCGTATGTCTATGTACACCTCGTAGATGGATCTGTAGAGCCAATATCCCTAAACTAGGGTCCAGGCAACCATAAGACCACCACCTATGGGTCATAGAATGTCTTACGGCTTGTAATCAGGTTTTCATAGGACTTGAACCCCACTTAAACCCGACCCGGTTAATTGATTTAATTGAGGGGTAAACACATTTACCACTCATTCTTTCCATATTTTCAAAATACCCTAAGCCCTTCCTTCTTTCCCAGGAATTCGACCACTGTCCCGACTACCACCATTTTTTCTTGTCAAAATTCTAGCAACATTCCGTCCACTCTCCGACACACCTAGGATTTTATTTTCTTGATTGCCTCTTACAATTTATTAGCTTCCTGATCAAATTCTTGTATGTGCTTGACTTGAATTTCTACAATATATTGGAAATTGTGACAATAGGTTGAAACATTATTAGGAATGGTTTTCCGAGTTTCATGTTCTAATAATAGGTGTTGCCTATACATAAGTAGTATTTCATGCTTGGAACTAATTGTGCAATTGCATTTGAACTTGAACCATGTATACGCCAGAACAATGAAATTAATGTAATTGGGCACAAAGTGTTTATATGCGATTTTTTGAAATCACGAAGTCACTCGTAGTTGGAATTAGGTCTAACTACTTGATTGTAAATTGACATGTGATTGTACGTGTTAAATGATAGCATGTTACATTAGTTTTCTGATGGTGGTCGGAGTGTTTGTGTACGATGAATTGCTCGTGACGGGGTAGTTTTATGATTTACACAATGTGGGTTGTTGGATAACTCAGCGAAAATATATTGAGTGCGCGAATTTTCTTTGATGCTGCTTACATTGACATGCCTTGTTATTGTATGTGATCATGGGTTGAATATTTATTAGGAGAACCCCATATGGTGGCCTTGGAAAACACATGTTTCTTTCTCTGTACGAGGGTCTTCTATGGACTGCGGGTTAATCCACAGATTGTAGTTGCCCCTCGTGTGTTGAGTTCAACAACTTGGAGTTTTCTTATATATCATCAAATGAATAACTTACAGGCTGTAGTTGAGACTATAGCCCGTAACTTGGTTTCATAGGTTCCTTGCATGCAGATATTGACTCTGGAATCTTACCTACGACTCAGTCTATGACCTGTAGTTAATTTTTTGAGTCGTACCTGGTCTCGTAGCTGTATTTTTGGTAACTTGAATTACAGCACCCTACCACCTACGAAAGTCTTCTATGGCCCGTAGTATTCCCTATGGCTCGCAGTCGAGCCTTCATAGGTCCTTCTACCACTTTTCTTTTGTAACTTTTTGCTTTTCTCTCTTGCACTATTAGGACTAATATGTGTGTTAATTGTGTGTATTTCATGTACAATGGCTCCCAAATCTAGAAAGTGTGAGATTTGGGCCGTGCAGACCTGACTACAGGATGAGCCTTTGGACACCCCGGTCACTCCTGGCAATGGGTCCATTGAGGAGCTTGGCATCTAGCAAGATTTGGGCGTCAAGGGATGGCATACGCAAACGACAGCCAGACAGACACCGCCCAGACTCAGGACATAGTGATTCAGCCTCGCTAGTCAGATGAGGGCGACGCCAAGAAAAACATCTCCGTACAAATGATAGTAGTCCAAAGAGGGGTCTCGAGTAGGTTCAAGTGACGAAGAGGGATCTAAGTAAGGAAACAAGTCTAGGTTCGAGTCTTCCTCAACACCACTAGAACCACATTCACCTCTAGATGCATTCATGAGTAGATGGAGTGTGCGGGATATGTAGAAGATATACAGAGATGACCTTCGGCATGATGAGCGGGGCTGACACGCTCACACTATATTTGAAGAGCCCCAGATCATCACATCTAAGCTTGAAAGTGTCCCTGGACTGCGGGACACCTTGGCTTGGTACAGGTTAGAGTGCTTGGAAGCCTCGTTGGGGATGTATTCCCCAGCTATGGTTTGAGAGGTTTATGCATTATATGCTGCCACCATTATGAAGTTGACCCCAAAGGGGAAGAGATACCTTTCTAAGCCCCATATTACATAAACAATGGTGAGAGGAGTTCCAGTCGGCATATCCAAGACCACCATCCATCGCTTTCTATTTCGTCCCGAGTATCTGGTCCCTAGGACCACAACTGAGTATGATCACTGACTGGGGAAGACCATGGACTGGATGTTAATGAGAGATACGACCCGAAAGGCCACAATTATGCAATGGATCACTAACCACATTAAAAAGCAGGGCCTGTACCTTGGCTGGGTTTCTACATCAGCGGCGATCATGAAGGCATCGCTCACGTTCACCGATAAATTTTGGTAGGTTGTAGTTCATTCACAGATTCGACCAACCCATGTTGATAGAACCTTGACACTATATAGAACAATGTTGGTTTCCAGTTTCGTTACTAGCCATGATATTGACTGGGCCTGTCTGATAGCAGATTAGATACATGAGGGGCCCTTAAAGAGGTCCACCTCTATCCCTTTCTCGTGCTTGATTTTTTGCATATGTATAACGGGGGGGGGGGGGGGGGGGTTGGAGATTCTACATCAGGTGGACACTCTAAGCGAGGATTAGAGGACACTAGACACCATCCTGATAAAGGATGATACAAATCCTGTGGCCCTCCAGAGAGCACCACATCCACCAGTTCACTTACCAGAGATATTTACCATAGCACCACAGTCTAAGCCTCCTTCTTCTTCTACTACTGGTGCTCCATCGACTAAGGGCCCCCTACAAACTAAGGATGAGAGAGCGATGGGACCCAAATTACTTTTACTCCTACACTAGAGGCCGCACCCATAAAACCATCACCTGCCGGTATGGTTTATGTGTTTGCGGTGTGGATCTAGACTCTGGCACAACAACAAGCTCGCACTGAGTCCCAGTTGACTCAGTTGCTACAACAAATCAGGCATTGGGTTCACTAGACCATTTTAGAGGTTGAGGCATGAGTAGAGTCATACTTTAATGACATATTTGAGTAGAGAGTTGCACGGGTACATGGATGCATAGACGCGTTTGAGAGGATAGTGGAGTAGAGCCTCAGTTAAACTTAGCCTACTGAGGTGGCAGCCATTTGGGAGGAGATCCAGAAGCTCCGTACCGAGATGAGGGTAACATCATCAACACTGCTTGTGCTTGCTCTGGTCGACACTACGGAGGCGGTTATTGATTTGTTCACTCTTAAAGAGACACCAACGCATACCATCGGGAAGAAGCCTCGTCTAGAGAGTGATGATCCAGATGCTTTGAGGCGAGAGGCGGAGTTGACAAAGATGGAGTAGTTTGAGATTATGAGATTATGCTACATTGTACATGGGAGAGAGCGGTAGATGATGTCACCCAAGCTACACCTCCTTTTTGAAGGCTAGAGCGGTTGTTGTGAAGATATATAACCTAACCGAGTTTAGGGTTGAACCCACAGGGAATATGGTAGACTTAGAAGTATTTGAAGCTATTCGGGTGGATTAACCAACTTATCTCCCAAAGAGGGGGGGGAAGGGTTTGCAAAATCTATGAAAAGTAATCCAAGACAAAGACAAGTTTGAGATCAGTATGAAGATTAACTAGGGTATTGTGTTCCCCATGATTCTGTAACTTGGTATTACCAGATAATCGAATTCTTTATTAGTAAGTAGCATGTAGAATGGTAAGTTAAGTTCACCAAACCCTTTACTCCGGGCAAGAGGTGAATTTCACTAGGTGATATGAACCATCCCCGCAATGTGACATTACTAACCCTTACATATTGACCCAGTATAACCTCCCCTTGGCCCAGTTTGGTTGATTAGACAAGAAACATCAATTGGATTCTTTTAATTAATCTCTTTCCATATACATTATTACCTTGATCAAATCATCAACACAAGGCAAGTTCTAATGTTGGCCATCGTTAAAAAGCATTAAAACTAAAGATAATTAATTAATACATGCATGCACACCTTCCAAGAATTACGAATTATCTTATTTTACCTTATTAGTTCTTTATGTTTCCCGCAACCCTGGTTGTGGATTTGGCTACTCATTATCAGTGTAAATGTAGTAATCATGAATTTGAATAGCATAATTGAGCACTTACACAATAGAATTAAGAACAATAAATCCAAACTCTTCACCAAGAATCACAAGATTGAATTAAAAGCACAAAATAATGTTTCACAACTTTTCTCTCAAGCGTTCTACTATTTTGTCATGTTTTCTTTCTCTTCTCTTTGTTCTCTCTATTCTCTACGAAAACTAACCTAAAAAACCTGTTTATAATAGTTAAAATACAAAACCAATACGAATTAGCAGAACTGGGTCGGTAGACTTTATGAGCACTTCTACGGGCCGTATAATGTTTTACGTCCCGTAGTTGGGGCTTCGTGAATTCTTTCTTTAAGTCTAGGGACAACTTCTATGAGACTAATCTATTGGCCGTAAAAAGTTTTATGGCCCATAAGGGGTTTCGTCTGATGACTTTTCAACAACTCCCCACTTTCTCATCCTCATGGTGCAATGCCAAGTCTACGGCTCATAAAATCATCTATGACTCATCTACTTGTTCGTAGAATCAACTTCAGAAAATCACCCTTCACTAGAATTTCGTACAAAACCAACTCTACGGCCTGCCAAATTTTCCACGGCTAGTAAAAGGTCTCGTAGAACCTCAATCTCTGCAATATATGCACACTTAGCCTAAAAAACATGCCAACCCTGTAATCCTGGAAAACAAACATAAAAGCACAACAAATCTACTAACATTGCTTTGAGAGCACACAAAATTCCATGTTTAACCATCAAAAGTGTTGTATTTCGACAGCACATCGATACTCTCAACTTAAAATTATTGCTTGTCCTAAAGGGACAGACTCAATCTACATAAGAAGTACAATAACACACGGGCCTCAATCCAATGACGCACATCATATCAAACTCAAGAATAGATACCCACACCACTTTAAAACCACATCAGATGGCTATCAAGCGAACTAATACAGATCAACATTTGTGACAGTGCAACTATGAAAACCAAGGCAATTATCAACAAGCAACACTCACTAAGTTAGACCAATGTCAACAATGGAATACAAGTGCCTTCTAAGAAAGAAGTTCCATATCCCTCTCATGACAATATTTTCTTATTCAATGCTTGGGATTATGTAGAATCACTCACTCTCACAAAAACATTCAAATACTATGCTCAATGCCTTATGTTTTCCCCTATACTCATGACTATGACCTTTGACTACTTAGACTAGGATCACTTTAGGACTTTATTTGCTTGTAACGTAGGTTTAGGGGGATTTGGTATGATGTTTTGTGAAAATAGTGACAAAAGGACCTCCTTGATACTGCGTTTTTCACACTTTTGCTCTACCAACACTGTCATTTTTAAAATTATTCTCCCTTTTTCCTATTTCAACCTTCTCTGGGTGCCCTATTTTCATCTTTCAGCTTTTTGCCTTTTGTTTTTGCATCATTTTTCTTTTTAGCTTATTGATTAGACATCACTCATTTTTCTTGCACCCAGAACATATTTTATCCTCTTTTTTCATGTATCACTAGCTTCCCCCTTATTTTGTGTTTAACCTTACACCAGCCACCCTCAACTTAGGATTTTGACCAAAGTCGAGGTGCACACTATCCAACCTAGGTACAAGGGCCACTCTTGGTGGTCACCCTCAACCTAAATTTTTTCCCGCATTCAAGGTGCACAATGTTCAAGGAAGGAACCAGGGCCAATTTCAGGATTTTACATATAATAAGGCTAGGTAACTTAGGTTTCCATGAAAAAGGGTATATGCAAGGTTCAAACATTGGGATCAACGGATACTTTACACATTTGGTTGGTTATTTAGGCTATATGGGCTATTATGAATAACAACCTAAGATCCTTTCCTGACCAAGTAACCTATAGTCTAAGTCAGAGTAACATGGCAAGTTCTGAATTAAAACACAATATATGAATTTAGTAAAGAAAGCTCACACACATATGGCACTGATTATACAATCAATAAAGACTCTCAGATCATGCTTTTCATCACAATTTATCCTCACTTATTAGAACTAGCACTATCAACAATCAAACATGCATGGATGCTATCAAGGCTAACTAACAAAAATTTGGAGGGTATCATTTTTTCACACAAAACACAAAAACAAACATATGTCATAGATATCAGTACTACATGCTACTAATACTACCTACACATCCAAATATACCGGTCAACAAAAATTAAATATACTTTGGAAAAAAGAACACAGGCAAGAAAATTCCTATGATTCAAAATTTTGGGATACTTATAGGCCTAGGTAACTCAGACTTCACCGAGACCTATAACTACCCATACCCCATCAAAAAAGACTCGCATTGTCATCAATACAACATAATAGAATACAAAGCACAGAGGTAAAAAAACAACATACCTAGGAACCTAAGCGTCAGGCTCTGACTGAGTATGGCCACCCTCAATTAGCTTTATGGCCACCTCAATGATAGGAGCATAACCGAAGGGTCCAACACCCCTTACCCTCTCAAGCTTATGAGCCAACCTCATCTCTTCATCCTGCCTCAAACGTATCCTGGCAAGCTTTTGCCCCTGCTCCTCTATTAACCCCACCTGCAGTTTAGCTAGATCGTGATCATCCATGAGAGGCCTCTTCCCGAGGGAAGTGTGTGATGGGTCCTTAACATCAAATGACTCTACCACCGACACCATGGGTTGAGTCTATAGGAATACTATCGGTGCGGCCAATGTTGCTATCATATAGGCCTAGAGTTACTGGATCTCCTTTTGGAGGGCCATCATATCTGCTGGCCATGCTGTGCTGAGGCTCTTTTCGACTCGTCTGTTAAATTTATCTATGTGTACATCCATGGATGTGAGTCTGTCCTGGATAGCAATGACCACGAACACTTGTATGTGAGCCTAGGACTCTGAAATGGCCTGGAAAACCCAGGGCCTAATCTACTGAGACAACTAAGTCATTTGAGACTCAGTGTGGGTAGTCTCTATGTCATGGCAAGAATGGATACGGCTGAGGCATAGACCATGCTAGCATGTGTTATCGGTATAGTAATGATCTATAAGGGCATAAGTAGCGGTAGTGGGACCTCTCAACACATAAGCCTTAGCCTGTGGGGGCCTCTTATTAGTACCAGTAGCTACAATAGTGGTGTATGAAGTCTCAGATGGTAGCTCCATCATGAATATCTATGGCATCAAGGCTAGCTGGCACGGTGCCCACTGGAGGGCCACCAGATTATCTCAGCCTTGATCAGATTGGCATCCAAAGTATGCTGGACCTCAATCAGTGAGTCTAGATAATGTTAACTTTCCACCCCTGACTTTATACAGAGTCTGTAGATCAAGTATGGGAAGGGGATAGAGGTAAAACTCTTCACGGCTACCAGGTGTATCTACTCTGCGATGAGGCTGGACTAATAAATCTTATAGCTAGCCAAGATGCTGGCAATCTACATAGCATGGTTCAACGTCAAAGTATTATCTGCATGTGTGTGCCAGATCCATAATCTCACCATAGCCCACGAAATTTGGTGGGGAATTTTAGTGACGCCTTCACAATGCGCTCTGTAGATATGGCTATCAATGTAGGGTCTGGGCCTTGCTCTGCAATCTGGGTAGAAATCCATCTCATTATGTCATCCTTGCGGCTCTGATTTCTCATCAGGGCCTTATCCCTAGTCTGCCCAATCTGCAATCATACTTTGCTATTGATTTGGGGGCTGGGAACTCGTTCTTGAGCAATATATGATTGATGGTAGTCTCAGCAATATCCACCTACCAGACCCTCACTCTAGTATGTGTCAATCTGGGCTGAGCGAGGGGCTTCTTCCCCTTGGGAAGAGTGATGTACTACTATGGCAGCATATGAAGCGTAAAACTCCCGAACCATAGCTAGGGAGTACTTCCCTGATAATTTTTCCTGCTTTTGGAGCCCGTATCTGCTGATAGTGTCCTAAACACTGGGGATACTGTCTAATCCCAAAGTAATGATTCAAGGCTCCTAAAAAAAATGGAACGAGCCAGTTTGCGCCGCTCGTTCTGCTGCATGCCCTCTATGTAGATATCTCGTATACCCTTAATGCACCACCGGCTAGATAGAGCGTCCACAGGTGTTGGTGATGCTTGAGGTGGCGCAACAGAGGACTCTATCTCTGACTCATCACTGGACTCTGACTCCTCTCTTGATGGAGTCATTTGAATGGAGTTGCTATCGTTGTTGCCTCCCTTTTCAGACTAGGGAGAGAGCAACAAATAGCCTGGGTCTACTCAAGTTAGGCGGCAGCCCGTGTCTGTGGTCACTCAGCATTCGGGTTAGATCGGACACTATACTCCTCTATCGAACCACTAACTTCAGGAGTGTCCTGATCCCCGAAGGGCTCATCTGCTAGCCTTCTCTCCATGGCCCGAATCTCGTCATGTCTTGCCTTTGGGGGCATAGTACCTTAAATGCACACATTTAGCAAACATGGTTAGCCCCAAAAGTAAAGAAACAAAAAGCAAAAACACTTCAGGTTTGGTCACAGATGGGACTACGGGCACCTTTATGGGTCGTATTAAGAACTACGAGCCGTAAAGGTCCCTTGTAAAAAATAGGGTTCATAACTTTTGGTTACTAGAATTGCATCTACAAGATCAGATATGACTTGCAGAAGATTCTACGAGTTGTAGGGTAAATCATAGAAGAGTTTCTATGTTTAATCTTTTACGAGCAGGGATCTACGAGACCTATCCACGAGTCGTAAAATATTCTATGGCTCATAAAAGGTCTTGTCTGATAGATTGTCAAAAACTTCAAGTTTATTGATTTTCATACGAGGGGAAACTACGACTCGTGGAAATTTCCAGGAGCCGTGGAACACCCTCGTAGAGTGAAAAACCTAGAACCCTAAGTTTCTAAGACTATCAAAACAGATCCCACATGATATTTTTAATAGTTAATTCAACATCAAAGCAATACATGACAAACTTTCACATGATTTCAACAAACACCCAGCACCCCACATTCAATGTTTTCATACACCCCATCAAATCTCATGTTACATGTTTTCCTAAGCTAACCGACCCCGTTTGAATGAATGAACATCAAATTGCACACATGTATTCACATATTAATTTGCAACCAGTGTAGTCTATTTATTCGAACGACATGTGACAATATGGTTTTCATATTACAATATTAAAACATAAAGGCATGGCCACACACACTTTTTCGACCTTGAACACTGTTCAATCATTGGCAACATACTATTCATGATTACATTTTTAAAGACACACAATAACAAACACGGGTTCATACCCATATTGTTCGAATTACCATAGACATTAATATATTTCAACCTAGCCACAACAATTTTGGTATTTAAAAGGATTTTAGGGCCAACAAGTTACCGAATTGAGTGACCAAGATGTAAGAATTGAAGGAGTAATCAAAGAGTGTGAAACCCTAGGTCTTATCGGAGGTTGCAGGAAAACTTTTCGGAAAAGCTTGGTGGTGGCCGGTCGGAAAACGCTTAAGAAAGAGGTAGGGTACATATGGTAAATTTGGTGAAGAATGTGGTCAAAATAATTTGACTCCTCTATTTATAGGTTGACTGGGTTGGCCAAAATTAATTGGCCTGGGCTCTACGAAACCTCGATTATGGGCCGTAGAAGATTTTACATCCCGTAGATCCTGGTTTTGTGGAATGTTCAAACCCTAATTTTGGTGATTGGGTTTCACGGGCTAGTTTACAAGCCGTAGAATTAAATATAACTCATAGAGTTGGTTGTAGAAACCTCCACACTTAGTCCAAAATAGAGATCCTTATCGGAAGTCCACGAGCACCATTCACAATCAGTAGTTCTATCTACGGGCCATAAAGTTGGCTCGTAGATTGGAGTGCACAAAGTTTTTCTCCCTAGAAATGTTCTACGAGACAGTGTATGGGTTGTAGTTTTACATACAGCCCGTAGAACCTGTCGTAGAAACACCTTTTGACGCATTTTCAGCCAAGGATAGCTGGCTTTGTCAAGTACTTGAACATTCTTCACAGAACACACTATTACCCTACATGCGACCAGTCCAATGTACACAAATTACAACCAAAATGCGAAAAATTAAACTACCTACAAGTTCAAAGGCTAAAAACAAAACAAAACTACAACTCTTGCATCAAATATCTTGGGTTGCCTCCCAAGTAGTGTCTGATTTATTGTTGCAGCACGACTTGGACAACTAGGTTACTTAGACTTCACCAAGTGCCCAAACATCCTTCTTCAAGTTCTTTGGCCTCTTCATTGGTGGAAATATGTTAAAGAAAACTTCATCGTTCAATCTAAACCTAAGTTGGCCCGCTTCCATATCCACTAGTGCTCGACCAATTGCTAGGAAGGGCCTTTCCAAGATGATTGGGACTTAGAAGTTGACTTCACAATCAAGGATCATAAAGTTTGTGGGGAATATGGATTTCCCCACTTTGATGAGTACGTCATAAAGTATCCATAAAGGCTTCTTCACCGTGCGGTCAGCCATCAACGATCACATCCTCGCTGGAGTAAGGGATCCCAGTCCTAGCTTCTTGAAGTCCACAAGTGGCATCAGATTCATATTTGTGAAAACATCAGACAATGCCCTTGTTAACTTTACATCTTCGATAGTGCAGGGTATGGTGAAAGCGCCAGGATCTTCTTGCTTTTGCACCAAGGACGTTCCAGCAATTGCACTGCTATGTTGAATCTTTTGGGAGAGCTCCTTAGTCACAATCCGCTTTTTTTGTGACCAAGTCTTTCATAAACTTTGCATACCTTAGCATCTTCTCCAATGCCTCAACGAGAAGAATGTTGATGGAAAGTTGTTTCAGCATGGAGAGAAAGTGCTTGAACTAACCCTCCTCCTTTTTGATTCTTTGGCGGAAGGAAGGAGGAGGTATAGGAATGGGCTTCAGCTTTTGTGGCACCTCAGCAACACCACTCACCCCATCCCTGGCACGATCATCTCTAGTTTCGGCATATTTGACCTCAACTGTCTCATTTCGAACATCATCATCATCTACCAACATATGAGGATCAATGGTACATTTACCACCATGAGTAGTTATCGCCATACATCGTCCCTCAATTTTTGGATTCTAAACTATGTTGCTAGGTAGTGTACCTCTTTGTCGCTAGTTTAGTTCAGTTGATACTTGACCTAATTGTTGCTCCAACGATTTGATAGCAATAGAATGAGATTCGATCTTCTAATTCATACAGGAGATGTCAGACTTCATCCCCCGCAAGGTCTCATCCTATGTGTTAGCCTTCTTCAACAGTTGAACTAACATCTCCTCAACTCTGGAATTATCTGCACCTGTATCACGATTATGTGATGGAACATAAGGATACATTTCTATGGCCATCTCTGTGACCCCAATCAACATCTCTATCCTGACCCCTATCTTTGTCGTAGTAACCTCCACGGTTGTTGTCTTTGAAGGCATCATCTCTGTTATAATTCTGACCAAGGTTTCCTTGACCTTGGTGCTAATAGTCCATATTGGAACCTTGGGCATTGGTCCAGAAACCCCCTGTCTGATCTGTAATGAAGCAAGTGTCCTCCTCATAGTAAGACTCCTCGTACATGTGTGCTCGTGAAAGGTGATGAACAACTGCATTAAATCATTCCTAATTTATCTTCATCAACACCTCCATGTCGGTACTAATTTAGGAAAGCTCTTGCATTATCTCCTAATTTATTTTAGCCTGCTCAGAACTAGTACTGACAGCACACGAGCTTTTGTTAAAGGATCTATCTCTTGGCCTCTATGCACAATTCATATTAACGAACTTTATAAGTTTCTCTACAACCCTAGCAAATGGTTGATCTAAAAACATGCTACCCATGATGGTATCAACACATGCTTGGATATTCTCGTCCAGGGAACGGTAGAAGATATCTACCAAGGCATCATTAACTATCTCGTGGTTGGGGATACTTCTCAGACACTTTGTGAGTCGCTACAATATGGTACTGATCGAGTCACTGGAAAGTTTCTCAAAGTTGTTGAGTTGATACTTCAACTTAATCTTCTTTGATCTCAGGAAGAACCTCTCCAAAAAGACCTTCTTCAACTCATCCCAATTGGTGATCGGACTCTGCAGGAGTTTGGATAGCCATAACGCTTTCTTGTTAAAGATAATGGGAAGACACGAAACCTAACAATATCCATAGACAGTTTTTGAGTTCCTATTACACTCTTCAGACAAACACTATTTTATACATATGACTATATAGATCCTCTGATGGCAGGGAACAACTTATGATTCTGCAGCATCTGAAGCAACCCACTCGAAACCACAAACATTATGTCATCCTATAGTGGCAGTAACACAATAGCTCCAATAACATCCATAGCCATAGGATTCCACCGATATTGATTTCACTAATAAGCTTCGACATTAAAGTTCTGTGGCTATGGATCAATGTCCTGAGGAGGAGGTAGGTTGTTGTCATTCTCATTCTAGTTCTTATTGAGATCTATACTAATCGTGTTGTTTGTGTTAACTTGGGTCATCTTTCTCAATCTTCTCTTGATCTTTAGGTCAAAAAAAGTCAAGGGAATTCCTCGACTTTGCATGTTGGGCATACACTTCACATGCATGTTGAAACAAAACATAAATGCAAAATGAGGGAAATAAAGATTAATTCCTAAACTACTCAAATTAAACAAGTCTAGTCGTATACCCAACAACAACGCAAAAATCTTGATGTTCCTTAAGCTACACCTTCTTTTTGAAAGCTAAAGTAGCCGATGTCAAGATATATAACCTAACTGAGGTTAGGGTCAAATCCATAGGGAATATGGTAGACTTAGAAGAAATTTTGATGGATTAACCTGCTTATCTCTCCGAAGGGGGGATCATAACAACTACAAAAAATAATCCTAGACCAGGACATGTTTGAGATCAGTATGAAGAGTAACTAGGGTATTATGTTCCCCATGATTCCCTAACTTGGTATTACCAGATAATCAAATTCTTTTTCAGTGTGTAGTATGCAGAACAGTAAGTTAAATTCACTAAACCCTTGATCCAGGTGAAAGGCAAATTTTACTATATGATTTGATCCATCCCCGCAGTGTAATTTTACTAACCCTTACCTATTGTCCCAGTACAACCTCCCCTAGGCCTATTTTGGTTGAGTAGACGAGAAACATTAATCAGATACTATTAATTTATCTCTTTTCCAATTCATTACTACCTCGATCCATTCAGTAACACTAGGCGAGTTCTAGCATTGGCCACCATTAAAAAGCATTCAAACCAAAAAGAAATAATTAATACAAGCATGCACATTTTTTAAGAATTACAATTTATCCGGTTTTACCTTGTTAGTTCTTCTTGGTTCCCACAACCTAGTTGTAGATTTAGATACTCATTATTGGTGTAGATGCAATAATCATGAATTTGAATAACATAATTGAGTATTTACACAATAGACTTAAGAACAATGAATCTAATTTCTTCACCAAGAATCACAAGATTGAATTAAAAGCATAAAATAATGTTTCAGAACTTTTCTCTCAAGTTTTCTTCTACACTATCGTGTTTCTTGCCTCTTCTCTTTGTTCTCTCTTTCCCCTATGAAAAATAACCTAAAACAAACTTATTTATAGTATTTAGAATACAAAACAAAAATGAATTAGGAGAATTGGGTCGGCAGGCTGTACAAGCACTTCTACTGGTCGTATAATGTTTTATGACCCGTATTTCGGGCTTCATGAATTCTTTCTTCAAATATGGGGAAACTTCTACAAAACTTATCTATGGGCCATATAAAGTTTTACAGCGCGTAAAGGATTTTGTCTAATGATTTTCTAGTAGTTCCCCACATTCTGATCCTCAGGGTACTATACCAAGTCTATGGTTCGTAAGATCGTCTACGACTTATCCACATGTCAGTAGACTCAACTTCAAAAACTCACCCTTTACTGAATTGTGTACAAAACAAACTCTACAACCCATGGAATTTTCCATGGCTTGTAAAGGGTCTCATAAAACCTCAATCTCTGCAATATCTGCATGCGTAGCCCAAAAATCATGTCAACCCTATAATATGACAAACAAAAACATAAAAACAAATCAAATATACTAACATCGCTTTGCGAACATACAAAATTCTAAGGTTTAAGCGTCAAAAGTACTGTATTTTGGTAGCACATCAACATACATGTGAGCTTGGGAGGATGAGGGGTGTTGGGTCCTCCATATATAGTGTCAATACTTAAAAGACCACCAGACAGATTGAGGGTGGTCAGACACTGCTAGAGATTGGCGCTTAGATACCTAGGTTTGTTCTTTTTGACCCCTATGCTTTGGTTTAGTTTTATTTTGTTGCATTTAAGACAATGCAAAATATTTTTAATGGGGTGTGGGTAGTTATATGCCTCAGCAATGTCTGAGTAACCATGGCCTATATCTATCCCAAATTTTGAGTCCGATGGGTTTTCTTGCCTATGTTCTTTCCCTAAGGATATTTATTTTCTGTTGAATCGGCATGTTTAGGATGTGTAAGTAGTATTAGCAGCATATTGTATTAAAGTCTGCGGTGTATGTTACTTTTGTGGAAAAATGATATCCATCAGACTTTTTGTGTTGGATACTTTTGATAACAACCATGTGAAATAAATAATTAGCAGTGCTTTTTTGATAAGTTGAGGTTTAATTGTAATGAAAAACATGATCTGAGAGTCTTTGTTGATAGTGTCATCAGTACCAAGTGTGTGTGAGCTTCTTTGCAAAATTCTTATTCTATTTTTCAATTCAGAACTTGCCTTGTTACTCTGACTAAGACTATAGGTTAATTGCTTAGGAAAGGATCTAAAGTCGTTATTCACATTAACCTACTAAACAAAAATGACCAACCAAATGTTTGATGTATCCCTTGGTCCTAATATTTGAGCTTTACATGTACTTTTTTTGTAAACCTAAGTAACTAAGCCTTTTTTAATGTGAAAATTCTAAATTTGGCCCTGGTCCTTCCTTAAATATTGTGCACCTTGACTCAGGACAAAATTCTAAGTTGAGGGTGGCTAGGAAAAGTTTCTTTGGTGCATAGGTTAGATATTGTGCACCTCAACTCAGGCCAAAAGCCTATGTTGAGGGTGACTGGTGTAAGGAAAACCACACTAAATGGAGTGGAAGCTAGTGATGCATGAAAAAGAAAAAAACTATGGGTGCAAGAAAAATGAATAGATGCTTCAAATAATGAGCTGAAAAAAAAAATGTGAAAGATAAAAAGGCAATGAGCTTAAAAGTTTGAAAAGAAAAGGAATGTGAAAAATAAAAAGACAATGAACTTAAAAGTTTGAATAAGGCACTGGAAAAAGTTTTGAAATAAGAGAAGGGAAACATTATTTGGAAATGACAATGTTGATAGGGCAAAAGTGTAGAATAACGCAATGTCAAGGAGGGCCATTAGTTACTATATTCATAAATCATCATACCAAAGCCCCTACATTACAAGCCAAGAAAGTCATACAGTGATCCTAGTCCAAGTAGTCGATGGTCATAGTCGTGAGCATAGGGGCAAGCATATGGTATTGAGCACAATGTTTGATTGTCTATGGTGAACGTGAGTGATTTTGTTAGTCCCAAGCATCGATTTTGAAAATACTATCATGAGTAAGATATGAGACTTGTTTTTGTGAGGTCACTTGAGTTACATTGTTGATTTTTGGCCATTTCAATGATTGTGGCTTACCTGTGGTTACCTTGCTTGTCATAGTTTTACTATCACATATATTGATCTGCATCGGTTTGTTTGATGACTATTTAATATGCATTGATGTGTTAATTTGGGTATCTGTGATAAATTTAGAGATAATGTATGCCACTAGATTGAGGTCTGTGTGCTACTGTATTGCTTATGTAGATTGAGTCCATCACTTGAGGACAAGTAACAATTTTAAGTTGAGGGTGTCGATGTGCTACCAAAATACAACACTTTTGATGCTAAAATCTTGAGATTTTGTGTGTTCTCACAGCGACGTTAGTGAGTTTGATTTGTTTCTATATTTAATTTGTAGAATTATAGAATTTAACATGATTTCAGGCAAAATTTTATAGAATTGAAGCTTTTGGGGATTTACGAACAACTCTACGAGTCGTGGTTCACTCCACAAGCCATAGATTGGTTTCGTGAGTTAGTCTAGTGAAGGGCCAAGTTTTAGATATTGTATCCATGAACTATCAGACAATCCATAGATTTCTTCATGAGTCTTGGATAAGGTTGTGCCGGGAGGATCAAATTTTGAAGAGTTTCTCTTAAGTTAGTAGAAGGAACCCTCCACGATCCATAAGACAAAAGATGGCCAATAAGAAGGTCTCGTGAAGCAAAAGTCTAATTTTGGAAATTGCAGAATAAAAAGCCTAGGTACGGGTTGTGGTTTCTTATACGGCCCATAACCTCATCCATAGAAGCTACCGAATCTAGTTTCCTATTTCATTTTGGAATTATATTTTACTTATTTAAAATAGGATTTTAGGTCTTTTAGTGAGGAGATGCACGAGAGAGGACAGAAACACTTAGAGAACTCATACTTTGTGATTTTTACATTGAGATTTCTTGTGGAGAACTTTGAATTTCATGTCTTGAATTCATCAGTGTAAGTGTTTAGTTATTCTATTCCATAACATGATTCTTTCATCTTTAATGATCATGCATAGCTAAATCCACAACTAGGATTGTGGGAACCTTGAAGAACTAACAAGGTAAAATTGAGTTATCCAAAATTCTTGGAAAATGTGCATGCATTTAGTAATTGTCTTTATTATGAATGCTTTTTAATGGTGTCCAACATTAGAACCCATCTAATTCTTACTGGCTAGATCAAGGTAGTAATGAATAGGAAAATAGATTAATTAATAGGATTTGATGTGACCTCTCTCATCAAATCAACTTAATTGGATCAAGAGGCGGTTGTATTAGAATAAAAGGTAAGGGTTAGTAATGTCACACTGCAGTGATGGATCAAATCATGTAGTGAAATTTACCTTTTACCTGGATAAAAGGGTTTGGTAAACTTAACTTACCAGTTCTGCATGCTACATACTAGAAAATATTACAATTATCTGGTGATAGATACTAAGTCAGGAATTCATAGGGAACACAATGCCCAAGTTACTTCTCCCACCGATTTCACAACACTTGCTTCTAGTTTAGGTTTACTTACTGCAATTACAAACCCCCCCTTTTGGGAGATAAGTAGGTTAATTTGTTTGAATTGCTCGTAATTACTGTAGATATAGACCATATTCCATGTGGTATCAACCCTAACCTTGGTTAGGTTATATATTTTGACAACAACTACTTATACCCTCAAATGGAGGTGTAGTTGGGCGACATCAGTTCAGGGTAAGGATCCTTATGTGGTTCGAATTGGTGTCTCCAGATTTGCTTGTACTCATACTTTTGTAGATGAAATTCTTATTAGTGGGGGATGTTGTAATAACCCTTTGGGTCATTTCTATGGTTTTGAAGTTATGTTGTTGATTTAAACATGTCTATATTAACCTTGGGCCATTGGTTATTTGTTAAGATTATTGGGATGGTTACAGGCTGGATTATTAGGGATTTATGTGAATTTTTGAGCTAACCAGGAAGTTACACCAGCAAAATGAGTTTTCTAGTGAAGTCCTAGTAAACGGCCTTAGAGTAGAATTCTGACGATTCTATTAGCTTTGGAACGACCGAATTAGGCTAGGAGCATGTAAGCCCCCACATGTTGGAAGGTGAAAAAGTACCTAAGAGAGGAATTATGGAATTTTCTAAGAATCAATGGTTGACACGAAGGAGTGCACGGGTTGTATATTGTTCCACGGGCTGTGGCTTGTGCGCATGGAATAGAGGGTGGACTTGGTGAATAGATGGATTTCGAGAGTTTGGAGTACGAGATAACAGTATGGCTCATACATTGATTGACAAGCGGAAAGTCATGTCGTGGTTTGAGATTCAAAGAAAGTTTTTGAGGGTCCAAAATTTTACCAAATAAGACCCCTTTTTATGACCCGTGGAATGGACCACGACCCATAATAGGGGTCTCGTGGTCCTGTCCACCAGTTTCTAAGAAGGGGAAGTTTTGTCATTTCCTAATTTTCTAAGCTATGCTACATCGTTTTAACACGCAAATGTCCCCTTTTTAGCCATATACAACCCTAATCTACTCAATTCTCTTTCATTCAAAATATTTCTAAGTCTCAAACACCTCCAAAACACTCAAGTTTCTCAAGGCTTTCAAGAGAAGAGTCCAAGCCAGGGTTTCGATTTACTCACATCCAAATAAGATTTTCTTAAATTAAATCACACCAAGGTATGTGGGTTTTTATTTTTGGAGACCTTTCCTCTAGAAAGCTCAACCATTCCTTTTCCTCATCTATTTACAAGTCAGGGAAACTTATTGAAATTTCATAAACTCTTTTATATGATTATATTATGGAGTATTTTATGATGTTTTACCCTTGTATACTATTATGAAATGCAATGCCATGTGAAATCTATGATTTATGAGAGTTTGATGATACCCTAGCCAAGTCTTCTTATGCCTTTGGTGGGTTATTTAGAATAATGCTTAAGTGATTCTATTTTACTTTTCTCACGTCATTTACTCTTGAATTGCCTGGTTTTAAAATTATGTACATGTACCCACCATGATTTGATTAAAGATGCATGCCAAGTTTTTCATGTAATGAATTCCTAATGCCAATATATGTATGACACGCATATTTAGACTAATAAGAGGGCCAACAAGTATGCTACGATCTCATGAGCATGATAGGAATGATAAGAATGATGTAAATCCTTATTTTTATGTTATAAGCTATGTTTTAATGAGCTACTCCAAGGATGAACTTATGATGTTTTAAGACTATAATTAATATGATTATCATTGTGATTCAATTATTCTATGGGATTGTAACCTAGCACTAAGAAGACATTGGTAGTCTCCCATTATCCCTAAACTAAGTATCACCATAGGCTCATGCTATTGATTACCAATATGGTCTTGTATCTCTCGAAAAGGAAATGTCATAAGGTAATGATAATTGATGAAACCTACCAAAAAGGATGACGTAAGGTAAGGGGTATATGGATACACTTACTGAAAAATCCATGCCGTAAGGTGAGTGTTTGGTTTACCTTGGCAAAGTAGACCACTCATTATCCAGTGTGAAGTGGACATTAGAATTTCAAGCAGTAGCTCGCTTGGTCTTACATGTTGGTTATGGTCCCCTACCTTTGTATGATATATATTGTGACTTGATGATTCTGCATGTACATTTTGACTAAGCATCTATCATTCATGACATATTGTTCTTGTATCAGTTGTTTATGTTTATGATTATGCATATTGTTTCATTATAGATTATATTCCCTATTACATTTGCACCCCACATACTTAGTACATTCCAAGTATTAACACACACTCTTTTGCCGATATGACTTCACCATAGGGACCAAAGCTCCTCTTCCTCCTCCTCTTCCACGTGGCTGGACGGTTTTGTCAAAGATTGCTTTTGGCAAGTCCTCCATTCTGAGGATAATATCCATTTTCTTTCATGCTTTATTAAGACTTGTATATTTGTGGATATTTAACTTTTGGGGGTGAGCCCATCAGATGTCTTGGCCCTCGTTCAACTTATGTTAGAGGTGTTGTTGGATATAGATATGTATGTTATGAGCTCGTCTCTCGTTATGTTTATGTATTATTGATGACTCCCTTAGTACTTATCCCCTTCTTACGCTTGTTGTATATTGTTGATTAGATGGAACTCCTAAGTTGCTAATGCCCCCATAATGTGAGTCATACATAGTGCCCTTTATTACTTGTTATGTGTCCATGCTAATCCTCTTCCTTATAACATCCCCATTGCTTGAGTCCAAAGTCCTATATCCCCTAGAAGAACTATGTGTTTGTTGTATATTTATTCTTATACAACCAAGGATGTGCCCTGTATGCTTAAGAGGCTTGTTTGGGGTCCCTTTAGATTCCCCATTTGCCATGTTACGCCTAGTCTCTAGGCTTGGGTCATGACAAGCTTGGTATCAGAGCACTGGGTTGGTAAAGGGTCCTCCATAATCAAACACACCGTGTCAAGTAGATTCTTGTTCAAGGTTGTGAAGCGTACTACAACTATGAATAAGAGGTTATGAGGTATTTTAGGAATGATTCGCTTCTTTTCCTATGTCTTGATTTAGAAGTTAAAAGACTTCGTATTTCTAATGGATGATCTTTTGGTATTTTAGATCATGCCTCAAAGAAGAGTAGCACAAAGTGCTACCACACCAGAGGGTGAACTGACCCCTCTAGCTCCATAAGTCCCCAAGTGAGAAGAAGGGGTCAATCATGTCGAATACCAAAACATGGTCACTTTATTGGCAAGGGTCGTGACTAACCAAGGAGTTCAAGCTCCTCATTCTTATACCCCCGCGTCAAGAGTGATGGATTTTACAATAATGAGTCCTTCGGAGTTCTATGGCTCTAAAGTTGATGAAGACTCCCAAAACTTTATTAATGAGGTGTATAAGGTTCTTGACAATATGGGTATAAGCTCAAGAAAGAAAGAAAAATTAATAGCCTATCAACTAAAGGGTCTTTCTAAATTGTGGTTTGTTCAATGGAAGAGGGAGAGGGTGAACAGAGAGCCTGTCTCTTAGGAGGAATTTAAGGCCGCCTTCCTCAACCGTATCTTTTCCACGAAGCTAGGTAAGCAAAGATGAAAGAGTTTATGAACCTCAAAAAAGGTTACATAAGTGTTAGGGAATATTCCCTTATATTCTACAACCTCTCAAAGTATGCTCCTCACTTGATCGCCCATCCTAGCGCAAGGATGCACAAGTTTGTATCGGGAGTGTCTGACTGATCAATGAAGAATACAGCACTGCCAAGCTCATAGGAGATATGGACTTATCTCGTCTCATGACTTATGTTGAGCAACTTGAAGAATAAAAGCTTAGAAATAGGAGGAGTGGAGAGTCCAAGAGGAATCGTTATGATGGTCGATTTCAAGGTGCTAGAAGTGTTCCACTTCCACAAGGCCATAAATTCCAAGGTCATGGGTCCTCTAATGCTCAAGGCCAAGGGTTTGCTAATGATAGGGTGCCCGACACTAGAGCTTAAGGTGGACATGGTGGGATGAATCTTCCAAGTTGCCTAAAATATGGAAGGAATCATAGTAGTGAATGTTTGAGGAACACAAGTGCTTGCTTCTTGTGTGGTAAGATGGGTGACAAGATTTCAGATTGTCCAAACAAGGCTAGAGATGGTCATCCTCAAGGACAATGTGGTCATGGTGACGAAAGGACACAAGGTGGACAACAAGGAGGTGCTCTACGTCATAATCAGTTTTATGCTCTTCAAGAGACGCGAAGGCTAGATGAAACACTCAATGTTTTTACTGGTATATTAAAGATCTATAATTTTCATGTATATGCTTTATTGGATCTGGGTGTCAGTCTTTCTTTCATTACTTCTTTTGTTGCTATTAGACTTCATATGTGCCCCGAGTTGTTGTGTGAGCCCTTTGAAGTGTCTACCTTTGTTGGTGAGTTTATTGTTGTTAAAAGAGTCTATAGGGGTTGTCCCATGTCCATATTGCGTAAAGTTTTTCCTTGTGATTTTGTTGAACTTGACATGGTAGATTTTGGCATCATTCTTGGGATGGATTGGTTACATTAGTATCATGCTTCTATTGTTTGTAGAACCTATAAGGTTGAATTTGAATTCTCTATTGAGCCCATCCTTGAGTTGGTAGACCGTGATTTGATGGTTAAAGGTAGGTTCATCTCTTTTCGGAAGGCTCGGGAATTAATTTCTAATGGTTGTATATACCATCTTTAAGGGTTAGAGATGTTGGGTCTAGAGTCCCTCCGATTGAGTCGGTTCCGGTGGTTAATGGGTTTCTTGATGTTTTTCCCAATGAGCTTCCTGGTGTCTCTCACGAAAGGGAGATAGATTTGGTATAGACCTCCTCTCTAATACCCTATCCATTTCCATTCCCCCTTACCATATGGAACTGGCAGAGTTGAAGGATCAATTAAAGGACCTATTATAGAAGGGTTTTATTAGGCATAGAAAGTCACCTTGGGGTGCGGCAAAAAAAGTACGTCAACTACCCAAAAATCAATAAGATCATCGTAATGAACAAGCATCCCCTACCTCAGATAGATGCCTTATTTGATCAACTACAAGGGGCTAGTCACTTCTCAAATATTGACCTTCAGTTACCTTCGGTCTGGGTATCATCAATTGAGGGTAAGGGAGTGTGATATTCCCCAGACATCCTTCCGAATAAGACATAGGCATTTTGAGTTTGTTGTAATGTCCTTCAGCCTAACTAACACTCCAGCGATATTCATGGATCTCATGAATAGGGCCTTTAGCCCTACCTCGACATGTTTATGGTGGTATTCATTGACGATATTTTGATTTATTCCCAGACTAAATAAGAACATGTGCAATATTTTGTGGTAGTATAGCAAACGTTGAGGGAAGAAAAGTTGTTTACTATGTTTGACAAATGTGAATTTCGTTAAAGGAAGTTGCAGTTCTAGGGCATGTAGTGTTGAGGTAAGAGATTAAACTACATATGAAGAAGACAGAGGTGGTAAGAAATTCGCCTAAACCCTTGACTCAAATGGATATTACGAGTTTCTTTGGCTTGGCGGGGTACTATTGGAGATTTGTTGAGGGTTTTTCTTCAATGCTTCTCCCTTGACAAAGTTGACACAAAAGAAGGCTAAATTAGTTTGGACTGATGAGCGTAAAAGGAGTTTTCAAACTTTGAAAGACTAGCTTACATCCACTCCTATTTTTGCTCTACCAGAAGGATTGGTCGTTTATTGTGATGCTTCAAGAATCTGTTTGGGGTGTGTATAAATGCAAAGTGGAAAGGTTATTGCGTAAGCTTCTAGGAAGCTAAAGGTGCATGAGCATAACTACCCTACCCATGATCTTGAGTTTGCGTCCTTATTATATTCTCTAAAGATATGGCGTCGTTATTTATATGGGGTTCAAGTTAGACATTCTCACTGACCATAAAAGTCTCTAATACGTGTTCACCCAAAGAGATCTAAATTTAAGGAAAAAGAGGCTATTGGAACTCCTTAAAGATTAACATAAGTGTGCATTATCATCCGGGAAAGGCTAATTTTTTGGCTGATGCTCTAAATAGAGTGTCCATGGAGAGTATGGCTCATATTGATCATAGCAAGAAGGAATTGGGAAGAGAAGTTAACCGGTTGGCTAGATTGGGAGTTAGATTGGATGACACCGAAAATGCAATTATGGCGGTTGTAGATAGTTCTAAGTCTTCCTTAGTAGAAGAGGTCAAATCCAAATAAGACCTTGACCCTGCTTTGGTGGAATTGAAGTCATTGGTGAAGAAACACAAGGTAGAGGTTTCCTCCCAAGGGGGAGATGGTGTCCTTAGGTACAAAGGTAGGTGATCTGTGCTCGATGTTGATGGCTTGAGGGACTTGATATTGAATGAGGCTCATAACTCATTTTATTTTGTTTATCCAGATTGTACAATGATGTATAAGGATTTGAGAAAAGTGTATTTGTTGGGTGGTATGAAAAGAGACATTGCCAAGTTTGTAGCCAGTTGCCATAATTGTCAACAGGTCAGATCCAAACATCAAAGGTTGGGTTGCCTAGCAAAAGATATTTAGATTCCTACTTGGAAGTGGGAAGAGATCAACATGGATTTCGTGATTGGTTTACCAAAGACTAGAAAACACTTTGATTCTATTTGGATTATTGTTGATAGATTTACGAAGTCAGCTCACTTCCTACCCATTAAGAAAACTCATGGCGCCAAAGATTACGCCAAGTTGTACATTTATGAGTTGGTTAGATTGCATGGGGTCCCATTGGCTATTATTTTTTATCATGGTGCTCAATTCACTTTGCACTTTTGGAGATCCTTCAAAAGATGCGTTGGTACTAAAGTTAATCTTAGCACGACCTTTCACCCACAAATAGATCGTCAAGCCAAAAGAACTATTCAAACTCTTGAGGATATGCTTAGGGCTTGTGTCTTAGAGTTTAAAGGTAGTTAGGATGAGCATCTTCCACTTATTCAGTTTTCTTATAACAATAGCTATAACTCAAGCATCGAAATGGCCCCCTTTGAAGCTCTATATGGTAGATGTTGTACATCCTCGGTTGGGTGGTTTGAAGTGGGGGAGATGGATTTATTAGGCTTGGATTTTGTTATGGAAGGTTTGGTGAAAGTGAGGATTATAAGGGAAAGATTGAAGAGGGTTCAAAGTTGGCAAAAGTCCTATGTTGACACTAGAGAGGAGATTGGGTGTACTTAAAGGTTTCGCCAATGAAGGATGTAGTCCATTTTAGAATGAAAAGGAAGTTAAGCTCTAAGTATGTAGGGTCGTGCCAGATCTTCAGACCTGTTGGTAAAGTTGCATACGAATTAAAGTTGCGTATGTAGATGAGCATGGTTCATCTAATCTTCCATGTCTCTATGTTGAGGAAGTATGTTGGAGACCCAAATTCCATTTTGCATTTAAAGGTGGTGAATGTTGAAGTGAATTTGACTTGGGAGGAAGTTCCAATGGAGATATTGGATAGATAAGTGAAGTGGTTGAGAAATAAAGATATAGCATCCGTCAAAGTCCTTTAGAGGAACCAATAAGTTGGGAACTCCACTTGGGAGGCCGAAACCGATATGAAGAAATAATACCTCTATCTCTTCCATTCTAATCAATCTTGAGGTACTATGGTTTTTCCTACTTGAGAACCTCCCCATCTTTCCATGTCATTTTCATGTTATCTATGCATGATTATTAGATTTTGAGGTTGCATTGTAAATGTTATTTAAAGCATTTTTTGAAAACTTTCATGAGATATAGATTGCATTTTGCATATGATGCATGTGTTACAATTAGCACATTCAGGGACGAAGGTTCCCACGGAAGAGATATTGTCAGGCCCCCATATTGGGAGGTGTAAAAGTTCCTAAGAGAGGAATTCTACAATTTTCTAAGTATCAGTAGTTAGCACGAAAGAGTGTATGGGTCGTACGTTATTCCACAAATCATAGGTTGTGCTCATGGAATGGAAGGTTGACTTAGTGAAAACATGATTTTCTGGAGTTTGGAGTACGAGATACTAGTATAGCTCATACATTGATTAATGAGTCGTAAGCCATGTCATAGGTTAAGATTCAGAGAAAGTTTTTGAGGGTCCAAAATGATATCAGACGATACCTCTTTTTACGACCTGTGGAATCGACCACAACCCGTAATCAGGGTCTCGTGGTCCCGTTCAACAGTTTTAAGAAGGGGTAGTTATGTCATTTTCTAAGCCTATGCTACGTCATTTTAACCCCCAAATGACCCCCTTTCAGCCCTATACACCCCTAATCTACTCTATTCTCCTTCTTTAAAGATATTCCTAAGTCCCAAACTCCTCTCAAACACCCTCAGGTTTCTCAAGGCTTTTAATAGAAGAGTCCAAGCTAGGGTCTCGGTTTAGCCACTTCCAATCAGGTTTCTTCTATTAAATCACACCAAGTTATGTTTGTTTTGATTTGTGAAGACCTTCGCTCCATAAAGCTCAACCATTCCTTTGCCTCATTTATATATAAGTTGTGGTAACGTATGAAAATTTTATGAACTCTTTTATATGATGATATTATAAAGTTTTTTATGATGTTTTTCTTTGTATACTATTATGTAATGCAATGCCATGTGAATTCTATGATTTAAATGAGGATTTGGTGATAACCTTGACAAGTCTTCTTATGCCTTTGGTGAGTTATTTTGAGTAATGCTTAAGTGATTCTATTTTGCTCCTCTCATGTCATTTACTCTTGAATTGGATGGTTTAAAAATTCGACACATGTACCCACCATGATTTGATTAAAAATGCATGCCAAGTTTCTTATGTAATGAATGTCATTATGGCTAGATATGTATGTCACGCTTGTTGAGACTAATAAGAGGGCCCACAAGAATGCGATGAGATCATGAGCATGATATGAATGATAAGAATGATGTAAAGCCCTATCTTTGATGTTATAAGATATGTTTCAATGATCTACTCTATGGATGAAATTATGATGTTTTGAGACTATAATTAATATGACTATGATTATGATTCAAGTATTTCGTGGGATTGTGACCTAGCACCGAGAGGACATTGGTTGTCTCCTATTATCCCTAAACTATGTGCCACCATAGAGGTTCATGCTATTGATTCCACATATGGGCTTGTACCTACCGAAAACGTAATGTCGTATGATAAAGATTATTGATGACACCTAGCAAAAAAGCTATATCATAAGGTAAGGGGTGTGCGAAAATACTTCCCGAATATTTCATGCCATATGGTAAGTGTTTGGTTTACCTTGGCTAAGTAGACCACTCCATGTCCGGTGTGGAGTGAACATCAGAATTTCAAGTAGAAGCTCGCTTGGTCTTACATGTTTGTTATGATCCCCTCCCACCTTTGTATGATATATCTTGTGACTTGATGATCCCGCATGTGCATTTTGATTAAACATCTATCATTTATATTGAGCTTGTCTTAGTTGTTTATGATTATGCATATCATTTCATTATAGATTATGTTCCTTGTTGCATCCCATACACTTAGTATATTCTAAGCACTAATGCATACTCTTTTGCCTACATGATTTAACCATATAGGGACCAGAGCTCCTATTCCTCCTCCTCTTCCACGTGGCTAAACAACTTGGTTGAAGATTGCTTGTGGTGGGTCCTCCCTTCTGAGGACAATATCCATTTACTTTCATGCTTTATTAAGACGTGTATATTTATGGATATTTAACTTTTTAGGGTGTTCCCAGGAGATGTCTTTGCACCTGTTCCACTTATGTTAGAAGTTTTATTGGATATAGATATGTATGCTATGAGATCGACTTTTGTTATGTTTAGGTATTATAGAAGACTCCCTTAGTCCTTATCCCTTTCTTATGCTTGTTGTATGTTGTTGATTAGATGGAAGTCCTAAGTCCGTAATACACCCATAGTATGAGTCGTACTTACCCGCCTTTTAAATATTATTTTCTATGTGATGCTAATCCTCTTTCCTATAACATCCCCATAGCTTGAGTCCAATGTCTCGTTTCCCCTAGAACTTTGGGCTTGTTTAATTATGCTTCCACAACCAAGGATGTTCCACGTATGCTTAGTAGGCTTGAGTCCCTTCGGGTTCCCCATTCGCTACGTTACTCCTAGGCCCTAGGCTTGGGTCATGATAGAGCCTGTCTAGTGTAATTATATCTTGGCTTGCAAATTTATCCATCGGAACCAGTTAATAGTTTACTTAGTCAACGCCTTCAGGAAACGTACCCTAGATGAGAATTTTGATACTGCGGTTAGCTTTGAGACATTGATATTGGTCTAGAATGACCCTTCATTTGATACTGCGGACTTTCGAATGTGATTTGACTCTCTGAGGGCCTTACATTAGAAGTTCCATATAAGTTGGTGGACCCACATCAAATTATAATGATCTCCAGTAGAAATTTTGTCCCTGCCATTGCATTAGGAATGTCCGATTATTAGAGTTGCATAGTTCATTTGCACAACTCAGAGTTTGAACGAGCTCGAAACATCGAAAAAGGGATTGGATGGTTGTTGAATTGAAGGGAACAACATAGCCAGCCCCAACACTGACACATGGCGTGATCCAGACCTGCCACATATTTGTGGCGTGTCACAGGCCCATGTGCATATATAAGGGAGCTTGATCTTAGGCGTATTTATACGCCTAACTAGCCAAATAAACCCATAAAAGGAGTTGAATCAGAGGGTAAACATAAAGAGAACAGCCGTTTTTAATGTGATTGTCGTTATTTGTCTAATCTAGGGGTCAAGTACTCCATGTGGTTGCATTTTGCAGAGATTGGTCAAACTATAGCAGTCCGAAGTCATGTGCAGAAGGGAAGGATGAAAACGGCTCAAAAAGCGAGGAAGAAAAGAAGCAGGATGTAGCAGAGACATTAGTCCGCGTCGCGGACCTGGCAGCAGACCAGCACAACTGGAAAGAAGAGGAAAAATGCACAAAGGCCCAGTGCGCTGCAGGATCCGCGTCGCGGACCAGTGTGCGAAAGGAAGAGAATCTGTCCAGTGAGCAACTTAACGGACCGGGTCAATATACACTAGTCCGCGTCGTGGACTGCATGTTTTTAAGCGGAAAGACGAGTTACGGGTTTCAGAGAAAAGGAGACTATTAATAATTGTATTATTCATATTTTAGAGATGGGTTTTTAGCAGAGAATAGACGGAGGCTTAGAGAAGACAACCTAGGTCTACTTTGGTTTGATTTTCATCTTTGTTTTCTTGCATATTCATGTTTATCAACTTATTCGTGATGTGGGAACGAATCATGAGAGGCTAGTTCTCCCATATTCTGGGATTGTAGCCCTAGACAATGTGATTTCTTAATCTTTGGTTTATGCATGATGGGTTTACCATTTATTCTTGTGCCGCTTTAATTAATACTTCTTAGCCTGATCAACTAGGGAGGAAACGGGTTAGCTATTCTGGATTCGAAAGATGTTGGAATAATTAGAACACAGTGGTACAAGGAGCTTGTCTAACTAGATTATTAATTCAGTTCGTGTAAGGGAAAATCGTGACAACTACCCTTACACCTCGCTTAGTTCATAATACATGAAGATAAATTTAATGCATTTCTGATGAGTTGTCTATCCCCGCTCAACGATGTAGGTAGGCAGTCCATAGAAGTAGGCCTGCAGAGGTGTGCAACCCTGTTAGGTAAATTCAACCCTGTGAACTAATAAATGTAAACCCAGGTGCATGAATACGGATTGAGAAACGCGAAGTCGTTTATAATCTCAGGATCACCTTTAAATTGATAAATCGCTATTCCATATTATTTTAGAGTTTAGTAAAAGTTATTTTCCATAAATCTCATCACAAATTGTTTGGACATCAAATTAGCATAATAACTTGAAGAGAAACCAGTAGTTTTAAATCCCTTGGGTTCGGCATCCGGTTCAAAAAGAAGAGCCACTGTATTACTTGAGTTGACCACGTACACTTGGTGTGCTAGGGACGTAACAAGTTTTTGGCGCCGTTGCCGGGGACTTAAAGTAAATTGGTTTCCTTTCTGAGTATTGTGCTTTGTGTGCTCACTGCATTTGATCTTAGCTGTGCCTTTATTTCAGGTAAGTTGAGCATTAAACTAGAGGACCAGGATTCGTGCTTTCGGCAATCAAAAAGAAGAGCAGGGGTCCTATTTCAAACTCCTCCACTTGAACTGATTGCACAAGAGGATCGTGAGACCAACAACGCTAACAAAAATCTGATCAGAGAACCAATGGCTGACGGAAATCCTCTCATACCGGCGGCACCGCGGCCAGTGAGAGATGTGGCAATCCCACGGACCACCAATGTTATGAGTTGTTTTATGAAAACAGAGACTGGAGATCGGTGGGAACTGAAACAAAACATGGTTCAATTGATGCACTCTACTGGACAGTTCACCGGACTACCACATGAGGACCCTCAGGTCCATCTGCAGAATTTCCTGGAGATTGCAGACACTTTCATTCCGGCAGGGGTAAATACAGACTATGTCAGGATGACCCTTTTTCCTTTCTCATTGTTGGGAGCCGCACAGAAATGGTTGCAGATAGAGCCACCAAACTCTATCACCTCATGGGATGATTTGGCTCGTAAGTTTCTGACTCGATTTTTCTCATCGGGACAGACTGCAAAACTCAGGAGTGAGATCCTGAGCTTCAAGTAAAAGCCGGAGGAGAATTTATATCAAGCATGGGACAGGTTTAAGACATTGCTCATCAATTGCCCTCATCATTGCCAAGCTAATGAAGTGCTGGTTCATACCTTCATAGAAGGTCTAGAACCAAACACAAAGATCCTTTTTGATTCAGCTGCAGGCGGGCAAGCATTGGAAAAGACATATGATGAGCTCTACGCCTTGCTGAATAGGAACGCACAAGGAAATCCTGAGTGGAATGGAGGATCTAGTAGGCCTGCCGTCCAGAAGCAGGCTGGTGTGCTCGAAATTGATGCCATAACTGCTCTGCAGGCATAAATGTCTGCCATGCAGAATATGATAACTACTCAGTTCAACAACTTGGCATTAGGACAGCAGCAACAGTTGCAGGCAAGTGGGGGGCAGCAGCCAGCCCCAGTGAACGCAGTGTAACAATAGCAGCCTGGATGGTGTGACGTTTGCGGGGGAGGAGATCATACTGCCGAGTCTTGTGGGTCAAATCAGGAAGCAGTGAATGCTTTGGGGAATGCAAATAGAAGTGGTTATCAAGGCTATGGTAACACCTACAACTCCAATTGGAGGAATCATCCCAATTTCTCCTGGGGAGGTCAGCAACCAAATCAGGGGGCCTTTCAGCAGAGACCACAAGGGAATAATACGTTCTACAACCAACAAACGCAGCAGCCTGCCAAACAGGCCAATCCAAATAGTATGACTGACAGTGAAGTACAGAGGCAGATTCTTGCAAACCAGAATAGACAGGATGAGAAAATTCGGAGAAACAAGCAGGATCTGCAGAACTTGGAAAGGCAGTTGGGGCAATTAGCAGGAAATATGAATTCAAGACCCCAAGGGGGTCTACCAAGTAACACTGACCCCAACCCAAAGCACGTGAATGCAGTCAGTACAAGGAGTGGACGACCACTCATGGAAGCAGTCCCTAAGAAGAGGGTCGAAGCTGAAGCAGGCACTACCCCAAGTGAGGAGGCTGACACACAACATCCAACCCCGACAGAGAGTAACCCAGTCCCGAAACCACCTCCTCCTTTTCCACAATAGTTCAAGAAAACGAAGGAGGACGACTGTTCTCAGAAGTTCATCGGGTTGCTAAAGCAGGTACACATTAACTTACCACTGCTTGATGTTTTGCAGGGCATCCCAAAATATGCAAAATATGTGAAGGACATAGTAGGAAACAAAAGCAGATTAGCTGAGTACGAGACTGTAGCACTCACAAAGACTTGTAGCTCCAGGATCTTAAAAGGATCCAGATTGCCCACAAAGATGAAGGATCCGAGGAGTTTTACAGTGCAGGTAACAATAGGTGGTCGTGTGAATGCAAAAGGGTTATGTGATCTAGGGGTAAGCATTAACCTAATGCCTAGCTCCATGTTCACAAAGCTGGGCATGGGAAGCTCGAAGCCGACCACAATCGTACTACAACTAGTAGATCGATCGGTGGCGAGGCCTGACGGGGTAATAGAGGATGTACTAGTCCAAGTGGGATCACTCATTTTCTCGGTGGACTTTTTCATCCTAGACTTTGAACCTGATCCTGAGGTCCCATTTATTCTTGGTCGCCCGTTCTTAGCCACAGGTGGGGTATTGATAGATGTAGCAGCGGGGAAGCTTACCATGAGAGCTCATGATAAAGTGGAAGTGTTCGATATGTATAAATCCATGAAGCTCCCCGCAGCTTATGAGGATCTGGCAGCTATCACCGTGTTAGACACGGCTGCTGCAGTGAGCAGGGTAGAGATAACAGACCCTCTGACTCGAGTTCTACTGAACCAAGGGTTGGTGGACGATGAAGAAGCAAAAGAAATAGAGACGGTACTAAGTGGCCACAATGTCAGCATGTTGAAGAAAGAAGTAGAGCCATTGAACAGAGTCCTAGGACCGCCCATCAAACCTTCAATTGAAGAGGCACCCAAACTAGAACTGAAGCCTCTGCCATCGCACCTCAGGTATGTATTCCTTGGCGAAAATGAAACGTTACCCATGATCTTGTCTGTATCTTTGACTGCAGCCCAGGTAGAAACAACAGTGGCAGTGTTAAGGCGAAGGAAGAAAGCTATGGGATGGCAGATGTCAAACATCCAAGGTATCAGCCCAACCTTATGCATGCATAGGATCTACATGGAAGAGGGCCACAAGCCAGTGGCTCAACCACAGAGGAGGCTGAATCCCATTATGAAAGAGGTGGTGAAGAAAGAAATGATCAAGTGGTTGGATGCAGGAATCATCTTCCCCATATCGGATAGCAAGTGGGTAAGCCCGGTGCAATGTGTCCCTAAGAAAGGGGGGATGACGGTTGTCACTAATGAAAAGAACGAGCTGATTCCAACCAGAGCAGTGACAGGGTGGCGAATCTGCATGGATTACAGAATACTGAATGATGCCACCCGAAAGGACCACTATCCAGTACCGTTTATTGACCAAATGCTGGATAGGTTGGCTGAGCAAGAATATTACTGTTTCCTGGATGGGTACTCGGGGTATAATCAGATCACTATCGCCCCCGAGGACCAAGAAAAGACAACCTTCACATGTTCGTATGGAACGTATGCCTTCAAACGCATGCCTTTCGGATTGTGCAATGCACCTGCCACTTTCCAAAGGTGTATGATGGCTATATTCCACGACATGGTGGAAGACATAGTGGAGGTCTTCATGGATGACTTCTCGGTATTTGGGGAGTCCTTTGACACTTGTCTACAGAATTTAGACAGGGTATTGGCACAATGTGAGGAAACAAACTTAGTTCTTAATTGGGAAAAGTGTCACTTCCTGGTAAAGGAAGGGATAGTTCTTGGGCACAAAGTCTCAAAGCGTGGATTGGAGGTGGAAAATGCAAAGATCGAGGCTATAGAGAAGTTGCCACCCCCAGTGTCAGTAAAAGGAGTCTGGAGCTTCCTGGGTCATGCGGGGTTCTATCGGCGGTTCATAAAAGATTTCTCGAAAATTTCCAAGCCGTTGTCAACCCTTCTGGAGAAGGAGGTAACTTTTAATTTTGATGCTTCATGTTTGCAGGCCTATGAAATGTTGAAGAAGAAGTTAGTCGAGGCCCCAATATTGACAGCACCAGATTGGGAACTCCCATTTGAGCTGATGTGTGATGCCAGTGACAATGCTGTGGGAGCGGTACTGGGCCAGCGCCAGCGCCGAGAGAAGGTGTTCCACGCCATATACTATGCCAGTAAAACACTTGATGCAGCGCAGTGTAATTACACAGTGACTGAGAAGGAGATGCTGGCATTAGTATATGCCTTTGACAAATTCAGGGCATACTTAGTGGGCACCAAGGTTACAGTGTTTATCGACCACGCAGCGGTGCGATATTTGTTCAATAAGAAGGAAGCTAAGCCCAGGCTGATTTGCTGGATCCTTCTATTGCAAGAATTTGACATCGAGATAAAGGACCAGAAAGGGAGTGAAAACCAGATTGCTGATCATTTGTCCCGTTTAGAAACTGATGCTCACATAGGGGAACAGCTGCAGATCAAAGAAGAGTTCCCAGATGAGAAGTTGATGGCCTTAGAGGTGGAGGAGTTACTGTGGTATGCAGATATTATCAACTACCTGGTGAGTGGGGTGTTCCCACCTGGAGCAACGTATCAGCAGAGAAAACGGCTGGCACATGAGGCAAAAGCCTTCATATGGGATGAACCATACTTATTTAAACAAGGATCGGACAGAATGGTGAGAAGATGTGTGCCGGAGACAGAAATGCGAAAGATTCTAGAGAGTTGTCATGCTTCACTCTACGGGGGCCGCCACGGAGGTGAGAGAACAGCGCATAAGGTACTGCAGTCCGGGTTTTTCTGGCTCACATTATTCAAGGACGCAGTGCAGTTCGTGAGGACGTGTGAAGCGTGTCAGAAAACAGGCACCATTTCTAAGAGACATGAGATGCCCCTCAACAACATTTTGGAAGTGGAGATCTTTGATGTATGGGGGATGGATTTCATGGGGCCATTCCCACCATCTTGTGGGAACCAGTACATCTTAGTGGCTACGGACTATGTCTCCAAGTGGGTGGAAGCAGCAACGTTACCCACGAATGATGCAAAGGTAGTGAGTAAATTCCTGATGAAGCAAATTTTCACCAGATTTGGGACCCCAAGGGCCATCATTAGTGACGGTGGCACGCATTTCATCAACCAAACAGTGAGAAATTTGCTCGCCAAGTATGGGGTGCGCCATAAGGTTGCCACTGCATATCATCTGCAAACAAGTGGGCAAGTGGAGGTGTCGAACAGAGAAGTGAAACAGATACTCCAGAAAACCGTGAATGCTACCAGGAAGGATTGGGCAGTTAAACTTGATGAAGCCCTGTGGGCATACCGGACGGCGTATAAGACACTGATAGGCACATCTTCATATCAGCTGGTATATGGGAAGGCATGTCATCATCCAGTGGAGCTCGAGCATCAAGCCTATTGGGCAATCAAGAAGCTAAATCTGGACCCTGAGCTCGCGGGAAAGAAAAGGTTGGAGCAACTAGTGGAGCTGGATGAATTTCGGCTTTATGCGTATGAAAATGCGAAGCTGTACAAGGAGAAGACCAAGAGATGGCACGACCGGCGCATAGTTTCGTGAACCTTTGAACCAGGTCAACAGGTACTTCTCTTTAATTCTCGTTTGAAATTGTTTCCAGGAAAGTTGAGGTCCAAGTGGAGTGGACCGTACGCCATGGTAAACGTCACACTACATGGAGCGGTGGAGCTAAAAAGTGCGGATTCGGACAAAACTTTTCTGGTGAATGGCCAGCGTGTCAAGCACTAATATGGTGCTGACACTAACAGAGACGAAGAGGTCATTCAGTTGGCCAGTGATGAATGAGAAGTGTTGCGTCGTTCCGCGACGGTAACTCAGGCGTTGTACCGGAGGCAACCCGTAGTACGGTAAGTTTCTTCTATTGTTATAAGTTAATTTAAAAAAAAAACAAAACCACCAGCACAACATGAAGTGTAGGTCCGCGATGCTTGCGCGTCGCGGACATGTCGCACAACAGGCTATTCCCGGGGTGCAAATGACAATCGTCGATTCCAGGTAATCCGTCGTTTAATTTTGGAATTGTTTTGGTTGGATTACTTTAGAATGGTGTTTAGCAGGATGTTCAAGTATGAGATGAATTTTTCGGGGCCCGTAGCTCGATCTCGGATTTCGTTTTGGGCCTCAAAACAGTGTCTCTTCGCGATAGGAGCGCATCGCGGAGAGGTCGCGGACATGCCCTTCAACACTGTTTTCATGGTACAAATCGTGTCGTCGATTTCGGTCGATTTCGGTCGATCCGGGAGGTATTTTGTGCATTCTTTTTTGTTGAATTAACATGGATACGTGTTTTGACATATTTTCAGGTGTTCGTGGAATTTTTCGGGGCCCGTAGCTCAAAATTCAAAATCATTTTGGGCCCCGAAACAGTGTCTCTCCGCGACAGGACCGCGTCGCGGAGAGGACGCACACCTATACTTGTGTGCTGCTCTGGGTGGTGAATCTGTATTGTCGATTTTTCTCTAATTCCATGCATGTTTTGTTCGTTTCTTTCAATGAACTAACATGTCTTACTATGTTGAAGCCTAGTCCAAGGTGCGTGGAATTTTTCGGGGCCCGTGGCTAAAAATTCAAAAACAATTTTGGCCCCGAACCAGTGAGCCTTCGCGACAGTAACACGTCGCGGAGGCATCGCGCCTTAGTGCATGCCATTCACCCAGGGTTTAAAATTGGACAAGTGGTACTCCGCGACAGGTCCGCGTCGCGCTTGCGTCGCGGACCCGTTCAGTTTTGGGCCTCGTTTTCTGTGCACCCCGCCCCTTTATGTACCCCACCCATTTTTTTTCTTTTTCTTTTCTACTTCACGCGATTCCTTTCCCGATTTCTCTCAATTTTTCCCCCTTTTTCACAAATTCGAAGATCTACGCGACGCACTTCCCCTCCCACAGCATCTCCCTACTTCTCAAGTAAGTGTTCTTCATCTTCTTGTTACTTTTATGAGTAGTTAGGGTTTATTTGTGCTTGTTTGAACATCAAAATGCATAGGGTGAGTGGTAGGCCTCCAAATTTCTTATGGGGGTGTAGTAGGCATAGATCCGTGTTCTCTATGTACTTCTTGGGGTAATCATGCGAAAAAGGGGGAAGTTTGGGCGAAATTCTTGTAGGGTGAAAACCCTAAGTTGCGAGAAATGGGGGAAAACATGATATTCTTGTTGGGGTTGGGTTTTTGGCGACCTTAATGGCCTTAACTTGTCACGAATTGTTGGTTGTGGGTAGCTTATGTTTTCTATTCGGGAATTAGGCTTGTATTGGTTGTGGGGGCTAGAAATTGCCTGTTGGGTTTCATGTGTGTGATATTCTGTGGGGTGGCTGTGGTACCATGTGCCACCAGTGAAGTCGAGAAGTCTGAGTCTCCGCTTCACCCGGTGTGCTGTGTTCTAAGTGTGGGGTGGGTCCCCCCTATCCCGGCCCACGGTCTCCCTTTGCATTAATGTTGTGCCACTTAATGTTTGTGCTGCAGGGCTCGATGGCTTCTAGAGGTCACAGGACTGGTCAAGCGAGCGGAGCTGGTGCCTCCAGCAGCCGCAGGCGTGCTAGGGACACCCCGGAGGTACCCCGAGCCCCTGCCCACCCCAGGCAACACACTTGTTATGGCCTTCGGGCAGTAGGCCGAGAGGAGCACCGTTGGTACAAGGCTCATAATGAGACCAAGTACTTTCCTGACGTCCCCATTGATGCCGAATCCCTCGCCCGTGACTTCCCCAGCATCTACCAATGTTGCATGGACTACCATATGCTTTTCCTGTTCAATGACCCCTTGCCTTGCAATCTGAGCATCGTCCGAGAGTTTTATGCTAACATAAAAAGGAGTCCCAGACGCAGGTGGTCATGGTGCGCAGGGTGGAGGTGAATTTTGGACCCTTGGCCATCAACAATATCTTGGGTACGACGGATGTCGCCGCCGGTGATTTCAATGAGTTACAGCTCCGCCCTCCATACCGTCTTATCTGGCACACACTGGCCGGTGTGAAATCAACAGCTAGGTGGATTCGGCATGCCAGCCGCGGGTACCACTAAAGCTTCCCCTTCGCCCACATGAACAGGGAAGCTCGGGTTTGGGTCAAGATTGTCATGCACTCTTTCTTCCCGGGCCAGCACTTCATAGCGGTGACCAGAGACCGCACCTGCCTTGTGTATGCCCTCATGACGGGCATGGTGCTAAATTTTGGGGCCATCCTCAAGTCTGCCATGAGGAAGGCCCGTGTTCATAAAGGTCGCAGGTATGCCTTTGGGGGTCTTATTACTGAACTTTGTAATCATGCAGGTGTCCCCACAGAGGAGATTAACTATTGGCCTCAAATTGAGGCCCCACCATCTAATGTCACGAATATCAAGGGGCCGGTGGAAGCCACAGGGCCAATTCTCACGACCGCTGAGAGGAACCATAGAGATGAGCTTATCATGGCCCGCATGTTCGGGCTTGAGATGCTTAGGCACAGGGTGGGTGGTTGCCCTTCTACCCAGTTGGAGCTTGACGAGGTCGCTGCTACATATCCCCTCAATGCCCATGCTAATGCTTTGCTGGGCATCGACCCTACCTTTGTAGAGCCGGTGGATGATGACGTCCCTACGGACCCGGAAGAAGCCCAGATGGACTCCGACACTGAGGAGGACGAGGTGGAGGATGGAGTCCTGCTGGCCATGGGAGGAGAGCTGGTCTTACAGGACCAGGATGCTGAGGAGTAGCCGGGCTCGCTGCAGGTTTGCCATGTTCAGCACTGGGGGCAGTGCTGATCCTAAGTGTGGGGTGGTGGTTGGCCAAGGCCAGGACTATGCTTTATATTTTCTTTCATTGGCATGTATAATGCAGACACCTATTTTATTTTCTATGTTTTTCCTTTCTTATGCCTAGTATGTATATTTTCCCTCCTTGCTTTTCTGGAATTCTTGTGTACATGAGCTGTTCTCTGGTTATGATTCTGTTTATTTGATGCGACATGTAGTGTAGAGATGTGTGTGCAGCGATGTAACCAAGCAGGGTGGAATGGCCGTGTAAATTAAAGAAACATAACCACTAGAGGACCTTGAAGTAGCACCTGATTCTAATACTTCAGAATAAAATGACATAACCAAGAAATCTAGTGCATTAGGCAAAATTGAATCTTGAGTTAATTTTATGAAAGGATTGTGCCAAGAGTGGTAAGCGAAATTGCATAAGTCTGTGTTGGAATAGCTGCTAGAACTTGCCCTGCGTGTTATTGAAGCGAAATAAAAGGAATTGCTTTGTTTAGGAGATGATAAGAGGCTTTCGTTGATTTGTCTTGTAAAAGCTTAGCCTTTTCAGATAGTATATCACTAGTTAGCCCCTTTTTGAGCCTATAGCCTTTTTGTTGATAGACATACTTTTGCCTTGATCCAATTTTGTTGAATCCCTAGTTTCGCACCCTGCTTCCTTGAGCACTGTAGCATAGACTGATAAGTATTGTTGAATTTGAAGAAAAGGGATATTTAAGTGGTAAAAGGTATTAATGATAGCTACAAGGTGATGAAAAAGCCCTCTTTGAAAGAATGTGTCACAAAAAAAAAAGTGAAACATTCTTGATGAGATGAGATTGCTAGTGAAATAATCATTGAATAGAGGGTTGAAAAATAAAGAACAGAAGATAATGAGTGATAAAGTCTAAAAAATGCAAAGTGCTTAGGGAAGTGTAAGTCACTATTATATAGTATCCTACTCGTCCCCTAGCCTACATTACAACCCATGAAAAGTCCTCTTTGATTCTATTCAAGCATTCTTAATTAGTGGAGATGTACATTCAGGGCAAGCCTATAGGAACTAGACCCAACACAAGACATCATTTAGGAGAGACAGAGAGTTGATTGAATACCCACAACCGTGAGCTTGTTGTATCTGTCATTATGATAAGTGTGAATGGGTAATCCTTCTGGTGAGGGCACAACCTGGAGTAAAGTTAGCAGTCAGATGATAGTATTGGCTAATGTGCTACATGATTTCATGGTTCCGCGGCAAAGGATTAGATAAAGGAGATACTGTCGGGATCTAGTATGGTGGTGGGTCTTTGGTCCACGCAAGCCATTCATACCAGTTATTTGGGAGATATACGTTGCCTAGCGAATCTCATGCATGAGTGTCGTAATTGCCCGAGGACGGACAAAACTCTAAGTGTGGGGTGGTGATCTTAGGCGTATTTATACGCCTAACTAGCCAAATAAACCCATAAAAGGAGTTGAATCAGAGGGTAAACATAAAGAGAACAGTCGTTTTTAATGTGATTGTCGTTATTTGTCTAATCTAGGGGTCAAGTACTCCATGTGGTTGCATTTTGCAGAGATTGGTCTAATTATAGCAGTCCGAAGTCATGTGCAGAGGGGAAGGATGAAAATGGCTCAAAAAGCGAGGAAGAAAAGAAGCAGGATGCAGTAGAGACATTAGTCCGCGTCGCGGACCTGGCAGCAGACCAGCACAACTGGAAAGAAGAGGAAAAATGCACAAAGGCCCAGTGCGCTGCAGGGTCTGCGTCGCGGACCAGTGTGCGAAAGGAAGAGAATCTGTCCATTCAGCAACTTAACGGACCGGGTCAATATACACTAGTCCGCGTCGCGGACTGCATGTTTTTAAGCGGAAAGACGAGTTACGGGTTTCAGAGAAAAGGAGACTATTAATTATTGTATTATTTATATTTTAGAGATGGGTTTTTAGCAGAGAATAGACGGAGGCTTAGAGAAGACAACCTAGGTCTACTTTGGTTTGATTTTCATCTTTGTTTTCTTGCATATTCATGTTTATTAACTTATTCGTGATGTGGGAACGAATCATGAGAGGCTAGTTCTCCCATATTCTGGGATTGTAGCCCTAGACAATGTGATTTCTTAATCTTTGGTTTATGCATGATGGGTTTACCATTTATACTTGTGCCGCTTTAATTAATACTTCTTAGCCTGATCAACTAGGGAGGAAACGGGTTAGCTATTCTGGATTCGAAAGATGTTGGAATAATTAGAACACAATGGTACAAGGAGCTTGTCTAACTAGATTATTAGTTCAGTTCGTGTAAGGGAGAATCGTGACAACTACCCTTACACCTCGCTTAGTTCATAATACAGGAAGATAAATTTAATGCATTTCTGATGAGCTGTCTATCCCCGCTCAACGATGTAGGTACGCAGTCCATAGAAGTAGGCCTGCAGAGATGTGCAACCCTGTTAGGTAAATTCAACCCTGTGAACTAATAAATGTAAACCCAGGTGCATGAATACGGATTGAGAAACGCGAAGTCGTTGTGGCTATAATCTCAGGATCGCCTTTAAATTGATAAATCACTATTCCATATTATTTTAGAATTTAGTAAAAGTTATTTTCCATAAATCTCATCACAAATTGTTTTGACATCAAATTAGCATAATAACTTGAAGAGAAACCAGTAGTTTTAAATCCCTTGGGTTCGACATCCGATTCAAAAAGAAGAGCCACTGTATTACTTGAGTTGACCACGTACACTTGCGTGTGCTAGGGACGCAACAGAGCTTTCCAGGTCAATGTATACATATATACATATTAACTTTGCACCGCGATTCTGAGCTCAATTTTCATCCAATTGGAGTGATTCAAAAGGCTACATTGTACATATTTTTGCAAGAAGCACCATGGAAGTGTCAAATTCCAATTTGAACATGTATTTTGAGGTTAAAATATCTATTTCTTCAGCATATCATATCTTAAATTGGTGAAAACTTTACATTTTGATATGTCGGTCATTTTTTAACAAAATTAAGTGAAATTTGTGTCTAAATTATTCTATTTTCTTGAGGGGAACATTGTGATATGTTTAGATCATGATAATTTATCTATATTTTTCAGAATTTGACCGAGAAATTATGTAATAATTTTTTGGTAAGAAATGCAACTTCATTTTTGTGTCGTTTCTCTATTTTCTAGGATCTAACAGGTGCCATCATGACATAGAAAGTCGGGCCATGATAGATTTTTAATAATGAATTTTAAGAAGATTATGAATAAAGAAGGGTATCAATTATATGTTATGAAAGTTTACAAAACTTATGAAGTATTTATGAAGCCGTTTTATGAATTAATGGAAGATAGTGAAAGGAAAATTCTCACTAAAGATGGATCCTCTTGTGATAAGCAATACTGTTCCTCAATATATCATAAGGTTTTTCATGAGGTATTCCTAATATGATGATGCTATGTTTTGAAACTTATGAATTTATATGCACTATGGGACTTGACTTAGCTCTGAATGGAGCTTTAGGTGCAGTTTGGTAAGGAAATCCTAGTAACAACCTCTTATCACATAACTATGTGCCACCATTAGAGCCTTTATAGGCTAAGGCTAGTGGAACAACAATAGAAAAGTTAAAGTTAAAGATGTACATGCATAAGTTAATGGAGTTCTACCTGGAAATTAGTCTCCTTGGCTAATATAAGGGGCTATGTTTGATTCCATTTAGTAGTTCACATAGTCATATATATATCGGTTAAGGTATCCTCCCGCATATGTATGTAAATGATGACCTAAGAGGTTTATGTTGATCCAAATCATGTTTTAAAGATGATTGATCATTCATCATCGATTGTGCTTAATTCTTTTGTTATGATTATGCATATTGCTATTATGATATTATGATTTCCTTATTGCATTGCATCCCACATACTTAGTACATTCAAAGTACAAATGTATAATTTTTCCAGCATCATCTCACCATGTAGGTACCAGTGTTCCTCCTCCTCCAACACATGGCTAGCTTTTAAACTATTGAAGACAAGTTTTGTTGTGTCCTCTAGTTCAGGGGCAACACCTCATTTCTTTCAATCTTGATGTATTAAGGATTTTAGACTATCTTATTGTACTTCCTTGATACTTTTGTTGAGGGTGAGTTAGGGGTATGTATTAGCCCACGCCAAGTGAAAAGCTAGAGGTATTGTTGGACATGTAAGGGAGTTCAAGATTTAGTTCCTATTTTGGTGATTGCTTCTCCCTTCATCCTATTTCCCCTTATTAGCATTAATATGTGTTCATTACCTATGAAATGTTTATGAATGCTAAGAGGTTTTGGTGGGTGCATTTGTATCTTTATTCTCCTTGTACGACTAGGCTCTGGGTATGTATCGTGACATCTTCCATCAGTTTTATTTAAGGTATGTGAGTATTCATCCATGAGTGTCTTCCACCCATGGAGCCTGATCATTTCTCCCTTCTTTCATAAAATTTTCCAATATGTATTTAAAGGTTTTCATTATTCTAGTTTCATAAGCACAAATTATGATACGTATACACACACATGATTAAGTATATAATCGCATGATTAGAATTTCATAAACCCTAACTAGCGTATTGGATAACTCAATTATAAATCATTTATAATAATTAATGCATGATTAAGTAGATTTGATGTGTTTCTATGTTTATTTTGTAGGATTACAAGGTCGGCTTGACTTTTGGGCTAAGTATGAAGATTTTGCAAAAGTTGAGATTTCATGAGACCTTTTATGGTCCGTGAAAAATTCCACGGGCCGAAGATCTGGTGTCGTGCACAATATCAGTGAAACGTAATTTTCTAAATTTGACTCTACGAACATGCAGACAAGTCGTAGAAGATCTTACGAACCGTAGACTTGGTATCATGCCCTAGGGATCAAGAAGTGGGGAGTTGCTGAAACATTAGCAAACAAAACCCTTTACGGGCTGTAAGACATTGCACAGCCCGTGGATGGGTGTTATAAAAGTCAACCCTTGAATAGAAAATGAAACCCACAAAGCCCCGACTACAGGACATTATACATTATACGACCCATAGAAGTGCTCGTAAAGCCTGTCGACCTAGTTTTCCTATTTCATATTGGTTTTGTATTTTAATGATTTTACATAGATATTTTAGGTTATTTTCTAGAGGAAACATTATAGAGAGCTTGAGAGAAACACTTGTGACCCATTATTTTGTGCTTTCAATTCGATCTTGTGATTCTTTGAAAAGAGCTTGGAGTTATTGCTCTTAATTCTCTTATATAAGTGCTCAATTATGCTATTCATATTCATGATTCTTGATTGTACACTGATCATGAGTTGCCAAATCCACAACTAGGGGTTGTGGGAACCATGAGGAACTAACAATGTGAAACTAAATAATTCGCGATTCTTGAAAAGTTTGCATGCATGTGTTAATTAATTCTCTTTGGTTTGAATACTTTTTTACGGTGGCAAATGTTAGAACTCGCCTAGTGTTACTGATTGGATTAAGGCAATAATGAATAGGAAAAGAGATTAATTAACAAGATTCGATTGATGTTTCTCATTTAATAAACCAAACTGGGCAAAGGAGAGATTGTACCGGGAGAATAGGCAAGGGTTAGTAATGTCACATTGCGGGGATGGATCAAATCACGTAGTGAAATTTACCTCTCACCTGGATCAAAGGTTTTGGTAAAATTAACTTACCATTCTGCATGCTACATATTAGAAAATAATTCGATTATCTTATAATACCGAGTTGAGGAATCATGGGGAACACAATACCCCTAATTACTCTTCATACTAATTTCACACTTGTCTTAGTTTAGGATTTCTTTTTATAGTTGTTACAAACCCCCTCCCCCTTTAGGGAGATAAGTAGGTTAATCCACTCCAATTGCTTTAAATTCGTCTAAGTCTACCATATTCCCTGTGGGTTTGACCCTAACCTTTGTTAGATTATATATCTTGAAAACAATCTCTTTAGCCTTCAAAAAAGAGGTGTATCTTGGGTGACATCAAGATTTTGCATCGTTGTCAAGGAATACGACTATACTTGTTTAATTTAAGTATTCGGGAATAATCCTTATTTCTCTCATTTTACGTTGCTATTATTTTTGTTCTATTTCAAGGTGCAGGTGTAGTGTATGCCCAACACATGAAGTTGAGGCATTCTCTTGACTCTATTTGACCCCTAAATCTAGAGAAGATTGAGAAGGATGGCCGAAGACAATGCAAACAACATGATCAATGCAGTTCTGAATCAGATCCAGAATAAGAATAACTTACCTCCTTTTGAGGACATTGATCCACATCCACAGGGCTTCAATGCCGAAGCTTATCAGTGGAACCAATATCAGCTGAATCCTATGGTTATGGATGTGACTGGAGCTATTGTGTTATTGCCACTACTGGATGACACAAAATTCGTTGTTTCAAGTGGGTTGCTTCAGATGCTACAGAATCGTGGGTTGTTCGTAGGCCTACAATAAGAGGATCTGCATAGTCATCTACACAACGTTGTGTTTGTCTGTAAGAGTGTAATCAAAACACAAAATCTATCTACGGATGATGTTGGGCTTCGTGTCTTTCCATTATCTCTGATAGGCAATGCAGTGCTATGACTATCCGAGCTCCCGCAGAGTTTGATCACCTGTTAGGTTAAGTTGCAGAAGGACATTTTGGAGATGTCTTCCTGAGATTGAAGAAGCTCAAGTTTAAGGATCAGAGAAACATCTTCGAGAAATTTCTAGGTGACTCAATCAGTACTACATAGGAGTGGTTCACATAGTGTCCGAGAAGTGTCTCTGAAAATAAAATTGTTGATGATGCCTTGGTGGAGATCTTCTATCGTTCCCTGGACAAGAATAGCCAAGCATGTGTTGATACCATCTCGGGGGGTATGTCTTTAGATCAACTATTTGCAAGGGTTGCTGAGAATCTGGAAAAGGTGGTCAAGACGAATCGTGCATGGGGCAGAGGGATAGGTTATCTACCAAGAGCTCGTGCGTTGTCAATATTAGTTTGGAGCAAGCTAAAATAAATGAGGAGATAATGTAAGAGAATTCTCCGACTAGTACTAACATGGAGGTTATGATGAAGCAGAATTAGTAATGAGTTAACACAGTTGTTCATTATCCTTGTGAGCACCCATGTACATGGATTTGTATTATAAGGAGGACAGTTGCTTCATTGTTGATCAGATGAGGGGTTTCTGGATAGACGTCCAAGGGTCCAATATAAGCTATTGGTGCCAAGGTCAAGGAAACCAAGGTTGGAACGTCAACAGAGATGGTGCTTTCATAGACAATCATGAAAGTTACTATGATAGAAACAGAGGCCAAGACAGAGATGTTGATTGGGGACGCAGAGTTGGCTACAGAAATGGTCCTTACGTGCCACCACACAATGGTGACATAGTTGCTAGTAGTTCTAGAGTTAAGGAGATGCTTGACTGGCTATTAAAGAAAGCTGACACGCAAGATGAGACCTTGAAAGGGATCAAGTCTGACATCTCCAGCATAAGTAAGAAGATCGGGTCTCATTCTATTGCTATCAAATAGTTGGAGAAATAGTTTGGTCAAGTGTCAACTCAACTCAAGCAACATCGAAGAGGTGCACTACCTAAAAACACAGTTTAGAATCCAAAGAATGAAAGGCAACGTATGGTAGTCATTACTCGTGGTGGTAAGAGTACCATTGATCTTCCCATGTCGGTCGATAATAATGATGCTCGAGAAGAGACAATCGAGGTCAAAGATGTTGACACTAGAGATGATCATGCCAAGGATGGGGCGAGTGATGCTGTAGAGGTGCCACAGAAGCTAAAGCCCATTCGTTGACCCCATCTCCCCTTCCCTCAAAGAATTATAAAGAAAGAGAAGGAGGGTAAGTTCAAGCACTTTCTCTCCATGCTGAACAACTCTCCATTAACATCCTTCTCATTGAGGCATAGGAGAAGATGCCAAGGTATGCGAATTTTATGAATGACCTGGTTACAAAGAAGCGCATTGTGTGTCAAGAGCATTCTCAAAAGCTTCAACATTGCAATGCAATTGCTACAAAGTCCTTTGTGCAAATGCAAAAAGATCCCAACGTATTTTCATACCCTGCACTATTAGAGGTGTGGAGTTCGCAAGGGCATTGTGTGATCTCAGGGCCAACATAAATCATATGCCCCTTGTGGTCTTCAAGAAACTAGGATTGGTAGGCCTTGCTCCGACGAGAATGTGATTGTTGATGGCCGACCACATGGTGAAGAAGCCTGTGGGAATACTCTGTGATATCCTTATAAAAGTGGATAAATTTATATTCCCCGCAGACTTTGTGATCCTGGACTGTGAAAAGGATGTCAAAGTCCCAATCATCTTGGGAAGGCCCTTCCTAGCCACTGGATGCATATTGATGGACATGGAGAGGGGCCAACTCAAGTTTAGATTTGGTAAAGATAAGGTCATGTTCAACATCTTCTAACATGCAAGGAAGGATGATGATCCGAGGGTAGTCTCTATTTTTAAGAGTGTTGAAGATAAAGATCCAGAGGTAACACTTGAGGAGATATTGGGTGTCGACACCTTGGAAGCAGTATTGATGAACTTTGAGGGTGATAGCATTCCAGACTATGAGGAGAGAGTGAAGGCGTTGGGGGTATCTTACGCCTCTAGATGTCAAACTAAGCTGGAATTGGACTTATAAAATCGAGAGTCACCCCCTACTAAACCATCCATTGAGGAGCCACCGGTGCTAGTGTTGAAGGCTCTTCCTTCCCATTTGAGATAGCCATTTTTGTGTGCCAACAACACCTTGCCAATCATAGTTGATGTAGACCTGAATGGTGAACAGGTGAACGCTCTAGTCATGGTGCTTAAGTAGTTCAAGAAGGCCATTGGGTGGATGATTGCGAACATTATTGGTATTCCTCCCAGGGTAAGTACTCATAAAATTCAATTGGGGAAGGACTACAAGTCAAGTATTGATCGCCAAAGGCATTTCAACCCCCCATCAAGAGGTCGTGCACAAGGAAATTGTCAAAGTGGTTGGACGCAAGGAAATCATCAAAGTGGTTGGATGGATAGTGAATGGGTAAGCCCGGTTGAGTGAGGTTCCAAAGAAAGGGGGTATCACCATGGTCCCAAATGCTAGCAATGAGTTGATTCCCATGTGACCAGTCACTGGGTGGAGAGCGTGCATTGACTACAGAAAGTTTAATGCATTGATGAAAAAAGACTGTTTTCCTATGTCATTCATAGATCAAATGCTAGACTGATTGGTTGGAAAGGGCCAGTACTACTTTTTGGATGGTTACTAAGGCTACAACTAGAACTCCATTACTCCGGAGAATCAGTAAAAGAAAATGTTCACTTGCCCCTATGGCACATTCACATTCAAGAGGATGACATTCAGGCTGTGTAACATGCTAGCAACATTCAAAAGATGCATGATGTCCATCTTTTCAGACATGGTGAAGGACGTTATTAAGGTCTTCATGGATGATTTTAGTGTGGTCGGTGAGTCATTCGAGGTTTGCTCGAAACACTTGCATGTCGTGCTTAAAAATGTGAGGAATGCCATCTGGTGCTGAAATTCAAAAAGTGTCACTTCATGGTGAAGTAGGGCACTATATTATTGTACAGAATCTCCATTGAGGGAATCGAGGTTGATAGAGATAAAGTGGAGGTGATTGAGAAGCTTTCCCCACCCATCTCTATGAAGGGTGTGGGGAGCTTTCTAGGCCATTCGGGATTCTACAGGCCCTTTATAAAGGACTTCTTTAAAACAACACATCCTTTGTGCAAACTACTTGAGAAGGATGCTTCATGTTTGATGATTTAGGCCTAAAAGCCTTTACAGAATTGAAGTAGAAGTTGACTTCGGCTCCCATCATTGTAGCTCTAAACTGGTCAAAGCCCTTTAAAATCATTGTGATGCAAGCAGGGTTGCACTTGGTGTAGTGTTGGGACAGCACCAAGAGAAGATATTACATCCCATATACTATGCTAGAGAAGCCCTAAATGCATCCCAGAAGAACTACACCACTAATCAAGAGGTACTTGTAGTGGCTTTGCGTTCGAAAAATTCAAGTCGTATCTCTTGGGGACCAAAGTCATTATGCACATGGACCACTCCGTATTGTGGTACTTGATGACAAAGAACGATGCATAACTTTGATTGATACGATGGGTATTGACAGAAAGGGGACTGAAAATCAGGTTGTAGATCATCTCCCAAATTAGAAGATGGGGTCATGGCAAAACTTGATGATGGATTAGAGATAGACGATTCATTCCTAGATGAGAGCGTGTTTGCATCATATCATAATTTGATACCATGGTTTGCAGACTATGCAAACTATTTGGTTCGTGATAATGTGCCCCCATACTTGAATACCCACCAGCGCCGCAAGTTCATGTTTAATTTGAGAAATTTTTATTGGGATGATCCATACTTGTTTTGTGTCTGTGTAGATGGGATTATATTTTGTTGTGTTCCTTAGGTCGAGATGAGGAGTATCCTTGAGGCATACCACTCGTCTCTAGTAGGTGGGCATCATAATGGAGTCCAGACAGCACATAAAATCTTGCAGTGTGGCTACTATTGGCCAACCATCCACCAAGATGCTCACAACTATGTGAAAGCATGTGATAGATGCAAGAGAGAAGGTGGTGTTTCCTGTAAGCACGAGCTTTTTCTAAACCCCATTATCGTGATTAAATTATTCGATGTGTGGGGAATAGAATTTATGGGTCCATTTATTAGCTCGCATGGGAAAAAATATATTTTGGTGATGTGGACTATGTATCAAAATGGGTGGAGATAGTTTCTCTCCCTGATAATGAAGGCAAAAGTTCACAGGGTTTCTTAAAAGGAACATCTTCTAAAGGTTTGGCACCCCTCGAGTGATCATCAGCGATGGAGGCTCTCATGTAAGGACTCAAACGTTGTATGAATTCATTGGAGCATGACAATTTTGATTTCGCAATGGTTTGAACCAAGGTGACGCTCCATGGGAGTCTCACGGTCCGTGTGAGGTCACACGGCCCGTGTGAGTCTCCTTGAAGCGACCCTTGGCTTTATAAAGGATGTTTAACCCTTAAACATGGTGATTTAAACTAAGGCATCCTACATATGGACCCTGTCACAGTCCTTGAGATACCTCACGGGCCATGTGGTGGCCTTGTCTTGAAATCACACCATTTTGGGGCCAAATATAGTGACACAGACCAGTACATGACCCGTGTGGAGTGACACGGCCCGTATAGCTTCCACAGTGAAATATTTCTATTTATGGAATCACCGTCTCATAACTTCGTCGTACAATTTTTTTAAAGGGAGGGTTACGGGCTATGTCACGGCCGGTGTGACATTACACGACCCCTGTAGTCTCCCGTGAGGATGGTTTCTTCAAAAAATTCCAAGTATGGGATTACAAGTCTGGACCTTTATCAAGTATATTTTTTCTAAGTGTTGGTTCACGGACGAGTGTACGGTTCGTGTGATATGTCACGGACCATATAGCCTCCCTTGAGACGACGTTATGCAATTTTTCAACTTATTTTATTAATGGTGTTTAAATTATTATGGTTTATTTTTAGGGTCTCTTGTGACTTCTTATGCTACCTAAAGACTTCCTAATGACCTAAACTTTATACCTATCGTTCAAATTCATTTCTCACATTTTAAATTCTCTCAAGTCTCTTTCAAGAACTCTTGTAGATCTTAAGCTTGGATCAAGGAAGGGCTCTTTCTTCACAAAAATTATTCTTGAATCTTCTCTATTACCTAAGGTATGTAGGATTTGTTCTTGGTCTCTTTCAACAAAGAAGACCAAAACTCTTTTTACTTGAATTTTATGGAATTTTTCTTACTTTAAATATGGGTTTTTAATATTATTATTTATTAAATTCAATTGATGTATGTGATATGTTTCTTTATTTATTTTAAAGTAATTTAAACCCTAATAAGAAGAATTTCATTGAAGTTATGAATATGCATATCCCCTTTAAAACTTAATTTGTGCATGTGTAATCTATATTATGATTTAAATATGAATTTTGCTTATATTTTTACTTGAATTTCATAATATATTGTTAATTTAAGTTTGAATCTCAATTACCCATGTTATTCCCATCTCATTCATAGTGTATGCATTCATGACCATTGAGTTTCATGAAAAATTATGAAGTGGGTTAAGCCCGATTATTTTTATGTACATCATTTTGATAAGATATTGGTTATGACAAGAATGTGATCACATAAATTTCTATTGTTATTGGATCTTTGAGCATATTGGGTACTTGCACAATATTATTTAATGAATGGGCTATTCCTATGCATGGGAAATATGATATTGAACTTTGATTTTTGTTTTTAGCCATGAATAAATGATTTTGAGAAATGTTTGGCTTTTAAGCCTAAATGTGCATGATTTGAAGTGACTATGACCTCTTTTGAAATCATATATAAATATTAGTATTCTCTTGGGATGTTTGACTTAGCACCGATGGATTGGGGTGTCTAGGCTATCCCCAAGGGTCCTCTCCCTTTCCTTGAGCTATGTTCCATAATAGGAATGGTAGCCATCACCGAAATGACCCAGTCTTAAGGGATAGTTAATCATTTATTGATATGATATGAAATGATTATGAAAATCCTTCTGAAATAACCTGGTCATAAGGAAGGTGGCCATCACACAAAAATTACTAAGTCGAAAGGTGCGATATTGATTACCTTTGGCAAGTGATCTTCTCTCACCTAATGAGAGGTCAACATTGACAAATTTATGTAACAGCTTGCATGAGTTTGAAATGTCGGTTATGGTCTCATCCCCACAATATATGAGCATTTGAGCATTTCATGCATCATTGATTTCGTGGTATATCGTATACTATATCTCTTATTATATATTTCCTTCTATATTATGTGCCCTTTGTCATCTAACATTGAATATAGGTTTGGCAAGTCATATGCATTGTATGCCTACATACTTAGTATATTCAAACATACTTACACATACTTTTGTATATATGATCTCACCACGTAGGGACTGATGACTATATTCACCCACCGTATGACATCTAGCTTGGATCTTGAGTTTTGCTTCTTGTAGTGAGTCCTATCTTCCAAGGACAAGCCACCTATCCTCTGCCTATGGTGCTTCTTTTATGTTATTTACCTTGAGGGTATGCTCGGAGAGTGTCTTTGCCCCTGTTCTATCCTTTGACTAGAGGCAATGTTGGACATCCGGTGTTTTATACGCTAAGTGTGGCATTTTGACATTTTCACTTATGGATATGGTTATTTATTGGTTATACTATTATGGATTGATTATAAGCTTATGTTATGGATTCATGCTATGATATAGAAGATCCTAAGTGCCGTATTTCCCTTATAGAATGAGTCATACTTACCCGCCCTTTAGTTTTTATGTGCTATGTGTTATGTGAACTCATGTTAATCCCTTTCCTATGATGTCCCCTTAGCATAAGTCCTACTTTTTTACCCCTTTGAACTGCATGTTTACAGTTCCATGTATGCTTCTAATCCGATGATGTATGGATAGATGCTATGAGGCTTGTATGGGGATCGAGTTCCCTGTTCACAATGTAACACCTAGACCCTAGGTCCATGTCGTGACAAACTTGGTATAAAAACACTAGGTTTGTAAATGATCCTTGGAGTCCAATATGTCGTGTCAAGTAAAGTTCTATTCATGGGTGTGAAGTGCACCATTCCTATGAGTAGGAGACCATGATGACGTTCTAGGAATTGTATCACTTCTTCATGTCTTATGTCGTGTTATTGATCGTTTGTTTGGTTTTCCTTGTGTTGATGGTGTCATTACTCTATTATAGAAGATGCCTCAAGGAAGAGCTCCCCTACCAAGACCGGGCCCAACTAATGAGGGTCAAGCACCTCAAGAGCCTATGGAAGAGCCTATCTCTGATGGTGAATCCCATACAACCTTTGTTATGCTTGCCCAGGAGGTCACCTCTTAGACTAGGCAAGCTAATCTTCCATAAGATCCCACTTTGGCTTTAAGTGTGAGAGATTTCACTCGAATGAATTCTCTGAAGTTTTATGGGTCAAAGGCTGACGATGATGCTTAACAGTTTATTGATGAGTTCATTAAGGTGTTGATTGCTATGCGTTCACTTTCGAAGCTGAGTTTGTTGCATATAAGTTGAAAGATGTAGCCCAAGTGTGGTACACCCACTAGTCGATGGACAAGGTTTGTGGTAATTCGGTTAATTGGAAAGAGTTCAACTTTGCCTTTCTGGATCATTTCTTCCCACTTGAGCTTAGGGAACCGAAGATAGCTGAGTTTATCAACCTCAAATAGGGCAATATGAATGTGAGGGATTATTCCCTCAAGTTCACTAAGCTCTCAAAGTGTGCCCCTACACTTGTGGCTGACCCTCGTGCAAGAATGCACAAGTTCATCTCTGGTATCTCTAACTTGCTTGTGAAAGAGTGTCATACGACTATGCTTACTCGTGATATGGACATCTCCAGACTCATTGTATATTCCGAACACATTGAAAAGGAAAAGCTTAAGGAGAAGAGAGTGCATGATCCTCAGAGGGCTTGTTATGATGGTAGATTCTCCAACTCCAATGGTGGTAGTTATGGTTGCTTTCAATAGGGCCAAGGTTCTAATGCTCGGGTCGCTAATGCTAGAATGCATTCTCCTAAGGCATCGAGGGGTGGTTGACCATGTTTTTCTAGGTGTGATACGTGTAGGAAGAATCACTTGGGTGCTTGTTGGAAGGAGTTGGGTGCATGCTATAGGTGTGGTGATACAAACAACAAGGTTGTTGATTATCCTAAGAATGCTTAGAGAGGTCAAGGTCAGGTGGCTCAAGGTGGGAAAGGCTAGAAAAGAGATCTAGAAGGTGTTGCCCCGAGGAACAACAAGTTCTATGCTCTCCATTCTCGTTAGGAATTGGGTGAGGCTCCAGATGTTTTGACAGGTATGTTGAAGGTATTTGATTTTGAGGCTTATGCTTTGCTTGACCTATGTGCAAATTTGTATTTTGTGACTCATATATTGGCTGTTATGTTTGGTTTGAGTCCCAAAATTTTGAGGAATACTTTTTCAGTTTATACCCCCATGGGTGAATCTGTTGTTGCTCATAGTGTTTATCAGAGTTGTCCTAAATATGTGTTGCATAAATTCCTTCCATGTGATCTTGCAGAACTTGAGATGTTCAATTTTTATGTGATTCTTAGGATGGATTGGTTGCATGCATTGTATGCCGCTATAGATTGTAGAACTCGGAAGGTTAAGTTCTAACTTTCGAATGAGCTCATTTTTAAATGGAAGGGTAGTGACTCTGCTATTAATGGTTGGTTTATTTCCTACCTTAAGGCTCGAAATATGATCTCCAAGGGGTGTATTTACAATATTGTGAGGGTCAAGGATATGGAGTTCGAGTCACCTACTCTGAAATTAGTTTTGGTGGTGAATGAATTTTCAGATGTGTACCCCAAAGACCTTCCGAGTATTCCTCCCGAAAAGGAGGTAGACTTTGGCATCCATTTTCTCCCGAACACCCAACCTATTTCAATTCCTCCTTATCGTATGGCACCAGACAAGTAGAAGGATAGTTGAAGGATTTGTTGGAAAAGGGTTTCATTAGGCCAAGTATATCTTCTTGGGATGCTCCGGTGTTATTTGAAAGAAAGAAAGATGGATCTCTTCGGATGTGCATTGATTATAGGCAATTGATTAAGGTGACCATCAAGAATAAGTATCCATTGCTTAGAATCGATGAATTGTTTGATCAACTCCAAGGGGCTACCCATTCCTAAAAGATTGACCTTCGTTAGATTATCATTAGTTGAAGGTTAAGGGGTGTGACGTTCCCAAGACCACTTTTTATAGTCGGTATGGGCACATTGAGTTTGTGGTGACGTCATTTGGTTTAAATAATGCTCGGGTCGTGTTTATAGATCTTATGAATCAGGTGTTTAAGCCTTTCCTTGATAGCTTTGTGGTTGTCTTCATTGATTATATTCTCATTTATTCCCGGTGTGAGCGGGATCATATGGATCATTTGAGGTTAGTTCTTCAAATGTTGAGTTAGAAGAAGTTGTATACTAAGTTTAGCAAATGTGAGTTTTCGTTGGGTGAAGTGGCTTTTCTCGATCATTTGGTGTCCAGTGATGGTATTATGGTTGACCCGAAGAAGACTGAGGTTGTGAAGAATTGGCCTAGACAATTGACTTCTTCAGATATTCAGAGTTTTCTTGGGTTGGCTGGTTATTATAGGAGGTTTGTTGAAGGGTTTTCATCTATTGCATCTCAATTGACTAAGTTAACTCAAAAGAAAGTTGAATTTATGTGGTCGGATGAATATGAGAGGAGTTTTTAGACTTTGAGGGATCGGCTTATATCATCTCCTGTTTTGACTTTAACGAATGGCTTGGATGGGTTTTTGGTGTATTATGATGCCTCTCAGATTGGATTGGATTATGTACTTACGCAACATGGTAATATAATAGCTTATGCATCAAGGCAATTGAAAGTGAAAACAACAATAACATACCTTGTGGAATCCCAAATGTGGGGTCTAGGGAGGGTAGAATATGTGCAGACCTTACTACTACATCACAAGGTAGAGACGATGTTTCCTAAGAACCCTCGTCTCAAAACCCATAAGTAGAATAAACTAGATACGGAAAAAAGGGAAAAGAAAAGAAAAGGAAGCAGAAGGAACGACTAATAATGAGAAGCATATGAAAGTGTGTAAATACGATAAAATCAACATATATATGACATATAATAACATTACAGAATATAAAAGCACGAGTAATCCTTCTACCCTACTATACCCTAAGGGCAGATATCCACCTAACCTTACTAACCTATTAGATTGCTACTCTAATTCGTGACCTCCATTCATGTCTACCTAAGGTCATATTCTCGATGAGATCAAGTTTCTCCATATCTTGTCTGATCACCTCCCCCTAATACTTCTTCTGTCTACCTCTACTCCTCCGTATAACTCCCGAATCCAACATCTCGTCCCTCTTATTAGGAGCATCGCTACTCCTTCTTTATACATGTCCAAACCATTGCAGTCTCGCTTCCCTCATCTTATTAGTCATTAGGGACAATTTCAGCTTCTCTAGAATGGTCTCATTCCTAATCTTATCACTCCTGGCATTACCACACATCCATCTCAACATCCTTATCTCCACGATTGGCATCTTCTGAACATGTGAGCTTTTCATTGGCCAACACTCCTCCCCATACAGCAAAGATGGTCTAACCACCATGCTGTAAAACTTACCTTTGAATTTAGGTGGTATCTGCTCATCCCACAATACTCCAGAAGCAAGCCTCCATTTTGTCCATGCTGCCCTAATACAATGTGTGACATCATCATCACTATCGTTATTCTGGATGATGGATCAAAGGTACTTAAAATTTTCTCTCTTTGGCCCGGGTCTCATCAATTTGTACTATATCATCGACAAATAGTACACCCTATGGAACTTCCTTCTGGATAGACCGCGTCAACTCATCTATCACCAAGGCAAACAGAAACAGGATCAACACAAATTCTAAGGCAATTAAAAGTTCATGAGCGTAATTGCTTGACTCATGATCTTGATTTAGCGGTGGTGGTATTTGCTTTGAAAATTTGGAGAAACTATTTGTATGGAGTGCATGTTGATGTTTTCATCGATCACAAGAGTTTGCAATATGTGTTCACTCGAAGGGATCTTAACTTGAGGCAAGGGAAATGGTTGGAACTCCTAAAGGACTACGACATGAGTGTTCAATATCATCACATCAAGGCTAATGTTGTGATCGATGCTCTTAGTACGCTATCTATGATAAGTATGGCTTATGTTGAGAGGGAGAAGAAGGTGCTGGCAAAGGATGTTCACTAACTAGCTAGGTTTGGTATTGGGTTGTCCGACTTTAATGGTAGTGGTATTCCTGTTCAAAATAGGGCACAATCTTCGGTGGTTGTTGATTAGGAAGATATAGATCCATCCTTTGTTAAGTTGAAGAGGTTAGTCGCCAAAAAGAAGATAGAGGTCTTCTCCCAAGGGGGGATGGTGTGCTTTGGTATCAAGATCAATTATGTGTTCTGGACATGGATGATCTTAGGAGGGTAATCATGAGTGAAGCGCATAACTGTCATTATTTTATTTATTCGGGACCTACTAAGATGTATCAGAATTTAAGAGAGGTATATTGGTGTCATGGTATGAAGAAGGACATAGCCAAGGTTTTATTTGAATGCTCTAATTGTCAACAAGTGAAGGTAGAGGACCAACGGCCTAGTGGGTTGACTCAAGATATTAAGAGTCCTACTTGGAAGTGTGAAGATGTGAATATACATTTTGTGGTTGGGTTACCTTGGACCCAAAGACAATTTGACTCCATTTGGGTTATCGTTTACCGGATGACTAAGTTAGCTCACTTCCTACTAGTCAAGACTACTTTTGGTGCCAAAGATTATGCAAGGTTATACATACAAGAGTAGGTGAGGTTACATGGTGTGCCTAAGTATATCATATCTGATCGTGGTATCTAGTTTACTTCTCACTTTTGGAGGTCATTTCAAACAAAACTTGGTACTAAGGTGAAGTTGAGCACTACTTTTATCCTCAAACCAATGAGCAAGCTGAGAGGATAATCCAAACGTTGAAGGACATGTCGAGGGCTTGTGTGTTAGAGTTTAAGGGTAATTGGGATGACCATATTCCACCCATCGAGTTTGCTTATAATAATAGCTTTGATGCTAGCATTAGTATTGCACTATTTGAGGCTTTGTATGGTAGGAGATGTAGATCTCCAAGGGGTGGTTTAAGTTGGGAGAGGTGGCTTTGATCGACCATTATTGTGTGTTGGAGGCTATAGAGAAAGTGAAGTTGATTAGAGAAAGGTTGGAGATGGCCCAAAGTCGCTAAAAGTCCTATTCGGATATTAGGAAGAGGGACCTTGAGTTTCATGTTGGTGATTCAGTGTATGTAAAGGTCTCACCTATGAAGGGTCTGATGCGCTTTGGTAAGAAAGGCAAGATAAGTCCCCGGTATGTAGTCCCATATGAGATTGTGGAGTGAATTGGGAATGTGGCTTATAGGTTGGAGTTGCGTCCGGATCTGAGCTTGATTCACCCGGTCTTCCATATGGCTATGTTGAGAAAATCGGTTGGTGATCCTAGTACTATTGTGCTTTTGGAAGATGTTCAGGTTGAGGAGAACTTATCTTATACGGAAATTCTGATGGAGATTTTGGATAGGCAAGTGAAATGGCTTCATAACAAGGATGTGGCTTCGGTTAAGGTTCTTTGGAGAAATCAACATGAGGAGAGTGCTACATGGGACGTGGAGTTGGACATGATGAAATGATATCCCCATCTTTTCTAATCTACTCAAGCCTAAGGTATTAGGTTCTTCCTTTCTCCAAGTGGTCCTAACTCTTTCACTCTTGAGTTTATGACATGACATGCATACCTATGCACCAAAATGATTTCTATGATGTTTTGAATGATTTGAATATGTTTTAGTATGAGTTTTAACGACTTTATGATTTTCAAGTAATGAAAATGCATTGTAACTTGTGATTGAAAGTTTCATTTTCTAAGTCAAGTCATTCAAGACATGTTCTTGCACATTCGGGGATGAATGTTCCCAAAGGAAAGATGATGTAAGGACCATGACATTGTACAACTTTATCGAAGCTTGAAATTTTTTATTTTGAAAAGTTTTGAACTAACGTTATGCTCCATGGGAGCTCTCACAGTCTGTGTGAGGTCACGTGGCCCATGTGAGCCTCCTTAAAGCAACCCTTGGATTCATGAAGGATGTTTAGCCCTTAAATGTGGTGATTTAAACTAAGGCACGCCACACATGGACCCCTCATGGTCCGTGTGACACCTTATGAACCATGTGGTGGCCTTGGCTTGAAATTGCACAATTTGGGACCAAGTTGGTGACACGACCCATGTGGAGTGACATAGCCCGTGTGACCTCCCATATGGATTCCGAAGTGAAATAATTCTAATTATGGAATCACGATGTCATAACTTCATCATCAGAATTTTCTAAAGGGAGGGGTACGGGCAGTATCATGGCATGTGTGACAGTACATGACTCGTGTAATCTCTTGTGAGGATGGTTTCGTCGAATAATTCTAAGTATTAGATTACCGTTCCAGACCTTTGTCAAGTGTATTATTTCTATATGTTGGTTCACAGATGAGCATAAGGTTCGTGTGATGTGTCAAGGACCGTATAGCTCCTTCAAGACGATATCATTCAAGTCTCTTTCAAAGAACTCTTGTGGGTCTTAAGATTGGGGATCAAGGAAGGTCTCTTTCTTCACCAAAAGTCTTCTTGAATCTTCTCTATTAGCTAAGGTATGTGGGATTGATTCCTTGTCCCTTTCAACCAAAGACACCTAAACTCTTTTTACTTGAATTTTATCGAATTTTGCTTACTCTACATATGAGTTTTCAATATTATTATTTATTAAATTCAATTGATGTATGGTCTATGTTTATTTATTGATTTTAAAGTGATTTAATCGCTAATATGAAGAATTGCATTAGAGATATCAAGTTATGAATGTGCATGTCCCCTTTAAAGCTGGATTTGTGCATCCTAACCTATATTAGGATTTAAAGGTGAATTTCACTTATGTTTTTACTTGAATTTCATAATATATTGTTGATTTAAGTTTGAATCTCAATTACTCATGCTATTCCCATCTCATTCATGACATATGCATTCATGAGCATTGAGTTTTATGAAAAATTATGAAGTAGGTTAAGCCCAATTATGTTTATTTATATGATTTTGATAATAAATCGATTATGGCAAGAATGTGATCACATAAATTTCTATGTTTATTGGCTCTTTGAGCATATTGGGTGCTTTCACTATATTGTTTAATGAATGGGCTATTCCGATGCATGTAAAATATTATTTTGAACTATGACTTGGCTTTTTACCCATGAAAGGATGAATATGAGAAATGTTTGACTTTTAATCCAACATGTGCATTGAAATGATTAGGAATGACTATTTCCTCTTTTGAAATCATGTATATATATAAGTATTCTCCTGGGACGTTTGACTTGGCACCGATGGATTGGGGTATCAGGGCTATCCCTAAGGCCCCTCCCCTTTTCCTTGAACGATGTGGCAGTATAGGAATGGTAGCCATCACTGAAATGACCCAGTCGTAAGGATGGTTATTCATTGATTGATATGACATGAAATGATAATGGAAATCCTTCTAAAATAATTGGCTCATAAGGAAGGTGGCTATCTGTCACACCCTTCAATCTATCTGTTGCCAGCTCCACAGCTTTTGTATGCTTACATGCGTAACATCCAAAGTGCATTGGATCTGATCAATGAAGTCTTGTGGATCTTCATTATGATCTGACCCGGTAAAAGATGGAGGGTCCTAATTAAGGAAGTCACTTATCCTCGTGTTAGCTGCCCTATTCGCACCACCTGCACCTATAACTGGACATTTTTGTCTTTGACTTTGGCCAACAACTATATGAGCGAATAATTGGGCCGCATTCCTTAAATCTTGCTCAGTAGCATTAATAGGAGGCTCTTGAGGTGCCACTGCCCTCCTTAGCTCCTCCGGAGGTAGAAAAGCCGGGGAACTCTGTGATAAGGACTCATTTGGAAGCTCACTTTGGTTAGGTCTAGCACGTTATTGACTCGTCCCTTCTCCGAAATCTATCTGCTTATCGGTACTTCTTCTCCTTGTGACAGGCATCTTTTGCTCTATATAAGCACAAAGAATTTAGGGGTTAGATATAATTCACCTATGATAATGGCTCTATGGAACGATCTAGAGAATGAAAAGAAAGTGACAACTCCTAAATGTCCCGTAGCCTCAGGTTTATAAATGTGGTGCACAACATAGCCATAAACAAGACTCTACATAGACACTTCTTTGTAGACTCCCTAGGACAACCTGCTCTGATACCACTTTTGTCGCGCCCAAAGACCCATTAAAGCGGACTGACACTTGTTGCTGACAAAGCTTGGGAGAAGCAACATATAACCATACACTTTCTATGAACACTATAAGAGGTTTCCACACTCAACATGCTTTGAGAAAACAAACAATATTAACAAGCCAAAAGGAAAAGCATAAGACTAGCTCATTGGAGCCACGATGTCTAAAGTACGATACTTGACCACACCTTACTTTACATAGTCTACAAAGCCTCTAGGTAAAGAACAATACCTATATAGGTCGGGACAGGCCCCGCCTCATGACCAACTATATAATACAAAATATGAGCTCTAGACACACAAAGCCCCGAGGCAACCAAGAGCTTAGTGACAGCAGCTGGATATCCTTTACTTCTACTGGGGAGATCTACTAGCTCCTATGCCTGCAGCATGAAATGCAGGTCCCCCATAAGGGATGTCAGTATGAGATAATATACTAAATATGTAAGGCAGGAAGTACTGTATATGAAATAAGAACTCAAATGAAATCACACACTGGTGTGTAAGGATAAAAAGACCACCTTTAGTCATATTGTGGAATCATGTACTTTATGTCTTTTTATTATTTTACCTTTCTTTACTGTATAATTAGTGTTAAATATATCATGTAAATGACCAACTGATTAGTGGTAAATCAATATCGGGATCGACCCATGCTAGGCTTTCCTTTCACCCCTGGGATACCCCCTGTAATATGGGATCAACCCATGCTAGGTGATTCTTCCACCCCTGGGATACCACCCATCAATAAGCAACTTCAATTAATCTTTTATTTACTTTTGAGATGATTCTTTTAGTGGTCATAACATTTAGAGCTGTAGGAACATAGACATGACATGTGACATATAAACAACTATACAAGATAATACCACAATGAAAAGAGAGTTACACAACTAATGAAAAGGGTAGGAGATTAAACAACACATGGACTTTACTTGGTAAAAAGGAACTCACGTATTTTTGGCTTCCAAGTATGTATGCAAATTTGAAAATGGCTATGTATAGAAACATATAAACATGATAAAGAGTGGAGACACAGTTATTAGGTTTGTAGGAGTCGGTAAATGCCTTTATGTACCAAGGAAGAACGTAGATTTCATGCCAAGTAATAGGAAATCAAGTAGCCTTACGAACCTCGTTGTACTATGTCGTTATTACCTCGGAGTAGTATCCTTTTCCTCCAAATACTTATCTACAATATAGTAGATGATAAAACTAGTATTAGGAGCTAATAAACCCATCTTGGTAGTCCAATTTCACCCAAAAATAATATCCAGGCAGCAAGCTCGTAATTTGCAACCAAAGAGTATTCTTTCAACCTTTCCACCCCTAATCATATTTTCTAATGCACATTCTCATATACAAGTCTTATCTAGCTTGTTTTTGTCCCATAACAGTGTTACAACAGCTCATAAAGTACAACATACAACAACTCTACACAACACACATGCAGGCAACGTAACATTACGTCCTTTCACTACATTTCGGCGTCAACCATTCCAAATCTATTTCAACCTCAACAAAATTATCCTCAACATATGCGGCCACTTTTCTTTTGGGGCCATAGTACCTGAAACATGAACATTTAAGCGCTTATGTTAGCCTCACAGATCAAAAGATGAAATGCAAAAACAACTCGGATTTAGCTATGGAAAAGTCTATGAATGCACACTTATAATGCTAAGGGTATCCTAAGGGTCTTTTGTGATCATATATGCTACCTAAGGACTGTAAAATGATCTATACTTTATTTCTTCATTCAAATTTGTTCCTCGCACTTATATTTCTCTTAAGTAACTCTTAAGAACATACTCTTAAAGGACTCTTGTGAATCCAAGCTTGGGAATCAAGGAAAGACTCATTCTTCTTCAAATTTCTTCTTGAATCTTCATCATTAGCTAAGGTATGTGGGATTGATTCTCGATCCCATTCAAGAAAGAAGATCCAAACTCTTTTACACTTATTTCATGGAATTTTAGCTACTTTAAATTTGGGTTTTCAATTTTATTACTTATAAATTCAATTAAAGTATGAACTATGAGTATTTGATGATTTTAAGTTGATTTAAGCCCTATTTGATAAATTACACTGAAGTTATGAAGTTATGAAAGTGCATGTCCCCTTTAAAGCTTGATTTATACATGGGTAACCTATATTATAATTTTACTATGAATTTTACTTATGTCTTTACTTAAATTCCATAATGTTTTGTTGATTTAAATTTAAATCTCCATTCCCCATTCTATTTTCATCTCCTTCATAGCATATGCATGCGTGACTATGATTTTTATGAATTTTTTAAAGTGGCTTGAGCCCAATTATGTTTATGTATATGATTTTGATGAAAATGTAGTTATGACAAGATATGGTTAGAGCCCAATTATCTTTAAGCAATTATGGGTGTTTACACCACTATATTTATGGAGCACCAATTTATGTTTGAGGCGAGGTGGGCTATCCCTAAGGGTCCATACTAGTTTCTCAAGAACGATCTCTAAAGGATCTATCCCTATGCATGGAAGTATTACATGAAGTACGTTTTGGCTATTTAGCCTAATTATGCATGAATATGAAATATGGTTTGGCCTCTAAGCCTAAGTATGCATGTAAACTATTTAGAAGTCTTATGCCCCTTCACAAACATGCATATATATGTGTGTGTGTGTGTGTGTGTTTTAGTGGGGTGATTAATGGTATTAGAGGCAAGGTGGGCTATCCCCAAGGGTACATACTCCTTTCTCTTGAACTATGTGCCTAACATAATTATGATTATGCCGTTGTGGTTGATGAATGATTATGGATCTACCTTTGGCAAGTAGGTCACCTCTTTATCTTGTTTGGGGTAGACGATAGAGTTCCAAGTTATAGCTCCCTTTTTCTCATGTCGGTTACAGTCCCACCCTAAATAAATATGGAGTATTTTCGCATTCATGCACCATGTACTTCATTGCATATTGACATACTCTTCTCTTGTTATATGATCATTTCTATATATATGCCCTTGTCATCTAACATTGAATGCCGGTTTAATGAGTTCATGTGCATTGTATGCCCGCATACTTAGTACAATTAAATGTACTAAAACATGCTTTTTGCCTACATGATCTAACCATGAAGGGACTGAGGACTATCTTCATCCACCGTACAATGGTTAACTTGGATCTTGAGTTTGTTTGTTGTTTTGAGTCCTATCTTCAAAGGACCAACCACCATCCCTCTACGTATGGTGCTTTGTCTATGTTTTTACTTGAGGGTGAGCCCAGGGTATGTCTTGGCTCCCATCCTATCATATGATTAGAGGCATTATTAGACATCTTATAGACTCATTTACGTATATATGCTAAATGTTGTATTCGTAGATTTACGTTTTTGGATATGTTTATGTAATGATTATTGTCATTATATATTGATTATGAGCTTATGCTATTGATTCATGTTATGATGAGGAAGATCCTTAGTCCCTTATTTCCCCCATAGAGTTAATCATACATACCCGCCCCTTAGTCTTTATGTGCTACGTGTTATGTGAATTCATGTAAATCCCCATCCTTATGATGTCCCCATAGCATGAGTCATACTCTCCCGTCCCTTTGAACTATATGATTACTAATTTATATACGCTTGCAATCGATGATGTGTCGATAGATGCTATGAGGCTTGTTTGAGGACTTTCAGGTTCTCATTCGCCATGTCATCCTGAACCCTAAGTCCAAGTCATGACAAGCTTGGTATCAGAGCACTAGGTTTGTAAATGATCTTCGGAGTCCAACATGCTACATCGAGTGAAGTCCTATTCATGGGTGTGAAGTGCATCATGCCTATAAGTGGGAGGCAATAATGATGTTCTAGGAATCGTCTCACTCCCTCATGTCTTATCGTGCTTTGGACCATATGTTTTATTCCTTTTCCTAATAGTATTTTTTCTACATTACAAAAGTTGCCTCCATGAAGAGCTCCCCTACCAAGACCGGCTAGGATTTGTGAGGTCCAAGTTCCCCAATAAGGCCCTTTGGAGGAGCCTATCTCTAATGGTGAATTTTTTATAGCCTCAGCTATGCTTGCCCATGTGGTGACTACTCAGAATAGGAAAACTAGACCTCCTCAGGGTTCCACTCTGGCTTCTAGGGTGAGAGATTTCACCAGGATGAATCCTTTGGAGTTCTATGGGTCAAAGGCAAATGAAGATGCTCAAGAGTTCATAGATGATCTTACTAAGGTGTTGACTGTTATTGGGAGTCAGTATTAGGAGAAAGTTGAGTTGGCTGCTTATCAGTTGAAAGATGTGGCTCAAGTGTTATACATTTAATGGTTGATGGAGAGGGTTTGTGGTAATGTTATTAATTGGGAAGAGTTCAAGTTCGCACTTGAGTTGAGGGAAGCCAAGATGACTTAGTTTTTCAACCTCAGATAGAGAAGTATGAGTGTGAGAGACTACGCCCTAAAGTTCACAAAGCTCTCCAAGTGTGCAACTATGCTTTTAGCAGACCCCCGTGCAAGAATGCACAAATTCATTTCAGTTATCTCTGACTTGGTTGTGAAGGAATGTTATACAGTTATGCATGCTTATTCAGGATATGTACATCTCCAGGCTCATGGTATATGTTGAACAGATTGAAGGGGAAAAGCTCAAGGAGAAGAGGGTGCATGATCCTAAGAAAGCTTGTTATGATGGTGGGTTCTCTTACTCCAAGAGTAGTGGTCATGGTCGCCTCCAACAAGGCCAGGGTCCTAACCCATGGTTCAGTAATGCTAGGGTACCTACTCCCAAAGCACCTATTGAGGGTGGGTAGTTGCAGCCACGATGTGGTAAGTGTGGAAAGATTCACTCTGGGAAGTGCTGGTGGGGTTCAAGTGCTTGCTATGTTTGTGGGGAGACGGGCCATAAGCTTGTTGACTACCCAAAGGCACCAAATAAGGGTCAAATTTTTCAAGGTAATCAAGCCCAACCAAGATCTCCACCAGGTTGTACCTCCAAGACAACAGGTTCTATGCTTTGGGTGCTCGATTGGAAGTGGAGGAAGCTCCAGATGTTGTGACCGATATATTGAAAGTCTTTGATTTTGATGCTTATGCTTTGTTTCATCCAGCTACCAATTTTTCTTTTTTGACTCCTCTATTGTCTGTTAAGTTTAGTATGAGTCCTGAAATTTTTATGGAGCCTTTTTCAGTCTATACTCTCATGGGTGAATTTGTTATTGCTCATAGGGTTTACCGAGGTTGTCATAATTTTGTATTACATAAAGTTGTCTCCTATGACCTTGTGGAACTTGAGATGTTTGATTTTTATGTGATTCTTATAATGGACTAGTTGCATGTTTTATACGCCTCTATAGATTGTGGAACCCGGAAGATCAAGTTCCAACTTCCGGATGAGCCCATCCTTTAATGGAAAGGTAGTGAGTCTGTTGACATCCAATTTTTACCCTCCACAGTATTAATTAATCATCGAGCTTTTAATTTTAACAATTTAAAATAATTAGCTTTTAAAAATGCAAAAATACTTTTCAAGTGAATTTTAGGTTTAAGTCTTTTAATTTTAATTATGTTTATTATTGCATATTATATATATTTATTTCAAGTATCAATAGTTAAGTATTATTTTCGTTGATTTTTCAAAAGTTTCTCAAAATAGATTTTATCTTTAATCGCGTTTACTTTAATCATTTTTTAGGATTAATTACCCCGTAGAAAATTTAATTATTTTAAGTCGTTAATATTAAAGGCTTTAATTAATTTATGTTAATTCATCTCGTGGTCAAATTAATCAATTTACTCAATTGATCACATTTTAATTGGTCATATTTGTAAGTGGCCAATTTTTAAATCTTCTTCCTTAATTCCCTTTTCATCCTAATTTCAACCCAAATACCCAAAACGTAATCCTATTCTTACTGGCCCGAAAATCCAAACCAACCCAATACCCTACCTGACTAGGCCCACGTCCCTCACATATACTCCCTCCTACGCGCCCCCTTCCCTTTCTCTTTATCTCTCCCCGCTCCTCTCTTCCCCTTCTTCTTCCAATAAAACAACAAAAAACTAGTACCCAAACCAGACAAATCAGATGGCCAGGCACCTATTTAAGGCCAAACGATAAGTCAAACGTGTACCCTCGCACTCCCACTACCCTCTTCCCCTTATACGATCGCGTCAGGAACCCTCGACGTGTCTCACATCTGAACCATTGATTCAAATCGATTACTGAGATGTGAGAGTTGTGGAGGGATTCCACTATGGAATTTAAATTTTGGGTTGCTTGTCGAATTGCCCTGGGTTTTCTACCCTTTTTTGCCCTAATTTTTGGGTATAATTTATACCCCCTACGATCACTATTGAGGCAGAAGAAAAAAGGAAAACGTTTTGGAACTTGGGGAAACCCTCATAATTCATATCCTATACTTAACCATACTTAACCATTTTTGAGAACCATTTTCACTGTTGTGTTTTTTTGGGGGACCTGGAAAGAATACTCGAAAAAAAGTCCCTATTTTAGTGAAAGATTTTCAGAAAAGAATTGAGGTCAGTTTTAAAGGTTTCTGAGACCGAAGAAATTCTTAGAGCAAGGTCAAGAAGCTTATCAACATATCCTGTCTCATGGTGAACCCTTTTTAGCTCGCCATCGCCTCAGTCACTGCTCTAAAGAAGGTAACATTTTGGCTTCTCATCGTGAATCTAGTTTCCTCATGTCTTTGTTTTGCTTCAATATTGTATACTGGTCATTTTTCTTCGAGTACTTGGGTTTGATTTATATTGCGGCTATTAGTTGAATATTGATGAGTTGGATTGTTTCAATTAGGCATTCGATCTGGAGTTTATCAAGTGTCAGTATTGATAAAGTTTAAATATGAATCCTTAAATCAGATTCCTGGAATTGTTTTTGTTTTTTTTTCTCTTCTTTCATTGATCTTTAGAATTTGTGTAGGTGTGTATGTATATGGCTTGACGTAGCATTTCAACATGATTTTTGTTTGTTCAAAGTCTGTATTTCTTTAACTCTTGGTTTGCTGTGATGGTCAAGTATGATTCATAGTATTTGCTCGAGCATTCTCTTGTTTTCAACCACAAAATGACATCGTTTCCGTCTACTGTATTACATGTGATTTCACTTTAGGGTTTTTCTCCCTCATGGCAGCTACACATCTACGAGTCATCTCGTTTGCGTCATCTCTATGCTGTCATGTTGCATCAGTTTCTAAGTGCATCCGGAAGTGTATTATTTACTAGCATGGCTTCTTATATATGAACTCAAGTATGCAATATTTTGGGTTATATATATAGTAAGTTTCCATACATTTAAACATGGTTTGATTATGAATAAAGCGGCCTCATATTTAAATCTGCTCGTTCAGGTTTTGTTTTGCCTTCATTTGAAAGTGTTATATTCAGACTTAAGCATGTTATATTCACATAGTTAATTCTAGGATGTCATTGTTATTAATCGTGAGGACGTTTCTTGGTGTCAAAGAGTCACATTTTGGCTAAGAGAAGACTGTGACGCCTTAATGTTTCGTGACTTACTCCAGACTGTTGGCAAGACTTATTGCCAAGAATTTCAAGGATCAAGTCCTAAGAGAGGACAATATCCTTATTGTCAAAGTAGTACATTCATGATACTATATAATATAAATGTTATAAAATCTCATTACCATTTATGTTTTGTTTTCTTCTTTGGTGTGAATCATAATAGGATATTTTCCTTGTTCCATTATAAATTGTATTATGTTTCAGTTGGGTCTTCTCTCCCTATACCAATTGTGATTCATCTCTTTATTGTGATAGAATTTATCCGGGTATTTCACTATGCTCAATCTATGCGCGTTTTTTCTACCAAATATCATCAATAATTTATTCTTCCCTATTTTATGATCATGGTTTTGAAATGTTATATTTTGATTATTAATTCTCATTTCCTCTTTCTTTACATGTGAATCTCTTTTGAGCTCCCAATGGACTCTTTCCCTTCATTGGCATTTTCCTCGGGCCATGAAAGCCCAAACTGCTATTTAGGGGTCGTCTTTTCGAGAGGAAAGGGGTTAGTTTGCAGGCTGTGTAAGGGTTGTGATACAGGTGATATACAAAATCGGTGTGTATACTCGGATATACATTCGATATACACTTAGTGTATATCACAGAAAATATGCAGCCAAGGAGGGAAACGGGCCAAAGACCTTAGTCATTTTTTTTCTTTTTTGTTGTAGCTGATCTGTGGGCTAGCAGGCCCAATGCTTAGAAATTAGGGCTGGTTGACAATTTGGGCCTGCTAAGCCCAATCTCATTTATTTATTCTTTTCCTTGTATTTTTATTTGTCTATGACGCTTGTTGTTTTGTCTCGAACTCTAGCATTATTTTATATGTTTTAATCTAATTAAATTTCCCCAAAAAAAGTCAATCATCTATGTCAATTTTTAATGTCTTTGAATATTTTTTATGTTAAAATCCCTTTTTAGGAAATTAGACTTATGAATTTTTCTTTAAAATAATGGAAGTATTTTCCTTGAAATAATCTAGGAATGTTTTTCTTCTTTTTTTAACACTTAGATATTTTAGTTGCTGTTTTAAAAGAAATTCTAATAACTAAGTCTTATTTGCTAAATTTGTTAAGATTAAATAAAATGTGAGTAGATTTGAATGTCTTATTTTCTTGATCATTTTTAAATATTTCACTTAAACCTTTTCCTAGTTATTAACTTAAATTAATTTTAAAAGTTAGTCAAAATTACCTAATCGTCGGATAACCGCGTGTTAGCGGCTATTTCGAGTGTGTAAAACCTTCTCGAAGTGAAAATAGGAACCTGAACCTTTTTCTTTGGATATTAAAAGATTTCTTTTCTGTTTGAGTCTTTTAAAAAAAAATTAAATAGTTTCTTCATTTCCCTTTTAAAAATCAAGTGGCGACTCTGAAAATTTTAAAAATTCGGTTTTACTTAAATCAATTAAGGACTAAATCGAATTTTCGAAATCGAAGTCATTTTGTGAAATAACATAAATGGTGACTCTGGTGGGGAAATTAATGAGGTCCTAACCACTCGATTGGTATTTTGACTAATTTTATTAATTATTTTATTTGAATATTTATTTGCTTGTGTTTTATTTGTTTAAGTTTTAATTATTTAAATGTCATAGTTTAAGTTTTAATTATTTGAATGTCATATCATACATAACATATTTCGCCAATTGGCATTTTTATTTTCCACTAAAATGACGATTATGCGGGTCGCAGCCGTTTAATCCAAATTTTCCATCGAGGTACCCTGACAAAATGACTCGATCTTGTAGGGTCGACGGTTGTTAACTTACCCAACTCAGGTTGTCTGCCTAACTCACCTTTTCACAGTCAAAAATAAACTCACTCTTAGATAGTTAGGGTAGAGCAAAATCAAAATCCTGTAGGTGTATTGGCCCAGGTCGACCCGATATCCTAGGGTATCGGGCCCATTAGTAGCCCACCTTGAGTCCAAAGTGGTCTCTGGCCCAATTGGACGATCATGTTATTTGTTTTTGAAGGATGTATATGTCTTTTAAATAAATTTGTGTTCATGGGCCTGGGGTTTTTATTTTTCTAAATACAGTTTTCTTGTATATGGCGAGTCAGTTTCCGGAATTCGACATGGTTACTAAGACCCCGAATCTTCTCCCCGTCTGATCAAACAATTTTAGCGAGTATGCACGGAATCAAGTCACCACACATCTAGGGCATCTACCCTCATTAATGGACCTTCAGGCATACCCCACGTTTATCAAAGTTATTACCCGATTTTGGGACGATGAGAGGATGGTGTTTTGATTTGGGATGTTGAGTTAACACCTATAATTGAAGAGATTCGGGATTGTCTAGAGTCTAAGGGGTTGTAAGAAAAAAGGAAGAAGTGTCCCGACCATAACATTCTGATACGGAGTAGACCAGCCAGCAAGAAAATAAAAGATACACTCTTCCTGGTACAAGCCAATTGGTTTGATACTCAAAGATCCCTTTCTTGAGGTTCTTTTAGCATTGGGGGCACAAGAGCTATTTCAGGAATTTCCCTGACGAATTTCACGATTATGGCACTTGGATTAGTACTCAAGCCTTAGCTTTCTCCTTATGCCTTTTAGGGACCATGGTATTCCCTCAGGATCAGACAAACATCATAGATTCCAGAATTGTCATGGTCACACACACTATCTTTAACGGCCTTGGTAAAGACGGCCAAAAGAAGTATTGTAATTTGGCACCAGTCATCGTTATCGATATCTACCAATCTCTTGGGATGTGTAAGAATGGGTACGGGTTCTTTCAAGGGTGCAACCTGATACTACAATGGTGGATGTCTTTACATTTTGCCACGAAAGTTGAGAAATGGAAACAAGACTTGAGATAGCGGGAGGGGAGAAATGCTTTGGCTCACCACGAACTTCTATTGACTATTCGAGACTTCAAAATGAGGAGGTCGTAAGAAGGATGGGCACAAGCTCTCTATAATCTGAATGAAGATAATATCTCTTGGATGTTCGATGACTTCATGACTAAAAGGGTGGCAATACAAGGAAGACAATTTCCTTCTTTGGTCCTTATGGGTATCCGAGGCATAAGGCCCTACTCTCCAAACCGAGTGATGAGACATTTTGGGAGAAAACAAGTCAAACCTATGACCGGGGATAGCAGCCAATATGTTATCGACTATGAGGATCGTGAAAAGATGTCCTATGCGGATGACATTCTCAAGGAATGGTCCGCGTGTGTATTTTTAGAAAAAGAGAGTATTGCCAAGGATAGGTACGATGCAGGCTATGAAGAAGGATACTAAGAGTGGTTAAAGGCAAACTTAAGCAATGATATCATTCCAGGGTCCCACCTCAACCCCCGATTAGAAGACATAGAAGCGAAGATCCAGGTCCAGAGGAGACCTTTTCAACAATAATAGGATAATACGGAACGGGAATTCCAGCAAAAAGAACAGGAATTCCAGCAAAAAGAACAAGATTACTTGCAAAGTGAACAAGGGTTTCAGCAAAGGGAGTACGAGATTTATAGATCTATGGCCTTCCGAATGCAAGAGACAACCGACGCAAGAGCATGCTTAGTTCAGTTAGATCAGAATTTGGAAAGGCAGATCACCACTCTTCAGCAAACACCAGCTTCTGGTCGAGCCTTACTAGCGGAACCTTTCTTGATGTTGCACCGACACCACATCCGGGGAGAAGTAGATAAAGCCAGAAGTCAAGCGGGACCTCCTTCCATTTAGTTTATCCCCTGCGTGGGAATGTTTTTTTTTTGTATTTGCATATTTTATTTCTTCCCCTTTCCCTGAAATATATCCCTTATTGTTTAAGCTTTGTAATGTCTTTATTTATAGACTTTGCTTTTGGGGAACAATGAGATATTTAAAACAGCATATACATCCTTCAAATCGATAAGCCAACCCTTGGCACAAAAGGGTCACATATCCTTTAGGACGCGCAATAACTGTTTCCGTGATTTATGTGATTATGTTGTTTTATTCAGAGAAATTCTATCCCGCTTCTTGCAAATAAAGTCACACTGGCAGAAAAGAAAAACCCGAAATACTGTGACACACCATTTCCAAAATCATATAGACAAAGTCTTGCCTGTTTTCCATATCTCTTGAACCTGTGGGCTAGTCTATCTCCGAATAAAACAATAGGCGTGTGTTTTGTGTGTGATATCTTGTATTACCTGTTATTCCAAGGAAACTAATATATTTGCCTTTGAGTAATTCTTCTTACAAGTGATAAGAATTGATTTGTATTGATAAAACTGGCCGACCATCCTTATTTTACTAGATCGAAATCCTATAGTGATTCCTTCCCCAATCAAAGCCAGTCGAATGGTAAAGAAGCAATGAAAGAGAACAATAATGATATGGGCCTAGATGAGGTTCTGATTACAAATCCGATCACCACAGAACTGATGCAACAAGTTATTGAAATGAAGATGGAAATGAAGAAAACTCAAGAAATAGTGAATCTAGCCATTACCACTAATATTCCCGGCAAAGATGATGGGAGGCCTCCATTCCATTTTCCTCCTCCTAATCCAGCACACCAACCTATTCCCATATCAACTAACCCACCCATCACCCGTGTTCAAAACACCCCTTGTCGTTGATCTAACTACTCCAAATGTATGTCATCTCAATCCATCACACCAAGCACCCCCTCCTCTCCAAAACCCAAATGTCAATAACGCTCAAGCCTTTAGCTTATCTCACATTCCCAACAATGCTTATCCTTAGATAATCCATCCCGAAATCCAAGCCCTATACCAATACAACCTACCCACCATTCAAACTTCACTTCCAAAAGCGCCTTTCCATGTCCCGGTCCTTACTAAACCACAAATTCCCCACACCACCTACTTTGAAATAGACCATTACAAGGAAAAGGAGAAGGAATGGAAGGATAAAGAGGAAATGACCAAGCTGGGGATAAAGGAAGAGATAGTGAAGGCCCTAAAAACATATCACTGTACACCAGATATCGCAAGCCTGAGTTATGAAGATCTGTGCATTCGTCCTGATTTGGATCTTCCAAAGGGATTTAAGATCCCAAAGTTTGACACTTTTGGAGGAACTAGAAACCATTTGGCTCATTTGAGAGCTTACCAACTCATGGGTGTTCGCAAGAATGAGGCTTTATTGATGAGATTATTCAGCCGAAGCCTAAGTGGAGAGGCTCTGGATTGGTTCACATCATAGGAAGTGAACCAATGGCCGGGATGGAATGCCATGTCCAAAGATTTTGTGGAATGGTTCGCTTATAACGTGGAAGTTGTTCCAGACTATTACTCTTTGGAAAGGATAAAGGAGAAGGCCATGGAGAGTTACTGTGAGTACGCCTATAGGCGGAGAAAAGAGGCTGCCAATGTTCGGCCTCCTTTGTCAGAGAAAGAAGTTGTCGAAGTGTTTGTGCGCTCCCAAGAGCCGGAGTTCTACGAGAGGATGATACTACTCATCGGGGCTAAATTTGCAAATATTGTCGAAATTGGTGAAACTATTAAAGATGGACTCAGGACGGGAAAGATTACCCATATGACAAACTCAGTTGGATCTTCAGGGTTGGTGAAGAAGAGGAAAGAAGATGTGGCAGCTGTTTTCGACTTACAAGACAAGAGGAGAACACCCAACGGTAACCCAAGAAAATCCACACCCCCTCAAAACTATTTCCAACTTACCGCAAGTTCATTCCCAGCTTACTACATCCAACCGGGGTATCAAGCTCCATTTCCAAATTGCCAAACCCCTCCCCCTCAGTACCATGCGCCACAATACCCAAATGTCCACCCAAGCTACCAACCTCATTCCCCAAATTGCTCTAATATCTAACCTATTTATCAAACTCCCCCTACCAATTACCGAATTCCAAATCACCAAACCCCACCACCAAATTATCATACCCCATTGTACCCAAGACCCTAGATTTCTACACCTCCTCGCCGAAAGCCTCCAAATTACCATCAAGTGCCCCCACCTCCATAAAATAACTACAACCCTTCTCGTCCGAACTCAGATAAGAAATCCCTTAGGGTGTTCACTCCACTTGCCGAAAGCCAAACAAAATTGTTTGAAAGATTGTCAGCTGTAGGATTGATCCAGCCCGTCCCACCAAGAGCGACAGATACAAGTTCTCGTTTCTTCAAGAGCGATCAGACTTGTGCTTATCATTCCAATAGTGTTGGACACAACACTGAAGATAGCATAAATTTGAAGCACAAGATTCACGATTTGATTGACCGCGATATGGTTGTTCTTCAGACTGTCGCTCCCAATGTCAACAACAATCCTTTGCCAAATCATGGAGAGAACAATGCCAACATGATTGAGAGAGAGGAAGATTGGTGTACATCAAAAACGATAGTTCCAGATAACGCCACCAGTTTGGAAAAGAGTGTAGCAGCGTTGAGTATCACTGAGAAATCAAAGGTTGTGATTTTGACGCCTCTTGAGGTGATCGCTACAGCACCGAAAGAAAGTCGTACTAAGAAATTTGTGATTGAAACTGTTAGTACGAAGGGGTCAATTCAAGGTGTGAGCAAAAGAGGTCAGGACAAAAGGCCGATAAGTGAAGCTGAAGTAGAGGAATTTTGGAGAAGAATGTGGCCTGAAGAGTATTTCAACGTGAAGCATTTGGAGAAGACACATGTCTAGATTTCTGTATGGGCATTACTGATGAGTTCACAGCGTCATAGACAGGCTTTAATAGGACCATTGGAGGACACATACGTGCCTGTGGGGACCAATAGTGATGACTTGGTGGCTATGATAAGCCAGGTTATCCGAGAGCATATTAGTTTTGGTGATGAAGAGTTGCCATTTGAGGGATCGATGCACAACAAGGCACTTCATGTCACAATTAAGTTTCACGATTTGATCTTGAACCGTGTGTTAATTGACGATGTGTCTGGTTTGAACATATGTCTATTGTCTACCCTCAGACAATTGAATTTTGATGCTGGGAAAATCTATCAGAGTCAAGTCAATGTGAGAGCATTCGATGACAATCTGAGAGACACACTGGGAGTAGTGAACCTAGGGATTCATATGGGGCCCGCTGAGTTCGTGGTCAAATTTCAGGTGATGGACATCGCTACCAGTTACAACATGCTATTAGGGAGGCCTTGGATCCATATGGCTGGAGCTGTGCCGTCTACACTCCACTAGATGATAAAGTTTGTTTGGAATGAACGTGAAGTTGTTATTTATGGCGAAGGAAGCCATTCGAACGTGCATGCACCAATTGTCGATAATGTCACCAGAGGGTTTGATTTCTACACGATTGAGATAGTGAACGCTACAGAGGATGACGGGATGCACGGGCCTCTTATGCCTGTTGTTTACAAGATGATAGCTACAGTCATGTTGAGGAATGGGTTTGAGCCTGGTTGTGGACTAGGAAGGCACTTGTAGGGTATTACTGAGCCCATCCTATTGCCAACAAAGCAGTCAAAATTTAGCTTGGGATATGTCATCCAGGAAGAAGATGAATGGGAAATGTAGAATCAGAAGAGTGATCGAGTGCTAGCCCGACCAATACAACACCTATATTAGTCATTCCCAGTACGAGAATATGTTAGTGGCGATGGCCTTGGGGAAGGAATCTGGGGCTTATTCGAGGAGGTTGATGCAGTTGATGATGATGACACAGTTGGGGCATCAAGCACTCAGAATGCAGAACCAGTGTCGAAGGAGAGCTCTACCACGCCTTTAATTTGCCACTCATCTTGGTAGATGGAGGCTTGATTAATTGTTTATTTGGAAATGGGTGATAGTCCAGCGAAGGCCCGAGACCCACCTTTATTTTATTTTATTTTATTTTTATCCATGTTTGGTCTTGCTTTAGTTTCTCTAGTGATGTTTAAAAAAAAAGGCAGATTGACCCATGGTCATGGCCAAAGTTTGCATATTTTTAAAGTTGAAGGAAAGCCTTTGTTTATTTTTAAATTGCACTTACTATCCATCTTATCATTTAGATTATTTTTATCTAGCTATTTTTGTTTATGATTTCTAACTATGGTGTTTAGGAGATCAGTATAAATAAATTTAAACTTATTAATGTCTTGTCATGTCAAAAGCTGGATGAACAAAATGAAGCTGATGACAATGATCTTGCTAACTATGATGAAAGAGTTGTAGTACCCGAACATCTTGGCGAGGAATTGAGAAAATTTGAGAATCGGGATAAACCTAATCTAGATGAGACAGAAATAGTGAATCTGGGAGTTGAAGAATGTGTCAAGGAAACCAGAATTAGTCCCCATTTGGTGGACACTCAGAAGGGAGAATTCATCAGCTTGCTCAAAGAATACATGGATGTATTCACATAGTTTTATGAAGATATGCCTGGTTTGAGTATGAACATCGTCTCTCACAAATTGCCAATCAACCTAAAATTCAATCCGGTAAAGCAGAAAACTAGGAAGTTTAAGCCAGAGCTGAGTCTGAAGAACAAGGAAGAGGTTACTAAGCAGATACAATCCAAGGTGGTGGAAGTAACACAGTATCCCACTTGGTTAGCCAACATCGTTCCAGTGCCTAAGAAGGATGGAAAGATTAGGATCTGCGCCAATTATAGAGATCTCAACAAAGCTAGCCCCAAAGATGATTTCCCGTTACCGAACATTTACATCCTCATTGACAATTGTGCCAAACATGAGATGCAGTCGTTTGTGGATTGCTTCACAGGATATCATCAAATATTAATGGATAGAGAAGATGCGGAAAAGATAGCCTTCATCACACCCTGGGGTGTGTACCATTGTCGGGTGATGCCATTTGGTCTAAAAAACGCCGAAGCTACTTGTATGAGGGCCGTGACGACTCTCTTTCATGACATGATTCACAAAGAGATCAAGGGGTATGTGGACGATGTCATCATCAAGTCCCGCAAGAGTTTGGATCACCTGACTCATTTGAAGAAGTTCTTTGATCGTCTATGCCGGTGTAATATAAAATTAAATCTTGCCAAATGTGCTTTCGGAGTACCGGCCGGTAAATTATTGGGATTCATTGTTAGTAGAAGGGGTATCGAGCTAAACCTTTCTAAGATCAAAGCAATTCAGGAGTTGCCTCCTCCAAAGACGAAGAAAGAGGTCACAAGTTTCTTAGGGAGGTTGAATTACATCAGTCGATTCATAGCCCAATCTATCTTCATTTGTGATCCTATCTTCAAGTTGTTGAAAAAGGATGCAGTGACAAGATGGACTGGAGAATGTCAAACCATTTTTCACACCACCAAGAGTTATTTATCTAATCCACTGGTATTAGTCTCTCCATGAGAAGGAAGTCCGCTGCTGTTGTATTTTTCTCTCTCTGATAATGCATTTGGGTGTGTGTTAGGCTAACATGATGAAACTGGGAAGAGAGCCAGCAATTTACCATTTGAGTAAGAAATTCACTTCATATGAAGCTCGATATACTTATTTGGAGAAAACCTGTTGTGCTTTGACATGGGTTGCTCAAAAGCGGAGGGACTATCTGTCTTCGTATACTACATACCTCATTTCAAAAATGGGTCCGTTGAGATACATCTTTCAGAAAGCAATGCCCACAGGAAAGTTAGCTAAGTGGCAAATGTTGTTGAGAGAGTTCGACATCGTGTATGTAACCCAGAAAGCGATCAAAGGACAGGCTCTAGCGGATCGTCTTGCAGAAAATCCGGTTGATGATGATTATGAACCACTTAAAACCTACTTTCCAAATGAAGAGATATCATTTCTGGGAGAAGACATCTCCGAAGCATACCCTGGTTGGCGAATGTTTTTTGACGGAGCTGTGAATAGCCAAGGTAGCAGTATTGGAGCAATTTTGGTATGAGAATCTGGTCAACATTATCTGATGGCTACAAAACTTCGATTTCGTTGCAGATGAATTTGATACTATTTTTCCATTCTATCTTGATTTGTGACCAACCAGGCTACACAGGCCATTCCTCCTCCCCATACTCACCCCAACTACTAAGGTGAGAGACTTCACTCGGATAAACCCTCTTGAATTTTGTGGTTCAAAAGCTGATGAGGATGCCTAGGAATTCATTGATGAGATCTCTAAGATGTTGACTATTATGGGGGTGTCTTGAAAAGATAAGGCTTAGATAGATACTTTAGTTGAAAGGAGTGGCCCAAGTGTGGTACACACAGTGGTAGGTAGAAAGATCGGGTGATGATAGGGTTAGATAAGAAGAGTTCAAGGTTTCTTTTATGGACCGTTTCTTCCCTTTTGAACATAGAGAGGCCAAATTAACTATGGTTATGAAACTCAAACATGGTGGAATAAGTGTGAGGGAATATGCCTTCAAGTTTACAAAGCTCTCCAAGTATGCTCCAACACTAGTAGCCGACCCCCATCCAAGAATGCACAAATTTATCTCGGGGATCTCTTACTTGGTTGTGAAAGAATGTCATACGCTACGCTTATTTGGGAGATGAACATTTACCAACTCATGGCATATGATGAATAGATTGAAGGGGAGAAGTTTAAAGAGAGGAGAATGAAGGATTCTAAGAGAGCCCACTATGATAGTGAGTTTACAAACTATAGATGTAGTGGTGGTAATGGTTGCTTCCAACAAGGCCAGGGCTTGAATCTGAGGGTTTCCAAGGCAAGAGTGCCTCCCAAGGCATAAGTTTGAGGTGGGCCAACTTATGCTAGGTGTGGAAGGAACCGCCTTGGTAGATGTTTGAGGGATGTGTAAGCTTGCTTTGGTGTGGCAAGACAGAAAAACTTCAATTCTACCTAATGTTTTTGCAAAATCATACTAAATCCTATAATCCTTCAAAATCAACATAAACACACATAAAACCCACAAAGATCGCTTTGAGAACACACAAAATTCCAAGTTTTAAGTATCAAAAGTGTTGTATTTTAGCAGTACATAAACACCCTCAACTTAAAATTGTTGTTTGTCCTCAAGTGATAGACTGAATCTATATAAGAAATATAGCAATACACAAACCTCAATCTAATAGCATACATCATCTCTAAATTAAGTATAGATACCCAAACTAACACAACAGTGCACATCAGATAGTCATCAAACAAACTCATGCAGATCAATCTATGTGACAGAGAAACTATAACAAGCAAGGTGACCATGGATAAGCCTCAACCACTGAAATGGCCTAGAATCGACAGTGTAATCCAGGTATCCTCACAAAATGAAGTCCCATATCTCCCTCATGATAGTATTTTCAAATTTTCTAATTTGGACTAACTAAATCACTCACACTTGCAACAGATATTCAAATACTGCACTTAATACCATATACTTGCCCCTAAACTCTTGACCTTGGCCATTGACTACTTGGACTAAGATCACTATAGGAATTTCTTTGGCTTGTAATTTAGGCTTAAGGGGCTTCAGTATGATGTTTTAAAAACATAGTGACTAATGGCCCTCCTTGACATTGCGTTATTCTACACTTTTGCGCTACCAACACTGATATTTTCAAATCATTTTCCCTTCATCCTATTTTAAACCTCTTTAGAAACCCTATTTAAATTTTTTAAGCTCGCGTATTTATTTTTCACATTTTTTCTTTTAGCTCATCATTTAGGCATCTATTCATATTTTTTTTGGACTTATGGTATATTTTTTCCCTTTTTCATGCAACACTAGCTTCCATCCCCATGTACTGTGATTTTCCCTACACCAACCATCCTCAACTTATGCTTTTGGCTGAGTTGAGGTGCATGATATCCAACCTATGAACTAGGGCCACTTTTGGTAGCCACCCTCAACTTAGGATTTTTGCCTGAGTCGAGGTGTACAACATTCAAGGAAGGACTAGGTCCAAATTTAGGATTTCACATTCAAGAAGGCTTGGTTACTTTGGTGTTTACAAAGAAAATGGTACATGTAAAGCTCAAATATTAGGACCAAAGAATACATCAAGCATTTGGTTGGTTATTTAGGCTAGTGGACTAGTATGAACAACGGCCGAAGATCCTTTCCTAACCAATTAACCTATAGTCTTAGTTAAGGTAGCAGGGCAAGTTCTGAATTGAGACACAGTATAACAATTTTGCAATAAAGCTCACACACACTAGGCACTTATTACACTATCAACACAGACTCTCAAATTATTCTTTTCATCACAATTAAACCTCAACTTATTAGAACAAGCACTGTCAATCACTAATTTCACATAGTTATTATCAAAACTATCTAACACAAAAATTTGATGGGTATCAATTTTCAACAAAATCAATATATGCCACAGACCTTGGTACAATATTCTTACTAATACTACTTACACATACTAAACATGTCGATTTAACAGAAAATAAATGTCCTTAGAGAAAGAACACAGGCAAGAAAACCCCTGGGACTCAAAAATCGGGATAGTTATAGGCCATGGTTACTCAAACTTCATCGAGGCCTATAACTACCCACACCCCATCAAAAACGTTTTGCATTGTCCTCAATGCGAAAGGATATAGGTGGAAAAGAACATACCTGGGCACCTAAGCGCTAGTCTCCATCTTATGTTGCTCCCAAGCAGCGCCTGATTTATCATCGCAGCAGAACTTAGACAACTTTATTACTCAGACTTCACCAAGTTTCCATGCTTCCATTGTTCGCACTTCCTCAACATTGCCAAGATATAGTTTGATTCTTTGGTCATTTACTTTAAATCTCATGCCATTTTTCTTTTCTAACTTAACAAACCCTTGGTTGAAAACATTTGAAAATTTGAATAGCCCCAACAATCTAGACTTGAGTTTCCCAGGGAACAACTTCAATCTAGAGTTGTATAATAAGACTAAATCTCCTGGTGCAAACTGTTGATGCTCAATGCGACAATTATGCTACAGCTTCATCCTTTGCTTGTATAGGGCTAAGCTCTCATATGCCTTCAAATGGAACTCATCAAGCTCGTTGAGTTGGCTCAACTTTAAGTTTCCTGCATCATTCCAATCTGAATTATTCTTTTTGAGAGCCTACATTGCCTTGTTCTCAAGCTCTACTGGTAAGTTACAAGCTTTATCAAAAATAAGTTGGTAAGGTGACATACCTATGGGAGTCTTGAATGCAATCTGGTATTCTCATAATACATCATTAAGCTTTCGCGACCAGTGATGTGCGATCATAATATAGCACTTTTAATGCTTAAAACATGGAATTTTGTGTGATCTCAATGTGATTTTTTAGGTTTGATGTGTTTGTGTTTGTTTTGTAGGATTTCAAGGTTGTCATTATTTTTGGGCAAAATGTGTACAAGTTGTTGAAGTTGAACATCCATGAGACCTTTTACGGGCCATAATGTATTCTACAAGCCATAAAGGAGGTTGTGTGCAATTCCAGTGCAGCTCACCTTATCCCAAAGAAGGAAAGCTTTAAGTATCTTGGGTCTATCATCCAGAGCAGTGGGGATATTGACGATGATGTCACTCATCGTATTGGGGCGGCTTGGACAAAGTGGAGGTTGGCCTCTGGAGTATTGTGTGATAAGAAGATACCACCTAAACTCAAAGGTAAGTTCTACAGAATGGTGGTTAGACCATCTTTGTTGTATGGGGTGGAGTGTTGGCCAATAAAAAATGTACATATTCAGAAGATGCAGGTCGCAGAAATGAGGATGTTAAGATGGATGTGTGGTCACACCAGGAGTGATAAGATTAGGAACGAGGTCATTCGGGAGAAGCTAGAGGTGGCCCCTATAGCTGACAAGATGAGGGAAGCGAGACTGCGATGGTTTGGACATGTACAGAGAAGGAGTACCGATGCCCCTGTTAGAAGGTGTGAGAGGCTAAATTTGGGAGCTACTAGGAGGGGTAGAGGTAGACCAAAAAAGTATTGGGGGAGGTGATTAGATATGATATGGTGAAACTTGATCTCACTAAGGACATGACCTTAGACAGGAAGGAGTGGAGGTCGAGAATTAGAGTAGCAGGATAATAGGGTAGATAGGAAGGAGTGGTAATTGTCTGCCTTTATATGTTATTTATCTGTCTTTATATGTTACTATCTTGTATCTACGTATTATCATGTGTTCTTCTCTTTCTTGCCTGTTTATCATATCTAGCTTATTCTGCTGATGGATTTTTGTGATGAGGGTTTCCAGGAAACAACCTCTCTACCTGTGTGGTAGTGGTAAGGTCTGCATACATCTTACCCTCCCCAGACCCCACTTGTGGGATTTCACTGGGTATGTTGTTGTTGTTGTTGGTGTATTTGTGAAGTTTGGTCTATGAGCATGCAAATGAGCCGTAGAGGACTTTACAAGTCATAGACCTAGTCTCATCCCCTGAGGAATAGAAGATGAGGACTTTCTGAAATTTTATTAGAAGAAACCCCCTATGAGGCGTAGAGGAGTATAGTAGAAGCCAAGTCAAGAATTGAAGTAACATATCAAAATAGCCCGAGTACGGGCCGTAAATCACTATATGACCCGTAGAGCACCTCGTGGAGCCCGCCGGCCCAGTTATCCTATTTTGTTTTGGATTTGTATTTTAAACACTATAAATAGGTTTTTAGGTTATTTTTCTTAGAGATTCATCCAGAGCAAGAAGAGAGACAATAAGAAAAGAAGGGAAAACATTAGAGAGTTTGAGAAACACTTGTAAACTTTAACTTCATATTTTAATCGCAATCTTGTGATTCTCATCGAAGAGTTGGATTTTCTTGTGCTTAATTCTATTGTGTAAGTTCTCAATTATGTTATTCAAATTCATAAGTCTTGCATTTATAGTAATCATGAGTAGCTAAATCCATAACTAGGGTTGTGGAAACCATGAAGAACTCACAAGGTACAACTGGATAATTCGTACTTCTTAAAAAGTGTGCATGCATGTATTAATTAATTCTATTTGTTTTGAATGCTTTCTAATTGTGGCTAACATTAGAACCTGTCTAGTGTTATTGACTTGATTAAGGTAGTAATGAATAGGAAAAGAGATTAATTAATAGGATTCGATTGATGTTTCTCATCTAATCAACCGAACTGGGCCAAGGAGAGGGTGTACTGGGAAAAAAGGTAAGGGTTAGTAATGTCACACTATCGGGATGGAACGAATCATATAGTGAAATTTGCCTCTCGCCTGGGGCATAGGGTTTGGTGAACTTAACTTACCGTTCTACATGCTACGTACTAGAAAAGAATCCGGTTATTTGGTAATACTGAGTTAGGAATCATGGGGAACACAATACCCTAGTTTCTCTTCATATTAGTTTAATAGTTGTAAAATAGTTAGACTCACATTTCACTAGTTATTATGAACCCCCCACCCCCCCACCCCCCGCCAGGGAGATAAGTTGGGTAATAAACCCGAATTGCAATTAAATTGTGTTAAGTCTTCCATATTCCCTTGGGTTTGACCCTAACCTTCGTTAGATTCTATATCTTGACAATGACTACTTTATCCTCAAAAAGGAGTTGTAACTTGGGAGATACCATGATTTTTGTGTTGTTTTCGAGGAATATGACTAGGCTTATCTAATTAGAGTAATTTGCGAACTAATCCTTATTTCCCCTATTTTGTGGTGTTTTGTTGTTTTTGTTTTCTTTCAGGGTATAGGTGTAGTGTATGCCCAACATGCGAAATCGAGGGATACCCTTGGCTCTATTTGACCTAGAGGTCCGGAGAAGACTTAGAAGAATGGCCTAAGATTATGCAATCAACGCAACCAATTAGCTCTGAACTGGGTGAGAATGAGAATACAAACACTCCTCTACTTGAGGATATTGCTCCACCGCCACAAGACTTCAATGCCAAAGCTTATCAGTGGAATCAATATCAGTTGAACCCTATGGCTATGGAAGTGACTGGAGCTATTGTGTTGCCACCACTACTGGCTGGCACATATTTTGTGGTTTCGAGTGGGTTTCTTCAGATGATGCAAAACCATGGGTTGTTTGCAGGCCTACCATTAGAGGAACTATATAGCCATCTATACAACATTGTATTTGACTGCAAGAGTGTTATGGGAACATAGAATCTATCTATGGATGTTGTGGGACTTTGTGGCTTCCTATTATCTCTAACAAGCAATGCAGCACTATGGCTATTCGAGCTCCTACAGAGTTCAATCACCAGTTAGCTTGAGTTGTAGAAGGCCTTTATGGAGAGGTACTTCCTGTGATCGAAGAAGCTTAAGTTGAAAGACCAAATGAACAACTTTGAGAAACTTCCTGGTGATTTGATCAATACAACATGGGAGTATTTTGTGAAGTTCTTGAGGAGTGTCCCGGACCACAAAATTGTTGATAATGCCTTGGTGAAGATCTTTTACCGTGCCCTGGATAAGAATAGTCAAGCTTGTGCTGATACCATTATAGGGGGCATGTTCTTAGATCAACCATTGGCAAGGATTGCTTAAAGAATGGAAAGGGTGGTCAAGACCAATCGTGTATGGGGGCAAAGAGACAGAGCGTCTACCAAAAGTTTGTGCGTTGTTAGTATTGGTTCAAAGAAAGCTAAACTAAATGAAGAGATTATGCAAGAACTTGCCCGAATCCGTACAAGTATGAAGGTGATGATGAAACATAATCAGGAAAGAGTTAATGCAGTTGTTCATTAACCTCCGCGAGCATCCATGTATGATTATTCCTACTATGAGGAGTACACTTGCTTCATTGGTGATAAGACAAGGGATTTTTGGACCAACACCCAAGGGTCTAATCAGGACTATTGGCACCAAGGTCAAGGAAACCAACGTCAGCACTATTATCAAGATGGGTCTTTCAGAGACAACGAAGGGTACTATGACAGGAATCGGGGCCAAGATAGAGATGCAGATTGGACCACAAAGATGGCTATGAAAATGGTCCTTATGTTCAACCACATAACCACAACATCGGTGCTAGGAGTTCTAGAGCTGAGGAGATGTTTGACCACCTATTGAAAAAAGCTGAGACATAGGATGAGACTTGTAGGGGGATAAAATCTGACATCTCCAACATAAATTAGAAAATTGAGTTTCATTCTGTTGCTATCATACAACTTGAGCAAACATTTGGTCAAGTATCAACTAAACTAAATCAGCATCAGAGAGGTACATTGCCTAGCAACACAGCTCAGAATCAAAATAATAGATGGAAGTGCATGGCGGTTACTACTCGTAGTGGCAAGAGTACCATTGATCCTCCCATACCGGTGGATAAGGATAATGTTCGACAGGGGACAATTGAGTTCAAGGATGCGGATGCCAGAGAGGATCGTGGCAAGGATGGGGTGAGTGATACTCTAGAGGTGCCACAAAAGTTGAAGCCCAATCCTAGGCCTCATCCTCCCTTCCCTTAGAGAATTAAAAAGAAAGAGGAGGAGGGCAAGTTCAAGCACTTTATCACTATGCTGAAATAACTCTCCATCAACATCCCTTTCATAGAGGCGTTGGATAAGATGTTTGGGTATGCAAAGTTCATGAAAGACTTAGTTATGAAGAAGTGCACTATGAGTCAAGAGCTCTCCCTAGAGCTTTAACATTGCAATGCAATTACTACGAGGTCCTTTCTTCAAAAGCGAGAAGATCTCGATGCTTTTATGATTCCCTGCACCATTGGAGTTGAGCAGTTCACAAGGGTATTGTGTGATCTCGGTGTCAGCATAAATTTGATGCCCTTTGCGTTCTTCAAGAAGCTAGGATTGGGAGCCCCTACTCCGACAAGCTTGCAGTTGTTAATGGCTGACCATAGTGTGAAGAAGCTTGTGGGGATACTTCATGATGTGTTTCTTAAAGTTGGAAGTTCATATTCCCCACAGACTTTATAATCCTAGATTGCAAAGCCAACTTCAATGTCCCAATCATCTTGGGAAGGCAATTCCTAGCCACTGGTCGAACGCTAGTGGATATGGAAGCTAGTCAACTCAAGTTTAGATTTAACGAAGAAGACATTGTCTTCAATATTTGTCAGTCAATGAAGAGGCTAGATGATCTGAACAAAAAGGGTTGGGCACTTGGTAAAGTTTGAGTAACCAAGTTGTCTAAGTCATGCCGCGATAATAAATCAAATGCTACTTGGGAGACAACCCAAGGTTTTGGATGTAATAGTTGCAGTTTTATTTTTAGTTTTTAGACTCGTAGGTTGTTTACTTTCTCATATTTTGATAGTAATTTTTGACATTGGGCTAGTTGCATATAGGGTAATAGTGTGTTATGTAAAGAATGTGCAGGTACATGGCTAAGTTAGCCATCCTTGGCTAAAAAGGCATCCAAAAAGTGTCTCTACGACTGGTTCTACAGGTCATATATCAATCTACGACCTATACACCATCTTGTGGACACTTCCAGCGAGCAAAACATTATGCACCCTAGCTCATGAGCCAACTTTATGGCCCATAAACAATACTATGGGTCATGAATGGGGCTCGTGGATCCCAAGTAAGTTTTCAAAGTTTTTGACTAAGTGTTGAGGGTTCTACGAGTCGTATTTTAATCCACAACTCATATACTAGTCCATGAAACCCACTCCTCAAAACCAGGGTTTGGAACTTTTACAAAACCATGAGTCACGAGCCGTAAAACACTCCACGGCTTGTAATTGGGGTTTTGTAGAGTCTGGGCCGATTAGTTTTGACCGACCTAGTTCAACCTATAAATAATGGGTTCAAAATTTTTTGACCCCATTTGTATCCTAAATTACAAATTAGACCCGGGCAACCCCTACCCCACTTCTTTCCGACCACCGACACAGCACCTCCACCATTTTCCGACAAACCTAAGGTTTCATTATCCCATTACCCCCTTCAATCCATACGATTTAATCACTCAAATTGGTAAGTGTTTGGTCTTTAAAACACCCTTTAATTACCAATTATTGTGTGGTTAGGTTTAATTTAAATTGTCAGGTATGGTTAATTGAGACATAAACCCATGTGTTCAACTGGTACATTTGAAAATTGAAATGTATGGTTGCCTATGTATGAACATGTGTTTAGGCCGGAACTTAGTGTAGTTGCCTTGTTTTATGTTTTGAATGATGTGTTTGACAATTATGTGATCACTTACTATTTCAAATAAATTTATTATGGGTTTGAAATTCGGTGTGTGATGGTTTATGTTTGTTATTTTCATGTTAATTAATTCAAACGGGGTTGGTAGAGTGGGGTAAGAATGTTAAATGATATTCGATGGGTATTATGTGAATTATCATTTGGAGGTGTTGGGTGTTTTGTTATGAATCATGTGGGGTGTGTGCGTATTACATCGATGTTGATAGAGTAGGTTGAAAAAGTCATATGGGGTCCGTACTGATGGACTTAGAAACTCAAGTGACTGAGATTTCAAGTCTACGAGGGTCTTTTACGGCCCGTGGAACTTTCCACAAGCCATAATTTTCCCTCGCATGAAATTCCAAAAACCTGATATTTCTAAGAACCTATCAGACGAGACCTCCTACGAGTCATACACCATTTTAGGGCTCGTAAACAGGCCTTGTGGATTCCTGGTCTCGTAGATGCCATTGCAATAAATAAAAATTGTGGACACTATTTCTACGAGAGCCTTTTACAGCTCGTAGTTTTGACTATGGACCCTGGAGATACTTTTGAAGATCCCGCTGTAATCAAGTCTGATATGTTTTTGCATTTCATGTTTTGATCTGCGAAACTAACCATGTTGCGTAAATGTGTATTTTGCAGGTACCATAGCCCTAAAGATGAGACGTGAGGAGATCAAATCCATGCAGAGAAGGCTCAGAGATGAGACTCTGGGAGGAGTAAACCCCCACGATTAGTGGATCACTTGAGGAGCTCAATGTTTGACCGAACCCGAAGGTTTAGAGACCATAAACACGGGCTCCCACCAGACTTGGGCGGACCCAGACAAAGACCTAGGCTATTGTAATTCATAGTCCCTAGTTTGATGAGGGAGACAACAATAAGATTAGCTTTATTCAGATGACTCCGTCTAGAGAGAAGTCAGATTCAGAATCAGGGTCCGATGATGTGTCGGAGATAGAGTCCTCTACCACACTGCGGATATCACCATCATCTCTAGATACTCTTACCAATCGGTGGTATATTGTGGGCATGCGAGATATCTATACAGAGGGCTTAAAATTACTGAAAGGGGCAAACCATCCCGCTCCATTTATGAGGAGCCCTGGGTCATCTTATCCAAATTAGACCATGTTCTCAGTCTCCATGACACCATCAAACGATACGGGCTCCAATGGAAAACCAAACAACTAGGGAGGTACTCCCCGACCATGGTATGGGAGTTCTACACTTCATGTGCATCCACAGTCCTTAGCACTCTTCCCAATGGAAAAAAGCCCCTCGATCAGCCAGACAGACATAAACCAAAGTGAGGGGTCGGCATGTGGACATCTCAGAGACCACCATCTATCGCTTGTTGTTTGGGCCAAAGTTATCGGCCCTTAGATCCATAGCAGAGTTTGACCATAGGATGGGGTAGACCAGAGACTTGGGTCTGGTGAGAGATCAGAGCAGTAGAGTGTGCTTGATAAAAGGGATGGGCAGTTTGATTGCTGAGCAGGGTCCATAGACTGCATGTGTAGCCACTCACACGAAGCCTATTGTGAAGGCCTCTCTCAGTTTCCCCACCAAATTTTGGTGGGCAATTGTTAGATCACGGATCAGGCCTACACATACAAATAACACTTTTATAACAGAGCATGCAGTTTTAGTTTCCAATATCTTGAATGGCTATGAGATAGATTATGCCAGCCTCATCGTAGAGTAAATCCATGAGGCAGCCTTAAAGAGGTCTACCTCTATCCCTTTCCATGCTTGATCTACAGACTTTGTCTAGAGTCAGGTTGGAGAGTCTACACTAGCTTGACTCACTAATCGAGGTCCTATGTACTTTGGATGCCAAACTAATTAAGGTTGAGGAGAACTTGGTGGCACTCCAATGAGTATTGCACCTCCTTTTCCAGAGCCACCTCCAAAGGTTCCGCCCACCATCACCACTGTTGCTACCAAAGGGGAGAGGCCCCCACAAACTAATATAAATGTGGAGAGAGATCCCACTACCACGACTTCAACACCACAGTCCACTTCGTCATGGATAGTACCCGCGGGCATAGTTTACATATTCGCAGCATCTATTCAAGCCATCGCATATAGATTGGCCCACACTGAGTCTCAATTGACATAAATAGATTAATAGATCAGGCCCTGGGTTTGCCAGGCCATTACAGAGTTCGATGGATATATACAGGCATATACGGTCGCTACTATTAAGGACCAACTTTCATCCCTGGGTACCCACATTGATGCCTTCGAGTTCAGGGTCCAGTAGAGTCTGAGCAAAGGTTGGCCCGTCCAGTAACTCTGGGCTGACATGTCAACAGTGTTGGCAGCACTAGTGATATTACTAAAGACTACACTCTCGTTGCTGGTGGTAGACTTATTTCCTCCTTAGGAGCATACACAACCTTCCCACATGAAGAGGCCCCACACTGATGATGGTCTAGATACAGTGCAACTATATTTGAGGCTGACGGAGTAGGAGAAGCTAGAGCTTGTCTTGAGGTAGTCAAGGAAGGAAGAGGAGATACGACAGGCTCATTAGCTCGAGCAAGTGAGGGGTGCTAGACCCTTTGGACATGGTTCTAGTACTGAAGAGGCTACCACGCAAGTTGAGGGTTGCAAGACTCAGCCACACACTGGCGCTTAGGCGCCCAGGTATGTTCCTTTTGACCTCGGTACTTTATTTTCTACATTTTGTGTGCATTGGGAACAATGCACTCTTTTTCGATGGGGTGTAGGTAGTTATAGGCCTCAATGAAGTCTTAGTATCCTTGGCATATAACTATCCCAATTTTTGAATTCTAGGGGTTTTCTTGCCTATGTTTTTCCCCATGAACATATAATTTCTGTTGAATTGGCATGCTTAGGATGTTTAGGTAGTATTGGTAGCATATAGTACTGATATTTGTGGCATATATATAGGTTTTTTGTTTATTTTATGAAAAATGATACCCATAAAAGTTTTGATTAGTTAGACTAGATAGTAACCATGCATGTTTAATTGTGATGATAATGTTTGTTCAGATAAGTGAGGATAAACTTTAGATGAAAAGCATGATCTGAGAGTCTGATTTATTAGTGTAATCAGTGTCATGTGAGTTTGAGCTTAATTTGCTAATTCATGTATTGTGTTTTAATTCTGAACATTCCCTGTTACTCTGCTTTAGACTTTAGGCTAGTTGGTTAGGAAAGGATCTTAGTCCATTGTTCATAATAATCCACTTAGCCTAAATAACCGACCAAATGTTTGAAATATCCCTTGATCCTAATGTTTGAGCCTTACATGTACCTTTTTTTGTAAAAACCAAGTGACCTAGCCTTATTAGATGTAAAATTCAAAAATTGGCCCTGGTCCTTTCTTGAACATTATGCACATTGATTGAGGCAAAATGTCTAAGTTGGGGGTGGCTACCAAAAGTGGCGCTGGTTCTGAGGTTGGACAATGTGCACCTCAACATAGGCCAAAACGAGAAACACAAAATAAGGGGATGGTTGGTGTTAGGGTAAAACACAAAATAAGGGGGAAAGTTAGTGATACATGGAAAATGAGAAGAAATATGTACTAGGTGCAAGAAAAATGAGTGATGCCATAGTTATGAACTATAAATAAAAAATGAAGTATAAATACATGGAAAAAAGCTAAAAATGAAAAGAAAGCACCTAGAAAAGCTTGAAATGGATGAAACGGAGAATGGAATGAAAAGTAATAGTGTTGGTAGTGCAAAAATGTAGAAAAACCCAATGTCAAGGAGGGCCTTTCGTCATCATGTTCCAAAAATATCATACCAAAGACCCCTGAGCCTACGTTATGAGTCTGTAAAGTCCTAAAGTGATCTTATTCCAAGTAGTCAAAGGTATTAGTCATGAGTATAGGGGCAAGCATATGGTATTGAGCATGATATATGAATGTCTTTTATGAAAATGAGTGATTTTTCATAGTCCCAAGGTTATACATGAAAATTGCATTGTGAGTGAGATATGGGACTTCTTTCTGTGAGGGCACTTGCATTGCATTGTTAAAATTTGACTCATTCAGTGATTGTGGCTTGTTGATAGTACCTCGCTTGTCATAGTTGTATTGTCGCATGGATTGATTTGTGTTGGTTTACTGGATAGCTATCTAATTGAGTTTGGAAAAGTATTGTAGGTATCTGTGCTTAATTTTGATGTTATGTATGCCATTAGATTGAGGTTAGTCTGTTACTGTGTTGCTTATATAGATTGAGCCCATCACTTGAGGACAAGCAACAATTTTAAGTTGAGAGTGTTGATGTGCTATCAAAATACAGCTTGATGCTTAAAACTTGGAATTTTGTGTGTTCTCAATGCGATGTTAGTAGGTTTGATGTGTTTTTGTGCTTGTTTTTGCAGGATTTAAGGGTTGACATTATTTTTTGGCAAAATATGCAAATGTTGTTGAAGTTGAAGATCCACGAAACCCTTTACGGGCTGTGGTGTATTCTACGAGCCATAAAGGAGGTCTCGTGTGCAATTCCTGTGAGGGGTGTATTTCTGAAGTTGGGTGTACAAACATGCAGACGAGCCGTAGACCTAGTCTTATACCCTGAGGATCATAAGCTAAGAACTTTCTAAAATTCTATCAAGCCATAGAACCTTCTACGAGCTGTAGAGGGGGGTCATAGAAGTCAAATCCAAAATTGAAGCAACAGATCATAAAAGCCCTACTACAGGCCGTGAATCACTATATGAATCATAGAGCACCTCGTGGAGCCTACTGACCCAGTTTTCCTATTTTGTTTTGGATTTGTATTTTAAACACTATAAATAGGTTTTAGGTTATGTTTCTTAGAGATTCAGTGAGAGAGAGCAGAGACACCATAAGGAACGAAGGGAAAACATTAGAGTGTTTGAGAAACACCTGTAAACTTTAATTTCATCTTTTAATAGCAATCTTGTGATTCTAATTGAAGATTTAGATTTTCTTGTGCTTAATTATATTGTGCAATTGCTCAGTTATATTATTCAAATTCATAAGTCTTGCATTCACACTGATCATGCGTAAATCCACAACTAGGGTTGTAGGAATCGTGAATAACTAACAAGGTAAAATCGGATAATTTGTAATTCTTGAAAAGTATGCATGTATGCATTAACTAATTCTTTTCATTTTGAATGCTTTCTAATGGTAGCCACCACTAGAACCCACCTAGTTTTACTGACTAGATCAAGGTAGTAATGAATAGGAAAAGAGATTAATTAACAAGATTCAATTGATGCTTCTAATCTAATCAATCGAACTGGGCAAGGGGAGGTTGTATTGGGAAAATAGGTAAGGGTTAGTAATGTCACACTGTGGAGATGGACCAAATCACGTAGTGAAATTTGCCTCTCTCTTGGACCAAAGGATTTGGTGACCTTAACTTACCATTTTGCATGCTACACACTAGAAATGAATTCGATTATCTGGTAATATTGAGTTAGGAAATGAAGGGAAACACAATACCCTAGTTTATCTTCATATTGATTTGACACTTGCCCACTCGTCTGTGGATGGTAGGGTGTTGCCATTGGATGCTTTACCCCATATTTTTCAAGATGAGCTTTAAACAACCTATTGCAGAAATTGGAACCTCCATCGCTGATGATCGCTCGAGGGGTACCAAACCTTGAGAAGATGTTTCTCTTCAGGAATGTTGTGACACTCTTGCTTCCGTTATTGGGAAGCGCCACTGCCTCCACCCATTTTGATATGTATTCTATAGCTACAAGAATCTACTTGTTCCAATGAGAGCTAATGAATGGGCCTATGAAATCTATCCCCCAAATCAAACAATGTGTTCACCATATAGTGGTTTTGAGGGAACTCGTGTTTGCAGGAAACACCACCTTTTCTTTGGCATCTTTCACAAGCCTTGGTGTATTCATAAGCATCTTGGTTGATGGTTGGCCAGTAGTACCTACACTGCAAGATTTTTTGTGTTGTCTTAATTCCATTATAATGCCTGCCGACAAAAGATGAGTGACAAGCCTATAAAATGCTCATCATTTCCACGTCAGGAATGCACCGACGAATAATCCCATCTGTACAAACACGAAACAAATATGGATTATCCCAAAAAAACTTTCTCACTTCAAACATAAACTTATGGCATTGGTTAAAAGTAAAGTCTGGTGGCAGAATATCACTAACTAAATATTTTGCATAATCTACAAACCATGGTATCAAACCATGAGATGATGCTAGTACTCTCTAATCAGGGAATGAGCCATCAATTTCACCCCCATCATTGAACATTTCCATGGCCTCGTCCTCTAATCTGGATAGGTGATTTGCAACCTAATTTTCAGTCTCCTTTCTGCCAATTACATCTAAGTCAAACTCTCGAAGAAGAAGTACCCATTAAATCAGTCTTGGTTTTGCATCCGTCTTTGTCATAAAGTATTGCAATGCTGAGTGGTTAGTATATACAATGACTTTGGTTCCCCAAAGATAAGACTTGAACTTCTCGAATGCAAAGACCACAGCAAGTAACTTCTTCTCCATGATAGTGTAGTTTTTTGTGTTGCATTTAGGGATTTGCTGACATAATAGATTGGATGTAGAATTTTCTCTCTGCACTGTCCCAACACCACACCAAATGCAACCCCACTTGCATCATGCATAATCTCAAAGGGCTTCGACCAATCTGCAGCAACTATGATACGTGTTGATATCAACTTTTTCTTCAACCCTTCAAAAGATTTTAGACATGCATCATCAAACAAGAACTTAGAATCCTTCTCAAGCAGCTTGCATAAAGGATGTGCAATCTTTGAGAAATCCTTTATGAAGAACCAGTAAAATCCTGCATGTCCTAGGAAACTTCTCATAGCTTTAATAGAGATTGGCAGAGAAAGTTTCTCAATCACCTCTACTTTTGCTCTACTCACCTTGATTCCTTTGATGGAGATTCTATGCCCCAATACAATACCTTCTTTTACCATGAAGTGATACTTTTCCTGATTAAAAGCCAGATGGCATTCTTCGCATCTCTGCAGCATTACGAACGAGTAAATACTTCAAGCAGTCATTGAATGAGTCTCCGACGACACTAAAGTCAACCATGAATACCTTGATAGTGTCTTCCACCATGTCTGAGAAAATTGATATCATGCATCTCTGGAATATTTTTGGTGCATTACACAACCCGAATGACATCCTTTTAAATACAAAGGTGCCATAAGGGCATGTGAACATTGTTTTATCTTGGACTTCTAGTGAAATAGAGAACTGATTGTAGCCCGAGTAACCATAAAGAAACCAATACCATCCTTTTCCTGCCAAGTGATCTAGCATCTAGTCTATGAATGGCATAAGGAAGTAATCTTTCTTGGTAGATGCAATGAGATTCCTATTGTCCATGAAGAATCTCCAACCTGTGACTGGTCTCATGGGGATTAACTTGTTGCTAGCATTAGGGACCATGGTGATACCTCCCTTATTTGGGACACACTGGATCGGACTCACCCATTCACTGTAAGCAATCGAATATATCACACATGCATCCAACCACTTAATGATCTCTTTGCACACGACCTTTTGCATTGGTGGGTTGAGGTGCCTTTGGTGTTCAATACTTGGTTTGTAGTCTTTTATCAGTTGAATCTTGTGTGCATACTACAGGTGGGATGCCAATGATGTCTGCAATTATCCATCCAATAGCCTTTTAGAATTTCTTGAGTACTGAGATCCATGCATCCATATGTTCGTCATTAAGACCTGTAGCAACAATGATAGTCAAAGTATTGTTAGTACCCAAATATACATACCTCAGATAGGCTGGAAGATCCTTTAACTCCAACACAGGTGGCTTCTCGATGGATGGTCTAGTAGGTGGTGACTCCCGTTTCTTTAAGTTCAACTTAAGCTTAGCCTGATATCTAGTGAAACCACATACTCCCAGGGACGTTGTTATCTCATCATAGTCTAGGATGTTGTTACTCTCGAAGTTTGTTAACACAGCTTCCAGAGTTTCAATACCAAGCCTTTCCTCAATTGGTACCTCTGTTTGCACCTCATCGGCACTATCAATAACAAAGATTACTTTCAAATCATCAGTATTCTTCGTATACTGCACACATTGAACACGACCTCATCTTTACTCCATGCCCACTAGCACTCGTCTAGTTGCTAGGAAGGGCCTTCCTAAGATTATTGGGACTTCGAAGTCAACCTCACAATCAAGAATCATAAAGTCTGCGGGGAATATGAATTTTTCCACTTTGATGAGAATGTTGTACAATATCCCCATAGTTTTTCACTGTCCTATCAGTCATAAACAACCGCATGCTTGTTTGAGTAAGGGATCCCAAGCCTAATTTCTTCAATATTGCGAGGGGCATTAGATTGATGTTGGCGCCTAAGTTACACAATGCCTTTGCAAATTCAATATCGCATATAGTGCAGGTTATGGTGAATGCTCTAGGATCTTTTTTCTTTTTCACCAAAGACCTTTTTGAAATCGTACTGCAATGTTGTAGCTTTTATAAGAGCTCCTGGCTCACAATCCTCTTCTTTGTCACTAGATCCTTCATGAACTTTGCATTCCCGAGCATTTTCTCCAATGCCTTAATGAGAGGAATATTGATAGTAAACTAATTTTACATGGAGATGAAGTGCTGAAACTTACCTTCCTGCTCCTTCTTTTTGAGTCACTGAGGGAAAGGAGGAGGAGGTCTAGGTATGGGTTTCAAATTCTTTGGTGTCACTACCTCATCATTCACCCCATACTTGTCGTTAGCATCTCTGGTCTATGCATCCTTGCTATCCACCATCTCCTCACAAAACTCATCATCATCAACTGGCATTAGTGGGTCAACAGTCTGCTTGCCACCACATGTCATCACTATCACACACTGCCCCTCATTCTTTGAATTCTACAATGTGTTGCTTGGCAATGTACCTTTCTGATGCTAGTTTAACTTAGTCGACATTTGACCAAACTGTTGCTCCAACTGCTTGATAGCAATAGAACGAGACTCAATCTTCTGATTAATATTGGAGATGTCAGATTTCATCCTCTTCAAGGTCTCATCTTGAGCGTCAGCCTTCTTCAATAATTTGTCAAACATCTTCTCAATCCTCAATAACTAGATCTCGATCTATTGACCTAGGAAACAACCTCTCCAAAAAGGCCTTTCTGCAGTTCAGCCTAAGTGGTGATTTAACTCTGTGGGAGCTCTAATAACCATAGTGTCGCTTTGCCTGTTAGAGATGATGGGAAGATACAAAGCTCAATGCCTCCATGGATAGATTTTTGTTCACGGTCATACTCTTGCGGACAAAGATGGCATTGTATAGATGGTTATGTGGATCCTCTGATGGTAAGCCCATAAGCAACTCTCTATTTTGTAGCATTTGGAGTAACCCATTCGAACTGACAAATTTTGTGACATCCGGTAAAGGAGGTAACACAATAACTCCAGTGACATCTACTTCCATAAGGTCAAGCATGTATTGATTCCATGTGTTTGCAGTAGCGTGCAGATCCTGTAGCAGATCTGAATCCTCAAGTAGTAGAGGTGGATTATCATTATTTGGATTCAGTGTTACATTTACAACATCATTAGAAACATTATTTGCATTGATTTGGTCAATTCTTCTCAGTGTTCTCTGGATCTCTAGGTTAAACGGAGTCATGATATTGCCTCGACTATGAGTGTTCTGCATACACTACACTTGTACGTAGAAACAAAACAAAAACAACAAGAAACATAAAACAAGAAAAATAAGGATTAATTCAAAAATTACCAAAATTAAACCAATTTAAAAGCAGTATTCCCTAGCAACGGCGCAAAAACTATGATGTCTACCAATACTATACCTCCATTTGAAGGTATAAGCAGTCGTTTGTCAAAATATATAACCTAACTAAGATTAGGATTGAACTCACAGGGAATATGGTCTAGACCTGGAGTAATCACGAGCAATTCAAATGAATTAACCTACTTATCTCTGGAAAGCGGTGGGGTTTGTAGATGCAGTAAGTAAATCTAAACTAGAAGCAAGTTTGTTAACTCAGTTAGAGAAGTAACCAGGGTATTGTGTTCCCCATGAATTCCTAACTTAACTTAGCAAGATAATGGTAATCTTTTCTAGTGTGTAGCATGCAGAATTGGTCAGTTATGTTTAACAAACCCTTTGATCGAGGCGAAAGGTAAATTTCACTACGTAATTTGATCCATTCCAGCAATGTGACATTACTGACCCTTGTCTTTTGTTTCAGTACAATCAACCCTTGATCCAGTTATATTGATTAGATGAGAGAGATCACATCGAATCCTATCAATTATTTCCCTATCCCATTCATTACCACCTTGATCTAGCAAATAACAATTAGGCAAGTTCTAACGTAGAGCACCATTAAAAACATTCTAAATGAAGGGATTAATGAAGACATGCATGCAAACTTTCTAAGAATAACGGATTACCCGGTTTTACCTTGTTAGTTCTTTATAGATCCCACAAACCTAGTTCTGGATTTAGCTATGCATTATCATTGTTGATGAGAAAATCATGTAAAGGAATAGCATAATTAAATACTTACAATAATAATTTAAGGGAAAAAATCCTAAATTCTCCAAAAGAAAATACAATATAATAATCTCAATGTAAAAATCAGAAAGTGTGAGTTCTCAAGTTGTTTCTGTCCCTCTCTCGTGCGTCTCTCTTCAAGAAAACATGAAAACCTATTTATAATAAGAAAAATACAAATCCAAAATGAAATAGGAAAACTAGATTCAGCAACTTGTACGGACGAGGTTACGGGCCATATGTCAAATCACGGTCTGTACCTGGCTTCGTACTCTACACTTTCTATAATCAAGCTTCAACTTACGAGACCTACTTATGAGTTGTCTTCTGACTTACGACCCATAGAGGGTTTTGCCTGCTAACTTCTCTGACACTCTTCAAATCTTTGATCCTCCAGACATGACCTTATTTACGACCCATCGTCAGACTTACAACTCGCAAGTTACTTCATCTGACAATACTTCAGCATTCAACATATTTTCTAATCTTCAACCTACGAAAGCACCTACAAGCCGTGAAGTGTTCTACAGCTCGTCTGAAAACTCATGGATATAAAATCTAAAACTTATTCCTTCACTGGATTTGACTCACAAAACCAACTTATAGCTCGTGGAGTGAACCACGACCCGTAGAGTTGTCCATATATCACCAAAAACTTCAATTCTACCTAACGTTGCCAAAAGTTGTACTGAATCCTGTAATCCTGCAAAATAAACATGAAATTACATCAAACCCGCTAACATCGCTTTCAGAAGACACAAATCTCCAAGTTTAAGCATCAAAAGTGTTGTATTTTAGCAGCACATCAAGAAAACTTATATTTGTGTCTTGGTGATAGAAAAGAGCAAAGAGAGTGATGTATGGAACATGCTCTTGATTGATATCCCAGCCTACTATAATGCGTAGATTTTTTGTGTGTGTGTTTATAAAAGTCATCATAATAAACATTTTACAGATTTGAATTAATAAATACATGCATCTTGACGGGTTTGGCATTCGAAACTATAAAATTTAGATTTTTATTGCTAGACAAAGAGATGGTTTGGAATAAAAGAAGGTTCCTCATGAAAAACAACATTCATGTTTTCCCAGAGTTGAAAATTTTGATTAAGAAGATATTGTGGCCAACGTCAATAAATGTTAGTTCCTCTTTGAGCGTCAAAGTTTACCAATTACTTACTCCTCCTTAAAATTTAGTTGTGAAAAATTTGCTAATTTGATTTCTACTTTTTACTTGTTATTTTTGACAAATCAAGGTCGATCAATTTTTTTTCAGTTATCCTCTCAATTTATTATCATTGAGTTAATACCTTTGAAAAATATAGTGACTAAATATGTTAGTAATCCTATCAATTAATAGGGTAAAATGATAAACTTACTATATTAATAATAATTATATTTATAAGTGTGTCAAGTCAAAATTTGATGACTAAATCCAAGGAAAGGAAGTATGTTATAACATTTGGTGTGTTATTTTTTTGACAAATAAAATTGATTACAATTGAGTTGTTTTCCATGCTTGATTTATTCTTACTTATCATCAATAGATAAAGGAATATAATTAATAATATAACGGAAGAGTAATTAAAATCTCATCATCCAGATCTAAGTTTAACTGAGTAATATGTATGGAGTTTAGGGATTGATCAGAATGATCATTTATAAGTTTGACCTCGAGGATGGAACAACATGTTGGAAATTTGGGAGAGTAAAACAACACAAATATTACTCAATGCTTATAAGTGCAAGAAAAGTGGAGGAAAGATTATTTTAAATTCATCTTTTGGCTTATCATGAAATGACTAGATTTTACATAACTATTTATTGGTGAATTCATATATGTATCTAGCCTAGCATACATGAATCATAATTAATACTTCACATCCCCCAAGTTCATGACTACATCTAAGTAGACTTAATCTAGACTTTTTCACCCATTTATATATATCCTAACACATTAATCTACTAGTTCATGAACTAAATTAAATATGATGTGAACACATAAAATAATGTGAACAAGTTTATTTTTTCAACACCCCCCCTTAGACTTGATTCACTACGTCAAGAGTCATCTGCATCTTCTAAAAAATATCAGTCCTCAATGGCTTGGTGAAAATGCCTGCAACTTGATCTTGAGATTTCACAAACTCAAGCTCTACCTCTTTCTCCAATAAGCAATCTCTAATGAAATAAAACTTCGTATCAACATATGTTTATTCCTTTCATGAAACACTCGGTTCTTAGCAATGCAATGGCTGATTTATCATCAATACAAATTTTAGTTTCATGTTCTTTAGGTTGGTAAGTTCTTTCAATAAGCTCCTTAGCCAAATTGCATGACAAACACAAGAAAAAGCTGCTACACATTCTATTTCACATGTTGACAAAGTCATAATTGGCTATTTCTTGGAATTTCATATAAATGCAGAATTTTCAAAGAAGAAAAAAATGTAAGACTTTTTTTATTATCAACATCACCATCCCAATCACTATCACAATATTCAATAATCTTGAAGTCCTTGGAAGATGAATAAAAAATTCCATAATCAAGTGTACCTCTGATGTATTGAATTTTTTTTTTTTTTTGGCTTTTTTAAAATGGGAACTTATTGGATTTTTCATGAAATAACTAACAAGTCCAACATCAAAAATAATATCAGGTCTCATACAAGTTAATACCTTAGGCTTCCAGCAAGACTCCGGATATATGTGGAATTGATATTTTCTCCTTCTTCGTGCTTAAACAGTTTAATTCCACAATCCATAGGAATGATAACAAGCTTGCAATTCTCAGGCTTTTCAAGAACTCTTGTTGGAATTCAAGAAACCAAGTAAAGCACAAGTCTTCATCAAATTTTTTTCAAGAAAATCTCAAGTTTAAGGTATGTGGGTCTTCCTCCATGGGTCCTTCCACCCATGGAGCCCCAAAACTATTTTTATCGAATTTCTTGATTCTAATGACTAATTCTTTATGGGTATCTTCTACTATCACTCCATTGCATGAAATATATTGGGAATTTGATGGTTATTGACTATTGATGCATGGGCTCCTACTAATGATTGATATAATGATATGCATATTACATTAAAGCTTTGTAAGCTATGGCATTTTGAAAGACTTGAAAATATTATTAATTTTTGAATGGTTTTTATGATATCCAAATTGGGGTTTTGGAAGTATTATGGTGGATTGTTTGAATGACCTCTTAAATGACTGGTTTTGCAAGTATTATGGTGGGTTGTTTGAATGACCTCTTAAATTACTTTAATTTAACCCTCTCATATTCCTTACTCTTGAATTCTATGATTTTAAGCTTAAATACATATATCCACCATGTTTCGACTAAGTTATGTGGCAAATCTCTTATGTGATGAAGGCTTTATGGTAAGACATGTGATTTATGAATGTTGTTAATATTGAAGAGAAATTAAGCATACTATGAGCTCGTGAGAATATTATGAACGATATGAAGCCCTTTATTTGATATAATGATGTGATGGTTGATGAGCTACTTATGATTTCAAAGCTACAAATGTTGTAATACCATGAGATACTATGAAGTTGAGGATTGTATGAGATGAATTTCATGTTTCCATGTCTATATTTTGAAAGTTGATATGTACAATTGTGATAGGCTGTCTAAGAATGATTTAAATTGATGATATTCACTATATGTATTAAAGTATGATTTCTAAATAATGCAGAATGAAGGCTTATGAGACATTCTATGTTTATTATTGACTTATGAAAAGTTTTTCTATGAATGAATATTGATGGTGGAGGATCTCCTATCTATTTAATGAATGAATGTATTATAGTGAGGATCTCTCATCTAAAGAATGATTAAGGAGCTATCTTATGAATTTGACTCTATAATATCAATGGTTGGGGATTGAATAAATTGCCCTCCCATGTGACTTGGAATGATTTTAATGATATGATTCTATGACTTGTGTTTTTCTACTCTTGTGAGAGCACTACCTAGCACCGAATGGACTAGAGGAAAATACTCAAGTCCCAAAACTACGTGCCACCGTAGGTAAAGGGATTAGAGGTGATTACCCAAATCCATAAGAGGTGAGTACCCTAATGATAAGGGCTTGAGGCGAGTACCTGAGTCCAAGAACTAGAGGCGAGTACTCAATTAACACATGGCTTAGTGGATCCACTTAGGCATTAGGAGGTTCACCTTGGCGAAGTTACTTCCCCCTTTTTTGGTGTAGGAAAACATCGGGACTCCATGAATTAGCTCACATGGTTTATGTCGGTTATGGGCTCTCACTATGTTTTTAAGAACTCACCAAAGGCTTATGGTATATGTCACTCTTGATCTATAGTTTTTTTATATATGCCTATGATCCCCTCATGTCCCCAAGATATCCTCTTATGATGATTTATGATGATTCCTTCTTCTTATGTCCAAATATGCTTACTACTATGAATGGTGTTTCGGATTTGTATAACTAATTATTTTACAAACTCAAATGATTTTCTCACATATGTGTATGGTCCCTAGACATTTCTAATGGTGCTACTCATAAAGGCATACGACTCTCTCTTTTGAAGTATGCATGGTGTTCTTCTTTATGATTATTAATGGTTCACTTATAGTAAGATGGTCCTTTCCTTGAAGTAGATGTTGTTCCTAAAAGGTATTATGATTTTACTTAAGCATGATGATCTATGTTTCTTATTATTTCAAGTTTAAGTATTTTATCATGAAATCAATTAAGTGTGCATTTCTTACTTTCCATATGTATTATCCTATGTTGCATGACTTAAGAAATGTTTTAAATGATTATATTGTTTCTATTTTATGGTTTATGCTTTGTTGCATTGCATTCCCACATGCTAGTACATTCAAAGTACTAACGCATATTTTTTGCCTACATGATCTAACCATATAGGGACTGGAGCTCCTATTCATCCTTCTACTCGTGGCTAGACGGCTTGTTCGGAGATTCCTATTGGTGAATCCTCCATTTTGGGGACAACATCCACTTTCCTTTCATGCTTTGTTAAGACTTATTTACTTGTGGATATTTATCTTGTGAGGGTGAGCCCAAGAGATGTCTTAGCCCCCGTTCCACTCATGTTAGAGGTATCGTTAGATATATGGCTACATATGTTATGATCTTGGCTCCATTATGTTTATGTAATTACGAAAGACTTCCCTTAGTCCTTATCCCCTTCTATGTGTTGAAATTTATTGATGATGTGATGGAAGTTCCAAGTCCGCTATTGCTCCTATAGCATGAGTCATACTTACACTGTCCCTTAGACCTTATATGTTATGTGCTTCATGCAAATCCTCTTCCCTATAACATCCTCACAACGTGAGTCCAAAGTTCCACTTCCCCTTAGAATTATTTGTTACTTGCTTGTTGTTTAATTATGCTTCATCAACCAAGGATGTGCAAATGATATGCTTAAGAGGCTTGTTTGGGTTGCCTTCGGGCTTCCAATTTGTTGTGTCATGTCTAGGCCCTAGGCTTGGGTTGTGACATTCTTCTCCACTTTAATGCCAAGATAGTATGACATTAGGCCAATATCTATTATCTCAAATTCTCTTGTCATTGACTTCTTGAATTCTTTAAACATCTTTATATTATTTCCTGTCAAGATCAAATCATCACAAAAAAATAAACAATTAATGTGTCACCATTTTCATTAAATTTTAAATAAAGTTCATTCTCATGTAGATACTTTAAAAAACTATTGACTTAAAAGTATTCATCAATTCTACAATTCCCAGCTCGTGGAGCTTGTTTCAATCCATAAAGGGTCTTCTTCAATTTCAACACTTTATCTTCACCTCCTTTAACCTTATAGCACAAAGGTTGATCAATATATACTTTTTCCTCTAAAATTCCATTCAAGATAGCCAACTTCATATCCATTTAATGAATTTTCCACTGATTTTGAGCTGCCAAAGAAATAATCAAGCGAAATATCTCAAAACGAGCAACTGGTGCAAGAACCTCATCATAATCACTATCTGTCTTTTGCTTATAGCCTTTTTGTACCAATCTCTTTATACCTCTTTATTTTACCTTTGGAATTTTTCTTTAACTTGTAAATCTAGTTTATTCTAATGGTGTTTTTTCTTTTGAATGTTTTCCCAATTCCCAAGTATCATTCTTGATTGCCCTGATTTCTTCATCTGTCGCAGCTCTCTATTTTGGAATACCAGCATCATCTTCTTAACTTACTGGCTCGTTGTCCACAAATAAATAGAAGTTAGTTAAATCACATAAATTTTTCTAGTCATTTCTTCAGTTGTGTCATACAAGTCTCGAAGACTTCTAAACTTTTGAGGTACACTGCTTGAATTTGATTTTCCAAACTTATTAAACTTGCGATGGAGATTTTATAGGTGGCATAGCAGGCTGATCCACCACTTCTTTATCAAGTACATCAACAACGAATGGACTAAAAGATTAATTTTGCTCTTTAAATTTCTATTCCCAAGCACTATCTTTATCAACTTGTACATCTCTGCTTATAGTAACCTTGTATTTCTTGGGTATATAATTTATAAACTGCAGATCTTTGTGCATAACCAACAAAAATATACCTTTCACTTTTTTCATCAAGCTTAGATTTCTTCTCATCTAGCACATGTACATAAGTTGCTTTCGAACACTCACAAGTGAGCAACTTTTGGTTTGAAACCACTCCAAACCTCTTGCGATGTTTTGCCACGGACAGTTTTATTGTGACATCGATTTGATAAATACACTACACAAGCAACTGCTTCTGCCCGAAATTTCTTAGGCATATTTTTGCTCTTCAACATACTTCTTGCTATGTTGAGAATAATTTGATTCTTCCGCTCCACCATGCCATTTTGTTGAGGAGATCTTAGAACGATCGAAAATTGATGTATTGCATTTTTGTCACAAAAAGCCTTGAATTCATTTGAAGTGAATTCTCCACCATTATTGGATTGAAGTAATTTTATTTGGTAGTCGCTTTGCTTCTCCAACATGCTCGTAAAATTCTTGAAATTTTTAAACACCTAGATTTTTTCTTTAAACAATACACCCATTTTTTTAAAAAAATAATCATCAACAAAGAGAAGAAAATGATTACTTTTACCACGTGAGCTAGCTTGACAGGTCCGCACACATCCATATAAATCAATTCTAAAGGACACCATGCACTTGTCAATGACTCTTCGAAAAAAAACTTTCCTTCATTGCTTTCCAAAAAGACGTCCTTCGCAAAGTTGATTAGGATGGTTAACGCTTGGCAACCCTTTCACCATGTTTTCTTTTGTAATCAATCTTAGACTATCAAAGTTCAAATGGCCAAATCTCATATGACAAAGCCACGAAGAAATTTTGACACATGAAAATAAGCACCTTGGTATAGCACTTTGAAGATTCAATATAAATTTCTATATTTAGCCATGGGAACTTTGGCTAACAATATTCCATTTTCGTCTTTCATTGTCAATTTTTATCTTTTAAATGAATGTCATATTTTTTTATTGAAAAGCGATCCCAAACTCAGGATATTACTTTTCATCTCCAGTATATACATGACATTAGAGATAAATTGATGACTTTCATCTTTCAAACGAATTAAAATCGTATCTTTCCCTTTGATTTGATCTTTAGAAGAGTCTCCAAGAGTGATGTTGTCACCATTAAATTTCCCAATCTCAGCAAATAAATGCTTCTTCCCCCAAAGATGACTACTTGCATCAGAATCAATGTACCATTTATTTATTTTTTTACACTTTCTTCTTCTTCACATGCCATGAGTAAAGTTTCATCTCTCTCCACAAAATTATTTATTTCTTCGAAATTAGTTTTACAATTTCATGAAAATGACTATATTTATGACAAGTATAATACTCAATATTTAATTTATCATACCTTCCTTCATTTTATCTCCATCCTCTACCTCTTCTGTGACCTCTTTTTTCATTGGAGTCTTGGCTTTTTTTATTGGAGGTTGACTACCACCTCTTCCTTTTCTACCATGACCTCTTCCATGTCCACGATCTATTTATTGTGAGCCACACCTTTCATCTTTCTCCTTTAAAAATATTTTCGCTTGCAAGCTTATTCAACCGACTCTTGTTTCGATTTCTTCAACATTTTAAGTGCTTGCAAAGAACCCGTGAGTTCTTCTATGGTTAGAGTCTCCAAGTATTTGGACTCTTTAATAGCAATAACAATACAATTCAATTTTGAATCTAGGAATCGTAATATTTTTGCAGTAACCCTATCATCCTTCATCGCTTCATCATATCTCTTCATTTGATTGTCAATTGCCAAAACCCTTGAGATATAATCTGAAACGGATTTAAATTCCTTCATTAGCAGTGATTTAAATTCTCCTTTCAGGGTCTGGAGACTAACCATTTTCACCTTATCCAAATCTTTAAAGGATGTTTCGAGAGTATCCCGTGCTTGCTTGGAGTTGGTTACATTTGTAACTTTCTCGAACATCTTTTCATCCAAACTTTGATGGATGAATGCGAGTGTCTTTTGGTCTTTCTTCTTTGTGCCAGCGGCATCATCTTGTTCATCAACACCACTCTCCACAATTTTCATACATCATAGGTTCCAAGCAAAACCTTCATTTTGATGTACCAACTTCCATAATTTCTTTGATGAGCATCAGAACTTGGAATGGAATTCCATTATCGTTACTTATTTTCTCTCTATGTTTTGCCGTCTCTCAAACACAGCGGTCCTGATATCAAATGTTGGAAATTCAGAAGAGCAAAGCAACACAAGCATTACTCAATACTTATGAGTAGAAGAGAAGTGGAGGAAAGATGATTTTCTATTAAACCTTTGGCTTACCACAGTATGGCTAGATTACATGGCTATTTATAGATGAATTCGTCTATGTATCTAGCCTAGCATACATATATCTTAATTAATTTTTCACATCCTACAAATTCATGAATATACCTAACTAGACTTAATATAGGCTTTTCCACCAATTCGTATATCTCCCAATAAATTAATCTACTAGTTCATGAACTACATTAAATATGATGTGAACACACTAAATAATATGAACAAGTTTATTTTTTCAACACAAAAATCTTCATGGAGATGATATATGATGGTTCTGAGGAAGTATTGGGTTATGTAGGTTCATCTTATTGTTCAAAAAGATTATGGTGTTGTTACAGAGAGAAGCCAAAGTTTCTCACTCATTTATAATTGATCAAAAAAGATTAATCGTCATAGTAACTCAAATATTTCTTGCTATTTTTGAGTGACTTCAAAAAATAATTAGGTCCTAAGAAAGAAAAAAATAATTAGATACCTTAACATGTTCACAATCTCTGATAAAGCCCTGTTAACATTTTTAATGTCTACTGAAAAAAAATTGTATTTAAAACATTACATGAAATGAAGTTCGAAAAGATATATGCTAAACAGAAATATCTTTAATATGAATTTTTTTTTCTTTCTTCCTTTTGTATTTTTGTCTTCTCTTCAGCTTGGCAAAAATTGTTTAGAATAGGAGAATGAGAAGAAGAGCGTTAAATGATAATTAAACTTATATATCTCATATGATAGCAATTTAACGGTGACTATATTGGTTAATTTGTAGCCTCATCCTTGGCCTGCTCTTCCTAATTTCATGCATTCTGCTCCGCATATGAATATGAATTCAAAGAAACTAAAAATATCAATAATATTTTGTTATTCATGTTTACATCAAAGAGAAATTTTATACCCTATATTTCTTTTTCATCTTAATTTCCAAAAATGTGACAGAAATAAGGTACAAGAGGAAAGAAAAAGAATTGTTAATAAGAAATAGGAGAAGAGATTATAAGATTACAGTCAAAGAATAGGAAAGGAATTCCTCTATATCTTCAATCTTTTATCCACTCACTCATTCATGGGAAGGAACATTCCTTTAGGAGAGGTTCATCCCATTCATCATTCTCTTGTATATTTTTCATTTATGATTGCTTGTATTTCAGCAACGATTGCTATATTTTCATCACTTTGTGGTTCCTTAACTAAAAAAAAGTCACCTCCTCCTTCAACCTCTTCTAATACTAGGAATAATAATGAGAATTCATATGCGAATGGAACCACATCTCCAAAAGAAACATTTCCAAGATATGATACATCATTCAAAAGGAATTCAATTGACCAACCACAAATACAAGGAGAAGAGTTGGCAATTTTACAACAACCATTGCCACCACCACCTTCAATGAGAGCAACTTCATCTAACAATTATAATATAAGAGCTAAATCAATGACTCCTACTACTCATTCAAGGTCAAATTCCTCACAAGGAAAACTATCTACAAGTGTTAGCATGAGAGCATTTGGGGGCTCATCACGAAGGGAAGATTCTAATTACAATAATAAGAAGAGAGACAAGAAGTTGAGTAAAGATGAGGATTCAATTTGGAAGAAGCAAATTATCTTAGGGGAGAAATGTAAAATCCCTGCAGATGAAGATGATGACACCTTTCTTTATGATGAGGATGGCAATAGAATATCTGCCTATCATCCTAAACCTATTACATTGACAATTTCTCGACAATCTTCAAACATAGAGGAAGATGTAATTCCAAAATAAAGTGTGTAGAAGAGAAAATATAATAGGCGTAGATATATTAAACGTCATCATCAAATTTATAGATGCAAAATTTGACATGGTAAGAAAACAAAACTATCCTTTCATTTCTTGAGGTTGTTGCATGTGATCTTGATTACGGAGAATGATAATCTACTATGATGATAATAGATTGGGCATGGATTGCCCTTGACTTTATCAACATTGATGAAAAGAAAATATTTTCCTCAATGCATTATAACCAGATATAAAATATAGTTAATTTCTAATATCACATTTCTTCCTTCTGATAAAACAATTAAAATAAAGATACTTTATCATCTTATATTTCAGCAGTGTCTCTGGATATATAGATATAATGTCATATTTTGTCATGTTTCAAGTAAAAAAAGGAAGAAATCATCTAGCCTTTGGACAATTAAAATGGTATAAACTTGTATTGCTTGGTTATATCTTTGTTCTTAATCATCTTTTAACCATTTCTCTTCTTTCTATACTAACTCTTTTAATTTTACGCATTATTTGATTAGTTCATAACCTCCACGACATTAATTATCTTATGACTCAGTATTGTATTCTGTATTCTCAATTTTCTTATAACACGTTTACTTCTCAATCAGTCTAAAAGTGCCACATTTTACTATGTACATGCATTTATATAATTCACGATAATTAGCTAGGGAAATTACTTATAGATTGTGTCTGGTATGAAAGTTTTTTCAATTTTCTCATGTTTGATTGATCAAAATATTCTTTTAAAAAAAATTAAATTTCAGAAAAAATAATTTTCCTAGTGAAAGTATGAAAAACAAGTTCACTGATCATGACCACCCATCCAACATCCCCAATCCCCATGGTTTGACCATTCCGACACCCACCAACCCTGAACCCTCGCTCCCTCCTCTATCCTATCCACATAATATTTTGCTAGATTATATACAAATACTTTTTGAGATAACTTTTTATTTACTTACCAATCACTAGAAAATAAGCAAGAAATATCTTTATTCTTAACAAAATATGTTCCTTCATACCAAATACGCTCATAGTCTCTACTCGCAAGTTCAAAATTAAACACTGGTGGCCAACTTGGTAATTGGGTCTGGTGTAATTGAGTGTAATTACATCTGTCTTATGTATTTGGTTGGCCATAAAATTACATGGTCAAGAGGTAATTGGGTGTAATTGGAAGGTGATATTTACATTCTACAATTCACATTTGGGAGGGGAGGGTGTGGGTGTGGGTGTGGGGGGGGGGGGGGGGGAGGGCTGTTAATTGTTGGTAAGCTATTTGTTGTAGTTAGAATAGATAGATGATCTTTTTTGTCTAATGTTTTAATAATTATATGATTACATTTATAATAATAATAATCCTTTTGGGAAACATGCATCGCAAAAGGGATACTGTACTTTTTGTTTTTACGATTAATTTAACTAAATATACTTATTTAAAAAAATATATATAAATTATTTTATAATATAAGTTAAGAATATATAATTATTAATTAATATATTTTGAAAAAGAACATATATTTCTAAATATTTAATTTAATATCATTTGTAAAGTTTCTTGTTTGTCTTACATAAATTTTTAATTTTAGATAATTATTTTTTACTCTTAAAATTTAAAATGATCTTATGATTATACTTGTGCCACCAAATAAGACAATAAAATAATATATAAATTCGGAAAACAACTCTTTTATGGAGAGGTTAATTGTTTATTCAAGACCAATTATATAAAACGTATCACAACCTTGCCAATGACGAAAGTACGTTTGTTTTGACGAAAAACATTTAATTACTCATCCACTGCCTTTGATCAGAAGTGGATCCAAATATAAAGGTTATGAGTGTCATATTACTTATAAAATTGATGAATTGACTAAATCAATTAAATATTTAACTTATTTTTGACCTTGTAAATAACAAGTTGGGATTTATGTTTTGTTATTCATCTTTTCAATTTATAAAAATAAATGACTCAAAAATATAAATAAATTATACCAACTGGACACAATAAAAAATCTTTCAATAATATATGTTGAGGAGGTTATTAGTCCAAATTAGTTAGGTGTAATTAGTTAGTTAAGATGGTGGTTAATAGGTTGTTAAGAAGATATTAGTAGTTAGTTACATTGACAGCTGTCAATGTAACTAACCAATATATAAGGCCCTCTGTATTCATTTCTATATACACAAAAATACAAATGATTGCTTCTGTTTCTCTCATTCTCTGTGCGCTCCTTCTTCTTCCATTTCTGGTTTCCTAGCTTATCAAGGCTTCTATATTGAAGCTCACATGGTATCAGAGCTTAGGTTCTAGTGCTATTCGGAAGGGAGCAAATATGGAGAAGCTAATATTCGAAGTAGATTGAGCTTTGAGAAGCTCAAATTGAAGAAGGTCCAGATCTGAGAAGCTGAAAATCGAGCTTCGAAGACTGAAATTCAAAGGAAATCGAGTCTTGAGAAGCTCAAATTGAAGAAGATTCAGCTTTGAGAAGCTGAAATTTGAAGAAATTCAGTGTTTAAGAAGCTCAAATTTGAAGTAGGAAGCAGAAGTTTCAGGTGCAGTCACAGGTTAAAACCAGAAGAAGATGTCGAGTGTTGAGGAGATGCATGCAAATTCAAATCCGTCAACATCAAGGAATTCAAGTCGGATTGAGGTTGATCACAGCCATCCTCTTTATCTCTACCCAAATGATACACCAGGTAGTTCACTTGTATCAATTCAGCTAGCTGGATCTGAAAATTATGCACTCTGGAGTCGATCTATGACTATAGGTCTCCTAGGCAAAAGCAAGTTAGGCTTTGTAGATGGCAGGCATACCAAGGATAAATTTGATGAATCTTTGCATGAACAATGGGAAAAGGTGAATGCTGTGGTGTTATCTTGGATTATGAATTTTGTGGGAAAGGAGTTATTGAGTAGCATCATCTATGCTTCCAATGCCCATAAAGTGTGGTTAGACCTAAAAGAGAGGTTTGATACTATTAACGGATCAAGGATTTTTTGGCTGCATAGAGAAATCGCTACATTGACACAAGGCACTATGTCAGTAGCTGAATATTTCTCCAAAATGAGAAATCTCTGGGATGAATTCGATGCCTTAATGCCTTGCCCTGGCTGTAACTGTTCTGAATCTCAAAGGTATGCTGAACATCATGGATACCAAAGACTGCTACAGTTTCTGATGGGTTTAAATGAAACATATGCTCAATGTCGAAGTCAAATCTTGATGATGATACCTACTCCTTCTTTGAACAAAGCATATTCAATGGTTATAGACCATGAAAGCCAAAGATCTATTGCTAATGTTGCATCTGTGGTGAATGACTCTATAGATAATGTTGCCTTCTTCAGTAAAAAAGGAGGGTTTAGCTCAGGTTATAAAGGAAATGGATCAACTACTGGATCCCAAGGCAACAATTATAAGTCTCAGAAGAAAATGCCTGTAGTGTGTGAGCATTGTGGATACAATGGTCATACAAAGGAAAGTTGTTACAAGATCATTGGCTATCCACAGGGCTGGCCTAAGAATAAGAAAAAAGGGGGAGTTTAGTATGCAAATGTAGTTGAAAACAGTACAGAAGGATCTAATATATCTCAGCAAGGACAACTACCTCCTTACTTCACTCAAGAACAATATCAGCAAATCATTCATCTGCTAAACAAATTAAAGGAAGTGAAGGTAGTAGCAGTACTCCTACAGCCAATGCAGGTAATATGACTCACTCAAATATTAATTCAAGTCATCCTAAATGGATAGTAGATTCAGGAGCTACAAATCATATGGCATCTAAGTTGAGTTGATATATGACACAAAAAAGGTCCAGAAAATTGGAAACAATTGTGTTCATTTGCCAACAGGTGATGAAGCACAAGTCACTCATACTGGCAAGTCACATATATTAAAGGATCAAACAGTATCTAATGTATTGTATCTTCCTGAGTTCAAGTGTAATCTTCTGTCTATATCTAAACTAACCAAGGAATTACAATGTTCAGTGAATTTCTTTCCTGATTTTTGTATATTCCAGGATCTTTGCACTGGCTTGGTGAAGGAGATTGGTAGGGAAGAACAAGGTTTATACATTCTCAAAGGAAACACTCACTCTTCAACTCACTCATCAACTCATTCTTCAACTCATTCTTCCTGTTACACAGTAAACAATGCTGATCATTCTAACTCTACTACTCCGTGGCATAGAAAATTGGGACATGCTCCTCTAGAAATTATTAGAAGACATGTTCCACTTCAACAACTTCATCCTGAAGACCACAGGTGTACTGTATGCCCTCTTGCAAAACAAACCAAACTACCTTTTTCTAGAAGTGTTTCTAGCACTAAATCTGCCTTTGCTTTACTTCATTGTGATATTTGGGGCCCTTATAGGGTTCCCACTTACAACAATAAGAGATTCTTTGTCACAATTGTAGATGACTATACTAGATTTACTTGGTTGTTTCTCATTTCTTCCAAATCTGATGTATTGGAGGTTCTAAAATCGTTTCTGACAAGAATACAAAACTTGTTCTCTACTACTGTCAAAGTTTTAAGAACAGATAATGGTAGTGAGTTCCTCAGTTCTCATTTTCAGTCTCTTATATCTCATCTTGGCATCACACACCAAACTTCTTGTGTTTACACACCCCAACAGAATGGGGTTGTAGAAAGAAAACATAGAGCTATATTACAAGTAGCTAGAGCATTGAGATTTCAAGCTAGTATCCCCTTAAAATTCTGGGGAGAATGTGTCCATACTGCTGTATATCTTATCAACAGAACTCCCTCCAGAATTCTCAATTTTTTGTCTCCATATGAAATTCTGTTTCATCATCCACCCTCACTCAACCATCTTAGAGTTTTTGGAAGTTTAGCCTATGCTTCTAATACAAAAATCTCAGATAAATTCTCTCCTAGAGCAATCCCTAGTGTTTTTATGGGTTACTCTCTATCTCAAAAGGGTTATATACTCTATGATATCCATTCAAAGATCTTTTTTGTTAATAGACATGTGGTATTCATGGAGTCTATATTTTCTTTTCTAGATATCAAGTCTTCTGGAACTCCAGTTTTTCCAGTACTTGATATTTCCACATCAGAATCTTCCACTCTTCCTATTCTTTCATTTCCTACTTCAACCACTGATTCTAGTTCATCTTCTACATCTATTAGTCCTAACCAGTCCCTTATCCTGTCTACTTCACCATCTATACCAAATGTCTCTGCAGCTCCTAATAGATCTTCTAGGATCAAACATCCTCCTATATGGATGCAAGACTTTATCACTCCTGTCACTAACTCTTGCTCTTATCCTTTTTCTTCCTATATCACCTACTCAAATCTTAAGCCCTCTTATCAACATGCTCTAGCTGCTTATTCTTCCTTGACAGAACCATCCTTATTTCATCAAGCCTCTAAGGATCCTCTTTGGATACAAGCTATGCAGTTTGAGATCACTGCTCTAGAAGACAACAATACATGGTCCTTAGTAGATCTTCCAGCTGGAAAAACACCAATTGGTTGTAGATGGGTGTATAAAATAAAGTATAAATCCACAGGTGAAGTTGAAAGGTACAAGGCAAGGTTAGTGGCCAAAGGTTATAGCCAAAAGGCTGGGTTAGATTACTCTGAAACTTTCTCTCCAGTGGCACAAATGGTCACTGTCAGATCCTTAATAGCTATTGCTGCTTCTTGTCAATGGCTTATTTTTCAGATGGATGTGCACAATGCATTTCTTAATGGTGATTTAATTGAAGAAGTATACATGACTATTCCTGAGGGGTTTGCTAGACAGGGGGAGAATCATAAAGTCTGCAAACTTAATAAGTCACTTTATGGTCTAAAGCAAGCCCCTAGACAGTGGAACAAGAAGTTGACTGATGCCTTATTACAGATGGGGTTTATACAAAGCCATTATGATTACTCACTTTTCACAAAGTCAGTTGATCAAGAGATGGTGATTGTCTTAGTTTATGTAGATGATCTACTGGTGACTGGTAGTAATCCAATGCTTATAAATCAAACCAGACAGAATCTACAACAATAGTTTAAAATGAAAGATCTTGGAGAACTGAAGTTCTTCTTGGGGATTGAAGTGTCCAGATCTCAAACTGGAATCTTGATGTGTCAAAGGAAGTATGCCTTAGAATTAATTGCTGAAGCTGGACTAAGTGGAGCAAGGCCTGCTACAACACCTATTGATGTAAGTCAAAAACTAACCTCAACTGATTATGATGAACACTTTCCAAACAAAGATGGTACTATAGATGAAATGATCACAGATCCCTACAGATATCAAAGATTAGTAGGTAGACTGTTATATTTGACAATGACAAGACCAGATATCTCATTTGTGGTTCAAATGCTGAGCCAATATATGCACAAACCCAAGAAGTCTCACATGGAAGCAGCATTGAGAGTGGTAAGATACTTAAAGGGAGCACCTGGACTAGGAATATTCATGCCTGTCAAAAGCAGTAATCAACTACAAGCCTATTGTGATTCAGACTGGGGAGCATGTTTGGAAACAAGAAGATCAGTGACTGGTTATGTTGTGAAGCTTGGTGGAGCACTGGTGTCTTGGGAATCCAAAAAACAAGACACTATATCAAGGAGTTCAGCTGAAGCAGAATTCAGGAGTATGGCAGCCTGCACTGCAGAGATTATATGGCTCACAGGATTGTTCAAGGAAACGGGAGTAAAGATCCAGCAACCAGTTGAACTAATGTGTGATAGTAAGGCTGCTATTCAAATTGCTGCTAATCCTATATTTCATGAAAGAACAAAACACATTGATATTGATTGCCACTTTGTGAGAGAAAAGATCAATCAAAAGCTAATCAAGACAAATCATGTATCAACTAAAGACCAACTGGCTGATTTTGACAAAGGGACTGGGAAGGACAGCTCATGAACATTTGCTCAGCAAGCTTGGACTTAAGAACCTCTTCAAGCCATCAGCTTGAGGGGGAGTGTTGAGGAGGTTATTAGTCCAAATTAGTTAGGTGTAATTAGTTAGTTAAGATGGTGGTTAATAGGTTGTTAAGAAGATATTAGTAGTTAGTTACATTGACAGCTGTCAATGTAACTAACCAATATATAAGGCCCTCTGTATTCATTTCTATATACACAGAAATACAAACGATTGCTTCTGTTTCTCTCATTCTCTGTGCTCTCCTTCTTCTTCCATTTCTGGTTTCCTAGCTTATCAAGGCTTCTATATTGAAGCTCACAATATCCTCTATAATTGCATGCGGTATATTTCATATTCTAAATTATACTCAACGATGACATAATTGTTTACACTTATTAATACTTCACACTTCATATAAAAGTATTAAATGTAAACGTGGCTGAATTTTCTTAATATAATTTCAGCAACCGAGACGAAATCTTAGGTTAAAGTATTGACTCATAAAAATAAATATGCTAAAAGACCAAAAAAACCATATGAGATTTCAGTTTCATTTCAATCTTTAATGCAAAATGTATTTTATTTTATAAATTAAAATTCTCGATAAAATTTAAATTATCATAATCCAAAAACAAAATTTTCATATGCATTCAAATGATTTTAGTTAATAGAACAAGATGCAAGAGAAATTAAGCATCAAATTTTTAAAATTTTGAAGAAAAGAGAATAAAATTTGAAAGGAAAAAATTTAAAATAAACCTTGTTCATTTGTGTGACTACAAATTATTTTACTAAATCAAAAAAAATTTTAATCATAGAAAAGTAATTTTTTTCGAATAGTCGAAAAAGAAAATGTCACACAATATACTGAAGTACACAAAGATCCTGTAGTGCCCATTGCCCAATGGTTCAGGTAGTCTTTAATCCCAAAAACATTTGTGGGTTTCGAATCCTCATTGTGAATTGATTTTTGCAAAAGGGAAAAAATAGCATATGTTGGTACCAATAATATATGCTTCCATCGAGGAGAACAAATCAACCTCCCGCCGATGGCAGCATAGACTCCGTTAGGTGTATATGGCACATTTAATACTAGTTTTTGTGAACGTGCATTACACACATTTAACTTAAAATATTTGATATTAAATTTGTAAATGATAAAAGTGTTAACAAAAAGAACAAAAGATTATAAAAATAATATTATTAAAATGTAGTAATCCCGTTGAGCACAAAATTATATGCCCAATAAATTGAATTCAATTGAGAAAATAATGGAGCTATAATTGATAAACCTATAGCAGAAAAAGAGGAAAGATGAGAAATATTTCTACTAACATGTACAGAGATACTAAAGATTCTTTTTCCAATATTAATAATAAGAACACGGGCAGTTTTCAAAAATAACAAGTTTGGGGATAAAAATTACATGCCCTACCGAATTCATTGAAAAATACCATATAAAATACCAACTTTATTTACAAATTTAGGAGAGAGAGTGTTTTGAGTATGATTATTATGGTGTGTGGTGTGATATAATAGTGTTGGAAAATGAAAAAGAGTGTGTTTTTTTTGGTATTTTGATAAATAAATTTTAAAGTGTAATTTATGGGGTGAAAGTTGTATATTTGCTTAAAAAAACACAAAAATTTAAATGAATTTTTTATTCAACACATACAACCAGATATTATGCACCAAAACATATTAAGTTGTTATAGGGACAAATGTGTACATGAAAGATAGAGAGTGAATGTGTTTAATGACAAAACTAAAAGGATTAATCACTAAAACATATTAAGTTGTTAAAAATTATAGGTTATAACATTTTAATTAAAGTAATTGCAGGTGCCAACTAAGCATCTCTACAGCTCTACAAAGGTCTACTTCTGCTTATATGACATGGAAAAAGTTTACTCAAATAAATCATACTTGTTAAGAGTATGTAAAGATAACATAATAAAAAGATGCATTTACATAGATGATACTTATTATAGAAGCTTATAACGTCTCTCATGTGGGGGACATTATCATAATAAACAGTCAACAAATAAAGTGCTACAAAGCTACTTTTATTGGTCCATGATCAATCAAGATGCATACAATTTTGTGAAAACACGCAATCAATGTGAGATTTAAAGCAATATTAAAAAAAAAAGCGTAAACTACCCCTCATCCTGTCATAGAGATAAAACTATTTGATTTATGGAGCATCAATCTCATGGGGCCATTTGTAATTCTTTCAGGAAGAGAAATATTTTAGTGGTCATGAATTATGTATCAAAATGGACAAAAGTTGTTACATTACCCAATAATAAACATAAAACTGCCATATCTGAAGAGGAATATTTTTGGCAAGTTTGTAACCATATGTACAATCATTAGTGATGGAGATTTACATTTCTGTGGTCTTGTTTCAAAAGTATAGAGTAAAACACAGGATTGCCATTTATAATCACCAACGAACACGTGAGTTGTAACACCTCAATACAGCCTAAATATAGATCTGCAACATTTTTGGGCTCTACAAGAGGTGTTTATGTGTCATAGATGGAAATATGGTTCATAGAAGTCATTCATAGAAGGGCTTTAGAAATCAGAGTGCCTGTGATTTATGAGCATGTTTATGGCTCATACAAGCTTTTATAGGTCGTAGATATGGTTCATAGATCGACTTCAGAAATTTAAGAGTTTACCTTAAATAGGATGAGAGAGATTTACACATCATGATTTGTTTTATGGGTCATTGATAGGCCTTGCAAATTAAAGTTTTAAAACCTTAAAAACTCTGCCATGACCTGACTTTTACAAACCAATAGTATGAGTCATAGTTTGAACCATAGACCATGAAATTGGCTCGTAGTAGAAATTTTAGGAACGTAGACTTCTTTAAGACTTCTAGGATAGACTTCTACAATCCATAGATGAAACTATTGTTAGTAGAAAACATCCATAGATGACTTCCAATAGTTTTTAGTTAGGACCTTTCTAGTTCTATTTTTAATTCTTTTAATCTCTATACTATGTCATTTTAGACTACTCTAAGTGAGATTAAGTGATTCTTATCATTCTAAATTTCATGTTCACACAAGAAGATACACCTAAATTACACCTCAATTAAGAAGTATAAGTGCCCACTATCAAATATAGAACTCAACTAGAATAGAAGTTGATCCCCATCATAAATGCAGGGACGCATATATACTAGCATTACAATTAATTGTAGTAATTTTTTCTAGAAAATACAAACACATAAAGTAAAGGGGGATGGCGAGATTATAGTTCTAACCAAGTAATTATTAATAAAATTACGGATATAGAGGAAGGAAACTTAGAGTTCATTTAATATATTTGAAATACCAGGATTGTGTTCCCCATGTACTAATAGAAATATGCCTATGGCAACGGTTCCATTTCTGTTGCTTTAGATAGAATTTCTGTTGCCATAAATCTGTTGCAGCGGTTTTAGTGACCCTCCCAATAGGTCGCGTAACCATAGATCTATAGCGACAGATTTATGGCAATGAAAATTCTATCTACAACAACAGAACATTGCAACGTTACTAAAACTGTTGCAATAGACACTCCTATTGCAACGGTTTCCACTTCCAACCTATGGCAATGGTTCTTACATCCTATTGAGATGATTCTCAAACTGTTCTTATAAAATTTCTGCAACACTTGTTTTATTATTGCAACAGTTATCACATTCAGGTATAGCAACGGTTCTCACGCTTATTGGGACGTTTTCATAAATCGTTCCTATAATGTCTTATGCAACAGTTATTCTATACATCAATTGTAACAATTTTCTCTTGTTATTGCAATGGTTTTATTAGACTATTGGAACAGTTTTCTTCATCATAATGTGTCAACTATAGGCAAAAATATCACATAAATATAACATACATTCAATATATATTTCAATTAGAAGAAACTGTGTTTAATCAAATACAATCTAAGCTAGATTCAAGGTCATGCAATATCCATTAAAGCAAAATACATAATATGTTTTACTATTCAAGCGGTCAAGCACAAGTTTTCGAAGTCCAAAAATAACAAAAGACTTCTAGATAATTAATACTTGTTAAGTTCCAAAAATATCAATTCAAGTCTCCCTAGGGACCAACACCTTCATTGTTTTCATCTCTTTGTTCACCTTCATTGCCTACAAATGATAATAAAAAATGAATTAGCAAATTTCTAGGAAAAATTTAATATAAATGAAAAAAGATCAAAATTATCATTAAATTTGGAAAAGAAAAATAAAAACACCCTCTAATATATCATACAAAAATAAGGAGGATAATATTTTGAACACATGTCTATGTTTCGTGCTTCTCTTGTGCATAACACTTCAACAATTACACATGAAACAAGAGGTAGAATGTAGGTGTATGAACATAGTCATTCAATTAATGTTACTGCCCACAGGTAAAAAGAAATACAAAGTATTGAAAATCAACATAATACAGGTGTAAAACATTCTTGGAATAATGATACTCGATCTGGTGTAGTAGGTGATTTTTCATGCTTAATAATCTTCTGCACATTTTTGTCTGTGGAATTGAGAAATGTGATTATGCTTTGGTTACTTGCTTAGCAGGAAGGAAAGGTTGGATTAAGACAGCTACAAGAATGATTTAGGCTTTGCGGATAACTATTAATGATGAACTCAAGACTTTGGAGGATTCCATCTGTGCTTGTTTCGAGTCTCTCAGTTCTGGTAGAAGGCTTGTCGTGATTTCATTTCACAGTTTGGAGGACAGAATAGTAAAGCAGGCATTTTTCAATATTATGAATTGCAGTGAAGTTGATGGGGGTGGGGTTGAAGATGAAGAAGAGAAGCGCTTACGTGAGTTGAGGAAAATTAATTTGGATATTGTTAAAGAAGAAGCATGGATTAAACAGGTGGTACAGGGACAAAGTGCATCTATTCTTACAAAAAGACCCATAACACCATCTGAAAAGGAGGAAACATTGAACCATCTATACTACCTATTGACCTTGAATTGTTTGTGTTGAATGTGTTGTACATACATGATTATCAGTGAACAAGTGGAACTTCCAAATATCTTTACGGGTATTTGGAATCCACCATGGGAGTTGATACAATAAAGAGAGCAAAAAAGACACACATGATACAAAATCCATATACTGAAATTACACATATTTCCAGAATAGGATAATTGGAGCTCGTTAAAACGAATACCTAACATTAGAAGAAAAATAAAAAGAAAAGAGGTACCATCAATAATTAATTGTGACTCTCATTTCCAAGTTATTAGAATAGATGAGTTCAAACAACAAGCTAAAAAGGGTTAAAACTCTTTAACTTTTGAGTATTTGGTAAAGTAGAGAAATCAGTTTTATGACAACTATAAGTAAAAGGAAGAAGAAGGAGAAGAAGAGGAGAAGGAGAAGGAGGAGGAAAAGGAGAAGGAGAAGGAGGAAGAGAATCGAGGTGTATATGCTAATCATGATTACTACTACTTGTAGCTAGCTGAGAGGTTTGTTGATTAGTTTGTGGTGCCGAAGTAGCTTCTCTAGGTGAAGGAACACACAATGTTGTTAGTATGTCTGCACTAATTAATCCTGCATGTTGAAGTTGTGCAATTATAATTGCAGTAACATCTTGCTGAATAGTTTTCCTATGTTCCTCCATTTTTTGTATCTTTTCTTGTATTTGTCGCACTGCATCATTTGTGGTATTTAAAACTTGTTTAGAATTGCCTGCTTTTCTTTTCAACAAACTCTTTGTAACCCCCCGTCCGTATAATCGTAGACGTCCTGGATGTTCTGGTCCCATGACAGAAGAAAATGCATCACTAGACTCACTATCATCGATACTTTGTTGTTTTTCAAATTCATCCATTGCAGCCTAATAAAGAGATTCAGTAAAAAAAATTGAAGTAAACATAAGTTAAGAAGGAATAAAAAATTTAAAAAGAGACTACAAGTCGATAATATTCTTACGATTTTAGTAATGGTGTCTTCGTTTGAGTCTTTGTATATATGAATGTCCAAGGCGTCTTGTTCTTGTGACAACAAGTAGCTCTTTAAGTGATACAACACTTTCCTTTTTTTTCTCCTTGTCACATACAAAAATAGTATCAAATATCTATTTAAAAATAATAAATTAACATTTGATAAAGAAGCAGAAAACACACATGTCACGGTCCGGGAGGGTACCTTTGGCGTGGCCGGCATCCAGAGACTATTGCTAGTCCCCAAACGAACCACTTAGCCTCATTACATCATTCAATCAAATAACTCTACTGAATAACGAAAAATATAAGTAAGTAATGGACACATCTCATCTAAAATCTCAAAAGAATATATAAAATAATGAAGGCTAGTAGAATGAACTAGCTCACAATCTCAACATCAATGCTCGACCATTGTCTATGAAGCCTCTATCACTAATCATGTGGTGCCAATGATAGATCCATGGCTACCTAAATCAAAATAAAAGAAATAGTCCAATCTAACTCTAAAGCATGATGTAATAAAAGTAGTGGATCCTCCGGAGTAGGGGAGGCTCACCCATTTAACTTCGAATCTCAGATCTTTAACGGAGCGCCAGTTGATAAACTCTAGTACGTGCCTCTGCATCATAAAATGATGCAGTCCAGAGTGGACATCAGTACTTGGAATGTACTGGTATGTAAAATAGCTGAGTGAAACAGAAATCGGTAGAAAAATATGAAAACAACATCAACTCAAAATAAACATCAAATCACATCAAATAGTCAAATGTCCATCTATGAAAGAATAAAGAGTAGGCAAATGACACATTAATAACTCAAACTCATCAATAGTCTCAGACTCATCTCAAAGCTCATCTCAGAGGAGCTCACCTCCTCTCATCTCATCTCAAAACTCATCTCAGAGGAGCTCACCTCCTCTCATCTCATCTAAAAACTCATCTCAGAGGAGCTCACCCCCTCTCATCTCATCTAGACTCGGAGTAAGGTAAGAAATTTATGGGATTTTGTCTTATCTGACAACACTCACTTATGAGCCAGTGAATGTACAACAATCACCCTGATGTTGCCATAGTGGTTCCAAACTTGCCAGGTAGGGAATGATAAAAACCATATCAGCTCACGCAATATGGAGTCAAAACTCAATAAGTCCTCTATTGTTTCAGGGACTATAAGGTAAGGACCTGTCCAACTTTAATGGACTTAATCCATAGAATGAGAACCTGTCCGACTCTAATGGACTTAGCCCTCTAGTGAGAGCTGGTCCGACTTTACAAACTTAGCCCTCAGGATAGGGACTTGTCCGACTCTAACGGACTTAGTCCACTCCTATGTTTGACGACGTAGTTAATGAGTTCGAGTGTGACTCACTCTTACCCATTTTGGTGCTCGATACTCCTCTTGACTCAATGCTCATAAAACCTCCATCTCAATTCTCAACCAATCTCATAAGGGCTCACTCCTCGTCAACGACCGGTATCTCATAGGGACTTTAGTCCTTTCATCAATCATCTCATAGGGACTTTAATCCTTTCATCAATCATCTCATAGGGACTTTAACCCTCTCATCAATATTCTCATCAATGACTTAAGATTGTATAACAATTATTAGGAAACAAGTGAATAGACACATCGGTAGAGTTCATTTATAGGGACTCATAAAACAGACAAAATTTCATCAACTCGTCATCAAAATCAACAATCTCAACTCAAGGCTCTAGACTCAATTCTCAAGTGCATTATGCATGCTTTTCAAATTATTCATCAAAATTTCATCAACTCATCATCACAATCAACAATCTCAACTCAAGGCTCTAGACTCAATCCTCAAGTGCATTATGCATGCTTTTCAAATTAGTCATGGAGGGTTATGCAATTTCTCATGAAAATATTCAATTCAAGAAAATAATTTGTATGATGATCATCAACATAGAAAAATATGTAATTTCAAATCAATTTTTCAAGAAAAACCCTCAATGATTCATGCATGTAGACTCTTCAACTATCAACTCATTTATGACCTCTATGGGGCACATGAGAGAACAATATCATGTTTTAGTTTAGCCTTACATACCCGGAAAGATGATAGTACAATCGAAATTTGATGAATTACTAGCCTTCTTGGAGAAAATCCTCGATCTCGATAGTTGTTTTAGAGTGGAAGAACTTGGAAAGACATTGCTTGAAGGGATTATCTTTGATTCTTGAATTCTTGACTTAGAATCTTTAGAGTTCTTGATAAAGAACCCTAATTCTTGAAAAAGAAGAATCAAGGATTCCCTTTTTAGAATTCTTGAATTCGTTTTCTTGAAACCCTAGGTTATGATTTAAGACTCTATTAGAGATTCATGAATAGATAAAGAAATTTGGGTTGGATAGATTGCAATTCATGAATAGTAGCTTACCTAGATGATGAATATTGGAAGCTATCCTTAACTTGATGATTTTCTTGATGATTCTTGAGCGTTTATGTTTAGTAGAGAAGGAGAGGGTTTTAATTATGAAAACTGAAGTTTTATGCGTTTTAGGACCTTAAATAGACCCCCAAAGGCTTTAGGATAAAAGTACCCTCAAAATAAAATAAAAGGATGTCATTTAGCTTATCCAGTAACGGTTCGCGATAGGTCCACGACGTGGAGCTGTCGCGGATCTTTAGACAACTTTGTAGGTCTTCAGTAAAATAGTCATAACTTTCTACTTCAAACTCCGATTAAGGCGAGATAAGATGTGTTGGAAAGCTAATTCAAACATATTTAATTTGATATATTACGAGTCACCTAACTCATTATACTTTAGGAGATATTGTCACTTGAATTTGACTCTTCTATCAATTCATACGAAAACTTAGTCGGTAGAATTTCTTTGGACTCGACCTGATGTAAAAGATCCTTTATCATCTCCAATTCTATTCCCACTCTAGGAAATTGTCTTTAACATTTGTGCTCAATTAAGAATCATCAATTAAATCCTTTATTATATGAGACTCGATCTTAGCTTAGAAAAAAATTGAGGTGTTACAACACCAAATCATTGCGGACTAAAGCAAAGCTTCTTTTGCCAAATGTGTGTGGATTCTTCCACTTTTTCCTATTCTTCTTATTGGTTTCAGCAATTTATACAAATAAATAAATCAACAAAAATACATCATTTAAATACCTGAGTGAACATATAAACCTTCACCTTAAATGACATGCTTGTCCATCAAACGAAGAGGAAAAAAACAAAAGAAGTGGCCAGAACTCCTATCTATTTGGTTGGAAGGTTTGCAACAGAGAGGAGAGCATAAGAGTGTAAAACAAAGAAAAGAAGAAAAACAAGCTGGTAGCAACATGGATATAATAGTAGAAAAAAGACAAAGCAAATTCCAATAGCCATATTGCAATACAGAAGAGAGACTGAGATTCAAACCTTAAATTACCTTGTATTTATCCGAGCCTTATATTTAAAGAGTTCCTTCAATTGACATTCTGGAACATAAGGAGGCCTTTTTACCTTACAACATCATCACTAGCACCTGGTTTGTAACACAACATCTTCAAATTATATTTATGCTATCTCCAAGTAGATCGAATTACTGCTAAAGCCCATTCTTTCGCAGCATCAGGGATATCATACTTCTCCTACATATAATTTTATTAGGTTAGTAAAATACGTAAAATAATTTCAACAAGTACTTAATGTTAGTAACTTCAAACCTGAGTATATGTCCATAATCATCTTTGTGTCCATATACCTCCAATTTAATATGTCGAGAGGACAAAGGGTCGCATTCCTCGCCAATGTACCAAGAAAGCTACTTAATTCTACAACAACATCCTTAGTTGGACCAACAGGTTGATTCATGTCATTCAACAGGATCAATTTACGCTCAAGTCTCCTATGTATGACGCTCATTTGTGTTGTGCCTCTCATATCTTTTTGAATAGAAGGGTCTGAAGCTATATAAGAACACAATTAATCAGAAGTCATAACTGATTTTAATAAGTTCCTAAGCTATGTGTACCTTGTTCATTTTGTTGGAGAGTGCTTGTAGAATCCATTTGCGCCTACTCCTCTTTAGTTGGTTGCTCTTCTACAGGGTGTTCTTCTACACATTTTTCATTTGCTACAGCCTGTGGTGCTCCTCGTTGTTGTTTTGCAATTGGAAGTTCTTTCTCAATTAACTTCAGCCGATTCTTTTTCTCTAACCACACAACTTTTAGAGTTTCTTATGTTGTTGAAAATGATCGTCTTTGTTTTACCAAGGACGATAAAGTTCCAGGTTTAGCATATGCCTTTTTCTTTGTAATTTTTGTGCTTTTTGAATGCCCTTGTTGACTCATGACTATCAAAATCTGTATAAATTTAGAAGTGAAAAAGTTAGAAATGTTGGAATAAAATAAATTACTAAATCTGAACGTAATCGTTTTAAATTATCAAAGCTCTCCAAATTTTTATTTTAGGTAGACTGCCTGAAACTTTTGTACATTGTTAGCTGGTAGATAATTAGAAAACACATGAACATTATATGTAGTCAAGGAAGGAAAGACTTGTTTGATACCATATAGTGCTAAGACTTGAGAACTGTGGCGACTAATCAGATAAAAATTAACAATAAGTGATCTTTCAGACCACATTAGACATATGCCTCACAACTAAGTCATCCAACACAATATATGTGATAACCTCCTTCACTAAACCTCTATCGAACGATACTGATGTATTCCCTATGGCAGGTGGGATATAGCTCACTTGCTTGCTCATAGATACACAACCCAAAGGACAAGTCAATCGAGTATCCTTAACCAATTCAAAGATAACATAAACCACAAATTTAATTTTTAGAATGATAAAGAAGAAAAAGATAGAGCTAGAAAGAACCTGATACTTTGTGGCTTTGTAGTGTAGTGAAAGGATCCTCGTAGGAATTGCAAGAAAATATGTAGCACTGAAAATAAGTATAAGAAAGAAAGACTTAGCAAGTAGCTAACCAACACAAGTGTAAAAAACTAAAAAACTTTAGTTTCGCACCATATTTTATAAGAAAAATAGAGCTATAAGGAAATAATTCTTTGAGAAGGACACTTATTACTCACTATAGAAAACAATGAATAGTATAAATTTGAACAAGCTCAAAATATTCTTCATCAATCATCTGCCTCCGTCCAATTCCAATCGGTATCATCGAGGTTATCCTCCTCTTCTGATGTTTCTGTAGATATATCATTTGAACATTCTGCAAAAGAGGGAATATCAATGATATCAGCAGGTAGATCTTCTCTCAACCATCTAACATCACCATCTAGAAACGTATTTGATGAACCAATGTCATCATTAGGCTCCCTCCAAAATGCTTGTTCAATATTCAAATAGTCCTCTTCCTCCAAATCATACAAATCAACATGATAATTTTTTATTGCATAATAAACCTCTTTCTCAATCAAATCTTCCATATAAAAAATTGGATATACTTGAGATGCTAGTACAAATGGATCATTTGTGGAGCATAATTTATTAAAGTAAACTCGACTCAACCCATATTCATCGACTTCATTTTGAAACCAATCACATCTAAATAGCACAGCACTAAAGCAACCATAATAATCAACCTCAATGATATCCTGTAACTCCATAGTAGGTAACCATTCCATCAATGGGATTTTGGTCTCTTGCACTAGCAAAACTATCTTCTGTTGCTGACAAAGTCACTCAACTATTTTGAGTCTTGTATGGAGCATCTCATTTCATTGTATAATCGATATCCATTGATGAAGTACCTAGTATGTCTTTTGGCTATTTTATTAGGCCCTCTGGCCAACCATCTCAAATAGTCAGGCATTTTAATATGTTTAACTTTCTCTTGCAACCAATTGGCGAATTCTCGACTGTGAATTTGTGCTTTTGCCCATGCATTTCCTCTAGCATTACTATCAATTAAATTCTTATGTTCCCTGTAAACATCTATGTCAAAACTTTTAGTTGATTATAATTAAAAATTAAAAACACATGAATGTAAAATATCAAAGAATATTTAAAATATTAGATAATTATTTTATCATACTTGATAAATGCCTCTACTTGCTCATCTCCAGTATTGAATAAAGCATATAGATGGGCTTCAGACCAATGATCAATATCCATCTCAAAAGTCTTGCCTCTCATTTTTCTCTCACTTCCAATTGGATGACCTATCTTAAGAAACATATGCGAAATATCACCTCCCTCTATTTGAATGTCCTCATCATCATCCATTTGGTATCTACTGAAAATAGGTAGGTACCTCAAATAAAAAGTCAAACAATCATCAGCCTTAACACCCTCTGCTATGCATCCTTCTGAATTCGATCGATTACGAACCAACCCCTTGTACTTGCATATGTTTCTCTTAGAAGAATATATCCAACGTAAATAAATGGGACCTCCAGGCTTAATTTCATTTACCAAATGAATAGACAAATGTATCATTATATCAAAAAACTTGGAGGAAATATCTTTTCAAGAACACATACTATCTCTGTGATTTCAACTTGCAATTTATCAAGATCACTTCTTCTTATAACCTTAATACATATGGCTCTATAAAAATTTCCCAACCTAATCAAGGCCATTGATACTTTTTTAGGTAACACTTTTCTAACTGCAATCTGGAGCAAATACTCCATTATGACATGAGCATCATGGCTCTTATATCCTAATACTTTTATCTCTTATACTAGTACACGATCTGATATATTTGAGGCAAACCCTTTTGGTAATTTGGCATTTTTTAAAACAGTGCAAAACAATCTTTTCTCCTCTGGTTTCATTGAGAAACAAGCTTTAGCCAAATAAACTTTTCCAGTATTATTATCCTATTTTTGGTTGAAGCTCCTTTCGTATACCCATCTTTTTCAAGTCATAGCGAGAATTTATATGATCTTTGGACTTCCCAAATATATCCAATAAAGTCCCATGTAAACTATCACACATATTAGTTTCTATATGCATCATATCAAGATTATGCCTTAGTTTGTTATGTTTCTTATAAGGCAATCCAAAAAATATGCATATTTTCTTCCACCGGCCATCATTCTTGCGAGATCTTTTCTTTTGACCCTTTCCAAAGACATTATTAAATTTAGATAGCTCTTCAAGAATATTTATACCAGACAATGGAGTTGGTGCGGTTGTATGATCCTCGTTACCATCAAATGATTACTTATCTCTTCGAAATGGATGAACTAGAGGCAAAATTGCTCAATGACCTAAGTAACGCATCTTAGGACTATGATTAAGGTATTGAGAGCAAGTACCATACTTACATGTGGGGCATGCCCATCTTCCCTTGGTGCTCCATCCCGAAAGTATTGCTAGTGCAGGAAAATCACTAATTATCCCTAATAAAGCAGCACGTAATGAAAATATTTGATTAGTTACAACATCAAATGTTTTCCCTCCCACTTCCCATAGTTCATCCAACTCCGCAACTAGTGGTTGAAGGTACACATCTATATCCTTTCCTGGAGATGATGGACCTGGGATGATCATTGACAACATTATATATTCTGGTTTCATGCAAATCTATGGTGATAAATTATAATTGATTAACATCACGAGCCATGTGCTATGAGAAATGCTCATAGTTCAAAATAGATTGAAACCATCACTTGAAAGACCCAATCTAACATTACAAGTATCTTTAGAGAAGTCTGGGTGTAAGGAATCAAAATGCTTCCAAGCTTCTCCATCAGTAGGATATCTTAGATTCCTATCATTGAGTAGTTCAGTAGCATGCCATCTAATAGCTACTGATGTTTTAGAACATATGAATATCCTCTGAAGCCTAGGCTTTAAAGGGAAGTACGTTAAAATCTTTGCTGGAATTTTAGTGTTCTCATTGGTCAATTGATCACGAACATTCTTCTATCTAGAAGAACCACACACAGAGCAATTATTTGTATTTGCATTATCTTTTCAAAATAGCATACAATCATTAGGGCAAGCATGAATTGTTTCATAATGAAGACCTAAGTCATTTGTCACCTTATTTGCCTTGTTAAAAGGCTTGGGTATATGAGCAAATGGAAATGCTTCTTTTAACAAGTCTGAAAAGGCGATATTACTCGACCCGTGAACGCATTTAAACAAGAACATTCGAATGGTGAAACTCAGCTTAGAAAAGGTCTTGCACTCCAGATACAACTCTTGTTTTCCTTTCTCAACTAAGTTAAAAAATCTCTTTGCATCTTCAGATGGTCCCTCTGTTACTCCTTCATGTCTTTTGTGATCTTCGATATTTCTAAAGGTATCACGAAGTAGACCATCAATGTCATCATTCATGTTCGATCTTTCATCATCATTCCATGGATGTGACTTAGCATTTGAGGAAAGTCCTTCGCCATGGAAAATTCAGTTGGTGTGTCCACCACGAGCAAACCCAAAAGCAATCAAGTGATTCTCCACTACACTTTGATAATGCCAATAGCGATTAAAACATTTTTTATAAGGACATAAAATTTCATTTCCTTGGCAAGCTTGTTCAAATGCTTTATCAAGAAAAGCATTCACTCCACGTCCATACTCATCGGTGTATCTTGGAAGAGTCATCCAACTTTTAACAATAATATCCATTGGATATCCTATGTGACATAAGTAAAATATATATTAATATTTAAATAGCAATATCATAGTATTAAAATAATCTAATTTCAACTATGTCTTAAAATTATACCATCCAACATAGTACAAAAATATTAAAGTAGAAAAAAATATGCATATGTAAACCAAACCATCAAGTTGATAACGTTTCATGTTTAGGAGTATAATTAATAAGAAAGGATATTTGTGTTCTCTATAAGCTAATTTAGGCTAAAGGATCTCATAACAATGCAAAGTACCACTATGGTACAGTACGTCCATTTTCACAAGTTATAGTTGTTAGGAGAGAAGCTCAAACTACTTAGTGATGACTAATAAAAAGTAAAAAAATAACTAATATATGACATTTAAGCTAAGAAATACAACATACATAGAGTAGTAGAAGAAACTAATTATAATTAAATATAATCCAAGGTAAAGAAATAATCACTAAAGTAAAATAGACAATACTTTTTTTTATCACTAGAGAGGTATAAATACAAAAAGACTTGTAGCAGTGGTTTCATTGTTTTACCACTAGAACAAAAAGACTTGTACAACACATGTTAAGATTTAAAAATGCCAACCCAATCCTCCTAATAGTAAGGGAATTAAGGAAAAGGAGAAACACCTTGAAACATGGAGAGAATATGTCCACTAACATGTTGACATATCAGATCATGCGCACACCGGTTTTATTCATAACACGAGGGAGGAGGAATTGAAGATATGTTCCTTACAATTGGAGTATAACAATTGAGGATCTATACAACTACAATCCCAAAGTCAAGGTAAACAAAGTCATTTGGAAACTATTTGACACTGGACGGGTTAAAGTTAACACTGATGGAGCATCTAAAGGAAACCCAAAGAGTAGTTCTTGGGTTTTCTATATAAGAGATACAAAAGGGGATGTACTACAGGCATTAGCTAAGGATATTGAAGAGTTATTTGTACTAATACATAAGCAGAGGCAATGGCTATTTTACATGCTTTAAAGTGCATAGAGACAACACATTTTGACTTCCTAGCTAGATTGTTTCTTCAACAAAAGATAAAGGCTACATGTGTTAAACTTGACAAAATAGTACTAACATTATAGCTATCTGTTTGTCTAATATTTTGAAGAGTTGTCTGGGCAAAGAGTGACTAATTGAATTGGTCAAATCATATCATATGTTTACTTGATATCAGATATTACAAGTTCAAAACTGAATTATATGTTGTTATATTCAATTGAAATACAATAGTAAGTCGAAAGTTGTGAAGAAGCAGCCCTGGACACTACACTAGATTAGAGTACCTAATATCTAAATTAGCTTCTAAACAGTAAGCCTAAAAATAGAAATTTTCATTACTAAAAATAATGTGGATATTCAGCTAACACATAATTTTCACAATAACCTTCACTAAATCAGAGGTAGAAACTTCATAACATATATATCAAATCGAAGACATAAAATAGGATAAAATAATATCTATTTAATAGAAACCCACTTGTGTATTCTAAAAACCCTTCAATAGAATTAAAAATTTTAATGAGAGAAAGCTCTTTTAGAAATTCTTCATAGGAATTGATAAAAATCTAAAGATAAAGGAACTTAAGTATATACAACATCATACCTGAAGATAAAGCTGCAACAAAACCCCAAAATTAATTAGCTTTTTGAAGATGTACGACCCGTCACTTTTACCGGATAGAATCACAAGAACTATAGATGAGCAAAGAGAAACTGCAGATAAAGAAAATAATGGGAATATTCAGCTTTGATATTCAGAAGATGCACTCTTTTCAGAGAGAAACTATAGATAAAAATCAAAATCCCTCACTAGAGAAAAGCCTAAAACTCCAAAGCCTAAAACTACAAGAACTTCCCCTCACTGGAGCGATGCTAAATCAAAGAAAAGTTCTCAAGAACTTTTCGTCACATGCAAAACTCTTTTCAGAGAGAAATTACAGCGAAAAGCCCAAAACCCTCATTGTAATGTTGTAGAGAAAAGCTCTAGCTGAGAATTATTTTTTATCCCTAAAAACTGATTTAGCCACCTTATTAAATAAGTGGAGGGAAAATAATTTATTTGGGAAAACATATGGAGCCTTTTCACGGGTGTATTTCTTTTCACAAGAAGTGTTGTTGTAATATTAGGCTCGCAACGGTTTATAAATCTATTGCAAAAAGCACCTTTGTCATAATGATTTCAGGATAATGAACAGTTAATTTTAATAAGTATTGTATTAGGACCAAGAGTCTATTGCAACGGTTAAAACTGTTGCTATAGACTATTTATGGCAACAGTTTTTAAACTGTTGCAAAAACATTGTTGTCATAGGCCATATTACTAGTAGTGATGACGCGCTGCAACTCGTAAGCATATTGTATTAGGAACCATCTCTCAATATGTAGTATGTAAAATCTAATAATTTATGGACACATAAATGCTTCTTGGTCCTATCTGATGAATTTTACTCTTCACCTTTCGGTGTTAGAGCGTGAGCACAGCTGACTCTTATTTTATGATCTTAGATAGATATCCCTTTTGAGGCTCAACTTATTAGATGAATAAATTAGCATTTGAATTTTTGTTATTGTTGTCTTTTCCTAATCAATACCTTTTTTCGAGCAAGTATTGAATTTAGACTAGTCCTAAGGCGGGCCCTCATTTGGAAAATAGTTAAAATAAAGAAAATAACAATACATGCATTCACATTGATTGATAGTTACATTATACTTAACCCAAGTTGTTACTTTGTCATGGTTCCCACAACTCAGTTGTGGTATTTAGCTATTTATGTCATTTGAATAATCCTAGGAATAGATGTATAATTCATACAAAGTTACTTATGGTATTTAAATAACCAAAATACGATTCAAAAAAAATAAATGAAATATTTGAAATTATCCTTAAAAGTATTATTCAAACTCGTTCGAAAGTCTTCACAAAGTGTTCTCCTATTTTTTAGATTGTGTATCATCATAAAAAACCTAATATGTACTATTTATATACATAAAAATAAATTCCTAGTTTAAATGGAAATCTGAAGTTGACGTGCATGCACAATGATCTTCACGGCTCATAGTCATCTTAATGGACTCCACAAAGGTTCATGAAGTTGCACTTAGTTGCATATTATTTTAGTTTTCATCTTCACAAGGCATCTTCATGATTCATCAAATTCACCAAGGCCCATTAATTTGTTCCTAGACCTTTATCCTTCAATCACTTTATCACTCATTATGGCTACCACCACGGCCCATGAAAGTCTTCACAACTCATATAGTGGCATGTGGTGGTCGCCTTAAAATATTTTAGCATACCTTTTCTTGCTACATCATGCGCTATATAGGGGTATGTGGCCCCTATTTTACCATGTCTCATATAGGGGTATGCGGCCCAGCACTTTAGCAACGTTTTCAATTTCTTTGTTTTTTTTACTACTCTGTCACCTGCTTCCCTGAACATGTGATGGAAACGTAGGCTTTCATTGTGTGTAGGGGATTAGGTCCCTCATCAAAATAGTAATGAACAGAAACAACAAAAACACTAAAAGTAGCAAAGTAAGACAAAACAAGCTGTTTTACATGGAAACCTCCTTGCTCAAGAAAGGAGAAAACTACGACCTATACTCATAGGATTTCAACTCAACTCCATTAATCTTTAAGGGAGAAAAGATTTTGATTACAATCTCTTGCAGCCAAGGAACCTAACTCTAGATCCCTTCCCCCTCATTGTGATAACTCTACCACAGATACGAGCCATCTAAGTAGCTACTCCGCTTCCCACTAAATTGACTAACTCTAGCCAACTTAGACTTCAACACTCACCATATCTAACTTTAGTAATAAAGACCAAGAGGCTTTCTTAAAATATCGGATCCCTCTATAGATTAGGAGTTGATTCACAAGATGAAAGAACTATTTTAGCACAACGAAGCACACAAAGTAAAATACAACTCTGATTTTGCTAAGTGTACTACTCGAGAGCCTCACCAAGAACACTCACTCAATGTATGTAAAAACCCTCAAGATTTCTTCTCAAGAATGGTTGGGAATATAAACCCAACACCATCACCATTTGGAGCAATTTTATTGGTTAGACAATTTCTACAGAGCATGCTAACGTGCATCAACAAGTAACACACTTGCAGGTGCACAATGTACTATTTGTCGGCTTGTGGCTTTCAGGATTTTAGCACATATGGGACTAGGTCCCTCATCTATTCTTTGTTCCCATCGTTTGTTAAATAATAAAAACATCATAACATCATTTCTCATCCTTTTTGATGATGACAAACCCATAAATTTGTCAAGCAATGACTTTCATGCCATTCAGCATTTTTCGACACAACATCACAAGATCCCTTATCATTAATATCACATCTTCAATTCAATTAGGTACCAGGTCTCTACATCAGTTCCCCAATCACCAACAAGCCAGTGCAATCAATTCTGAAAAACATTATCATTTTCCCCCTTTTGGCATCATAAATAAGAATGGATAGTAAACCCAAAATTGATGCAACACAAGCATATGGTAAGAAAAATGTCAAAATACATTACAATCATAACTTGAAAAAATCAATCATAGACAAAGAGATAAAACGTAAATAGAGCATTCCATGAAAACCACAATACCAATAGTCATTACAAACACCATGCAAAAGAGAACCAACATCATACAAGAGAAAAACAAACTGGAACCTAGGAAGCAGAGAAGGTTTTTTGGGTTAAGGAATAGACTACAAGAGTGAGCCTAGCATTTGACTTTAAATGATGGTTAGGTAGTTGGTCCTAGAGTCTAGCCACTTCAATTGACAAATCATTATATTTGGCCTTCAACTTCTCCAACTCATCAGAACCAGGTCTTTCTGTCTGTGCTACAGCCAGCTTAGCCTTTAATAAGGCTATTGTAATGATCTGGTTGGTTTTTTTAGCCTTATGTATGAAAATTATTGTTCTATCCTTTTTGTAAGTTGCTTTAGGCCTATTTTGAACTATTTCAATGGTTGAAACTAAAATCTTGAGTCTTAAAAGTTGAAAATATGAGTTTTGGTATTTTTGGAAGCTTATGTTATTGAAACAATAAGTTTTTGTACCATTCTGAGTTTTGAGTGTTGGATCGGAGATCCGTCAATTCCATCAGCTTCAAAACGTCAAAACTGAACTATGAGAAGTTATAGAACTAAATTTGAAATTAAAATGAGGATTTTAATCCCAAAGTTGTGATTTTAGTCATTTTTGGAACTAAAGTTTGACTTTAGTCAATATTCGGAGTTCAAAAGCTCGGATCAAAAGTCCGACAGTTTCAGTAGTTCCGGATGGTGCAACTAATGCTAGGAAAGGTCTCAGAATAATTTTGGAGATTCCAAGGGTAGTTTTAGTATTTTAGATTTTAAACTAGTTTTTTGAGTTGCATTGGTAAATGTGGCGAGGAGGGCTTGAAAATGATTTCTGATGATTCCATTGAGTCCGGATTGCTATTTCTTGTATGGATACATGTTTGGTTTCTAAAATTCTTATTCCGATTGAGTTCCAGGTGTCTATTTTGAGTAGGAAATTGGACTTAGCATTGCTGGTTTTTCTAATCTCTGGCGCAGGTGTAATTCCTTCTCCATGTTCATGGAGAAGCCCCATGTTCGCGGAGATTAAGTGAGCTTACTCCCCATATTTGCAGAGGACAGGTCTGCGTTCGCAGAGTGCTTGTGTGTATGAGTTACCCCCTTCCATTTACTCTCCATGTTCACGGGTTGGTCTCCGCAATTGCAGAGGTCATTTTGGCAGTCTACTATGCGTTCATGGGATCCGACCCACGTACACGAAGAATATTTTTAACTGAACAATATTAAAATTAAATTGGGAAACACCATTTTTACTCCATTTTCGAACATTCAAAGCTTTTGGGGCAATTTTTAAGGAAGATTTTTGAAGGAAAGTGTTAAGTAAGTGTTTTTAACACTATTCTTAGTATTTTTTGATGAGTTTTCTCTTGATTTCATATTTAATTTCATGATTTCAAAGTCTAAAATTGGGATTTTAGACATTGATTTTTCAAACTTTAAATGCTAATTTCTCATTCAATTTAAGCTTGCTTTTAACGAGATTTTCACCCATGAACTCCATGTTTTACGTGTAGAACTTGATGATAAAGTCAATTTTCAGATTTGGAAACTTCAGATTTTAGCCCCATATTTGATCATTTTATATAAGAACCCAACTATGAGAAGTATAAAAAATACAAGAAAATAAGTTTTGAAAATTTCTAATTGTCCGTTGTTATAAGGGTTTTTATGGGCCGCAAGTCATTGTAATTTCTGACTGTCCACTGGTATAAGGGTTTTTATGGGCCGTAAGTCATTGTATGACTTGTGAGTTGGCTCGTGGAACCTGGGGTAGACTTGATGAAATTGTGGATTTTCAGGACTCGACCTACGACTTATCAAAGGATCCGTAAAAAGACTTATGAGTCATAAGTTGTATGATGGATTTGGGGATCAAAGAATAGTTTCTGAAAGTTCAAAGGTGCCATCAGATGAAATCATTTCTACAGCTCGTAGACAGGACCACAGCATGTAAACGAGGTCTCGTGGTCTCATCAGACAAAATTTTAAAAGGGGTAGTTTTGACATTCCTCATTATTTAAAGCCTAAATTATATTTCCTTACCCCTTAAAGGACCCCTTATCAACAAAATATTTTTATGTCCCAAACACTCTCAAGCCTCCTCCAAGTTTTCAAGCAAGAAGGCCAAGCTAGGGTTTCAGTTTCTTAATCACCAAATCAGCATTTTCTTGATTAGATCACTAAGGTATGTGGGTTTTTATTGTGGGAACCCTCCACCCACAAGCTCATTCATTCTTTCTCTAAATTTGTTTCAAGCTATGGGTATTTATGAAGACTCTATGAACTCTTTTGCATGATATGATTTTGAAGGAACTTATGATGCTATTATGCTGGGTATTATTTTATTTTGTCTTTGTATAATATTATGAAATGATAAGTCATAGAAATATGTGATTTAGGATGAGGGTTTAATGATGCCCTAACTATGCTTTACTATGTCATGGTGGGTTATCTTGCATAATTTGAAAAAGGGTTTCTTTATTCTCCTCATGTACAAAGATGTTGATTTTGCATGATTTTGAGCATGTATGCATACTCACCATGTTTCACTAAATTATGTATGAAGCTTCTTATGTTGACAAAGGCCTTATGGTGAGATATGTGATTTACGAATGATATGAATTACAAAGGGCTATTATGTATGTTATGAATTATGAGACCGTTGTGAAAGCTACGAGAAGTTATGAAGCCCTTTCTTTGATATGGTGAAGCTTTAGTTTTGAAGAGTTACTCTATGATGATATTATTAAATATAATTCTTTGTATATTATGATAATAAGTATGATTTGAACTATTCCTTGGGATTGTGACCTACCATTGAGAGGACCTTTGTGGATAACCATTGTTCCATAACTATGTTGCCACCATAGATTTGTGAATTAGCTAATGGATCCATATAGATTAAGTTGCATGATTGACCAAAATGGGTGGTGTTCCCATACGACACATGTGAATCAAATACCAAAATGGGTGGTGTTCCAGTAAGGTTAGTTAGATATGTATACCGAAATCGGTGGTTTTCCTGTAATGTGATGATGAGACACTTTCCAAAAAAGGTGGAGTTCTCGTAAGATGGGTGTTTGGTTTACCCTTGAAAAGTAGATCACTCCTAGTCTAGTGTGGAGTGAAGATCGACATTCCAAGTATTAGCTCGCTTGGTTTTATATGTCGATTATGGTCCCTTCCCATCTATGTACGATATGTCATATCATCATGCATATTTTGACCATGATATTGATCATGCATTGCATGCTGAGCTTATATTCATTGATTATGATTATGCAGATTGTTTAATTGGGCTTATAATTTTTGTTGCATTTGTACCTAGCATACTTAGTATATTTCAAGTAATACTGCATATTTTTTCCCTAAATGATCTCACCATGTCGGAACAGGAGCTCGTTTTCATCCCTTTCCTCCACGCGACTAGACATTTCGATTGAAGATTGTTTGGTGAGTCCTCCACATTTGAGGACAAAATCCACTTACTTTCATGCTTGTTTAGACTCATTTATTTTTGGATACTCTTTTGAAGGTCAACCCGGGATATGTCTTCGCCCCGTTCCATTTGTGATTTAGAGATGTTGTTGGATATAATTATGTTACGTACGCTATGAGCTTGACTCTTATATTTTTTAATTATTGAAGAATCACTTAGTCTTTATCGCCCTTATGTGCTTGTTGTACATTGATGATGAGATGAAAGTCCCAAGTCCTTAATTGCCTCCATAGCGTGAGTCATACTTACCAGCCCCTTAGAAGTTATTTGCTATGTGATTCATTCTACTTCTCTTCCCCATAACATTCCCAAAGCGTGAGTCCAAAACCCCATTTCCCTAGGAAATTATGTGCTATGTATTTGTTACTTTTTCTTGCTTCCGCAAAATGAAGGATATACTATGTATGATTAAGAGGCTTATTTGGACCTCTCCAGGTTCCCATTCACCGTGTCACGTCTACGCCCTTGTCTTGGGTCGTGACATTTTACCCTAAGCCTAATTTATGCCAATATGGGTATCAAAATGCTCCTCCTGATGAGTAGTGTCTATTATTGATAGTGATTGATCAAATTGGGGGATCGTTTGTGGATTGAGGTTATTGAAAGCTTGTTCGAGTGCGATTTCGGCATTGAGGTAGGTCCTGCTAATCGTTTGGGACTGAATTTAAGTTATTGATCAAGTTCATGTGATAATTGTGAGGTTTAGGTGGATAATTGTATGATTGAATTGATGTGTTGGGATAATGACGGAAAAGTGATTCCGGTTGAGCTGAATTATGATATAGTTTCGATCCTATTGATGAATTGAGATGAAATATGATGGAATGATGATGACTTGAGATCAAATGTGACTAAATGAGACTTGTGACACTAATTGGGATGAAGTTAGGTTTGGTATTATTGATATGCTTGCATAATTGGGACAAGTAAGGTCTTGTATTATTGATATACTTGTATTGTTGGGATAAGTTAGGTCTGGTATCATTGATATTCTTGTGTTATTGGGATGAGTAAGGTCTAATATTATTGATATTCTGGCATATTTGAGATGAGTAAGGTCTGATATTATTGATACTCTTGACTATTGATATAATTATGATGATCTAAAACATGTTGACGGTTCGGGCATTAGCTGTAACGCTCGATATTATTCCTTAAGTACATATGATTATTATGAGTTTCATGCATTACATATGATTATTATGAGTTTCATGCATTACATATGATTATTATGAGTTTCATGCATCATATTCCTGTTTTAATATTATTCAACATGTTTACATGCCTATTTGGGTTGCACCATTGATTACGTCGATTGTTTGTTGCTTATGTCATCCCTTGCCTGTGTAGGAGGCAAGGGCATTATGTTGCACATTGGTACCACCACCTTTGTCACGACCTAAAACAGATCACGACTAAAGAAATATAAATAAAGAGGAAACCAACTCATAAATTATAAGAAATCTCCCAAAACTTAGAGTCATGAGTGAAAGAGCATCTAAATAGTGCGGAGGGTAAATACAACTGTCTCAAAATGATATACAAGACTGTCTCATAACATCTGGTAGAAAGTCTGAAAGAAAGCAATTAAGAGAGTCCCAAAGATCCACGGTGACTTGAAGTCTGAGCCTCACCAGAAGGATCAGGATGGATGTAGAAAACTCTAACAAAGAGTGAATCATCTACCCTGTGCGGGCCCCTGTGCACGATCTGTATGGTGGAAACAAAGAAGGGGTGAGTACAATGAAATGTATCCAGTAGGTTCAACCGACTAGGTAAGTGGAATTGAATACGTATGTAATAACGAAGTATCCTATCACTTGCATCAAAATGGTTAGTACACAATATAATAAAATCATGAATAATGGCAATTATAGATGGTAAACCGATACAAGGATATAATGCAATGCTAATGCAAGAATGCAATGGCGTCAGGGGCTATGTATGAGGTGAAATCACAACTGTCGTAGGGCCGTTGTACACATCTATCGAGCCGAAGCTACAATATAGAACTAGGGGCGTCGTAGGCCATGTACTAAGATATACATAATAAGGTGTCCCAGGCCATAACCACTGTCCCAATATGCATCACAGAATCTCAAATGATGTAAATGTTGTGATGAATGTGCATAACAATGCATCTAATCATGTATCAAATATGTGCATACCAATGCAATCAATCATATATAATATGTGTGCATATCAATGCAACCCAATGAAAAATAAGATCCATGCATACTGATGCACCTAATCTAGTATAAAATATGTGCATAACAATGCAACAATGGAGCATAAGATCTATGCACACCAATGCAGCTAGTCAACATAAGATAGGTGCATACCAATACAACAATAGATATTAACATTATACAGATATACCATGTCTCATATCATCACTAAGCATGAATAATCATATGTCATTGAAACAAACTCCACAAGTACCCCAAATGGGCTCATAACTCTTACACTGATCATACTTATCATCAATTAGTCACGGTATTAACCAAAAACTATTTCAAGCCTTATGTTATCATGATAATATTCCAGTTATATCTCAAAACACAAGATCTCATCTCAATCAATCAATAAGATTGCCATTTACTCAGTATTCGACATAACCAACCTCATATTCCATCATATTCAATCATATCATGATATCAGATCACAGTTCAATCTACATCTCACAATTATCATATAAACATGCTCAATTGCTCAAACCAAGTGCCAAAAAGGTTAGACGAACCTACCTCAATGCCGAAACTACACTCGAATATGGTTTCAATCAACTCAAACCTCTAATGTGTTCACAGATTGATCAACCACTATTAAAAAAAGATACTAGGCATCAAGAGGTGCATTTGGATACCCATATTGGCATATTTTAGGCTTAGGAGCAAAATGGTCAAAATTAGGGATAAAATTTGGAAGTCTCAAATCTAAAAATTGAGTTTGGGATCATGTTCTACTAAAAGAATTCATGGGTTAAATTCCCGTTAAAATTGAGCTTAAATTAAATGAGAAACCAATGGTTAAAGTTTGGAAGAACGTAGTCCAAAAACCCCAATTTTAGGTGATTAAATTCATGAAATCAAAGCTAAAATCAAGATAAAACTCATAGAAAATGCTTATTTTAGTGTTAAAAACACTTATCCAACACAATCTTTGAAAACCCTTCTTCAAAATTGCCTCGAAAAGCGTAGAGTTCAAAAATGGATTAAAAATGGTGTTTTCTGAATTAACAACTTTTCAGATACGTAAAGTGCTCCGCAAATGCAGAGCCGATCCTGTGATCGCAGAATGTAAAATTCCCAAGACCTCTGTGAATGCGGAGAAGAGAGTAATCCTGCACCCGAAACTCAGAAATTTAATCAAACTCGGAATAGGTATTCTGAACTCATCCAAAATTAGAATTTATTAAACTTTATATGTATCCTTACTAGAAACAGTGATCGGGACTCAACGAGATCATCAGAATTCAATTCCAAACTGTCCACAATATATTTATCAATGCAAGTCAATAAAACTAGTTTAAGACATCAAAATACCAAAATTACCCTCAAAACTCCAGTGATTATGATAATATCATTTTTAGCGTCAGTTTCACCATTCAGAACTATGGGAACTGTCGGAATTCCAATCTGAGCTTTCGAACTCTAAATGTTGACCAAAGTCAAACTTTGGTTCCAAAAATGACTAAAATTACAACTTGGGCCTAAAAACCTCATTTTAACTCCAAATTCAGGTCTGCAACTTCCTATAGTTCAATTTCAACATTCCAGAGCTAATGGAAATGATGGATCCTCAATCCAATCTCAGAAACTTAGAATGACAAAAAACTCACTTTTCAACAACTTAAGCTTTCAAAAAGACCAACACTCATATTTTCAAATTTTTGATTTCAATTCCAACCATTCAACTAGTTCAAAGTAAGCCTAAATCAACTTACGAAAGTGTAAAACAATAATTTTCATAGATAAAGCCAAAAATGACCAACCAGGTCATTACATCATTCACCACTAAAAAAAACGTTGGTCCTCGAGTCTAAGGAAAAAATAAGTGCCTGAAGCCTTAGAAAGGTCGAGATATCTGGCCTGCTTGTCAGGCTCCAACTCCCAAGTGGCCTCATCAATAGAACGGTGTTGCCACTGAACCTTCACAAAAGATATATCTTTGGATCTTAATCTCCGAACTTGCCTACCCAATATAGCTATAGGTTCCTCTTCAAAGATAAAATCTAGACCCAACTCAACAAAATCATAAGAAATCACATGGGACTTATCTGGAATATAGCGGCGGAGTATAGTGATGTTGCCAAGCTGCACCTCATTTTTGAAGGTTAAGACGGTCGTTGTCAAAATATATAACCTAACAGAGGATAAGGTCAATCCCATAGGGAGTAGGGTCGACTTAGAAAAATTTTAAGCAGTTTGAGTTGATTAACCTACTTATCTCCCCAAAGGGGAGGGGGTTTGTAAAACTATAGAGATAAATCCAAGACTAAGAGAAGTGTGAAATTAGTACGAAGAGTAACTCGGGTATTGTCTTCCCGATGATTCCCTAACTTGGTAATGCGAAGAGTAACTAGTGCATAACATGCAGAACGGTAATAAAGTTTACCAAATCCTTTGATCCAGGTGACAGGTAAATTTCACTATGTGATTTGATCCGTCCCCCCAAAGTGACATTACTAACCATTACCTATTGTTCCGGTACAACCTCTCCTTGATATGATTTGGTTGATTAGATGAGAAACATCAACTGAATCTTGTTAGTTAATCTCTTTTCCTATTCATTAATACCTTGATCCAGTCAATAACACTAGGCAATTTCTAATGTTGGATACTGTTAAAAAGCATTCAAACTGCAGAGAATTAATTAATACATACATGCACACTTTCCAAGAATTACAAATTATCTTATATTACCGTGTTAGTTCTTCATGATTCCCATAACCCTATTTGTAAATTTAGCACCTCATTATCAGTGTAGATTCAAGAATCATGATATTGAATAGCATAATTAAGAATTTACACAAATCAAAAGTAAGAACAAGAAATCCAAGAACTTCACCAAGAATCACAAGTATGAATTAAGAACAAAGAATATTGTTTTTCCAAGAGTCTCATAATGTTTCTTACTTTTTCTTACTATCTACCCAATGCTCCGTGCAAAAAATAACATAAAAACCTATTTATAGTATTTAAAATACAAAGCCAAATTAAATTAGGAGAACTGGGTCGGCAAACTCTACGGGGCATATAAAGTTCTACGGTCCGTAGTCGGTGCTTCGTGGATTCCTTATGCAATTCTGGGGATGATTTTTATGAGACCCATCTATGGGCCCTATAACGTTTTATGGCCCGTGGAGGGTTTTGTCTGATGAATTTTCAGCAACTCCTTTATGATCTTCAGGGTACGACACCTTGTCCATGACTCGTAGAATCTTTTACGGCTCGTCTGCATGTTCGTTGACTCAACATCAAAAAATCTTCCCTTCACTGGATTTTGCTACGAAGCCTACTCTACGGTCTATGGAAACTTCCATGGCCCATAACGGATGTTGTAGAATAACAATTTCTGCACACTTAGCTCAAGTATCATGCGAAGCCCATAATCCTGCAAAACAAACATAAAAACATCTTAAATCTACTCACATCGCTATGAGAACACACAAAATTCCAAGTTTTAAGCATCAAAGTGTTGTATTTTGAAAGCAAACCCCATAGAAACATGAAAAAAAGTATGAACAGAAGATAGTCACGATGGCAAAGACAACTTATAGGCTACCTCACCAACTCTCCTCAAAATCTAAAAAGGGCCAATGAATCTAGGACTAAGGTTGCCCCTCTTTTCGAATCTCATCACACCCTTCATGGGTGAAACCTTTAGCCATATACGGTTACTAACAAAGTACTTAAGAGGCCTAACCCTCTTATCAACATAACTCTTCTGGTGACTTTAGGCTGTCAGAAGTCTACTCTGAATCAGTCGGACCTAGTCCATGGCATCGTGAAGCAAATCAACACCGAACACCTTAGCCGAACCTGAATCAAATCATCTAATGGGTGATCTACATCTCCAGCCATACAAGCCCTCAAACGGTGCTATCTTGATGCTGGAATAGTAATTGTTGTTATATGAAAACTATGCCAACAGTAAGTGTTGTTCCCATCGGGCCCCAAAATCTATAATGCATGCCCTAAGCATGTCGTCCAACACCTGAATGGTGCGCTCTGATTGACCATCAGTTTGAGGGTGAAAAGCTAAACTCAAATCCACTCTAGTACCCAAACCATGTTATAAAATCTGCCAAAAGTAAGAAGTAAACACGACCCTCTGTCTGATACTATAGACATTGGCACACCATGTAATCTGACAATGTCCAGGATATATAATCTAGTCAACTGCTCCATATTGTAGCTAGTTCACCGGTATGAAGTATGCCGACTTGTTCAACTAATCAACAACCACCCAAACTGAATGAAACTTTCCTAAGTCCATGGGCAAACCAGTGACAAAGTCTATAGTCACTCTCTCCTACTTTCGTTCAGGAATTGGCATGTTTTGCATTGATCCATCTGGCTTTTCATGTTCATACTTCATTTGTTGGAAATTCAAACACTTGGCCACAAACTCAGCTATGTCTCTCCTCATGCGAAACAACCAATAATGTTGTTTAAGATCATGATACATCTTAGCCACACCTGGATGGATGGAGTATCTAGCACAATGGGCCTCCTCTAATACCAATCTCACCCAATCCCCAACTTTAGGCACACTCTACCATTAACCCTCAATACACCATCAACATCAATAATAGCCACCTTGGCTTCACCTCTCAACACTTCATCATGAACCATGCATAATTTGGGATCCACGAACTAGTGAGCACATATCTGATTAGGTAAAGAAGATCTAGCCTCAACAAATGCCAAAATACTCCGAGGAGGAGAAATGTCCAAATGGACCATTTGCCTAGCAAGTGACTGAACCTCTAGAGCTAAGGGTCTTTCCTCAGCCCTAAAGAATGCCAAACTCCCATACTAGTAACCTTCCAGCTCAAAGAATTTGCTACCACATTGTCCTTCTCGAGGTAATAGAGAATAGAGATATCATAGTCCTTAAGCAACTCCAACCTCCTACGCTCTCTTATGTTCAAATTAGGCTGAGTAAAGATGTATTTGAGACTTTAGTGACCGGTAAAGACATCACAATGCACCCCATAAAGATAGTACCACTACAATTTCAACATAAACACAATTGCAACCAACTCCAAGTCATGGGAAGGGTAGTTCTTTTCATGCACCATCAGATGTGGAGAAGCATAGACGATCACTTTCCCTTTTTGCATTAATACACCAGCCAAACCCACACCTGAAGCATCACAATATACCACAAATGGGACTCCCTTCTCGAGTAAAGCAAGAATAGGTGTTAAAGTCAACAATTCTTTGAGCTTTTGGAAGCTCAACCCACAATCATTTGACTTCTAGAATGCTATAGCCTTTTGAGTCAATCTAGTCAACGGGGATGCTATAGATGAGAAACCCTGAAAAAAATGTTGATTATACCTCACTAAACCAAGGAAACTCTGAATCTCAGTCATCAAAGTAGGCCTATCCCCGTACTTCATAACAGATTATAACTGGTAAAATTTACATTTGTATTTACACAAAATTAAATAAACATGAATGAAACAAATTACGCAATATTTATACAAATAAATGACGTATAACACGCCCTAATATACATATGACTAATCAAACCAAAGGAAACCTAACAATCGAGTGGTTCCGCTCTAGCTTAGGTTTACTAAGAGTGGGCTTTATTTAAAGTGGACCTGTGACCCAAGCGGACTACTCGGGTTGGGGAAAATAACGACCGTTGACCCCTCAAGATCAACTCATTTCGTCAGGGTACCCCGATAAACAATTTGGATTCAACGGCTGCGACCCGCATAACCGTCATTTAAGTAACAAATAAAAAATTGCCAAGTGGCGAAAGATATACTATGAATGTAATGACAATGTATAGATACTACAATAAATATACAAATATACAAGAAAATATATATCACATGATAAAAATAAAATCTCCTCAATTTGAAAAAAAAAATGAATTCATAATGGTTAGAACCTTGAAAATCCTCAGCAGAGTCGCTATTCTGTTGACATCCCGAAGGCGCAACATCGTGGAAACTCGCAAAAATAATTAAATAACAGAATATTTAAAAAGAAATAATTTAATTTTAGTGTTTTAGGAAAAATAATTTAATTTAGAGTCGCCACCTAATTTTAAGGATAATTAGAAAACCGATTAATTATTTACAAAAATAGTCTGCGAACCAAAAATTCCAGGTAAGGGTTCAAGTTATTCCGAAGAGAAGGTATTAGCACCCTTCGGAATCCACAACTGTGGGTCCTGGCTGAACTCATTTTTTTCAAATCGAGGAGGAGATACACAATATAACACATGTACAGTAATCACAAAATATACATAAATAATGAGATAAATAATAATATAAAGAATGTCCTAATATTTATCCAACTTCAACAACATACACAATAATTAATAAATAAAGAATAAACTAAAATTGTTCCGTCTTTTCAAATGGGGAGGCCTCAAAATTCGACGGACAGGCTCGTCATTGGCCAGGTTTAACAAGTAATGAACTTGAACTAATAAATTTAATTTTAACATGTAACAAATATGAACATAAACTAACTTTTTCCGTCTTTTTTAATAGGGAGGCCTCGAAATTCGACGGATAGACTTTTCATCGGCCAACAATATATAATATGAAATTATCAATAATATAAAAGAGAAGATAACCAAAATAGTAAAAATGGATCAAACGGAGTCAAATCAACACACAAAATTAATTAAATTGATCAGAAAATAATACAACAAGACTAAAAGAGCCCTGACCAATAAAATACTCACAAACAAATACAATCAAAAATTATATTATAACAATACACACTATTAATAGATAACCTACGGAAAAATAAAACATTAATAAATATCCAATATAAGATCACTAATAAATAAATAAAAAGAAAAAGAAAGAGTGTAGTTAATCAACTTAAAGCAACAATATCAACATGAACAGATTAACAGTAGAAAAATAAGGTGATTAAAACAAGGCAATTAATATACGGAAAAGTAAAAGAGGAGGGTCACCAATTTGTTGAGCTTTCATAGCGTTGGAACTTGATTTGGTTCATGATTGTACTCTGGTGTGGAGCTTCTAATGTGAGAACTTGAAACTCGTGTGGGGTTCATTGGCAAGACTCCTTGGTAAGCAAATCTAACTCTGTTGAGGAGAAAGAAAGAGAACGACAAACAGCTCCGTGAGAGCTTTCTTATTTGCTGGAAATCAAAGGTGCGTTGGCGGCTGATTCTGAGGGTAGTTTTGGGGCTGATTTTATGGGGACTTTCCGGTCATTTGGGGGCTGATTCTGGTGGTCGAAAATGCGGTTTTGGAGGGCTGGACAAAGGGGTTTTCTGGTGCGTTTCTGGAGGGGTTTGGGGCGATTTCCTATGGAGTTTTGGCGGGGAAAATGGTGGTGTTTGGAGGCTGATTCTCTGGGATTTTGGAGCTGTTTCAAGGTGGTATTGGGGCTGAAACGGTGACGTGAGGGAGGTGGTATGGTGGCGGAAACATGGGGGGTTTTGGGTGGTGGTTTGTGGCTGATTTTGGAGTCGAAAATGGGGGTTTTTTGAGTGGCGTTTTGGGGGTTTTTCCGACGGGTTTTTCGGGTGGTTTTGAGTTGTTTCTTTGTTGTGGTGTCAAGGTTGTTCGTTGCTGTTCTGGAATAAATTTGGTGACTGAAAAATGGGTTTTTTAGGCGGCAGAATGAGAGCAAAGAGGGAAGTTTGATGGGAGTTTGGTGAAGACAAAGGTGGAGGATGGTGGTTGTCATTCTCCGGTGGTTGTGGGAGAAAAATATGAGTGAAGGCTATGAGGTCTTTGCCAGAGATGACTTCTCCTGTGACCTCAAATGAAGGAATAGTAGACTAATTTGAAAGAGAAAAAAAAATATATGAAAATTTATTCCTAAATTCGAAAATATCTACTACGCTCTACAAAACCCAATAGGCTAAAAAGATATAGCCCAAATTGTGGGTTAATTAAACATACGTATACAATTATATCTGAGCAAAAAAAAAAAGAATTACTATACCTCGTTAAAATTTGAAATTAGAACAATTAAAATCCTAATATTTTAAAAACGAGAGCAATTATAAAAATTTAATCTAAAATCTCCCAAAAAAAAAATATTTGAAACTATTTTAAAATATCAACATAAAAAGTAAGAATAATTTGAATTGTTGGGCCAAAATTGGGTGTCAACAAGGATTCAAGATAATTTACAATTTCAACCTTAGTGAACATAAACTATGAAGGTATAAAGGTCGTTTAGCATTTGGAGTATATTTTGATCAACCAACATAAATAATATACATGATTAATTTAATTAACATATACTAATATGAGAAATATAAATTATTTTTTATAACATTAATTAAGAAGATATGTTTACTAATTAATATATTCTCGAAAAGAAACATATATCCTAAGATAATTGATTTTTATTTTTGAAATTTGTAACTTTGTAATTATACTTGTGCAACCAAACAATATAATTGTAATTACACTATAATTGTACTGTGACAAACAAACAAGTCAAGTAATCACTAAGCTGATAACTACTACCATAATAATTACACTAATTTCAATTGTCAGTTCGCTTTTCAAACAGACTCTTAAGCAATCTTCTAGATTGTTCGAAGGTATCTTCATCGAAGATATTATTGAATTCCTGCAGATAGAAGCTATATTTTGTTAATACTCCCTTTGTCCCATTTTATTTGACATCTTTTAACTTGACATGGTGTTTAAGAAAAAATAAAATTTCTTAAAACTTGTTATCTAAAATCATTAGTCGATATTTGTGTGGCTAAGAATCATTTTATTAAGGGTAAAAAAAGAATTTTAAAATTGAATTATTTTCAATTAAAATAAGATAATTTTTTTTTTTGAAATAGACAAAAAATAATAAAAGAAAAATTGCCACATGAAATGTGAAATATGTACTCCACTGCTCATTTAATAAAGTCAATTTATTATATCTCATTTCTTTTTTTTATTTACAAAATAAAATAAATAGGAAGTTTATTTTTGAAAAGGAGTAATTGTGCGAGTATACCGCCAGGTCTTGTTAGAAGTCATAGGTGTCCCGGACCCAACTCAGGCATTTTTATATAGAATCACATGAGCTGAGAGATACCGAATTTGACCAGTCCCCATATTCCCAATTCATCAGCCTTCCTAGAACTAGGGAGGAAACGAATCTGGGGACGAGTCAATTGAAAACGTTAACTTCAAGAATCGGAAAAATTAAAAGATTCTGCGGAAACCCAATTTGTTTCTTGTGTTATCCATACATTTATGCGCTTTCTTATGCGTTATCTTGGAATAGATCCATTTCTGCATCCTTTATATCAAAAGGAGTATTGACTTTGTCCATTGCCTTTCTTGTTTCTGGGTATTCTTGGATTGGGGATATTTGGTCATTTTGAACTTTTGTATCGAAAGAAGTATTATTATTTCTGTTTGGATCTTGTTAGCCTTGTGTTGTTCAATTTTTCTTTGCATCTGTTTCATGATACTTGTAGTAATTGGTGAAAAAGAAGGCAGGCTTGTGAACAGACGGTGTTTGATTCCGGTTGTTCTCAGGCCATTGATTTACCCGTTTGAGCAGAAGGTTTTACCCTTTTGTATCCCAAGAGATAGGTGGGACAAGGAGTTTTATAATCTACAAGGTGGATAGTAAGTTGTTCGATTAGTGTTTTGGTAACTTTAAAGATGAGTTCTTCGACACAAGGGACTTCTTTGTCCACAAATGTGGCAGGGTTAGTTGATGGGTCTTCTGCTGTTCATAGAGAAGTTTCAGTTTTTGATGGTTTGCCGATATATGTGAAGGAGCTGATTGCTGGAGGAGCTGCTGGTGCATTTGCTAAAACTGCAGTTGCCCCATTGGAGCGTGTAAAAATACTTTTGCAGGTGAAAAAGGAACAGAGAGTCTGTTTTATTTAGTATATATTGTTTGTGCCCATATAAACTGGTCTAGACAAACTGAATGATTTTTTTAGTTGTATACTCTTCTCTTTTCTATCCTGTATCTACGTACTATCATGTGTTCTTCTCTTCTTGCCTGTTTAACATATCTAGCTTATTCTGCTGATGGGTTTTTGTGACGAGGGTCTTCAGGAAACAGCCTCTCTACCTATGTGGTAGTGGTAAGGTCTGCGTACATCTTACCCTCCCCAGACCCCACTTGTGGGATTTCACTGGGTATGTTGTTGTTGTTGTACTCTTCTCTTTTAGTCAGTCCCAAAAAGAATCACATATTTGTGTATTTTAGCATTGTGCATAGGCATTTTCTGTTGATCTTCTCTAGGCTGAAAAATATTAGTCTGCTTGGAGTATTTATCCATTGGACGAATGAAAAGTAGTTGCACCATTCTAGTTACATGACTTCTGAGGAAAATTTTTGTTTGCAGTTTCTCCAATTATTAGTTTTGTTTGTTTTCTGAAATTGATTGAAAAATCTTTGCATCATCAACTTATCCAGTTGTTTTCCATCCTCGGTTGGTTTCTTGTGTTTCCACTTGAACGCATGTTCCAGATGCTCATTGTATATATTTTTTTCCTTTACATTCCTCACATGGCTACTTAATCCTGTAATTTGATGCCGTTGGTTCAGTTTAAGTTCATTATGATATTCCTAACTTCCTCCTGCTCTCTCTTTTTCTTAATTCTTATAGACAAGAAGTGAAGGATATCATTCTCTTGGAGTTTATCAATCTCTAAAGAAGCTTCTGAAGAATGAAGGCGTTATTGGGTTTTACAAGTAAATTTAGATTTTATTGTTTACAAAACTAGTGTTTGTTGTGGAAGTATTTGTTATTCATGACATGACGTATTGCAGAGGAAATGGAGCAAGTGTTCTCAGAATTGTCCCATATGCTGCCCTTCATTACATGACCTATGAGCGGTATCGAGGATGGTTATTGAATAATTACTCTGTGTTAGGAACAGGACCTGTTGTAGATCTTTTGGCTGGCTCAGCGTCCGGAGGAACTGCAGTTTTATGTACATATCCCCTTGATTTGGCCCGGACCAAACTGGCTTATCAGGTGCTTAATCTGTTAACATACATTTATGTTTCTTTCTTTTCTCTTACATGTCTGATTGCATTTGACAGTTCTACTATTTTGCAATAGCTAGGTTTGTGCTTTGCTTATTGAATTTTTCCATTGACACACCCTGGCAAAGTTGGAAATTGATCTGATTAGCAGCACTCGCCAATTGCTTGCTTTATTAGGATGAATAGTTGTATCTGATTTTTGACTTCATCAAAATGGCAATGTACCTTATTATTTCATTAAGATGTGTAAACTATCATAGATAAGATACGCTACTTATTAAACACTCATGCAAACTCATATATGATGGTGGAATGATCTGTCCCTTCTCTTTCTCCATCTCTCTCAGTTTACTCCACAACTGAGGATTTCTTTCCTGGTTAATTTGATAGATTAGATCCTTTGTGGAACTCTATCCTGCTGCATCATTTAATAAATTTGCATCCTGGTATCAGTTTTCTGCTCGAGCTTGTCTTTTAGATAAAGCAGATTTAGAAATTATTGTTTTGATTGATTCTAGAATTAGGTTAAAAAGAATCTACACTGCTTGTGTGCTCCAACTTGGCTATTCTGTTTGTATCTTGTGTATGATAGAGTCCCTCCAAATATATTACTTTTGCACCAAAGATATTTGCAAATGGTTCTGTATTCTCTTATTCTCTGTTTCATGTAGGTTCACTTAATCAAACAATTGTAAACTTTACCCTTTGATTGTTGGCATATGCTATCTATTTTCATGGCATTAAACTGTTTGGATGGCTATCATCCATGTTTGTTTTCTTCCTTTATCTTTCTTTAGGTCAAGGACACAAGAGGGAATTTGGGGAATGGCAGTAGACCAACTCATGTTCATCCTCAATATAGTGGCACTAAAAATGTCCTACAGGCTGTCTACAGGGAAGGAGGACTCTGTGCACTTTATCGAGGTGTAGGTAAGTATTTATTGGTTCATATATAATAATGAACTTTTATTGCCTAATTGACTCATCTGCAATTAATTGGGTCATAAAACTTTAAAAACATGAAGGACCTAATTTATGAAGCATGTTATGCTATGTTGTAGATGTATTAAAAGTGAATTTCATAGCAGGTAACCATAGGCACCAAATTTTTAATTGCATAGTCATGTTGAACTTGAGTTTGATACCAGCATTGGTCATTTTTTTGTTCTTTGATTATTTTATTTTTGGCAATGCATCAAACCATTCTTTTTTTATTGAAGTAGTTGTTGCATTGATGGCTTCAACTCATGAAACCATACTTGGTACTTCTGTAATTGCAGAAAAGACCAACCATACTCTACCTCCTAATTTCATTTTTCATATGTAGTTCTTTTTTTTTCTCGGAAAAATTAACAGAATGTTTATGAATTATTTTTGCAACAACAACAACAACATACCTGGTGGAATCCCACAAGTGGGGTTTGGGGAGGGTAGAATGTACGCAGACCTTACCATTACCTCATAGAGATAGAGCGGCTGTTTCCGGAAATCCTCATCTCAAAAATCAAGCCCCATCAGCAGAAGATACTAGAAATGGAAAAAAGGGAAAGAAAAGAAAAAAAGGAATACGACTAATAATGAAAAGCAAATGATAGTATGTAAATACGATAAAAGTAACAAATATAAGACAAATAATGACAACACAGGACATAAAGACACGACTAATCCTATTAACCTACTATAATCACAAGGCCAAACATCAACATACCCCTATTAGCCTTCTACCCTAATTCATGACCTCCACTCCTTTCTGTCCAAGGTCATGTCCCGGTGAGATGAAGTTTCGCCAAATCTTGTCTGATCACTTCTCCCCAATACTTCTTCGGTCTACCTCTACCCCTCCGTGTGGCCCCTAAATCCAACCTCTCACACCTCCTAACAGGAGCATTAGTATTTCTTCTCTGTGAATTGTTTTTGCAATAAATGGAAATTTTGAAATATCATAATGTCAAAATCCCTTGAAATTACTTCCTCAATCAAACAGGATGAGAAGACTTCCGTAATAAATTTAGACAATTAATTTTGGGTTTTATGTTGTTTCAAGTACTTTATATCTTTTTTTTATCTTTGCTACAATGTTGGAAAATTGCTGAAACTGATGAACCGTGTTTATTGTGTTGCCTGTTTAATCCTCATATGTCATGTTTCAGCTTGATTGAGTATAAGCTGAAATTTCATTATAATTCGAAACAAGTGGACTCAAAGCAGAAAAGATTGTATGTTGATGAATTTGGGATCTTATAACAATACAAGAGAGTCCTAGGTACCTTAAAAATTAGTATGAAATTCAAAAAGAAAATTAAAAGAGGAAAAAACAGTTCTAAATTAGGAAGATGGACAGAATCTAATAGCACTCCAAAATAAAGAAGGCAATCTTAATAAAACTGTAAGTTCAATTGTTCTTTTTGTGGATGTTTAGAGTAATGTCTCTCATTTCTAAAATCTGCTGTGCCTCCCTAACTTTTACAATTTGTGTGTCTTGATGTCCTTAATTGTACAAGCATTGCCTAGGTCTTTGCATAAATGGTTTATGGTTTTAATTCTGTATAAATATCGAGGATGCACAAATGACTCAATTTTTATTTGGAGCAGGGCCCACCCTTATTGGTATTCTTCCTTATGCTGGACTGAAGTTTTACGTTTATGAGGAGCTAAAGAGGCATGTTCCTGAAGAGCAGCAATCCTCCATTTTGATGCGTCTCTCGTGTGGAGCTATAGCTGGTTTATTGGGCCAGACATTTACATACCCATTGGATGTGGTTAGGAGGCAGATGCAGGTATCATCCTCAGGCATGGCATAACTTAACATAACCTCTATACACTTTGAGGTCGTTTGGTAGAGTGTATTAAGAAAAATAACAAATGCATTATCTTTGTGTGTTACTAGTACCTTGTTTGATACTCTTTCAACTTGTGTATAATTAATGCTTACATTATTATACACTATTTTGTATTACTAATACCATGGATTTCTAGGTATTAGTAATGCAATGGTTTAACTGCATGCATTAGCATGCTAAAGACCCAATTGCCCCTCAAAGCTTTTTTTTATTATCTTTTCCACCATAGACTACTAAGATGCTCGGTGAATGGAGGAGTATAATGGTTCCATTTTACAAGAACAAGGATGATATCCAAAATTGTAACAATTATAGGGGTATCAAGTGGTTAAGCCACACTAGAAGGTCTGAGAGAAAGTGGTGGAGATGAGGGTGAGAAAAGGAGTGTCTATTTCAGGGAAGTAGTTGGGGATTCATGTCGGGGCGGTCGACTACCGAAGTAATTCATCTTGTCCGGAGATTAGTGGAGAAATATAAAGAAAGAAAGAAGGACCTTCATATGGTGTTCATTGATTTTGAGAAGGCTTATGACAAAGTGCTGAGCGGTGTCTTATGGAGGTGTCTAGAGGCGAGAGGTGTTCAAATGGTGTATATTAGGGTGATTAAGGACATGTATTATGAAGCCAAAACTCGGGCAAAATCAGTGGCAGGAGACTCAGAGTATTTTCATGTTGAGATGGGACTTCATCAAGATCTGTGTTGAACCCTTTTCTTTTTGCCTTAGTAATGATAAGCTGACACGGTCTATTTGGAGGAGGTTCCATGGTGTATGCTATTTGCAGATGACATAGTATTGATTGATGAGACTCAGACTAAAGTTAATGATAGATCATGGTATAAAATTGAATGATGTTCATGAATGCATATGCCATGAATGATGTGGGAATAACATGGGTAATTGAGATTCAATCTAAAATCAACGATATAATATGAAATTGAAGTAAATTCACAAGTAAACCCGCATTTAAATCATAATATAGATCACCCATGCATAAAACAAGTTTTAAAGGGGACATGCACTTTCATAATTTCATAATCTCAATGCAAACCATCATATTAGGGCTTAAAGTAACTTAAAATCATCAAGAAAGCACAACCCATTCATCAATTGAATTTCATAAATCATAATATGAAAACCCATATTTAAAGAACTAAAATTCATGAAAATCCAAGAAAAAGTGTTTTGGGTCTTCTTGATTGAAAGGAACCAAGGATCAAAACCCACATACCTTAGCTAATGAAGAGATTCAACAAGAAATTTGGTGAAGAAAGAGCTCTTCCTTGATTCCCAAGCTTAAAACCCACAAGAGTTCTTTGAAGGAGACTTAAGAGCGACTTGAGAGAATTCTAAATGTGAGGAGTGATTTTGCGTATCAGGAATAGTCTTTAAGTCATTAGGGAGTCCTTAGATAGCATAGGAAGTCCTAAAAGGCCATTAGGATAAACCGAATTTACGAAAACACCAGTAATGAAACGGATGGAAAAATTGGCCGACACCACTTTAAGGAAGGGTTCACGGGCCATGTGACACTACATGGTCCGTGTACTGTGCTCGTGAACCAACACTTAGACAAATTGTTGCTTGACGGAGGTCCGAAACCATAATCCAACGCTTAGAATAATTTTTGACGAAAAGTTAGCCACACGAATGGGCCACATGGCCCGTGTGAAGCTACACGGGTCGTGTAGGTGCCCGTATCCCCATACTTGGGAAAAATTCTCACGATAAGTTACGAGACGGTGATTTTATACTTAGAAAAATTTTCATTCCGGAAGCTATACGGACGACCTCACGGGCCGTGTCACACTATACGAGCCATGAGATTACTCTTGGTCCCAAAATTGTGGGATTTCAAGCCAAGGCCATCGCACGGCCCACCACACGGTCCGTGAAGTGTCACACGAACCGTGAGGGGTCCAAGTGTAATGTGCCTTAGTTTTTAATCACCCCATCAAGGGCCAACACCAACTTTGAAGTCAAGGGTCACTTCACTGGAGGCCACAGGGGCCGTGTGACCTCACACGGAACGTGTAGTCTCCCTTTAGGTGACACTTGGTCCAATTCTTGCCAAAAATGACATTTTCAAGTTCTGATAAAGTTGTACAATGTCCGGGTCATTACACTAAGTGACTAACTTGTGTTCGTTCGTACTAAACCCTCCATGGAAGCCTTACTAAAATGTACTCCCTTTGTTTCATTTGTACCTGTTTGATTAGATACAGAGTTCAAGAAAGGAAGACTTTTGGAACTTGTGGTGTTATACGTGTCATGACATTTGTGTGGTCATAATATCATTTCATTAAGAGAAAAATTGGGAAGTTTAAAGTTGAATTATTTTCGAATATACAAAAGTGCCACTCTTTTTGGATCAAACTTCAAAGGGTTGGCATAAATTGGAACAAAATAAGTAAATATTGTGCACCAGCACTGCCACTGATAAATATAGTTAGTTTTTCACATATTTTGAGCATGTCACTTTGTGCATATAAATATAGTTAGTTTTTCACATATTTTGAGCATGTCACTTTGTGCGTATGCATTAATAATCTATGAAAATATTTTTAATCCAGGTAGAGCATCTGCAACCTTCGTTGCAGGACAGAGCCAGATATAGGAACACATTTGATGGACTTGCTTCAATTGTTCGTAAACAAGGTTGGAGACAATTGTTTGCAGGGCTTAGTGTTAATTATATGAAGGTAAAAGGTTTGGTTTAATAGTAGCCTTTTTCACTACAACTTCATTTCATAACTTGTTCTTTAAAGAATGTCTAGTTGACCCAATGCCGAATCCTATATGTCTTGCCCATAATACACATTTTGGCATACTTCATTTGGGGGATGGGTTGAACTTAATAAGTGGAAATATTTTTCTGGAACTTGAATGTTGATTAACTGATAAACGGCAACAGCAATAATCCTGTGGTTAAAACAACCAAGTTTATCCGATTATAGTGTTGTGACAAATACTTATTGCACGTTCGTTGAAAGGATCATAAATTAATAATGAATGGACTTTTCTAATGGGGGAAAATTGACAAATCAATGTATTTACCTTTTAAGTTTGCTAACAATATTTAGCTTTATTATGTTTGTTGATGGAATTAGAGCACAATGCAAATTACTTTACTATTTGTAGGGACAAGCATAAAGGTGTTACCTTTCACGACACTTCAGTGAGTTTAGATACTAAATGAGCTTCAGAATAGATGTGTAAAATTCCCAATTATTGTTAACTAACTTGTGATATCATTTTGTTCATATAGAGTTGTGTAAAAAACACATCTAAACTATTTCGGAGTTTCATATCGAAACTGTTGAGAGTGAGAAAAATACCTCAAAATATCACTCATTAGTTTGAAAAATACACCTCAATGATGACTGGACATGTGTATATTCACACACTTAGGCACATCTAGCTTGAATTTTCATCCACTTATTTTTTCTTTGTTGGCACGTATTTAACTAGTGAAGTCAGAATACACCTTAACTATCTGTCTTTTGAGTTCCACACCTAAACTATTGAGAGTGTGAGAAATAATCTTAACTATCACTCATTAGGTGTGTTTCTCACACTCCCAATAGTTTAGCTATGGAACTAAAAGAAAGTAATAGTTTAGATATGTCTTTTGACACTTCAACTTTTTATAAAATATAGAATAACCCTTACATTTGAAACTCAAAGTCAGTTATACTTGATCTTAAATAGTATAGAAACATCAAGATATGGCATTTGGTTTGTATTATGTATCTCATTTAACAAGTCTCTCTTGACAATTATTCTGCATGGCCTGAAGTTTGATCAACTATCCTTTTCAGTTTGCCACTCTTCAAAAAATAAAGGTTATCTTGGTCCTTCCCATTTTCCTGAGTAACCAGTTATCTCATGTTATTTATTTCTTTATCCTGCTGAGTGGAAACGCTGAGCTGAAATGGGGTGAAAAGAGGTAAGGATATTTTCATTATCACTGAATTATTGGTCATCAATCTCCTTTTACACCACAAGAAGTATGTTCAGCAGAAATTTTTTCTGCCTCAAGTATGTTTCCGGAGAGAAGTCACACTTCTGCGCTTCTTCCTGTCGAGGAGCCAAATTCCTACCATGAATAAATTTGATTTGTTCTTGTCGCATCTATAGGTAGCAAAAGAGTAGTCGTATCTCAGCATTTGACAAAGAGCATAGTGCAAATTATCATTTCAAGATGGTTGAGATCTACTGTCTAGTATTAGTTAGAGCTGTACCATATTTTTATGTTGCTAGATTTCTTGAGTGACTCATCAAAACTACTTTCGGTTTTGTTGGCAGATTGTTCCCTCAGTGGCAATCGGTTTCACTGCATATGACACAATGAAGGCATGCCTTCATGTTCCTCCCCGTCAGAAATCAAAATCCGCATCAGCTGCGTAAATACATTCCCCAAATCGTGACAGCAACTCACATACTTTTGTCTAACAGCTTTGATGATCTTTGATTACCAAGGCGAAGGATACGTATTGAAGGCATGAACAAAGTTCTCGCCATGTGTGAGGTCTGGAGACTGGAGAGGGGTCGGACCACATTGGCTATATTTTACACAGCCCTACCTACATAGAATTTAACACACATCACTTAACTGGTCGTCTCTCTTCCCTCTAACTAGTTCAATGTGGTTCCTGATCTAAAAGTATTACAGTATTTTCCTATTATACTCCCTTCCGGTCATGCATTATATCATAATATCCTAAAGAACAGCGCAGTCATTGGCACTATCTAGCATTTTGTGTACCCAGTTTAAACCTTGTAATGAACAAAGCTTTGATAATCTTGACTATATTACTTCACCTGTACAAGAAGTATCATGTTCGTACTTTTCGAATATAGTGTGTTAAAGAAAAGGTGTACAGAGTGATGGAAAATATGTTACCGTTTTTGCTTTGTTTTTTTGGTTGGTTGTATTTGGTAGAAGAAAATATTGTTAATGATTCAGTTAATTTGCACGAGTCCTTTACGTGTGTGTGTGGGTGGGTGGAGTGGGGGGGGGGGTTTACCATTTACATATTTTCAATAATATTTAATTATCAAAATTCGTCAACTTAGAATAGTCAACTGAGAGGAAGGGGATAGCATTTAAAGGTTAATTATTTGACTGCCAAATTCAACTTAGTCAACTAAGAGGGGATGGGGTGGGTAGCATTTGCAGAGTTAATGATTTGATTGGCAAATTCAATTTAGATTTGTCAACTGAGGAGGGACTAATACTTACAAGTTGTTCATTTACTCAATTTTCTAACACATGTATCTATATATTATAATAATTTAATGGTATACTACCGTAATTGGTAAAAGATTGTAAACGGATGGTGTATACATTCTATAAAATGGTATTCTTCATCATTGCGAAGGTTACACAAAAAAGAATAAAATAATACTCTTTACATTCTACTTTAAATATTATTTTTGTCTTCACTTCTTGTTTAGTATTCTTATATTATCTCTATTTTACACACAAGTTAAATAGTTTGACAGCCAAATTCAATTTAACGTTTACTTAATGACCGTGATGGTGTTAGTGTTGTGGCACAAATACTCACCTTTTGTAAGTCACGAACGTGCTTTAGATGGACTTGCCACTTCAAAAACTCTTTGTTACATTTAATACGTCCTTGATCAATCATAGGCTTGATGTGATATGACTTAGCTTATAACACATGCCCTTAATGGCGAGCATATAAATTGTCATGAGCTCGACAGCCAAGGAACCTATGATTTGAAATTAACCAAGTCTCACAAACATGATTGTTAGGTTTTGCACCCTCTACGGATTTGCCTAATCGTTGAAACAGGTTAACCGACGTGTTTCAATGATGCAGAAATAAACTGGAACGCAGCAGTTTTATGTGGAAAACCCCCGGCTCACAAAAGGGTGAAAAACCACGACCTGTACTCTACAGGATTTACTCCAACTTCACTACTTCAATATGAGCCTTCAACAAACGATTACAATCTCTAGTAATCTAAACTTCAACTCAACTTTCCTAGCCTATTTGCTACACATAAACCTCCCAAGGATTATGTTCCCAGTTTATAAGTACTGAGAGATTACAGTGTTCAACTATCAAGAATGAGAAAAAAACTAAGCTGCAAAAAAAAGCTTATTAGCTCTAATGATTCTTTTTTCTGTACCTCTGCAGCGCCTCTGTTTTTTTCCTTTTTTATGTATCTGCAAATCTCTCTTTTTTCTCTCGCTTCTTTCTTTTTCTGCGCTTCCTTTTTGCTGTCATGTCCTCTAGCTTTATAGTTTCTGATTGGAGATTTAATTGCTCTCCACCTCTTTAAGGATAACACCAATTATTAGTGGAATCCTTTTTCCTTTAGAACTCCTTCTTCTAATCAACCTTCTCCTTCTTTTTCTCCTTCTTTTATGCATCTTGTTAGAGTTGGAGTTGTATTAGTATTCCATTTTAAATCTTCCTTCTTTTTGACAGCTTGGAGTAGTATTCCTTTTTATACGCCTTATTTCCAGCACCCTTTATTCCATTTTTATTGTATGCAGCGTGTGCAGTTTTGCCACAGAAACAGTACGCTGAATAAACCGGGTAGTCCAACCTGTTTCATTATCTTTTGTCAGCCATCAAAACTTTACTGCTCCAACAATGATTTGTAGTGATCTCAAATCCTAATGGAGATAATGCGACAATAAGCATTTTTCACTGAAAGCGTTGCCAATTATCACTTTTGTATACATGTTCTAAAACTCATTAGCCGTTTGTGTATATATATATATATATATATAAAGATGCTAAAGACTATAGTTTGATTAAATAATTGAAAGATAAATTTTGAGAACCAAAATGATAGTTTGCTAATCAAAACTTTGGTCCTACTCAAAACCCCAGTCACTTATGAAGGAAATTGCATTTTGCAACAATGATAAATAGTTCTTTTAGTTTATATGCCTCAGCTCAACTACTTTAATTTTCCAGCAATACAGATATTGAATAATGGTAATACCCTATATTAAAATAAGGGCATATAAGTCATTAGCCTTCTTTTCATTTTTTTTAGGTCACAATAATTTTTTTTTTAAAAAAGAAAACAAGTGCGCAAAATCCGAAAACAAAAAAGCAGCAGCAATGCTGCATCTAAAAGAAAAAAAAAGGAGAGAGAATGAATCTTTCTGAGGAAAACCTAGAGAGAAAAAAAAAGAAAGAGGACACAGCCACGAAGCAACGCAACTATAGAATTGCTGTCCCGACGTGATCATAGGTTCACAACAGAAAACGAAAAGTGTTGTTGACAATTTACAAAGAAGAACCAACGTAAATAGAAAAATCCTAAGGTATTATTCTATCCCTTCGATATAGATATATGTGTGTTATTTGGTAATCAATTAACAAGAATTAGTTTAGTATGGTGAGTTATAACTGCAGAATAACCAAGAAGGAAAAAAATTAATTGGTTGCATCACATTGATAACGAAGTTGGGACTAATAGATCAAAAAAATTAAGAAAATCCTTTAAACTTTCCACGAATTTGATAAAAAATAGTATGAATTGGAGTAGTTGATGAGTAGGAATCTAGGAAAGCTGTACAAATAGTCAACTCAAAAAAAATGTTTGAGGAGTAACTAGAGAACCTGGAATTGGTTATTTTGGAAAAAATTCCTTATAATTTAGTCTAAACAATGAGATTAATATGAGACCGATATAATGTGATTATTGATTGATCGAAGGACGTCGTGCAAGTTGCTCAAGTGTTATTTTGGTATTTCAACTTGAGTACTGTGAGTAGTAATACCACAATTTGTGTTTTACAAGTTTCATGATTTTTATATGATTTATAAAATGAATTGTTACTGAATGATTTGAATTTGCATATGAGACAAGTCTTTTTACTTGATTTGATACCGAAATAGTTATTTTTATTTTATAAGAGAAGTATATTGATAATTGAGATTATTACTGTTATTGAAAGGATTTGACATTTACTTGAGATATAAGTACGTTTGCATGTATTATCATTAAGTTTGACATGATATGATTATAAGACTGAAATGCCTTGTACTACTTTGAAAGGTTTATATGGTTTATAAAGAAAAATATAAATGGGAGTAGACCTTGATGAAGCCTGTAACTAACAACGGGTTCATTAGACTTGGTGCACCTTGTATTTACTGATAACAGATAGAGCCCTCGCTAGAGGGAAGGTAGAACTAGCATACCGTTACTGATATCCCTCGAGTAGGGATTTATATTGATATGAAATTTGTAGTTATCATTTATTCTTTTAAGAAGATAGACATACTGATTACATGATTCATTTTTGGAAACCTCCCGAATATGTATAAGATTTGATATGAAAGTGTTTTACTGAGTTATTTACTAAATGGTTAAGTTGATTTGCTTATATGAAACAAACAAGATTAGTTATTGTTATTGTTTCTCTGAAAAAGGGTGTTTGTTTTATTTTACATTGACTTTCATACTAGCATATTTTCTGATTTGTCACTCATTAAAAGGTTGTGGTTAAGAATTATTACTCGCCGAGCTAGCATCTCACTCCTTACATATTTTTATAGAGAATACAAGTGGTATTGGAGAGGATTTCGTTGACCTCCACGGTGAGCCCTGCACTTGTTTGCGTGGGAAGCAAGTTTGTCTATTTGTTATAGACTTTTCTCTAAATTCTTAGAGTCGTTCCATAGTCATTATCTTTATAAGAGTCATGAGTATTCTTTCGTATAGTAGCCATGTGATTAGTTTTAGACTTCTTTTCATATTTGCAGATGTATTGGTACTATTAAGGGGCGATTAGATTATGAATGGATGTTGTGGATTAATTTAGAGGTGTTGTTACTGTTACTGTTGATATTTGAGACAAGAAAAATTTGGATAGGCCTAAAAATAGAGGAAACTCTGCCCAATTTTCTGCAGAATTCTAGTAAGGCTTGCTTTAGGATTCTCCCCCTTAGCGCCGGTCATGATCCTAAATTGGGTCGCAACAAAGTTGGTGTCAGAGCTGTAACACCCCACATCTTACATGTACTAGTCCTAGGCATATGAAACATTATATGACAGGGTCAAAGCAGCACACATTTTTAAAAGTGCTTGAATTTCAGATTAGAGGGCTATATGTACGTCTAACATTCAAGATGACCGAGTGTATATAAGTTTTAAGTCAAACTAAGGAGATCGCGACCTCAAATGAAGTGAAAGAAGGGAGGTGCTTATGGGACTTAGGAAGCTAACTGGTGAGTCACCTACGTGCTTAGCTTAAATAGGCTAGGTAGAGGAAGACGAGGTCCAATACCGAATTTGTTCAAGTCCGATAAAGAATAAACCCTGAGTTAATGGTGTAATTTGGGCCCATGGTTTAGCATCATAAAGGGACAATATTTGCAGCCCAAGATAAATAGGAAAAGGGCTAAATTACATTTACAACCCAATTCACAAATAGGGCCCAAACTAAGTGGATGTAAAAGAGAAATATTTGCAGCAAAGCCCATCCAATCAAAACCCAATAAGGCCCAAGTGAAAGGGCCAAGTAGGTGCATCACCACCTTGACAAAATGTGGCTGAAAACACAAGTGAAAGTCGGCTAAATTTGGCCCTTTAAAAAAGGGATTAAAAATCAACAACTTTGAGTCATTTTAACTTTAGCCAAAAATCATATTTTCTTTCAAAGTTTCTCCTTGTTCTCTCTTTCCATTACAAAGCAGCCACAACAAAACCTTGGGGGTTCTTGGAGTAGCCCTACATCTTAGAGGTTAAGCTAAGTAAGAATACCTATATATTTAGTGCAATATTTCCATGAAAAACATGAAGAGTATGCTGGTTATACTTCTACTGGAATTTGGGACAACATGTGTTCCAAAAATTATTGTACACTTTTATTGTCTATTAAGAGGCTTTTCTCTTGTTGATTAGCTGAATTATGAAGTGAGGTTTGTGTTTTAACAAGGATTAATTCTGTAGTGATGAAAGAAGGCTGCTGCACCATTTTTATCTTTAGCAAAAATGAGTTCTTATATGATATCTTAATTGCGCTCTTAGTAGGAATTTGTGGACTGATAATTGGGAATTGTTGTTGCACGTCCTCCATCTACTTGGGGAATATTTTTGGACTATTTTTGTGTGCAAATATGTTGAGGAAAGTTTGGTTGAGGTTGAAACAGATTTGGAATGGTTAACGTCAAAATGTAGCGAAATGACATAATGTTGTGTTGCCTACTTGCGTGTTGTGTAGAGTTGTTGTATGTTATACTTTATGAGCTCTTGTAACACTGTTATGGGACTAAAACAAGCTGGATATGACATGTATATGAGAATGTGTATTAGAAAATATGATTAGGAGTGGAAAGGTTGAAAGAATACTCTTTGGTTGATAATTACGAGCTTGTTGCCCGAATATTACTTTTGGGTGGAATTGGACTACCAAGATGTGTTTATTAGCTGCTAACACTAGTTTTATCACCTATTCTATTGTAAATAAATATTTGGGGGAAAAGGAGGTTACTTCGAGGTAATAACGAGGTCGTACAACGAGGTTTTATGTAAGGCTACTCATTTTCGTGTTATTTGGCATGAATCTAGGTTATTTCTTGGCACATAAAGACACTTACAGACTCCGACGTGGCTAATAACCGTGTCTCCACTCTTTAGCATGTTCATATGCTCCCATACATGTCCATTGTCAATTCTGCATACATACTTTTGATGCAAAGATACATGAGTTCCTTTTGTTGCTATTAAAATCCACTTGTTATTTCATCACCTATGTAATTCATTAGTATGTAACTTACTCTTTTCGTTATGGTACTGTCTTGTATGGTTGTTATATGTCACATGTTATGTCTATAGTCCTACAGCTCTAAATGTTATGGCCACCAAAAGAATCGCCTCAAAAGTAAATAAAAGATTAATTGAAGTTGCTCATTAATGGGCGATATCCCAGGGGTGGAAGAATCACCTAGCACGGGTTGATCCTATATTACGGGGGGTATCACAGGGGTGAAAGGAAAGCCTAGCCCGGGTCGATCCCGATATTGATTTACCACTGATCAGCTGGTCATTTACATGATATATTGTGGACAGATTATACAGTAAAGAAAGATGAAGTAATAAAAAGGACATAACGTACATGATTCCATAGTACGACTAAAGGTGGTCGCTTATCCGTACATACTAGTTTATGATTTCATTTGAGCTCTTATTTCATATACAATACTTCTTTCCTTACATATTCAGTACATTTTCTCATACTGACGTCCCATACGGGGGACCTGTATTTCATGTTGCAAGTACATGAGCTAGTAGATCTCCCCAGTAGGAGTATAGGACATCTAGCTGCTGTTACTGAGCTCCAGGTTGCTTCAGGCCTTTGTGTGTCTAGAGTTTATATTTTTGTTTTGTATAGTTGGTCATGTGGCGGGGCCTGTCCCGATCCATTTAGATATTGTTCCTTATTTAGAGGCTTTGTAGACTATGTAAAGTAAAGTGTGGTCAAGTATGGTACCTTAGACATCGTGACTCCAATGACCTAGTCATATGCATTTCCTTTTGGCTTGTTATTACTGTCTACTTTCTTGGAAAGCATGTTGTATATGGAAACCTCTTATAATGTTTATAGCAAATGCATAGGTATATGTTGGTTCTCTCGAGCCTTGTCGGCAACGGGTGCCAGTCCACCTTAATGGGACTTTGGGCGTGACAAAAGTGGTATCAGAGCGGGTCGTCCTAGGGAGTCTACAAAGCCATGTCTGTGTAGAGTCTTGTTTATGGATGTGTTGTGCACCATATTTATAAGCAGGAGGCTACGTGGCATTTAGGAATTGTCTCTTTTATTTCATTTCCTAGATCGTGCCATTGAGCCATTATCGTAGGTGGATTATATCTAACCCCTAAATTGTTTGTACTTATATATAGTAAAAGATGTCTGTCACAAGGAGAAGAAGTACAGGTAAGCAGATAGATTTTGGAGAAGGGATGAGTCAATCACGAGCTAGGCCTAACCAAAGTGAGATTCCAGATGAATCCTTATCACAAAGTTCCCCGACCCCTCTACCTCTAGAGGAGCTAAGGAGGGCAGCAACACATCAAGAGCCTCCTATTAATGCTACTAAGCAAGATTTAAGGAATGCGGTCTAATTATTGACTCGTATAGTTGCTGGCCAAGGTCAAAGACAAGAAGGCCCAGTTATAGGTGCAGGTGGTGCGAATAGGGAAGCTAGCACGAGAATACAAGATTTCCTTAATTTCGACCCTCCATCTTTTACTGGGTCAGATCCTAATGAAGATCCACAAGACTTCATTGATCGCACTTTGGATGTTATGCACGTAAGCGGTACAGAAGCTGTGGAGCTGGCAACATATAGATTGAAGGGTGTGGCTATATTGTGGTATGAAGCTTGGAAGCAATCTAAAGGTATCGATGCACCTCCAACTACCTGGAAGGAGTTCAAAGAGGCATTTCTTGACCATTACTTGCCATTAGAGATCCAAGAGGACAACAAAGACCAATTTCTGAATCTCCACCAAGAGAATATGAGCGTGAGGGAGTATAGCCTTCAATTTAATTCCCTGTCCAGGTATGCTCCTAATGTAGTCGCTACTATGGAAGATAGAGTTCATCCATATGTGATTAGGTTGGATTCGTATCTGGTCAGAGACTGTACCATTGCTTCTTTGAATAAAGACATGGATATAGCGAGGATGCAAGCATTTTCACAAAAACTGGAGGACCATAGACAAAGAAGAAGGGCACAAGAGTTAGAAAGGGGGCAGTTTAAGATGGCTAGATCTACGGGGCGGTTTATACCCTCCCAAGGTGAGTTTAGGCCTCAGTTTTCTAATAAACCACCTAGGCCCATCCTCCTATTCTGCAGTTAGTACTCCACCACAACTTCAATGGTCTAAAAGTAATTCGTTTAGTAAAAGAAGTGAGGGCCAAGGTGCATGAACAACAGGATATTCGGCAAGCTAACAAATTCCTCCTAGGCAGCCTTGCAAACAATGTGGGAGGAGTCATTTAGGTACATGTCATGTTAGGATAGATGCTTGTTATTGGTCAAATTTACCAAGGCATATGATGAGAGATTGCCCGAGAAGACGTATGGGTGATATAGCACAACCTACTAGGTTAGCTGTTGTATCATCATCGTCAGTTCCTCCATTAGGTAGGGGTCAGCAAACACCCGCAGGTCGTGGTAGAGGTGGTAGAGGGGTAGCTAGCTCTAGCGGAGCCTAGAATCACACTTATGCTCTGAGAGTCGGCAAAATTTGGAAGCTTCACTCGATGTGGTCACAGGTACATTGTCCTTCTTTTCACATAATGTCTATGCATTAATTGAACCTGGTTCTACAATATCATACATCACCCTACTAGTTGCTGGGAAGCTTAAAAGAACACCTAAATTATTGAATAAGTCATTTGAAGTGTCTACACTAACCGATGAATCTATTATAGCTAGAAGGGCCTATTATAACTGTGTAGTAACTATTTGTGACCGTGACACATTGGATGACCTTGTTGAGTTAGAAATGGTGGAATTTGATGTTATAATGGGTATGGATTGGTTAGCTTCTTGCTATGCCACTGTGGATTGCCGAACTAAGAGAGTGTATTTCCACTTTCCAAATGAGGTGATCTTTGAATGGGAAGGCAATGTTGGGGCATCAAAGAGTAAGTTTGTTTCCTATTTTAAGGCAAGAAAGATGATGTCAAAGGGATATATATGTTATCTAGTTTGAGTGAGGGATATGGAGGTAGAATTACCAACTCTTCAATCTGTTCCAATAGTGAATGAATTTGTTGATGTGTTTCCTTAAGAGCTTCTGGGATTACCTCCAGAATGAGAAGTAGATTTTGGTATTGACTTACTTCCAGGCACTCAACCTATTTTTATCCCTTCATATAGAATGGCCCCGACAGAGTTACGTGAATTAAAGGAGCAATTAAAAGACTTGCTAGAAAAGGGGTTTATAAGACCTAGTGTGTCCCCTTGGGGTGCATCAGTGTTATTTGTACGTAGATGACACCTTGAGAATGTGTATTGACTACCAACAATTGAATAGGGTGACAATTAAGAACAAATACCCCCTCCCCAGGATTGATGATTTATTTGATCAGTTACAGGGTGCCAAATATTTTTCGAAAATTGATTTGAGATCAGGTTATCACCAAATGAGGGTGAAGGAGAAAGATATACCCAAGACAACCTTTAAGACACGCTATGGTCACTTTGAATTTCTTGTTATGTCATTTGGGCTGACAAATGCACTAGCAGTTTTTATGGATTTAATGAACAGGGTATTCAAGTCATTCTTGGATGTATTTGTGATAGTATTTGTAGATGATATTTTGGTGTATTCAAGATCAGAAGAGGACCATGCAAATTACTTACGACAAGTATTACAAGTTCTTCGTGATCGACAATTGTACCCCATGTTTTCCAAATGTGAATTTTGATTAAAATCAGTGGCATTCTTAGGCCATATTGTCTCCGATGAAGGAATATTGGTTGATTCACAAAAGATAGAAGAAGTGAAAGATTGGCCAAGGCCAATAACACCCACAGAAGTTCGAAGCTTCCTAGGGTTGGTAGGTTACTACAAAAGGTTTGTTGAGGGTTTTTCTTCTATTTCTGCACCTCTAACAAAGTTGACACATAAGGCAACCAAGTTTCAATGGAATGATGCATGTGAAAGGAGTTTCCAAGAGTTGAAAAACAGGCTAACTTCTGCACCTGTGCTAGTGCTTCCAGAAGGCACGGAAGGGTATGCGGTGTATTGTGATGCTTCAGGAGTTGGCTTAGGGTGTGTACTGACACAAAATGGTAGGGTAATTGCTTATGCCTTGAGACAATTATGATTGCATGAGAAAAACTACCCAACACATGACCTTAAGCTAGCAGCTATTGTGTTTGCCTTGAACATATGGCGCCATTATTTGTATGGGGTTTATGTTGACATATATATTGATCATAAGAGCCAACAATACATCTTTAAACAGAAAGACCTAAATTTAAGACAACGGAGATGGATGGAGCTAATAAAGGATTACGATGTTGATATACTATACCATCTAGGGAAAACAAATGTGGTAGCCGATGCTCTGAGTCGTAAGGAAATTATGAATATTGGTGATCAGACTGTGGTAAGTCAAGGAGTCCCTAAGGATCTACATCAACTAGCCAATTTAGAAGTTTGCCTCATTGAAACTCCAAAGGAAGCGGTTGTCGTGCATAATGTTGCAGAGTCTTCATTGGTAATGTAGGTAAGAGAAAAACAGATCAAGGATCCTGTTCTACGACGACTTAAGGAGAAGGTGATTCAAGGTACGATGAAGGGCTTTGAACTTACACAAAATGGAGTACTTTATTGCCAAAATAGATTATGTGTTCCTAATATTAATGGACTAAGAAGGAGGATAATGGAAGAAGCCCATCATTCAAGATATTCCATCCATCCAGGATCAACTAAGATGTATTATGACCTGAAGGGAATGTTTTGGTAGGGAGGCATGAAAAAGGACCTTGCAGAATTTGTAGCTCAATGTTCGAATTGCCAACAAGTTAAGGTAGAGCACCAAAAGCCGGGAGGTTATATGCAATGTATAGAGCTTCCGACGTGGAAGTGGGATATGATTAATATGGAGTTTGTTACTGGGCTGCCTCGCTCATTTCAGAAGTTTGACTCCATATGGGTGATAGTTGATAGGCTCACAAAGTCAGCACACTTCTTGCCAGTTAAAAGTGATTATACAACTGAAGAGTATGCAAAGTTATACCTCAAAGAGATAGTTAGGCTACATGGGGTCCCAATCTCCATTATATCTGATTGGGGAGCTCAATTGAATGCAAAGTTTTGGAAGTCCTTCCAAAGAAGCTTAGAGACACAAGTGAATTTAAGTACAACTTTCCACCCTCAAACATATGGTCAAGCAGAATGCACCATTCAAACACTTGAAGTTATGTTGCGGGCTTGTGCATTGGACTTCAAGGGTAGTTGGGTGGACCATTTTTCACTTATTGAATTTGCCTATAATAATAGCTACCATTCAAGCATCAAGATGGCACCTTATGAAGCTTTGTATGGAAGGAAATGTAAGTCACCAATAGGATGGTTTGAAGTGGGTGAAGCCACTTTGCTTGGTCCAAATCTAGTCCAATAAGCCATGGAAAAAGTCAAGGTAATATGAAAGCGGCTAGAAACAGCCCAAAGTCATCACAAATCATATGCGGATACTAGGAGGAGAGGACTGGAATTCTCAGTCGGAGATTGGGTATTCTTAAAGGTGTCCCCAATGAAAGGAGTTATGAGATTCGGTAAGAAAGGAAAACTAAGCCACGTTACATAGGGCCATATAAGATTATTAAAAGGTTTAGACAAGTTGCGTATGAATTAGAGCTACCCCAGGAGCTCTCAATGGTTCATCCAGTTTTTCATGTTTCAATGCTTTGAAAATGTATATGTGACCCATCTTGTCTCATATTGAAGATATGCAGGTTACGAAAGATCTCACCTATGAAGAGGTACCTATTGCTCTCCTAGATCATCAAGTTAGAAAGCTAAGGAATAAGGAAATACCTTCGGTAAAGGTACTTTGGAAGAACCAGCAGGTAGAAGAGATGACGTGGGAGGCTGAGGAAGCAATAAGATCTAAGTACCCTTATTCATTTGAAGCTAAAGAGGAAGTCCAAGATGCAAAGTTGGAGAATTAAGAGGTATGTATGTTTGAATGCTTGTCATGTTGTTCAAAGTTTGTTTAAATGAAGGTTTAAACTTGTTTAACCTATCCAGTGGTGCTTACATTCGAGGACGAATGTTCCTGGGTGGGGGGATGTAACACCCCACATCTTACATGTACTAGTCCTATGCATATGAAACATGATATGGCGGGGTCAAATCAGCACACATTTTTAAAATTGCTTGAATTTAAGTTTAGAGGGCTATATGTACGTCTAACGTTCAAGATAACTGTGTGTATATAGGTTGTAAGTCAACTTGAGGATAACGCGACCTTAAATGAAGTGAAATAAATGAGGTGCTTGTGGGACTTAGGAAGCTAACAGGTGAGTCACCTATGTGCTTAGCTTATATAGGCTAGGTAGACGGAGACGAGGTCCAACACCGAATTTGTTCAAGTCCGATAAAGAATAAACCTTGAGTTAGGGGTGTAATATGGGCCCATGGTTTAGCATAATAAAGGAACAATATTTGTAGCCCAAGATAAATAGGAAAAGGGCCAAATCACATTCACAACTCAATTCACAAACAGGGCCCAAACTAAGTGGATGTAAAAGAGAAATATTCGCAGCAAAGCCCATCGAATTAAAACCCAATAAGGCCCAAGTGAAAGGTCCAAGTAGGTGCATCACCACCTTGAAAAAATGTGGCTGAAAACACAAGTGAAAGTCGGCCAAAAGTGGCATTTCAAAAGGGATTAAAAATCAACAACTTTGAGTCATTTTAACTTAGCATAAAATCAGATTTTCTTTCTAAGTTTCTCCTTGTTCTCTCTTTCCATTACAAAGCAGCCACAACAAAACCATAGGGTTCTTGGAGTAGCCCTACATCATAGAGGTTAAGTTAAGTAAGAATACCTATGTATTTAGTGCAATTTTTTCATGAAAAACATGAAGAGTATGCAAGTTATACTTGTGTTGGAATTTTGGACAGCATGTGTTCCAAAGATTGTTGTGCATTTTCTTGTTTATTAAGAGGATTTTCTCTTATTGGTTAGCTGAATTATGAAGTGAGGTTTATTATTTAACGAGGATTAGTTCTGTAGTGATGAAAGAAGGCTGCTGCACCATTTTTAACTTTCACAAAAATGAGTTCCTATATGATATCTTAATTGTGCTCTTAGTAGGAATTTGTGGACTGATAATTGGGAATTGTTGTTGTACATCCTCCATCTACTTGGGGACTGTTTTCAGACTGTTTTGTGTGCAAATATATTGAGGACATTTTGGTTGAGGTTGAAACAGATTTGGAATGGTCAACATCAAAATGTAGTGAAAGGACGTAATATTTCGTTGCCTACTTGCGTGTTGTTGTATGTTGTACTTTATGTACTCTTATAACACTGTTATAGGACTAAAACAAGATGGATATGACATGTATATGAGAATGTGTATTAAAAAATGCGATTAGGAGTGGAAAGGTTGAAAGAATACTCTTTGGTTGATAATTCCGAGCTTGCTGCCCAGATATTACTTTTGGGTGGAATTGGACTACCAAGATGTGTTTATTAGCTGCTAACACTAGTTTTATTACCTACTCTATTTTAGATAAAAATTTGGGGGGAAAGGAGGTTACTTCGAGGAAATAACGAGGCCGTACAATGAGGTATGTAAGGCTACTCATTTTCGTGTTATTTGGCATGAATCCGGGTTATTCCTTGGCACCTAAAGGCACTTACAAACTCCGACATGGATAATAACCGTGTCTCCACTCTTTAACATGTTCATATGCTCACATACATGGCCATTGTCAATTTGCATATATACTTTGGATGCAAAGATACATGAGTTCCTTTTGTTGCTAATAAAATCCACGTGTTATTTCATCTTCTACATAATTCATTAGTCGTGTAACTTACTCTTTTCATTATGGCACTATCTTATATGGTTGTTACATGTCACATGTTATGTCTATAGTCCTACAACTCTAAATGTTATGGCCACCAAAAGAATCACCTCAAAGTAAATAAAAGATTAATTGAAGTTGCTTATTAATGGGTGGTATCCCAGGGGTGGAAGAATCACCTAGCATAGGTCGATCTCGATATCGATTTACCACTGATCAACTGGTCATTTACATGATATATTGTGCACCGAATATATAGTAAAGAAAGGTAAAGTAATGAAAAGGACATAACGTACATGATTTCACAGAGCGACTAAAAGTGGTCTCTTATCCATACATACTAGTTTATGATTTCATTTGAGCTCTTATTTTATATATAGTACTTCCTGTCTTACATATTTAATACATTTTCTCGCACTGAAGTCCCATACGGGGACTTGCATTTCATGCTGCAGGTACATGAGCTAGTAGATCTCCCCAATAGGAGTACAGGACATCCAGCTGTTGTTACCAAGCTCTAGGTTGTTTCGGGCCTTTGTGTCTCTAGAGCGTATATTTTTGTATTGTATAGTTTGTCATGTGGCAGGGCCTATCTCGATCGATTTAGATATTGTTCCTTATTTAGAGGCTTTGTAGACTATATAAAGTAAAGTGTGGTCAAGTATCGTACCTTAGATATCGTGGCTCCAACGGCCTATTCATATGCATTTCCTTTTTTGGATTTTTATTACTGTCTACTTTTTTTGGAAAGCATGTTGTATATGGAAACCTCTTATAATGTTCATAGCAAATGCATAGGTATATGTTGGTTCTCCCGAGCCTTGTCGACAATGGGTGCCAGTCCGCCTTAATGGGACTTTGGGCGTGACAAGAGCCTAGGTTTCTCAATGACTTATGGAGCACACATTAGTAGTAGAATCTCAATTATGGTTATGTGCCAGCTATTTCCATAACTATGATTCTACGAGAACGTTATAAAATGTGTCTTGCATTTCTTTCTTATTCTTTTGTGTGTGTGCGACTATCGAACCAACCAGATGAATCTAGCATTGTTTATATTTCAATCACATATCTTGAATTTAGTCATCCAATAGCAAGTATAATTCAAAAATTTAGAAGGCATCATGGGTGCTGTAAACATTCGTTTCTCCCAATTAAGGTCGAGAAACTAAAGTAGTTGACAATGCCAAGAATAAAGGTATTATGCCATCATAAGGGATTTCAAACACCTATGTGATACGTAATATATCTTTTCTTGATATAGTACTACTCTGCCATAATAATAACACAAGAATGTTATTGTTAAGACACCTATTTTCCGTGACGAGCCAAAGAGATTAGTGAACAAGATGAAAAGGTAATAGGTCCCGAGACAGCTTCAGGCATCTAGAAAGATTTAGATTTGTCTTGGAATGATGTATTCCTCATATTTTCTTAAGATGAAAACCTTTAAGGTTCATAGGTTTAAACTACTTAAATATCTTTAAAAGATTTCTTTTGGCAAAGATTAGAAGGTAGAATATTTAAAGCTTTTGTTCCTGAGTTGTTGGATGCTCCAATGAGGTGTCCATGGAATCAATGACAGATAAACTAGATGACATGACGTACATAAGGTATGATATCATGCTATCAGGAAGACCAATACGAGCAACAATTCTTCACTTGGAGAAACATGTCCACCGAGGTGTATATAGAAAATTTCTTTCCTAAAAGTCAAGCGTAAGCCTCCTATGTAATTCATGAAATTGATTCAGATACCTCAAGCTTAGAGGCTTGCAAAGTTGTTGATTAATCGTTTAAACAAGGAAATCACCTTATATACTTGTTTTTTGAAAACTGAACTTGCCAAAAAGATTGAAAATAATAATAATGTGGTAGGCATGCAACCGAGGATCAAACAAGAAGGTCAGCGTAAGCGTAATTGTAATGACCTGGTTGGTCATTTTTTGTTTTATCTGTGAAAGTTACTATTTCACTATCTCGTAAGTTTCTTTAGGCCTACTTTGAACTATTTGAATGGTTGGAATTGAAATCCTGAGTTTTAAAAGTTAAAATATGAGTTTTGGCCTTTTTGAAAGCTTAAGTTGTTGAAAAAGTGATTTTTGTGTCATTCTAAGTTTTGGAGGTTGGATCAGGGCTCCATCGATTCCATTAGCTCCAAATTGTCAAAACGGAACTACAGGAAGTTGTAGAATGGAGTTAAAATGAGTTTTTTATGCCCAAAGTTATGATTTTAGTCATTTCCAGAACCAAGGTTTGACTTTGGTCAACATTCGGAGTTCGAAAGCTCAGATTGGAATTCTGACAATTCCAATAGTTTCGAATGGTGAAACTAACGCTAAAAATAGACTCGCCATATTTTTTAGAGTTGCCGAGGGTAGTTTTGGTATTTTGAGTTTGAACTAGTTTATTGGACTTGCATGAATAAATATGTCGTGAAGACCTCAGAATCGAATTTTGATTATTCCGTTGAGTCCAGATCGCTGATACATATTTGATTTGTGAAATTCTGATTTCGACTGAGTTTCGAGTACTACTTTCAAGTTTCTGATGTTGGCTAATTTTGCTAGTGCATAGTTGCTGGTGCAGGTACTGTGCTCCACATTCACGGACCTGGTCCCGCGTTCGCAGAAAGCATTTCACTGGTCAGTTATAAAAACCTGAGAGGCACCATTTTTAACCTATTTTTGGACTTCTAAGCTTTTTGGAGCAATTTTGAAGAAAGGTTTTCGAAGATTTATGTTGGGTAAGTGTTTCTAACACTAAATTAATCATTTTTCATGAGTTTTATCTTGATTTCATGAAATTAATCACCCAAAATGGGAACGATTGATTTCTCATTTAATTTAAGCTCGATTTTAATGCGATTTTCGTCCATGAACTTTATTTTATTAGTAGAACATGATTCCAAAATCAATTTCCAGATTTGAGACTTTCTTTTAGCTTCAATTTTGACCATTTTTTCCTAAGCCTAAAATATGCCAATATGGGTATCAAAATGCACCTTTTGATGCGTAGTATCCATTTTTGATAGTAGTTGATCAATCTGTGGTTCATTTGGATGCTTGAGTTGATTGAAAGCTTGTCCGAGTGTAGTTCTGGCATCGAGGTAGGTTCAGCTAACAATTTGGGACTGAATTTGAGTTATTGAGCATATTTATGTGGTAATTGTAAGATTTAGGAGATGTGTGAGCTAAAAGTTTGATATGATTGATTCTTGATGAAAGTGTGATTCTGACTATGCTGAAAATTGAGTAATTGGTGAACCTTTTGAAAAATTGAGATGAAACCTTTGGTTTTGACGTATGTTGGATATTTATGATGCCATTTGGGAGAAATACGTGATATATTGATAGTAATTGCAACACCATGGTTATATGATGAGCATAATATGGGACTTAAAGAGTCTTGTTGCCTTAATGTTTAGATTATTGATGAGATGTAGATGATAAGATGTTAATGGTTGACCTTGAGGTACTAGAGGAGGCTTGGCATAGCCTGTGATGTCATGGCTACTTTATATTTCACCCTCATGTTTTATTGCACAACAAATACTTGAATTGTGGCATTGACATGTATACTTCTCATATTGCATCTGTACCACTGAGACGTTGAGGTATTGAGATAGTCACACTACTTGAGATCTAGTTACTGGCGCCAGAGTACGCAGAGGCACATCATGTTGGATATACATCTTGTTACTCTAGTTTGGCATGTATTGCATCTATATTGCATTGACCCTTTAATAGTTGTTTTATTTGAGATCTACTTAGTGGCGCCAGAGTCCGCCAAGACATACTATATTTGATATTCATCTAATATTGTTGTTATGCATTTATATACTATAGCGGCACCAAAGTCCGCTGAGGCATGTTATTGTTGTTATGCATTTATATACTATTTAGTGGCGTCAGAGTCTACCGAGACATGTTATTGTTGTTATGCATTTATATACTGTTTAGTGGCACCAAAGTCCGCCGAGGCATGTTATTGTTGTTATGCATCTATATATTCTGATATTGACATGTATTCCTTTTTATATCTCTCTATCAGCGCCAGTGTTCGACGGGGTATCATCGGCGCCAGAGTCCATTATTGTACTATAACCCTTTTTATCGGCGCCAGCATCTATCAAGGTGTCATCGGTGCCAACGACCATCATGACACTTGAGAGACTTCGTATATGATTTGACGAGACCCCCATGGGTTCTACCTTGTAGCTTTAGCTCGGTAGTTGTACGCACATCATTGCTAGAGCCCGTTGAGGTGTCACTGGCGCCAGAGTCCGCCGACATATGGTCTGACGAGATCCTTATGGGTTCCACCTTGTAGCTTTAGCTCAGTAGATGTATATATTGGCACTAGTGTCTGCCGCATTTCTTCCTTCTGAATTTAATCCATACAATGCATATCTATCACTGATATTTTATTCTACTAGTATGTATATGGTTTATGTTGTGCACTAACCCTTTTCTTGTAGGTGATAATATTCTTCATTATTACATACTTGCTTTATTTGTTTTACCCAGTACGGTTGAACCTACTGGATACATTTTGATGTACTCACCCATACTTTGTTTCCTCCCTATAGATCGTGCACACGGTTCAGGATAGGGCAGTTGATCATTCCATCCGAGTATTATCGATACTATCCAGATCTTAGCGGTGAAGCTTAGACTTTGAGTCACCATCGATCTTTGGGTCCTTTTTTATTTCTTTTATCTCAGACTATGTATCATATATTATTAGAAAGCATTATATTATCTTTCGAGACAAATTTGTCTCTCTTCAGAACTATTTTAGATGCCTTATACTCATGACTCCAGGTTTTGTGATATTTGTTGCTATGTTGTGTTGTTTTCCGTTATATTTCATTCTTGTTAGTCATGATCATTATGACAAGTTTGGTATCAGAGCTCTAGGTTCGTTGGGCTCATGAGTCAAGAGTAGGGTGTCTAGTATAGTCTCGCGGATCGGTGTGTAGACATCCACACCTATCTTTGGGAGGCTACATGATACTTGATAGGAATGACTTTCACATCTTGCTTCTATTCGTGCGTTTCCTTGTATTACCCTCCTTGAAAGTGTTTAACCTACTCTTTTATGCGTAGATGTCGATTACCAAATCCTGTTAATCCATGGGAAAGCTTGAGGCAGTGGATGTGGCTCCCACTCCAGGTCGAGGTAGGGTTCGTGATAGGGCTGAGGGCCGAGGACTTGCTAGAGGAGTAGCTCTGCCGAAAGGAAAGATTAGATCGGCTTCTCTAGAGCTTAAGCGTGAGTCAGAGAGGCCTACAAACTCCATTCCATCATCTTCATCCCCTGATGTACACCCTTAGTCTAGGAGCTACTTCTTCGTATATTGGCTAGACTTGAGAGAGTTTCTCTGACCATCATTGTTCCCCATGCACCAACTCCTACAGTGTTGAGTGACCTTTCTACAGCTTCATTGGATCTAGAATGTGGACCTTTTCAGAGTGTGTTGGACTACGACCACATGTGTGAGAGTATTGAACACTATAGACAGGGTGGCAGGAAGAGGTTCCGATAGCATGGTCAGTTTAGTGGAACCCCGCCCTGAGGCAGAGAGTTTTAGGGACAACCATCTCAATGGCAAGAGCATAGGATTTGTTATGGTTGTGGTGATGTAGGGTATTTGGCTAGACATTGTCTGTACCATGCACCTTCCACTCGATCATCTTAGAGGCAGGAGACTAGGGCTTGTTATCATTATGATGAGATTGGACACTTGGCTCATCATTGCCCTTACCGTGTACCTCCTACTCAGACTTTAGGATTAGCCAGCTCGATCAACTCCAACACCAGTACCTATGGACACACCTCAAGCTATGAGAGGTGGTTCCAGAGAAGGTTATGGTATAGTGAGAGATGGTGCTCGTAGAGGCCCACAGATTAGTGTCGGCCATAGAGTTAGTTATGCTGTTCGAGGTAGAGCCAATTCAGAGGTTTCTGATGCAGCTATCACAAGTATGGTTTTGGTGTGCTACTGTCCATCTTCAATTTTATTTGATCCAGGCTCTACTTATTCTTATGTGTTGACTTATTTTGCTTTGGATATTGACAGTATGTGTGAGCTGCTCATCAAGCCTATTTGTGTTTCCATCCCGGTAGGTGAATTTTTAGTGGTGAATCAGGTGTACCGGGGTAGTGTTATGACTTTTATAGGGAGATGTACTTTTGCAGATTTGGTCTTGCTAGATATGGTAGACTTTGATGTGATATTTGGTATGGATTGGTTGTCGCCTCATCATGCTATGCTCGATTGTCATGCGAATATTGTGACTTTATCTTACCCAGAGTTACCTCTATTGGTGTGGATTGGAGCACCTAGCTCCTATCCTAATGGAGTTATTCCTTATTTGCAGGTGTGTCGACTGATGGATAAGGGTTGCTTGTCATATTTAGCTCATGTTCGGATTGTTTCTCAAGAGTCTCCGTCATTGACGTTGATGAATCGAGTATTCAAGCCCTATTTAGTCATCTTTGTGAATGTATTCACAGATGATATCTTGGTTTATTCCAAAAGTGAGGCTGATCATGTTCAACACTTGAGGACTGTACTTCAATGATTGAGGGAAGAGAAGTTGTATGCTAAGTTCTCAAAGTGCAAGTATTGGCTTGAGTCCGTTGCATTTCTTGGCCATGTTGTGTCAAAAGAGAGCATTATGGTCGATCCAGCCAAGGTAACGTTTGTTTGTGAGTGGGCTATGCCTACTTCGATGACTGAGATTCAGAGAATCCTTGGTTTAGGCAGGGTATTATCAGCATTTTGTTCAGGGTTTTTCATCTATAGAAGCCCCATTGACTAGATTGACTCAAAAGGTTGTGGCATTTCAATGATCAGATGATTGTGAAGCAAGCTTCCAAAAGCTCAAGGATTTGTTGACTTCAACACCTACTCTTGTTTTACCCGAGGAGGGAGTTCCATTTGTGGTATATTGTGATGCTTCGGGTGTGGGTTTGGGTGGCGTATTAATGCAAATGGGGAAGGTGATAACCTATGCTTTTAGACAATTGAAGGTGCATGAGAAGAACTACCCTATCCATGACTTGGAGTTGGATGCAGTGGTGTTTTTGTTGGAATTGTGGTGACATTATCTTTATGAGGTGTATTGTGAGATCTTTACTGATCACTGGAGTCTCAAATACATCTTACTCGTCCTAATCTGAACATGAGATACCGTAGGTGGTTGGAGTTGCTTAAGGATTATAATACCTCTAGTCTTTATCACCTCGGGAAGGCCAATGTGGTGGAAGATGCTTTGAGCCGAAATGCTACTAGTATGGGGAGTTTGGTATTTTTGAGGGTTGAGGAGAGGCCCTTAGTTCTAGAGGTTCAGTCACTTGCTAGGCAGATGGTCCATTTGGATGTTTCTCCTCCTTAGAGTTTTGGCATTTGTTGAGGCTAGATCTTCTTTGCTTGATCAGATATGCGCTCACCAGTTCGAGGACCCCAGATTATGCATGATTCATGATAAAGTATTGAGAGGTGAAGCCAAGGTGGCTATTATTGATGTTGATGGTTTATTGAGGGTTAATGGTAGTGTTGTGTGCCTAAAGTTGGGGATTGGGTGAGATTGATATTAAAGACGATCCATTATGCTAGGACATTCGATCTATCCAGGTATGGCTAAGATGTATCACAATCTTACACAACATTATTGGTGGTTTGGCATGAGGAGAGACATAGCTGAGTTTGTGGTCAAGTGTTTGAATTGCCAACAGGTGAAGTATGAGTATCAAAAGCTCGGTGGATCGATGCAAAGAATGCCCATTCCCGAGTAGAAGTGCGAGAGAGTGACTATGGACTTTGTTACAAGTTTTCCCATGGCCTTGGGCAAGTTTGATTCAGTTTGGGTGGTTATTGATCGATTGACCAAGTTGGAACACTTCATACCGGTGAAGACTAGCTATAGTGTGGAGCAGTTGGATAGATTGTATATCCGAGACATTGTCAGATTGCATGGTGTGCCAGTGTCTATAGTATCCCATAGATAGTCCGTGTTTACTTCTCACTTTTGGCGGGCTCTCCAGCATGGTTTAGGTACTAGAGTGGATTTGAGTTCAAATTTTCATCCTCAGACTAATGGTCATTCATAGCGCCTCATTCTGGTGTTGGAAGACATGCTTAGGGCCTGTGTTATTTATTTTGAGGCCCGATGGGACCAACACTTATCATTGATAGAGTTTGCATATAATAACAGTTACCATTCCAGCATCCAGATGTTACCGTTTGAGGCCTTGTATGGACAGAGATGTAGATCACCCATTTGATGGTTTGATTCTGGTTTGGTGGAGGTGTTGGGTGTTGATTTGCTTCAGGATGCCATGGACTGGGTCCAACTGATTCAGAGTAGACTTTTGACTTCCCAAAGTCGCTAGAAGAGTTATGATCATAAGAGGGTTATGCCTCTTGAGTTCTCTATTAGTGACAATGTCTGGCTAAAAAATTCACCCATGAAGGGTGTGATGAGATTAGGGAAGAGTGGCAAGCTTAGTCACAGATTCATTGGTCCAATTGAGATTTTGAAGAGAGTTGGTGAGGTAGCCTATGAGTTGGCTTTACCATCGAGACTATTTTCTGTGCATCCTGTTTTTCGTGTTTTTATGCTCTATCGATACATTCCAGATAAGTCCCATGTGATTTCTTATAACTTTGTTGAGTTGGGACCAAATTTGTCCTTTGAAGAAGAACCTTTAGCTATATTAGACAGGCGGGTCTGGAGATTTAGATCCAAAGATATACCTTCTGTGAAGGTTCATTGGTGGTAACATTCTGTTGATGAGGCCACTTGGGAGTTGGAGTCTGACATGCGGCTAGATATCCCAGCCTTTTTGAGGCTTCAGGTACTCCTCTTTTCCTTATGCTCGAGGACAAACATTCTTTTTAGTGGTTAATGATATAATGACCTGGTTGGTCTTTTTTGGCTTTATTTGTAAAAATTACTATTTTACCCTTTTGTAAGTTGCTTTGGGCCTACTTTGAACTATTTGAATGGTTGGAATTGGATTTCTGAAATTTAACAGTTGAAAATATGAGTTTTGATCTTTTTGAAAGCTTAAGTTGTTGAAAAAGTGAGTTTTTGTGTCATTTTGAGTTTTGGAGGTCGGATCGAGGATTCATCGATTCCATTAGCTTCAGAATGTCGAAATGAAACTACAGGAAGTTGCAGAACTGAATTTAGAGTTAAAATGAGTTTTTTAGGCCCAAAGTTGTGATTTTAGTCATTTCCAAAACAAAAGTTTGACTTTGGTCAACATTCGAAGTTCGAAAGCTCGGATTAGAATTTTGACAGTTAATAGTTCTGGATGGTAAAACTAACGCTAAAAATTATCTTGTCATTATATTTAGAGTTGTCGAGGGTAATTTTGATATTTTGAATTTAAACTACTTTATTGGACTTGCATTGGTAAATGTATCATGGAGACCTCAAAATCAAATTCTGATTATTCCGTTGAGTCTGGATCACTGTTTCTGGTATGGACACAAATTTGGTTTGTGAAATTCTAATTTCGAATGAGTTCCGAGTACTACTTTCAAGTTTTTGATGTTGGCTGATTTTGCTGGTGCATAGTTGCTGGTGCAAGGACTGTGCTCCGCGTTCACGGACCTGGTTCCCTATTGGCGGAGGGTTGGGCTTGGTTAGGCTTCGCGTTTGCAGACCTGCTACATTCGCAGAGAGCATTTCATTGGTTAGTTATGAAAACTCGTGAGACACCATTTTTAACCTATTTTCAAACTTCTAAGCTTTTTGGGGCGATTTTAAAGAAAGGTTTTCGATGATTTGTATTGGGTAAGTGTTTCTAACACTAAACTAATCATTTTTCATGAGTTTTATCTTGATTTTATCCTTGATTTCATTAAATTAATCACCCAAAATTGGGGGTTTTTGGACTATCTTTTCCAAACTATAACCATTGCTTTCTTATTCAATTTAAACTTGATTTAAATGGGATTTTCGCCCATGGACTCTAGTTTTTGAGTAGAACATGATTCCAAAATCAATTGTCAGATTTGAGTCCGCCGAGACATACTATATTCAATATTCATTTAATATTTTTGTTATGCATTTATATACTGTTTAGTGGCGCCAAAGTCCTTTAGGGCATGTTATTGTTGTTATGCATTTATATACTGTTTAGTGGCATCAGAGTCCCCCGAGGCATGTTATTGTTTTTATGCATTTATATATTGTTTAGTGGCGACAGAGTCCGCCGAGGCATGTTATTGTTGTTATGCATCTATATATTCTGATATTGACATGTATTCCTTTTTATATCTCTCTACTAGCACCAGCGTTCGTCGGGGTATCATTGGTGCTAGAGTCCATCGTGGTACTATAACCCTCTCTATTAGTGCCAGCGTCCGCAGAGGTGTCATCGGTGCCAGTGACCGTTGTGACACTTAAGAGACCTTGTATATGGTTTGACGAGAGCCCTATGGGTTCTACTTTGTAGCTTCAACTTTGTAGATGTATGCACATCGGTGCCAGCGCCTGCTGAGATGTCATTGATGCCAGAGTCCGTCGACATATGGTCTGACGAGATCCCCATAGGTTCTACCTTGTAGCTTCATCTCGGTAGATGAATACATTGGCACTAATGTCTGTCGCATTCCCTCCTCCTGAATTGCTTCCATACATTGCATATGCATTGCATCTTCGACTATCACTGAAATTTTATTCTATTGGTATGTATATGGTTTACGTTGTGCACTAACCCTTTTCTTGCAGGTGATAGTATTCTTCGTTATTGCATACTTGCTCGATATCTTTTACCCAATCGGTTGAACCTAATGGGTACATTTTGGCATACTCACCCCTACTTTGTTTCCTCCCCGCAGATCGTGCACAGGGTTCAGGATAGGGTAGTTGATCATTCCATCTAAGTATTATCGATACCATTCAGATCTCAGCGGTGAGGCTCAGACTTCGAGTCACCATGGATATTTGGGTCCTCTTTTATTTCTTTTCTCTTAGACTATGTATCAGATATTATGAGATAACATTGTATTATATTTCGACACAGATGTTTCTACTCTGCAGTACTGTTGAGATGCTCTTGTACACTTGACTCCAGGTTTTGAGATATTTGATGTTATGTTGTGTTGTTTTTCCCTATATTTCATTCTTCTTAGTCGTGATCCATTTTGGGTCGTGACTGTAATCAAGTTAAGATGTCGAAATTCGAGGACATTGTAAGTGTGGAAGTATCTTTTTTCTGTTGTTAGTTTTATGGACAGGTCCTTGTTAGTTTAACGTATGTAAGATTTGTGAGTTTTGAATTAAAAGAAGGGATATCATAAATAGTCAGATTTAACTTGATAAGACCATAGACAAATAGGTTAGTTTTTTTCATATTGCCCTTAATTGCCAATGAATATAGTTGTCGGGATAGATTATGAACCCATTTCATTAAAAAAATAAGGGAGATTTACAAGGATGGATAAGGTTATATTCGTTATAACCACTAACTATTTATATATTTTTTCAAAATCTTTGAAAAGTACAACTAGTGAAAGGATTAGATTGATATGTTTCCCTTGGAATTTTCATGATTACCACCTAGAAGAGAAAAAACTTTGGTATCGATATATCCATGACATATAGCCCATGTCAGCATCTCCGTATCCTAAGACATTGATGGAATTGATAGAGATAGAGAAATAATTGTTGAACCTATCGAAAAATGACCTTGCAGGAGCACCATGGGGTATTCATAATGTTTGTGGATAAAAAGGAGCATGTTCTTGAGATTGTGCATTGACCGCAAATAGTCGAGCAGGGTGATAATACGTTACAAGTACCCATTATCTAATAAAAATGATATGTTTGATCAATTTCATGGAGCATTCCATTTTAAAGAATGAATTTTTCGAGTAGGTATCATCAACTTAAAACTAGAGAAGATAGTATTTCTAAAGCAGCCTCAAAACTTAGAAAATGCATTTTTAGCTTTTGTGATGTTTTTCGAAATAATTGATAATCTAACATATCGATGTAGATAATGAATAAGGAGTTCTAGTCGTTTCAAGAAAGGACACTATGGTGTTTATTGGTGATCTTATGGTATATTTTTATCGCTAGGAAGAACATGATTAGAGCTTGAGAATTGTGTTGCAAATGCGGTAGAATCATCAACTTTATGTCAGGTTCTTGAAGTGCAAGCTTAGTTATACTAAGTGACATTCATGTGTATTGTATGTAAGGATGATATTTTAATGAAAACTTAGAGGATAGGTGCAATTCAGAAATGGCCAATGTCCATTATTCCTATAGAGAGTCACAATTTTTTGACCTATCAGGCTAGTAATGACGTTTTGGGTGGGGATTTCTTCAGAGTAGTAGAGCCCCGAACAATCAAGTCTAAGAGAAACTCCGTGGAAGAAGAATGTGAGTAGAGTTTCATATTCCAAATGAAAATTGTCATTGCGTGATATCATTCTAACAATTAGAAAACGAAAGATTCACGATATTTATTCACTCAATGGCAATGCTTGTGGTATTCTATATTATATGGCAGGGTCAATGTGGTGAATGATACATTTAGTGGAATTATGGATAGTTTGGCGATTATAACTTCTAAAAAGATGCTTTTGGCTATATATATTTATATACTAGAGGTGTTGATGTTCATTTTAGGCCCAAAATTTGAAAACATCATTAGCTTGTGTTCAAGTTAAATATTTAAAAGAAGAATACATAAAGGTAGTCAATATGGGAACGTGAGTTTATGCAAAAACTAATATGAGGTCCTAGCTATGTGTTCAAGTTAAATATTTAAAAGAAGAATACATAAAGGTAGTCAATATGGGAACATGAGTTTATGCAAAAACTAATATGAGGTCCTAGCTAGTAAATGAAAGGGTATAATTGTCGACAGTAATGATGTTCTCCAATTAGGTAACCAAATTATGTATAACAGATGTAGATGGATTGAGATGGATGCTATGACAGTTTTGGGTATTGTCCCTCAGTTTTTTTAGCTGGTGGAGGATGATGTGCCCATGGACCCGGTGGGTGATAGGGAGGCCTCGGATGTGGATGAGGACGAGATCGAGATGGATGAGCTATGTTGCTTCCCCAACACACGCAAGTGTGTGTGGTCAACCAAGTAATATGGTGGCCCTTATTAGGAGCCGGATGTTGAACCCAAGGGACTTAAATTAGATTTCAATTATAAAATCAAAGATTGTTATGTTAAGTGTGTTTTCTTGTCAAATGATGAAAGATTTGAGTTAAGGCTAAGATATCTAATTAAGACTACTATTACCAAATGAGTTTGAGGGAATTGTCAATGTACGAATGATTCTGGGATTTTAACCATTTCGATGCATATCCTAGACTCAATACTTGCACTTATGTCTGGGTTTCCTAATTATATGTTCAGCGGGTACGTGCCTCTACCTCATCAAGCTCTTTTCGAGTGGAAGGTCTACCACCTGTCCTGTGGCGCAAGATCTCTAGCCCAAACATACAAGCCGTGATAAGCTCGTCTCTGTGTGCCCTCTTGGCAGTGGTCAGCATAGGTTCCAAAGACACATCAGGCCCCTTGATGTTTGTCACATTATAGTGAGGGGCCTCAATGTATAAGAAGTAGTCGAGGGGCTCCTCAAGGCCACCTGCATTCTTGTACAATTCAGTAATTAAACACACAAAGGCATACCTACATCCTCGATGTGCGTGATCCTTCCTCGTAGAGGATTTGTAGATGGCCCCAAAGTTCAACTCCGCCCCCGTCATGAGAGAAAATGTCAAACACACCTGGTCCCTTGTGATCTCAGTGAAGTGCGCACTTGGGAAGATCGCATGCGTAATTATCTTCACCCAAACTCTCGCCTCCCTGTTCTTGTGAGCAAAAGGAAAGGACTGGTGATACCTCTTATAACCATGACGAGTCAACTTAGTTGTGGAGGTCACCCTAGCCAATATGTGACGGATTGCTCGGTAAGGTGGATGTATTTGCAACTTAGTGAATGGGGTGGTGGAAACGTGCCTAGTGCCCAAGATTCCATTGATAGCAACTGGGGTGATATTAATCTCTATCCCCCGAACTCTAACAACCTGGGAGCGTGCCCCCGTCTTCGTGTTCACATAGAACTCCTGGACCACACTTAGGTTGTAAGGAAGAGTCTCCCCAAACAGGAAATTCAAGCGATATTCCAGGCACTTATTATAGATGCCCGAGTAGTCCCTTACCAAGGTTTCAACAATGGGAACGTCTGGGAAGTACTTTGTCTCATCATGTGCCTTATACCAGTGCTTTCCTTCCCTGACCACTGCGTTGACCCATATTGAGGCCTTTGACCCTGAGGAGGAGCTGGATCATTGGGCACCTCGGGAATGTCTCTAGCTCTCCTCCTACTGCTAGAGGCTCCTGCCTACCCGGTTTTACGTGCTCTGGAAGCCATGATTATCCTATACAAACATAAAGACATAATCAACACATGTAAGACACAAAGCCCCCACAACAAGGAACAATCCGACAACCGACCCCACACTTAATTCAAACCACAGGTTGAGAGGGTACTCAGACTTCCCATCTCACACCGGATAATCACCACTAAGCATGAAAAATCACCCGAATATTATGGTCAATCACACACATACCCCACTCTTATTTGCACAACACCATCAACACCCCTAAACATCAACAATTCACGTATTCTTAACAAATAGGCAGTCACACCCAAACAAGTGAATTTATCAACATTATCCTCACACCTTGGGGATTCAATATGGCACTAAGACTTGAAAAAATTCTTCACACAAGGATTTCTCAACAAACCCAATATGAACACATTAACAATTTAACAACATTGGGCACAAACCCACAATATCAACAATTCAGCCCCCAATTTTGCCCCCAATTTTCGACCTAGGGTGGAGACGCATAATCATTAAGCACAAAATCACTCCTATACATGAAATTAAGGACACAAGCTCATCACCCAACCCAATTCATACCATCAATTTCCATAAAGAACAAGCCACAACAAGAACTTAAACCCATGGCACCTAAAAATAACTTACCCAAACAATCATAAAAAAAGAGAGTGAATAACACATACGTTGAGTGAAGATTTGCAAGAGAACACTATGAAAAACCTTTGGGGACTTAAAGGGCATCACAGATTTGTTTGAATTTGGGTGTTTTGTGGTGAAAAAGTGAAGAAAATTAGAGAGGGGAGGGTTTTTTAGGGTGGGTATTGCGTAAATGGGGTTAAAAACGCGCGCGCGGGGGGGGGGGGGGGGGGTTTGTTTAAATAGGGGGTAGTGGGCTGGTCAATTTTTAAAAAACTGCTCAAAATTGTGCATGTCCGCGATAGGTCCGCGACGCGGACCAATCACGAACTTATACTTGTTATTTTTAATTTTTTCGCGAAACATGTCTTTTACCTCATGTTGTTCTACTCGCCAAGTCCACGATGTGGACCTGTCGTGCACCTTTCTGGTTCTGAAAATTTTTAGGGTCCGAAATTTTTTATTTTTGAGCACCGAATCCCATAAAAATCCCCGAACACCTGATTATGCTACAAAACCATGAAACAAGTTAATCTGGCCAAGAAAAATCTAAAAATACCTAATGAAGGAAATGGAAGCAACAAAATTTGCCACTAGATTAGTGAAGGTCATGATGCAGACCTATCGCGGACCAATAATTTGTGGCAATGACTTTTTTTTCAATGGGGGTTTTTAAATAAAAATAACAATACAAATAAAAAATAAAAATAAGGAAACTATGGTTACCTCACCACGGGTTGCCTCTTGTGCAGCACCTGATTTACCATTGTGGCACGACTCAGCATGTGCTTACTCTCATTGGCCAGTTCAATGGACTCCTCCTCAGGATTCATGTCAACACCATAATGGTGTTTGACACATTGTCCATTAACCAAAAAAGTTTGGTTTGTAGCCTCATCACGCAGTTTGACTGTACCGTGTGGCATCACACTCACCACTATGTATGACCCACTCCATTTTGACCTTAGCTTACCTGAAAACAATTTAAGACGAGAGTTAAAAGAGAAGTACCTTTTGCCTAGGCTCAAAGGTACGCCTGATGATATGCTTGTCATGCCATTTATTTGTATTCTCCTTGTAGATCTTGGCATCCTCATATGCATGGAGTTGGAACTCATCCAAGCTCCTCTAGTTGTTCCAACGTGTTACGCACTGCGAGCTCTGGATTGAGTTTGAGCTATTTGATAGCCCAATACGGCTGGTGTTCAAGCTCGACAAGGAGGTGGCATGCCTTTCTATAAACCATCCTATAAGGAGATGTGCCTATCAGGATTTTGTATATTGTCCTATAGGCCCACAAGGCCGCATTAAGCCTGATGGCCCAATCCTTCCTTGTGGCATTTACAGTCTTCTGAAGCTTTGTTTAACCTCGTGATTCGACACCTTTACTTGTTCATTTGTTTGAGGATGATAAGATATGGCCACCTTATGCCTCACCCCATACTTAGCTAACAGATTCTTCACAGTCTAGTTAATGAAATGTGCACCTCCATTACTAATGATAGCTCTTGGAGTACCGGATCTTGTGAAGATCTACTTTTTCAGAAACTTACTCACCACCTTGGAGTCATTAGTGGGCAGAGCTATCGAGTTAACCAACTTGGACACATAGTCAACTGCGACCAATATGTAGTGATTACCAAAAGAGGGTGGGAATAGGCCCATGAAGTCTATCCCCCACACATCAGAGATCTCCATCTCTAGGATGTTATTCAGGGGCATCTCATGCCTCTTGGATATGGTGCCTTTCTTCTAACAAGCATCGCATTCAAACTACATATCATCCTTGAAAAGAGTTGGCTAATAGAATCCCAACTACGAAATCTGTGGGTTGTCCGTTCTCCTCCATGATGACCCCCATAGGGTGAAGCATGACATATTTCAAGTACCTGGAGCATTTCCACCTATGGAACATACCTTCTCACTATTCTCTTGTCATCCTACTTGAAGAGATATGGCTCATCCCAGATATAAGCCTTAGCATCATGAGTCAATCGTTTCCTCTGCTGATAGTTAGCATTTGGGAGGAAGACTCCACTCACCAAGGAGTTTACAATATCAGCATACCACGACAACTCCTATACCTCTAGTGCCAAGAGTTTCTCATTAGTGAACTCCTCCTTAATCTGGTTCTGCTCACCTATGTATGTATCATTCTCCAACCAGGACAAGTGGTCGGCAATCTGATTCTCACACCCTTTTTGATCCTTGATCTCAATGTCAAACTCCTGTAGCAATAGGATCCATCTGATTGAACGGGGTTTGACATCTTTCTTGTTGAGGAGGTACCTCAAAGCTGCATGATTTGTGAACATTATGACCTTGGTACCCACCAAATAGGACCGGAACTTGTCAAAGACATACACCAATGCCAACATCTCTTTCTCAATAGCAGTGTAGTTGCAATGCACTGGGTCTAGGGTCTTGCTAGCATAATATATAGAGTGGAACACTTTGTCCTTACGTTGACCTAGTACCGCTCCCACAACAATGTTTCTACTATCACATATCAATTCAAAAGGGAGCTCCCAATTTGGAGTTGTCAAGATAGGTGCTTCTACTAACGCTTCTTCAAAGTCTCAAAAGCCTGCAAGCATGTAGCATCAAAGTTAAATTGTACCTCTTTCTCTAGTAGGGCACACAGTGGCTTTGAGATCTTTGAAAAGTCCTTGATAAATCTATGGTAGAACCCTGTATGCCCAAGAAAACTACGAACTCCTTTGATAGACATGGGCGGAGATAGCTTTTAATCACCTCGATCTTTGTTTTATTTACCTCTAAGTCGCGCTTGGACCCTTATGTCCCAAGACTATCCCTTCATTTATTACGAAATGACATTTTTCCTAGTTTAGGACGAGGTTGTCTCCTTACAGTGAGCTAGGACCTTGTCCAAATTCTGCAGACACACCTCGAACGACTCCTCAAAGACTAAGAAATCATACATGAAGACCTCCACAAGATCTTCCACCATGTGGAATATAGCCATCATGCACTTTTGGAATATGGCGGTTGCATTGCACAGGCCAAAGGGCATACACTTGAATGCATATGTACCATAAGGATAGGTTAATATGGTCTTCGCTTGGTCCTTCAGGGCTATCTAATAATACCTTAGGTACCCATCCACGAAATAGTAATATTCTTGCTTTGCTAGCCTGTCCAGCATTTGATCAATGAAAGGAACTGGATAATGATTCAGGGTGGAATTATTCAGCTTCCTGTAGTCCATACATATTCGCCACCTTGTGACTGTTCTGGTTGGAATGAGCTCATTTTTCTCATTTGCAACAACTGACATTCCCCCTTTCTTGGGGACACATTGTACCGGGCTCACCCACTTGCTATCTGAGATCGAAAAGATGATGCCAACATCCTGCCACTTAATCATCTCCTTCTTCACCACTTCTTTCATAATGATGTTCAGTCTTCATTGTTCCTAGGCTACTGGTTTGTGGCCCTACTCCATAAAGATCCTATGCATACAAAAGGCTGGGCTAATGCCATGGATCTCTAATTTTTGCCAACCCATAGCTTGTTTTCTCCTTTGTAGCACAACAACAACCACCTCTACCTGGGCTGCAGATAATGAAGCAGACAAAATTACAGGTAAAATATTATTTTCACCAAGGAAAATATGCTTGAGATGTGATGGAAATGACTTCAACTCTAGTTGAGGTGCTTCTTCGATGGAGGGCTTGGGTGGTTGTCCTAATACCCTATTTAAGGGCTCAGCCACATTCTTTAGCATGCTGACATTATGATTATTCGACACACTTTGATTTCTCTCGCTTCAAGGTCATCCACTAGCCCTACACCTTGGCTAGAGGATCATTGATCTCGAACTGACTAACCACAGCCTCTGTATCTAACACTGTGATGGCTGCTAAATCCTCATATACAGTAGGAAACTTCAAAGCTTGGTAGATTCGAAGACTTCCACATTATCATGAGCGTGCATAGTTAGCCGCCCTACTGCAACATCTATCACCCTTATGTTGCTAGGAATGGGTGTCCCAAAATAAATGGAACCTCTGGATCAAGTTCAAAGTCCAGGATGAAAAAGTCCACAGGGAATATTAGGGACCCCACTTGGAGTAATCATCCTCTATAATGCCATCCGGTCGTGCCACTAAACGATCTTTCAGTTGTAATAAAATGGTGGTGGGCTTAGGATCTCCAAGACCCAACTTTTTGAACATAGAACTGGGCATGAGATTGATACTCACACCCTAAACACAGCCCCCTGGCATTCAAACAATTCCCAATCGCCACTTGAACAGTGAAACTTCCAAGATCCTTTAATTTATTTAGCAACTTAGCTTTGTTTAGAATCCTGGAGCTACAGTTTTTGGTGAGTGCCACAGTCTCGAACTCAGCCAACCTATTCTTATTGGCTAGAATGTCCTTCACATATTTAGCATACTTCGGAATCCCTTGCGAAAATTCAATAAGAGGTAAGTTAATTTGTACCTACTTCAGGAGCCCGATGAACTTCTGGAAGCACTCATCCTCCTTATTCTTTTTCAACTTTTGAGGAAAGGAGGGAGGCTTTGGTGTTGAAGCCGCTTCAACATTAGGTAGGATGGGATTGCCAACCTTATTCTCTTTGTAACGCTTGTGCCAGTCCCATCCCTCTGCTTTGGGACTAACTCTGCCAAAGGTCTCCCACTTCTAGTGCTAACAATATTCACTTGTTTTGGGTTGGGGTCTGTGGTCCCTTGCAAGCCACCTTAAGGTCTAACATTCATTGTGTGAGACAATTGCCCCAATTTCTTTTCTAGATTCTAGAGGCTTTACTTATTCTGATGAATCTCATCCTCTTGCCTCTGTTGATTTGCTAGAATCTGTCGTAGCACCTCACTATCACTCATGTTGCCCGCATTAGCTTGCTTTGTGGGTTGCTGCATTTGCTGATTGTAAAATGAATTTCTACCTTGTGGTCTATGCTGAAGAGGCCCTTGACTTTGTTTATTTCCACCCTAAGAGAAGTTTGGGTGGTTTCTCCGGTTTGAGTTGTAGGTGTTCCCAAAACCTTGGTGACCACCGTTGTTTGCATTGCCAAAAAAGTTCACAGACTCTTCATTTGCCCCACAAAATTCTGTGGTGTGATCTCCTTCTCCACACACATAGCCAATTGTTCTGCTGTTGTTGGACCAGATTCATTAGAGCTGGTTGTTGGCCCAAAGACAGGTTGTTAAAATGAGTTGTCATCATGTTCTGCATTGCTGACATTTGTGCTTACAGAGCAGTCAGTGCATCTACCTCTAACATACCTACTTGCTTTTGAACCGCTAATCTTCTAGATCCCCCATTCCGGTCAGGATTTCAATGTGCAATGCAATTTAGGAGAGCATACAACTCATCATATGTCTTCTTAAGGGCCCATCCATCTTCACTTGAATCAAGAAGAATCTTGGTGTTGGGTTTCAAACCTTCAATGAAGGTATGAACCAACACCTCATTAGCTTGGCAATGATTGGGATAGTTAATGAGGAGAGTTTTAAACCTGTCCCAGGCTTGGTACAAGTTCTGACCTGGCCTTTGTCTAAAACTCAAAATTTCACTCCTGAGCTTGGTTGTCTTTACGGATGAAACAAATCTTGTTAGGAACTTTCTGGCGAGCTCATCCCATGTAATGATTGAGTTAGGTGACTCAATTGTAGCCACCTTATTGCTTCCCCCAGTAGTGAAAAGGGAAACAAAGTCATCCTCACATAATCTCTATTCACCCTTGTAGGGATGAAAGTGTCAGCAATCTCCAAGAAATCTGGAGATGAACTTGAGGGTCCTCATGTGGAAGCCCAGTAAACTGCCCGGTGGAGTGCGGCAATTGAATCATGTTCTGCTTGAGCTCCAACTGACCGCCGAGCGCTGGTTTTTGAAAATCGTTCGTCACATTGGTAGCGCATAGGATTGCCACATCTCGAACTAACCTAGTTGTGGTTGCTGGTGCAGGATTCTATTAGGCCATTCTTGTATGACAAGTTCAACCTCTTCTTTATTATCCTCTTGGTCGTCAGGTTCAATTAGTTCTATCGGTGGAATGGATTACAAGACACTTTCCCTCCTTTGACGCAGTCAAAAGCAAGAGTCTAGATCCTCCAGTGTAACCAACTGAATACCTGCAAACAAAGCATGACTAAGATCAAGCACAGTGAACACAACAAAACACAACACCTCTGAAAAAATTAACTAACTTCTAATTTTAAGTCCCCCGTAACAACACCTAAAATATCTTGCTTCCCTAGCACACGCAAGTGTACGTGGTCAACCAAGTAACACAATGGCCCTTATTAGGAGCCAGATGTCAAACCCAAGGGACTTAAAATTAGATTTCAATTATAAAATCAAAGATTATTATGTTAAGTGTGTTTTCTTGTGAAATGATGAAAGATATGAGTTAAGGCTAAAATATCTAATTAAGACTACCATTATCAAATTACTTTGAGGGAAATGTCAATGTACGAAAGATTTCGGGATTGTAACCATTTCGACGCATATCCTAGACTTAATCTCACACTTATGTCTGGGTTTCCTAATTATTAAATTCACAAGATAGAAAATACCTTAGCAGGGTTGCACGCCTCTACCAGCCTACCCTCATTGACAGCCTAACTAAATCGTTGAGTGGGGATAGATGATGTTTCCCAAGTTACACCTCCTTTTGTAGGATAAAGCAGTCATTGTCAAAAAATAGAACCTAACCAAGGTTAGAGTCGAACCTACAGGGAATACTTAGAATTAAGAGAATTCAAGTACTGCAATTTGAGTGATTAACCAACTTACTTCCCCAGAGGGGTGGAAGATTTGCAATAACAAGTAGAAAAGTAAACCTCACTAACACAAGAGTTTAACCAATATGGAGAGAAACTAAGGTATTGTGTTCCCCATGATTCTATAACTTAGTATCACCAGATAACCTAATTCTTTTCTAGTGTGCAGCATGAAAGACGAGAAGTTAAGTTCACCAAACCCTTTGCCAAGGTGAGAGGCGAATTTCACTATGTGACTTGGCCCATCTCCACAGTGTGCATTACTAACCCTTACCTATTAGTCCCAGTACAACCTCCCCTTGGCCTAGTTTGGTTGATTAGACGAGAAAACATCAATCGAATCATGTTAATTAATCTCTTTTCCTATTCATTACTACCTTGGTACAGTCAATAAAACTAGGCGGGTTCTAATGTTGGCCACCATCCGAAAACATGCAAAACAAAGAGACTTAATTAATACATGCATGCACACTTTCTAAGAATTATGAATTATCCAATTTTACCTTGTTAGTTCTTTATGGTTCCCACAACCTTAATTGTGGATTTAGCTACTGATGATTTGTACAGATGCAATGAATTCGAATAACATAATAGAGCACGTACACAATTGAATTAAGCACAAGTAAATTTAAGCTTCAATGAGAATCACAAGATTATAAGCTCAAATCAAAGTACAAGTGTTTCTCAAAACTCCCAACGTTTTCTCTACTCAATATCACTATTTTTTCTCTAACTGTTCAACTCTCTGAAAACTTAATGAAAAATAACCTAAAAACCTATTTATAATATTTAAAATACAAGTACTAAACAAAATAGGATAACTAGGTCGGCATGCCTCATGAACTGCTTTATGGGTTGTATTGTGTTCCACGGCCTGTAATCAAGCTCTCATACATTGTTGCATCAAAACTGGACCTGTGATCTACGAAAACTCTCTACGGCTCGTAAAGTGTTCTATGGCCCGTAAAGGATTTCATCTGATGAATATTCAGAAAGTCCTTCTCTGGTCCTTAGGGAACGAAACATGATCTACGACTCGTAAAGTAGTCCACAATCTGTTTGCATGTTCGTAGAACAAACTTCAGAAAATCCGCCCCTCACTGGAATTGTCCACGAGACCTCTTTCACGGCCCGTTGAATGCACTCTCGTATATGATAAAAAACAGTAACTTCTGCATTTTCTTCCCAAAATCAAGGCTAACCCTAGAATCCTGCAAATAAAATACAAAAACACATAAAACCAACTAACATTGCATTGAGAACACACAAAATTTCACGTTTTAAGCATCAAAAGTGTTGTATTTTGCTAAAACATCAACACCCTCAACTCAAAATTGCTACTTGTCCTCAAGTGATGGACTCGATCTATACAAGCAGTATAGTAACACACAAACCTCAATCTAGTGGCATACATCACATCAAAATGAAGCACATATACCCACACCACTTTTCAAAAAAGAATTGGATATCCATCTAGACAACCAATACAGAATAATGCATGCGACAACACAACTATGAAAAATGAGGTATTATCAACAAGCCACAATCACTGAATAAGACTAATGCTAACAATGCAATGCAATGCAAGTGCCCTCCCAGAAAGAAGTCCCATATCTCACTCTAGATGATGTTTTCATGTATAATCTCGAGACTATACAAAATCACTTAATCTCACAAAATATATTCATGCTTCATGCCTAATACCATAGGCTTGCCTCTGTACTCATGATTAAGACCTTCAGCTACTTGGACTAGGATCACTTTAGGACTTTATGGCCTTGTAACATAGGCTTAGGGGGTTATGGTATGATATTCTAGGAACATAGTGATTAAAGACCCTCCTTGACACTGCTTTTTTCTACACTCTTGCCCTTCCAACACTGTTGCTTTTATTCTATTCTCCCTTTTCTCCAACTTCAAGTTTTTCTGGGTGCTTTCTTTTCATTTTTCAGCTTTTTGCCTTGATTTTACACTTCATTTTTCTTTTTAGCTCACAACTAAGGCATCACTTATTCTTCTTGCACCCAGTATATGATTTTTCTATTTTCCCCCATATCACTAACTTTCCCCCTCATTTTGTGTTTCACCCTTACACCGGCCATCCTCAACTTAGGCTTTTGGCCTAAGTTGAGGTGCACATAATCCATCCTCAGAACCAGGGGCACTTTGGGTAGCCACCCTCAACTTAGGCTTTTTTCCTCAGTCAAGATGCATAATGTTCAAGGAAGGACCAGTGCCAAGTTTAGGATTTTACAACTACAAAGCTAGGTTACTTAGGTGTTTGCAAAGAATAGGTACATGTCAGGCTCAAACATTAGGATCAAGGGATATTCTGCAAATTTGGTTGGTCATTTAGGCTAAGTGGACATTTAAGAACAATGGCCTAAGATCCTTTTCTAATCCAATTAATCTATATTCTAACTTAGAGTAACAAGGCAAGTTTTGAATTAGCACACAACACATGAATTTAGCAAATTAAGCTCACACTCACATGGCACTAATTACATTATCAACAAAAGACTCTAAGATCATGCTTTTTTATCTCAATTTAACCTCACTTATCAGAACAAGCATTGTCAACACATCTAAATATGCATGGTTGTTATCTATACAAACTAATCAAAATTTGGTGGGTATTATTTTTCACACAAAACACAAAAACATGCATATGCCACAAATATCAGTACTATATGCTACAAATACTACCTAAACATGTTGGTTCAATAGAAAGTAAATATCCATGGGGAAAAGTAAGACAAGCAAGAAAACCCCAGGAAAACAAATTGAGGTAGTTATGGACCCAAGCTACTTAGACTTCACGGGGCCCATAACTACCTACACCCCATTAAAAAAGAGGTGCATTGTCCCAAATGCACACAATCAAAGCAAAATAAAGTATAGGTCTCAAAAAGCATACCTGGGCACCTAAGCACCAGTCTCCACCTTGGGATGCCTCCCAAGAAACGCCTGATTTATATTCGCGACACGACGTAGATTTCTTGAGTACTCAAACTTCCTCAAGCTTTTCTGCTTCCTTGTCAGCTGTTGTAGAAGGTTCAGAGGTGATCCCCTCACCATTGGCCATACCCATCTTGTACTATTTAATATCATTTATGTCTTGCACTGTGGTGTTGGGTACTATACTCCTCTGGATCTGACTGAGTTGATTTGATACTTTTCCAAACTGATGGTCTAGTCGGTTGATCACAATAGAATGATGTTCAATTTTTTTACTTTATATTGACGATGTCGAACTTAATCCCCTTCGGGGTCTTATCTTGTGCATCGGCCTTTCTCAATAATTGGATGAGCATCTCCTTAACTCTGGAATTACTGGCGCCCATATCACGATTGTGGGGGGAACATAACGGCCGCTCCTTCAGCCATCCCTGTGGTCCCATTCTGCACCTCTTTTTTGTCCCGTCTGCCTGGTGTGGTCACTTTCTTGGATGTTTCTGGTCCTAGCTAGTTCTCGCATCTGTTTCATTAGCATCTCCATGTTGACATTACTTTGAGTGAGCATCTGCATGATCTCCTCATTTATCGTTGCTTGCTTCGGGCTTATGTCAGCCGCACCTGAATGTTTGGAGGAAGGCTTATTCCTAGAACCCCCGCACATATTCAATTTGGCTGCCATATCTAGCTGCTCAGCGACCTCTGCGAATGGTTGAACTACAAATATGCCCCCCAAGATTGTGTCGGCATAGGCTCAACTATTTGCATCCAAGGCTTTGTAGAAGATCTCCACCAGGACATTGTCAGCAATCTTGTGGTCTAGGACACTCCTCAAGCATTTAGTAAACCGCTCCCATGTAGTACTGATCGAGTCACCAGAGGGTTGCTCAAAGTTGTTGATTTGATCTTTCAACTTGAGATTCTTCGACCTCGAGAAGTACCTCTCCAAAAAGTCCCTCTACTATTCAGCCCAACTGGTAATCAAACTTTGTGGGAGCTCAGATAGCCATAGTTTTGCGTTGCTTGTAAGTGAATGGAAAGACATGAAGTCCTACAACATCCATAAATAGATTTTATGTTCCCATAACATTATTGCAAATAAATGCAATGTTGTGTGGCTATGAGGATCCACCGAAGGTAAGCCCATAAATAGTCCATGGTTCTACTAGCATCCGAAGCAACCCACTCGAAACCATGAACTTTGTGTCAACTGGTAGTGGTGGAAACACAATAGCTCCAGTCACCTCCATATCCATAGGATTCAGCCTGTAATGATTCCACTAATAAGCATTGGCATTGAAATCTTGTGGCCGTGGAGCAATATCCTCAAGAGGAGGTGGGTTCACATGGTCAACATTTTCATTCTCGCTCCTGTTCAGAGTTGCATTAGCCGCATTGTTGGTGTTATCTTGGGCCATTCTTCTTAGCGTTTTCTAGATCTCGAAGTCAAACAGAGTCAAGGGGTTGCCTTGACTTTTTGAGTTAGGCATACACTACACTTATACATGCAAAGAAACAAAAGCAACAAAAAAAATCGTAAAATGAAGGAAATAAGGTTTAACACCCAACATCACTTTTGAATTAACCAAGTCTAGCCGTATTCCCTAGAAATGGAGCCAAAATCTTGATGTCGCCTAAGTTACACCTCCTTTTCAGGATAAAGTGGCCATTGTCAAGAAATAGAACCTAACCAAAGTTAGGGTCGAACCCACAGGGAATACACAGACTCATGAGGATTCAAGTACTGCAATTTAAGTGATTAACCAACTTACTTCCCCAGAGGGGTGGGGGATTTGCTATAAAAAGTCGAAAAGTAAACCCAACTAACACAAGAGTTTAAGCAATATGGAAAGAAACTAGCATATTGTGTTCCCCACGATTCCCTAACTCAGTATCACCGGATAACCTAATTGTTTCTAGTGTGTCGTATGCAGGATGGTAAGTTAAGTTCACCAAACCCTTTGGCCCAGGCGAGAGGCAAATTTCACTACGTGACTTGGCCAATCTCCACAGTGTGCATTACTAACCATTACCTATTAGTCCCAGTACAACCTCCCCTTGGCCCAGTTCGGTTGATTAGACGAGTATACATCAATCGAATCCTGTTAATTAATCTTTTTTTCTATTTATTACTACCTTGGTATAGTCAATAACACTAGGAGGGTTCTAATGTTGGCCACCATCAGAAAACATGCAAAACAAAGAGACTTAATTAATACATGCATGCACACTTTCCAAGAATTATGAATTATCCAGTTTTACCTTGTTAGTTCTTCATGGTTCCCACAACCCTAGTTGTGGATTTAGCTACTCATTATTTGTATAGATGCAAGACTTATGAATTTGAATAACTTAATAGAGCACTTACACAATTGAATTAAGCACAAGTAAATCCAAGCTTCAATGATAATCACAAGATTATAAGATCAAATCAAAGTACAAGTGTTTCTCAAAACTCTCCAATATTTTCTCTACTCAATCTCACTATTTTTTTCTCTAACTGTTCAAGTCTATGAAAACTTAATAAAAAGTAACCTAAAAACCTATTTATAATATTTAAAATACAAGTCCTAAAAAATAGGATAACTGGGTCGACATGCCTCACGAACTGCTTTACGGGCCATATTGTTGTCCACAGCCCCTAATCGGGCTCTCACAGATTATTGCTGCAACACTAGACCTGTGATCTACAACAACCCTCTATGGCCCATAAAGAGTTCTATGACCTGTAAGAGGTTTCATGTGATGAATATTCCAAAAGTCATTCTTCTCTGATCCTTAGGGCACGAAACATGATCTACTACTCGTAACGTAGTCCATGACCTATCTGCATGTTCGTAGAACAAACATCAGAAAACCAGCTCCTCACTGGAATTGTCCACGAGACCTCCTTCACGGTCCGTAGAATGCACTACGGCCCCATAAAGGGTCTTGTGTATCTTCAAAAACAGCAAATTCTACATTTTCTTCCCAAAATCAAGGCCAAACCTGGAAACCTGCAAATAAAACACAAAAACACATAAAACCCACTAAAATCGCATTGGGAACACACAAAATTTCAAGTTTTAACCATCAAAAATGTTGTATTTTGATAGAACATCAATAGAGATGATCAATGAGAATGCTTTAATGTTATTGTCCTATATTTGAACCAACATAGGTGTATGGGTAGTTTTCACAGGTCTCCCATACACGAATCAACCTAGTTTCCTAGACGAACAAGCTCCATGTACCTCTGTGTTCTATTCACCCCAACATCTCTCCGTCACACCCCAAAGAAAGGGGAGGCGCGATTGGCACCCGATACCGTTATTGGTCGGGTAAGCCACTAAACATGCTAGAGAACTAACTAGGGACCAGAAGAAAATCAAGCAGCATAACCTCTGAAAGACTAAGCCTGGACATTATAGGTCATGACCTGGTCAACAGTAATTCACGTACATTAAGATAAGTAAACCCAAATGATAAAGTACTAGCTAGCCGACAAGGCTGGCACCATAGAGGTACAGACACACACCATATATACATGCCAATCTTATGACTGGAGTCTGAAAGACACAAAAGGACCAACCCACAATAACATGTCCACAATAGCCTCTATGAGAATCACTAACACTGTCGGGACAGGGCTCTGACATACCCAACTGTACAATAAAAAGTAAACATCCTATGAAAGCTCCAGGAAAAGGTGGAGCTTACCAACTCATAAATGAATGGGGCTCCTAGTGGAGGGGTAAATCAAAACCCCTACATGAACCTGCACACACGAAATAAAATGCAGTGTCCCCAGGTAAAGGGACATCAATATGAATAAACATGTACTGGTATGTAAGGCAGGAAGTAAAATCACAGATAACCATAGTAAAAAGGTTGATAGAAATACCACTTGTAACCAAAACGCAAGTAGCCTTAATGGCCAATAAGCCATCTTCTAGTGATAAAAAAATGCATGGTATGCTCGAGTATCGCATGTCGTGAATACATATATATAGATGCAAATGCATGACATACCCAACCAAATGCTAGCACTGGTGGTCCTTTCTGGTAGCTAACCGGCATCATATCTGCCAACCTGTGGCCATCTGTACCATATACATATATATAGTTGGGCAAATAGGCCCCATACCTTCGATTATAGCTTGAAGTCCATGCATAACGTGCAATGTATGATATGAATGTTGAATGCACATAGTAAGACATAGTAAGAACTTAGCCAATCTTGGCTCATCGGTACACTTATTCTCATAGCATCATAATCATTGTCATTCAGCCAATCTTGGCCCATAGGATCATACAAGTCTTTTTAACAAGTTTGGGAATTTGACCCAACATTTAGAGTGAAGCCTTAACTTTGAAAATGTTCATAAAGGTGCTTTACATAATGATTATATTTAGTCCCATGTCAATTATTAAAAGAATGTATTTAAACAGGATCAAGTGCCTTAGTAGTTTAGACAGGAATATTTCACTTGAGAATATTGGAAACCAACGTATTACTTGTTAAATTCTTCAATTATATTTTTGTATGGAAGAAGGACTGATTTTGAATACTACATTCCTTTTTTCATTCTACATTTATTTTAATGGCACTACACCAAGAAAAGAAACACCTTGGACATATGAATAGGTAGCCGGGAAACCGACAAAATGATATATAAAAATTGAATGTCTAGTTTAAGCGAATGAATGGAATTTCAACCTAATACCATCGTGAATATAACTCAGTTGCAATCCCAATGCCTTTCACAAAAGGTCTTTCTAGCAACAGAATAGTAAGATATCGCATTTGATGTTTAGGGAAACTTCCCAGATTTCGTGCTAAAAGGAGAGATGGAGCTTAGCCTTAACATACCTCTCCAACGAACGCCCAATTGCCAAAAGTTCCTTCACAAAAGTTGTTCCTTATGTCCTAAGCTTTGCAACGATTATATATACGCATCTTAAAGACACCTATAAACAGTCACAAATTCAGCATTAATGACCAGATTTGGCAAGGAGCATTTACGCAAGGAAATGTCCGTAAAACTTCGTAAAAATGACCGTAAAAGAGCTCCAAAATTATTACCTAAACACACCAGCTGCAAACCAACAATACCAGCAAGAACACCACTTTTTTCACATCCCAAAAACAGCTCCAAACACAGCTAATACGTGGGAAAAACAATTGCAAAGCGTAAGGCACGCATTTCTAGCACACGAACAAATTTTAACGGTAAAAATGCAAAAAAAAACTCATTCAAATCCCTTTGGCACCTTGAGGGGAGTTTTCCTTCAGTTTCTAAGTTGTTGGGGACAAAATGGAAGTGATTTGAGCTTTAAAAAGCTCAAATTAGCCGACATTAAGTTGGGTCAACCCGACCCGACCCGACCCACGACCCGGTTTCCAGCTCGGGCAGTCCTGGTAAAACAGTCATAACTCTTTATTCTGAGGTCGGTTTGATGCGCGGTGTTGTGCGTTGCAAACTAGACTCATAGATCTTCAATTTGATAGGTCATGCACCTTCTACATCTTTATAGTTTGGGAGATATGACCTGATACATTTGACCCAAATTTAAGAAGGATTTCATAAAGAAACTTACGGTAACGTTGACCAACCTTTATCTTGCAACTTTCTTGATTTCAAAACTTAATGTATGACCTTTGTGCTATTAAAATAGCTTTTAAAAATCCATTATTAGCAAAGTATACACTTTTAGCTCCATCCGAAAAGTTAAACCTAGTTTAAACCTTCCAAAAAGGGTGAGGTGCCACTCGGGTCATTTCTTTAATCCCGAACGTGCATTTAGGGTATTTTCTTTGGCTTAAAACTTTAGGTCCTTGATATTACCACTTATTGGCAGCCCTATTGTCCAAAGGTTCTAGCAAAAATCACATGTGCCTTATACAACGCCACACTATTTAAATAATGGAAGACGAGAAACATGGGGTCTCACACTCTCGAATTCAGAATGAACATCTAATTTACCCCACAGTTGGCTAGACTATGAACCATAGATAAAAGAGATGTAAGAATTATTAAGTGGAAACCCATTCATAAATTGCAAATATCAAGAATTAAGGCATTGCCAATGGCTACAATCCCAGAATATGGGAAGATTAGCCACTCATAATTGTTTCAAAACACATTAAAATGCAAATCAACATTCAGGAATGAAAATCTCATGTCGCCCAAGCTACCCCTCATTTTTTAGGCTAAAGCGGTCGTTGTCAAGCTATAGAATCTAACAAAGTTTAGGATCGAACCCAAGGGAATATGGTAGACTTAGAAGAATTCAATGGTACAATTTGGGTTTATTAACCAACTTATCCGCCCCCCAAAGGGGGGTTTATAACAACTAATGAAACTTAATCCTAAACTAAGACAAGTATTTAACCAATATGATGAGAAACTAGGGTATTATGTTTCACATGTTTCTCTAACTTAGTAGCACCGGATAACCGAATTCTTTTCTAGTGTGTGGCATGTAAAATGGTAAGTTAAGTTCACCAAACCCTTTGGCTCAGACGAGAGGAGAATTTCACTTCATGATTTGGTTCATCCCTCCAGTGTGACATTACTAGCCCTTACCTCTTGTCCCAGTACAACCTCCCTTTGGCCCAGTTTGGTTGCTTAGATAAGAAACATCGATCGAATCTTGTTAATTAATCTTATTTCCTATTTATTACTACCTCAGTTCAATCAGTAACACTGGGAAGGTTCTAATGTTGGCTACCATTAGAAAGTATTCAAAATGAAGAGAATTAATTAATACATGCATGCACACTTTACAAGAATTACAAATTATCGGTTTTACCTTGTTAGTTCTTCATAGTTCCCACAAACCTAGTTGTGGATTTAGCTACACATGATTAGTGTAAGAGCAAGACTTATGAATTGAATAACATAATAGAGCACTTACACAATTGAATTAAGCACAAGAAAAATCCAAACCTTCAATGAGAATCATAAGATTGTAATTGGAAGATGAAATTAAAGTTTACAAGTGTTTCTCAAACTCTCTTTACCGATTTTCTATTGTTCTCCCCTCTCCCTTTTAGAAAAATAACCTAAAACTCTATTTATAGTGTTTAAAACACAAATCCAAAACAAAATAGGATAGGTGGGTCGGTAGGCTCCACAAAGTACTCTATGGGCCGTATAGTGATTTACGGCTCATAGTCGGGCTTTCGTAATTTGTTGCTATGATTCTGGACTTGGCTTTTACGACACCTCTCTACGGCTCGTAAAAGATTCTATGGCCCTTAGGGGTTTTCATCTAATGAAATTTCTGTAAGTCTTTACTTTCTTATCCTTAGGGTACGAGACCTGGTCTACGACTCGTCTGTATGTTCGTGGACCAAAATTCAGAAATCCACTCTTCACTGGAATTGCACAGGAAACCTCCTTCACAGCCTGTGGAATACTCTATGGCCCGTAAAGGGTCTCGTGATCCTCTAGCGCTTGGCCAGCTCCACCATCTACCCAATTAAAAACTTCTGCATATTTTTCCCAAAATTAATACCAACCCTGAAATCCTGCAAAACATACATAAAAAGACACAAAACCTACTAACATTGCATTGAGAACACACAAAATTCTAAGTTTTAAGCATCAAAAGTGTTGCATTTTGACAGCACATCAACACCTTCAACCTAAAATTGTTGCTTGTCCTCAAGCGATGGACTCAATCTGTATAAGTAGCACATGAACACATAGACCTCAACCTAATGGCATACATATCATCAAACTTAAGCACAGATATCCACACCACTTTTCAAAACACAACTAGATAGCTATCTAGAAAACCAATATAGACTAATGCATGTGACAATGTAACTATGACAAGCGAGGTACTATCAATAAGCCACAATCACTAAATAAGTCTAATTTTAACAATGCAATGCAATGCAAGTGCCCTCACTAAAAGAAGTCTCATATCTCACTCTCAATGATGTTTTCATGTATAACCCCTGGACTGTGCAAAATCACTCGCTTTCACAAAAGATATTCATATATCATGCCCAATACCATATGCTTGCCCTTATACTCATGACTAAGACCTTTGACTACTTGGACTAGGATCACTTTAGGACTTTATAGGCTTGTAATTTAGGCTCAGTGGGCTTTGGTATGATATGTTGGGAACATATGACTAAAGGCCCTCCTTGACAGGGTGATTTTCTACACTTTTGCTCTACCAACACTGTTACTTTCATTCCATTCTCCCTTTCTCCTATTTCAAGCTTTTTGGGGTGCTTTCTTTTCATTTTTTAGATTTTTGCCTTGCATTTACACTTCCTTTTTCTTTTTATCTCATAAATAAGACATCACTCATTTTTATTGCACCCATTACACATTTTTACTCCTATGCAATATATCACTAACTTTCCCCCTCATTTTGTGTTTTACCCTTATACCAACCAACCTCAACTTAGGATTTTGGCCTGAGTTCAGGTGCATATTATCAAACCTCGGAACCAAGGCCACTTTTGGTAGCCACCTTCAATATAGGCTTTTTGCCTCAGTCAAGGTGCACAATGTTGAAGGAAGGACAAGGTCCAATTTTAGGATTTTACAACTAATAAGGCTAGGTCACTTAGGTTTTTACAAAGAACAGGTACATGTCACACTCAAACATTAGGATCAAGGGATATTTTACACATTTTGTTGGTCATTTAGGCTTAGTGGATTGTTAAGAACCATGGGACTGTTATGAACCATGGCATAAGATCCTTTCCTAACCAACTAACCTACCGTTTAAATCAGAGTAACAGGGCAAGTTTGAATTGAAGCACACACATGAATTTAGCAAATTAAGCTCACACTCCCATAGAACTGATTATATTATCAACACAAACTCTCAGGTCATGTTTTCCATCTCATTTCTATCCTCACTTATCAGAACAAGCACTGTCAACACACTTAAACATGCATGGTTGTTATCTAGACTAACTAATAAAAAATTTGATGGGTATCATTTTTCACAAAAAGGAACAAAAAAATACATATATGCCATAGATATTAGTACTATATGCTACTAATACTACCTAAACATCTTAAACATGATGGTTCAACAGAAAGTAATTATCCATGGGGAAAAAGAACACAGACAAGAAAACCCCTAGGATTCAAAAATTGGGGCAGTTATAGGCCAAGGCCAGTTATTGGGGCAGTTATAGGCCAAGGCCAGTTATTGGGGCAGTTATAGGCCAAGGCCAGCTAGTGGAGACTCTCCACCACTGACTCTAGACAGAGTCTGTAGATAAAGAATGGGAAAAAGATGGAGGTAGACCTCTTCAAGGCCACCTCATGGATTTGCACAGTGATGTGGAGGGCCCAATCTATCTCATAGCCAGCCAAGATATTGGCAACTAGCATTGCACGCTCCGACGTCAAAGTATTATCTGCAAGCATCAACCGGACCTTATGATTTGACAACTGCCCACCAAAATTTGGCAGGGAAACTGAGAGAAGTTTTCACAATAGGCTCCGAGTGAGTGGCTACTCATGCAGGCTCTGGACCCTGCTCAGTAATCAAATTGGCCACCCATCTCATTAAGTTGGCTCTACGATTTGTATTTCTCATTCGTCCCGAGTCCCTGGTTTTCCCTACTCTATGGTCGAACTTTGCTATGGATCTGGGGACTGGGAACCTGGGCCAAAATAGCATACAACGGATAGTGGTCTCTAAGATGTCCACCTGTCGGCCCTTCACTCTGGTTTGCATCGGTCTGGGCTGAGCGAGGAGCTTCATGCCCTTAGGAAGAGTTCTCTGAATGGTGGCTCTATAAGATGCGTAGAACTCTCATACCATGGTTGGGGAGTACCTTCCTAGTGATTTAGTCAGCCACTAGAGCCCATATCGTTTGATAGTTTCCTGGAGACTAGGAACACTGTCTAATCCAGCTGAGATGACGGGGGTTCCTCATAAATGGAGCGGGCTGGCTTGCCCTGCTCTGTGGTCTGCATGTCCTCTATGTATATGTCCTATATTCCCATGACACACCACCACTAGTAAGAGCATATGGAGGGGATAGTGATGTCCGCGAATGGGCAGAGGACTCTGTGTCTTCGACTCTTTACCGGATCCCGACTCTGAACTTGGCTCCTCTCTGGATGGAGTCATCTGAACTGAGCTATTCTTATCATTGCCTCCATCGTCAGACTGGGAAGTACAAACGACAAGAGCCTGGGCTTGCCCAAGTTTGACAATAGCCCATGTATGTGGTCTCTCAACCTCCAAGTCAAGTTGGATGCTAAGCTCCTCAAATAATCCACTTAGTGTGGGGGTCTACTCCTCCTCCGAGAGCTCATCTTTAAGCCTCCTTTGCATGGCTCTGATCTCCTCACGTCTTGGATTGGGAAGTATAGAACCTGAAACATACACATTTATGCACCCTGGTTAGCCCCACTGATCAAGAAACAAAATGCAATAACATATTAGATTTGATTGCAAAAAGGGCTACGAAAGCACCTCTACAGGCCATAGTGGAAACTACGAGTCATAGAAGGATCTCGTAAAATAGTGTTCACAATTTTTTGTTTACTGGAATGACATATACGAGACCAGGTACGACTCGTAGAAGGTTCTACAAGTCGTAGAGTGAGTCGTAGATGATTCCAGTGTCTTAACCTTTTTCAGATAGGGATCTATGAGACCTTTCTATGAGCCGTAAAATGTTTTACGACTCGTAGAAGGTTTTGTCTGATAGGTACTTAGAAACTTCAAGTTTCTGGAATCTCATATGAGAGGAAATTATGACTCATGGAATGCTCCACGGGTCGTAAAAGCCACTTGTAGACCAAAAAACTCAGTCACCTGAGTTTCTAAGTCCATCAATACGGACCCTATACGACTTTTTCAACCTATTCTACCAGTATCGAAGCAGTACACACATACCCCACACATTTCATAACACAACGCCTAGCACCCTCGTATGATAATTTGCACATATAACCTATGAAGAATCTTTAAGCATGCTTTCTCAACCCTTCCGACCCCATTTGAATGAATCAACATTAAAAACACAAGCCCATGCCATCACACACCGAATTTCAAATGCATGACCAATTTATTGTAAATGGTGAGTGATTACATGGGTGTCAACACATCATTCAAAACACACAACAAGGCAACTAAACCAAATTCCGGTCCTAAACACATGTTCAAGAATTGGCAACCACAATTTAATTATCAATCATATCAATTTTTACGCATAGGTTTGTGTCTTAATTAACCATTCCCGACAAAAATATTCAACCTAACCATAAAATAATTGGTAAATTCTTAGTGTTTGAAGGACTGAACACTTACCAAATTGATTGATTAGATTGTGGGATTTGAAGGAGGTAATGAGACACTAGGAACCCTAGGTTGCAGGAAATGCTTGCCGAAAAATGGTAGTAGTGTTGTCGTGGGTGGTCAGAAAGATTTGGGGTGGGGTTTGGCCAGGTATTTTTTCGTAATTAGGGAAAGAAATGGGGTCAAAATATTTGGACCCCATTATTTATAGTTTGACTGGTTCAGTCAAGGCTAATGGGCCCAAACTCTACAAAACCCTTATTACGAGCTATGGAGTGTTTCATGGCCCATAAATCATGGTTTTGTAGAAGGTTTTGAGGACTGAGTTTCATGGACTAGTCGATGAGTCATAGAATGATGTATGACTCATAGAGTTGGTCATAGAAATCCCAACACTTAGTCAAAAACTCAGAAAACTTACCTGGGGTCCATGAGCCTCATTCACGACCCGTAGTTTGTTCCACGGGCCGTAAAGTTGGCTCTTGGACTAGAGTGCATAACATTTTGCTCATTGGAAGTGTCTATGAGATGGTGTACGGGTCGTAAACTGATGTACGGCCTATGGAACAAGTTATTGAGACACTTCTTGATGCCTTTTCAGCCAAGGATGGCTGACCTAGCCATGTACCTACACATTCTTCATAGAACACACTGTTACCTTATATGCAACCAGACCAATGTCCAAAATTATAACCAAAATGTGAAAAAGTAAATTACCTACAAGTCAAAAAACTAAAAATAACGCTAGAACTACAACTATTACATCAAAAACCTTGGGTTGCCTTACAAGTAGCAGTTGATTTATCGTCGCAGCATAACTTGAACAACTTGGTTACTCAGACTTCACCAAGTGCCCAAACCTCATTCTTCATATCATCTGGCCTCTTTATAGACTGACAGATATTGAAGACAACTTTTTCAGAGTTCAATCTAAACCTGAGTTGACCAGCTTCCATATCCACTAGTGTTTGACCAGTGGCTAGGAATGGACTTCCTAAGATGATTGGGACATCGAAGTTGACTTCGCAATCTAGGATCACAAAGTCTTTGGGGAATACAAAATTTTCAACTTTTACAAGCACATCATAGAGTATCCCCATAGGCTTCTTCACCGTGAGATCAGTCATCAACAACCGCATGCTCGTCGGAGTAGGGGTTCCCAATCCTAGCTTGTTGAAGACCGCAAGAGGCATTAAATTAATGTTGGCACTAAGATCACACAATGCCCTTGCGAACTCCACATCTCCGATGATGCAGGGTATGGTAAAAGCACCGGGATCTTCTCACTTTTGAACCAAGGACCTCGTAGCAATTGCACTGCAATATTGAAGCTCTTAGGATAGCTCCTAACTCACAATGTGCTTCTTCGTGACCAAGTCCTTCATGTACTTTGCATGCCCTCGCATCTTCTCCAACGCCTCAACGAGTGGGATGTTGATGGAGAATTGTTTTAGCATAGAGAGAAAGTGCTTGAACTTGCCTTCCTACTCCTTCTTTTTAATTCTCTAAGGGAAGGGAGGATGAGGCCTAGGAATGGGCTTAAGTTTCTGTGGTGCCTTTGCAGCATCGCTCACCCCATCCTTGCCACGATCATCTCTGGTATCTGCATCTTTGACCAACTGTCTCCTCTTGAACATCATCCTCATCTATTGGCATGGGAGGATCAATGGTACTCTTGCCACCACGAGTACTAACCTCCATGTATTGCCCTTCATTCTTGGGATTCTAAAATTTGTTGCTAGGCAATGTACCTTTCTGACGTGGATTAAGTTGAGTTGACACTTGAACAAACTGTTTCTTAAGTTATTTGATAGCAACAAAATTAGACTCGATTTTTCGATTTATAATGGAGATCTCAGATTTCATCCCCTTCAGAGTCTCATCCTGTGTCTCAGGTTTCTTTAACAGGAGGTCAAACATCTTCTCAACTCTTGAGCTACTCGAATCTGTATCGCGATTGTATGGTGGCACATAAGGACCATTTTTGTAACTAGCTCTGCATCTCTATCTTGGCCTCAATTCCTATCATAGTACCCTTCACAGTTGTCTTTGAAAGCTTCATCTCAATTAAAGTTCTGACCTTTGTTTCCTTGACCTTGGCGCCAACAGTCCTAATTGGACCCTTGGGCATTGGCCTGAAACCCTCTGTCTGATCAACAATGAAACAAGTGTCCCCCTTATAGTAGGGATCATCACACATGGGTGCTCGCGGAGGCTGATGAGCAACTACATTGACATGTTCCTGGCTCTTCTTCATCATCACCTCCATACCTATACAAATTCGGGCAAGCTCTTGCATAATCTCTTCATTTATTTTGGCTTGCTCCGAACCAATACTGATAGCGCATGAACTTTTGGTTGATGATATATCTCTTTGCCCCAAGTACGATTGGTCTTGACCACTCTCTCCATCCTTTCAGTGATCCTTGCAAATGGTTGATCTAAGAACATGCCCCCCCATAATGGTATCAGCGCAGGCTTAACTATTCTCATCCAGGGCACGATAGAAGATCTCCACCAAGTATCATTAACAATTTGGTGGTTTGGGACACTCCTCAAGAATTTAATGAGCCACTCCCATGTAGTACTGATCGAGTCACCAGGAAGTTGCTCAAAGTTATTGATATGGTCTTTCAACCAGAGCTTCTTCGATCTCGGGAAGTACCTCTCCAAAAAGGCCCTCTGCAACTCAGCCCAACTGGTGATTAAACTATATGGGCCCATCACACTCTTGTAGACAAATGCAACATTGTTTAGATCGCTATGCGGATCCTCTTATGGTAGGCCCGTGAAAAACCCATAGTTCTGTAGCATCTGAAGCAACTCACTCGAAACCACGAACTTTGTGTCAGCCGGTAGTGGTCGCAACACAATAGCTCCAGTCACCTACATAGCCATAGGGTTCAACCAATATTGATTCCATTGATAAGCTTCGGCGTTGAAGTCATTCGGCTATGGAGCAATGTCATCAAGGAGGTGGGTTTTTATTATTGGCATTCTCATTCTCATTCCTGTTTAGAGTTGTGTTTACCGCGTTGTTGGCATCATCCTGGGCCATTCTTCTCAGTCTTCTCTGGATCTCTTGTCAAACGGATTCAAGGGTATGCCTCGACTTCGCGTGTTGGGATTACACTACACTTATTCCCTGAAAGAAACAAAAATAATAAAAAATGTAAAATGAGGGAAATAAGAATTAATTCCCAAATTACATGAATTAGAAAAGTCTAGCCATATTCCTCGGCAACGGCACCAAAATCTTGATGTTGCCCAAGCTACACCTCTTTTTTTATTCTAAAGCGGTCGTTGTCAAGATATAGAACCTAACCAAGGTTAGGGTCGAACCCAAGGGAATATGGTAGACTTAGAAGAATTCAATGGTGCAATATTAAACAACTTATCTCCCCAAAGGGGATTTATAAAAACTAATGAAAGTAATCCTAAACTAAGACAAGTGTTTAACTAATATGATGAGGAACTAGGGTATTGTGTTCCCCATGATTCCCTAACTTAGTATCACCGGATAACCTAATTCTTTTCTAGTCTGTAGCATGCAAAATGGTAAGTTATGTTCTCCAAACCCTTTGGCCCAGGCGAGAGGCTAACTTCACTATGTGATTTGGTCCATCCCCGTAGTATGACATTACTAACCCTTACCTATTATCCCAGTACAACCTCCCCTTGGCCCAGTTTGATTGATTAGACGAGAAATATCGATCGAATCATGTTAATTAATCTCTTTTCCTATTCATTACTACCTTGGTCTAGTCAGTAACACTAGGCAGGTTCTAATGTTGGCCACCATTAGAAAGCATTCAAAATAAAGAGAATTAATTAATACATGCATGCACACTTTTCAAGAATTATGAATTATCTGGTTTTACCTTGTTAGTTCATCATGGTTCTCACAACCCTAGTTGTAGATTTAGCTACTCATGATTAGTGTAAGAGAAAGACTTATGAATATGAATAACATAATAAAGCACTTACATAATTGAATTTAAGCACAAGAAAAATCCAAAGCTTCAATGAGAATCACACGATTGCAATTGGAAGATGAAATTAAAGTTTACAAGTGTTTCTTAAACTCTCTCTACTGATTTTCTGTCACTATCCCCTCTCCATTGTAGAAAAATAACCTAAAAACCTATTTATAGTGTTTAAAATGCAAATCCAAAACAAAGTAGGATAGCTGGGTCGGTAGGCTCCACGAAGTACTCTACGGGGCGTATAGTGATTTACGGCTCATAGTCGAGCTTTATTAATCTATTATTGTGATTCCGTACATGGCTTCTGCGGCACCCCTCTACAGCCTGTAAAAGATTCTATGGCCCATAGGGGGTTTCATCTAATGAAATTTCTACAAGTTTTCACTTTCTGATCCTCAGTGTACGAGACCTGGTCTACGACTCGTAAAGTGTTCCAAGACTCATCTGCATGTTCATAGACCAAACTTCAGAAATCCATCCTTCACCGGAATTGCACAGGAAACCTCCTTCATGGTCCGTAGAATACTCTGCGGCCCGTAAAGGGTCTCGTGGATCCTTAAAATCAATAACTTCTTCATATTTTTCCCAAAATCAATGCCAACCCTGAAATCCCGCAAAATAAACACAAAAACACATAAAACCTACTAACATCGCATTGAGAACACACAAAATTCCAAGTTTTAAGTATCAAAAGTGTTGCATTTTGGCAGCACATCAAAAACCAACCAAAGTAACCCTAGAATGGAGTTTTCAATCGTATCTCCTTGTTCCCTCAAAAACTGATAATAAAATTATTGTTCTGAACTGAATATAAACCTAAAAATCTCGTTTCTTGCTTTTGCCCCTGCGTCTTCAATGTTCATGACGTGGACTAGGCTATTTTTAGTGTATTTCTACATTTAATGCTGACTGGGACAAATTCTCTATTTCTTTTGCAATTCCGCGACGCATACTTTCACCATTTTCATGCTTCACATCATTTTCACCATCTATTTAGTTTGCATAGCTTAGTGCACAGGTCCACGATGTGGACACACTACTTTTGTTGGGCTGACTGATCTCTTCACTTCATTCTGCAGTTATGTCCTACATCAATCGTCGGATGTGAACTCGGACATGTGCAATAAGCTCAAAACCTACAAAAACAAACCAATAAGCGCAGTTGAACCAGATTAGTAGAATAAGCTGAATTACACTAAAAAAACTATATAGATTTATCCTCTGGCTAGGCTCTACACGTGGGTAATTTTGGCTAATTTGGTGTATAAATATGTCTAAGATCAATGGATTACTCTGGGGAATCCCAAAACTCTGCATATGATATAGACTTTGGATTCACTATGATTTATTAAGACTTGAAGAAATTGAATCGGTAGAAAGGTATGGGAAAAAGAATGTCATTATTTTTTAGTTCTTTAGTTTGTCACTGTTGACTATCGAACTACTAGCATACTAAATATCTCGAAATCATTATTTAGAAATGGTAAAAAGTTACCATGGTCTTTGTGACTAAAATACCATGGATCGACTAATACATAAAAAAATTGTCGATTTTTCACCCCTTTGTTGGTTTTATTACATATAACAGGAGAGTCATTCACAAATGTATATGAATGAATTTTTTTATGATGTTATAGTATTTTTGTGCCTGTTATATGTGTAACAGTCATGTTTTGCTTTGGTTTTCTAGAAATCTTTTAAGAAGCATCATGTAAATGAGTTGAATTCAGCATTCGTCTTCATTTGCTAATAAACAGACATATAAATGTACTTTACAGAACTTGTAGGACATGAGAGCTTGCATACGTGATTTTGGAGGTGTTTAGAATGTGTAGTTACCTCTCACTAACTTCTCTTAAACAATGTCGAGCTAGTGAGGCTAATTATTAGAATCAGACCAAGTATATATACAATAGAAAAGTTATCGATACGGTTCAATTTTTAGACAAATTGCTCACAGCTCAAAGCAGACAAAAGTCTTTTGCAGATAAGAAGAGAAGATATTTAGTGTTCACAGTTGGGGATAGAGATTTCCTAGTCTTTCCTATGAAAGAGGTAATGCGATTTGAGAAAAGATATAAGTTGAGCCCGAGGTGTATAGGACCATATGGGATACTGAACTGAAAGTAGGGGTGGGCATAATTCGGTTCAAACCGAAAAAACCGACCGAACTAATTTTTTTTTAATTTCGATTTCGGTTTTTCGGTTAATTCGGTCGGTTTCGGTTTGAAATTTTAAAAAATTAAAAATTCGGTTCGGTTTTCGGTTTTTTTTAAAAAAAAATCGGTTAACCGAAAAACCGAATTAATTTATACCATTATAAATTTATAATATAAATTATAATTTATATACAAATTCTCTTTTATGGCCCAAAGGGTAAAGCCCCAAAACAAAACCATGGCCCAATCTCAAACCCAATTATCAAATCCAAATATCAACCCAAAATTAGATATCCAACCCAAATTTAAAATCAAATTATTAATCCCAAATTCCCAATTTTATTTTTATTTGAATTCTTGACTTATTTGAGATTTTTACTTTTTTATTATCATTATTTTGTATTGTTGGATGTTGGTTTTTGTTTTGAATTTTTGTTGCCTGCTATGAGAATGTGGATTTAAGCCTTGTTTTGGCTAACATCAAATGTTGGTGCTTGCTCAAAAATTTAATTGGTTGGGCTAACATCAAAAGTTAAGACTTGAGGTTCATATTTTTATATGATGGTCTCATTAATTGGTTACCAATATAGAGTGATTTATTTTTATAGAGTTGTAGTAGTATTTTCTTGTATGTAATCAATTAATTTTCAGCGAAAAAAAAAGTCAGAAATAAGATTCAAACCGAAAAATTAAACCGAAATAAACCGAACCGAAATTACAAAAACCGAACTAAACCGAATTTATTTCAGTTCAGTTTCGGTTTATATTTTTCTAAAACCGAAAACCGAAAAACCAAACCGAATTAACCGAACCGAACCGAACCGACCGAACGCCCACCCCTAACTGAAAGGAGAAGTAGCGTATTGTTTGGCACTTCCTCATTAGATGTCCTTTATCCATCCATGTTTCATATCTCTATATTAAGGAATATCTAGCAAACTCTTCTCATGTACTTGAAATCCCGACTATACAAATTGATGAGAACCTAACTTATGAAGAGAAACTAATGGCTATTATTGATAGAAAAGTAAGAAGGCTACAATCAAAATAATTGTGTCCGTAAAAGTCTTATGGAGAAATCATACCATTGAATAAGCTACTTGGGAGTCCAAAAATGATATGTGAGTCAAGTACCCTCAATTATTTCATGTTAAAGGTATGTACTTATTTAAATTTGGGGACCGAATTTCATAAGATGGGGAAAGTGTAATACCTTATATTAAAATAAGGTCATCTAAGTCATTACCCTTCTTTTCATTTAGGTCATAATATTTTTTTTTAAAAAAACAAGTGGGCAAAAGTCCAAATCAACAAAGCAGCAGCAATGCTGCATCTAAAAGAAAAATAAAGGAGAGAGAACGAATTTTTTGAGGAAAGCCTGGAGAGATAAAAAAAATATCGGACACAGCGACGAATCAACGCAACAACTGTAGAATTGCTATCCAGACGAGATCGTAGGTTCACAACAGAAAACGAAAAGTATTGTTGGCAATTTAAAGAAAAGAACCAACCTAAATACATAAACCTTAAGGTATTATTATATCTCTTCGATATAGATAGATGTGTCTTATTTGGTAATCAATCAACAAGAATTAGTTTAGTATGGTGAGTTATAACTGCAGAATATCCAAGAAGGAAAAAGATTAATTGGTTGCATCACGTTGATAAATAGAGTTGGGACTAATAGAGAGAAATTTGGCATTGAGGAAATTAAGAGAATCCATTAAACTCTCAACGAAATTGATTATGAAATAGTATGAATTGGAGTAGTTGATGAGTAGGAATATAGGAAAGTTGAACAGATAGTCGACTCAAAAAAAAAGTTTGAGGAGTAACTAGAGAACCTACAATTGGGTATTTTGGAAGAAATTGCTTATAATTTAGTCTAAACAATGATATAAATATGGGACTGATATAATGTGATTATCGATTGATCGAAGGACGTTGTGCAAGTTGCTCAAGTGACTATTTTGGTATTTCAACCAGAGTACTGTGAATAGTAATCTTACCACAATTTGTGTTTTATAAGTTTCATGATTTTCGCATGATTTATAAAGTGAATTGTTACTGAATGATTTGAATTTGCATATGGGACAAGTTTTTTTACTTGATTAGATATTGAAATAGTTATTTGTATTTTATAAGATAAGTATATTGATAATTGAGATGATTATTGTTATTGAAAGGATTTGACATTTACTTGAGATAAAGTACTTTTACATGTGTTTTCATTAAGTTTGACATGATATGATTATAAGATTTAAATGCCTTGTACTACTTTGAAAGGTTTATATAGCTTATAAAGAAAAGTATACCTGGGAGTAAACCTTGATGAATCCCGTAGCTAACAGTGGGTTCGTTAAACCTGGTGCACCTTGTATTTACCGATTACAAATAGAGCCCTTGCTAGTTGAAAGGTAAAACTAGCATACCATTATCGATATCCCTCGAGTAGGGTTATTGTAACGCCCAGTAATATTACCGAAATACCCTTAGGGTGAGGGTATGCGCGTAACGCATCTTCCGATGCTCGTATAGCCAATCCGAGACCGGATTTGTGATCAGCATGGAAAATGGAGTGGGAAAATGGTCTCGATCGAATTTTAGAGCGACCCAATCGGAAGATAATTTTTGGATCTAACGCGGAGGGACACTTGTATGATCCGATGTCACAGAAACAGTAAAGGTTCGCGACAGAGGCGCGTCGCGGACTTGGCGCGGAGTAGCACTTATGTGTTTTCCAAAATTTTTTACGGGATGGAGAAAACTCATACAAAAACACTTTTTCAAAAATTACACAGTACGCGATAGGTCCGCATCGCGGACCATGTGTTTTCCGAACTGCAAATTCCTAATTTAATTCGAGGTTCATTCTAGTCAATTCCAAATCCCTCCTAAACACTGATACACGGCTAATTAAGTCGTTTTCAACCAGAAAAGGGTCTAAAACCTCATTCTAAGTCCTATTCCTTAAACACTAACAAGGCTAGGGCTTGAGGAGAAGAGAGAAGAGCTTGTGAGAGGAATTCGAGCGGAGACCCCGAAAGTACTCGATTTTTAACGGCATCACAGGTATGTAAGGCTAAACTAAAACATGAGGTTGTTCTCTCATGTGCCCCATAGAGGTCATAGATGAGTTGATGATTGAAGAGTTTGCATGCATGACTTATTGATGGTTTTTCTTGAAAATTATATTTGAAATTATATGTTTTCTATGTTGATGATCATCATACTATTTGTTTTCTTAAATTGAATATTTTCCATGAGAATTTGCATAACCCTACATGACTATTTTGAAAAGCATGCATAATGAACTTGAGGATTAAGTCTAGAGCCTTGGATTGTGATTGTGATTGTGATGAGAGAATGATGAGTCTAGAACCTTGAGTTAAGATTGTGATTGTTGATTGTGATTGTGATTGTGATGAGATAACGATGACGAGTTGATAGCGTATGATTGTTTTGTGAGTCTCTATAAATGAACTCTACTGATGTGTCTATTCACTTGATTCCTAATGATTGATCTAAACCTTGAGTCATTGATAAGATTGATTGATGAGAGGGTCAAAGTTCCTATGATATTGATTGATGAGAGGGTTAAAGTCCCTATGAGCTTGATTGATAATAGGTTAAAGTCCCTATTAGATACCGATCATTGACAGGGTTGAAGTCCCTACGAGATTGGTTTGATTGGATTGATGATTTTATGAGCATTGAGTCGGGAGGAGTGTCGAGCACCGAAATGGGTAAGAGTGATTTCCACTTGAACTCATTAAACTATGTTGCCAAGCATAGAAGAGGTTTTCCTCTTGAGTTGAGGTCCCTGAAATCAATAGCGGACTATGTTGATTGTTCTGTCTTCATCTTGGATTTATTCATTATGATTTTGATTCGTCTCTACCTGGCAAGTACGGGACGACCGTGGCAACACCGGCGGGATTGTTGTACAATCACTGGCTCATAAGTGATTGTTGTCGGTTAAGAGAAACTCCCATAAACTTCTTACCCTATTCTGAGTCTGAAAGAGATGAGAGGAGGTGAGCTCCTCTGAGATGAGACGAGATGAAATGAAATGTGATGAGATAAGAGGAGGTGAGCTCCTTTGAGATGAGTCTGAGATGATTGATGAGGTTTGAATTACTGATAGGTCACTTGTCTACTCTTTATTCTTGCATAGACAGACATTTGACTAATGATGTGATTTGATATGTATTTTGAGTTGTTATTGTTTCCATATTGTTTCTACCGGTTTCTGTTTCACTCGGCTATTTTACATACCAGTACATTCCAAGTACTGATGTCCACTCTGGACTGCATTGTTTTATGATGCAGAGGCAGGTACTAGAGATCGTCAACAGGTGCTTCGTTGAGGATTTCGAGATTGCAGCTGATTGGTGAGCCTCCCCTACTCCAGAGGATTCACTCTTTTATTTCATCATGCTTAGAGATAGATTAGACTATTTCTTTTATTTTGGGTAGCCATGTATTTGTCATTGGCACTATATGATAGTGATAGAGGCTTCATAGATGATGGTCGAGTATTAATGTTGAGACTGTGAGCTAGTTCTTCCTACTAGCCCTTATTGTTTTATGAAATCTTTTGAGACTTCAGATGATGATGTGTCCATTACCTACTTATATTTTTCCCATATTCATTAGAATTTATTTGATTGAATGATGTGATGAGGCTAAGTGGTTCGCTTGGGGACTAGCAATAGTCTCTGAGTGCCGGCCACGCCTAGGGTACCCTCCCGGGGCGTGACAAACTTGGTATCAGAGCCAGGTTTCAAGTGTCCTAGGGAGTCTATGAAGCTGTGTCTAGTAGAGTCTTGTTTATGGGTGTGTTGTCGACCACATTTCATAAGCAAGAGTCTATGGGACATTAGGAATGGTTACACTTCTTTCTTATTCCAAATCGTGCGATAGAGTGGAACTCTATGAAAAACTATCCTCTAATTCGTGCGTTTCACGTGCAGAATCGATAACATGCCTCCAAGAAGAGCTGTCAGAGGAAGGGGACGTCCTGCTAGGCAAGCTATTAACCCACCTGAGCCTCAAGTACCCGAGGGGCCCGTGGATCCAGCTGTCCCTGTTGGGCAACCTCCTCAAGCTGAGATCTCGAATGCTGAGCTACGCCAAGCCATTCAAACTTTGGCCCAAGCTGTCGCAGCACCTCCTGTGAGACAAGGAGTGGGCAGACTGGACACTCATGACACCTCCAGGGTCCGGGAATTTCTGAGGATGAACCCGCCTGAGTTCACGGGGTCGGCAGCTATTGAAGACCCCGAGAGCTATATTGAGGAACTTGAGAAGGTGTTCCAAGTGATGCATGTGGCAGATGTGGATAGAGTTGAATTGGCCGCCTACCAACTCAAAGGGGTGCCTAGGCTGTGGTTCGACCAATGGAAGAAGGGCCGAGGGGATGATGCTTCATGTGTGATTTGGGCAGTGTTTGAGGAGGCCTTCTTGGGACGCTTCTTCCCAAGGGAGAAAAGAGAGGCTAAGGTGAGGGATTTTCTGAATCTAAAGCAGGGCTCCATGACCGTGCAAGAGTATGGCCTGAAGTTCACATAGTTATCTCGCTATGCTCCGGACATGATTGCTGACATGAGGGGGAGGATGGGAATGTATGTCGATGGGTTGAATAGAGGACCCAAGAGGGATGGCAGAGGGGCAATGCTGGTGAATGATATGGACATTGGGCGGTTGATGACATTTGTACAACAAGCTAATGAGGAGAGGCAGCATGACAAGGAGGAATTCAAGCGCAAGAAAGCCAAAACGTCTAGCTATGAGACAGGAAGGAGAGGCAATGGTAATCGGTTTCTAGCACCATCATCTGCTAGTGCACCCACGCCTAGGATAAGGGATGATCAGAGGTTCCAGAATACTAGAGCCCATGGGTCCCAGTCACAAGCTAATGTGGCTCAAGGATCGCAGGGTCAACCGCCGTGTAGGAAGTGTGGCAAGTTGCACCTGGGAAGATGTCGTGAGGGAAATGATGGGTGCTACAAATGTGGCCAAATGGGTCACTATCAGAGAGATTGTCCTCGATGGGCTAGCCGAGCTCAATCCACTGCATCGGCCCCACCAGTAGGAGGGAACTAGAGGGCCACTACATCAGGAACAGGCGGAGCGACAAATCGCTTGTACGCCATGGGTAGTCGCCAAGATCAGGAGAACTCCCCAGATGTTGTGACGGGTATGATTCGCGTCTTTACTTTTGATTGTTATGTCTTGATGGACCCTGGTGCCACACTGTCATTTGTATCTCCTTATGTGTCCAGTAAATTTGATAGGACCCCTGAGAGTCTCCTTGAACCTTTTGATGTTTCTACTCCAGTGGGTGAGTCTATTCGAGCTAAGAGAATCTATAGCACTTGCGTAGTGTCCATCCATCATAGGGACACTCATGTTGATTTGATTGAGCTGGAGATGATTGATTTTCATTTGATCCTTGGCATGGATTGGCTCCACGCCTGTTATGCCTCTGTTGGTTGTAGATCCCAAACTGTTAAGTTCCAATTTCCAAATGAACCGGCTCTAGAGTGGAAGGGTGGCTCTGTCACTCCTAGAGGAAGGTTTATCGCATATCTTAGAGCCAGGAAATTGATTTCTAAAAGTTGTATCTATCACCTGGTGCGAGTGAAATCAGACGAGGTTGAGTCCCCAACTCTTGAGTCAGTTCCAATTGTTAATGAGTTTCCGGAATTGTTTCCTGATGATCTGCCCGGAGTCCCTCCTGATAGGGAGATTGACTTCGGGATTGACATTCTTCCTGATACCCAACCCATTTCGATCCCACCTTACAGGATGGCCCCCGTTGAGTTGAAAGAGTTGAAAGAGCAACTAAAAGATTTGTTAGAGAAGGGCTTCATTAGGCCAAGTGTTTCTCTATAGGGTGCTCCTGTCCTATTCGTGCGAAAGAAAGATGGGTCTCTCAGAATGTGTGTTGATTATAGGCAACTAAACAAGGTCACGGTAAAGAATAAATATCCTCTCCCAAGGATAGATGATTTGTTTGACCAACTTCAGGGCGCCTTTTGTTTCTCTAAGATAGACCTCAGATCTGGCTACCATCACCTGAAGGTGAGAGAGTGCGACATTCCAAATACAGCCTTTAGGACTAGATATGGCCATTTTGAATTCCTGATCATGTCCTTTGGGTTGACGAATGCACCTGCCGCCTTTATGGACTTGATGAACAGGGTGTTCAAACTGTATCTTGACTTGTTTGTGATTGTATTCATCGATGATATTCTGATATATTCAAGGAGTGAGGGGGAGCATGCCAATCAACTCAGAGTTGTCCTCCAAACTCTTAGAGACCATGAGTTGTATGCAAAATTCTCAAAGTGTGAGTTCTGGCTTAAGTCAGCAGCCTTCCTGGGCCACGTTATTTCCGGTGATGGTATTCGAGTGGACGCCCAAAAGATTGAAGCGGTTAAGAACTGGCCCCGACCGACCACTCCGACCGACATTAGAAGTTTCTTGGGGTTGGTGGGCTACTACCGCAGGTTTGTGGAAGGATTTTCTTCCCTATCCGCACCATTGACCAAGTTGACCCAGAAAAAGGTCAAGTTTCAGTGGTCCGAGAAATGTGAAAAGAGTTTCTAGGAACTGAAAACGAGATTGACTACTGCATCAGTCCTAACTTTACCCGAGGAAAACGAGGACTTTGTGATCTATTGTGATGCCTCAAAGGTCGGACTGGGATGCGTACTAATGCAAAGGGGGAAGGTGATAGCCTGTGCCTCCAGGCAACTCAAGGTCCATGAAAGGAATTACCCAACCCATGACGTCGAGTTGGCAGCAGTAGTGTTTGCACTTAAGATCTGGCGTCACTACTTGTATGGAGTAGATGTGGATGTGTTCACAGACCACGAGAGCTTGCAGTATGTTTTCAGTCAGAAGGAGCTTAACTTGCGACAGAGGAGATAGTTGGAATTGCTCAAGGATTATGACATGAGCATTCACTATCACCCAGGTAAAGCTAGCGTGGTTGCTGATGCTCTTAGCAGGTTATCAATGGGTAGCACAGCCCATGTGGAGGAAGGGAAAAGGGAATTAGCCAAGGACGTACATCGGTTGGCTCGATTAGGGGTCCAACTTGAGGAGAACAATGAAGGAAGAGTTAATGTGGAGAACGGGTTTGCTTCCTCGCTAGTGGTAGAAGTGAAAGAAAAGCAAGACCAAGACCCAGTTATACTCCAATTGAAGGAGGATGTCCACAATCAGAAAGTGACGGTCTTCTCCAAAGGGGGAGATGGGGTACTGAGATATCAAAGTCGATTGTGTGTCCCAAATGTTGATGGCATACGGGACAGAATCATGGCAGAAGCTCATAACACTAGATATTCCATTCACCCTGGCTCCACCAAAATGTACCACGACTTAAGGGAAGTCTATTGGTGGAATGGGATGAAGAGGGACGTTGCAGAGTTCATTTCAAGATGCCTGAACTGCCAACAAGTGAAGGCTGAGCATCAAAGCCCATGTGGATTGGCTCAGAACTTTGAAATTCCGGAGTGGAAATGGGAGATGATCAACATGGACTTTATCACTGGCCTGCCGAAATCACGAAAGCAACATGATTCAATATGGGTGATCTTGGATAGGATGACAAAGTCGGCTCACTTCTTGGCAGTAAAGACAACAAACACTGCGGAAGAGTATGCCAGGTTGTACGTCCAGGAGATCATGAGGTTGCATGGGGTTCCTTTGTCTATCATCTCGGACAGAGGGGCTCAATTTACCTCCCAGTTTTGGAGATCGTTTCAGAAAGGTTTGGGTACTAAGGTGAACCTGAGTATAGCTTTTCACCCGCAAATGGATGGTCAGGCAGAGCATACGATTCAAACACTCGAGGACATGTTGAGAGCTTGTGTACTTGACTTCAAAGGAAATTGGGATGATCATCTACCATTGATCGAATTCGCATATAACAATAGTTATCATGCGAGCATTCAGATGGCTCCTTATGAAGCCCTGTACGGGAGAAGATGTAGATCGCCGATTGGGTGGTTTGAGGTTGGAGAAGCAGGGCTGATTGGACCTGACCTTGTTCACCAGTCGATGGAGAAGGTCAAGATCATTAGAGAGAGGTTAAAGACTGCCCAGAGTCGCCAAAAATCCTACATCGACGCAAGGAGAAGGGACATAGAGTTTGAGATAGATGGTTGGCCGTATTTGAAAGTATCACCTATGAAGGGTGTCCTAAGGTTTGGGAAGAAGGGAAAGTTAAGCCCACGATATGTTGGGCCATATCAGATCGTAAAGAGGATTGGGAAGGTTGCTTACGAGTTGGAGTTACCTTCCGAGTTAGAGGGAGTTCATCCGGTATTTCATGTGTCGATGCTGATGAAATGCTTGGGAGATCCCGCCTTGGTGCTCCCTATCGATAGCCTTGGAGTGAAAGATAGCCTATCTTATGAAGAGGTCCCAGTTCAAATCCTTGATCGTCAGATTCGCAAGTTGAGGAACAAAGAGATAGCCTCAGTCAAAGTCCTGTGGAGGAATCAATTCGTTGAAGAAGCCACATGGGAAGCTGAGGAGGAGATGAAGGCCAAATACCCGCACCTATTCGTGCCAACGGATGATGGAAACATTGAAGCTAAAAATCCTTGCTCTTCACTAAACTAATTGTTCTATTTTGATGCGACTTACTATTATTAAGTCGAGGATGGATTGATTGAACTGAGTGGAAGATGAGTCTCGAGTCTATTCATGCTTTAGTCCCCACCTCTACTCATCATTCGAGGACGAATGATCCCAAGGAGGAGATGATGTAACGCACGGTAAAATTACCGAAATACCCTTAGAGTGAGGGTATGTGCGTAACGCATCTTCCGATGCTCGTATGGCGAATCCGAGACTGGATTTGTGATCAGCATGGAAAATGGAGTGGGAAAATGGTCTCGGTCGAATTTTAGAGCGACCTGATCGGAAGATAATTTTTGGATCAAGTCACAAAATAGTGGTTGTCCGCGAATGAGGCGCGCGCGCATTTGCCGCGGAGGGACACTTGTATGATCCGATGTCACAGAAACAGTGAAGGTTCGCGACGGAGGCGCGTCCTGGACCTGGCGCGGAGTAGCACTTGTGTGTTTTCCAAAATTTTTGACGGGATGGAGAAAACTCGTACAAAACACTTTTTCCAAAATTACACAGTACGCGATAGGTTCGCGTCGCGGACCGTGTGTTTTTCGAACTGCAAATTTCTAATTTAATTCGAGGGGCATTCTAGTCAATTCCCAATCCCTCCTAAACACTTATACACGGCTAATTAAGTCATTTTCAACCAAAAAAGGGTCTAAAACCTCATTCTAAGTCCTATTCCTTAAGCACTAACAAGGCTAGGGCTTGAGGAGAAGAGAGAAGAGCTTGTGAGAGGAATTCGAGCGGAGACCCCGAAAGTACTCGATTGTTAACGGTATCACAGGTATGTAAGGCTAAACTAAAACATGAGGTTGTTCTCTTATGTGCCCCATAGAGGTCATAGATGAGTTGATGATTGAAGAGTTTGCATGCATGACTTATTGATGGTTTTTCTTGAAAATTATATTTGAAATTATATGTTTTCTATGTTGATGATCATCATACTATTTGTTTTCCTAAATTGAATATTTTTCATGAGAATTTGCATAACCCTACATGACTATTTTGAAAAGCATACATAATGAACTTGAGGATTAAGTCTAGAGCCTTGGATTGTGATTGTGATTGTGATGAGAGAATGATGAGTCTAGAACCTTGAGTTAAGATACTGATTGTTGATTGTGATTGTGATTGTGATGAGATAACGATGATGAGTTGATAGAGTATGATTGTTTTGTGAGTCTCTATAAATGAACTCTACCGATGTGTCTATTCACTTGATTCCTAATGATTGATCTAAACCTTGAGTCATTGATAAGATTGATTGATGAGAGGGTCAAAGTTCCTATGAGATTGATTGATGAGAGGGTTAAAGTCCCTATGAGCTTGATTGATAATAGGGTTAAAGTCCCTATGAGATACCGATCGTTGACGGGGTTGAAGTCCCTACGAGATTGGTTTGATTGGATTGATGATTTTATGAGCATTGAGTCAGGAGGAGTATCGAGCACCGAAATGGGTAAGAGTGAGTCCCACTTGAACTCATTAAACTATGTCGCCAAGCATAGAAGAGGTTTTCCTTTTGAGTTGAGGTCCCTGAAATCAATAGCGGACTATGTTGATTGTTCTGTCTCCATCTTGGATTTATTCATTATGGTTTCGATTCGTCTCTACCTGGCAAGTACGGGACGGCCGTGGCAACACCGGCGGGATTGTTGTACAATCACTGGCTCATAAGTGATTGTTGTCGGTTAAGAGAAACTCCCATAAACTTCTTATCCTATTCTGAGTCTGAAAGAGATGAGAGGAGGTGAGCTTCTCTGAGATGAGACGAGATGAAATGAAATGTGATGAGATAAGAGGAGGTGAGCTCCTTTGAGATGAGTCTGAGATTATTGATGAGGTTTGAATTGCTGATAGGTCACTTGTCTACTCTTTATTCTTGCATAGACAGACATTTGACTAATGATGTGATTTGATATGTATTTTGAGTTGTTATTGTTTCCATATTGTTTCTACCGGTTTCTGTTTCACTCAGCTATTTTACATACCAGTACATTCCAAGTACTGATGTCCACTCTGGACTGCATCGTTTTATGATGCAGAGGCAGGTACTAGAGATCGTCAACAGGCTCTTCGTTGAGGATTTCGAGATTGCAGCTGATTGGTGAGCCTCCCTACTCCGGAGGATTCACTCTTTTATTTCATCATGCTTAGAGTTAGATTAGACTATTTCTTTTATTTTGGGTAGCCATGGATTTGTCATTGGAACCATATGATAGTGATGGAGGCTTCATAGATGATGGTCGAGTATTAATGTTGAGACTGTGAGCTAGTTCTTCCTACTAGCCCTTATTGTTTTATGAAATCTTTTGAGACTTCAGATGATGATGTGTCCATTACCTACTTATATTTTTCCGCTATTCATTATAGTTTATTTGATTGAATGATGTCATGAGGCTAAGTGGTTCGCTTGGGGACTAGCAATAGTCTCTGAGTGCCGGCCACGCCTAGGGTACCCTCCCAGGGCGTGACAGTTATATATTGATATGAAATTTACAATTGTTGTCTATTCTTTTAAGAAGATAGACATACTGATTACAGGATTCATTCTTCGAAACCTCCCGGATAGGTATAAGATTTGATATGAAAGTGTTTGTCTGAATTATTTACTGAATGGTTAAGTTGATTTGCTTATATGAAACAAACAAGATTGGTTATTATTATTGTTTCTCTGGAAAAAGGGCATTTGTTTTATTTTACTATTTTGACTTTTATACTAACATATTTTCTGACTTATCCCGCATTAAAAGGTTGTGATTAAGTATTATTACTCACTGAGCTAGCGTCTCACTCCTCGCTAGATTTTTACAAAGAATACAGGTGGTATTGGAGAGGATTTCGTTAATTAGAGCTAGCAAGTTGACCTTCACAGTGAGCCCTGCACTTGTCGATGTCACGGCCTGGACCTAAGGTCTAAGAGTGACATGGCGAATGAGAACTCGAGAGTCCCCAAACAAGCCTTAATGTATCCATATTCACATCATCAGCTCGGAAGCATATACGAATAGTGAACACATAGTTCCAAGGGACAGGAAGTAGAACTCATGCTATGGGGATATCATAGGGAAAAGGATTAACATGGATCCGCATAACACATAGCACATAAAGACTAAGGGGCAAGTAAGTATGACTTACTCTATGAGGAGCAATTTGGGACTTAGGATCTTTCACATCATAACATAAAAGCATATCATAATAATCATAGCCAAACCACATAACAATTACCAATAGATAGCCATATCCATAAACATAATCTCCGAATAGAACACTTAGCATATACACGTAAAAGAGTCTCAAGATATCCAACTATGCCTCTATTCATAAGATAGGACAGGGGTCAAGACATGTCCCGGGCTCACCCTCAAAGTAAATAACATAACAAAAGCACCATAGGTAGAGGAAAGGTGGTTTGTCCTTGGAAGGTAGGACTCACCACAACAAGTATCTCAAGATCCAAGCTAGCCGGTGTATGGTGGATGAAGGTAGTCCTCGGTCCCTACATGGTTAGATCATGTAGGAAAAAGTATGTGTTAGCACGTTTGAAAGTACTAAGTATGCGGGCATACAATGTATATGACTTATCAAACCTGAACTCAATGTTAGATGACAAGGGCACATAATATAGAAAGAAGTATATATCCAAAGAAAAATAGTATAACAATATGCCATGAAATTCATGATGCATAAAAAGCAATAACGCTCATATATAGTGGGGATGTAACCATGGTCGTCATATAAAACTCATTCGCACTATTACATGAATTTGCCCAATTGTAGACCTCCCATCAATAAGAGAAGATTACTTGCTAAGAGTAATCTACATCACACCTTACGACCCCGGCTCTTCGGTATGATGGACACCTTCCTTACAATCACGTCTTTTCGGAAGGATTTCCATATCAAAACATATCATATCATATAAAAGAGTGTAACCATCCCTTACAACTTTATCTTTTCGGTAATGGCTACCATATACCTATGTTGGCACATAGTTCAAGGAAAGGGAGAGGACCTTTGGGGATAGCCCTTACTCCCCCCAATCCATTCAATGCTAAGTCAACATCCCACAAGAATACTCATACATATACATGTTTTCAAAAGAGGCACAAGTCATTTCAAATCATTTCAATGCATACTTGGGGTCAAAAGCCAAACATATTTCATAAACATTCATACTTGGGCTCAAAAGCCCAATCATACTTCGAATCATACTTTTCATGCCTAGGAATAGCTCATTCACATATATCGGAATGGTATAAACACCCAAAATGCTCAAAGAGCCATATTGTATCGATTTATGTGATCACATTCTTGTCATAATCATAATCTTATTCAAAATCATATACATAAACATAATTGGGCTTAACCCACTTCATAATTTTCATAAAATTTAATGCTCATGAATGCATATGCCATGAATGATGTGAGATTAGCATAGGCAATATAGATTCAATCTAAAATCAACAATGCAATATGAAATTCAAGTAAATCCATAATTAAAATCCACGTTCAAATCATAATATTGATTACCCATGCTTAAATCAAACTTTAAAGGGACAATGCATATCCAAATATTCATAATAATCATGTATTTCAACATATTAGGGTTTAAATCAACTTAAAATCAATAATAAAGCATAGCTCATGCTTCAATTGAATTTAATAAGCAATAATATTCAAAACCATATTTAAAGTAAGCATAATTTCATGAAAGTCAAGTGAAGAGAGTTTGGGTTTTCTTGGTTGGATTGGGACCAAAAATCAATCACACATACCTTAGCTAATGGAGGAGATTCAAGAAGAAATTTAATGAAGAAAAGAGTTTCCCCTTGATTCCCAAGCTTAGTCTTCATAAGTGCCTTTAAGAGAGTTCTTAAGGAGAGTTCAATATAATTCTAAGTGTAGGAATGAATTTGAATGAGAGGAATAAAGTATAGGTCATTTGAATGTCTTTAGGTAGCATAGAAAGTCACAAAAGACCCTTAGTATAAACCATAATCACGAAAATGCCATTAATGAAACAATTGAAAAAATTGATGGCAGGGGTCTCAGAGAGGGGTATACGGTCCATGTAAGGTGTATACGGACCGTATACTTGGTCAGTGATCAGACACATAGAAAAATTCTTCCTGATGAAGGTCCGAGATGGTAATTCAATACTTAGAAAAATTGAACGTACGCACCCATATGGGCGACTCTACGGTCCGTAACAAGGCACACGAACCGTATGCCTCCTTCGTACCACTTCACTTAGAAAAATTCTTCACGACAGTTCCGAGATGTTGATCCAATACTTAGAAAATTTTCACTCCGGCACCTATACAGGAGGGCCTCACGGACCGTGAAGGGTCATACGGTCTGTGAGAGGGTCCGTGTGACATGCCTTAGCTCAAAAATGTGGATTTTCAAGACCAAGGCTACCAACGGTCCACCACCTGGACCGTGAAGCCTCACCCAGACCATGTGGGGTCCAAGTGTGGTATGCCTTAGTCTCAAACTTCCACATTAAGGCCAACAGTTTTCACACAAGGCCAAGGGTCACTTCAAGGAGGCTCCACACGGTCTGTATAGGCTCACACGGACCGTGAAGGCTTCTATGAAGCGTCACCTTGGTCCAAAACTTTTCGGAACCAAAACTTTCGAGCTCTATTAAGGTCGAACAATGTCTGGGTCCTTACATTCGCATGGGAAGCTCTTTATAAGAGTAATGAGTATTCTTTTGTATTGTAGCCATGTGATTAGTTTTAGACTTCTTTTCATATTTGGATATGTATTGGTATTGTTATGGGGCGATTATATTATGAATGGATGTTGTGGCTTAATCTAGAGGTGTTGTTACCGATAATACTGATATCTGAGACAGGAAAAATTTGGATAGGTCTAAAAACTCTGCCCAATTTTCAGCAGAATTCTAGTAAAGCTTGCTTTGAGATTCTATCCATTAGTGCCGGTCATGATCCTAAATTGGGTCGTGACAATAACTGTACCTATCAAAACTCAACATACTCAAGCTCAAGCTTGTGTCTATTAATAGGACAAAATGGCTGCTTGGACAGCCAAAGATCGACAAATTCTAATTTCTAGGTGGAATGCATGTATGTAACTAGGAAACAACCTTACAGATTTCTCATTTCTAATCACATCCAAGCAAATTGCACAATCATCATCGCGCAACCTCAAATCTTTTCTGGTTATTTTAGGGAGTTTCTCAAGCTACACGTCAAAAAGTCCTTGCTTTCAGGAGGTTTTGTTCACCAGCCGAATGTTGGTCGTCCTTACCTCCTGAAAAAATGAAGTAGAGGTAGAAGAAGAAGAAGAGCAAAACCATGATTATGAAAGGTTGACAAAGTAGTAGATACAGAGAGAGTGGCATTTCTCTTTTCCTTTTTGGAGTGAAGTCTAACAACCTGCTTATTTAAATTTTGGGTGTATATGGGTTGGCATTTGATTGTTGATGAATTGACCTAGATATGTGTCTTTTCTTGCACATTTGGGAAATAGAAAGACAAAAGAGAAGTTTTGAAAACACTTTTCAACTTGGCACAAATTATTAATTTTGTTTATGAATTATTGATAGTCTTAAAAAAATCTCTTTATTTGACTAACAGAAATTAAATACGCCCTAGATCTGTCTCATGACATAGCAAGTGGTCCCAAAACCTTAGAGGAGCATGGGGCTCTTAATATAAAGTTGAGAGAAGTGTTGAAAACACCCTGAACTTGGTGAAAATTATTAATTTCAGTCTTGAACTATTGACAACTTTAAAAGCACCTCTATATCTGGTTAATTGAACTATTAAATACTCCTCTCTTTCCACATGGCATAATAAGTGATCTCAATTCTTTTAAAAGTAATTGAGAGATTTCATTAGTGTTCTTATAAAGAAATTTTAAAAATTTATATTTTTCGTGCGTTTTTTCCTTAAAATAATTGACGAACGTTGGCCTTTTAAAAAACTTATTCTACGAAGTCTATTGATTTTTAGGTTTTGTAAGTGGTGTATATGTATGTATAAAAGTGTATAGTATAATTCACATACATACACATATGTATACCTTTCACAATTCTACAAGAGTAACCGAGCGAGAATGTAAATTTGATATCGTAATATATTAGAAAATATCTATAAGAATCCATTTATGGCATTGCAATAAGTCAAAGAATGAATTAAAAAAAATTCAACTTGACAAATTATTTTGTTCGAAATTGAGATTTGTTTTGACTCAATGGGCATTACCATGGGCAATGGGTTCTTTCAGACATTTTATCATTTTATCGATCCAAATTTTAAAGTCAATAAGTGACATATGTTCATGACATTGTCAATGAAAATATATAATCTATGGAAGTGCAACAAAGGCAACATAAAAATAAACGTTATAGAATGAAGAATGTTCTATTTTTAGTGTGTAACATCCCTGAATATTTGGTGTGAATTATTAGTTTCATCTCCTAACTACTGAGAGCCTCAAAAACACTCATCTCATGTATGTAATATATTTATGTATATGCCAGATCAACATAAAATTTCATGTGTATGCACGTTAATAACATGTTTGTGTATGCCATGAGATGTGTGTTTTAAAACTCAGCTAGTCAAGTAAAAATGTGTTTTTAAGGCTACCAATAGTATAGGATGAAATTACTAATTCATGTCAAGTTCAAAGTTGTAGAAAAACTAACCAAGCAAGAACAACGGATTGTGTACCTTTTTCATTTGTAGTGGTTGTTGTTGTTGCCACCATGTGAATTGCGCCTCAGATCTTCTTCCATTTTCACTATAAAATTCGGATTAATGTCCACAAACTAAATGCCTCTTGTGTAGATTGATGAATCAAAGATCAAAATCCTTTTCTGATTTTTCAGTTTTCTTTTCTTACTATTAGGTATTTTTCTAATGTTTTTCATGTAACTTTCAAAAGGAGCTTCTCTCTCCCACTGCCTTTAGGAGACCACGTGTTATCCTTAAAATAGGAGAGTGGTTGGACAATTAAAAAATGGTTCCCTCTCTTCTTTTCAATAAGATGAGAATGAACAGTTATAGTTTTAACTGTTTCAATTTTTTTAATTTTAAACCAGATTTATTCATAACTCACGGATCAAGTAAGATTGGATCGGGTTGGTTCACATGGGTGATCCATGATCCCAAAAAAACTTACAAAAGTTATTTTCAACACTTCTCTCAAAAACAAAATGGGCAAAAAGGACAAAAGTTATTGTTACTAATATTGCCAATGCAAGTACTATTTGTTATTTGAAGGGAAACAAAAGATTTTGAAACTATTTGTTCTTTATGAGGTGAGGAAATTTTACAGAAGAAAGGATTACAAACACTAAATCTTAAAATATCAGAAATAGTTTTTAGATACTTGTTCCTTTTAATTAGGAAGTATCCAAGTATTGAGGTTGTGTATGGATGATACGAATAAGGAATAAGTGCTATAGACGAAGCAACAGCCTCACCATTTCATTGGGGCAGAGAAACCATTTTTTACACTCATGCAACAAGGGATCATTTGGTAGGATGGTTAAAAGTAATACTAAATAGAATATATTAGTAATGGTTATATTAATAATATTTAGAAAAAAATACACAAAATAAACTTAATGTAAAATTATTTAACCTTAATGGACCAGCCCAAACTATTTACCTCTAATGGACCCATGACCCAAACTAATTACCTTCTTACCCCCACTTTCTCTTGTCAATTTCTCCCTTGATGTTATGCTGATATCAGCACGACATCAATATGAATACTATGAAATAATCCTCTGTGATACTCCGGCGGTATAGATATACCATACCAGTAGTAAATCGAATAAGCTCAATCTTATGTGATACTTTGGCGGTATATTGATACCCTATTGGTATCATATATGATTATGTTTTTTTAAGAAATAAATAAGAAACAATTAAAAAAATTATTAAACTCAAAACTAGTATAAAATATATTCGTTGTGATACTCCGTCGGTATATTGATACCATATTGGTATCGTAGAGGATTAGAGCTTAATTATTTGTGATATTCTATCGGTATATTGATACCCTATCGGTATCATATAGTTTTGAACTCTTTTTTTAAGAAATAGAACGATTAAGAGAAAATTATTAAAGTCACAAAATTATTTATTAAACTCTAAATTAGTAGAAAATATATTTTGTGATACTTTATCCTATATTAATACCCTATCAGTATCATATGATTTTGAGTTTTTTTTTAATAAATAAAATAATTAAGAGAAAATTATTAAAGTCACAAACTTATTTATTAAATTCTAAATTAGTAGAAAATATATTCTTGTGATACTGTCGGTATATTGGTACCATATCGGTATCATATAGGACTAAACTTATTCCTCTGTGATGCCCTGTCGGTATATGTATACCCTATTGGTATATCAAACAAGGTGCGCGTTGACATCAGTATGATATCAGCACAAATTTTAATAGTAGGGGCATAAATGTAAGGGGGCATATGGATGTAAATAGTCTGTTTCAAAAAGGGGCATAAACTTAGTTTTCCCTAATATTTATACTAGTTATGCTTGCACCAATTAGAAAGACATATTTCTTATGTATTATTTGGTTTAGACTACTAAAAACAGCATGTATTATATGACAAATATTTATTTACGAAGATACCCTCCACAAATATGATAGAAAAAATGTGAAAAAGATTTTGAGGGAAAATTGGATCTTTAACCATGCTAATGCATGCATTAAATCCCCTTGTATTATTAAGGGTGTTTTACATAATTGATATATTTTATTATTATTATTTCGTTTTTTAATACTACTTATAATTTCTTACAGTTTATGGCATAGTTATTCATTTAATAACCTTTTTCATTTAATAGGGTAGGGACCACCCTTTTGTTTGAATCAAAAGGAAAACTTATCTTTGAAGTCATTCTTTCCTTATTCTTAAAAGAAATTCATTTTCTCCTTCTTCTCGAACCAACGAAAACCAAACACCCTGAACAAAGTATTTTTAGTGAAGGTATTGTCTCCGGTTGTCAAAATTTTTGCTTACTTCTTTGACTCTTGTTATTCTTCCTAGCGATGTATATTTTTTCGAATTTTGTGATTTTTTAAAAGTATTTTCTGTTTCTACAATTGTTGATGATTCTTATGAGTGTTCTCTTCTCCGGTTTCAGTTGTTCATGATTCTTATGTTATTTTCTTCTCCGATTTTAGTTGCTCATGATTCTTATGAGTATTTTCTTCTCCGATTTCAGTTAAACTTATGGTGTACAGTGAAGGTGGAGATGAATGCAATAAAAAAATTGAAAAATAAGAGTGGTGGTTATTTTTGTGCTTGGGTGGATTGTGTGATGATTTATTTTTATTGGTTGGAGTTGTTGGCAATATGATGATGGTCTGGTGGTGGTTATTCATCGGAGAAGAAAAGATGAAACTCTGGAAGATTGTATTACAGTTGTATTAAATACGAACAATGTTTTTAATACTGTTTTAATTTAATATTATTTATTTTTGTGAATTCGATTATTTTTGTTTTGACAAATATAATATTTTTCTTACAATATAAGTTAAGTTAAACAGTACTAGAATATTGAAATTGATACATAATACTTGTGACACATTTATTTTTAAAAAAAATTAGTTATATATTCTCCATGTGCATTGAAACATGCATATAGTGTGTATATGTTGAATTTAAAATGTATTATAATTATATTTTATTTTTCTCTTATTAATGGTACTAAAATATTATATTAAAAATTATATTCCCCACGTGCATTGAAACATGCATATACTATGTTTAATATATTGATTCAAAATGTATTACCATTATCGCTGATATTTATTTTTTATTAATAATGTCAAAAAATATTATACTCAAATTTCAGCCAATCAAGAACTATTTTTAAATAGTTTATATGTTAATATATAAAATTTGTGTTATAAAGTTATTATATATGTATTTACATAATACAAATTTAAAATACATGAGTGATTTTGTGATGGAGGTTTGAACCGTTAAAACTTTATTAGGGGAGAGAAAAAGTTGCAAAAAATGATAGAAGTGGGAGTGGTTGAAAATCTAGTAAGAGAGAGAAAAAATTGTAAAAATTGATGGAAGAAAGAGAAATGTTATAAAAATCAATGGAAGAAAGAGAAATGTTGTAGAAATTAATGGAAGAGGGAAAAATGAAGAAATGAGTCTATCTAAACTTGCACAAACTTACTAAATTAGCGAATCATACTTATAGTAAATAAGATTTTAAATGTTTGAAAGTACTACATTAATAAATTACATATTTTCAAATTACTTATAAATAAATATTTGTGATCTTATAATGTTATAATCTTTTGAATGCACATAATTTTACAAAGATTCACTAGTTTAATAACTCAAGTTGATTTGAAGTTGAAATTTTATTTGGATATGCAGTTTAGATTTTTTTAAGTTATATTTTTTTTCATAAACATAAAATGTGAATTTGTGAAAACTATTAAAAATAATTTAACTATTGCATAATCTTACAAAATGAACAAATCATAATTAATAAATAAGATATCAAAATATTTTAAAGCATCGAGAATCAAGCATCGAAACATCTAGAAGTGTTAGCTTATAGTTGTTCGCGTACATATGTTTTATCATTACGATAGATGTCAAGTGGACGTTGCATATCTATATGATGCTTTTATAAATAAATATTTACAATTACATGTTATAACAGACTTTCAAATACACATAATTTTATAAAGTAACACCTAGTCAAGTAATCAAAAATAGCAGTCACTAGTTATTTTTTGTATACTTCGCCTACATGGTAAAGACAATCTATTTGCATAGAGCATGAGTTTAGTTTTGCAAAATTTTAAATTATTATGATGATGATGAAATTTTATATTAAAAAAGTTTAAAATTCTAACTTGAAATTTGAAATCCTATTTTTTGAGAATTGAAAATTTGAATCTAAACCTAAATTTTGTGCAGATTTCATAACCAAACTATGGTCAAAAACCTACTTAACATAAGAAGGTGCAAGGTGTTAATACTATATTAATAAACAAGATATTAAAATGACAATATGAGAGAGGGATACTTATTAGTCGGATCGTTCGATTTTATTTATTATTGATTTTATTGATTAGTTATCAATTTGTAATTAAACTGAATCAATAAATAAGCTAATAATATATTCTTCATTAAATTTAATTAATCAGTTAGCGATTTTAACAATTTGATTTTCAATGTAATTAATGAAAAAGAAAATCTTGCTTATTTTTATATATATACACAATCTTTATAAGATACTTAGTAATAAAATAAATGTCATGAACCAATAAATATGAAGTCAAGAAATTAAAAACTAATTATCTAAATAGAATTGCTAAAAACAAGTATTTTGAATGACCTAAAGAAAAAATGTACTTCAAAGGCGTGAATCTATACACTTTATACTATTTTATTAGTGTTATAATAGTGTTTATTCATTTCAAATCAAATTAAACGAAAATTCTTTACAAAATTCAAAAATATTTCTAGCATTTAAGTTAAAAGAGATTGCAAGCATATCAAACTCAAGAGACAATCCGTATGAACATGAATGCAATAACATTCTCTCTAATATATATTTACTAACATGTAACAAACAATAACATAACCAGTGGAATCCCACAAGTAGGGTTTGGGGAGGGTAAAATGTACACAGACCTTACCACTATCTCATAGAGATAGAGAGGTTGTTTTTAGAAACCCTCATCTTAAAAATCAAGCCCCATAAGTAGAAGATACTAGATATGGAAAAGAAGGGGAAAAAAAGAAAAAAGGAAAATAACTACTAATGAAAAGAAAATGATAGTATGTAAATGCGATTAAAGTAACAAATATAAGATGGATAATGACAACGCTGGATATAAATGCACGACTAATCCTATTAGTCTGCTATAATACAACGCCAGACATCAACCTACCCCTACTAGCCTATTAGCCTTCTACCTTAACACACATCCTTCACTCTTTTCTATCTAATGTCATGTCCTCGGTGAGATGAAGCTTCACCATATCTTGTTTGATCACCTCCCCTGATACTTCTTCGGTCTACCTCTACCCTTCCGAGTAACCCCTAAATCCATCCTCTCACACCTATTAACAGGAGCATCAATACTTCTTCTCTGCACATGTCCAAACTATTGCAGTCTCACTTTCCTCATCTTGTCAGCTAAAGGGGCCACCTCTAACTTCTCCCGAAAGGTTTCATTCTTAATCTTATCACTCCTGGTGTGTCCACACATCCATCTCAACATCCTGATCTTTGTGACCTGCATCTTCTCAACATGTGAATTTTTGATTGGCCGGCACTCCACCCATATAGCAAAAATAGTCTAACCACCATTCTGTAAAACTTACCTTTAAGTTTAGGTGGTATCTTCTTATCACATAATACTCTAGAGGCAAGCCTCCATTTCATCCATGTTGCCCCAATACGGTGTGTGACATCGTCGTTGATATCACCACTACTCTGGATGATGGACCCAAGATATTTAAAGTTATCTCTCTTGAGAATAGATTGAGTGGCAAGTCTCACTTCAATGTCAGCTTTATCCCTCATAACATTGAATTCGCATTCGAAATATTCCATTTTGGTCCTTCTCGATTTGAACCCTTTGGATTCCAAAGTATGTCTCCAAATCTCCAATCTATCACTAACTCTAGCCCGAGTTTCATTAATTAGTACTATATCATCCGCAAATAGCATACACCATGGAACTTCCTCCTGAATAGACCATGTCAGCTCATCCATTACTAAGGCAAAAAGAAAAAAGGTTCAACACAGATGCTTGATGAAGTCCCATCTCAACAGGAAAATATTCTGAGTCTCCTCCCACCCTTCTTACTCGAGTCTTGGCTCCATCATACATGTCCTTTATCACCCTAATATACACTATTGGAATACCTTTCACCTTTAGACACCTCCATAGGATATCCCTCGGGACTTTGTCATAGGCCTTCTCGACCTCAGACGCCGGGAGAACAGTAGAAGTAAAGGTTGCGGCGGCACTGTCATCTAGAATAAGCGCCTGAACCCTCTCTGGTGGCGGCTCAGTAGCTGGAGCCTCAGCGGTATGCAACACAGCTCGTGCTGCACCCTGAGAAGAAGACTCCGGAGTAGATGTAGTGGGGGCGGCTGCCCCGCCAATCATCTGCATCATCTGCAGGAAAAGTGTCTAGAATGTAGGAGACTGTAATAAAGACGGCGCGATCGGTGAGGCGGCTGATGTCGACTGGGGCACTATAGGCGGGTCTGCCACTCCCGCAGGTGTTGTAGTAGTAGTAGTGGTAGGCGGAGGATCCTGAACTAGTATATCAGTTCTCTCAACTCCCTCCGTAGCCGGTGGAGGAGTATCCTCCCCATGGGTAGCTCGCGTGCGTGCCATCTGCGACAAGAGTGAAGCCGATAAGCTATATTCAAGAAACTGACTCAACTCATTCGCACGAAGAGATTAGAAAGATCAACTACTTTCCTAAAGCGCCATGTAGCTTCTCGTGAATGAAATTCCATGCATCCCCGAAACCATTCACAAGACTCTACCGACACCGCTCCTATTTGCCACAAAACTACAAGAACCTAGGCTCTGATACCACTGTCAAGGCCCGATTTCTCGAACCCTGATGGCGTCTACTAACCCCACGTAGACAAGTCGAAACCCTATGGCCCGTAGCATACGCGGTGGTCCATACAACACTCACAATAAATAATAATAAATAAAGGAGGAATAAATAAGAAATGCGGAAGCAAATCATGACATAAGTAGATACAAAAGCTAAATTCCGACCCAAGAATAGTGATGTGGCAAAAACAGGAGCTAAATAAATACAGTATCCAAAAGAGACCCAGACATATACAGATGATCAGACTGAATATAAATGGGTCTAAAGTCTTTCAAGAAATAAATGACAGAATAAACAACTCTTGAATAAAAGACTCGATCAGTGGGGCGGCAGGCTCACCGAATCCTCCAAATTGTGACTCCTCAGTCCGCACGATCGTGATGCCTACGCTGACCCACACCTAGCTCTGCACCACAAGAAGGCACAACAAGTGTAGCATGAGTACCACAATAAAGTGATACCCAGTAGGCTAGGCCGACTAGGATCAATAAATATAACATAATAATAATGAGTTAAGTAAAACAGGCAATATCAGTGAGAAAACAAGTACCAACACGACATAATGTCAATACCCAATGGGCAACAATAGTAACAACCTTGGGCACCCCTAGCCCGAATAATAAGAAAATCTTGAAGCCACCGCTAGGCAAATAATACCATACCTTTATCACAGCCCGAACTAATATAGTATCGAATACCGAAACGCAGGAATAATAAGCAAGTAAGTAAGTAAATGCAGAAAGTAAAAACGAATATAACAAGCAAAACTTACCTGGCGTTCCATACCACCGGCAAGTACAAACAGTCAAAGCAAAACCCACCGTGACTCCCCCCGTAAGCCCGGTGGACATAACAAGAATATAAGCAAGGAAATGGGGGCGGAAAGTAAGTAAGTAGAACCAAATCCGTCAACTAAAACAACACCCGCTCGAGCGAAATACCCACCCCTAGGATGACGCGAGCCACAATCCATATAAGCCAACTTCTATGGCAATATGCGTGAACATGCTCAGTGTAGGTCGACCTTTACGACGACATGAGCAAAGGCTCAGCATAGCTCAACCTCTATGAAAAATGTGGGCTAAGTAGGGCGTGCGCGTCAACCGCTATGACCGCTATACAAAACAACATCAACAACAAATCTCAAAAATATTGGAATTCTACTACTAAGGATCTCACGATGCAACTCTCACAATAGATTATATCCATACATCCCATAATCTACGTACCCCCCCCCCATCCACGGCACCACAAGCCTACCGGACACAACTCAAATCGTCCCGTCTTCGTCCCGCGACAGGACCCCAAGTTCACTAGTGAGGGGTAACAATATAAATGAGGTCAAATCAACCTCAAGATCATCCTATTCACTAGCCACTATCATATTACATTTATTCAAACCAGTCTCACATTGTTACGAGGTAAACCGATCCTACCTGGGCGTCGACGATAGCCAAGACGAGCAAGAATAGCCCCAACGTCGCAAACTAGCTCACAAATCAACGAATACCTATCAAATATATATTCTCGACATCAATAGGAGCGTTTTAATACCCATATTGCAATACAAAAATTGTCGGGTCAAGCGGGCCTAAAAACGAGCCATCGAGCCCGAAGCTCCTTTCGAGCACACCGGGTCGTCCCTCATGATTTATGGGACTCATGGTTCGAATTTGAGCTCCAACGGACCATCAAAAGGTCCTCAAACACTCAAATTACACAAACTAATTAGCGCAAATTGACAATACGGCGTTAAAAAATTTCGAGACTTACCCGCGGTGATCACACTAGCTCCAAGATAAAGAATCAATCCTCAAACACCCAAGAAGCTAGCAAAAATCATTGGGTTTAATTATAGTTAGTAAACACCCCCAAAATCACTAAAAACGAGTTAAGGGCGAAGAAATTACCTTAATACCGCGATAACAATCGACCCCACACGTTCCAATATCGACACCCACGAATTTTCACTCAAAATCCACCAAGAATCGCCACCCTAAACCTTATTTTCTTTCAAAAACGAAATAATGAGACATGGGGGGCTAAGGGGCTGTTTTGGAGGATTAAATAAGCTGGGCCCAATTGTCTACCCTTATTAACTTAAAAACAACACATATGGCATAAGGAAATCAGCAGCCCAAGTGGCCTTGGGCCAAACTATCCTCCAACATAGGTTGGGTTTGAACCCCACTAGCAGCACCCCTTTATACAATTTTTTTCATTCTTAACAGCAGCTGAAAACAACTTCTTATCAATTTTGTCGGTTATTTCGAAACTCAAACGGAACCCGATTTTAACAAACTTTATATGCAGTTATATGTTTTTTGACGTTTCGGACCCAACGAAATCGACGAAATCGCGATCGGAGGTCATTTGCTCAAAAGGAGTCATTGAGTTCCTTTAACGAACAAGGAACTCGGGGGGCCAAAATCACAACGAAAACCCTGGAAATCGAAACAACACCTCCCCTAGCCTAAAATCATCATTTAAAACTGTTAGGAATCGACGGAAATGCAATAGGATGCACCGTTTGACGAGAAATGTAATATGGCTCCACTTTTACCGGTAAAGTTCAAAACTTACAACATCGAGCCTAAAATCACGCCAAACTCATCCGGAAGCAAACCAATAGTCTATCTTGACTATTTTCGATGTTACAGAGCTAATGGAAGCGACAAAAATGGGTTTTGACGCTCCGATCAATAAGTGCTCCCTTTGGGCCATTTCCTTAAGCCTTAAGAACTAAATTTCAATATTTTAGCTCAAAATCTTCCGTGAGGTTCTGGGAACCAAACCGAGACTTCACCTAAGTCATATTCGATATTTCGGAGCTAACAGAACTGTCAGAGCTCGATTCTGACATCGTTTGCTAAGATTTCACTTTTTGGTGCACTTAACTTAAGCTTAAGTTCCAAAAATGAGGAAAATGAGATATTTATGAATTTAGTCACCGGGGCACCGGACTACCAGTCCCAGCAGAACTTATATACGACCTGGGGTAACTGTATATACGCTCTAAATATGAAAAAATATATGAAAAAATATAATTTTGGCCATACGGGTCATCACATCACCGACGGAACCTTTGTCGGAAAACCCCATCCTCTGCCGGACCTAGAAAAGCAACCAAAATGACCCTTTTTTCCTTCACCTGCCATTTTTCTGATTGAAGCAGTGATGATGATGGTTGTGGTGTCCAAACCGATAAAGATTCGAGGTCCTTTTAGTGAAAGACGAATCTTGAAAGATCCGCCTGTGGTAATATTCCATTAAATTTGATTGGGATAGTTGCTACGTCGCTTTATTTCTTTTAATCAATTTTAGAGGTCTGCAAATACTTATTAATTTGCTTATAATTTTATTTTGGTAGATTTTTGGAAATTCCTACTTACGAAATTTTGTCTGCAATGATTCGCATGAAGTCTAAAATTGGTGCATGTTTGGTGTATAATTTTGTTAATATTAACTCACTTTATATTCTGCTCATGCAAGAAAACTAAAGAATTCTTTGGAATTTCGGACTCTTGGTACATTGATTCTTCCTAGTTACTCCACTAAATGTTTGGTTTGTTTATCCCCCATCTTTTCTTAAATCATCCCTGGAATATGTTCATCTCTGGTATATTTTTTTGTACGCATTCTACTGGTTTAGGAATTATTAAAACGGCTGGTATGCCAATATTTTTCTTTAGTAACTTTGATCCAGAATTGATTGTCTGTGGATTCACATATATTTACTTCTTTGATTTAGTTTGTGTAGTTAGTTTAATTATATTTGATTCCGGATTTTAATTACGGTAAGATATAATTTTCTTCCACCAATTTTTTTTAAGTTGCAATATCTCTTGACATTTTTTTAGTTGTAATATTATGTGAGTTGTTCTCCTTCTTATTTAATTGGTATTTGCACATTAATTGATATGTCGTAATCGTAATTTTAATATTTTCGGATTTTTACAAGTTCCACATATGGTAAATGGTCCCTTATTTTGACCTTTCCTGATTGCTTAATATGGTCCCTTAGTTTTGTTATGGTAAGAATTTCACATATGGTACATTTCTTACTGTTTATTTTATTAAAACAATGATTGTTTGTTTTATTTTTGCTAAAAAGTGATTTGTCCTTGTCATTTGATTGATTTCCCCAACATGCTTATGGTAATTTCAATTGATTAACATCCAATGAATATATCATTGATTTGGAAGAATATTACCTTTCCATTAGATTGATCAACCCTCTTTACTATATAATAAAAATGTCGTCTCATTCTTCTCTCATGCTTTTACATTTAGAATCTAGACAATTTTTCTACACACAACTTCACATAGAAAAACTTTTGTGCATCCAATATTCTACAATTCCTACAACCTTTCATACGAGATGTCAAAAATATTTTCTCTCTTCCTCCCATCTCAAACACTTTCAGAGGAAAACAATCAAAGATTTTTTTAGTACTGCCATTGGATTCTTGTTTCTCCAACTGTGTTATTCAACTTTTGCCCATAGTTCACCTCTTTTAGTGTTGCAGGTTTTATCTATTTTTAACCAAGAGTCACCTAGGACAGGAATGAACTCGGAGGAGGAAGACAACTCCGAAGATCTTTTTATTATGTTTTAATTTATATTGTTGTGTTTTTTTTTCGCAAATCTTGTAACGAAATAATAGTGGAATTTGGGGATCTAGTTAAAGGGGGTGTGAATTATGTGCTAAATATCTTTTTTTCTTTTCTTAAATGTCTTGTGTTGTTTGTTTGACGATCGTTAGGCAATGTTAATTTAGGTTCGATAATTAAAATAAATCTTGCATGCATTCGTTGGTATACGAGTGAATAGTAAAATAATAATAATAATAATTTTTTTGTAGAGATTATGCCTATAGGTTTTTAAGTTTTCTAATATTTTTTTAGATATCATATTCATAGGATTTGTTTGCCAATCTAGAAACCATGCCTATTGGACTTTAAAAGTATGTGATTTTTAATATATTATATGTTTAGAAATCATCTTTTAGGGTGTTATATATATATATATTTTTTGAATGGAAATCATGCTTTAGGATATCAAAATGTTTTTCTTTGAATAAAAGTTGTGCCTATAGAATTTTTGATGTATGCCTTATTTCTTTTAGAAATTATTTGTAAGAAAAATCATGCTTATATGAATTTTAAAGTATGCTTAGCCTTTTCACATGTTACCCTAGAAATTATTGTCGCGCCCCATTTTTTCCTCGCGAAGAAATAGGATCCTGGACGACGTCCTGGCAATGACTCTTTTGGGATTTTCATTTTTAGAGTCGCCACCTAATGATTGGGTGCATTAGGACACCATTCTAGCCTAAGGTCAAAGGTCAAACCAGAGAAGAGGGTTCGGGCTCAAGTTACCTCGAAGGGAAGGTGTTAAGCACCCTTCGAGGTCCGCAAAGGCGGGTCCCGACCGTGTCTCGTATTTATGTGGGGGTGAAAACACATAAAGGTCTCATATATTTAACAATTCTAAATTAATTCTAAGAGTTTGATCAAACACAAATAATAAAACTAAGTGGGTTATTTAAATTCTCGGATCAGACGCACTTGGTTTATTACCAAGCCCCAGGACGAAAACCAAGGTTCCATCCTATTGGGGTCAAGCGTATATCATCCTTTCCGAGTCCTATCTACCCCTATCCTCCTTCTAAGTTAATTTTATTAATTAACTTAAAAGCGGACTAAAAATGTAAATACTAGCGTGTCTTAAAAGATTCCTAGCGTCCCTCCTATTGTCCAAGAGGCATTGGACTACTATTTGGTGGTTCTAGACTCAAGTACAACTCAAGCTTCCTATTAAACTCGCGTCAACACCAAAGCAAACAGGACAAGAGTTAAGAAGGAAAGTCTCAAATAACCTCCAAACTAAAAGCATGCTTAAAAGTACACAAATAGCGCAAAAGTGAAAAAAAAAAACATATAGACATGGTTTCTAACATGTGAAAAGACGTTAAAACATAATTTCTAGATAAAACAATTATTAAATGCTTAGGCACGATGACTTAATCTTTTAAGAGACAAAATTTCAAACATGATACACAATATATTTAAAAAGAAATAAAAAGCATTAGAATCCTATATGCTTAATTCTTAATTATACGACAAAGATATTTAACAACCTAAGAACATGATTTCTAATTCCAAATAATCATTAAAGCCTATAGGGATGACTTCTAACCCCTAGACATATAGAAAAGAAAAACCATTAATAACCTAATGATAACATATAGAAAAGGAAAGTCATTAATAACCTAAGAGCATGATCTCTAAAGAACATATTATAAACCTATTTTCTAGTATGTAACTAAAGAATGGAAAATTCATAAAAATAACCTAAAGTTTAAGATAATATCCTAAGGCATGATTTCTACAACATATTATTAAGTCCTATAAACATATTTCTAGTAGGTAATGAATATACCATAAAGTTTGAAATAATATCCTAAAGCATGATTTCTAACGAATATATTATTTAAATCCTATGAACATGTTTTCTAGCACGTAAAAAATCATAAGAAATAATATAAAGTTTAAGAATAATCCTAAAGCGTGATTCCTACACAATGGATTATCGCGCATGATATCTATCTTATTTTATTCGTTATTTTTTTTATTTTTTGAATCCTGAAATTTGCCTAGGTGAGACGAGAAATAACGAAAAACACAGCACACAATCCCCTCCTCCTTTTCACTACATCCCCAATTTCACTATCATCATTACAAGGCCAGAAAAGAAATAATAATTACAAAAAAAAAAGATAAAAATCAAATTCTCCTGAGGCCTTCCACGTTCATCCTCCCCCAAGCGACTCTTGATGCTCTTATTTTGAAAGACAACCTGCGATACTAAAAGAGCGAGCAGTACCAAAATAGACAATAAGAGATTTAAACACTTATAAAAAGCAGATGGGAGTATAACCTTATGGTTCGAATTGGCAAGGTATACTACAGGGACAAGTGATAGTAATTCAATACCAGAATCACCCTTCGCTCTCGACACGTCAAGTTCACAAGAATCTTAAAGATTCCGAGCAATGCTTGTGTCAAGAGGAGCTTGTATCAAATTGAATTAACAGAAGAGAGGCCGCATTCAAAAGTAAGCCGAAAAAACGTATCAAGTAATGGTAATATATGATATTTTAAGAGGTGTATGGAAGTTCTTGTCCTTATCTCTGCTGAAAAGTGGGAGATGGAGTGTTTATATAGGATGGGGGAAAGAAAAATTTAAAAGGTAAGAGAAAAAGGATATATTCTTACCATAAGGGAGTGAATCAAATTGATCGGCAGAATATATTTTAATAACCAAATCAGTCAACTTATAAGGAAGGAAATAATCAGAATTCAAAATACTTTCCTTACAGGTTGGTTGCAGTAAAATCACAATCTCTTTTAATTTAGTAATTGAATAAATTCAGAAAATATGACTTAATAGCAGCAATCAATTTAAATGCTTAAGGCAATGTTCCTTATCTGTTATGAACTAAGATGGCAAGTCAATTAATCCTTTCCATAACCAAAAAGGGGTTAATTAATTTAGGGCATATTTGGGGCGATCAACACAGATAGACAAATTCACATAACTTGTAGGGATTATCAGGATTTATCGGTTTCTCAAAATCACCCAATTTCAATTAAACAAGGCTAAAGAAAAGAATACTGCAAATCTAGTGACTTTAGATTAAAAAAAAGGATAATGAGGAGATCAGACTTTGAACGATCAAAACGTCAAACTACATGTAGCAAAACAACGAACAATATCAAAATGAGAACAAACCGACTTTACGCGACGTTCTCCGATTGTCCGGGTCTTGACCGGAATCCCTTTCCTATTTTTTTTCGATATCCGTTGCAGGGCCTGCTGGCGGTGTTGGTGGCCGGGTTACGAGGAGAGGGGGCAACGCACGTGGGGGTTGCCGCCGGGTTGCTGCTGGTGGCGGCTGGGTGGTGGTCGTTTGTGGTGTTTTTTTTTATGGTTTTGGGGAGAGAGGGAGACTGTCGGCGCCGCAGTGGTGCGGCACCGGCGCACAGAGGAGAGGAGAGGAGACGGGGACGGGGAGAGAGGGAGACTGCCAGCAGCCATGGGGGTTTGAGGGCCGGCTGCCGACGGCGGTTGGAGGTCGAGGAGGGAGAAAAAGGAGGTGGGGCGGCTGGTGAGGGAAAAATGGGGTTAGGGTTTGGGTCTTGGGGTCTAAAAAATGGAAGGAAAATAAGAATTGATCAGGGCCGTTGGATCAAGGTCGAATGAACGGCTGAGATCAAATTGTAGCGGTTCGGGTCGGATCCGGGTCAAGAAATGGGTGACCCGGATTTAAATAATAGCCAGTCTTTATTAAAGAATTAAAAACTAGCCATAAATTGATAATTCCGATTTAAATACTAGCCGAAAATCGTGAGAATTTAAAAATTAGGCCACAAACTAGTAAATTGAGTTTAAAAGTTAGTCAAAAATTGTAGGAACTTAAAAAATTGAGCCACAAATTAGTAAGTTGAAATTAAATACTAGTCAAAGGTGTAGGAATTTAAAAATCGAGCCTCAAATTAGTAAATTGCATTTAAATACTAGACAAAAATTGTAAAACTTTAAAATTGAGGCGCTAATTGGCTCAAATTGGATAAAAGTGTAAAATTTTATAAATGAGTGGCTAGAATCAAAATAAATTCAAGTAAGTTGGTCAAAATTGAAACAGGATTTCACAGATTTGGCCAAAATTGACATAGACTTTATTTAAAAGGCCACGACTTGAACACAATATGGGTAAAACACGTAATTCGCCAAAAATGTGTTAAAAATAATATTTTGGGTGACGCGATTCGAAAAGACACATGTCTAACAACGACTATGTGTTTATTATTATTATTATTATTATTATTATTATTTAGATAGTGACAAATATAGGATGACAATCATTTTTTCAATACCAATTTAAAAATAAATAAAACATAAAATACGTTAAGGGTCGGTCAAAATCGGGTGTCAACAGCTGCCCCTTCTTTGCTCGAGAATGAAGGATGAATTGTTGAGCAAAGAAAGTTGACGGAGTAGCCGATTTTGTCTGACTGATGGCATTTATCGAAGGGACCGGATAAAACAAAAGGTTTACGGCTGAGACTTCGGTTTAGAAGTCGCCTACATATCTCTGGTTATACGAGAATCAGGCCGTGTGTAGTTCTGGTTTTAGGAATGACTGAAATTCCAAAAATGAACAAAACCGTACGAATTTGGAAACTTGAATTAAAATGCTCGCGGTATGGAAAATGTTTAGATGCCGATAGAACAGGAGGTTGACAGACATTCGCGAGCTTTATAGTTAAAAGAGATGCTTCGTAAATGAAAATTATTAGAGCATATATATTAAGAAGCAGAATAAAAACGTGATGCAAGTTCCCTGTTAGACCATGAATTTTGCCATAAGACGATAAGGGTGGCGTCTTAGGCTATGACGTCTAGGGCTATGCTAATCATAAATTGTACCCTCGGGTCATGCAATGATATCTGTAGGCCATGAAGGATGATGCCCTTGGACGATGATACCTTTGGATCATGATGAATGTAATTAAATCCTTAGGCCATGAAATGATGTCCTTAGGCTATGAAGATGATGCCTTTGGACCATGACGCCTTAAGGGCATGATGGGCGGAAATTAAATCCCTAGGCCATGAAATGACGTCCGCGGGCCATGTGCCTTTGGACTATGACGCCTTAGGGGTGCGACATGTTATGTTGTTCTCAGGTCGAAGCAATGATAACTTTGGCGCAATGCGGTGCATATAGGAATCTTAGGCCGGCGTCGTGTAAAAAAAATGCAATCTTCGAGCATAATGCAATGCGAATTATATGCGATTTCTAGGGCCAGATTGTGCATATTATGCAAGACATGATTTTCGGGCGCGATGCAATGCAATTTTTAGAGTATATGCAATTTCTCGGGCCAATGTTATGCACTTTTCGGGCCAGATTATGCAAGGCATGATTTTCAGGCACGATGCAACGTGGATTTTGAGGTACATGCAATTTCTCGGGCCAAATTATGTATGTCATGCAAAGCATGATTTTCGGGCACGATGCAATGCAATTTTTAGAGTATATGCAATTTTCGGGCCAATATAATTTTCAGGTATGATGCAATGCAAATCTCGAGCATTTATGATGCAAGTATCGGGCACATGCGAATGCAGATGCAAACCTCGGGCCTTTATGATGGAAGTATCGGGCACAATGCGGATGCGAATGCATTTATAATGCAAATATCGGGCACAATGCAAATGCAAATATCGGGCACATGTGATGCAAATGCAAATATCGGGCCTTTGTAATGCAAATGTTGGGCATATGCAATACAAACATTTTTTATTTATTTATGATATACCTATCAAGCATATGCAGTGTGAATTTGGGGCCGATGTAATGCAAAACATAAAGTAATATTTCGTCTTACTAGACTGTCGTCTGCTCGGACAATGCGGGGATGTGTGCCTGTCGAATCTGCGTTCAGAGAAAAATAGTTAGTTTATACAAAGGGGGAGGTTGATCTGTCCTTCGTCGTGGCCCGGTGTTCTCGTCGCTTGCTGATATCCAGACCTTTGTCGGGGCTTTTTTCTTGGGACGGGATGGCGTAGCATTTTAGATTTAAAAAGAGGTATATATATAATGTATACATGTGTATATACTTTATATGTATATATATTTGAAACGTTTAAAAAACAACTGATAGTTTATTAATGAATCTTTTGATAGTGGCACATTTTGAGACAAATCCGACATTCAGCTGAGTGAGGATCTTCGGGCTGCTTGATGTAGAGTTACAACTTCCTCGTTCGGTCTGTCATGAATTTTTGAGCTGGCCTCAAAAATTCTGCCCCAGTTATCTTGTCTGCTTGTGCTCTTTTGCAAAAGAATTTTTGAGATCCTCTCAAAAATTCTGCCCCAGTCTGTGGTCCAGTGGGGAAATAAAATTTTTATTATGGTAAGACCGAGCTCCACAGGAGCGCCTACGTATCCCTCTTAAACGGGAATCAGGTCTGACATAGTTCCAAATACAAAGAGCAAAAGATAAAACCTAGACATAGTATCTTTTCACAGCATCTGCGTTGATAGGTTTGGGCCAGATTTCCCCGTCCATTTCTGCGAGTATGAGTGCTCCTCCAGTCAAGACGCGGTGAACCATGTACGGACCTTGCCAATTTGGTGTGAACTTTCCTTTGGCCTCGTCCTGATTTGGGAAGATCCGCTTCAAGACTAATTGCCCGGGTGAGAAGTATCTCGGTCTGACCTTTTTGTTGAATGCTCGGGCCATCCTGTTCTGGTAAAGTTGCCCGTGACATATGGCGTTGATCTTTCTTCCATCGATCAGTGCTAGTTGCTCAAACCTGCTTTGTACCCATTCGGCGTCACTCAACTCTGCTTCTTGAATGATCCTCAGAGATGGTATCTCGACTTTTGCAGGAATCACTGCTTCGTTCCCATAGACCAAGAAGTACGGGGTTGCCCCAGTGGAGGTCCGGATGGTGGTGCGATATCCCAATAATGCAAATGGTAGCTTCTCATGCCATTGCCTGTGAATGTCGATCATTTTCCGCAATATCCTTTTGATGTTCTTGTTCGCGGCTTCTACCGCTCCATTCATCTGTGGCCTGTACGCTGTAGAGTTTCGATGATTGATCTTGAATCGATCACAAGTTTCCATCATCAGATTGCTATTGAGATTGGCTACGTTGTCAATGATGATCGTCTCAGGGACCCCAAACCGGCAAATGATGTTGCTCTTGATGAAATCATCGACAACTTTCTTAGTGACGGACTTGTGAGATGTAGCTTCGACCCATTTGGTGAAGTAGTCAATTGCCACAAGGATAAACCGATGTCCATTCGAGGCTGCTGGCTCGATAGGCCCAATGACATCCATGCCCCAAGCTGCGAATGGCCAGGGTGAACTAGTGACATGGAGTTCGTTGGGGGGAACTCGGATCATGTCTGCGTGAGTTTGGCACTGGTGGCATTTCTGAACATGGCGGATGCAATCAGTTTCCATTGTTAACCAAAAATAACCTGCTCTGAGGATTTTCTTTGCAAGGATGAAACCATTCATGTGTGGCCCGCATGTTCCTGCATGAATCTCCTCTACAAGTCTGGATGCCTCTTTAGTTCCGACGCACCTTAGCAAACCCAAGTCGGGAGTCCTCCTATATAGGATTTCTCCATTTAAGAAGAATTGATTTGCTAGTCTCCTAATTGTGCGTTTTTGGACTTTTGTTGCGCCCTCCGGATAACTGCCACTTTTCAAGTACCCTTGAATGTCATCATACCACGGTTTCTGATCCGTTTCTTCCTCCACGTGAAAGCAATATGCAGGTTGTTCGTGTAGATGAATGCGGATGGGATCAATGTAATTTTGATCTAGGTGCCGAATCATGGAAGATAGGGTGGCCAAGGCATCTGCAAACTCATTCTGAAGTCGCGGAATATGCTTGAATTCCACCTTGGTGAATCTTTTGCAGAGCTTTTGTACGTAGTCCAAATATGGTAAAAGCTTTCGGTTTTTCACCGCCCATTCACCCTGTGCCTGACGGATCACTAAATCTGAATCTCCAATTGCCAAAATCTCCTGCACATCCAAATCAACTGCTAGTCGGAGGCCTAATATGCAAGCCTCATATTCAGCCATGTTGTTGGAGCAATGAAACTTGAGCTTTGCTGATGCTGGGTAGTGTTGGCCCGTAGGTGAGATCAATACAGCCCCAATGCCTTCTCCGTTAAAGTTCTTAGCCCCATCGAAGAACATCCTCCACCCATCATATTCTTCAAAGATATCTTCTCCTACGAAAGCTACTTCTTCATCATGAAAATAAGTTTTCAGAGGCCTGTACTCTTCGTCTACGGGGTTTTCTGCTAGGTGATCAGCCAGTGCTTCTTCCTTCACCGCCTTTTGTGTGACATAGACTATGTCAAATTCACTCAGCAATATCTGCCATTTAGCCAGCTTACCTGTGGGCATAGGTTTCAGAAATATGTACTTTAGGGGATCCATCCGCGAGATAAGATACGTCGTGTGTGCTGAAAGATAATGTCGCAACTTCTGGGCCACCCAAGTCAAAGCACAACAAGTACGCTCCAGCAAAGAATACCGAGCTTCATATGGCGTGAACTTCTTACTCATGTAGTAGATCGCCTGCTCCTTCCTTCCTGTTTCATCATGTTGTCCCAAAACACACCCGAATGCCTGATCCATGACCGATAAGTATAGCAGCAAAGGTCGACCTGCCTCAGGGGGAACCAGCATTGGAGGATTGGATAAATAGTCCTTGATTTTATCAAATGCTTCTTGACATTCTGGAGTCCATTTGATAGCAGCGTCCTTCTTTAGTAGCTTGAGGATTGGTTCACAAATGACGGTAGATTGGGCTATGAAGCGACTGATATAGTTGAGTCTACCCAAGAAACTCATCACCTCTTTCTTGCTCTTTGGAGGGGGAAGCTCCCGAATAGCCTTGATTTTTGTTGGATCCAGCTCTATACCCCGACGACTGACAATGAAGCCCAATAACTTCCCGGCGGGGACCCCAAAAGCATACTTTGCAGGATTTAACTTCAAGTTGTACCTTCGTAGCCTGTCGAAGAATTTTTGAAGGTCAATTAGATGGTCACACCCTTTCTTCGAATTGATGATGACATCGTCCACGTAAACCTCAATTTCTTTGTGGATCATGTCATGGAACAAAGTGGTCATGGCTCTTATGTAGGTGGCCCCAGCATTCTTTAGTCCGAACGGCATTACTTTGTAGTTGTAAACACCCCAAGGTGTGATGAAAGCCGTTTTCTCTGCGTCATCCTCATGCATCTTGATTTGATGATACCCAGCAAAGCAATCCACAAAGGACTGTGTTTCATGCTTAGCGCAATTGTCTATCAAAATGTGGATGTTTGGGAGTGGAAAGTCATCCTTAGGGCTAGCCTTGTTGAGATCCCGGTAATACACGCAAACCCTGAGCTTACCATCTTTCTTAGGTACGGGCACAATGTTGGCGAGCCAGGTCGGATACTTGGTTACTTCCAGAATTCCGGCTTCCAACTGTTTTGATACTTCTTCCTTGATTTTAAGACTCAAATCAGGCTTGTATTTTCTGAGCTTCTGCTTCACTGGCGGGCAAGACGGATCGGTAGGCAATCGATGGGCCACTATTGAAGTGCTTAACCCTGTCATATCTGCATAGGACCAAGCAAAGACATCCTTGTTCTTTTTCAAGAATTGGATGTATTCCCTTTTCTTTTCCTCGATCATGTGAACACTGATTCTTGTCTCTTGGATTGTTTCGTCATCACCCAAGTTCACTGTTTCTGTTTCGTCTAGATTTGCTTTCGGCTTTTCCTCAAATTCTTTGACCTTTCTAGTAACCTCTTCACAATTTTCATCTGTTGCCTCTGTCTCAGCTATGTCATGTTGTCTAGTCTCATTATGTGCCACAATCTCAGATTCAACATTATTAAAAGTAATTCTTCTGAAAGAAAACAACGAAAGTAAAAATAACATCATAGTTGAGTGAATGAAACTTTTATTATTATGAAAATGTAATCAGCTTTGAAATCGTTGCGATATTAGAACGGACAAGAATATGAAAATACGAACTGAAAAAGTCTTTATTTAAAAACATTATAAAAGACAACAATTTCCATCTCTACCCAAGTGCCCGACGTGGTCTGGATAGTGCAGTGGTCCAGCTGCTGATGACGATCCCTGTGATCTCCTCCTGCACTGGGGCTCTCTCCTCCTCCTCGTTGATTACGACTTTGCAGCTTCCTTCCTCAGCTTCTGAAAGGGACAAACCTTGCAATCCATTCAACAGGTTATCAATACCATCATCCCGGAATCCGGCGGATTGGAAGGTCTGGCTCAACAATGGCAAGGGGCTTGGCAAAGGATAATAACACCCTTCTAGGAGTGGTTCCCAATCCAGATACTCTTCTATAGTGTAAGCATATCCCAGGCCAAATGTGGTTGAGTGATGTGAAGGCTTTATAGGCTCGATGGTCCCTTGCAATCTGGCTCCTAGGCCCCTTCCTGGTTCATAACCTGAGTTCCGCATCACGTTCATCACATCCATCACTCCCACCTCTTCTTCTTCTGTGTCTGCTTCTAGTGTCTATCCTTTTGCCCTAGAAAGAAAATCTTCTGTGATGAACAGGTTTCTCATACTTTCTAGCAGTTCCTCTTCTTCCCTCTCTAGGTCGCTCTTGAGAAAACCAGCGGATTGGAAGTTCAGATGTAATGATGGGATAGGACGTTCCAACCTTTCTCTCTTCATGGGTATTTCTCCTTCATACCCCAAACCCATAGTGTCATTTTTGAAAGGAAGAGAGATTGGGTCGGGAATGCCTTAGAGTTGGGCTCCCAATCCCTTGCCTGGCTCGTAGCCTAGCCATAACATCATGCTCAGGACCTTCTGATTGTACCATGGCGTTGGTTCGATGCCTCCCACCAACTCCACGGTGTGGAACATTCCTCCATCCATACGACCTGGTCCTTCAACAGCATAGACAGGGTGTCCCTTCTCCCCATGCACTACCACTTCTTCATGTTCCCATTCGAACTTTAGGCACTGATGGAGGGTAGATGGCACTGCCCCGGCCATGTGAATCCACGGGCGCCCCAGCAATAAGTTGTAGGAAGCTGGGATGTCTAATACCTGGAATGCAATGGGGAAGGCGGCCGGACCAATGGTCATGTCCAAAGTGATCTCCCCTATCGTGTCCCTTTGGGATCCATCGAAGGCTTTCACGTTCATCTGGTAATTCTGAATCTTTGCCAAATCCACGCCTAGCCTTGTGATAGTGCTAAGAGGACAGATATTTAATCCGGAACCCGGATCGACCAATGCTTTAGTAATCAACCTGTCCTGGTATCTGGTGGTGATGTAAAGAGCTCGATTGTGAGTGGTCTCTTCAATCGGGAGTTCATCTTCGTGGAAGGATATCTTATAAGCTTCAAATACCTGCCCCACCATGTGGGCCATCTCTCCTTCAGTGATGTTGGAGGGAACATAAGCATCACTCAACACTCTCATCAATGCCTTCTGATGAGGCTCTGAAGTCTGCAAGAGGGACAAGATGGAGACTTGAGAGGATCCCTTACTCAATTGACCTGTGGCGGGGTGCCCCTTGGCCTGTATCCTTTTCCACTCCCCGTCTTCTTCCACTTCTATTATAGGAGGCTTAGTCCTGCTTGAGCTACCTTGTGTCATGTATTTGGGGGTATCCGTCTGTTCGGAGTTGGTTGCCCCTTGGACAACATCGTTCTCTTCCACCACTGCTTTTCCCTTGTCATAGTTCTAGGGAACAGCGTGTGTGTCGAAGCTTTGCTGAGGAGCCATTGTGACCACAAAAGAGAGTTTAGGCACGGCAATTTCCACTTCGAACGGTCTGCGCCCTTGTACCACAAAAGGTGTTTGAGTTATCACTGCCACTAACTCATTTTGCCCTACCAACCATATGGGCCCTGGTGCACCTGTTGATTCTTCCACTTCCAACATATTTACCTGATGATTAGGAAGTGGGTTGTTGGACACATTAGGCGCGGGTTCTTTGAGCTGTATGGTTTTGGTGTCTATAAGCTTTTGGATTTTATCTCGTAGGGATCGGCAGACCTCTGTGGTATGTCCTTTCATTCCAGAATGATAGGCGCATACCTTGTTGGGGTCGTACCATTTGTCTTGGGTGTCAACGGGTAAGGCAGGGATGGGCGTTATATAACCGGCTGCTTTTAATCTCTCGTAGAGCTGGGCGATAGGTTCGGCTAAGGGGGTGTATGATTTTGTGGGTCTTCTTTCAAAATTGGGACGGTTTCTGTAATTTGGTTGTCGAGGAGATAGTGGTGGTGGTGAAGGAGTTTGGTAGTAAACTGGTTGGGTGTTGTAAACGGGGTATGCTGGTTGTTGGTATTGTGGAGGTGGAGCTTGGTAAGGGGTATATGCTGGGTAAGGAGAGTAAGGCATAGGATAAGGTGATGTGGGATAGTGAGGGAGGGGTGAGATTGGGGTTTGTGGTTTAATAGGGCTTTTGTGCGCCAACATGACCGCACCCACTTCCTTTTTCTTCCTGTTCTCGGGCAAGCTTCCCGATTGTAACGCCTTATTGGTAGCCTGTAGGGCTTCCAAATTTATGATGGTACCGTTCTTGATACCTTCTTCTATTCTCTCTCCAAGTTTGATAATGTCGGCGAAGCTCTTCTCTGCGACCAACATCATCCTGTCATAATATTGGGGCTCCTGCGCCCTGATAAAATAGTCCTTCATTTGGGACTCATCCATGGGAGGCCTGGCTCTGGCAGCCTCAGACCTCCATCTGACGGCATAATCTCTGAAAGTCTCACCGGGAGTTTTCTTCAAGTATTGAATGGAAAACCAATCGGGTGCATTCTCTGTGTTGAACCCAAATCGATCCATGAAGTCAGAGGCCATATCCACCCAATTCGACCATTTTCGGGCATCTTGGTCGATGTACCAGGTAAAAGCTTCCCGGTAAGACTTCTCATGAACAGCTTCATCCTGATCCTTTCGTCTCTTCCCACCCCAGCGAGCTTGTCGCAGTACATGCATAGGTGGGCTTTAGGATCTCCGATGCCGTTGAACAATTCAAATTTGGGAGGTTTATATCCCTCTGGCAGCTCCACGTCGGGATGTATGCATAGGTCTTCATAACTTAAACCAACCACCTGTTTGCTGGACTCGACTTGCTGCAAGCGATTGGCGAGGCTGTCCAATTTCTCGGCCATGGACTTAATCAGCGCATCCTTTTGGGAGGATTCTGATTCATGGTATTCGTGGGTATAGGGAGCGGTTTCCACGAATATCGGATTCTGGAAGTAATTTCCTGGAGCATGGGTATATGTGGTATCAACGGTAGGTTTGGGAGGCATATTTGGGATGGGGCTAGTATTTAGAGGGTGTAGGGTTGGCTCGGAAGGGCCTGCATGGTGCAGGTTTTGGAAATGGTAATTTGGAGGTTGGGTATTTGTGGGTGGTAAGCTAGTGGGGTTAGGTTGTTTCTGAGGAGTAGGTTGTGTAATTGGCAATGTGGTTTGAGTAGTAGTGATCTGTTCTTCCATGTTATCCCCAAAAGGGGTGCCGAGGGAAAGGGATAGCTTAGCCAAGCTTCGCATGCTAGCCATTTCCTCTTCAAGTTCCAAAATCTTCCTTTCTAACCTTAGGACCAAATCAGTGGAGTGAGCCCCCTTGTCGGAGTTCGCGTTGCTGTTGTTGTCATCGGCCATTTTACCCTTCTTTTTGTTCAGATTTTGGAGCGGTGGAGGAGGAGGAGGAGCCCCTTTGGATCTGGTGTAGTAGGCCAGAATGTATGGACAGATCAACCCTGGGAAGGGGAAAAACAAAACAACAAAACCAACAAGTCTTGTTAGAGGTTAGTGTAATAATAATAATAAGCATGTAATTCAACAAAATAATTGTCCTAAAATGCAAGGGACCTCATTTAGCCAGAGGTAGGCCTAATACGACAAGCAAGTGATTCGCTATAATTAATTCAAGCCATAATTTGTGAATTGGAGTTTAGAGTTAGCATAGATAAGAACGATAAAAATTATTTTGTTTTATTCAGAAAAATTAAACTGATACATCATAATAGATTTGCATTAAGTAAAAGCCTAAAGGGGTGCAGGGGTAACATAGGGAAATAACTTAAAGCAGAACTAAAGTCTTCAATCACGGAGCTCTCCATAAGTAGGGATGATCTGCTGCCTCATCTCTGGAGTGATGCCATAGTCTCTATTGAGTAGGTTGCGAGCCCAAGCTTTTTCGTCCACATCTTCGAAGCCCTGACGCCCACCATAATCAAGGTCCAACCTTTCCGCATCTTCCAAGATCCAAACATAATACTCTGGCATGCAATAGGGGAGGGGGTCTTGGACTTCGAATCAATGGTCCTCTCCCACCTTCCCATTATGTCTTGGACTTGTGGGATTCCCTCTCCAAAGTCGGACTCTGATAAGATCATGTTAGAGCGGAGTGGAATCATCTGGATCAACCCGAACTGGCGAAGAACCCGTAGTGGAGCATATGGTTGCACCCCTTTGAGACCGATGAGTTCGATATAGTAGAGTTCATCACCCCTTACCTTGGCACATTGGATGCGCAGCCAACTGTATTTCCATTGAATCTGATACCCGGAGAGTTCTTTCAAAAAGGCGTACCATTCCCCTACTTCTCGTGGAGCATTGAATCTATCGATTCTCCTTTAATGAGTCTGAATCTTGTTCCTCATCCCATCTAGACTGTTGAATAAGGCCGGTCGTTTGTAGAAGTGTTCGATCGCCCATATTTGTAACAGTATATTGCATCCTTCGAAGAACCTTTTCCCCCTAGCACATCTAGACAGTGCCCTCGTCATTTCTGCAACAATCATTGGCACCAGAGTTACGTTGGCATGATCTATCCCTCTGGCTAATGTTCGGACCACAGAACTCAAAGCAGTATCAATCTTGCCTCCTTCCCTAGGGAACACCACTGTGCTCAACAAAGCAAGGGCGAAGGCATTAATGCGATACTTTTCTCATTTCTCAGCAGAGCAGGCGAATTCTTCATTGAAGTTTTTATGCCCATCCTTATGACCGAAACGGGAGTACAAAAAGTCCAGAGAGATCCAGTCAAATTCAAGGGAAGTCAACTTCGGATTATATCTTAATCCCAGAGATCTGAGAAATTTCCTGGCTGATATTTTGTGGGGAATAATCATACGCCGTCTGCGGTAGCTTAGTTCAGTGAACCCACCAATTTCCTCTATGGTGGGGGTCAATTCAAAGTCTTTGAATTTGAAGACTACCCTGGCAGGGTCCCAGAACCTCAATAAGGCCATGATCAGGTATCTGTTTGGGATGATGAAGAGGAGGAAAGTCAAACTGCCTAATAACTGACGGACCTCCATAGCACGTTCCTGTTTGATACTATTCCACCATCCTCAGAGCTTGTGACTTACGCATACTACCATGCGAGTATTGGCGAAATTTGGGCAAGCCATGGGAGATCTGCACACAAAACAAAGAAAATGCTCTAAACTCCATTTTACACATTTAGGCTTGAATTAATTTATTGCGTTTCACGTAGACACATAATATGAGATTTTCGTCTATAGGGTGATTGGACCCTTTAGACTTAGATAGGTGGCTACTAACGTAGATTGACCCCGGAGGTCAAACTACCTAAGGCTTATGCATGCATGACCTATTTTTAGGGGTGGATAGAGCTCTATCTTAAGTTTTCTATAAGAGTGGGCTTAGACACAGACTTGATATCCTATGTGAGAAGGCGCGTGGTCCCACGGTAGCAAAACTATCCGCTTACACCACGCTTATGCCATCTCTCTAGACACTGGTTTTGAAAAGAGTTTGTGAGAAGCGCAAAGGCACATCACGAGAAAAGAAAAAAAAGAGGGTCCCAAGTGGGAGGAAGTATGAACGGAATGCCAGTTTAATATTTAAGCGTAAACAATTAGCAGTTATAATATTTTAAGCAAGTAGTTAAAGCGATAAGTAAATAAAATAAAAGGGGAAAGGGAAAGGAATAAATAAAAGGGAAGGGGGGATAATGGGGTGTTGGGGGGGTAAGGAAGGGGAGTTAGCGAGATAGGGGAAGGGAAATTAGAGGGGATAAGGGAAGGGGAGTTAGCGGGATAGGGAAAGGAAAATTAAGAGGATAAGGGAAAGGGAAGTTAGAGGGATAGGGAGGATGTTAGAGGGATAGGGGGGGATGTTAGAGGGGATAAGGGAAAGGAAGGCGGAATATAAAAGGGAGAGCATAATTAAAGGGTACAATTAAAGGAAAAGAAAAAGAAAAGCATTACAGAAATTGTTAATAACAAGTAAATAAAGCAACCCACATAAAATTAGACATGTATTGGTAAGAGCCTTAGTCCCCAGCAGAGTCGCCATTCTGTCGCGCCCCATTTTTTCCTCGCGGAGAAATAGGATCCTGGACTACGTCGTGGCAATGACTCTTTTGGGATTTTCATTTTTAGAGTCGCCACCTAATGATTGGGTGCATTAGGACACCATTCTAGCCTAAGGTCAAAGGTCAAACCAGAGAAGAGGGTTCGGGCTCAAGTTACCTCGAAGGGAAGGTGTTAAGCACCCTTCGAGGTCCGCAAAGGCGGGTCCCGACCGTGTCTCGTATTTATGTGGGGGTGAAAACACAAATAAAGGCCTCATATATTTAACAATTCTAAATTAATTCTAAGAGTTTGATCAAACACAAATAATAAAACTAAGTGGGTTATTTAAATTCTCGGATCAGACGCACTTGGTTTATTACCAAGCCCCAGGACGAAAACCAAGGTTCCATCCTATTGGGGTCAAGCGTATATCATCCTTTCCGAGTCCTATCTACCCCTACCCCCCTTCTAAGTTGATTTTATTAATTAACTTAAAAGCGGACTAAAAATGTAAATACTAGCGCGTCTTAAAAGATGCCTAGCGTCCCTCCTATTGTCCAAGAGGCATTGGACTACTATTTGGTGGTTCTAGACTCAAGAACAACTCAGGCTTCCTATTAAACTCGCGTCAACACCAAAGCAAACAGGACAAGAGTTAAGAAGGAAAGTCTCAAATAACCTCCAAACTAAAAGCATGCTTAAAAGTACACAAATAGCGCAAAAGTGAAAAAAAACCTATAGACATGGTTTCTAACATGTGAAAAGACGTTAAAACATAATTTCTAGATAAAACAATTATTAAATGCTTAGGCACGATGACTTAATCTTTTAAGAGACAAAATTTCAAACATGATACACAACATATTTAAAAAGAAATAAAAAGCATTAGAATCCTATATGCTTAATTCCTAATTATACGACAAAGATATTTAACAACCTAAGAACATGATTTCTAATTCCAAATAATCATTAAAGCCTATAGGGATGACTTCTAACCCCTGGACATATAGAAAAGAAAAATCATTAATAACCTAATGATAACATATAGAAAAGGAAAGTCATTAATAACCTAAGAGCATGATCTCTAAAGAACATATTATAAACCTATTTTCTAGTATGTAACTAAAGAATGGAAAATTCATAAAAATAACCTAAAGTTTAAGATAATATCCTAAGGCATGATTTCTACAACATATTATTAAGTCCTATAAACATATTTCTAGTAGGTAATGAAAATACCATAAAGTTTGAAATAATATCCTAAAGCATGATTTCTAACGAATATATTATTTAAATCCTATGAACATGTTTTCTAGCACGTAAAAAAATCATAAGAAATAATATAAAGTTTAAGAATAATCCTAAAGTGTGATTCCTACACAATGGATTATCGCGCATGATATCTATCTTATTTTATTCGTTATTTTTTTTATTTTTTGAATCCTGAAATTTGCCTAGGTGAAACGAGAAATAACGAAAAACACAGCACACAATCCCCTCCCCCTTTTCACTACATCCCCAATTTCACTATCATCATTACAAGGCCGGAAAAGAAATAATAATTACAAAAAAAAGATAAAAATCAAATTCTCCTGAGGCCTTCCACGTTCATCCTCCCCCAAGCGACTCTTGATGCTCTTATTTTAAAAGACAACCTGCGATACTAAAAGAGCGAGCAGTACCAAAATAGACAATAAGAGATTTAAACACTTATAAAAAGCAGATGGGAGTATAACCTTATGGTTCGAATTGGCAAGGTATACTACAGGGACAAGTGATAGTAATTCAAGACCAGAATCACCCTTCGCTCTCAACACGTCAAGTTCACAAGAATCTTAAAGATTCTGAGCAATGCTTGTGTCAAGAGGAGCTTGTATCAAATTGAATCAACAGAAGAGAGGCCGCATTCGAAAGTAAGCCGAAAAAGATATGCAGAACGTATCAAGTAATGGTAATATATGATATTTTAAGAGGTGTATGGAAGTTCTTGTCCTTATCTCTGCTGAAGAGTGGGAGATGGAGTGTTTATATAGGATGGGGGAAAGAAAAATTTAAAAGGTAAGAGAAAAAGGATATATTCTTACCATAAGGGAGTGAATCAAATTGATCGGCAGAATATATTTTAATAACCAAATCAGTCAACTTATAAGGAAGGAAATAATCAGAATTCAAAACACTTTCCTTACAGGTTGGTTGCAGTAAAATCACAATCTCTTTTAATTTAGTAATTGAATAAATTCAGAAAATATGACTTAATAGCAGCAATCAATTTAAATGCTTAAGGCAATGTTCCTTATCTGTTATGAAATAAGATGGCAAGTCAATTAATCCTTTCCATAACCAAAAAAGGGTTAATTAATTTAGGGCATATTTGGGGCGATCAACACAGATAGACAAATTCACATAACTTGCAGGGATTATCAGGATTTATCGGTTTCTCAAAATCACCCAATTTCAATTAAACAAGGCTAAAGAAAAGAATACTGCAAATCTAGTGACTTTAGATTAAAAAAAAGGATAATAAGGAGAGTAGACTTTGAACGATCAAAACGTCAAACTACATGTAGCAAAACAACGAACAATACTAAAATGAGAACAAACCAACTTTACGCGACGTTCTTCGATTGTCCGGGTCTTGACCGGAATCCCTTTCCTATTTTTTTTTCGAGGTCCGTTGCAGGGCCTGCTGGCGGTGTTGGTGGTCGTCGGGTTACGAGGAGAGGGGGCAATGCGCGTGGGGGTTGCCGCCGGGTTGCTGCTGGTGGCGGCTGGGTGGTGGTCGTTTGTGGTGTTTTTTTTTATGGTTTTGGGGAGAGAGGGAGACTGCCGGCGCCGCAGTGGTGCGGCAGCGGCGCACAGAGGAGAGGAGAGGAGACGGGGACGGGGAGAGAGGGAGACTGCCGGCAGCCATGGGGGTTTGAGGGGCGGCTGCCGACGGCGGTTGGAGGTCGAGGAGGGAGAAAAAGGAGGTGGGGCGGCTGGTGAGGGAAAAAATGGGGTTAGGGTTTGGGTCTTGGGGTCTAAAAAATGGAAGGAAAATAAGAATTGATCAGGGTCGTTGGATCAAGGTCGAATGAACGGCTGAGATCAAATTGTAGCGGTTCGGGTCGGATCCGGGTCAAGAAATGGGTGACCCGGATTTAAATAATAGCCAGTCTTTATTAAAGAATTAAAAACTAGCCATAAATTGATAATTCCGATTTAAATACTAGCCGAAAATCGTGAGAATTTAAAAATTAGGCCACAAACTAGTAAATTGAGTTTAAAAGTTAGTCAAAAATTGTAGGAACTTAAAAAATTGAGCCACAAATTAGTAAGTTGAAATTAAATACTAGTCAAAGGTGTAGGAATTTAAAATCGAGCCTCAAATTAGTAAATTGCATTTAAATACTAGTCAAAAATTGTAAAACTTTAAAATTGAGGCGCTAATTGGCTCAAATTGGATAAAAGTGTAAAATTTTATAAATGAGTGGCTAGAATCGAAATAAATTCAAGTAAGTTGGTCAAAATTGAAACAGGATTTCACAGATTTGGTCAAAATTGACATAGACTTTATTTAAAAGGCCACGACTTGAACACAATATGGGTAAAACACGTAATTCGCCAAAAATGTGTTAAAAATAATATTTTGGGTGACGCGATTCGAAAAGACACATGTCTAACAACGACTATGTGTTGTTTATTATTATTATTATTATTATTTTTTATTTTATTTTTTAGATAGTGACAAATATAGGATGACAATCATTTTTTCAATACCAATTTAAAAATAAATAAAACGTAAAATACGTTAAGGGTCGGTCAAAATCGGGTGTCAACAATTATGTTTTAGGATTTGATATTTTACTAATCATGTCTTTTATGATTTAATTTTTTTTATAGGAATCATGTTTTTAGGATGTTAATAGCTTTCACATGTTAGAAGTCCTGCCTATAGGGGTTTTCTCAATTTTAATATAATGTATAACATAATTATCTCTTAACAAATCTTAGAATATGTTTGATCGTTTGTCTCTAAGGATTAATGTGACTCTTTTCAAGATTTAAAAATGTTTGGATGTTATTTTTGCATACACTTAGCCAGTCACTTGGCATCATTTGTGTATTTTCAAGAATGTTAAATATTGTTTGGAGGCTATTTGAGTTTTTGTGTTAACTGTTGTCCTAGTTGTTTTGTTTGACGCAAGTTTAATAGGAAACTTATATTCCCTTTTGAATCTAGAACCACCCTAAAATAGAAGTTCAATGCCTCTTGGTATTAGGAGGGACGTTAGGCACTTTAGGAAGCGTTAGATTTTTCATTTTTCCTTTAGTGTGCCTTTAAGTATAATAAATAAATCAACTTAGGAGGCGGTAGGGGTAAATAAGACCCTCGGACATGATGAATAAACTCGAGCTTAATAGGACAAAATCTTGATTTTTGTCCTTCGGCTTAAATAAGCCAAGTGAAGCTTAAAATGACAAAATTTAATTTTGTCTTACGGAAATAAAACCGAGTAACTGATCTGAGTGTATAAAAAATAATAATAATTTGCTTAGTTTAAATTTCCTCTCTTTTATCTATTTTTATTGTGTAAATTATTTGGGGTAGATTAGTTTAATTTATTTATTTGTTTAATTTATTTTGTCAATTAGAATAATTTAGGAATATTTCCTTAAATAAAAAGATCTTTATTTGTAATTCTCACATAAATGTAAGATATGATCGGGACCCGCATTTGTAAACCTTAAAGGGGAGAGGTGATTTGACAAGATATGGCGAGACTTAATCTCACTGAGGACATAACCTTAGATAGGAAAGAGTGAAAGTAACGGATTAGAGTAGAAGGCTAATAGGTTGATGTCTAACAGTAGGTTAAAATTATTGTATTTACATAATATTATGTGCTTCTTATTCCTTTCATTTTTGTCATATCTAATTTATGATTCTCAGGAAACATCTTCTCTACTTCTATGAAGTAGTTGTAAGATTTGCGTACATTTTACCCTCACCCAACTTGTGGGATTCCTCTCACCCCACTTTTAGGATTCCATTCGATTTGTTGTTGTAAAGGATGCTTAATTTGACACGTAAAGTTTGAAAAATTTGTCAGAGAGGGTAGGTAGAGGATAGAGCCACAAAAGCAATTGATAAAATTAACTAAAACACTCGAGGCACAAAGAACAAGATTCTCGTCTCTGTAAATCACATAAAGAAGTAACGCAATAGCTCACTTAAGGTTCAAACACCTACATGGAAAATGGTAAAATATACCGCCAAAACACAGACAAATGTAAAAGCAAAACTTATGCAGATCCAATTAAGCAAAAAGATTCCATCAAAAACATCTGCCAAGTTGAAACTTCCACAAGCTTACAGCTTGTCCTCAAACTCGGACAGAGGGGTCATCTGCTCCTTCAAACCCTTCCTCTTGCGGATATCAAGGACGAGTTGATGAGCTTGTGAGCCAGCCTCCAATGGGTCAGATGACATCATTTCCCAATGATCAAACACACATTGTGGGAAAGCTTGACCTGAAGTAGCAGCTCTCAAGGTACCTGAAAATCCAAATGACTCAACGACAGGAAGGTAAGCCTTGATGTTGTAAAGAGGGGTTCCTGGCCTCTGCATCTCCTCAAATACATGTCCACGCTTCTGGTTCAGAACACTATAGATGCCACCGAGGGCTTGCTCTGGAGCCTGAATCTCCACAAGGTAAACTGGCTCCAACAGACGGGGTTTGGCAGTAAGCTGAGAAGCATAGATAACCCTTCTAGCAGTGGGAATAACCTGGCCACCACCCCTGTGAATAGCATCAGAATGAAGAACAACATCACAAACTTCAAAGCAAATACCCCTCATGTTCTCTTCAGCCAATGCACCTTCCTTGGAAGCCCACTGGAAACCAGCAACAACAGAATCCTTAATTTCATTCAGGTATTGTACTCCCTTACACATATCCACCACCATGTTGGGACCAGTTGTCTCTGGACCAAAGCACCAAATTTTCTTTGCAAGATCTTTGTCCCAACCAAACTCCTCCGCCAAGATCTTGGAACGAACCTTGGGGTCATCCCTAGGGCCAATGCGTCCCTCATCAATAGCCTCAGCAAGCCCTTCCTCCATTGGTCTAGCTTCCATGTACAAACGGTTATGCTTGTTAGGAGACTTGCTCATCACAGTCCGACTAGACTTCTCAAGGACTGTCTCACGGAAGGACACAACAGGATCAGATTTTATAATTTCAGCACCACCCATGAAGTCATCCTGCAAGTCCTTCAGACAGATCTCAAGGTGGAGTTCTCCAGCACCAGCAATGATATGCTCTCCAGACTCTTCAATAGAACAAACAACCATAGGGTCAGATTTTGCCAGACGTTTCAACCCTTCAACAAGCTTGGGAAGGTCAGACGCAACCTTGCACTGAACAGCAACACGCACGACTGGCGAGACAGAAAACTTCATTGCTCTAATTGGGTGGGCATCAACTTCCTTTTCATTGGTCAATGTTGCATTCTTGGTAATAAATTGATCTAAACCGACCATGGCAACAGTGTTACCACAGGGAACATCCTCAACAGTTTCTTGCCTCTTACCCATCCAAATAACAGTTCTCTGGATATTCTTAACATACAAATCCTTCTTTTCACCGGGAACATAGTTAGGACCCATGATTCTAACCTTCATACCAGTAGAAACCTTCCCAGAGAATACACGACCAAAAGCAAAGAACCTACCCTTGTCAGATGCTGGAATCATCTTGGATACATAAAGCATAAGCGGCCCTTCAGGGTCACAGTTCCTGATGGCATTGGCATAAGCATCGTCAAGGGGACCTTCGTACAGGTTTTCCACACGGTATTTTTGAGCTGTGGAAGGAGATGGAAGATGGTATATCATCATTTCCAGAAGCGCAGTACTTGCAGGAAGCCAAGTCTGCATCACACGCTTCATCAGTGCCTTTCCCATCAAATCTTTTTCATCAGATTTCATGGTTACACCAAGCTTCTGCAACATTGGCCAGAGCTTATCTTTCTGATCATTCATGCAAGTGTTGATAATCTGCTTGATTGGTTCATAGCAGAATTGAACAAACCCACGCTTGCATGAAGCTGACCCAGTGTTTTTGGTGGTCCACTTTTTGGTGGCAGGGTCAAAAAAGTTCTCACCCCATAGCCTTTCCATCATTTTAGACTCGTCAACACCAAATTTGGAAGCATACATCTTGGCAAAATTGGTGAGGGTGAAAGCCCACCCATGCAATCCAGCAGAGAAAGCAACGGTACCTTTCTCAGGATAAACCTGGACATCACCAAGAAGGGGATCCTCATATGTAGCCATGATAACATTAGCATTCTCAATAACTCTTTGGAATGTCTGATAGGCCTCCTCTCCATCAACCTGGAGCTCGAGGAAACACCTGTCCATCTTGTTAACTGTCAAGACAGGACGAATCCTTTCACCAAGGGCCTGACGAAGCACGGTCTCTGTCTGGACACAGACACCTTCCACACAATCAACCACAACAAGGGCACCATCAGTAATACGAAGAGCAGCAGTCACTTCAGACGAGAAGTCAACGTGCCCAGGTGAATCGATGAGGTTGATGAGGTACTCATTCCCATTTCTCTCTCCCTTGAAGTTGTTCAAAGATTCAGCAGTCATCTCATAGTAGAGTGAAATACCAGTGGACTTGATGGTGATACCACGCTCAGCCTCATCTGCACGTGTATCTGTCATTCTGACATCACCTGCAACTTCCTGAGCAATGATACCAGCAGCCGCCACCAGAGAATCAGTAAGGGTAGATTTTCCTGTCAAGTTAAATATATTGCAGAATTAGAAACTTAAATTCATCATCTGATTAGTTAAACCATAATTGATACACTATTACCAAAGAATATGTTCCATGAAAATGCAGAGCAGAAGCAAACTAATAAAAAAATATTAAGCAAAGTGTACCACCCCAAAAACATGTAAGGTTGTTTCATGTCAAGATTGAATCCTGATCACAATAAAGTTCCATTCTCATTTGACATGGATAACAATTTTGCAAGGAAGAATTCAGACTATTGATGTCAATAATACTAGTTCATTTACTTACCATGGTCCACATGAGCAATAACAGACATATTACGAATGTTATGCTTGAAGTCCATAATCCTTCTAAGCTCTTCAGCTGTGAACTTCACCATCTTGAATGCTTGTTGATGCAACTAAGAATTATTTTTTGTTCCTGACATTTGAAACACCAGTAAATATTAAACATCAACCAAAACACACTTTACAAGATGAAGTTTATTCAAAAGATATCTTAGTGTAAGACTTAAGTAAAAACAATAGAGTTATTTGAAACAAAATATGATAAACAATCTAAACAAAGTACATGTCATGTCAGGCTTATTAGACCAAGTAAGAATACAAGCTAGCGAAAGAAGATATGTGCAATACAAATATAAGAAAATAAGCAAGCAAGCAACTACAACTGATAAAAGATTGACATCCAACTATCACATTAAGCAACTTAATAATTTATAGATCTGTTACATCCAGAGCAAAAATAATTGATTGAGAGCCAGATATTTGGAGTGCACTATCAATTATTAGTAAAAGCTCCCGTGATATTTATAAATCTGGCTTAAACAAAATTCTTAAAACAGATTTAAGGCAACAGCATGTCCATTCAAGGTTTAGGTTAAACATTTGTTTATGATAAATTCTAGGTTACACGCGTATCCCTTCATAAAACCTTTACATATACAGTAACACTCTCATTTTAAACAATATTTCAATTACCAGGAGCATGGCCACTGATTAAGTAGCTCTTTCCATATTAGAGGGTTTGGTTTTAACCGTAGATCTCTATTCTAAAATGTTTTTATAGCTAATTGTATCTATATATCTTGCAATATCTTTTTATATTTCAATTCAAGATGCAAAGCTAGATGCATTCACAAAGAAAATAAGATGTTTACTCAATTGGATTATAATATTATTCACTAGATAATCAAGGAAAAGGACTTGATACTGATACAGTACCGGCAAGGAAATGAAAACTGGTAAACAACAAAGAATCAATACTAGTTAGTATGCATACAAGGAAATAAAAACAGCAAGTTATTGATGAAGATTGCTATGAAGAGAGAGTATACACATCAAAGCGTGTGAGAAATGAAGATGAGAGGAACTTACAGTCAGAGAGAAGGAGGCGGCGAGGTCTTCTCTTTGCAGCACAAAATTTATGCCCTGGCGCTGCTAAGGGTATTTATGTTTGTACATTGGATATGGGCTGGAATGATGGGCTAATTAGGGCCTAGTACTTTATGGACCTTATTCGAGTTTTGGAGACAGACAATTCGGCATTTGGGGGATGATAAATTCTCGTATCTACTTGTATTATGAAAAACATTACAAATAAGGATATCAACATAAATGAAATATAAGCACGTATATACATCTATTAGCACATATATCCTTATGAACATCTTAATATAAGTCATATACACAGAATATATATACAAACACACACATTATACATATATATATAAGGATATCAACATAAATGAAATAGCTTAATCACATCTTTCAACAGATGAAAAGCAAACAGCTTCCAGCGTACTAACATGAACTAAAAAGCACACACATATATATATCCTAACCAAAACATCAAAAACATCTAAATATTCTCAAGAAAAACATCAAATGACTCTCATAAGATTAAAATATTTCACCCGATGAATAAAACCATATATTTATTCAGGAACGTAACTGCAAACAAACAACAGATCTGGACTAGATCTAGATTAAAATCACCTAACAAAGAACTTCAAATTTCATAAGAATATTCATCGTAAATGAATTTTTACCCGAGAAAATCAAATCACGACACAGATCAAATGGAAACTCCGAATCGGGAGAAAAGAAAGGTAATAGAAATGTGAGCACGGCGAGACGAGAGAGGAAATAGATTCTTACTGAGTGTAGAGAAGTTGGCGGCGAATATTGTGAGACCTTACAATCTGCCGCTATGATAAACTGTGGTTTGGTATTGTGCGAAGGTATATACCTCTCTTCATGGGCCGCAGTCGACTTAAAATGGGCCAGAGTACTAATCTACAATGGGCTTTTTAGTGGGTCAATATAAAATAAGAGATAATTAGTAGTTAGAAGGGTCATTTACATAAATAATATATTATTTAACTTAAATTACGAATTTTATCATAATTTTAACTCTAATCAAATATAATTATATTTTTGCTACCAATAATAGCAAAGAAAAGGAGAAAGAGAAAGAGAACTTTTCTCTTCCATTTCTCTTTATTACTCTTTCTCTTTCTTTTAAAAATATTAATTAATAATTAATTATTTTAATTTAAAATTTAATTTTAGATTGAATGTTACGCAAATAATTTTTCACTATTCCTTAAATTAGAAGATTTATTTTATGTAAATACATATATAATGCACTGTCACAATTTTAATAGATTAACCTATAAACTAATTTAAATAGTGTTTAAATATTTGAAATTCAGATATGATATTTTTTGACACAATTAGTAAAATAAATAAAAACTGTAATTGTAATAAATTTTGGATTCGACACTTCATATGTATTATAGACATTTTTTAATGCACGTGGAGAATATAATTAATATATTTTTAATATAATAATTATTTTATCATTAATAAGAGAAAATAATAAAAAATAACTATAATACATTTTAAATTCAATAAATAATACATGTTATAAGTATTATGTGTGATTTTAAATATTTTAGTATGATTTAATTAATTTTATATTATTAGAAAATGTATTATATTTATTGAAATAATCATAATAAAATTTATAATAATATATAATATTAAAGATGATGACTTGAATGGGGAAGGAGAAAGAGAGAGAAAAGTGAATAAAAAAGAAAGAAAAACATGCTAACCAAGAAAAGAAAAGAAAAGAAAGAGAAAGAGAAGAAGAGAAAGAAAGGGAAGGGATTTCTTGCAATTTATTTATAAAAATTATGTTATAGACTGTAATAAAAAAAAGTACCTTAAAAAGGGTAATGTTTGATATATGATAATATTTATGTAAATGCTCCTAGTTATTAACTTATATAAATGAGAAAAATACACAAAATAGATCAAATTATATAATTATAAATTCAAATTGGATCCAACTCAAATTATTTATCTTTAATGAACTCATGATCTAAATTATTTATCCCATTACCCCATTTTCCCCTTTCTTGTTTCACCCATGACATCAGCAGCATAACTGCTATGAATTAATTATTTGTGATACTCTATCGGTATATTGATACCATTTAGAATCATATAATCCATTGATGTATCGATACTCTATTGGTACCATGTAGAATTGAGCTCTTTTTTAAGAAATAACTAAGAGAAAATGATTAAAGTCACAATCTTATTTATTAAACTCTAAATTAGTAGAAAATACATTCTTTGTGATACTCCGTCTGTATATTGATACCATATTGGTATCATATACAAGTGAGTTTAATCCTCTATGATACTCTATCGGTATGTTAACACCCTATTGGTATCATATAGGATTGAGCTCTTTTTTAAACAATTGAGATATAATATTATAGGGTATCACAGAAAAAGCCTACATCAATTATTAAATTTTTTTTTATAGCTTTTCATCTACAAATTTCTTATGACATGAGAATGTACCTTGTCTTTTTTTGAATTATTGAATTCAATTGAGATCTTAATTTTTAACTTTTTCAGAGCTCAAATATTATTTATGATAAAAATACTTTGGGTTATGAATCAAGAATAACCCAAGATCTGTGAACAATACTAGGTGAATGTATTTGGTACTAACTTGTAATTTCATTTGCAACAGCTATTATCGAGTAGACAATCATTAACAATATAAATAATTATTTATGATACAAATATTTTGGGTTATATATCAAGATTAATCAAGGTTTGTGAACGATACTAGTTAAATTTATCTCGTACTAATTGTACTTAAATTTAAAGTAGATATGTATCAATTAAAGAACCATAAATATGAATCATAAAAATTTATATGTCAAAAACTTAGATTTATGTATAAAAAATAATCCTAGACTTGTGAATGATACTAGTTAAATTTATCTGGAATTACTTAAATTTGTAGCAGATATGTATCAAATATAGAACCATAAGCATGATACATATAAGTTAATGTATAACCAACTTAGGATGATGTATCAAAAATAATCTATGATTCATGAATGATACCAATTGAATGTATCTGGTGTTAAAAATTATTTAAATCTGCATCAATCATGTATCAAGTTCACAATTAACATAGTACATAAAATCTATGATTCATAAACTTAGGGTTATGTATTTGATATGGGAACACAACACGTTGTACATTATAAATAGTAATATATCATAATATTGAAAAGTACATGTTATATATAATTTATAAGGTAAAAAAATTCAAATACATTAGAAATCAAAACTTCCGATAAAGAAGGGAGTGTAGTAACTGGTTCAACTTATCCACCCCCTATGGTTAGAAGCTTTTTCGATTTAGAGATTTCGAACATGAACCTACATCCTTCTTCGCTTTCTTCTCTTGCAATTTCTTTATGATTAATATATCATCCTTTGCATGAAACCATCATCATCTAAATCAAACTCATGAGTAACATCATTTTATTGTGGAACATCTTGATTTTGAGGAAAGTCTTCAGTTTGAGGAAGATTTTGATTTTGATGAAATGATTGGGTAAGACAAATACTAAAGATGAACAAGAATCCATATATATCAAAACTTTAAGATGAGGAATAGTGATTTAAAATAAAATTTTCTCAAGAAATTGGTGTACTGAAAACCAAAAATGGAGAATGGAAAACTTCTCCAACTTTTATTATAATTCAAACTTAATGAGCAAAACAAGAAGAAGATAGTTATAAAATAAAATAGTCTGAAATGGAGCTTGTAATTAAGACTGTCACGTCCCGGGAGGGTACCCTAGACGTGGCCGGGACTCAGAGACTATTGCTAGTCCCCAATCGAATCACTTGGCCTCATCACATTCATTCATTCATTTAGTATAACTCAGAAAACTCTGCGGAAGACTAAAGATATGAATGGACAATCTATATCTCAAAACGATATGAAAAAATAAGTTAGTTTGACAGAAGCTAGCTCAATAAGTCTCAACATCAATTTTCAACTCTAGTCTATGAAGCCTCTATCACTATCAAATGGTACCAATGACAGACTCATGGCTACCTCATAATAAAATAAAGCTAACTCAAAGTCCTAACTCTAATAAGCAAGATGAAAATAAGTAATGATCCTCCAAAGTAAAAGAGGCTCACCAACTCAGTTGAAATGTTTAGATCCTCAACGATGTGCCTGTTGATGATCTCTAATGTCTGCCTCTGCATCATAAAACGATGCAGTCCAAAAGGGGACATCAGTACATGGAATATATTGGTATGTAAAATAGCTGAATGAAACAAAAACAAGTAGAATAACATAAAAACAACATCAACTCAAAATAATACTCAATCAGAATGTCAAGTGTCTGTCTAAAGCAAGAATAAAGAGTAGACAAGTGACCCATCAACCAATTAAGCCTCGTCAATCAACACAACTCAATGGAACTCAACTTGACTCGACTAACAGTACTCAAGGTAGAAACTTTTTGGGAGTTTCTCTTATCCGACAACAATCACTTATGAGCCAGTGATTGTATAACAATCCCATTGATGTTGCCACAACCGTTCCATACTTACCAGGTAAGGAACGCCTATGATCCACAAGGGATCTAACCTCTAAAGTCCTTTATTGCTTTCAGGGACTTTGCCTCAAGAGGGGAACATGTGAAGAAATGGTTCAATCCTCATCCTACGCTTGGCGACGTAGTTAATGAGTGTGAGTGGGACTCACTCTTACCTATTTCAGTGCTCAATACTCCTCTTAAGACTCAATGCTCATAAGACTCTGCCTCGTCTCAATTAGCCTTATAGAGGCACTCATCAACTCAATTAGTCTCGTGGAGACTCTCATCAACTCATGAACTCAAACTCTAAAGTCCTCTATTGTTTTTAGGGACTTTAACTCATCTAAATTAACTCAATTTTCATTAAGAACTCAATGACTCAGATCATCATTCTAGAAGAAGTCATTTAGACAGAACTCAAGAACTCAATTATGGGGACTCATAGGATCATCAAGCTCATTTAACTCAACCTCATACTCACATCAAGATTTCCATCAACATACTCAAGTCAAGGCTCTAGACTCCATCCCTAGGTTCATTCATGCATGCTTTCACAAAAATCATATAGGGTTTATACAATATCTCATAAAAAGTATTCAATTCAAGAAAACAAGTTTATGATGATCATCAACATATGAAAATACATGTAATAGGTAAAATTTTCAAGAAAATAATCAAGATTCATGTATGTAGACTCATTAGACTCTTAACTCTATTACCATCAATAAGGCACATGAGAGAACAAATTCCATGCTTTAGTTTAGCCTTAAATACCTGGTGTGAAGCTTTTGGACAATTAATCCTCAATAACTTTTCTCGAACTCCTCGATTTTACACTCCTCTTCTCTTTAGCCCTAGTCTTTTTCAAGAACATAGAAAGGAAAAAAGTGGGGTTTAAAACTCTTTTTATGCTCAAAATGACCTATTTTGATCGTGTTTTGAGTTTAGGAGGGGTTGGGAAAGGTCTAGAATGCCCTTCATGAAAAATTGAAAAAAAGGTCCGTCTCGGGGCATGGGGTCAGCGACACGAATATTGTCAAATTCGGGTATTTTTCGCCGAAAATTCTCCAAATGAGTTTTCTAATCCCGTAAAAATTTTTTGGAGCAAAACTAAGTGTTGGTCCGCGGCAGGTGCACGTTGCACACTTGTCGCGCACCCTCACTAGAATTGTTTTCACATCAAAAAATTATCTTTTGATTCAGTTGCTCTAAAAATCAATCAAGACCACTTTCCCACTCAATTTTTCATGTTGATCACATATCCGGCCTCAGATTTTCTATTGAAGCATGGGAAGACACGTTATGCGCACATCTCTCCTCTAAGGGTATTTTGGTAATTTTACCGGGCATTACATCATCTCCCGTTTGGAATTATTCATCCTCGAATGATAAGTAAAGGCGGACATCAAGGCACGAATAGACTCAATACTCATCTTAATACTCACTTAACAACTCAAATTCTCGACTCCTCATCAACCTCAAAAAACTCTACTCAGACTCAAGAATAGACGCATCAACTCAAGAATAGAAACATCAATTAAGTCAAGGCTAAGAACATTACCTTCAACCTCCTCTTCATCAAGCACGAATAGATGTGGATATTTAGCTCTCATCTCTTACTCAACATGTGGCTTCCTCAATGAATTGATTTCTCCATAGGACTTTGACTGAGACAGTCTCTTTGGTTCTCAACTTGTGAACCTGACGATTAGGAATTTTGACCGGAATATCCTCATAAGACAAACTATCCTTTACTCCAATGCTCTCAATAGGGATTACCAAGGCAAAATCTCCCAAGCATTTCTTCAACATTGAAACGTGGAACACTAGATGAATTGTGTCTAACTCGGAAGGCAATTCTAACTCATAAGCAACCTTCCCAATCCTCTTCACAATTTGATAGGGACCAATATAGCGAGGAATCAACTTCCCCTTCTTCCCTAATCTCATGACACCTTTCATAGGTGACACTTTTAAGTACACCCAGTCATTCACCTCGAACTCTAGGTCTCTTCTCCTCACATCGGTGTGAGATTTCTAGCGACTCTATGCAGTCTTCAACCTCTCTTTAATGACCTTTACCTTCTCCATTGACTGATGGACAAGATCAGGTCCTATCAACTCCACTTCTCCAACCTCAAACCACTTAATGGTGATCTAAATCTTCTCCCATACAAAGCTTCATAGGGACCATTTGAATGCTTGCATGATAACTATTGTTATATGCAAATTCAATCAATGGTAGATGATTATCCCGATTTCCTTTGAAATCAAGTACACAGGCTCTCAGCATGTCTTTTAATGTCTGAATTATACGCTCTACTTGGCCATCCCTCTGTAGATGAAAGGTCGTACTCAGATTCACTTTAGTACCCAATCCCTTCTGGAAAGATCTCCAAATTGGGAGGTGAATTGAGCTCGTTTACCGAGATGGTGGACAAGTGAACCCCATGCAACCTCACAATCTCACGGATGTACAACTTGGCATACTCTTCTGCAGTGTTAGTTATCTTAACTGCTAAGAAGTAAGCCAATTTGGTCATCCTATCCACAATCACCCATATCAAATCATGTTGCTTTCGGGACCTCAGTAAACTAGTAATAAAGTCCATGTTGATCATCTCCCACTTCCATGCCAGAATCTCAAGGTTCTGTGCAAATCTTCAAGCCTTTGATGCTCAACTTTAACTTATTGGCAATTCGGGCACTTAGAAACAAACTCAGCAATACCCCTCTTCATTCCACTCCACTAATAGAGTTCCCTCAAGTCATGGTATATCTTGGTAGAGCTGGGATGAATGGAATATCTAGAGTTATGGGCTTCAGCTAAGATTCTTTCTCGAATACCATCAACATATGGAACGTATAATCTACTCTTGTATCTTAACATTCCATCTCCCCCTTTGGAGAAGACCATCACTTTTTGTTTGTGGACGACCTCCTTCTATTGGAGTATGATAGGATCTTGATCTTGCTTTTCTTTCACCTCTGCTACTAAGGATAAAGCAGATCCATTCTGAACATTGACTCATCCCTCATCACTCTCTTCAAGTTGAACTCCAAATCGAGCCAATCGATGCACTTCCTTAGCTAACTCCTTCTTTCCTTCCTCAACATGGGTCGTGCTACCCATTGACAACCTATTAAGCGCATCAACAACAATGTTGGCTTTACTTGGGTGGTAGAGAATGTTCATGTCATAATCCTTGAGCAACTCCAACCATCTCTTTTGTCGCAGGTTGAGCTCTTTCTGACTAAAGACATATTGCAAGCTCTTGTGGTCGGTGAACACATTTGTAACACTCGGTAAAATTACCAAAATACCCCTAGAGAAAGGGTGCATGCATAACCCATCTTCCAATGATTGTATGGTAAATCCAAGGCTGGATCTGTGATCAACATGAAAAATTGAGTGGGAAAATGGTCTCGGTCGATTTTTAGAGCGACCAGATCAAAAGATAATTTTTCGATCTGAAAACAAAAAACAGTGACGGTACATGATAGAGGTGTTTCGGGGCTCTGTAGCGGAGCCACACTTATGTTTTTTCAAAAAAATTCGACGGGATTGGCAAAACTCGTTCAGATGCTTTTCGGAGAAAATACACTATGCGCGATCAGTCAGCGTCGCGGACTGGGCTATCCCGAAGTTGAAAAATTTCTAAATTTTGTGAGGGGAACTCCAGTCAATTTCCAACCCCTCCTAAACTCTAAACATGATCTAATTAGGTCATTTTGACGATTAAAAGGGTCTAAAACCCTATTCTAAGCCCCATTCTAATAATCTAACAAGACTAGGGCTTGAGGAAATAGGAGAAGAGCTTGAGGTTGAGGAATTATTGAAGGTAATTGTTGATAGCTTCATTCCAGGTATGTAAGGCTAAACTAAAAACATGAAATTGTCCTCTCATGTGCCCCTGGATGGTCATAAAGGAGTTGAGTGTTCATGAGTCCCCATACATGTATAGAAATTGATTTTTGAATATCTTCTTATAAATTATGTCTATTTTCATGTACTTCCGTATGTTTATGATCATCTTAAACTTATTTTCTTGAATTAAGTATTTTTATGAGAAATTGCATAACCCTACATGTTAACTTTTGAAAGCATGCATGAATGAGTCTAGAGGTTGAGTCTAGAGCCTTGACGTGAGATTGTTGATTGTGATTATGAATGATGATTAGTTAATAGATCTTGATAGCCCTAAGAGTCTCCTTAAATAAATTCTAATGATTGTCTATTCGATTGTTCCTTGATGGTTGTTCTAAGCCTTGAGCTATTGATTGAGATGTTCTTGATGAAAGGGTTAAAGTCCTTATGAGATTGATTGATGAGAAGGTTAAAGTCCCTATGAGTTTGAGTGATGATAGGGTCAAAGTCTCTATGAGTTTGAGTGACGATAGGGTTAAAACCCATATGAGTTGATTGATGATAGGGTTAGAGTCCCTATGAGATTCCAATTTTTGATGGGGTTAAAGTCCCTATTAGATTGGTTGATATGAGGAGTCTTATGAGCATTGAGTCTTGGGAGGAGTATCGAGCACCGGAAGAGCGAGAGTAATCCAACTCAAGCTCATCAAACTACGCCGCCAAGCATAGAAGAGTTTTCCTCTTGAGTTAAGTTATGTCCTTGAAACAATAGAAGACTTTGTTGTTTTAATGTCTCCATTTTGGATTATCCATTATGGTTTCGATTCATTCCCTACCTGGAAAGTATGGAACGGCTGTGGCAACAACGACTTCTTGTTGTACATTCACTGGCTCATAAGTGATTGTTGTCGGATAAGAGAAACTCCCAAAAGTTCCCACCTTGAGTACTCCGAGTTGAGATGAGTTGAGTTGAGTTGAGTTGAGATGAGTTGAGTTCCATCGAGATGAGTCTAATTTGATTGATGAGGTTGAGGAATTGATGGGTCACTTGTCTACTCTCATTCTTTCTTAGATAGACATTTGACGTTTGGGTTGATGATTGTTCCTAGTCGATGATTGTTCCATATTATTCTATCTGTTTCTGTTTCATTCAGCTATTTTACACACCGTATATTCCACATACTGAAGCCACTCGACGTTGTATCATTTCATGATGCAGATACAAGGATTAGGGATCGTCAACAGGCGCACCGTTCGTTCAGCTTATTGGTGAGCCTCCCCTACTCCGGAGGACCCACTATTATTTATTTCATCTTGCTTTGAGTTAGACTAGACTAGTCTTATGTTTTGAATTAGATAGCCATGGGTCTGTCATTGGCACCACTTGATAGTGATAGACTTCATAGACTAGAGTTGGATGTTGATTGTTAAGATTGTGAGCTAGTTCTTTTGACTAGCCCTTTATTTTATACATTATTTTGAGAACTAGATGGGATGAGCCCATTTACTTGCTTTTACTTCTGCTTATCTGTAGAGTTTTTTGACTAAATGAATGTGATGAGGTTAAATGCTTCGCTTTGAGACTAGCAATAGTCTATAGGTGTCGGCCATATTTTGGGTACCCTCCCGGGGCGTGACAACATCCACATGCACTCTATAAAAGTAGTGGCGCCAGATTTTAAGTCCAAACACCACCGCTGCCAACTCAAGATCATGGGTCAGATAGTTCCTCTCATGAACCTTAAGTTGTCTGGAAGCTTAGGCTATCACTTTCGCTCTCTGCATCAGTATACAACCCAATCCAACTCTTGACGTATCACAATATATGACAAAGTCTTCTGTCCCATCAGGCAAGGTTAAAACTGGTGTAGCAGTCAGCCTAGTCTTCAACTCTTGAAAACTCTTCTCATATTCATCAGACCACTGAAATTTGACCTTCTTTTGAGTCAACTTAGTCAACGGTGTGGATAGGGAAGAAAATCCGTCAATAAATCTGCGATAGTAGCCTGCCAACCTGAAGAAACTCCTTATGTCAGTTAGAGAGGTCCGTCTGGGCCAGTTCTTAACCGTTTCAATCTTTTGGGCATCTACTCAAATACAATTACCAGAAACAACATGGCCTAGGAAAGCCACTGACTTAAGCCAGAACTCACATTTCGAAAAATTTGCATACAACTTATGGTCCTTAAGAGTTTGAAGGACAACTCTGAGGTGATTGGCATGCTCCTCGTCATCTCTCGACTACACCAATATGTCGTCGATGAACACGATCACAAACATATCAAGATATTGTTTGAACACCCTATTTATCAAGTCCATGAAGTCTGCAGGTGCATTTGTCAACCCAAAGGACATGACCAAGAACTCAAAGTGACCATACCTAGTCCTAAAGACTATCTTTGGAATATCACATTCCCTCACTTTCAACTGATGGTAGCCATATCTGAGATCTATCTTTGAAAAACAAGAGACGCCCTGAATTTGGTCAAACAGATTATCTATCCTTGGGAGAGGATATTTATTCTTTATTGTGACCTTGTTCAGTTGCCTATAGTCGATACACATTCTGAGAGACCTATCTTTATTTCGCACAAATAGGACAGGAGCACCCCAAGGAGACACACTTGGCCTCATAAAGCCCTTCTCTAACAAATCCCTCAACTGCTCTTTCAACTTTTTCAACTCAGCGGGGGCCACCCTATAAGGTGGAATTGAGATAGATAATAAGTCGTGAAAATACGACTCTTATGATGCTTTGAATATAGAATTTTTGCACGTTCTCAAGCAAATATGTTGGTTTGATGTGTGTATTTTATTATTTTTCAGGAAAATGATGACGGCATGGAACGAATGGGTGAAGTGCGAGAAAAGGAGTAAGAAAAGAGCTGAAGTGGGGGCATATAGAGACCCTCACAACCCCTGTAGCCTCACACAGACCGTGGGAGGGTACATGAAGTGGCCCAGAACGAAGGAAGCAGGAAATTAAATCAAGTGGAGGACCACGGGCATCTTCACAGATCGTGCCACGTTACACAGGCCGTGAACTTTACCATGACCTCACACATGGCGTGAAAGCAAAGGAGTTAGAATGGAGCCCAAGGCAAAGTCCACGAGACCTTCCATGGACCGTGTAAGTTGACACGGGGCGTGTCACGTACCATGGAGTTGACGTAAGCTGGGAGAATCACCGTAAAAATAACAAGAAACGTGCAAGTGAAGAGAGACGGGGCTGGTCACGGACCGTGTGACCAACTACGGACCGTGATATGGGCTGTGAAAATGATGGACCAAAAGTGTTGCTGAGAAGTTGCTAAAGAAATGTATATGGGCCGTTTCACGGTCTATGAACCTCTACACGGACCGTGCCTACACATGGGATCGTAAGAGCAGTGAAGACTCACGATCGTTTGCCGACATCTATTTTCATATTTTAAATTAGAGTAGGTTTTTCCTTATATATATATATATATATATATATATATATATATATATATATTTCTTTTATTTTTTTTATTAATTATTGAACACTGGAGTTAGAGAACAAGAAGAGAACACTATTGTGCTATTATTTACATTGAATTCTTGGGTTTCGATCATCTCTTTGGATATTGTAACACGTGGATTCATCATTATATCAATAGTAAGTCATTTATCATGATTCCTTGGTATTGTTGTGGGCGAATTGTGTTGAACATGCTAGGATAAACCCACAACTAGGGTTGTGGGAACCATGACAATTCAATATGATAACAGAATTTGGGGGTGAACTCTTGGGATTGATCATCGCATACATTGTAGCATTCTTCACTTTAACTTCTCCCCTAATGAGTCGACGCGTTAGGGTAAGCCTTTATTTTTTGCATGCCCGAGAGGAATGTAGTAATTAGGAATAGAATTCTACAATGGAAATTTGGGGTTTTTAAAATAGTCTAAGTACTTGAGACCGAAAGGTGAGAGTATTCTGAGATCTAGAACAAAGGTTACAATTGCACACACTCTGAGATAGGAAGGTGATGAGTGAAATATGTTTAGGAAGGACCAGAAGGTGAACTAGGTGTTATCTAACTTGTTTGATCTTGTATGCGCAGTCATGAATGAGTTTACCGTACCAATTTGGTTATCGTATTAGACGTCATGGGGAACCCTAACTTCTCATTACATGTTTGAAATCCAGTAGTCAATGTACGCATTAGCTAAATTACATTAGGAATTTAATTGAAACAACATAAACCCCCCATTTACTTTATGCAATTTTATCTTGGGAATAGAATTTACATCTGAAAAAGGTGCTAATAGAACCATTCTCACGCATTCCCTGTGGGATCGACCTAAAATTTTATTGAGTTCTATATTTGATCAACGACTGTTTTGCTATTCCTTTTGTAGTGTAAATTTGGGCGTATCAAATTTTGGCGCCGTTGCCAGGGATTGCGGCGAAGACATAGCCTATTAGTTGCTACTTTTAGTGTGTAATTCTAGTCCCTAATTTTACTTTTATTTCTTGTTTTTTTCTCATTGTAGGGAACCAGCGTTGCATGCCAAACACCCGAAGCAAGGGTAAAGCACTTATTCACTACGACCCCGAACTCACCAAGTCAATTCGCAAAATAAACGCCCAGCACCGCGAAGCAGGGCAGAAAGAGTTAGCAGTGAATCCTGCTAACAAGGGTAACAACGGTTTATGTGAAGATAACCTCGCTGGTAATGTGGTACCACCAACAACACCACTTTGACAGGTGCCACTTGTACCACCACAGCAGCACCAACCTCCTTTGAGGCCTCAAGGGCCCCAGTATCCCCAAGCAGTGAATGATGATTATGAGGGTGCTAGGACCATTGGGGCAATAGTGCTGCCACCTTTTCCTGTAGGTGTTATATTTACTATCACTAGTACTATGCTACGAATGTTGCAATTGAAAGGGCTGTTAAGCGGAGCCATGACTGAGGACGCAAATCAGTATGTTATGAATTTCTTGGCGACATGCCAATCGTCCGAAATTCCAGGAGTCAGTCAATAAGCGATGAGGTTGAGGCTATTCCTGTTGTCTCTCTCAGATAAGGCGATAAAGTGGCTGAATGAGCTTCCCCATGATTCTATCCATACTTGGGGAGAATTAAAAGAAGCTTTCTTAGAGAGGTTCTTCCCTACGTCGAGGCAACTAAAGATCAAAGATGAGATCGGATCTCACAAGCAACTACCAAATGAAGCATTATACCAATCTTGGAAGAGATTCAGGCAGAAACTCAAGCAATGCCCCAACCATCATCTCACAGATGAGCACTTGAAAGCAGTCTTCTACGGGTCCTGCAACTTTGTGACCAAACCTATCATTGATGCAGCATGTGGGGGGTCGTACATGTCTAGAATGTTCCCAGACATCGTGGTGATCTTAGATCAAGTAGCTAAGAATAATAGGGCATGGTACACAAGAGATGGAGACTGCTCTGGGATGGTCTTCGAAATGAGTGCAGAACAACGAAAAAAGGAGGAAGAGCGGGATCAAGACATAGCCCATATGCAGACCCAGATCGACTTGCTGTCCAAGAGGCTACTTGGTGGAGGCGTGGAGAAAGTGAAAGTTGTGGACACACCACCCAGGTATGATGATCAAGGCTACAACTGACATGACGAATGGGAACCCGAGAGTTCCCAAACAAGCCTCATAGCATCCACACGCACATTATTGGTTCAGAAGCCCATAATTAATCAACAAGCAGATAATTCTAAGCAGAACGGGGCTTTGGACTCAAGCTAGAGGGATGTCACAGGGAAAGGAATTAGCATAAACTCATCTAGCACATAAGACTAAGGGGCGGGTAAGTACGACTCACGCTATGGGGGCAAGGATTTGGGAATCTCATCATCATATCATAACACCAACATCATGGGATAGACATAAGCATAATCTCCATAAGCAACAATTAGCAAGCTAGTACATAGAGTTTACATGATGTCCAACAAATGTCTCTAAGTCAAAGATAGGACGGGGGCTAAGACATATCCGGGGCTCACCCTCAAAGTAAAGTGGACATAAAATAAGCATAGCGTATCATAGGTAGATAGAAGGTGGGTCTTGTCCTTGGGGTAAAGGACTCACCATAATGTAACACCCCCCTAATTCATTCCACCTAGTCTGAGTAGATTCACAGAGAAAACTGAGAAAAGTTGTTGAAAGAGAATCTACGAGGACCATCTACAGCCCGTAAAAGAGGCCTTATAAATCTCTAGATGACTTGTTGAGATTTTCTAAGTCTGATGCCTATGTACAAGACAACATATGGCCCGTAAAGCATTCCACAACTTGTAGACTAGTTATCATTTTTTCTGTATCTTAAGTTACGAGTTATCAAACGACCCATAGAAGTTTTTATGGCTCATAGAATAGGTATCATGCCAAATTCTAGTAACTCAAATTTCTGGACCCCTCATTTACGAGAGGTCATCTACGACTCATAGAACGGTCAACGACCCATAGATGGGGCCTCGTAGACGCAATCATCGGTTTTTAAGAGGGGTAATTTTGTCAATTCCTATCACTTTGAATCCAAACCTTGGACGTTTTAGACTTAATTAAAGTCCTAAAACAAAACCCTAAGGGTATTTTCACTATTCCTCATGCTTAGGAATTTCTCGAGAACACTAGAGGAGGGAGAAGAGTGAGGGTTCAAACTCAAGAGCGAGGATCGATTGAAGTTTGTTTCCTTCTTCTGTTTCCATGTATGTAAGCTTGCCAGAGTGTGGAACTACATTCACTCACGTGCCCTTTTTCTCTCCTTGAATCGAAATTGAGAAGTGGAGTTGAGTCTTGAGAATTCTATAATTTAAATAACCGAACTTTATGTGATCTCTTTGAATTCTTATGATTATAAATTGAATAATTAATACATTACGCTGTTGTTGATATAAGATTGAGATATAAACCTTATAAGTTAATACCATGCAGTCTAAATTGCATAATTTTAAGGAATTATATGCATAGACTGAGTTGAGGTTTGAGTTTGACTATCTGCGTTGAGTAATTAAGTATAATTGAGCATAAGAATCATGTTGCATTTTAAATCATATGTACTTTTATGCATTTTACTTGTGTTACTTGATGAGTCCACTTGACTAAGTCTGAATGACCGTCTGAGTTCGAGTTGAGTCTGATTTTTCCTTGATTGACTGAATTGATAAGAGATTGAGATGAGTTGAGCTGAAACAACCCAAATAAGGTAGAGATTTGAGTTGATTGATTGAGTATTATTGAGATTGAGTTGATTGATGAGTTGCGTATGTTTTAGACTTAGGAGGAGTATCAGGCACTGAGTTGGGAGCGAGTAAATAACTACTCTGAACCAAAGAACTATGTTTCCAGCGTAGGATAGTGGTACAACACGTTCTGGCGACTCATATCCCAAAAGATGGACATTTACTATGCATCCATAAGAGAGTTGATCGTCCTTTACCTTGGAAAGTTTAGGATGGGTGTGGCAATGACGTCGCCTTCATTGTGCATCACCAAACTAAAAATGGTGGGATTGGATGTCAGTTAAGAAAAACTCCTAAGCAAACACTGATTGAGCATAATGTTTCCAAACTGAGTTTATTTCTACCGAGCCTAGTTTAAAAGCATGATTTACTTTAAACTTGCATTCGTTGAGTTGAGCATGAGTTGTTTGAGTCGAGGTGAGTGAGTTGAGTTTTACTTTCTTGAGTCATTTTTACATACCAGTATATTCGATTTACTAATGTCCATTTGGACCTGTATTATTTCATGATCCAAATACATGTGATAGAGGACTTCAGCGTGCATATCGTTGAGGTCTAGATTAGTGCATTCCAGAGTTGGTGAGCCCTCCTTGCTTTCCAGAGAAGCCCTTTTATTTTCTTTTTTCAATTGAGTACTTCTTTCTTTAATTTGGGGTATCCATGGCCTGTAGTGGTACCATCCAAATTGTTGATTAGAGGCTTCATAGACATTAAGTAGAGGATCATTAAGGATTTCTATTTACTAACTTCGTAAGGGTTATATTTATCTATTAATGTCTTTTATTTAAGTATTACTTCCACTGTTGAGTTGATGTGACGATGAGGCCAGGTGGTTCTCTTGGGTAATCAACAATGGTTCTTCAAGTATCAGCCACACCAAGGGTACCCTTCCGGAGCGTCACAAACTTGGTATCCGAGCACAGAGTTCAAGAGTCCTAGGGGGTTTATGAAGCCGTGTCTAATAGAGTCTTGTTTATGGGTGTGTTGTCCACCATGCTTTATAAGTAGGAGGCTATAGGACATTAGGAATTGTTACACTTTTTTGTATTCTGACTTTGTGCAATAAAGTTAAAACTCTACAAATCTCCCTTTTAAACGTTACGTGTTGCAGATCATGCCTCCTAAGCGTACCGTGACCTAGAGAAATGCTTCAGCCAGCAATGCTGAGAATCCCACTTCAGAGGTGCCTCCTCAGATAGAGATGAGGGGCAAAGCTGGACCAGCCAGAGCCACTAGTATTCTCAAGACACCTACTACTCCACCTGCTCCTACCATAGAGGTTGACTTTAGAAGAGATATCACTATGCTCACTCAACAGGTAGCTGCTTAGATTAGGAACCGGAGTTCATAGACTCCTAGTTCTAGCTCTCAAGAGCCAACTGCTGCCACCAGACTGAGAGATTTTTTTTGAGGATGAACCAACCAGTATTCACCGGGTCAAAGGTTGAGGAAGACCCTCAAAACTTTATCGATAAGAAGTGAAAGGTGCTGAAAAATATGCATGCGACTGAGACTGAGGGAGTTAAGCTTGCTGCCTATCAGCTCAAAGATGTGGCTAATGTTTGGTACAATCAGTGGGAAGAGAGTCGAGGTGAGGATGTTGAGCCTGCTGTTTGGGATGAGTTCGAGAGTGCCTTCCTTAACACTTTTTTCCCCAAAAGTTGAGGGAGGCAAAGGTTGAGGAGTTTGTGAATCTAAAATAGGAGGGGTAACTGTTAAAGGGTAAAGGTTGAAATTCATCTAGTTATCTAGGTATGCCCCAGAGATGGTCTAGGATATGAGAGCGACAATGAGAAAATTTGTATTTGGATTGGGTAGACATGTGAAAAAAGAGTGTAAAGTGGCATTGTTGATCCCAGGTATAGATATCTCTAGAATTATGGTCTACGCCCAGCAAACCAAGGAAGATAAGAAGAAAGACAGAAAGAAGCATCTGAGTAAGAAAGCTAAGTCAATGGGGCCTGAGCCCAATTAGACTATGCAGAGTAAGGGAGATAAGTCTTACTTCGAGAAGAAGTCCTCTAGTTATGCCCTATATATAGACAGTGCACCAGCCCCGAGCCACAAGTATGATCAAAAGTCCCAAGGTCAGCCAAACTTTACGGCACATGGATCACAGGCAAGTGTGACCCTTGTCTCTAAAGGGAAGCCACCTCTTGGAAATTGTGGAAGTATGCATCTGGGAGAATATAAAGATAGAGGGAATGGTTGCTACAAGTGTGGCCAGCCGGGCCATTTTCAGAGGGAGTGTTTGATGTGGGGCAATAAGGCCCAGTCTTCTACCACAGCACCACCAACAAGAGGTAACTAGAGAGGTGTTGCACAAGGGACAAGTGGTGGGATAAACCGTTTGTATGCAATGGGGAATCGATAGGACTAAGAGGTTGCACCAGATGTTGTGAAGGGTATGCTTCAAGTCTTCACCTTTCCTTGTTATGTTTTATTTGATCCAGGTGTGACTTGTTCTTCTGTGATGCCATATGTGGTGAGTAGATTTGAGATCCTTCCTGAGTGCTTACTTGAGCCATTTTCTATTTCTACTCATGTTGATGAGTCTATTCGAGCCGAGACAATCTATAGAGATTGTGTGGTGTCCATCTACCATAGGGACACTCTTGCTGATTTGATTGAGTTAGAGATGGTTAATTTCGACGTGATCCTTGGCATGGATTGGCTTCATGCTTGTTATGCCTCTGTTAATTGCAGAACCCAAACTATCAAATTCTAGTTTCCAAATGAGCGTGTTATTAAATGGAAGGGAGATTCTGTTACGCCGAAGGGTAGGTTTGTTTCTTTCCTCAAGGCTCAAAAACTGATCTCCAAATGATGTATCTATTATCTCACGTAAGTCAAGCCTGATGATGTTGAGCCTCCGTTGAGCCTCCTACTTTTGAGTCTGTCCCAATCGTGAGCAAGTTCCCTGATGTATTTCCTAAGGATCTGCCCAGAGTCCCTCCTGATAGGGATATTGACTTCAAAATCGATGTTCTCCCTGATACCAAGCCTATTTCTACTTCACCATATAGAATAGCCCTTACAGAGTTAAAAGAGTTTAAGGAGCAGTTGAGGGATTAAGGGATTCATCAAACTGGGTGTCCCTCCATGGGGTGCTCTGGTCTTATTTGTACAAAAGAAGGATGGTTCCTTTAGAATGTGTATTGACTACTGCCAATTGAATAAGGTGACAGTCAAGAATAAGTATACCCTTCCGAGGATCGACAACCTGTTTGACTAACTTTTGGGTGCCACTATTTTTTCCAAGATAAACCTCAGACCAGGTTATCACCCGTTGAAAGTGATAGAAGGTGACATTGCGAAGATGGCTTTTCGCACCTGATATTGTAACTTTTAGTTCTTGGTGATGTCCTTTGGATTGACAAATTCTCCTTCAGCCTTCATGGACTAGATGAACAGATTATACAGACAGTGTCTTGACATGTTCGTATTGTGTTTATTGATGATATTTTGGTGTATTCTAGAGATGAGGGAGAGCATGCTAATCACCTTAGAATCGCTTTGCAGATGCTCAAAGGTAATGAGTTATATGTAAAAGTTTTCAAAGTGTGAGTTTGGCTCAAATCTATGGCATTCGTAGGCCATATAATTTCGGGCGATGACATTCGAGTGGATACCCAAAAGATCAAGGCAGTTAAGAACTGGCCTAGACCAACCTCTCCGACAGACATAAGGAGTTTTCTAGGATTGGTTGGCTACTACCCAGATTTGTTGAGGGATTTTCTTCCATATCCACACTGTTGACTAGACTGAGTCTAAAAAAGGTTAAGTTTCAATGGTTTGATAAGTGTGAGAGGAGTTTCCAAGCGCTGAAGATGACGTTGACTACCCCAATATTGACCTTTCCTGATGGAACAAATGGATTTGTCATCTACTGTGATGCTTCGAAAGTGGGATTGGGATGTGTGCTAATGTAGAGAGGTAAAGTTGTTGCCTATGCTTCTAGACAACTTAAGGTGCATGAGAAGAATTATCCCACTCATGACTTAGATTTGGCGGCGGTGGTGTTTGCTCTTAAACTATGGCACCATTACTTGTACGGAGAATATGTTGATATATTCATAGACCACAAGAGCCTACAATACATCTTCACTTAGAAGGACCTTAATTTGAGGTAGAGGATATGGCTTGAGCTACTCAAAGACTATGACATGAGCATCCTCTACCATCTAGGTAAAGCTAATGTAGTTGTTGATGCTCTTTGCAGGTTATCCATGGGAAGCACCACCCATGTGGAGGAGGAGAAAAGAGAGTTAGATAAAGAGGTTCACATACTGGCACGATTGGGAGTCCAATTAGATAGTTCGGGCGAAGGAGGAGTTCTTGTACATAATGGGTATGCATCATCTCTAGTTGTGGAGGTAAGAGAGAAACAAGATCAAGATCCCATCTTGCTATAATTGAAAGAAGATGTGCATAAGCAGAAAGTGATGGCTTTCGCCAAAGGGGGAGATGGAGTATTGAGATACTAAGGCAGACTGTGTGTTCCAGATGTTGATGGTGTTCGAGAGAGGATCATGACAGAAGCCCATAGCACCAGATATTCCATCCATCCAGGGTCAACCAAGATGTACCATGACTTGAGTGAAGTCTGCTGGTGGAGTGCAATGAAATGAGATATTGCTGAATTTGTTTCCAAGTGCCCGAATTGCCAACAAGTACAGGTTGAGCATCAAAGGCCATATCGAGTAGCCCCAAATTTTGATATTCCAAAATGAAAATGGGAGATGATTAATATGGACTTCATCACCAGTTTATCAAGATCTCGCAGACAACACGATTCAATTTGGGTGATAGTTGATCAGATGACAAAGTCCGCACACTTCTTCGTAGTAAAGACTACTGACACTACAGAGGATTATGCCCAGTTATACATAAAGGAGATTGTTTGATTACATGGATTCCCCTTGTCCATCATCTCAGATAGAGGATCCCAATTCGTTGCCCAATTTTAGAGATCGTTCTAAAAGGGTTTGGGTACGAAGGTGCACCTTAGTTTTGCTTTTCACCCCTAGAAAGATGGCCAGGCAGAGCGTACTATTTAGACTATAGAGGATATTTTGAGAGCCTATATCATTGACTTTAAAGGTAATTAGGATGACTATTTGCCTTTGATTGAGTTTTCCTATAATAATAGCTTCCATTCGAGTATTCAGATTGCCCCATATGAGGCACTTTATGAGAAGAGGTGTAGATCACCGATTTGGATGATTCGAGGTGGGTGACGTAGAATTGATTGGACAAGACTTGGTTCACCAAGCTATGGAGAAAGTGAAGATCATCTGAGAAAGATTGAAGACTACACAGGTAGACATAAATCCTACACCGATGTTAGGAAATGAGACTTAGAGTTTGAGGTCAACTATTTGGTGTATTTGAAAATGTCACCTATGAAAGGTGTGATGTGATTCGGGAAGAAAGAAAAGTTGAGTCCGAGGTATTGGACCTTATTAGACTATAAATAGAGTGGGAAATGTAGCTTATAAGTTAGAGCTACCATCAGAGTTAGCGGCCATCCACCCAGGCTTCTATATTTCCATGCTTAAAAAGTGTTTGGGGGGCCCACAATTGGTTATGCCCGTTGAGAGTATTGGAGTAAAAGACAACCTGAGCTATGAGTATATTCCTACCCAAATCCTTGATCATCAGGTTCGCAAGTTAAGAACCGAAGAGATTGCATCTGTGAAGGTGTTGTGGAGAAACCAATTTGTAGAAGAAGCTACATGGGAGGCGGAGAAGGATATGAAGGACAATTACCCTCATTTATTCCTGCCTGTTGATGATGAGAGAGTTGACATTAATGATTTCCTTCTAAATTCTTGAATTCTTATTCCTTGAGTTTTCCCTTCCATTGTCAGTTTGATGGACGATAGAGCCCTAGAGTCCGAGTGAGGACTGAATTGATATGTTGACTGTTTCTTTGTTTTACTTGCTGAGTGTCTTAACTGGTTGATTTCATGAGTGATATGAGAGCTGTTTGATTGTTAGAGTCCATAGAGAGATTCATGCCTTGACTAAGTTTCCTGAATTTCTAATGTAACACCCGCTAATTGTTTCCTCCTAGTCTGAGTAGATGCACAGAGAAA